>BSBM01000313.1:8787500-10093026 GCA_027924585.1 Larix kaempferi
AGATCCCATCTTCACTTTGCCACACCTCCATGCCTAGAAAAGAGTGCATCATCCCCAAGTCCTTCATCTCGAACTCGGCAACAAGCTTCCACTGCGTGTCGGCAATCAATCTATCCTCACCTGTAACAAATAGGTTATCCGCATACAAAAGTAGTATCACTGGATTGCCTTCCTCAACCTTGTAGTAAAGGTTGGAATTTGCTTTACTCTTGGTAAAGCCCAAGCTGGATAGAAAGCTGTCTATCCTACCATACCAAGTTCTACACATATATGACTTCCCGTCATGTGTCTCAAAACCAAGTGGCTGCTCCACATACACTTCCTCTTCGACTACACCATTCAAGAAAGTTGTCTTGACATCCATCTGGCACGTATCTTCCATTTCATCATTGCAGCCAGAGCAAGTACTGATCTGATGGAAGTGTGCCTGGCTATAGGTGTAGAAGTCTCTTCATACTCAATCCCTCTTTTTGGGAGAAGCCACGAGCTACAAACCTCGCTTTGTATTTCTCCATGCTACCATTTGCAGCATGCTTGATCTTATAGATCCATTTGGAAGTCACAGTAGACTTCCCTTCAGGTCTTGGGACTGCATCCCAAACATCATTCTTCATGATCGACTGGCACTCCTCGATCATGGCATTCTTCCCGAATCCTAGGAACTTCAATATATTCAATATCTTCAATAGATAACTTTGTTGTTGAAACAAATGTTGTAGTCCTTCTTTTGTAGGTGCGTGTATACGATCTTTCCTACAAAACAAGTTAAATTGCATGATTAGAAACTTCTCATAGTTTTCAGAACAAATTCTTACACATAATGAAATATGTCATACAATCATGCAATTATTTTAGCCAATGCTTCAATACAACATTCATCCATATCCTGTAACTTTCTAGATGCCTTCCAATCTCTACCAAAACATTGTTAAGAGTTTGCACTACTCCCAACATGTCAGCAAAGAGGTTTCATTCTAGATAAGTAGCAATGGAATGTTGTACAGTGCCATAGGCCACTTACCCATCATATGCAAATCAGTAGTATACTGTTCATTAATGCAATTATTCTAATATGCATAATACACACCCTAAGTCTAGGAACCTAAGCATATACATCAATGAACACTATTATTTAAACAAACAAATATGCAAGAAATGACAATCAAAATACTTATCTTTGTTTGGTTATAGGGTTGACTCCCTATCAGTCTTTGCTTCCTTTCTGTAACTCCATTCAGATGCGGATTGTGAGAAGTGGTCAACTCCCTTTGAATATCTGCATCCTTGCAGAAACTACTGAAGTGTGCTCCCTCTTGATTTTTGCTTCCTGGATTACCTGTCCTGGAACTTATATCCATCCTTAATCACTATGCATGCTTATTAGTATCATCATTGTGTTATCCTCGAGGTCTCATACATAATCACACATTCATTAGTATATTCTCAATACTATCAAAACACAATAATCTTAAGCATGTATAGTCATGATCATTTCAAACAGAAATAATAAGCATTAGTATTCAAGGACTCTTATGGTTTAGTCATATCATAAATTAAGGTAAGAAACATAATATGCATACACCCATGATTATTCAAACCTATGAATAATCATTATCAATCATGCCATGTATACTTATATAAGAGATCCTATCACAAGGTAGGATTCTAACTTGATATAGGAAAAACATACCTGGATTAGTATGTTAGCTAGTTATGTCTAACATACCCACATGATGTCTTCTTGTTCTCTTCAATGACTTGTGCTATTAACCTGCATATCTCATAAGTTAACCATTATAGAGCCAAGTTATACATACCTCGTAAATAGATCCTCTATGTGATCCATGGCAATGGATGAATCTTTGTCTTCATATCACCATGGGCATATGTTCTTCAACTAGAACATGATTTGTCTTTCTTGATGTACCTTTCATGTTAGTGGACAACATCAACCTCATACAACATCACAATGCATTAGTACAATCATAAGTGTCAAAAATCCTAATCAATGAATATCTTCTATCATGCATTCATAATTTTATTAAGGTGATACAACAAGTCTAAAATTAACCAAGATTGTACCAACCGTAATAATATGAAGACAAACATATCATAAACTTAATTATGAACAGAATTCGAAACATACCTGAATGAGTCATACCTGTCGAGATTGCTAGTAATATTCTTATGTAAGGCCTCAGCCTCATCTCCCTCTGAAACAGGAACTTCTTCACTTATGCAGGTGACCAATCCATTCTCTTCTAGGATTAACCCAATCCACTTGATTTGCAGAAACTAGATCTAGAGATGGATTAGGGTTTGTCAGAGAAACCCTAAAAATTCAAACTTCTGAAAGGATAGAAAGATGCACCTTGATGAGCTGATCAAGCCGGTATATTCAGAATTTGAAATCTGCAAAGTTTCACCCCTTAATTTTTCCTTTGAAACTTCCGGATTCACTGGACATGACCCCGAACTAGGGTTTGATAAATCCCACCTTTCTTCCCGATCAAAAGGTTCAAACCAAAGCTCTAAGCTTCTATTTTTCTGAGGAGCTTCCAGCCGTGGTCACAGATTTCAAAAATTCCCATTTTTGCAGAAGCCCTAACTTTCTACTTTTCCGATCAAAGTCCCAAACTAGGGTCTGATCAAACCCGACCTTCTTCCCAACCAAAAATTCTGATCTTGGTCTCTAAATTTTTATTTTGATGAGTATCATTCAGCCGTGGTCTCTGATTACAAAAATTCCAACTTTCTCCGAAAGCCTAATTCCCGGAGCCATGAATGAAGGTGCTAAAAAATAATTATGTTTTGACAGAAATATGTACCTGATTGTTTCTAGTGTAACTCCGAATTTTCCGATCCACAGGGTCTGAAAATTCTACCTTTGGTAGCCCGACCTGTCATCTTTCCAACCCCCATAGGTATGATCTCAATTGGATTCTCTGAGAAAGAGTTATGCCAAGTGTCGCAATGTGACTTGTTTATGGGATAAAACAGGAGAGCAAACTGGTAAGGAGGGCCATGTGTCACTGGTTTAGTTTCGGCCTTTGCAAAAGTTACTTGAGAAAGTACAGTCCATGCACTACCTGTCAAATTTTACAAAATTTCATTTGGAACTTCCTAGCCCAAGTTATGACCTTTTGTCCTAGGTCACCTGTTTATGACTCAGATCTGGAAGAGGCAGAAACCCTAGATTGTACAGATCATAAAACACAAAGTAAAACGAATTAGAAGTTTTCCTTTGGACAAAAGGTACATGGGGATCTTATATTAAACCTGTAAAAGTTTCAGATCCGAAAACTTTGCCAAAATGGATTTATATCGAAAGTGCTATGATGACTGGTTTTTGCTATATCAAGCCCTAGCATCGTAAGTGCAACAAGTGTCATACATGCCATACCATGCCTTCTTTCAGGATAGCTCCGATACCATGTTAATTTTTCAGAATTTACTTCAATATGATCTAGGATATTAACTGAGAGAACAACATGTACAGCATATCTACAGCATATCAATCATGGACACAATAATGCAAGCACACAAGAGACACGGAGTTTACTTGGGGAAAACCATAAAGGTGAAAAAACCCAATAACTTCCTTAGAGATAGATAGAGCTATGATACAAACCAAGCATAAGAGATATACATCTCCTAGTAGCAGCTTCTCCTCCTCCACAAGTGCGCCACTCTCCAAAGAGTGTGTGTGAGAATAGAATGATGAAATAGAGTGCCTCCTGCACTCTATTTATACTTGACTTGACTTGCCTAATAACCTTTACTAGGTCGGCCTCAACTTAACCACATAACAAAAAGCTGACTGGGTCGACACCCAATAGGGTGGTCTAATAACCCTTTGACTCACATGGCCGACACCCAATAGGGTGGTCTAATAACCCTTCGACCCACATGACTTATATAGGGCTGACCCCAACAAGGTGGTCTAATAACCCATCAAGTATAAGTTACAACACTTACAATATAAATGACGACACTTATGTATAGAGGAATAATAACATCTCTATAGGAATACAAACACTTATGTATAGAGGAATAATACCATCTCTATAGGAGTACAATATACATATATGAAATACATTCCGAAGCTACATATACATCAACAATAATCCCTATAACCTTTAACTCTTAATCTACAATCCTTATAACCCTAACCCCAAAACCCCTAAACACCTAGAAGCACTTAAATGCACTTAGGGATTATGGGTTAGAATATGGCCTAAAGGCCTTTATGGGGGAGGGGCTCTAGGAATAAATCGACACATTTAATTTTTTTGGGTAATAAATGAAGTGAACGTCACCCACCGAACTATACAACGTTCAGCAGGGACGCACATGCGCTCCTGGAGCGTGCGCGTCCCTGCTGAACATAAAATTTAGAAAATCACCTGTGCTCTTCTCCCGCACTTTCTCCCTGCTTCATCACGTTTTGTTTGTTGTTTTCACCCATAGTCCGACAAGCATTTACATTTTATATTGAATTCATACACCATTTGGTGCTTCCTTGACCATTTGGATAGAATACACAACATTTGGGGCTCTATTTGGCTCTTTGGATTGAATACACACCTCTTAGGATCTATTTGGATCATTTGAGTGAATACACAACAGTTGGACTCTATTTAGCTCCTTGGATTGAATTCTCATGCTACTTGGACACACATGAACTCTTCTTACATATAGTGGACACATCAAAAGAGCATTTTACATTTGAATCAAAGAGCAATCATAATCCTTGAGGTATGGTGACAATTTTACCTTGTTAAATGTATTTTAGTCTTCATTCACTTGTTTGAATGGCATTTATTTTGGTTTTTCCTCATGAATTGTATGATGGATCTATTTTATTCTTCTTAATCTTCAACATAGACAATAAAAACATCTTACCAAAAAAAACTACAACATGCACCAAGCAATGCTTTCAACCTTTCATGAAGATAATAAAAAAAAATTACTTGCATCACCACCAATAACATTTCATAATCACATTCCTCCATCTAGTAGACAAACATTTGTTTAATTCCTCATGGTTCCACTACAACAACTCACACAAACACCTAAAGAATTGAAAATGCTTAGTCTTTTGGGGCTATTTTCCCTCATCCATACCATGAAAATGAAGTGAGTAGGAGCTTCTCCCTTGTAGGGAATTTGCTCCTACTAACATCCCATACCACCATCTAATACCATCCAATACCATCCTACTGAGTTCCTAGAGGTGCTGTTGTATTTATATGTAGGGCATTCCCAATAGATTTTAAGATTATATGAAAACATTCTCACTAGATGTTGTTGTACATAATCAATTGCTACATTGAGCTTTAATAATCATGCACATCAAGTTTTAGTATCTTATTTGTTGTTCATTCTTGCAGGGGTGATATTTTTGTTTTTTTTTAAAATGCATTGAATATGGGCAACAGACGTAATAATAAAATAAAGTCTAGAAGGAAGGAGCTCCCCCCTGAAAAGGCCCATGAGATAAGAGAAAATGCCAGGTTGTACATGCAAAACCGTAGAAATCCAAATGTCAGTTCCTTAGATCCATCAACAAGCAATGACGAAGTGGTTGAAGTCAATAAAATCTTTCTTGATGTTGAGTATGAAGGGATGGATACTGAACAAGTTCTTAATTGGCAACATCCCCAAGAAGAGCAAAGACATGGCAAACACACTCCCTTGCAGGACCAATTTGTGAACGAAGGGCCACAACAAACCGTTGACGAGACTAGTACTTCCTTGCCGACTCCCTTGCCTTGACTATCAAGTGGACGATGAAGAAATACCAGATGTATTCATGTGGATGAAAGTTCATTTTCAGAACTTGAAGGTAAGATGCCCAAACGCACTATTGATTTCCATTGTAGCAAGATAATCAAAGATTTTTTTGAATCCAAACCGATGCAGCAAAATGTCAATTGTTTCTTGCTTTGTTAAAATCACATTGTCTAGCTCATGTTAGGAGAATTTTGGGCATAAAGGTAGTTAGAAGTTCAGAGGCCAACAATCATGTTGTTAGAAATCTACAATCTGCATTTAATTTGATTGGAAAAAATTCTCGTACAAAAGATTTTAATGCAGCCCGTCATGTATTGTCAAAATCGATTGTAGACAAATCCACAAGGCAACATCGCCTACTATCACACACATGTAAAATATTTAAAGTAGATAGAAAGTCTCTTCAAAAGTATTCTTCCATTAGAGAAAAACTTGAGACCCCAAGCCAAAAATATTGTTGGGCCTTTGTTGGTAGGTTACCTCGTTCAAACATGAAGCTCATTGATGCTATTAAAGAACTAGTGCAAAAGTTTTGGCATGATAACATTAGATTGTCATCGAATCAAAGAGATGTTTTAAAGTTGAGAAAAAGTGTTAGGTGGGGTGAACCCCATGTCAAGCACTTCCTTGACACAACACAAACAAAAATCTATGAGAGGTTCAAGAATGAGCACACACAATTGAACTTGGGCCAAAGGTCCTTTGAAAAATGCAAACCCTGGTATATTAGAATTTGCATTGATTGCAATACATGTTGTAGATACCATGTAGAATTTGAGTACTATTACGATACATATAGACATATATTTTGTGATTTGCATACTAACACTGTGCAGGATTTCCCATCATTACAAGCACCGAATGCATCCAGAGAATTTATACATAGCATAATGTGTCCAAGACCTGAAGGACAAAAATATTATAAAAGATCATGATTATATGGGACATGTTCCAGTTGCAGTGGATTTGCATTATTGAGCCGCTGCATCCACGTAACCGAGGCGCACGAATTTGGGAGGATGTCAGTAGAAATGCGGAACTTCAAGTACATAACATATCAAGTAGATAGTTCGAAGGAAAGCAAAAAAGCTGCATTGGTGAAGTCACAGGTAATCTAAGTTTGCATACTTTCATATTGTACATGTTGAATTTATACATATATATTTAGAGTGCAAATGTCACATTGTATTAATGCCCTTGGTTTTGTGGCACCAGGTACAAATTTGTGATTTCGTGAAGGAATTCAACCAAAAGACCGAGCAGTATGTACAACATGTCCATGTAGCACGATGGCAGGATGAACAGTACAAATAGTGCAGGGACACCTTTCCCAATGTCACAATATTGTCGATTGTGGACTTTGCTGAAAACTACACCCTACAGCCACAAAATGAGATTCAAAGTCAATACTACCATTCAGACCAAGTTAGCATAATGGTCCATATCACGTATAGGCACACACAAGACAGCAACAACAACATGAGGATAATATTGAAAGAGACCAACTTCTACATCAATGATCAAAGGTTCCACGACCTGCATTATGTGCAGCATTGCTCCAAAATTTTCTATGATCAACTGAAGGAGAGAGGTATACAGATGGATCAACATTGGATATGGTTAGACGGTTGTGCAGGCCAGTTCAAAAATGCACGTGTATTCCAGTTGTTGATTATTTTTCAAAATACTTATGATGTGCTGCATGTATGGAACTATTTTGAGACCGGGCATGGAAAGGGAGAGCACGATGGGGCTGGATCATGTCTCAAAACTTCCCTACGAAGGGAGGAGATGAGGTGCATGAGAGACCCTCATATTTGGAATGCAGAATCCATAGTTCAATGGTGCGAAGCAAAAATTTCAGATCGAACCATGGAGAAACACATACCAACAGGTAGAGGACATGTTGTCAGAAATTTCTGGAATGTAGTTGATATAGATTGATCGCGTTCTTATAATTGTAGTACTGCGCAAGGTACTCGTGGATTTCATTTGGTTTGAAGCTCAAACAACCCCTTATTTGAAATATGGATGCAAAAAAATGCTTTCTTTTTTGCGTCTTGCAGCAGTTGTGAGTGGGATGAGTGTGAATCAATGGATTGGGTTGATGAATGGGATCATGTATCACTTGCAGTGGACCCACATGCCATTGTTGAAACAATCCAGTTAGAGGAAGGCCAGTCCTCTATTTTGAACGAATATGATCATATATCTGATCTTGTACAGCCAGGTAAACATTTCTGCATGCATATCTCAGTTCCCTCCTTGTTTTTGTAATTATCCAAGTTATCAAACCACTACTTGTTGGAACATGACCTTAAAATGCATTTTTGCAGGACACATCTACGCAGTTGTCGCCCCAACAGACAGTGCAATTGGGATGAATTATTGGTTGGCACGATGCATCTAGGAGAAGCAAACCCTCCTCGCATCATTAACCGATAGTGAAGGCATGTAACATCCCTCAAATTCGACCCCTAATGTTATTACTCTTGTAAATATAATTATGAATTTTTTTTAAATGGCCATGGTGAGGAGCTCAAGGCCAAGGCCCCACCATTGGACTTTGGAAAGTTTTATTATTTTATTGTTTTCCTAGGTCGAAAATGTTTTTCATACTTAGGAGACTTAAGGCTGTATCACCACTAAATCCTTAAAGAAGAGAAAGAAGTTGTCTTAACTACAAGGATGACGCTAAACCCTACTATGGGTGAGGAAAACACATATATATATATATATGGTATTACATAATAATTATGTTAACAATATAACATAATATTGATGAAGGATAAAAGAATCATACATATGTATGTTTGATTATTAAAATATGAATTGATTTATATGTAATCTATACATATAAAAGATAAACAAAAGTGTTGACAACAAACTAGTAATACATATTAAATATACATTTATATATGTCTTGATTATAAATGAATGACTAGAACGATGTTATTTATACATATTATATATAAATAATAATTATGGACAAATTATATGTATAGTAAATATTTTTATAAAATATTATTACAATAATATTTTGTAACTAGAAGGAATATTTTTCTTTCTAAAAAGACAAATCCGTTTGAAAGAATCTTCATCACCTATCTCTATCGTATCTTTTGACAAGTGGATTGGTCAAGGAGACTTCCTAGGGTTTTGTCTCCTGCATGGGAAGATTGCTGAGCTCATAGGGCTGCCATCTGGGCCATTTAGTTTTGCGCCACCACCTATTCCTCCAAGAACCCACACCACACCAACTTGGGCGCCTTACTTAAGAAAATGATTTTTGAAGTGAAAGGGGGACTCCAGGGTGAAGTTGGTACATGAAAAGAGCCCTGCGTTTCTAGTTTCAGTATTGAAGGATAAATTTTTCTGTGTGTTTCATTTTAAGCTCTGCTTGTAAGTGAGGAACGATCCAAAATCCAGGATCATTATGTTTTGTGCCTCCTCTTCTTGTAAATGGGAGGCGATTGCTGATGTTTAAAGTTAAAATTCCTTGTTTCCTTTTACCATTTATTGTTGGGGTTCAGAGTAGAGCGATAGCTGGAGTTGTGGTACTTGTTTTTCCTAGTATGAAATGAGACTAGAATAACCTCTCCGTATAAGTCAGGTGATACATCTTCGTTTCCTTAATTTTATTTATTTTATTTTGAGAACCTCTGTCCTCATGGACGTTGAGGGTCACCATAGTTTCAATGTTTTTATTTAGTCGGATCGTTGTCATTTCGTATTGAGTTACGGTGCTCTAGTTTCGTTTTACAGTCTGTATGCTGGATTCCAAACCTAGTAGATTCCAACGTATTATATTTTGTTATCCATTGTTAAATCAGTAGCTCGGTCGAATTCTTAGATCCCAGTGGATTCCATATTAAATACTAGGTCTCCATTGGGAAATGCATATTACCAATTAGTTTTGAAAGTTTAGATCAATCTATGAAACGGATAAATAGGTATTGCAGTTTTTATATAGTATAGCCTAAACAATTTTTTTATGTTGGAAAGTATGGATTTCATCTGGGTTTGATAGCATAGATATAACTTTGTTTTTACTGGATGAAGACACTAAGGATCTTTGTGTGTTAGGCTGCATTGAAATCATAAGTTCTGTACATTGAGGTTCTATCATAGTTCTGCACCATAAATGCGTTGTTATTTATATACATACATCTGCACCAAGACATCGTAGAAGATTATGGCTTTGATACTCTTGATTCTGATAGTAGATCTGCATTAATAAATGCACTGTCATTTATACATATTCGCATATGAGAGGGGGAAGGGACAGTTCGGCGAAGAGCTTGATCCCATTTCAATTAGGATTTTTTCTTTATTGTTGTTAATTTATGCGATTTAGTTGAGAAAGGACGGCTCAATTATGGGCTCGATCCCATTTCTTTCACAGTAAATATCATGTGAATGTTACAATGACTTTTGTGAACGGATTAAGTTTCAGGAGATTCGATCCATCTGCAATTTCTGTAAATTCTAGTTGAATGTGAATATGCCGAAAATAATCTGGGAGAGATAAACTCTTATTTAGTTAAAACCCTTATAGATCTTGTCTTAATAATATTTATATATATTACACTGTAATCGTTCAGGGATTATATTGATGGATATCTCTCTCAGAGCTAAAAATCCCTTCTTCTCTTAAGAACCTCCGCCAGCGAGGGTTGCTGATTTTGGAATCTGGACTAAGCGTTTAACTCATTTGAAATCGTATACTGCTAGAATGAGGGACGACTCCCATTATGGAGATCGATCCCACATCATTTAGATGATAGTGTATCAAAGTAACGCCCAACTAGGTAAAAGTCTCGGTAAACAGTAGGGTTTTGTGACTTTTGTTTTACCTCTGTTTACATATTGATATTTGCAACGCTTGTTTTCTAAATTTTACTTGTGCGTGGACTTTTAGTTGTTTCTGTTGAAAGTTAGAAGTGAAAACCCTTTTCTTTGGAAGCCTATCTCTGTAAAAGGTTTATATATATTTTGGTTAGAAATTTGTATGTGAGTATATTTCCTATAGATTTCCTTTCTTTTATCTCCCTCTGTATGCTTGATGTTGTAGAGGAAAATGCGAACCCTGAAAGAGTCTTGACCTAGTGGAAACGCTGCAACAGCAATCACAATACCATTTGATTGCTGATTTATTATTTCTTTGTGTAGGATGAGATGCCACGAAATCGTGTGCTCTTTCCATTGTATAAATCTTGGGTTGACAAATCTTTTCTCGACTAGTTCAGGTTACGGATACCTACAAGTCTTATTTTATTCTTTTCTCTTCCTATTGTATGAATTCGTTTTGCTACAAAAACACAGAGATGCTAGTTTTATTTATTACTCCTCATAAAATAAATGAATTCTATGAAGCACATTTCCATAATATTGTATGTGATTATATATAAATAGGTACCAGAGATAAACACTGTATATATTAACTCATGGGTTAGGTGTAATTCATATATATTGAATAAATATAGGCTCTGTACGATAAAGGAGTTGGAAGATAGTAAGTCGATATACTGTTTTGGCGTATGCATACTATTAGTTAAACTGGAGTAGCTAAAAACCTGTAGAAAACTATCCACTAATCTTTGTTATAGTTTAAGTCCTTCCAATGTTGTTAGTCGGTAGGAAGGTTCCTTTTATTTAGTGTTGTTAGTATGATTTTTTCTCTTAAGGACTACTTAACAAAGTTGTATGATTTTATACTCCAATGGTAGTCAAATACTCTTTATCAGATTAGTTTGAGAAAGTGGATTTAGAAATAAGGCAACATTCATGTTAAACCCTTTTTTAATATTATATAAATACAACCCTTTGTGGACGTAGCCCAAGAGTGGGTGAACCACTTTAAAAAATGGTCTCTCTTAATGTGTCTCTTCATGTTACGGTGTTTTGTTTGTTTTGCATCTATTGTGTTCCAATATAAGTATTGTTGATTTGCGTTTTAGATGGTTCAATGTTAACTTTGGCCTCTTGATTTTGTGTGAAGTTAAATTGGGGTTAATTAATTACATGTATGCCTTGGGAATCGCTTGTTCATATGTTTTATATATATTAAATGAATATGTTGACTTTTATCAATTTGCACAACCATGGAAAAGTAAGGCATTCAATGTATCCTTCCTTTCTACTTACAGTTGTATAAGAATGATAGAAGGAATTAGTTAGATGAATAAGGTTAATATGGGTCAAGTTATAGGACTTTATAGTAATATAAGTAATGCTCATGTGAAAAATGTATTTTATAGTGAATACAAATTCCTAAAATAAGAATGATAAATTTTCCTTGTTAAAATAGGGGAATGTACAATACTTAAAGTTGAGAGGAAGTAGTTTATATCATAGTAAGTCTTTAAAGTTCAAAAATATATTATGTATAGTTTTTCCAAAAAAAAAAGTAAAAAGGTATCAAGAGTTGTATGATGATCGGTTGGGTTGACTTGTATAAAAGACCTTTGTGTCGACAAGCAAGGTTATTATTGCTTTATTATATTTAAATAATCATCTTCTATCAAGTGAGGATATTTAGTTTTTTTTTTTGAATTTTTTTTTAAAATTTACGAATTTACTAAACTCATAAATTTGGGTATGTGACAAGGCATTACCTTTCCGACTGGCTCGATGGTTGTTCATGGGGAATAGCTTACAGTAGATGGAAAGGGACCAAAGAGCAATGGCTACACATACATGGATTATAGACCAGGTTCACGGGTGTATCACTTTACGCACCTAATCGTTGGTACAAACATCCAACAACAAATAATGTCAATAAAGACATCAAACAAGGTACGCTACTTACTACCTCATGCAGAGCATGAGAGGTTGCTTGAGACAATAAAAAACCGAGATGATCCAGAAGGCCTAATTGAATGAGGTACATAATGTTAGAAAAACAGGATCGCAGAGCAATAACAATAAACAGAAATGCAAATATAATCACACATACACATTACAAGAGAGACACAGATATATCGTGGTTCACCCAACTTGGGCTATGTCCACACTGAATTTGCCAATCCTTATTATTATTACCGTCCAGCAAGTCGAAGGGATACAACCTGCAGCACAACCGCTGCACTTCCTCTTCTCTGTTTCACAGTCTCTCTCCTGATCTCAAAGATCTTTACAATGCATAAAACCTAATACATCAACCCTAGCCGTATTACAATGTCCTTCTTTTATAAGGGAAATACAATGGGAAAATACCACGGGATACCCAAAACCATGGGCCCGCAAAACAGCTGGCGAAAATAGCCCCAAAAATTTTCTTCGGGGGTGTTGCCCATGAACCCCCATTTCTCGGGGGCGCTACCCCCGAACCCCCGCTGGGGGACCGCTGGCCCCCGGACCCCCCAGCCAGGGGGGATGGGCCCCGCTGGAACCCCGTGGGGGGGCGATGCCCCCCCACACCCCCCCGCTGGGGTGAGTGTACAGTCCACCTACACATCATATAGAACTGGGGTACAAACACGGCTAATAAAATATCATCTATGAGACTAGAAGATCTGGCTCCATAACCAACAATCTCCCACTTGGAGACTGATCACAACAAATCCACCGCTGCTACACTTGCTGGACTTGGACTTGGCAAATTTCTCCTCTTCACCTTCATGCTAGAAGGCCAACTGAAACTGAGCACGAACTCAGTTTCTCTCTGGTCACTACCTTTGTGAACATGTCTGCAGGATTCTGGCTAGTATGTATCTTTTCCAACTTTAACAGTTCATCTTCCAGAACAGAGTGTATGAAATGGTACTTGAGCTGTATATGTTTAGTCCTGGAATGGAATGCTAAGTTCTTTGCAAGATGAATGGCACTCTGGCTGTCACTATACAGTCTGATATCCTTCTGCTTCTTACCCACTTCCTCCATAAGCCTCTGCAACCAAATCATCTCTTTACTAGCCTCTGTAATGGCAACATACTCTGCTTCTGTTGTTGAAAGTGCAACAACCTTCTGTAGTTTCGAAATCTAGCTTACTGCTGTTCCACCTACAGTAAACACATACCCTGTGGTACTCCTCCTGCTATCCTTGTCACCTGCCATATCTGCATCAACATATCCCTGTAGAACAGTGTCTGAACCTCCAAAACATAATGCCTCAGTGGTAGTACCTCTCAAATACCTGAGAATCCACTGTACTGCCTTCCAATGTTCTTTACCTGGATTGTTCATATATCTGCTCACAACTCCCACTGCATGTGCAATATCTGGTCTTGTGCACACCATGGCATACATCAAGCTGCCAACTGCTGATTGATAGGGAACCTTGGACATGTAATCTATCTCTTCTTGTGTCTTGGGACACATTTCCTTACTTAGACTGAAATGGCTAGCCAAAGGTGTACTTACAGGTTTTGCATTCTGCATTCTGAACCTCTCCAACACCTTTTGTATGTACTCACGTTGAGACAATGTCAATTTGCGATTTTTCCTGTCTCTCATTATTCTCATACCAAGGATTTGCTTTGCAGCACCCAAATCCTTCATCGCAAATGAATTAGCTAGCTTCTTTTTGAGTACATTTATATCCTGCATGTCAGACCCTGCAACAAGCATGTCATCCACATACAATAACAAGATAATATATCTTCCATTGTCTAGCTTCTTGAAATAAACAAAGTGGTCAGAATGACATCTACTATAACCTTGTTCTGTCATAAACCTGTCAAACTTTAGATACCATTGCCTTGGAGCTTGCTTCAAGCCATACAAGCTCTTTTTCAACCTGCATACCAGATCCTCCTTACCTTTGACTTCATACCCTTGTGGCTGCTGCATATATATTTCTTCCTCCAAATCCCCATGGAGGAAAGCTGTTTTTACATCTAATTGTTCAAGATGCAAATCTTCTACCGCCACTAGACTTAAGATAGTCCTAATTGAAGTCATCTTTACAACAGGAGAAAATATTTCATCAAAATCTATACCTTTCTTCTGTGCAAACCCCTTTACAGCAAGTCTGGCCTTGTACCGCTTCTTACCTCCTTCTTCTTCCTTTAACCTGTAAATCCATTTGTTTTGCAATGCTCTTTTACCAGCAGGCAACTTAACCAAATCCCAAGTCTGGTTTCCTACCAATGAGTCCATCTCCTCATTCATGTCTTGCTCCCACTTCTTTCTAGTTTCCACCTGCATTGCTTCTTCATAACATTCTGGTTCACCAGAATCAGTCATCAATAAATAATACATTGAAGGAGAGTATCGTTCAGGGAGTCTACTTAACCTGGTAGATCTTCTTACAGTTGCAGGAGTTTCAGGTACTTGCTGCTGCTCTTGATTTTCTGACACCTTCGGAACTTTATTTTCTTTAACTTCATCAAGCACTATGTACTATGTGCTTTCCTTTTCCTGTTTCTTTCCCTACAACTGATCTTTATACATGACCTTTTCATTGAATATCACATCTCTACTCCTGATGATTTTGTTATTTTCATAATCCCATAAACGATAACCAAATTCATCAACCCCATATCCAATAAAGGTACATTTCTTGGATTTAGCTTCAAGCTTTGTTCTATTTTCCTTATCAATATGGACAAATGCTTCACAACCAAACGTTCTCAGAAATGAGTAGTTTACCTTTTTATCTGTCCATGCTTCCTCTGGAATACCACCATCCAAAGCACTTGAAGGTCCTCTGTTTATTAAATAAACAGCAGTATTTACAGCATCTGCCCAAAACTGTAAGGGAAACCCTGCATGCAGTCTCATACACCTTGCACGCTCCATGATCGTTCTGTTCATCCTTTCTGACACACCATTTTCCTGTGGTGTTCCTGAGACTGTCTTCTCTCTACGAATCCCATGGTATGAACAGTAACTATCAAAGTCCTTGCCGCAGTACTCACCTCCATTATCAGATCTGAGACACTTCAATCTTTTTCCTGTCTCATTCTCAACCAAAGCTTTCCACTTCTTAAAAGTAGCAAACACATTAGATTTCTGTCTAATGCAATAAACCCAAGTTTTTCTAGTTGCATCATCAATAAATGTAACATAATAATGAGAGCCACCAAGAGATTGTACCTGAGCCAGTCCCCATACATCTGTATGCACAAGCTCTAATTTTTCATTCTTCTTATGTTTCCCAACCCCGAGAAATATGACTCTCTTCTGTTTTCCATAAACACAGTTTTCACATAATTCCAAACTTACCTACTTCAAATCCGGCAGCAACTTCCTTGAGTGGAGAATCTGCATCCCCTTCTCACTCATGTGGCCAAGCCTATGATGCCACAATGCTGTATCTGTTCCTATGGAAGCTAAAGAGATAGAATGGTCAGTATTATGAGGACATGAATACAACGTACCTACTCTGTCTCCTTTTGCTATCACCATTGATCCTTTAGTGATCTTCCACCACTTTTCTCCGAACGTAGATAGACAGCTGCCATCTCCCAACTGCCCTGTTGAGATCAGATTTCTTTTCATAGCAGGAATATGCCTAACATCTTTCAACAACCAATTAGTTCCATTCTTAACTTTTATCCATACCTTACCCATTCCAACAATTTTACATGGCTCATCATCACCCAATAAAACATGTCCAAAATCACCAGGAACATACTCATGAAAGTATTTCCTATGGGGTGTAGCATGACATGAAGCTCCTGAATCTACTACCCAATAATCACTAGTATTATCTAATGCAAGAATCAAAGCATCTTGTAACACATCACCTGCTACATTTGCTTCCTGGGTAGTTTCCTTCTGTGCATCTCCTTTCTTCTTTAGAGATTTGCAGTCTTTCTTCAGATGTCCTTTCTTTCCACAGTTCCAGCACTCTATCTTTCCCAGTCTGGACTTAGATCTGCCCGTTTTAGACTTTCCACGATTACCTTGGCTCTTTCCTCTCTCATTTTGTCTTCCTCTGCTCTCCATGGTCAACGCATTACCTGATGTCTCACCTGTGCTTTTTCTTCGCATTTCCTCGCTAAGAATAACACCAATAACATCATCAAATTTCAAGGTTTTTGAACCAGAGACAGAGTTACTTACAGCCATGACCAAGCTATTCCAGCTTTCTGGCAATGAACACAAGATTATAAGAGCCCTAACCTCATCATCAAAGTTCACACTTACAAAACTTAGCTGATTTGTAACCGTATTAAACTCATTTAAATGATCAGTAACAGATCCACCTTCAGACATCTTCATATTAAATAAACGCTTCATTAGAAATACCTTGTTGGAAGCCGAGGGTTTTTCATACAGCTTACCCAATGCTTTCATCAAACCCTCTGTTGTCGTTTCTTTTGAGATATTGAAAGCCACCGACGAAGCCAAGCTCAACCGTATTGTTCCTAGAGCCTTTCTGTCAAGAACCACCCATTCTTCGTCCTTCATAGTCGTCGGCTGCTTTGCTTTTCCTCCCAACGGTAAGAATAGATCCTTCTGGTACAGATAGTCCTCCATTTGCATCTTCCATAACCCGACGTTTTAGCCGTTAAACTTCTCGACCTTAAACTTTCCTTCTTCTGCCATTGCTCCCACTTGAACCAGAAACCCTAGCTTCTTGCAGGTTTAACTTCCAAATAGACCTTTGGATCTGATACCAATTATTAGAAAAACAGGATCGCAGAGCAATAACAATAAACATTAATGCAAATATAATCACACATACACATTACAAGAAAGACACAGATATATCATGGTTCACCCAACTTGGGCTACGTCCACACTGAATTTGCCAGTCCTTATTATTATTACTGTCCAGCAAGTCGAAGGGATACAACCTGCAGCACAACCACTGCACTTCCTCTTCTCTGTTTCATAGTCTCTCTCCTGATCTCAAAGATCTTTATAATGCATAAAACCTAATACATCAACCCTAGCCGTATTACAATGTCCTTCTTTTATAAGGGAAATACAATGGGAAAATACCACGGGATACCCAAAACCCTGGGCGCGCAAAACAGCTGGCGAAAACAGCCCCAAAAATTTTCTTCGAGGGCATTGCCCCCGAACCCCCGCCGGGGGACCACTGGCCCCCGGACCCCCTGGAACCCCGTGGGGGGGCGATGCCCCCCCACACCCCCCCGTTGGGGTGAGTGTACAATCCACCTACACATCATATAGAACTCGGGTACAAACACGGCTAATAAAATATCATCTATGAGACTAGAAGATCTAGCTCCACAACCAACACATAATATAGCCATGTGATTGTTTATTCATGCATGATTAATGTTATTCATGTTAGATAGTTTATTTGATATCGTTATCTTATATCGTTTATTTGATGTTTGAGTTATGATTAAGTTATGATTTATAGCCATGTGACTGTTTATTCATGCATGATTAATGTTATTCATGTTAGATAGGAATTTGATATCGTTATCTTATATCGTTTATTTGATGTATGAGTTATGATTAAGTTATGATTTATAGCCATGTGATTGTTTATTCATGCATGATTAACCCTAGAAGCACTAATATAACCCTACAAACATAATCTAGCCCTAGAAATCCTAGAAAGCTAAACTAACCCTAGAAACACTAATTTAACACTAGAAAACTAAGCTATAATACTATATACCTAATCTAATCTTAGAAACCTAAACTAGCCCTAGAAACACTAATCTAACCCTCGGAAACTAATCTAGAATCCTAGAAACCTAATCTAACCCTATTAACCTAATCTAGCCCTAGAATTTGTGAACCACCACACGTACCCTCAATAGGGGGTATTTGGACTCCAAGTGGGATAGGATCACTATTAGAAGGGTTTGTCACGTCACACAAGTACAACACTAGAGAATTCAACTTATAGAATCCAAGCCTACATGTCTATCTTGGTATTTCGATCCTCAAACCCTAGGTCGTACCAAGATGCCCACAGCACCCAAATATGGATATTGCCCCTATTTTCTCTACCACCCTCTCCATTTGGAGCTTTAGGAATTATTTCAATATTGGTCTAGTACTTGGATGAATATGAGGATCATTTGGGAGCTATGATTCTTCTTCATTGGCTTCTTGAGTTGGTTCTTCATTGCCTTCATCCACATAATAATGGATAATTTCATTTTTGTTCAAATATTTTGGCAACGAGGGCATGTTAAGGATTTTTTCATTAGCGTTAGTAACAATATTCATATTCATATTCATGATGGCTTATGATAACCATTCATGCTAGGGTTTTTGGATTTACAATGTCATATGTTCATTGAGGCTTCTTGCCACTTGACAACCTTCAATCATATTCAATTCAACAGTGTCATTTTGAATCGGTTCTAGAGAATATGTATGTGGTTCATGTGATGCAACAACTTCCATATTTTCTTGAGCTACTTCATTATCTAATTGAGTAGCACTAACATGTTCATCATTGTCACCTAATGGTTGGAAATGTCCTTGAGGGAGGCTTTAGACCTACCTCACCCATGTCAATGCTTGAGTTTTTGGAGGTCGACCTCCCACCACACATGTCCTCTTCAAAAAAATTTGTTCTCTTGGTTTTGTGCCCACCCAAACTTTTTTCACACTTTGGGTAACTTGAGGTATATACCCAACCCAAAAAACTCTTATATTATGTTGATTATGTTGGTTATTGGTTTCTCGTCAACATCTCCATCTTCATCACCATCTTCATCACCATCACCATCATCATCAACGTCTTCATTATCATCATCATCAACATCTTTATCATCATTGTCATCTCTAGGTTCCTCATCAACATCTCCATCATCTTCATCATCATCTTCATCACCATCACCATCATCATCACCATCTTCATCATCATCACCATCATCACCATCATCATCATCATCATCATCATCATCATCAACATCTTCATCATCATTGTCATCTCTAGGTTACTCATCAACATCTCCATCATCATCATCTTCTCCATCATCATTGTCATCATCTTCATCACCATCACCATCATCATCAACGTCTTCATCATCATTACCATCATCATCATCATCAATATCTTCATCATCATTGTCATCTCTAGGTTCCTCATCAACATATCCATCATCATCATATTCTTCGTCATCAACATAATCATCTTCATCACCATCACCATCACCATCATCATCAACGTCTTCATCATCATCACCATCTTCATCATCATCACCATCTTCATCATCATTGTCATCTCTAGGATCCTCATCAACATCTCCATCATCATCATCTTCTTCTTCTTCTTCATCATCATCTTCATCACCATCACCATCACCATCACCATCAACGTCTTCATCATCATCACCATCATCATCATCATCACCATAAGTGCCCGGTGGATGATTTTGCAAATTTGACCCCAATGTGCAAAAATTGCACACTCTCGTACTGAGAAAAACCCTACTTTCCAAAATGGACATAGAAGATGAAACCTGGGCTACAGGACCGAAGGATAGGGGCACCCCTAGCACTATCCTGACGTCCTGAATCCAACGGAGTTGATGGTTTGTCGATCGGAACCATGATCGTCATTATATGGCTTGTTCCGTCTCGCATCCAAAAGGCCTTCAGGGACACCTACTGGATACCTGCCGGGGGAATAGAACTCCAATGGTGCAGCAAAACCAGGTTTCAGGGAGTCCTGCAAGTGTGTATAGGAAGGTTCCGGCTAGGAACGCTAACCATAAGTGCCCGGTGGAGGATTTTGCAAAGTTGACCTCCGTGTGCAAAAATTGCACACTCCCTTACTAAGCAAAACCCTAGTTTCCAAAATGGACCTACAAGGTGACACCCGGGCCACGAGACCGGAGGAGAGGGGCACCCCTAGCACTATCCTGACATCCTAAATCCAACGGAGTCGATGGTTTGTCGATCGGAGCCATGGTCGTCATTCTATGGCTCGTTTCGTCTCGCATCCAAAAGGCCTTCAGGGACACCTGCTGGATACCTGCCGGGGGCATAGCACTCCAACCGTGCAACAAGACCAAGTTTTGGGGAGTCCTTCAAGTGTGTCTAGGAAGGTTCAGGCTGGGAACGCTAGCCATAAGTGCTCGATCGACGATTTTGCAAATTTGACCCCAATGTGCAATAATTGCACACTCCCGTACTAAGCAAAACCCTATTTTTCAAAATGGACGTACAAGATGACACTGGGGCCACGGTACCGGAGGAGAGGGGCACCCGTAGCACTATATTGACGTCCTGAATCCAACGGAGTCGATGGGTTGTCTATCAGAGCCACGTTCGTCATTCTATGGCTCGTTCCGTCTTGCATCCAAAAGGCCTTTAGGGACACCTACTGGATACCTGCCGGGGGCATAGAACTCCAACCGTGCAACAAAAATGGGTTCCTGGGAGTCCTACAAGTATGTCTAAGAAGGTTTCAGCTAGGAACGCTAGCCATAAGTGCCCAGTGGATGATTTTCCAAAGTTGACCCCCGTGTGCAAAAATTGCACACTCCCTTACTGAGCAAAACCCTAGTTTCCAACATGGACCTACAAGGTGACACCCGGGACATAGGACCGAAGGAGAGGGGCACCCCTAGCACTATCCTGAAGTCCTGAATCCAATGGAGTTGACGGTTTTTCGATCTGAGCCATGGTCGTCATTCTATGGCTTGTTCCGTCTCGCATCCAAAAGGCCTTCAGGGAGACCTGCTGGATACCTGCCGGGGGCATATAATTCCAACCGTGCAACAAATGCGGGTTCTGGGGTGTTCTACAAGTGTGTCTAGGTAGGTTCCAGCTGGGAATGCTAGCCATAAGTGCCCGGTTGACGATTTTGCAAATTTGACCCCAATGTGAAGGCCTTTCCAATCTTGCTCAAGGGGGCCATTTCTCGTCTGGAGGACCCCAAGAATGCATGGCCACTATGGACAGGCCTACAATGGCCACATGGACCTATGGGAGCCTACAGAATCCATTTCGCTCGTCGGTTTGGGTCCCATGGCTCCGGAGCAATTCCTTAAATTGTCCTTGAATGGCCCCGGGGTGCCCAACGAAAATTACCGCAACACCCAAACCGTGGCTCCGATCATGAATCCGTTGATTTCGATGGATCTGGGGCATCAGGTTTCAGCTAGCCCCTCCCCCACAAGGTACCTCGGAGTCCCAGAAATGGCGCCAATGTGCCATCTCCGAAGCTAGGGTTTTTCTTAGTGAAGGCCTTTCGAATATTGCTCAAAGGGGCCATTTCTTGTTTGGAGGCACCCAGGCATGTGTGGCCACCGTGGTCATGTTCACAATGGAAATACGCACATGTGGGAGCCTACAGAATCCAAGTCTGCTCGCCAGTTTGGGTTCCATGCCCCCAGAGCAAATCCTTAAAGTGTCCCCGAATGACTCTGGGGTGCCGGACCAAGATACTCGCAACATCCAAACCGTGGCTCTGGTCATGAATCCGTCAATTCTGGTGGATCCGGGACACCGGGTTTCAGTTAGGGGACCCCCCACAGCGTGCCTCTAACCCTAAAAAATGGTGTTATTGTGCCATCTCTGAAGCTAGGGTTTTGCTAAGTGAACCCTAGCTCCTTCATTGAGCAAAACCCTAGCTCCGGAGATGGCACATTGGCACCGTTTCTTGGACTTCAAGGCACGCTGTGGGGGGTTCCCTAGTTGAAACCCAACATCTTGGACCCATCGGAATTGAGGGATTCGCGACCGAAGCCACGGTTCGGGTGCTGTGGGTATCTTGGTCCGGCACCCCGGGGTCATTTGGGGACACTTTGAGGATTTGCTCCAAGGGCACGGAATCCAAACCGACAAGCGGACTTGGATTATGTCGGCTCCCACATGTGCGTATTTCCATTTGGGACGTGTCCACACATGCCGGGGGCCTTTGGATGAGAAATGCCCCCCTTGAGAAATATTCAAAAGGCATTCACTGAGCAAAACCCTAGCTCAGGAGATGGCACATTGGCACCATTTCTAGGATTTCGAGGCATGTTGTGGGGGGTCCCCTAGCTGAAACCCAGCGTCGTGGATCCATCAGAATCGAGAAATTCATGATCGGAGCCACAGTTTGTGTGCTACAGACATTTTTGTCGGGCACCCTGGGGCCATTCAGGGACACTTTGAGGAATTGCTCTAGGGCCATGGGACCCAAACCAGTAAGTGGACTTGGATTCTGTCAGCTCCCACAGGTCCATGTGGCCATTGTGGACCTGTCCACGGTGGCCACGCATGCCTGGGGGCCTCTGGACAAGAAAGCCCCCCTTGAACAAGATTGAAAAGGCCTTCACTGAGAAAAATTCTATCTCTGGAGATGGCACATTGGCACTGTTTCTGGGACTTAGAGGCACGCTGTGGGGGGTCCCCTAGCTAACACCCGGCATCTCGGATCCATCGGAATCGATGGATTTGCGATCGGAGCCATGTTTTGGGTGCTGTAGGAATTTTTGTCGGGCACCTCGGGGCCATTCAGGGACACTTTGAGGAATTGCTCCGGGGCCACGGGAACCAAAACGGTGAGCGAACTTGGATTCTGTCGGCTCCCACAAGTCCACGTGGCCATTGTGGACCTTTCCACGGTGGCCACACACCCTAGGGGCCTCCAGATGAGAATTGCCCCCCTTGAGCAAGATTGGAAAGGCCTTCACTGAGAAAAACCCTAGCTCCGGAGATGGCACATTGGAACCGTTTCTGGGACTTCAAGGCACGCTGTGGGGGGTCCCCTGGCTGAAAAATGACGTCCTGGATCCATCGGAATCGACGAAGTTGCGATCGGAGCCACAGTTTTGGCATTGCGGGAATTTTTGTCGGGTACCCCGGGGCCATTCAGGGACACTTTGAGGAATTGCTCCAGGGCCACGGCACACAAACCGACGAGCAGACTTGGATTTTGTCAACTCCCACATGTGCGTATTTCCATTGTGGATGTGTCCACGGTGGCCATGCACGCCCGGGAGCCTTTGGATGAGAAATGGCCCCCTTGAGCAATATTCTAGAGGCCTTCACTGAGTAAAACCCTAGCTCCAGAGATGGCACATTGGCACCATTTATGGGACTTCAAGGCATGCTGTGGGGGGTCCCCTAGCTGAAACACGGTGTCACAGATCCATTGAAATCGATGGATTCGCGACCGGAGCCACGGTTTGGGTGCTATGGGAGTTTCTCCATTGTCGAGGCGTTTGAGGCCGAAAAGGATCTAGTAAGCATTCGTTTTTCAAAAGTGGTTCAGAGGCTCTTGCATCTTGGAAGTGACCAAGAGTATCTTGCAGTGTGATAAGTATGGCCTTATCCTTAGGCCTTTCACGAATTTGAGGCTAAACGTAACAACAGAGGAGAAACCTGAGTTGTTTCTCCAATACCGAGACGTTTGAGGCCGAAAAGGATCTGGTAAGCATTCGTTTTTCAAAACTGGTTTAGAGGCTCTTGCATCTTGGAAGTGACTCTATTCTTTATTTTCATGTCCGCTTATACTTAACTGGGTTTTTAATTATTTTTTCTAATGAGAGGTTTTACCAACATGATTCTACTGTGAATTGTGTTTGGTGATAAAGGATTTTACTGTGGATTGTGTTTGGTGACATTTATGGCGACCCCCAAGGAACATATTGAAAAGATCAGGAAAGACAAGTTTTGTGTTGGGGAAAAAGAAAATCCACTTACAGAATATTTACATCAAATAGTTAAATAATTATCTGCTGAATTATATACCAGGGATATGCATTTTTTTATGGAGCTGATTCAGGTAATTACTGAGTTACAATTTTAGTAGTCATTTTATAATCTTATATGTTTTCTCTGTTTCCATGGTAAGATTAGTGTTTTGTTTTGGGTGCAGAATGCGGAGGACAATGACTATGAACCACATGTGGAACCTTCATTGGAATTTGTCATTACAATTGAATATGTCTTTGGCGTAGGCGCTCCTGCAACCTTGACAGCTTTTAACAATGAGAACGGATTTCATAAACAAAATATTGATTCTATATGTAGGGAAGGTGGCTATATTGGAAAAAAAGGTATAAAACGATTCATAGAATGACAACTGTGGCTCAGATCAACAAACCGTTGACTCCATTAGATTCAGGACATCGGGATAGTGGTAGGGGTACCCCTCTCCTCTGGTCCCATGGCCCAAGTGTCACCTTGTAGGTCCATTTTGGAAACTAGGGTTTTGCTCAGTAAGGGAGTGTGCAATTTTTGCACACATGGGTCAACTTTGGAAAATCATCCACCGGACACTTATGGTTAGCATTCCCAACTGGAACCTTCCTAGACACACTTGCAGGACTCCCCGGAACCCGATTTTGTTGCACGGTTGGAGTTCTATGCCCCCGGCAGGTATCCAACAGGTGTCCCTGAAGGCCTTTTGGATGCGAGATAGAATGAGCCATAGAATGACGACCATGGCTCAGATTGACAAACTATCAACTCCGTTGGATTCGGGATGTCGGGATAGTGCTAGGGGTGCCCCTCTCCTCTGGTCCCGTGGCCCGAGTGTCACCTTGTAGGTCCATTTTGGAAACTAGGGTTTTGCTCAGTAAGGGAGTGTGCAATTTTTGCACACAGGGGTCAACTTTGGAAAATCATCCACCGGGCACTTATGGCTAGTGTTCCCAGCCAGAACCTTCCTAGACACACTTGCAGGACTTCTCGAAACCCAGTTTTGTTGCATGGTTGGAGTTCTATGCCCCTGGCAGGTATCCAACAGGTGTCCCTGAAGGACTTTTGGATGCGATACGGAATGAGCCATAGAATGACGACCGTGGCTTCGATCGACAAACCGTCGAATCCGTTGGATTCAAGACATCGAGATAGTGCTAGGCGTGCCCCTCTCCTTCGGTCTTGTGGCCCCGATGTCATCTTGTATGTCCATTTTTGAAACTAGGGTTTTGCTAAGTATGGGAGTGTGCAATGTTTGCACATTGGGGTCAAATTTGCAAAATCGTCTATCGGGCACTTATGGCTAGCATTCCCAGTCGAAACCTTCCTAGACACACTTGCAGGACTCCCCAGAACCTAGTTTTGTTGCACAGTTGGAGTTCTATGCCCCCGGCAGGTATCCAACAGGTGTCCCTGAAGGCCTTTTCGATGCGAGATGGAACGAGCAATAGAATGACGACCGTGGCTCCGATTGACAAATCGTTGACTCTATTGGATTCAGGACGTCAGGATAGTGCTACGGGTGCCCCTCTCCTCCAGTCCCGTGGCTCGGGTGTCATCTTGTACGTCCATTTTGGAAACTAGGGTTTTGCTCAATACGAGAGTTTGCAATTTTTGCACATTGGGGTCAAATTTGCAAAATCGTCCACCAGGCACTTATGGCTAGATGTTGATGAGGAACCTAGAGATGACAATGATGATGAAGATGTTGATGATGATTATGATGATGGTGATGATGATGATGATGTTGATGATGATGGTGATGGTCATGAAGATGATGATGATGATGATGATGATGGAGATATTGATGAGGAACCTAGAGATGACAATGATGATGAAGATGTTGATGATGATGATGATGATGGTGATGGTGATGGTGATGAAGATGATGATGATGAGGGAGAAGATGATGATGAGGGAGATGTTGATGAGGAACCTAGAGATGAAAATGGTGATGAAGATGTTGATGATGATGATGATGATGATGGTGATGATGATGAAGACGTTGATTATGATGGTGATGGTGATGAAGATGATGATCATGATGAGGGAGAAGATGATGAGGAAGCTAGAGATGACCATGATGATGAAGATGTTGTTGATGATGATGATGATGGTAATGATGATGAAGATGTTGAGGATGATGGTGATGGTGATGAAGATGATGATGATGGAGAAGATGATGATGATGGAGATGTTGATGAGGAACCTAGAGATGACAATGATGATGAAGATGTTGATGATGATGATGATGATGGTGATGATAACGATGAAGACGTTGATGATGATGGTGATGGTGATGAAGATGATGATGAAGAACCTAGAGATGACAATGATGATGAAGATGTTGATGATGATGATGATGATGATGAAGACGTTGATGATGATGGTGATGGTGATGAAGATTATGATGAAGATGATGGAGAAGATGATGATGATGGCGATGTTGATGAGGAACCTAGAGATGACAATGATGATGAAGATGTTGTTGATGTATATGTAACTTCGGAATGTATTTCACATATATGTATATTGTATTCCTATAGAGATGTTATTATTCCTCTATACGGAAGTGTCGTCATTTATATTGTAAGTGTCGTAACTTATATTTGATGGGTTATTAGACCACCTTGTTTGGGGTCGTCCCTGTATAAGTCATGTGGGTCAAAGGGTTATTAGACCACCCTATTGGGGGTCGGCCATGTGGTTCAAAGGGTTATTAGACCACCCTATTGGGGGTCGGCCCAGTCAGCATTATATTATGTGGTTAAGTTCGAGCCTACATGAGTTAGGTAAAAAGGCAAGTCAAGTCAAGTATAAATAGAGTGCGGGAGGCACTCTATTTGCTCACTCACTTCTCACACATGCACTCAAGGAGGAGTGGCGCACTTATGGAGGAGGAGGATTTGCTGCTAGGTTATGGCTATCTCTCTTGGTTGGTTGTATCATTGCTCTATCTATCTCTGAGGAAGTTATTGGGGTTTTTCACCTTTATGGTTTTCCCCAAGTAAATCTTTGTGTCTCTTGTGTGCTTGCATTATTGTCTCCATGATTGATATGCTGTAGATATGCTGTACATGTTGTTCTCTCAGTTAAGATCCTAGATCATATTGAAGTAAATTCTGAAAATTTAACATGGTATCAGAGCTAGCCTGAAAGAAGGCATGATATGGCATGTATGACACTTGTTGCACTTACGATGCTAGGGCTTGATATAGCAAAAACCAGTCATCATAGCACTTTCGCTATAAATCCGTTTTGGCGAAGTTTTCGGATCTGCAATTGTTACAGGCTGAAGCTAAGATCTCCAGGTATCTTGTGTCCAAAGGAAAACCTCTAATTCGTTGTACTTTGTGATTTATGATCTGTACAATATAGGGTTTCTGCCTCTTCCAGATCTGAGTCAAAATCAGGTGACCTTGGGAAAAAGGTCATATCTTGGGCTAGGAAGCTCCAAATGAAATTTAGTAAAAAGTGACAGGTAGTACACAGTCTGTACTATCTCAGAAAACGTTTTCAGAGTCCGAAGTTGAACCAGTGACACGTGGAACGCCGTACAAGTTCGCTCTCCTGTATTATCCCATAAACAGGTCACGTTGCGACATTTGACATAACTCTCTCTCAGAGAATCCAATTGAGGTCAGACCTATCACGATGGAAAGATAACAGGTCAGGCTATCTCAAGAAACTTTTTCAGACCCTGTGGATCAAAAATTTCAGAGTTACACCGGAAACAATCAGGTACATATTTCTGTCAAAACAGAATTATTTTTTGGTACCTTCATTCATGGCTTCCGGAATTTAGGGCTTTGGAGAAAGTTGGAATTTTTGTAATCGGAGACCACGGCTGGATGCTACTCATCAAAATAGAAATTTAGAGACCAATATTAGAATTTTTGGTTGGGCAGAAGGCCGGGCTTGATTAGACCCTAGTTCGGGACTTTGATCAGAAAAGTGGAAAATTAGGGCTTCTGTAAAAATGGGAATTTTTGAAATCTGTGACCACGGCTGGAAGCTCCTCAGAAAAATAGAAGCTTAGAGATTTGGATCAAACATTTTGATGGGGAAAAAGAGTGGGCTTCATAAAACCCCAGTTCAGGGTCACGTCCAGTGAATCCGGAAGTCTCAAAGGCAAAATTGAGGAGTGAAACTTTGCAGTTTTTCAAATTCTGAATATACCAGTTTGATCAGCTAATCAAGGCGCATATTTCTATCCTTTCAGAAGTTTGAAATTCAAAGTTTGAATTTTTGGGGTTTCTCTGACAAACCCATATCCAGCTCCAGGTCTAGTTCTTGCAAATCAAGTGGATTGGGTTAATCCTAGAAGAAGATGGATTGGTCACCTGCATAAGTGAAGGAGTTCCTGTTTCAGAGGGAGATGAGGCTAAGGCTTTACATAAGGAGATTACAAGCGATCTCGACAGGTATGACTCATCGAGGTATGTTTTGAGATTTGTTCATGATTAAGTTTATGGTATGTTTGTCTTCATGTTATTACGGTTAGTACAATCTTGATTTTAGATTTGTCGTATCACCTTAACAAAATTATGAATGCATGATAGAATATATTCATTGGTTAGGCTGTTGACACTTATGATTGTACTAATGCATTATGGTGTTGTATGAGGTTTATGTTGTCTACTAACATGAAAGGTACACCAAGAAAGACAAATCATGTTCCAGTTCAAGAACATATGATCATGGTGACATGAGGATAAAGACTCATCCATTGTCATGGATCTCATAGAAGATCCATTTACGAGGTATGTATAACTTGGTTTTATAATGGCTAACCTATGAGATATACAGGTTACTAGCACAAGTCATTGAAGAAGAACAAGAAGACATCATGTGAGTATGTTAGACATAACTAACTAGCATGCTAATCCAGGTATGTTTTTCCTATATCAAGTTACAATCTCATCTTGTGATAAGATCCTTTATATAAGTATACTTGGCATGATTGATTGTGATTATTCATTGAAGTTAGTAATCATGGGTTTAGGCATATTATGTTTTTTACTTTGTTTAATGATATGACTATCCAGAAAAGTCCTATGGTCAAATAGGAATATAAGTAAAAGAATTATGTCTCTTATATTGATTGATTTGACTAACCAGAAGAATCATGAAGGTATAGGTTTGAATAATCACAGGTTTTATGCATATTATATCTCTTATCTTGATTGATGATTCAACTAACCTGAAGAGTCATAGGTTTGAGTAATTATAGGTTTAGATATGTTATGTTTCTTATGATTTGACTAACCATAAGAATCCTGCATAAACCTTGAATAATAATGCTTACTATTTTTGTTTGAAATGATCATGACTATACATGCTTGAGATTATTGTGTTTTAATAGTATACTAATGAATGTATGATTTGATATTAGACCTAGAGGATAACACAATGATGATACTAACAAGCATGCATAGGGATCAAGAATGTATATAAGTTCAAGGATAGGTAATCTAGGGAGCAAAGATCAAGAGGGAGTACACTTCAGTAGTTTCTGCAAGAATGCAGATATTCAGAGGGAGTTGACCATCTTTCTACATTCCACAACAGAAACGTGTAGAAGAAGCTACTGCAGATTAGGACTCCAGCAGCTCCTGCAAGAAAGCAAAGACTCAGAGGGAGTCCACCCAACGAACAAACAAAGATAAGTATTTTAATTTCTTGCATATGTGTTTGTTTAAATAAAATTGTTCAATGATGTATATGTTCATGTTCCTAGACTTAGGATATGTATTATGCATATTAGAATAATTGCATTGATGAACAGTATACTCCTAATATGCATGGGTAAGTGGCCTATGGCACTGTACAACATTCCATTGCTACTTATCTAGAATGAAACCTCTTTGCTGACATGTTGGGAGTTGTGCACACTCTTAACAATGTTCTGGTAGAGATTGGAAGGCATCTAGAAAGTTACGGAATATGGATAAATGTTGTATTGAAGCATTGGCTAAGATAATTGCATGACTGTATGGCATATTTCTTTATGTGTAAGAATTTGTTCTGAAAGCTATGAGATGTTTTCTAATCATGCAATTTAACTTGTTGTGTAGGAAAGATCGTATGCCATCTCCTACAAAAGAAGAACTACAACATTTGTTCTAGCAACAAAGATATCTATTGAAGATATTGAAGTTCCCAGGATCTGGGATGAAGAAATGAAATGCCATGATCCGTCGATCATGAAGAATGATGTTTGGGATGTAATCCCAAGACATGAAGGGAAGTTTGCTATGACTTCCAAATGGAACTATCAGATCAAGCATGTTGCAGATGGCAGCATTGAGAAATATAAAAGTGATGAAATAGAAGATACACCAGATGGATTCAAGACAGCTTCCTTGAATGGTGTAGTTGAAGAAGAAGTGTATGTAGAGCAGCCACTTGGTTCTGAGACACATGATAGGAAATCATATATGTGCAGAACTTGGTATGGTGAAGATAGATTGATTGCCAACACACAGCGGAAGCTTACTACCGAGTTTGAGATGAAGAACTTGGGGATGATGCACTATTTGTTTTTGGCATGGAGGTGTGGCAGAGTGCAGATAGAATCTTCGTTGGACAAGGGAAGTATGCAGTAGAGATCCCAAAGAGGTTCGGGATGATGGATTGCAAGGCCATGGCCACACCTATGGCATCAAATCTGAAGCTTCTATGTGATGCTTCATCTGAGCCGATTGATGTCTCTATGTATCGCCAGATGATTGGGTCCTTGATGTATCTGACGAACACGAGACCAGACATTTGCTTTGCTATGAACACATTGAGCCAGTTCCTGACGGATCCGAGGAGTGTTCACCTGGTTGTTGTAAAGCATATTCTGAGGTACCTGAAGGGTACAGTGGATTATGGGCTCAGGTATGAGGCGAATCAAAAGTTTAACCTGCAGGGTTATGTTGATTCAGATTGGGCTGGCAGTGCTGCAGATAGGAAGAGCACATCTGGGTGTTGCCTCAATATGGGATCAGGTGTGATCTCTTGGTTTAGCAGGAAGCAGTACTGCGTAGCACTGAGTACAGCTGAGGCAGAGTATGTTGCAGCCTGTTCAGCTAGTTGTGAGGCATTATGGCTACGGAAGCTACTGTCTGAGTTATTTGATCTCCCGTTGGAGGCTACTGGTATCTTCTGTGATAACCAGAGTTGTGTGAAGTTGTCCGAGAACCCAGTGTTTCATGACAGGTCGAAACACATAGAGATCAAATATCACTATATCAGGGATATGGTGCAGAGAGGAGCTATGAAGCTCCTATATGTTGCGACGGACGAGCAGATTGCAGATGTGCCGACGAAGCCACTAGCCAGGGTGAAGTTCGAGTACTTCAGAGAGAGGCTTGGCATGCTTCAGATCGAGGATACTTCGAGGAAGAAGTGATGGACACATTTGCTGAAGCCATTCCAAGCATGTTGGAAGGAGGATCCTTCACATGGCTGTGGATGTAAGCGCTGGATGATGAGCATCAGGATGATGTTTTGGTTTCTGCTTGGATATGATCAGTTGGATCATTTTTTATGTATGTATGTACGCATCATGTTGGATGCTAGATATGATCAGGTGGATCATGTATGGTGATATGTATCATGTATCAGGTGGATACATTATATGATCAGGAGGATCATGTATGATGATATGTATCAGGTAGATACTTGGTATGCATCAGGTGGATGCATTGATGATCAGGTGGATCATGCAGCAGGATGTTGCAGTGATGATCAGGATGATCATGGATGATGAGCTTCAGGATGTTGCTCCAGATGACATGCAGCAGGACGTTGCAGTGATGATGATCAGGATGATCATGGATGGTGAGCTTCAGGATGTTTCTCCAGATGACATGCAGCAGGACGTTGCAGTGATGATGATCAGGATGATCATGGATGGTGAGCTTCAGGATGTTGCTCCAGATGACATGCAGCAGGACGTTGCAGTGATAATGATCAGGACGATCATGAGTACATCAGGATGATGTATGGTGAGTATCAGGTTGATACTCTGTGGCCGTGGATCAGGTTGTGCAGATGAGCATGTTTGGGAGATCCTATAGGTCGGAGTTGTGTACCCGTAACAGCCTGGGATGCTCTTTCGAGACATTGCTCTGGGAGGACATGTAATTTGTGCCCTGGGAGATATCAGGTCGGAGTTGTGTACCTATAACATCCTGAGATGCTCTTGCGAGGTTTTGTCCTATGGCATGTAATTTGGGCCCTGGGAGATTTAAGGTCGGAGTTGTGTACCCGTAACATCCTGAGATGCTCTTTCGAGGTTTTGCCATGACCACATGTAATAGCGCCCTGGGAGATTTCAGGTCGGAGTTGTGTACCCGTAACATCCTGAGATGCTCTTGCGAGGTTTTGTGGTGGACCACATGTAATTTGTGCCCTGGGAGATTTCAGGTCGGAGTTGTGTACCCGTAACATCCTGAGATGCTCTTGCGAGGTTTTGTGGTGGACCACATGTAATTTGTGCCCTGGGAGATTTCAGGTTGGAGTTGTGTACCCGTAACATCCTGAGATGCTCTTTCGAGGTTTTGTGGTGGGGTCACATGTAATAGCACCCTGGGAGATCCTACAGGTCGGAGTTGTGTACCCGTAACATCCTGGGATGCTCTTTCGAGGTTTTGTGATGCACGTAATAAGTCCTGAGGATTCCACAGTATGGCCAGTGATGATGAAGACCTGCAGGTGGTGGGCCTACATCCAGTATGAAAAAGGACTGGCTCTGTAGAACTTCCTATGACGAGTAGATTCAGAGATTGATTGAGATAGCAGCAGCAGTGACGATGATGATGACTGGATGACGATTATCCAGTGACGATGATCCAGAGAAGATGACTTGTGCTAGAAGAACTGTGCTGAGAAATACCTTCCTAGTTAAGAGGGAGTGTTGATGTATATGTAACTTCGGAATGTATTTCACATATATGTATATTGTATTCCTATAGAGATGTTATTATTCCTCTATACGGAAGTGTCGTCATTTATATTGTAAGTGTCGTAACTTATATTTGATGGGTTATTAGACCACCTTGTTTGGGGTCGGCCCTGTATAAGTCATGTGGGTCAAAGGGTTATTAGACCACCCTATTGGGGGTCGGCCATGTGGGTGAAAGGGTTATTAGACCACCCTATTGGGGGTCGTCCCAGTCAGCATTATATTATGTGGTTAAGTTCGAGCCTACATGAGTTAGGTAAAAAGGCAAGTCAAGTCAAGTATAAATAGAGTGCGGGAGGCACTCTATTTGCTCACTCACTTCTCACACATGCACTCAAGGAGGAGTGGCGCACTTATGGAGGAGGAGGATTTGCTGCAAGGTTATGGCTATCTCTCTTGGTTGGTTGTATCATTGCTCTATCTATCTCTGAGGAAGTTATTGGGGTTTTTCACCTTTATGGTTTTCCCCAAGTAAATCTTTGTGTCTCTTGTGTGCTTGCATTATTGTCTCCATGATTGATATGTTGTAGATATGCTGTACATGTTGTTCTCTCAGTTAAGATCCTAGATCATATTGAAGTAAATTCTGAAAATTTAACAGATGTTGTTGATGATGATGATGGCGATGATGATGAAGACATTGATGATATTGGTGATGGTGATGAAGATGGTGATGAAGATGATGGAGAAGATGATGATTATGGAGCTGTTGATGAGGACCTAGAGATGACAGTGATGATGAAGATGTTGATGATGATGATGATTATGGTGATAATGATGAATACATTGATGATGATTGTGATGGTGATGAAGATGATGATGATGATGATGGAGAAGATGATGATGATGGAGATGTTGATGAGGAACCTAGAGATGACAATGATGTTGAAGATGTTGATGATGATGATGATGATGGTGATGATAATGAAGACGTTGATGATGATGGTGATGGTGATGAAGATGATGATGATGATGATGATGATGATGGAGAATATGATGATGACGAAGATGTTGATGAGGAACCTAGAGATGACAATGATGATGAAGATGTTAATAATGACGATGATGATGATGATGATGAAGAAGTTGATGATGATGGTGATGGTTATGAAGATGATGATGATGATGATGGAGAAGATGATGATGATGGAGATGTTGATGAGGAACCTAGAGATGCTAATGATGATGAAGATGTAAAATTAGCCTGAAGTTTGATTATCATTAGAGCCATATCAAGTAAGAGGATATGTGGAGGGAAACATTTTAAAATGTGCCAACTTAGGATTGTTTGAATGGTGTTGATGTCATCTAATCTTATTGTTGGCTTTGTTGTTGAAATATTGTAACTTCTAATAATATTATATTGTGTACTTTATTATTCCGGAGATGTTTCATTCCTCCGATGGGAGTTTTTTGTATATCAAGAGATGTTTATTCCTCCGTGGAGATTGTGGTAACTTAGGTTATTAGACTTCCCTAGTGGGGTCGGCCTTGTATGTGTTATGTGGGTAAAAGGGTTATTGGACCACCCTAGAGGGGTCGGCCCAGTCAACATTATGTAAAGTGGTTAAGTTGGGGATGACCTAGTTAATATAAAAGACAAGTCGGAGTTGTGTATAAATAGAGGAGGTGTGTTCCTCATTTAACACACATTACACTCACTTGTGATTAGAGCATAGGTGAGAGAGAGATCTGCTATGGAGGAGAAGGAACTCATGTTTAGGGTTTACATCTTTGTATTTGCTGGTCATCTATAGTGAGGAAGCTTTGCTGGGTTTTCTACCCCATGAGGGTTTCCCAGGATAAATCTGTGTCTCTTGTGTTTATGTTGTGCTTGTTGTTCTTTCAGTGATCCTGTATATGATATTGTAGTGAAATGAAATGCAATGATGATATTTTCTGTCTTAGCATATTGAATCTTAACATGGTATTAGAGCTAACCTAAAGGAAGGCAATGTATGGCACTTACAACACTTGCTTCACTTGCAACAATTTGAAGGTTAGGGTTTTATATAACAAAAACCAGTCATCGTGTAACTTTCACTATAAATCCATTTTGGTGAAGGTTCGGGATTTGAAACCTTTACAGGTCGTATATAACATTCCCCTGTACCTTGTGTCCAAAGGACAACCTCAGATTCATTGTAATTTGTGAGTTATGATCAGTACAAGTTAGGGTTTCTATCTCTTCTAGATCTCAATCATAAATAGGTGACCTAGGAAAAAAGGTCACAACTTGGGCTAGGAAGCTCCAAATGAAATTTCGTAAAAATTGACAGGTAGAGAATGAACTTTTGTTTCTTAGGTAAGTTTTTCAGAGGCCGAAGTTGAACCAGTTACACGTGGCATGCCGTACAATTTTGCTCTCCTGTTTTATCCCATAAATTGGTCACGTTGCGACACTTGGCATAACTCTCTCTCAGAGAATGCAATTGAGATAAGACCTTTGGGGTTGGAAAGACAACAGGTTGGGATACAACAGATCGAAGTTTCAGACCTTGTGGATTTGTAATTTCAAAGACGCACCATAAACAATCAGGTAAATATTTCTGTTAAAACAGAATTCGATTTTGAGCACCTCCATTCTTGGCTTGTCACTGCTGTGGGAATTTAGGGCTTCGGAGAAAGTTGGAACTTTTGGATTCAGAGACCATGACTGAATAATCCTCATCAAAATAAAAATTTAAAGACTAAGATTGAATTTTTTGGTTGGGCAGAAGCCCGGGCTTGATCAAACCCTAGTTTGGGATTTTGATCGAAAAGATGGAAAATTAGGGCTTTTGCAAAAGTTGGAATTTTTGAAGTCTGTGACCATGGCTGGAAGCTCCTTAGAAAAATTGAATTTTAGAGCTTTGGATCGAACCTTTTGATTGGGAAGAAGGGTGGGATTTATCAAACCCTGGTTCAGGGTCCTGTCTAGTGAATCCAGAAGTTTCAAAGGCAATTTTGAGGGGTCAAATTTTGCAGTTTTTCAAAATTGAAGTATACCAACTTGATCAACTCAGCAAGCCACATCTTTCTATCCATTCAGAAGTTTGAAATTCAAAATTTGAATTTTTAGGGTTTCTCTGACAAACCCTAATCCAACTCCAGATCCAGTTTAGGGGGAGGTAAGGCTAAGGCCTTACATAAGAAGACTAGTCGTTAGGTATGACTTGAGAAGTCATAGGTATGTGTTGAAATATGATTCTTGATTAAGTTCATAATATGTTTGTCTTCATGTTATTGAGGTTAGTACAAATATGATTGTTTGATAATGAATACATGTGAGTGATAGAAGACATTCATTGATGATTGTACTAATTCACCTGTGGTGTTGTATGAGGATGATGTTGTTTGCTAACAAGATACAGGTACATCAAGAAAGACAATTCGAGTTCTATGACCATGATGACATGAAGAAAAAGACTCATCCATAGTCTTTGACCACATAGAAGCTCCACTTACAAGGTATGTATGACTTTGTTCTACTATGCTTAGCCAATGAGATATGCAGATTCTAGCACAAGGTCTCTAAATCATTGAAGAGAACAAAGCAGATATTGTTTGGGTATGTTAAGACATAACCAAGCATGATAATCCAGGTATGTTTTCCTATATCAAGTTAGAATCCTACTTTGTGTTAGGATCTTAGGTAAGTATACCTGTGTATGAAATGATCATGACCATACATAATGTTTTGATAGTATTGAGACTATGCTAATGAATGTATGATTATGTATGAGATCATGAGGATGACACTAGTGCACACTTAATCATGCATAGTGGTACAGAATGAATAGAAGTTCAAGGACATATACAGATCAAGCGGGAGGCAACCACTCAACATAAAAGATAAGTATTTGAGTTGTTATTTGAATCTATGAAATAGTAAATGATATTGCTTGTAATATTCGTATGCATATTTGTATTCCTAGAATATATCATGCATAGTGTGAGCATTGAACAATATACTACTAATATGCATATGATGGGTAAGTTCGACAAACATTCCATTGTTTTTTATCTAGAATGAAACCTCTTTGCTAACATGCTGAGAGATGTGCATGCTCTTGGTAGTATGTTCTGGTAGAGATGGAAGGCATCTAGATAGCCACTGTATGCATACAGGATATGGAAAAGAGTTGTGCCAAAGTATTGGTCAAGATAGTTGCATAACTATGTGAATCATATCTATATGCATAATAGGTTATCATGATTTGATGATTATGAAGTATTACTAATCATGTAATTAACTTTGATTTGTAGGAAAGATCATGTGCTATGATGTGCAAAAGAAGGATGATGAACATCAAACAAGTGATGGATGTTCAACAAGAAAACTTACAAATCAAACATACTATAGAAGGCTCATGGCTAGAAGATTCTCTTAGAAAGAGGAAGAGGATCATGACGAGATGTTTGCTCCAAGTGGGTAGATAAATACCATTCTCTTAATGGTGTAATTGAAGAAAGCTTTGTATGGGTACCCAGGATAGATAGTCATTTGATGAGATTAATGATCAACATTGGTGATGCGTATTTCAACCTTTGCTACAAGGTTGAAGATGGTGTTTATATACAAATGACATTCTTCTCTTAGATGGATGTAAGAAGGAACTCACCACAGATTTCGAATGATCTTGAGGCCCATATCAGTATACCCATCTGACGGGAGATGGCACGAATAGATATGCAGAAGATCACTCAATGCAGAGTGTGAATGATGTTCAATCACAAAGAAAAATTGATAGCTTCTTGACATGCTTGGGCTTTACCAAAAGTAAAGATGATCCTAACCTTTACCTTAAAGTTATGGATGATACTATTACTGTATATGGATGATCTATTTCTGATTAGGAATGAGAAACAAATCATGGAAAGCAAGAAGAAGTTAGCTACAGAATTTGAGATGAGAGATCTCGGATTGATGCATTACTTCCTAAGTCTGGAAGTATAGCAAGGCCTAGAAGAAATCTTTCTCAACCATGGAAAGTATGCTGTGGAAATCTTGAAAATATTTGATATATTGGAATGTAAAGCCATGGCCACTCCCATGGATTCCAACTTGAAGCTATTAATAGATGACTCATCAGAGTTAGTGGATGTAACTATGTACAAGTAGATTATTTGGTTCATTGATGTATCTAACGAATACTAGGCCAGATATATGCTTTGCTGTGAACACTTTGAGTCAGTTCACTTGATAGCTGCAAAGCATGTGATGAGGTACCTAAATGGTACGATAGAATTTGGTCTATGTTATCTTGGAGATCATGACATCATATTGTATGGCTACACAGATGCTGATTGGACAGGAAGTGTATTAGACAGGAAGAGCACATCGAGCGGATGTTATTGTCTCAGATCTTCCATGATCTCGTGGTTTAGCAGGAAGCAGTCTACTGTGGCTCTTAGCACAACTGAAGTGGATATTGCTACTTACTCTACTTGTTGCTACTTACCCTACTTGTTGTGAAGCGATTGGATTGTTTGACTTGGAGATGGACCCCACTGTGATCTTGTGTGACAACTAAAGTTGTATCAAGATGAATAAGAATCTAGTGTTCCATGATAAGTCAAAGCACATAGAGATCCGATATTTATATATACAGGATATGGTGCATAAATGAGCTATAAATCTCGAGTATGTGAGCACTGAAAAACAAGTTGCTGATATATTGACCAAACCTCTGTCTTGACTAAAGTTTGAGTATTTCCGAGACAAGCTTGGTGTAGTTCAGAAGGAGACTCCTCGAAAGGGGGAGTGATTTAGTCGCTGATGATGATATTGCCTGCATCGATAGTAAGGTCGATGATGTGGATACTTGTATCGATGATGAGGACACTTGTGTCAATGATGATGTTACATGTTCTGATGATGAGTTCGATGATGAGGTTACTGTTCTGACGATGAGGTTGATATATGGTCGTTAGACTTTGTCTAAGTGGACGAGGAGGGATTGTATCATCCCTGGACTTCGGTCCCTGAATTGATCTGTAGACATATGTCTCTGAGAAAGTGGTCCCTAGTGAATGTGATAGGATTGCATTGTCCCTAAATGTTTAGTTCAAAATGTACGTGAAAGGACTGCATCGTCCCTGGATAGTTGGTTCAAAATGTACGTGATAAATCCTAGATCTGATCTAGGTCACATCCAGTATGAAAAAGGACTGGCTTTGTGGTGGTAAATCCTAGATCTGATCTAGGTCACATCCAGTATGAAAAAGGAATAGCTCTGTGGTGGTAAATCCTAGATCTGATCTAGGTCACATCCAGTATGAAAAAGGACTAGCTCTGTGGTGGTAAATCCTAGATCTGATCTAGGTCACATCCAGTATGAAAAAGGACTGGAACTATGGTCGGGATTGCATCATCCCTAGACATGGATTTGTCTTAAATGGATCAAGGACTGCATCGTCCCTAGACATGGATTTTTCTTAAATGGATCAAGGAATGCATCGTCCCTAGACATGGATTTGTCTTAAATGGATCAAGGACTGCATCGCCCTAGACATGGGTTTGTCTTAAATGGATCAAGGACTGCATCATCCCTAGACATGGGTTTGTCTTAAATGGATCAAGGACTGCATCGTCCCTAGACATGGGTTTGTCTTAAATGGATCAAGGATTGCATCGTCCCTAGACATGGATTTGTCTTAAATAGATCAAGGGCTGCATCGTCCCTAGACATGGATTTGTCTTAAATGGATCAAGGACTGCATCATCCCTAGACATGGATTTATCTTAAAAGGATCAGGATTGATCATCCTATAAGTATATCTGGATTGCATCGTCCATAGACATGAGAGGTGTCTTAAAGTGAGAGGGATTGATCATCCCGTAATTGGATCATGTGTGTTTCAGAGTATGTTACTATGATGTTGTTGATCGAGATGATCGAGATGATGCTATCGATTGAGATGATCCAGATGATGCTATCAACAAGATGATCCAGATGATGTTGTCGATCGAGAGGATCCAGTTGATGATGTGATGCTGTTGATCGAGAGGATTTAGTTGATAATGTGATTCTTTTGATCGAGAGGATCTAGTTGATGATGTGATGCTGTTGATCGAGAGCATCCAGTTGATGATGTGATGTTGTTGATCGAGAGGATCCAGTTGATGCTGTTATGATGATGATCAGTAGATCCAAATGATAAGGCTGTTGATCGGGTGATCAAGATGATGACGATGCTGTAGCTGATCGAGTGCTGCAGAAGGTGAAGATTCAATACTGACGATGCTGATACTCCAGTATTAAAGACCTAAAGATATTCTAGTAACTGGTTGAGTTATTGATGATGTTGAGAAAACTTCCAATGATCTATAGATGTATCATGTATGATGTAGTTGATGACTCCTTGCTCCTGTAGATTTTGTTATAATATCCTTCTTGTTAAGGGGGAGTGTTGAAATATTGTAACTTCTAAGAATATTGTATTGTGTACTTTATTATTCCGGAGATGTTTCATTCCTCCGATGGGACTTTGTTGCATATCCAGAGATGTTTATTCCTCCGTGGAGATTTTGGTAACTTGGGTTATTAGACTTCCCTAGTGGGGTCGGCCCTGTATGTGTTATGTGGGTAAAAAGGTTATTAGACCACCATAGAGGGGTCGGCCTGTTAATTTTTGAGCATTAATTCAATATACGCTAGGATATTTACTGAGAGAATAACATGTATATCATATCAAGTATAACAATGCATATCAATCACACCAAGCAATCACATGATACAATAGACACAAAGAGTTTCACTGGGGAAAACCATAAAGGTGAAAGACCCTACAACTTCCTTAGAGATAGAAAGAGCAATGATACAACCAAAGTACAAGAGATAGTCTTCTCCTAGTAGCTACTCCTCCTCCTCAACTAGTGCGCCACTTTCCGAGTGATGTAGGAGTGAATAATGAGATGAACAAATAGAGATCTCTCGCTCTCTATTTATACTTGTTCCGACTTGCCTAATACACTAGCAGGGCTTACTTCTCTAGAAGAGTCTAATAACCCATGGTTACATTAATCCGGGCCAACCCCACACTTGGTGGTATAATAACCCATCATAGCAAGTTACGACACTTGCGACACTTGTCAATACAAATGACGACACTTCCGTATAGAAGAATAATAACATCTCTATAGGAGTACAATATACATGGGTGAAATACATTCCAAAGTTACATATAAATCAACACTCCCTCTTAACTAGGAAGGTATTTCTCAACACAGATCTGCAAGCACAAGTCTTCTTCTCTGGATCATCATCAACGAATCATCGTCATCATCACTGCTGCTGCTATCTCAATCAATCTCCAATCTACTAGTCATAGGAACTTCTGCAGAGCCAGTCCTTTTTCATACTGGATGTAGGCCCACCATCTGTAGGTATTCATCATCACTGGCCATACTGTGGAATTCTCAAGACTGATTACATGCATCAACAAAACCTCGAAAGAGCATCCCAGGACTGATTATGAGCTTACTGCTCAACCTATCGGATCTCCCAAGATATTTTACATGTTGACCTTCACAAAACCTACTCAGAGCATCCCAGGATGTTACGAGCACACCGCTTTACCTGTCTAGATCTTGATAGAGCATCCCAGGCTGTTACAAGCACACTGCTCTACCTGTCCAAATTTTAAAGGATATTTTCTATGTGAACTTTCGCAAAAACTACTCAGAGCATCCCAGGATGTTAGGAGCACACCGCTCTACCTGTCTGGATCTCAATAGAGCATCCCAGGATGTTACGAGCACACCGCTCTACCTGTAAGGATTTTAAAGGATCTTTTCTATGCGAAACCGTAGCGAAACCTACTCAGAGCATCCCAGGATTTTACGAGCACACCGCTCTACCTGTCTGGATCTCGATAGAGCATCCCAGGATGTTACGAGCACACTACTCTACATGTCTGGATTTTAAAGGACCTTTTCTATGCTACCTACACAACCTGTCCACAGCCATAGAGTATCAACCCGATACTCACCATACATCATCCTGATGTACATCACATGATCAACCTGATCATCATCATAGCATCAACCTGATGCATATTATCTGGAGCAACATCATGAAGCTTGTCATTTGTGATCATCTTGATCATCATCATAGCATCAACTTGATGCATATCATCTGGAACAACATCCTGAAGCTCGTCATCTGTGATCTTCCTGATCAAACAGTATATCCATCTGATGCATACAAAGTATCTACTTGATATGTATCATCATACATGATCTACCTGATCATACAATGCATCCACCTGATATACATACATAAGTACATGATCTACCTGATCATACAATGCATCCACCTGATACATACATAAGCACATGATCTACCTGATCATACAATGAATCCACCTGATACATACATAAGTACATGATCTACCTGATCATACAATGCATCCACCTGATACATACGTAAGTACATGATATACCTGATCATATAATGCATCCACCTAATACATATACAAAAATACATGATCCACCTGATCATACAATGTATCCACCTGGTACATAAATACATGATCCACCTGATCATATCAAGCATCCAACATGATGCATATACAAATACATGATCAAACTGATCAAACCATCCAATTGATGCATATACAAATATATGATCAAACTGATCGAAGCATCCAATTGATGCATATACAGAGCAGTAACTGGAGCATCGTCCTGATGCTCATCATCCAGCGGTTACATCCATAGCCATGGAAAGGATCCTCCTCTCACCATGCTTGGAATGGCTCCTGCAAATGAGTCCATCAATTCTTCCTCGAAGTGTCGTCAATCTGAAGAACACCAAGCCTCTCTCTAAAGTACTCAAACTTCACACTGGCTAGTGGTTTCGTCAACACATTTGCAACCTGCTCATCCGTCGCAACATACAGGAGCTTCACTGCTCCTCTCTGCACCATATCCTTGATATAGTGATATTTGATCTCAATGTGCTTCGACCTGTCATGGAACACTAGGTTCTTAGACAACTTCACACAACTCTGGTTGTCACAAAAGATACCAGTAGCATCCAACAGGATATCAAATAACTCAGATAGTAGCTTCCTCAGCCATACTGCCTCACAACTAGCCGAACAAGCTGCAACATACTCTACTTCGGCTGTACTCAGTGCTACGTAGGATTGCTTCTTACTAAACCAAGAGATCACACCTCATCCCATACTGAAGCAGCACCTAGAAGTGCTCTTCCTATCTGCAGCACTGCCTGCCCAATCTGAATCAACATAACCCTACAGGTTAAAATTTTTATTCGCATCATACTTGAGCCCATAATAAATTGTACCCTTTAGGTACCTTAGAATGTGCTTTATAGCAACCAGGTGAACACCTCTGGGATCCGTCAGGAACTAGCTCAATGTGTTCACCGCAAAGCAAATATATGGTCTAGTGTTTTTCAAGTACATCAAATACCCAATCATCTGATGATAAACAGTGACATCAACCAGATCAGATGAAGCATCACATAGAAGCTTCAAGTTCGATGCCATAGGTGTGGCCATGGCCTTGCAGTCCATCATCTCGAACCTCTTCAGTATCTCTACTGCATACTTCCCTTATCCAAGGAATATCCCATCTGCACTCTGCCACACCTCCATGCCTAGAAAATAGTGCATCATACCCAAGTCCTTCATCTCGAACTTGGCAGCAAGCTTCCTCTTGGTATCGGCAATCAATCCATCCTCTCCTGTTACAAATAGATCATCCACATACAAAAGTAGTATCACAGGATTGCCTTCCTCAACCTTGTAGTAAAGGTTGGAATTTGCTTTACTCTTAGTAAAGCCCAAACTAGATAGAAAGCTATCTATCCTACCATACCAAGTTCTAGGAGCTTACTTCAAGCCATACAAGGCTTTCTTTAGTCTGCACACATATGACCCCCTGTCATGTGTCTCAAAACCAAGTGGCTGCTCCACATACACTTCCTCTTCGACTACACTATTCAAGAAAGCTATCTTGACATCCATCTGGTGTATCTTCCATTTCATCACTACATCCAGGGAAAGTACCGATCTAATGGAAGTGTACTTGGATACAGGGGAAAAATTCTCTTCATAGTCTATCCCCTCTTTTTGGGAGAAGCCACGAGCTACAAATGTCGCTTTGTATTTCTCTATGCTACCATCTGCAGCATGCTTGATCTTGTAGATCCATTTGGAAGTCACAACCGACTTCCATTCAGGTCTTGGGACTACATCCCAAACATCATTCTTCATGATCGACTGGCATTCCTCAACCATGGCATCCTTCCATTCTTTCTTTTCCACTGCTTCTTCATAACTGGAAGGTTCTTTGTTCATAATATCACAGAGTAGGGAAACATAACTGGTATGTGATCTAGTCCTCTTCCTTTCTTTGTGTTCTTCTGGAATGCCATATCTTTCTGCATCTTGAATGAGCTCTCTAGCCCATGCAGGCTTCCTCTTGTGAGAGTTCTTCTCATGGGGTGGATCTATAGGTATTTGCGGATCTTCAACTTCATGATCTGCTTCTAGAATTGCTTCATTCATGGTGGTGTCTTGAAATCTAGTTTCCTTTGGTTCTTCATGATCTTCAACAGGTGCCTTCATTGATTTGATGTAAGCTGAGTCCTCATCAAATGTTACATCCCTGCTGACATCAATCTTCTTGAACCCTGGAAAGTATATTTTGTAAGCCTTCGAGCTTTCACTGTACCCCACAAATATACCCTTCTTTCCTAAAGGATCTAGGTTTGTCCTCTTTTCCTTTGGAACATGTGTATATACTGGAAAACCAAATATTCTGCGATGGATGACTTCATGTTTCTTACCAGAGAAGACCTCTTCTGGTGTCTTGTTGTCCAATATCTTGTGAGGTGTTATGTTCTGCACATATATAGCTGTCCTAGCTGCTTCTTCCCAAATATGCATAGGTAGATCCTGGTCATGCAACATTGCCCGTGCTGCTTCCATGATTTTTCTATTCTTCCTTTCTACAACTCCCTCTTAATCCCTGAATCACTGCATAACTTCTTGAAATCACTTGAAGTGAATTCTCCGCCATTGTCGGATTTGAATGTCTTCACATTATTATCAGTTTGATTTTCCATCAAGGCTTTGAATTCCTTGAACTTATCAAACACTTCATCTTTGTTCTTCAAGAAATAAACCCCAAGTCTTCTTAGAGAAATCATCAATGAAAGAGACATAGTATACGTACCCACTCAGAGAACTGGATGACATCGGACCACATACATCAGAGTGGATAATCTCCAAGATTCCTTTTGCTTTGCTTTCACTGCTTGGAAATTCCTTCTTAATGTTCTTTCCTTTTGCACATCCTTTGCAAACACCTTCATGCTTTGTCTTGATTTCAAGAAGACCTTCTACAGATTTGCTTGCAATTGGTAGTGCTCTATAGTGCACATGTGCAAGCCTTCTATGCCAAAGTTCACTTGGATCCATGGATTCATGTACCATGGCATGTTCAGGTTGTCCCTTTAATTTGCACAATCCTCCCTCTTGCTCTCCAATCACTACTACATCATCTATAGTTTTACCCTTTGGCCACATTAGGACTTGGCCATCTACAAATGCAACCCTCATGCCTTTTGCATCCAATGCAGATATGGAGAGTAGGTTCTTTTTTAGCCCAGGTACATATAGAACATCTTTCATTTTCAAAGACTTCCCAGTGTCTAGGTTGTAGGAGGCTTCACCACTTCCTTTGATAGGATATTGATAGTCATCTCCAAGTTTCACCTTATGGGGTGACTCATGTTCAGATAGATTTGCAAAAGATTATTTAAACCCAGTCATGTGTTTGGAAGCCCCACTATCAATAAGCCAATCATTACAACCATGAGAGATAGTACCTGTGAGAGCAAAGATTAGAACATATTCATCTTCACTTGATGAAGTATCACTTTCTGCCCTAGCCTTCTTCTTGGGAGGTTCATCGTCCTCAGCAGCATGAGCATGAAACCTCTTGTTGTTGTACCTCTTCTTCTTGTTGAATTTGTTGTTGTTATCGTTCTTCTTCTTGGAACAATTTGAAGCAAAGTGTCCTACTTCATTGCAATCAAAACATCGAACATGGGATAGATCTTTCTTCTTGTGATGAGAGTGAGAATGATTCTTGTTATGAGATCTCTCCCTCTTAAACTTTCTTCCCTTGGTGTGTGCTGTGAGAGCTTGATCTTCATTCCCCATCTTTTCTTCTCGGGCCACAAGCCTTGCTTCTTCTTGTGAGCATTCCTCCCATAGTATACTGAATGAGATCAACTTCCTCCTTGCACATATTCCGTGGATGAAGGAGTCCCATGACCTAGGTAGGCCATTCAATGTGGTCATGACAACTTCACTATTGTCCACTACTTCATCCACAGCTTCAAGTTGTTCCTTGATCTGAGAGACCTTAGAGAAATAAGATTGAATGGTCTCTCCATTCTGAAGCTTTACCCCTTTCAATTGATTCCGTAGAGTCATCTTCCGATTTATGTTCTTCCCTTCAAATAGCTTGGTCAGGGAATCAAATATCTCCTTGGGTGTCTTTAGAGATGACACATGAGGTATGAGATGGTCTTTGATAGAATCAACAATGATCCTCTTTGCCTTGACCAAGTTCTTCTTATGTAAGGCCTTAGCCTCTTCTTCCTCTGGGATAGGGACCTCAAAACTTATGTAGGTGTCCAATTCATTTTCTTCCAGGATTAACCCAATCCTATACTTCCATGCTCGGAAGTTATCAGCCCCTTCAAGCTTATCCTCAAGCTTGGTGTGGTGAGACATTTTAATGAGAAACTCAAATGGAAATAAAATATTTAGGTCTTACCACTTGATTTGCAGAAATTTGGATCTGGTGTCGGATTAGGGTTTGTTAGAGAAACCCTAAAGATTCAAAATGTGAATTTCAACTTTATGAAAGGATAGAAAGATGCGCCTTGATGAGATGATCAGCTTGGTATATTCAGAATTTGAAATATGCAAATTTTCTCCCTTCGGAAATGCCTTTTAGTCTTCCCAAATTCACTAGGGAGGACCCTGAATTAGGTTTTGAGTTTCCTGGAGCTTCACCCCACCAAAAATCTCGATCCAAAGCTCTAAACTTTGATGTCTCCAAGGATCTTCTAGCTATGCCCTCAGATTTCAGAAATTCCTATTTTTGTGGAAACCCTAATTTTTAGGGCCAAAAATAAAAGTGCCCAGAATTGAATTCTGATTGGACAGAAAGATTCTCCTTGATGAGTAGAGTCAATCTACCTTGTTTCCTTTCCAAAATCCATGGATAGAAACCCAATAAACAAGAAACCCTAGTTTCCGCCACTGCACAATGTCTTCTTCTCAGGTTAGCTCTGATACCATGTTAATTTTTGAGCATTAATTCAATATACTCTAGGATCTTTACTGAGAGAATAACATGTACAGCATATCAAGTATAACAATGCATATCAATCACACCAAGCAATCACATTAGACAATAGACACATAGAGTTTCACTGCGGAAAACCATAAAGGTGAAAAACCCCACAACTTCCTCAGAGATAGAAAGAGCATTGATACAACCAAAGTACAAGAGATAGTCTTCTCCTAGAAGCTACTCCTCCTTCTCAACTAGTGTGCCACTTTCCAAGTGATGTAGGAGTGAATAATGAGATGAACAAATAGAGATCTCCTGCTCTCTATTTATACTTGTTCCAACTTGCCTAATACACTAGCAGGGCCGACTTCTCTATAAGAGTCTAATAACCCATGGTTACATTAATCCGGGCCGACCCCACACTTGGTGGTCTAATAACCCATCACAACAAGTTACGACACTTGCGACACTTGTCAATACAAATGACGACACTTCCATATAGAGGAATAATAACATCTCTATAGGAGTACAATATACATGGGTGAAATACATTCTGAAGTTACATATACATCAACACGGCCCAGTCAGCATTATGTAAAGTGGTTAAGTTGGGGCCGACCTATGTAATATAAAAGACAAGTCAGAGTTGTGTATAAATAGAGGAGGTGTGTTCCTCATTTAACACACATTACTCTCACTTGTGATTAGCGCATAGGTGAGAGAGAGATCTGCTATGGAGGAGAAGGAGCTCATGTTTAGGATTTACATCTTTGTATTTGCTGGTCATCTATATTGAGGAAGCTTTGCTGGGTTTTCTACCCCATGAGGGTTTCCCAAGATAAATCTGTGTCTCTTGTGTTTATGCTGTGCTTGTTGTTCTTTCAGTGATCCTGTATATGCTATTGTAGTGAAATGAAATGCAATGCTGATATTTTCTGTCTTAGCATATTGAATCTTAACATTTGTGACATTTATGACGATAATGAATGGAGTGCTAAGATTGTATTTTTACTTATTTGTGATCATCTATCTAGTTGAAATTCTTCTTTTTAGCAAGACATGGGAAGATCGTTTGCATCAATTGGACCTGTAACGTATTTGTAGCAATGTGTAGATAAAAATTGGTCAACATGAAATACTCATGCAAGCCAACATGCACAGAGCATTGATCATGTGAAGATTTCAATTATTGGCAATGGCATTTCGCAGTGGAATTTCATTTCATCTCCTCACTTCAAACTAATTTTATTTTACTTTTTGAATTTTTACACTACCCTTGACACGAAGTTTTAGTGACAAAATAACCCTTGAGCAATGAAGTTAGACTGAAAAAAATATCATTTAATAATTTTTTTATTAAAGAATAATTCGTGGAAATTAATGTTTAGCCACATGTAATGCAACAAAACAAAACTTTCAATTTGAACACGTTTCATTAATGGTGTAATTGAAATTGTGACATTCTATTCCAAATGACTTGGCTTTAAAGACCAGATAAATATAGTATGCCCTTTATAGAGGCTATTCATTAAAAAACACATTGCTATTGAGACTGTACTATGATGTTCTCCCCTTCCTTTGTCAAAAGAAGATTAATAAGGCTATTTTTCCAAGGTATAGAATGTTTTGGATTTCTCAACTATTATTGCATGTGAACTTGCGCATACCAAGCTACAACAAATCTTTCACGGAAGTGGATTTGTCTATGTGAATAGATAAGTGAAAAGCTTTTAACAACAAGAACTATAAATTTTAACTTGGAAGTATTGGAAATGTACAAAGTGGGATTGAGAGGCTTGATGGTGATTGTAGTAATGGGAATGGTATTGGTGAGGATGATTTCATGATAGTGGAATTAAACATTAGGATGGTGACCCTAGATCTTGGATCCTAGCCTAGAAACACGAGAGCCTAGCCTAAAAACCCTAGTTGATAGCGTAAACCCTAGTTTGTATTCTAATCACAATGAAACCCTATTATGTAGCCTAAGATCTAGCCCTAAATTATAATACATATAAAAATTAAATCATTTTCATTGTACATATATATCCATGTGCATACATTTGAATCCAAATCACTATACACATATATGCATAGTATCTCATCTATATAGCAAGGGTCCATCATCAACTAGAAAAACGTTGTACCTAGCACCAGATACCTAATTTAGAAACCTAATGGTTTGAAATTGGTTGTACCATGAATATTTTTATATGGTGGATATGCACACCTATGACAACCTTCTCAATGGATGGAAAACCTAATATTATCATAACATTAGTAATGCTTACATGTTCTAGTGTTGATGGCACACTAATGGATGCATGCAACTTGATGAGGGTGTATGTATGACTCCATTTATGTAATGCAAGTCCTAAATGTCTTTAACAAGTGTTTAAGTGTCCAATAGATGAATTAGGATGTCCTAATACCCCTCAATCCCTTCCAGACAGAATTCGAAAGCATTTGGGGTATTGGGGTAACAAGTTGGTGTGTTGAGGTGGATATAGCCTAAAAAATACACCTCATAGTAGTCATTTATTGTAATGATAACTATATGTGTTTAAGTCAATGTGTATACATATCATTAGATCGCTATCACATAATGATAAATTAAGGAAGTCCTAATTGTAAATGTTAGTGGATGTGATGGTCATCAAATCAAAGGTGGCTATATCCGTGAGTGAGAATTAATGAGCTAGCTATACATTGTGCTCAAGGTTGTAGAGTATGGACATTTTGGATCTCATTATGTAGAGCTATTAAAAAACATGTTGGATCTCATTTTAACTTTTTGACAACAATGGACATTTTCTATTTTAAAGTATTCTTTTCCTAGTACTCAAGTTCCCAATATATATCTTATGTGCCATGAGGTGTGATTTGTCCATCCATTTATTCCATTTGTTTTTAGATTAATTCTCACACATGATTTTGTTTTAGTTAGCCTATGTTTATAATGTTTTCTTGACATAGATACCATTACAAGCTTTTACATGTGGAAAGATAAACCAAACTGAACTATGATATACAACTTCTCTTCTAAGTTCTAGGTAAGCTTCAGGTTGATTCACATTATCGACTAATGCATGGACATCATTGGTACCAAAACTTAAGACCGCATGCCATGGACGGATAGAAGTAAAAACCAAATTTAGACAACATCACATCATGATACACACAACCTGAGACAACAACATTAGACAACAAGTTACTAATATAGACAACATTGATATAAATCACATCACTGAAAATCCATGTACATCAAGGCTACAAAACTCATCCAAACATATATAATTTCTGGAAAATAGTGGAACATGGTTCCCAATGTATATACAATGGCAACTCGTGCCCTATAGAAAATGGGACAACTCATGCCGTAGATCCAAAATACATGGAAACTCATGCCATAGATACAAAGTACATGGAAACTGGTGCACAAAAGTGCCACATCATGGATAATGTATGTAACATGGTGTGTCAAGCATTGTGACCACCCCCATCATTCCTAGGAGCATCTCCAAAGTCGATCTTCCTACTCTTCGAGCTACTGGTGCCTTGGGTCTTGTTCCGTCTAGGAGTAGACTGTCTCTCTGGGCTTTGGAACAAATGATATATGATACCGTCATTTTCAAGCATTTGCAACATTTACCACATTTATAAAACAAATGTAGAATTCAAATCTAAAATAAATCACCTCTGATGCGAGTGGGAAATGTGAGGCAGGTGTCCTGGATCTGTGGAGCCTCTCAACAATTCCAGCCTACAACATTTACAACAATCATTTCATTGAAAAGTAATAACTGCTTAAATTAATTTTTTTTAATGCATCGAAATATTTTCATAAATTAGCTTGATTCTCACCGTGAACACCTCCAACGATGGACGTGGTTGGGATTCTGGGCTAGTAGGTGGAGCAGATGGCTGGGCAACTAGTTCCAATGCAGTCATGGGGAGGGGGGAGGCGCAGATGTAGTGGCAGCCACTACAGGTGCAACCATTGGAGATACAGATGAGGATACTGGAAGAGTAGATGCCATAATAGTGGTGGGAATTGGGGATGATATGGTGGGAGAATACATGGTGGTTGTTGGAATATTCTCCCCATCATTTTGTATTTTGCATGCTTGCATGCAGATCTACATGCTGCATGCACTTGCATGCATCCAGTAATCATCAAGGTGGTCTCCCTAGCACCTAGAGCTTGCTTCTAGCTCTTCTTTACCTCCATGCTGCATGCATTTGCATGCCACTGTATGCAACCAGTCATCATCATGGTGGACCTCCCAGCTCCTAGAGCTTGGTTTTAGCTCTCTATAGCCTATCTACAGCCCCTAGGGGGCCTCCCAACTACCAAAGGTTCCCTTCTCCAGTCTTTTTCATGGCTAGTGCGCCTTTCTCACCTACCACAACCAGTTAGGTGCCTTTCTCACCTACCAGTCAGTTATCACTCAATTCTTCCTTGATTTGAGGCTAGATTGACTCCCCCATTGACTGTTTCACTCCGATGGACCTCCACTGAGACTAGTCTACCCATTCTGACTCCAATTAGATCCTCATGCACCCTCCACTGAGCCTCCTTCATTCAATTAGTTCCTACCTCACTCAGTTAGACTCCTCATGCACCCTCCACTGAGCCTCCTTCATTCAGTTAGTGCCTACCTCACTCAGTTAGACTCAGTTGACTGACTGTTACCATTGATTACTGATACATTGACTGGATGATGACTCCACTATCATCCAAGCCACAATTTGAGTTAGGAATTCGAATTCCCTACTTGGCCTATTCGAATCCTATATTATGCACCTTATTGTTCTATTGTAGTCATTCAGTTACATTCTTATTCATTGTATAATACAGAGATATTGTTCTATTCTACTATGTTTATGAGTGATCATTGAGTGTCTCCTTCTCTTCTTCTTTGCAACATATTTGTGAGTTTGATTGTGAGTTGCTACAGCTTCCAGATCCTTGCATATTCTTACATGGTATCAAAGCAAGAAGCAGCTATTCTAATTGCAGCAGTTGCAGCATTTCTTTGAGCAACTATCTTTCACTTGTACACTAGAAGCCTCTGAGTTTCCACAGAAAATCCTAGTGCTATTACTTGATTTCATCGGATAAATCTAGTGAGGTCTAGCCAGGTGTGAAGGACTTAGTCCATTTTCCAAGTGTCCTTAAGGTAGTGTTCAGTTGAAGTGTAGCATTCTCCATCAGCACATCTTTTATTGTTTTGCATGTTTATTCACCCGTTCGAAATCTTTTTCAACTTAACTATTCGACTTTCTCTATTCAAATGGATCTAAAGCTTACATCTTCCAACTATGTTGAGTGGAAAGCCAAGATGGCTCTCTTCATGAGATCCAAGAGCTTCACTCGAATACTCAATCGAACGATGGTGGAACCTCTCAGTGCAGTTGAAAAGTCCAAGTACTTGGATTGGCTTGATGAAGCAATTGGTCTCCTACTTCTCTCAATTTCTGATGAACTACTCTTTCATGTTATCGATCTTACATCTCCGAAAGAGGTGTGGGACAAGTTCGAATCTCTCTTTGGGCAAAAAGATGATATGGTAGCACACAAATTGGAGAATGAGCTCATATGTTTGAGTCCTAGCAGCTTTGATTCTATCAATTCCTTTCTCACCAAGTTCAAAAGCTTGATATCACAGTTGAAAAGATATGAGATAGTGAAGGAAGATAAGTAGCTTATACTTGCCATTCTCTCAAAGTTGGGGGCAAATTTCTCAGTTTTTGTCTCTACTTTCCAGTCAGCTAGGTTGTCCATTCCAAGATGGAAGTTTTCCTCATTTGATGATTTCACACAATCTCTTACCCAAGAGGAAGAGAAGTTGATTTCAATGGGAAGATCATACCCAAATTGGATTCAACCCTTACAGTTGTAGAGAGAGCGAATGATATAGAAAAGCTAGATATTCCTGGTGATACAAGGCCTACAGTCAGCTAGAGTTTCATACTCTAATAAGGCCAAACATTCTCAAAAGGGAAAGACAGAGTGCACCTACTGTCATAGAGGGCCTCACCCTGAGAGTGCTTGCATGCGAAAGACTATAGATTTGATGGCAAAATTACTTGAAGAGAACAACCTTCCTGTACCAGCATGTGCAAGGAAGAAAGATTCTGAATCTCCCAGATCCAAAGGAAAGGAAAGATGTAATGCTCTCATAGCATCTGCATCAACTAGTCCTTCTCTTATCATAGATTCAGGAGCATCTTGTCATATGGTTTCCTCCAAGGAACTTTTCTCTAGTCTCGAAAGATTCACTGGTCCTTCCATCAGATTGAGTAATGATTCAGAAATCCCTTCTCAAGGTATTGGAAGAATTGATCTTGACTTTGGATATTTTTCTGATGTGCTTTATGTTCCTTCTCTTGCACGCAATATCCTTTCAGTATATCAGATTACTCATACTGGAGAGCCTAAAAGGGTGATCTTTACTCCATATGAAGTCGAGGTACAAAGCATGGTTTCAGTGGAAATTATTGCCAAAGGAGTTGCAAATCATAAGTCCAAACTCTATGAGTTTTCTCACTTCATTCCTCTTTCAAAAGGTCTTGATACACCAACAGAGATCAAGAAAAAGAAAAATCTTGAAAAGTACAAATGCATGAAACAATTCTTGTTACAGAATGGACCTCCTCCTTTCATCTAAATGAAGATACATCATCATCTAGTTCTTGTTCTTCTATTGATTACAGTTATAATGGCTCCAAGGAGGACTACTCGTATATACTAGAGCAGTTTCATGAAATCAACAGTTTTGACTATACATTTTCTTCAAGAGATGATGAGCATGAGTCAGTTTTACTTGCTCATGAGTATTCAGTTTCAGAGTTTGCAAATGGTGAGCATGAGTTAGTTTTACTTGTTCCAGATTCAGAGAGAATGCTAGAACCAGATCCACAAGAACCTGAAGGTCTAGCAACTAAGGATGATGATGATAGAATGCTAGATCCAGATCCACAAGAACCTGAAGGTCTAGCAACTGATGATGAAGATGAGCGAATGGGAGATACAGATCCATAAGAACCTGAAGATCTCTCACCTAATATTCCTCCTCTTCCTCGATGGGAATCCACTACACTCTGATCTGCCGGTGATTTGGTTGGTGATCCACATGATCATAGAAGAACCAGATCAGATTTTCAGCATGGAAGGGATCATCCTTTTCACATTTTCTGATCCATTGCAGATCAATCAATCCTTCTTCAGAAAATAAGGACACTTTCCTCCTTCAGGGGTAAGTCATGATATGCTACTTTAGCATCTTCAGTCTATTTTGAGGGAGGTATTTCTCCCCACTGGGTTTTCCCTTTTTCCTCACTTAGTTTATTTTAGATTGATTGTACGGGGTGACCTTTGGTCTCAGTAACCAGGGCCCTATCTTGTTGTTTTACAGGGTGACCTTTGGTCTTAGTTACCAGGGTCCTATTCTTTAGTTATTTCCTCATAGTATAGCTTGCGAGGGGCGTGTTGGAATATTCTCCCCATCATTTTGTATTTTGCATGCTACATGCACTTGCATGCAATTGCATGCATCCAGTCATCATCAGGGTGGTCTCCCCAGCACCTAGAGCTTGCTTCTAGCTATTATTTACCTACATGCAAAACTGCATGCTGCATGCATTTGCATGCCATTGCATGCATCCAGTCATCATCATGGTCGACCTCCCAGCTCCTAGAGCTTGGTTCTAGCTCTCCACAGCCTGTCTATAGCCCCCAGGGGGCCTCCCAACTACCAAAGGCACCCTTATCCAGTATTTTGCATGGCTAGTGCACCTTTCTCACCTACCACAGCCAATTAGGCACCTTTATCACCTACCAGTCAGTTATCACTTAGTTCTTCCTTGATTTGAGGCTAGATTGACTCCCCCACTGAGTGTTTCACTCCAATGGACCTCCAGTGAGATTAGTCTGCCCATTCTAACTCACGTTAGCTCCTCATGTGCCCTCCACTGAGCTTCCTTCATTCAGTTAGTGCCTACCTCACTCAGTTAGACTCCTCATGCGCCCTCCACTGAGCCTCCTTCATTCAGTTAGTGCCTACCTCACTTAGTTAGACTCAATTGACTGACTGTTACCATTGATGACTGATACTTTGACTGGATGATGACTCCACTATCATCCAAGCCACACTCTGAGTTAGGAATTCGAATGCCCTACTTGGACTATTCGAATCCTATAATATGCACCTTATTGTTCTATTGTACTCATTCACTTACATTCTTATTCATTGTATAATACTGAGATATTTTTCTATTCTACTGTGTTTATGAGTGATCATTGAGTGTCTCCTTCTCTTCTTCTTTGCAACATATTTGTGATTTTGATTGTGAGTTGCTACAGCTCCCAGATTCTTGCATATTCTTAGAGTGGTATGGGGTGGAGGAGGACATTGTGGATGATGAACCCCTTCCGGTTGTACGATAGAGGGTATCAAACAAAAATGACTAGGGGGAATGTTGAGGGATGGTGCATGGGAGGGAAGTCTTTCATAGAGGGAGGAGGATGGACAAAAGGGAGGTTGTGGACGAGGAGGGGAATCTGGAAGGAAGGGGGGGCATGGATGAATGGGGGAGGATGGATAGACAGGGGGGCATGGATAAATTGGGGAGGATGTATAGACGGTGGGCATGGACGAGTGGGGGAGTATGGATGGAGGGGGGAGTATGGCCAGAGAGGGGAGGATGGATGGAAGGGAGGGGGTGGACGGAGGGAGGGGTCTATATGGAAGCGAGGGGGGGGGCTCATGGGAGAGGGTGGAAACATAGGACTAAAATGGGGACTTACATCTGTTGGTGGCACCTACATATACATTTGTAATATCACAATTTCGTAAACAAACAATAAATTAAACCATAGTAAGTTGTATCAATTCAAATTAAAAGCATTCTTTTAAATACACATTGTACCTGTGTATATGGTGATCTGCCAATCCCTGGCGGGGATGGTTGATCACCTTAGTCAGGGAACACCCGTGGACACCAAAATGCATGCATGTTATGAACATGTTAAACAAGTCATTATTTAGGCAATCAAGGTATTCAAAAACATTGTATGAACTATTAACATGTATTCCATAAATATAAATACTTAAGTAATGAAAATGACATAAGTAATAACAATATTGTGTGAGGTACTGAAAATACCTCCATGTGAGGTGCTGCAATTTCAATTGCAGCTGCCATTGCTGCATCCAGGTTGGGAGATCCTACGTTCTCCCATGTTGGTGTCTCAGCTCTGAATAACTGTACATTGAAATAATAGTTTAAGTCAAACAAAAATACTTTACAAGTTATCAAGTAATAATTGAAAAAACATAAAAAAATTGCTGACCTGATTCATATAACAGCCCTCGATCAGGCCAGGGAAAGTGTGCCCGCAATGGGGACAAATATGTGGCATTGTCCCCGTCAAACTGGAATGCCTAGCATGGATACCACCGGTCACAGGTCTATCCTAGCCTTGTCGTGAAGGCCCTGCACCTAGATCTCTATAAAGGTTAACCAACCTCTCCACTGTAGTCGCTGCTACAAAGGAGGTGTGTCTAAGGAGTCCACATGCAACATTCCTCATTGCCTCCTCGATCTGATCAAGCTTGTGGGGTAACTGAGGTGGCTGGGGAGAGGGGTTGGGGTCGTGCCTAGGAGATGGTGGCCCTCTCAATGGATTCCTCTTGGCAACAGGTCGATATTGGGCAGAGCCATGCTCAACACCTTGGAACTCGGTTATGTCAAAATAGTTGACATGTAAACCGAGCATAAAATAAGCCCACAATTGCCGAAGAAAGTACTATGGAACCTCCCTATTATTGCAGGGAGGTTTATCGTACACCATGAACCACCTCTACATCCAATTGTCCCTCCATGGTTGGTAATGACACCAATACATGCAGACACGTGGCTTTCTAGTGTTGGGTGGTTGTTGTGTTCTTGGATCGGTGAACACATTGTATAATTGGGCCTTTGTAATATTCAAATCTTTTATTGCTTCCTTGGAAATGCCCGTGGAGTAATACTCCCACATCCTAGCTCTATATTCAGTCATGTCGGTCAATTGGCGATGTGCATGGATGAGGGAGTCAATTGAGCTCTTAAATGACATGGCAAGAGACACTCAAGATGGTTCCCCCGTGTTTCTTAGTTCTCGAGTGTGCACTCTCATTTCATTTACATAATGGTTAAAGTCATCTTGTTCAACATTTGGTTGGGGGTTTTGGTTTTCTTCGGCATTTGGATTTTGTTGACGGTTTTCTTCGGCATTGGGTCCAAGGTTTGGGTTTTCTTGTGTTCCACTGGACTCCGGGTTAATATTTTGTTCACTCATTGTCTTGGTTTACAATCTGCAATTGAAAATTGGTCCATTGTTTTAAAATTTTGGGAATTATTAACAATTTAATAAACAAAAAAAAATAAAAAAATTGACACAAAGAATAAATAAAATGACAAAAAAATTCGAAATTACCTATCCAATTGACGTGTTGATGAGTTGGTGGATCGATTTGGTGGGTTTTGGAGTGGAAATGGCCTCTTATCGTGGTTGTAGTCATGCGCACACGGAGGGGAAGTCGCGCTCGGCTCCAATGAGAAGAATGGGAGAATTCGGTTGTGTTTTTTTTTTTTAACAAGAGTGCGTGCACGCTCGTAAGCGGCGCACGTGCCTCGATTCGGTACCAAACCTAGCAGCGCGTGTGCGTTGCCTTATGTGCGTGCGCGTAGTTGTTTTATTCCTGCTAGCGCATCCCCGTTGCAATGGTTTTGGGGAGCAACTTTGTGCGCCCACCCAAAGGGTATTTATCCTAGTAAGATCTTGATGTGAAATTTAATAGATTATGAAATTTCCCACAAACCTGCCATCCCAAGGAATTAGTTTTTCTAATACCCAGAGATCAAGAGTCTCAAGGCCTTAAAACCTCTTCCATAAATGAGTTTATTGGATGCAAATTCATTTATTCATGCTAATTCCATTGAGGTAGTGAGATGTGGGCTATATGAATTAAAACAAGTAGTGAGTAGAACAATCCTAATTAATGTAGTTATTTATCCAATTTAGGAGGAAGACACTTTGAACATCAAATAAAATGCAAATTTAACTACCACATCTTTAACACCTCGATTTTGACCCCGTTACATTAAACATGTAGATGATGTAAAAATCGCTAAAAAAATCGTGGTGAGAAGCTCAAGGCCAAGGCCCCGCCATCGATTTAGCGTTTATGTATTGGAAATTAAAAATCGATGCATGTGGATCGCGTGCTATCCTGGCACAATGGATAGTACAAATATCATGTAGGTATGTATTTAAATAAAATACCCACAACTAGCTATGCAATGGAACAAGAGTATTGGGGCATGATTTTTAAAAGAAATAGGGAGGGAAAATATTCAAACCCTTGAGCCAATAGCAATGATAATTTTAGGGGCAAAATTTAGCCCATGGGCTATTTTTCCAAAAAATTATTTGCCAATTTGCATTTTTTGAAGCCCCATTTCGCCCAATTTTGATGGGGTAAACTTTTTTCACTCTAAAAATTGCCAAATTGTTATATAAACTATATAAAATCCTTAGAAATTGAAATAATTTTAGAAAATTATTGCCAAATATTTTATAGTTGACATTTTAAAAATTGGTAATATTTGCCAAGGTTTATACAATTTTAAATAAGTATGGGTCCTTAAAATTATACTTGGCCAATAGTGTCAAGCCAAGTGTCAATGAGAGAACCCATAAACCATTAACTACCCATTTTGACCTATGCACCCAATCATTTAATTCTTCCAAGAGGTAGTTATTATTTGGGGAAATGGAGAGGGATGTCTTTCCAAATTTTGTGTATGGGCAAGCCAACATTTTGGAAAATCGTGTTTGGCTTCTTGGGAAAGAAAACACCCATGAAATTGCTTCGCAACCCATTATTCATCAATCAGTTTGGCTCTCTCACGCATTCCTAGCTTGTGGGTCATTTTTCCTCCACGTTTTTCCCCCGTTTCCTTGATTTCCAGTTGGGAAAATGGCGTTTTTGGTGTTGTAAAATGACTGGGAGGAAGGGAATTCGATTTGGGGGTCCATAGAGGCCATTTTTGGCCATTTGAATGCTCATATACATGTGAGAGAAATAATTTTCTTCCCCGAATCACCTCCATTCATCATTGATCATATGGAAGCAATATCAACATAAGCGTAAATAATAAGAAGGCCTAGAAGCATATGTACAACACTCTTGCAAAATACAGGGAGTAATGTTGAGGATGTTGTATCTTTGGAAGAAGCCAAGGAGGAAGAACAAATTGTAAGGTTCAAGACATTGCAGTAGTGGTGGACAACAAGAAGGAAGAACAAAGTGTTGGAGAACCCATTAGAAAATCCCTTAGAAAATTCCATAAATAAATGAATGTTGCACTATCAACCACACTTTTAACACTCGATGCTAACTTGAGTTAACACCATATTTTTTATTTTAGTTTATTTTCTTTGTCAATAATAAAAAATGTGTATGATCCAATAGGAATTACAAATATTAGAAATAAATAAATACTAGTTTAATTATACACATTAGTTACTTTATATTTATTATTACATTTTTTGTGGTATGAAGGGTTTCAATACAAAAAGGTAAAAACAATAGTCTCTGCCTACAACATGGGCTAACAAATGCACTAGATAAGCATTGCATGGCTTAACATTACTTTGTAATTAATATATAAAATGTATTTTGGCTCTTTTAGTAATAAAGGTATTAAGGCGAATAAAAGGAAAATAAAACAATAAGGTTAAACACCTCATGTGTTGACTAAATAGAAACAACTTGCAACCTTTTATTGGAGAAGCACGTGTAAGTCACCATTGCAGAGTCCCTGGCAAAGAGAAAATGGCAAAGTCGGGTCAATATACATATTATAACTATTAGGTTGTTGTGAACTTTCTTAATCAACCTCTTCCATCCAAAATGCTAAGAATCAACAAAGCTAAGATTTCAATTTTAGGGACCTATCCAAAATGTTGTCCATGGATGAAGGCTTAGGACACAAGCTATTGTCTTATTACAATTTGTTTTTTGTCTAAATATTGTGCTATCTATATATGCACTACTTTGTAATTCATTCTATTCTTAAGAAACTTTCCTTAGTGACATGTATATTATTTTGAAAAATAATTATACTCCGTGGTTTGCATTCATGCCCCAGTAAATAGATGTGACCATCTTTATAATCATGTTTCCCTCATTCTCAGCATGAATCAGTCACGAGGATGTTTGTTGTGAACAATTTGTCATATATTGCTTTATTGACAATATACTAGTGAATGCTCATATTTTAAACTTCATTGTGCAATGAAAGTTTCTTTTTGATCTACAATTAATGGAAAAAACCTCCATGTGTGAGCACTAAAGACCCACCTTGTAACATACCCATTACTTGAAACATTTTATGTTTGAGAAAAACATTATCTTAACTTTTATTGTAAAGTTTTATATTTGGCCAAGTGGCCAAGGATGACTGTAATTGCACGATATTATTATTTAATAAAATAAAATAGGAGACACTCACCCAAAGGGACTGTTGAAAGAGTGTTTACTGACCCACTAGGTGGAATGGAATTTGGGGTAGAAGAAAATGGACAAGTGGCAGCATCATGAACTCAGTAACTAATTGTTGTTATGGGACAAATCCCTTGAATTGTGGTCAAAGTTCCCTGAAAGATGGGACTGGAGCTTGAGGATCATTTATTTGGAAACTGACCACTAAAGACCTAGGCATCTTTATAAGCCATCGAAGGAAATGGACAAGTGGCAGCATCTTGAACTCAGTAACTAGTTGTTGTTATGGGACAAATCCCTTGAATTGTGGTCAAAGTTCCCTGAAAGATGGGACTGGAGCTTGAGGATCATTTATTTGGAAACTGACTACTAAAGACCTAGGCATCTTTATAAGCCATTGAATTGAGCAGAGGCTCACACTTTTTCAGACGAGAAAATTTACCTTGTAGTTCTGTTGTATGCACACAAGAGATTCGATGAGGGGAAGCTATGTTTTGAGTTGTAGTGTAAGTCTATTTCACTTCTACTGAGTGCATATTTTTCCTGCTGAGTGTAGAGGTTTATTTGAGGTGTATTGCAAGTCTCCATTGATTGCTAGAAGTACAACCTGAGTGCCTTGCTTCTACACAGAGTCTTCTACCTAGTGGTTCAGTAAATAGGCTCGGGGGTCCAAAGGAGCAAGATATATTGGCTTCTTCTTCTGGACAAGGTTGGGAGGAACATGCCTCTTTGGGTGTTTGTCAACCCTATCTACATTTGCAGGTTCTACTGTTATTTCATTTCCTAAGTAGTATAAAACTAATTATGAATCTGAAAATTGTTGAAGAAGTTATATGAAATGATAGAATAGATTACTTCCCTGTATTTTTCCACGCATTGTTCTTGTGTCATACTCTAGTACAGGGAAGGGTGTTTAAAATTAGATTAATGATGTGCAAATAGATAGAATGATTGAATAGACAAATTCTGTTATATTTCCTGTATTTCCTTATTCATTTACATTTACAAATAAAATATCTTATGCCTCGGTCATAGAAAAACATAGCAATATTCATCTTATTCAGATATCATAATATCATTACTTTCATAGTAACAGAAGTATGAAACATAAAGCTTCTCTCAAATTTCTGTACGAAACCCTAAGTACAGTCATAAGTTAACTAACCCTTTTTAAAATACAAATGGTATATACATTTTCTTCTCTTATTATTTTCTCTTAGTTCTGTGTTATAAACATTAGCAGAATTCAAACATACATCGTTTAAATTTTCTTAAACAAAATATTAAATTTTCTTAAACAAAATATGATTTGAAATTTACTGCATAAGTAGAACAAAACCAAAAATAGCAACTACATAGTATTACTATTATAGTTTTGTATCATTGATAATAAAACGCAGAGCAATTTACATTTAGGGCAACTGTCCAGAGTCTCAACCATAGCAATACTAGAACAACCTTTCGTCACTTAAACAAATCAAATAGAATTTCAAGGACTGAGATGAATAACACAAGACAGGCTACATGTTTCATAATAAATCTTGATTGAAAACCCTTATCTTTTCTTGTTGTTAAAAAAATAAAATAGTATTGGGCGTTGGTTAGGGTTTCACAACCCTTACGTCTATAATCCTTAAGCACATAAATTTACATTTTGACAGAGGGCTCAAGGCCTTTGACATCAAATAGTTGAACAATTTCAAACAAACTGAAGTTAAATAACCATCCTTCAACAAAATGAAAAGATATGTACGAGACTAAGTCTCGGCTTCTACAGAAGGCAATTACACAATCCCTTCGAAATTGCTATTCTTTTATAAAACAATATTAGGGTTTGAAAACAGAACAAATGGGTATTTAGACACCTTCGACTCTCGGTTCTTAAATTCAACATTTCTTTTTAATCATTCAAAAATGGGCTTTCACCTCTATCTTTTCTTAACCATTAAATAAAAACGCAGGTTGCCGAGAGTACTATCTCTTAGGCGCAGCTCTTATAAGTAATACAAAGTTTCAGACACAAAACAGTTACCATCTTTTATCATTCATAAAAATGTCGAGGGCTAAGACCCTCCACACATTTGTTTATAATTATCAAAACCTTACTACATAGTAAATTGTTTCCAAAACAACGCAAGGGTAGGTCGAGAATTTCCATCCTCCCCAAAACTAAAGCTAGGCCATACAGCTCAAAACCTTACAACTACAACAAAATTTGCAGCTACGCCATAAGACTGAGGGTTCAGCTAAAAACTAGATGAAGGGAAGCACATTGCCAAGTTGCACCTCACGGGAAATCACCGAGGCTTACCGGTTTCAAATACCTGTCTCCACTTGCTTAGCATTTGAAGGACCAAACTGAAGAGATACCTGCGACAATAAACATATAATGGGGTTAAAACTTGTATAACGAAGATTATAAACTCAACGTATGCTGCTGTACATTATTTACAGTTGTAAAAATGTAAGAAATAACTATTACTTACCCTGTGGAGAAAGACCTGCGCTGGTTCAAGTAATCCTTTATCACCGATGAGAACCAGAACTGAGCACACCGTTAACAAACTCATCAAAGGAAAAACTTGGCTTTCAGAATTGTAAAGGCACTCTACATAGAAACAGGTCATAATATCGAAACCTGAGAAGTGCCTCAACACTGTTACCAAACCCTAAGAATTCGCAGGCCGACCGACCCCTCTCCCAAACCCCACTCAGTACATAAAATTGAATGCCCAGGTCATGATCTTTTCGAAGTAATTCTCTAGGTAGTTAGGGTATCACTTCTACTGAGAAGCAACACGTGAAGACCTCCATGGTGGATGCCAATGGGAATTCCACCAAATACGCATTAAATTGCACTTTAATTATCACATCTAACATCATATGTGGAGCCTTCTATCACCATCGATGGCATGGTTAATATGTCAGCCCTCATCCTTAGCATGGCATGGTTACGTTGTAACCAAGGTCGAATTTTCATTCGAGATCACCTGCGTGATACATAGAACTTGTTATTGCATCATAATCTAGGGAAAGCATCGACCAATTAACTTTATAATGCATCACAACCTTAGACAAGAGCCATGTGGTGGCAATGTCTTTGACATTGCCACATGCTCTACTCGCAGAAAGTTGTAGGGATGAGCTATTTGTGTTGAGACATGGACAATTGATAGAAATCAAGAATAATTTAATTCAATAAATACATATATAATCAAATTTTCAGAAAACAAATTTTAAAACATAATAAATTCAATTTTTTGAAGATTTTTTTAAATAACTAACAAAAACAAGTTCCACCAGCATGTTTGAAAAATAGCAAGAGCATGGATTTTGTGGTTTGTTCAATTTGTGTATTATGGAAATTCACAGAGAAAAGAAAGCAGGTTTCCAATTTCCAAAAAGAAAAAATCTATATCCATGTATAGTCCGCAGAGCAAGAAAAGGATATTTAAACAAACAATATTCATATCTATATTTTGTAGTAAGTAATTGGGCTATGAACATTATCAATTAACATGTGATAAAACAAGTACATTGCAGCCATTGACATCAGAAATTTACAAGCATTTGCATATATACAGTGGCTGTAGTTTGATGGAAGAGAAATTTAACATGTAAATTCTAAATTCTAAGGAAAAATAAACTTATCATGTAATAAAAGAAGAGTTTGCTAATTGAAAGAGCATAAATTCTTGAAATTTGAAAGTTTGTTCATATTAACACAATGATGTGGCATAGTTTTAAGATGATGTACAAAGAGACCAATGACAAAAGTTGGGTTGTTATCGTCCCAGAGATTGAGTACATGTAAGAAAGAGCTATTCAAATATGACATAACATTAACAATAATTTGGTTCAGTTTTATTTGTTGACAAAGCTAAATAAACTAAATGAGCAAGAGACTGTGGCTGCAATGACTTCAACAATCTTAAAGCATGTTGTTGTATGCAAAGAAAGTGTCAAACTGCAGAAGCTTCTTTGCAAAAAGCAAGAAGGATAGTTGCTTTGTATTTGAACACCCAAAAATGCCAGCCATGTCCAAAATTGCATTTCGCAGTGGCATAATCGGTGCTACGACAGAATTGGCAAGGTTTCTTTCCTGCATATTGCAAAAAGATAATGAGCAACTTTCTTTACATGGTTTTTGCAATTGATCGTAAACTGAATTTGCAAGGAAGCTTATCTCTTTTGATTGAAAAAGACATTCTGCATCAAACATTGGTATGCTCATTTAAACAAGTATGTAATCATGGCTGATCAAATGATCAATTATATCAACTAATATGCAGTTCACTTTACCATGCGTTTTGTTTCGATGTCAAGATGAAATTATTTTTATGAATACTTTGCAACCCTACTTAAGTTCATTTGAAATTTATCCATTTTGACAATTGAGTTGTGCATGGAAACAGAAAGGTTGTATGTTGCAAATGTTTTCTATGAAGCATAGACAATTAAACAAATAAACTTAATCAGGTATTCTTATCTACCTTACTTGTACAGGATTAATCAAATGCTAACCTCAAAGTTGAAAATTGAAAAACATAAAAGTGGCAAGACATGAGTTGTATGCATTTACCACATTTTTTTCATTGATAGAAGCAAGGTTGGAAACCTGTTTCATGGATTTGTAAAGGGATTGATTATTGACAATAACTATTATTGTGAATCTTTTTAGACTTTTAGATCAACTATTGAAAGGCAAATCGCCAAGTGGAAGAATCTAAAGTTGTAGTGTGTGACATATTTGCATGTTTCCAAAATTGTAATTTTTTGGCCAAATTCCATGGTTTGATATGCAGCTGCACCCACCAGGAAAAATTTAGAAAATGAGTAGTAGTACTTTATGAATAATTTCAAAAGACATATTCCACTAACATAAATGATCTAGATAGGGAAAGGCGGAAGAACCTAATGAAAAACTTAAGTCTTTTGGTGTTCAACAGAGCATATCTGATGATATAAATGAAAGTTAATTCTACCAAGAGCTAATTGGATGAAAACTGGCTATGTTTTGATTGAAATTTTAACATCAAGTATCCAACCATGACTAAGTACTTTATAAGTCGACACTGAAGCTTTATCTGTGAGCATAAACACTGCTCATTGGGCACCAAAAGATATTTGGTCCTTCGATTCTCAGGTGACAGGCACATAGTTTTTCATTACTGACGTGAACTTTACTGAATTAGATTACAAGTCCAAGGGTTGCCCAACATTGAGAATATTTTCATTTTTTAAGCATTGATAATAATACAACCATTTCACCTGTCAGAGCCAAATATTTTTCCCATCCAACAGAAATAGAGGTTAAGTTTCTGCATCTTAAAGGACAGGTTAAAGTGAAGTCACAGCTCATGCACGTAGCATAACCATTCGAAAATAAATTCTACTTTTAGTAATGTTTTAATTGCAATGACTCTGAAGACTGATAATCAACAGACAAGAAAAGTAGTCACACAAGTATAATGCAGGAGATGGATGTGTTGATCGGTGCAAGGACATAATACATGAAATATGTGATTTTGGAAATTTGATTGGAGCATTTGCAAGTGCTTAGAAAATAATCAATCTGGAATGAAAAAAGAATGGAAGGAAGTTTCAAGTTCAATGTTGCAAGAAACAATTCTTCTAAAAACATATAAAAAATGCAGTTGACATAAATAAACAAGTGACGTGTTATTTTTTGGGTAAGGCGTCGACAAGTTTAGATGGCAATTCAATCGGTTTCTATAGCATGGTGAAGATCAAATGAAGCAGAGATGCAGATTAGTTTTTGGATCCTCATTCCATGTTTTTGTTTGGTGCAGTGACATTTTTTTTTGGATATGGGAAAAGACAAAGGAAAAATTGAAGACAACTATATGGAGATCAGAAAGTCTGTCTGCAATTTGCACCATTTTTTTCCCTATAGTTATGTGAGAATAAGTTATGCAGTCAAAAGCAGAAATCTGATTCTGATGGTTAGTTTTTTCTATATGTAGAGGGATTTACTAGTAAAGATGTCTAGACCACTTTTTTTTTTCTGCATTGGCATAGGATGTTGATTTTGCAAATACATGCGTTTTGAATATATGGTTTAACAAATTTCTTTTAGACTATGAACTTGACCCCTATGGGTTTGTGATTCTTTGCTTGGCTTGGCAGAATCACATGATTACAGATTTGCTAATTAGTTGAAAGTATAGTAGATTGGAAAGGACAGAAATCCACCTCTTCCTGCCTTCACTAATATATCAATTAATGAGAATGACTAAGACGAAGTTTGACTAGGAATTTGCCTAGATTTTATTTTTTAGTTGATTTAGTTGCTCTGTTCATTGTAGATGAATGGAACTGAACATAAAAATAGAGAATCCAAGTTTCAAAAGTATAGTGTGAGCTTGTCATCAAGATATTCCTGAATGCATTGTAGTAGAGGTTTGTGGGGGTAGGCTCGAGCTAATAGGTCCGACTCTCGAGCATAAATAAATATGGAGGGATGGGCACACCATCCCAAGAGGCTCAAGGAAAATTTGTCTTCAACCGAGAACTTAGATCATTAGCTAAAGGAAGCCTTTTTCCCAATACCTTAGGACGGCTTATAAATTACCTCTGAACATAAGGATGTATGTAGTTTGGCCATAATGAACTAACAGGGTTAGCTTTGGAGTTGACTCCTGCCTGTAGACGTACATTGTAGGGTTGGGGTCCAACCAACTCATATAGAGTTCCAGGGAGCCTTTGACCCAAGGACTAAAGGAAAGATAGTATCTTAGGAACAATTTATATACCAAAATGATGCAAAAAAAGAGATAAATAACAGGCATTTAGAACTGGTAAAATTGCTTCAAATTATGAGCAAAAGATACAGCCATGAAAAATAATAACATAAAGTCTCCATCTCTTGATTTAAAAGGCTAAATGAAAATGACTCAACCACAAATTATAGATAACCGAAGAAAATGGTTCGGTGAACAAATGAAAGGTACAAAATTGACATTAAAAGGATAACTAACATTAAACATATAGTGTAATTATTATAGTTCTATTATGTAAACCACATCATCATTGACTTCAGCAGAGCCATGTATCCACTTCACAAGTAGGCACAGCTATGAAAAAAGCAACTAGGATAGCAGTTAAAGCTTGCACACCTGATTCCTCAATTTCACCTTGGCATGAGTTGTTGAAAGACGAATTACAGTCTCCAGTGAACGGGCAGTGATTGGTAATGTCCCTCCTCCAGACTGCAGCACAAACAGAAAAGGAATTTCATTATGGATATCCAACAAAACCAACAACCCATGATCTTCATGTGTGAATTAATAATTAATAGCAATTGTAAAAAAAAATATCAGATGACAAGTAGGGAAGTTATCTCTGACCTTCGCTTCTGCACCTGCATTATGCATCTCAGCATATGTAGATGCAATATGTTCTGATGCCTGTAGGTTATCACCATACAAAAACTGTCATTCAGCAAGATTATCTGATTCCACTTGGGCATTCAAAATATAATAAGACAATTACAAGACATAAATAAATGTATATGTACAAGTTCGAGATAGAAGATCACCTCATCTGTCAGCACAGGTTGATGTCTGCTTTTAGAATAATGAATGTACTTCTTCAAGAATTTAATAGTGAGGTTCTCATTTTTGGAATGCCTTGTCTTCCTCTCACCATGCAGCAGACGATTGTATTTCACAAAAATAGATGTTGCCAACTCTACAGCATCTTCTTCTGCCTGTCTTGAATTGTTGTCAGCCACCACCATACCTATAGAAATTGACATCTAGAGGTATATCATTTCAGCAGTCTTCACACAGAAATATTATCAAGTGCAAGGAATAAAATGTCTTCATCATTTTAGCACAGCAGATGTTGACCGCCATCTTCACCTGAAGAGCGATAACGATGCATGCGTAAAACATGCTCAGATATTTGGTGATCAACATCAGGATCCATTTGATCAAGCACAATAAATAGTAGATCAAAACGAGAGAGTAAAGAATCTGGAAGACCAATATTCTTGGTTGGAGTAAGGGTGTGGTCGTACTGAACAAACAAAATTATTAAGAGAATATTATCCCAAAAGGTATTCAGAAACACAATTACCAGGGAATGCAAACAAATTATATACAATACAACATCTCAGCCAAGAATACCAAGTGGTGAATGATACCTTGTGCAGAAAAAGGAAAATAGCCTGAAAATTCAATGCATTTATGCAATTGTTGTTATGGGGCATTAAAAATGTGGAAAAGACTTACCGTGCCATATATAGGATTTGCAGCAGCATCCACACCACAACGTGCATTAAGTGATGCATGAATGCCATCTTTAGCAATTGTTATTGTCTATTGTTGCATAACCTTGTGGATGGACACACGATCTTGATCACTCATCTTATCAAATTCATCAATACAAACAACACCACGGTCGGCCAAAACCATTGCTCCAGCTTCTAACCGGCGTTCACCTGAATTGCTTACAGCCAGTTAGTTAAGGACTTCAGATCATTATTTCTATAATTCAACTTATATAGAGTTTGAGCCACAAGAAGAATAAATCATTCTCTGTGATAAGATGTACACAGAAAATATTTACCAGTCTCTTGGTCAGAGGTAACAGCTGCTGTCAAACCTACACCAGAGTATCCTTGGCCTATGATTGAAATTGCTAAAGGAGCAATATTCATAATAGCCCTCAACATTTGGGACTTAGCCACAGAAGGATCACCAACCATCATCATTTTGATGTCACTGTAAATGAGGCGAAGTGAATAGCATGAAGTCAATAACCTCAATGCAAAGAATTGTAGAGAAAAAACGGGTTTCAGTTATTTACCATCTTAAGTGAGTTCCATTCTTAAGGTTCTTCTCCACTCCCCCTAGTAGCTGCAAAATAACAGCTTTCTTTATCCATGTATGCCCACAGATTGATGGAGCCAGTGACTCTGCTAGTAGACCAAATGTATCCTGTCTATTTGCTATTTTCTTGATTTTTTTGATATCATCACTAGTAAAAACAGGTGTATTTATCTCTTTGTTTAGCTGGGAGACATTATTGGCAGCAATAACAGTCCTACATCAAGATTAAGCTCAACATGTCACATGCAAACAAACCCAACAAACCAGCTAATCAAACCTTGGGAAACTATAACAGATTTAGAGCATTCAGAAACAGCAACGATGATACCTGAAGATGCCATTAACACTGCCCTTGCTTTTGCCAGGCCACAAGAAAAATAGTTTTTGTCAAATAAGCTGCCATATAGATACAGTTATGTCATCTATGAATCTTAGTTCCTCAGAAAATGCTTCTCCAGCATCTGCTTACGAATCATTAATGTCTACCGACATATTTCACATTCTTTCAATCAAGCACCATGAAAAGGTAGAAGCAAATAAATCTCCATATCAAGATTGCAGAGGTTACATCACCACAGTTAACGGGTGGCAATTGCCAATCTAGACCAGAACGTTAGTCCCCATGAAATCACATATTCTAATGCTTAGTACCCATGAAAGTTAGCGAACTAGGGCCACAACACCAAAAGCTATCAGCCTACCATAACCTATGGTATTAAACTTTGGAACTCCTTTCTTACACTGAAACTTCCACAACCTATGGTTGAGGAAGCAAATGGTGAACAATTTCTATTAAACTTTGAAACTCCTTTCTTACACTCGAACTTCCATAACCTATGGTTGTCTTTGTGTGCACTGTAATTAGGCTTGTATGCATTCCCAGCTTGCTAACAGCCTTATTCATAATTTGAGCTTCTTAACAAAATTCAATCCTCACTCTTCCCAAACATAAAGAGTGCACTAAAAATCCAACCAACGACCTATATTCATTTTCTTCTGACATAAACAATGCACCAAAAATCCAACAACAACCTATATTCAATTTGCAGCATTATTTCAATGAGCAGACCTATATAGTCTATTTCCTAATCTAAAGATTGGGTATATTAAGTGGGTTTGGTCCAGTGATTAGTGCATCTCTTTAATGGGGTCGCGAGACCAATCCCTGTTGTCTCTTCCCATTCACATATAACACAGAGTAGACTGACAGTAACCCGCAAGAAACCTAAAATCACACAGGGAAACGCAAAAGCATAGAATAAAATATCACGAAGAATCATAGAAGAAAATATCGCAAAGGGAAGGAATACTGTTTTCCTAACATTTTACTCAAGTCCATAAAGCATCTATTGAAAGTGTATTCATATCAAAGTGATGGGCATGAGGAAATTTGAGAAATCAAAACCAGATACATGTAACTGTCTCCAGTTAACATTCATATGCAAACACTTATCTGAAATAAAAAAAAACACCCAAATAGCACTTACCAGTATCTCAAAACTTTGCATCTCGCACAACGCTTTGAAGCAGTCCTGAAACAAACAGCACACTCATACTGAGGTGGTGTGTCAACTGTAACATAATTACTACTCATGTACTCACCCTCACCCTCAACCAAAGAAAATGTTTCTTGCGCTTCCAAGACCACCAACTTTCTGTTCTCCCCCTTCTTAGCTGCTGTATTAGCATTCCATTTCAATACCATCAAGACACAAACCAAGTAAATTACCACCCAGGTGGCTGAAAAAAAGCCCGGGATTCCTGTTCTCCTGTGATCATGCATTTAATAAGTTCCACTCTAAATGCACCTATTAATCGGCAACGCAAAGTTCTGACCATTGAATATGACACAGGAAAAATCTTCTTCTGTGTCCAATTGTATACTCTTAGCTCCAACATACACACATCCAAAATTTTTGAGGGTTTCGAGTCTTGGATGGATCCCAACAAGAAAGGTTTTAAGCGTGGCAAAACAAATAAAATTCTATTGGGTTTCTAATTGAAGTCCTTTCAACTCAAATACACACACCCACTTCCACAATTTCATCCTTCTGAGTTCCGACCTCAAAATCCTTTCACGGATCAACAACATTAAAGATTTCAGACCTCATGAATCCCTGCATGAAGTTCTTGATCTTGCAAAAACACATAACATTCATGCGGGCATCCAATTAAAGTCGTAATGGAGGCTACCCACTACGGAAAATTTTCAGATTCCTGGAGAAAATGAACAATGGTGCTACGAATGTCAACAGGAAGCCTGGATCATTGAATGTAGATATCATTAATGCCAAGGACCTGCAAACCCTGCAGTGACCTTTTAATGCCTACATTGGACTAGCTATCAGAGGTACCCAGCTGACGCAAGCTCGTCGTCGGGGCCTGGGGCACACCATCCCAAGCAAGCATCACCAACACTGCACCAGTACGGCACCAATGGAAAGCAACAACATAAATAGGTTTTTAAAAAATAAATTAAATCAAAAATAAAAACAAACTATAGAGAAACTATTTAAAATTGCAAAAATTTGAATTCAAACCCTAAACTAATGGCTTGTCTGAAATCATATATGTCAAAGACATAATAATAAGATTTCATATCACAACCCTTGTCCAACAAATATTGCATGGTATCCTTAACATTGTAAATCAACCTTGTAATTAACCATAGCGCACCTATCGAGGCTATAGTTTAATGCATCAGAATTACAATATCAAATGTAAAGTTAGATACTTGGGTATTGCATAGTTTACAAATGTAAGATTTCAAGATTTTCCATACTAAAATAATAAAACAAACTTGGAACATATACTATGTAATACCAAAGGTAAGTATAGAAACATAGAGTAAAATTGATAGCTCTAATATGTATTTAGGAACATAACGATTGTTTTACAAAGAAAATTAATACATATTACACATCCAAATTGTAGGGTTGGTGAATTAGGTATGGAAGTTAAGACCCTTTTATCTTCCTTTACGACTCATTACAACTCTAGGGTAGTCAATAACAAATATCATTTATGGAATTTAAATCATAATTGTTTGGAAATTTTGTAAGTAATACTATACAGAATTTAGTCTGAGGGTAAAAACAAGAGTAACCCTCACCATGAGTACTTTGGGTTTTATTATTACAAACATTGACAGCTAATTGAAGTCTAAACAAGACCTCTTAAAATATTTCGTAATACTTGAAATGATGTATCACTCTTACCTACAAATTTGCGAAAAAGAGGTTCAAATGCTTTAACAAAATAGCTAAGTAAACCTCAGGGCGCCCTTAGGACCCCTTCATCAATAAGAAGAGAAAACCAGTTAGTACTCATAATGAATTCAACAGTAACATAAATTCATAAGAGTCCCGACATCTAAAGAAGTAATTATATCCATTTTGAAGTGCAAAAATGGTGTAATAAATATTGAGATGCATTTAATAAATATAAAACAAATGCACATAAGCTGAAGACAAACTTACACAAGTTTTTATTAGTAACATGTCCTTAATTAAATGGTAAAGTATTATCATTAATGTTGTCATACAGAGAATGGGTAATCAATGATTAGACTTCCGCATAATTATTGAAGCACTTAATGCTACTATAATTTTTTTAAAAAATTTATGAATTTTTTGGGATGTTACACAACTACACTTGATGCACAAAAGATGTTGAGGACCAACTACACTTGATGCAAAAAATATGTCGGGGAATAGCTAGTGGAATGAGCCCAAAACCATACAAGCAGATCAAGTCATAGAAATGGAAGTAAAGGGATGAGAAAGCAAATTCAATTGTAGGACTATTTGTATTTGATTATGAGTTGCAATGCCTTGTTAGCTTTTGGGATTATTTTGAAAGTGTTTACATCATGTTTGAGGGTGCTTATGTTAGTTAGTTAAAGACTCATACTTCAATTGTGATTTTGTTTCCTGTTTCATCAATGGAGATGTAACCTGTTGCATAGAATCCAGCAAAACTTCTTTTCCTTCCTTGTGCTCTTTTCCTCTCGACGTTCCTTTTTCCCCTCAGGGGCATTTACTAGTCATATCTTCATCATTATAAAATGTTTTTAGAAAACCTCTTTCTTCATTTTGATGAACTTATATAGTAAGTACCTTTAAAAACATTTAAAAGAAAGATATGATAGGCTTGGTATATTTAATTTAATTTTGAGAATGCTTAGTTTATATATATATATATATATATATGAGCATATAAATACAATTTTAAAACAAACTAAGCTTTGATAACCCTGGAAATGAATTCTTTATCTTATATATATATTTGAGCACATAAATACAATTCTAAAACAATCTAAGCTTTGATAAACCCAAATGAATTCTTTTTATATATATATATTGAGCACATAAATACCATTCTAAAACAAGCTAAGTTTTGATAAACCAAGATGAATTCTTTATCTTTTATATGATAGTTTTGGTATATTTAATTTAATTTTGAGAATGTTTATTTAATTTTTATTTTTTCATATTCTTGCTTGACAAGAACATGTCTCAACCACTCAAGCAAGGCTAAAAATGAGCATATATATATAATTTATTAATTTTGAGCACACAACTACAATTCTAAAACAAACTAAGGTTTGATAAACCAAAATTATTTTTTCATATTCTTGACAAGAACATCTCTCAACCACTCCACCAAGACTAAAAATGCACACACACACACATATATATATATAATTAATTTTGGACACATAAATATAATTCTAAAACAAACTAGAGTTTGATAAACCAAAATTAACTCTTTTTTAAGGTTTGATAAAACAAAATTAATTTCAACAAACCAATAACCATTAAACCTACTATATCCACACACTTCAATAAAATATATAATTATATTATTATTAAAACAATAAATATATAAATATTAAATTAAATAACTTTCCACGAAAAGTCTTTCGCAATACATAAGAGTCTTTCAAAATCCATATTGATCCTTTTTTTTACACTACACTACTATGTTCACACACCCTCACTAAAATGATATAATTTATCTTTATCACATAATAAATATTAAATTATATTAATTGATTTTCAGCAGTATGTTTGCATCGATTATTGACTCGATTCAAAAATATTAATATAAAAATGAAGTTCACATTACACTTCACTACTATGTTCACACACCTCAATAAAATGATATAATTTATCTTTATTACATAATAAATATATAAATATTAAATTCAATTAATTGATTTTCAACAGTATGTTCGCATCGATTATTGAGTTGATTCAAAAATATTAATAAAAATGTGAAGTTTACATTTAAAAAAAATGAGGCGTAGAGAAATAACAAATACAAGTTAGCTTACTCTCATTTTTAAGGCGTAGAGAAATAACAAATGCAAGTTAGCTTACTCTCATTTTTAATGCATATTTTGAAGGGTAAGTGGGTGCGGGGTCATCCAAGATTTCAAAGAATTTAATATAATCATTTTTCTATAATTGTGATTAAATAAAATAGATATCCACTCTTCACCTCAACAACGTTACATTTTAAGCACAAGTGGCACATTATTTTGGAATCACATGTCGCTAAGCGTTGACTAAATTAATTCGCCTTCAATGGAGTAATTATAAATTTGTTATTTACTGGACTTGTTATGTTTTTTTTGAAATAGACTAATAAAATTGTAGATGAGGACGATAAAATTGTAGTTTATCAGAATTTGCGATTTTTTTTTGAAATAGACTAATAAATTGTAGATGAGGAGGATAAAATTGTAGTTTATCAGAATTTGGTGACGTAAATAATTTAAAATTAGTATAGTTGTAAGTGGAGGAGGATAAAATTGTAGTGGGTCAGAATTTGGTGAAGCAAATAAGTTAAAATTAGTATCGTTATAGGTATTTTTATGGAATTTAATTTATTGATTTTGGGGTCATTAAAAGATCCTCAATATTTTTTAACTATGTAATATTTTAATCCATGAATCTATGACCTAATTTTTTTTATCAAATTTATTATTTGAATTAAAAATAAAATTATATTTTATGAAACTTATTTTAAATAAAATAAATAGGAGTTGTCTAAAAATTTGAAGAGAAATTTGGTGTTTTTTTATATTCTGCAAAATCTGAATTTAACTGTGTTTTAATGGCGATTTTGATGGTAGAAACTAATTCCACATTGTCAAAAACCCTGAAGCACCCAAAATTTTAGAGTTTAAAAATTGTAACCAAGATTTTTAAAAATATTTATGTGCTATTTTTGCAAAATCATACTGAAAAATTCAAAAATTTTTGTTTAAAATGGCAGAACTTTTAGACTAAATCAATCCAAATCCAAATAATTATGCCATAGGTGTTTCACCACGGAGAAGCGTAACCATCCACGTAGATTAGATTCCTCGCTTATAGAGCAAATGGAATCCTGCCACGTGGATGGTGCCGTCATGAAGGTTCTGACAGATGAGCTCAGAATCCCAGGTTAGTTCACTTCGCGTAAAAGATTTTTCTTCACGCTTCCTCTGGATCCATCTTCCAGTGCAGATGCGGCTTGCTTCACAAGCAACATATTATGTTGAATTTATACAGTTAGACGACTTCTTGAATCGAATCACCGAAGCAACTATCAAAGTTATATGTGCTATGCGATTGATGCATGATTGGTAGCTCAACGATGAAGACTGCTGCGTGACTACAACACTGGACAGAAATTGTCTCCCATTGTGGGAAATCGCAAGCTCCTTCATTCCACAACAATCTTCCAGATCAATAGCTTCTTCTTCCAAGTATTTCCAGTGTTATTGCAAACAATTTACCGCCTAGGATGTCCAGTCGAACCGACCCATCAAAGCTTTTACGTCGATGAGTTTTTATTCCAAATGTAGCTCAAAGGATCAAAATTTTGGTCGAGAGTCTTAATATATGTCACTTTATTGACTTATGTGGCACTGAGTGGTCGATAGTTGACACATTTTTCATTGTTGAAAAATTGGTCGATTCATACAAGATGGAAGATAGTCGTCGGCCAAGGAAGTTTTGCGTCGATCATCGACTGCCATGGTAACCAACAACTTATGTTAAAAGTCGGTCGCCTGTCAAAGTATGGTCTAGATATGTTGGTCGAACTCTCAAATTATGGTCGATTTTGGTATTCCCTACCCAAGTTAGTATTCGTATATAACGCCGAATCTTTATCATGACTGAAAATAAATTAATAAAGAAGTTCTTTTGAAAAGAAAATAAAGATGATTGAATCTGATTGAAAGCAAAGTATATGAGAAGTTGGAAATGATCAATACATAATTAAATTGTTGATGCCAATCCATGCATTCAATTAATCTACTCATCAAAATGTAATATATGTGTGTGTCAGATTGATATTTAGGCTAAGCTTTTAACAAATTAATTTTTGGTACTACTTTGCTTTAAGGCTATTGACTTGTTCGGTTTCAAAGAAAGATTCTCCCTCATGACTTGATATTATAATATTATAGTTCAACAGGGAATAGTTTTAGGTTTTGTTTTGTTTGTGCATTCTTATTATTATTATGAACAGCAGCCAACAGGTCAATGTTGCAGCACGGAAAAGACTGCCCGTCTTTTGTCCCGGGCTTTTCTTTCCAGCCCATAAACCTGTCGGCTCTTCAAATATTGTCGGAGGAATCACCCGACCACTTCTGTCATCTTGCACATCGAGTCGACCATTCGACTACTCTTGACATCCACCGCCATAAACTATTTTGTTCTTCTTCTGTCATGTCGAGTTCTTTGAGCTGTCAATTAGTAATATCCAAGAGGATGTCTGCCTCAGCTAAGACACCTTCGACCGACTCCTTCCACATCGACTACTTGCAATCGCTTAGTTGGTCGGTTCTTGTCAACAGTCGAAACGCTTAAAATGTATATATTTTCACAATAGCCAGCAAACTTCCGAATTCTGTCGACTCAATGTGCAAGATGACATAAGTGGTTGGGTGATTCATCCGACAATATTTGAAGAGCCGACAGATTTATGGGTTGGAAAGAAAATCGCAGGTCATTGAGGTTTTAACAATTAAATCGAAGAAAGGGAAAATAAAAGGGAATTTATTTGCACGAAGAAGAATTTTTGCTCGAGATGAATTCCGCACTTGAATGAACACAACACTGGAAATACTTGGAAGAAGAAGCTATTGATCTGGAAGATTGTCGTGGAATGAAGGAGCTTTACAATCTCCCACAGTGGGAGACCATTTTTGGAGTTATGTAAGACTCTAGACAGCATGGGAATCATCATCAAAATGAAAAGATATATATGGGAAATGATGAAAACCCTACCAGGAGTTTCAAAGACAACACGAGTTAAATTTAATTACATGGGAAGCTTATGGGGAATGTTAGAAATCAACGACTGTATGCTTGATTTTTTAAGTCCCTCGTTGAAAAGATATATATGGGGAACGTTGAAAAGTAATCATAGTATGCTTTCTATCATTACTTTGTGATTGAGATTTCATAATCACCACCGAATCATTTGGAGTAGTTAATAGTATTACAGCTAGTGGTAGCGTGTGTGAATAGAATAGCATTAAAAGCATTGACAATGAGTAATTGTTCAATTGTAGTAGTAATAGTTGGAGATGAGAAAAGTAAGAGGCAGCTACAAATGATGCAGAGGAAGCTAGCAATGTTGCGGTGGAAGATCGCGATGCAGATGCATTGATGGTCGATATTCTCCCTCTCCAAAATATGAATAGATTGCAAAGCTTAAATCTATGGTATTATCGGGGGGTTATAAGTTTTCCTTATTACATTTGTAAGTTTCAAAATTTGGAGACATTAAAATTTGTCTACTGTCATCAACTAAGGGAGCTCTCCTATCTTGTCTGGCAAAGAAACCAAGGATTAACAACATTGAAGATTCAAAAATTGAAGACGAGAAATCCCACATATGCTTTCTGGCAATTCCTTGAGACGATAGCATCCGGCCAAATTAAGGAACTCAAGTTGTTGAAGTTGCCCCATCGACGTTGGTAATGATGTTATTAAGGTGCAGCAAGATAGATCCAGAACCTTCAGATACATCATATTTAAGAGTGATGCTGCTGGAACCTTTGCCAATTTGGGTTGTTGGCTAACACCAAACTCACCACTTCTGTGCATTCCAAATGCGTTGGGAGATCTGGAATATCATTGTGACCAACTGATACTCTTTTGCAATTACAATGTCGACCACTTTGAAATATAGACCAATATAATATTGAAATCGACCAACTTTCAAGATCGACCATAGTGCTAAGTTGACCAATATTTTGACCAAATATAAGCCTCGACCATATGTTAAATTCATATTAAAATGTCTTCACCTTCTTAAATTTATAAGCAATATTTATAATTCGACTCAAATATAGGTTGATATATTAATAAATTTACCAATCGGTGGTCAGGCTAGACGATAGAGTCTTCCATTTTCAATCAACTTCCCAATTCGGGGATGATGGTGCCAAGTCGGCGGTCAAAAAAGTCATGCAAATTAGCATTATACCTGACAAGAGACGTCATTTTATGGTTGAATTTGCACGGGGGCTTCACTCAATAAACGACTATCATAGCATGTTCGTTCGTGGCATATGAAACAATACCCTTAATTTCACTAAATATTGGAAAATACCTTCCAAAATCATTTTTTTAAACCCCCTCCCAATATGCCTTCCCAATTTAAAAAAGCCCCTATTTTCACTAGCTATTGTATGTATCAATTTTTTCATTAACATTTTTTATACCCCTTTATATTTCTACCTAGTATATTGATATGATACCCCTCTTATGACCCCACATGCATTCTACAATGCACTTTGCTTCTTTCGATGTATATTTTGGATGCACATTACTTCACCCACAATGCAATTACTCAACCACATATCATTATGATTTGAAACATCTAATGGTCTAATCAAGAGATAGGAGATCACTTTTTGTATGTCACTAGAGCCAATGCACATATTACAACATTTAGATTGCATGTTGCAGTTCCCCAATCGCTGACTAAGCATGTTGTGGGCTAGGTATCCAAGCCCCTAGGGCCTGTAACAAGCTCTACGAGGCTGACTAAACCTCCCAAGGCCTGTAATAGGCATGAGTGGTCAGAAATTCAAGCCCCCAAGGCCTATCGAGGGCCTACAACAGGCCCTGGAGGCTTAGAGCCTCCCAAGGCTATTGGTAACAACTAGCTGAGTGCTATTGGTAACAATTGGCTGCCAATGACCACTGTCTCTCGACTATGATCGACTAGAAACCCACTTCACCACGAAACCCCTGGCATCAAGCATGCCTCCAGACGTGATTTCCCTACGTACTGGTAAGCCCAAGCCTTGCCTCAACCCAATTTCTCATCCGGCCATGATCCCGTCATCTCCCTTTGGTGGATATTTTTCAACCCGCCCATATAAAAAAGACCCCAAAGTATTTTTGTATTGTTACATTAAATAAAAAAAACCCTTTGCCCCTTAATATATAAGCAATATAATTTTTAGGTTTTGATGAATATTTCATATCGCAATATGAATGAACGTGATATTATATTGCCTTCTAGTGAATCCCCCGTGCGAATTTGGACAATGGGATTATGAGGTCGATCAATCGCTATCAACCAATTTGCAAATATTCGATATTAATACTCGGTGGTCACGCTTCCAGCGCTGCTTCCTTGGTCGACACAACTATAGGTTTCATTCCCTTATTCTCCTCATGTCAGTGTTCGGTGAAGTAGCTAGTCGAGTTGACATTGCTGCAAAACCTTTGATCAACGGATAAGGTCGAGAGTTATCTGGCCGCGAGCAACCGTCAGGATTTCATATTATTTTCAACAAATGCATCTTCTCACTGTAGTCTTGATTGATTTCTTCATTTGTCCAGTAGTTGATTGATGACGGTAACCTTGACAAAATGGCAGTTGAGATCAACAAAATGATATCTTTCATCCATGGTTGCAATTGTTGAACGACACACGTTCAAAGTCATATGGAAACTTGAATGGAATTTGTCGGCTGATCACTCCCGTTGGTAGAAAGAAATATTGGCACCAGCCATGATACAATGTAAATAAAGATGTAAAATCTCCTTAATAGATTCGAGCTCAAATCGGAGGGTCAAGTGGATTTTTTGATTGGCATCCAATGGCATCACAACAAACTGATTATCAATGGGGAAGAACAATTTGGTCACTTTACTGTTGCCAAGAAGTCTTCGATAGGTCCAATAAATGGCCAAAGTAGTTAATTTTTGACATAAAATAAAATAGGTCGACTGTTGCAAGCCGACGTGACTAGACCATCATTGTGGTTGCTGAAACTTGGTCGACTGCCAGGTAATTGTCAACGGGTTAGTGTACATAATCGCAGTGGCAAGGCTCCTCCATTAGATTGAAAAGTTGTGCATATAAACATCTTTCATCAGCCAACCATTTCGGCCACATAAACAAGAAAAGAAGGTCGCTCAAGTTTACAAGCAATAGCTGCAATCATCTGCGCTCCCGTCGGCATTAGCATTTTCAAACGACCTGTAAAGTTAACTTATTGATGCCAATTATATCGTGTAGATTGTACCATGCCAAATCGACATGCTAGAGCTGGATAATGATTCTGCTATGCTTCAAGATATTCATTCATCGACCAAGGAATATGGTCGACAAGTATTATTCATCTACCGGGAACCCAGTCGACCCATCGACCAAAATAATGTATTGATCGATCAACTGATAGTCTACGCCATGGGATATGGAAACAAGACGACGAGGACGCCTATATGCTCAACTCCAGCCTGCGCCCAAGCAAAATGCCACAAGTCCACCGATGACTGATAATGAAAAATGAGAGGGGTCGACATTTATAGTGAACGAGGAAGTCTGGATAAAATGACGAATGGACCTGCTCCATTTCTTTCATGAAGACTAGCATTTATATCGTATAGTCTACCCGCCTATCAATTTTTTGGATAAAAATTGCATAATTTGAGTTTGATGAAATTGTTGACTGGTCATCTCATGGATCAACTATTAAAATCAATGAAAAGTTGAACATTAGAGCCGCCATCGATCTGACCAATTGTAGATCCTCTGTCTAGGAGTAATACCCGACCAAGTAGCTCATCAATCGAATTAAGCCGACTGATTCGAAGAGAAGTAATGCATGAAAAGTATATCAAAGCACTCATCAAAAATCACGTCGTTCTGTCAACCTGAAAGTTCGGCGACTGTGCAAATATTTGACTAGTAAGTACTTGTATGTAATTTGGGAAAGAAGGCTCCAAGAAGCCAGCTGACGACAAGAAGCCAACTGACTATTATCATTGCCATAAGTCCATCAAACGTTGCTCATGGATGTGGTCATCGTCAACTTATGAATCCTATTGAGTAGTTGTTGAGAAAATAAGAAAGTATCTCATTCAAATTATATTCCACAAGACTTTAATTTTGGTGATTCCCCGTCGACTTGAAGCCCTCGACCAAACATTCACTGTCTGCATTCTTTCGATTCCCCATCGACTTGTTTTGCAAATGAAGTCGACCAGGGCTCGACTGATGATTCTGTGACTCTGTTAAGTGTCGACTGCAGTAAAAAGAAATCTGATCACAACCATAACCGCTAGACACATCGACTGTGTATTTCCAGCCATCTCACAAGTATTGCCAGAAGCTGTCAGTCAGAGATGCAAAAGAGTTGATTCAAGAGGCTCGATTCCATCGAGGAGGTCTAAACTGGAAGAAAGTGAGAATATGTTTTGAAGCTGTGACTCCCATGAGACGTGTCGAATGGACTGGTCAAATTTAATTCAACTGAAGTGGTCGGCTGCTAAGGAAGTGGTCGGGAGTCGATTGATTTGGCATAGCCGACAAGAGACTGCACAAGTCGGTGAAGAGTGGTCGGCAGACTATTGTCGAAGATCGACTGATTATGCCGATGAAAGATGTTCTAGATGACATAACAGATTCATTAGATGGTAAATTTGTCTCATTAGTGCCTAGGTTGGCTTCACGTTCAGGTCAACAAAAGCATGCTTTCTTCACCTGGACGAGGGACTTAAAAAATCAATCATACAGTCATTGATTTTTAACATTCCCCATAAGCTTCCCGCGCAATTAAATTTAACTCATGTTGTCTTTGACACTCCTGGTAGGGTTTTCATCATTTCCCATATATATCTTTTCGTTTTGATGATGATTCCCATGCCGTCTAGAGTCTGAAATAACTCCAAAAATTGTCTCCCGCTGTGGGAAATCACAAAGCTCCTTCATTCCACAACAATCTTCCAGATCAATAGCTTCTTCTTCCAAGTATTTCCAATGTTATGTTCATTCAAGTGCAGAATTAATATCGAGCAAAACTTCTTCTTCGTGCAAATAAATTCCCTTTTATTTAAAATGATAACGCCCAATCAAGACATATTCATCCATGAAATTCTGCGTCGTCACGGCCAATGCTCAAATTGCAATTCTGACTCGTCCTCGACAATCCAACAACAACGACGATGAAGAAAGAAAAGATCAGTCAGACATTCATCACTTGACAACAATTTTTTTTTACTTTATTTTATTTTATATTGTGACCAATGCATCTGATCTGATCTGGATGTTTATTTTGAAAGTTTGGACTTCTATTTCATGCAATTATTTATTTATTTATTATGTATTATGGCTGACGCTTCTCATGACACATGAGATTTGGTTGTTTATTTTGTAAGTTTGGATCTATGTTTCTCATGTTAGGTGACTTAATTTTAAATTATAGAAATATGTATGGAATATGGCTCGAAATATAGTTGTACAGTTTGGATTATAACACAACTATATTCATAATTACATTTACATTTATAACTACATTTTAAAAAATGGTTAATATACTAGATCGAGATCATTAGAAAACGATGTCTCCTTAGAATGATGTGGTTATTATCTATTCTGATCATAGTGGACACTGAAGCCATTATTGTCTATTATATTACAAAGAAATATCACTCAAACATTCATTTGATTTGATCTAGATGTTTATTTTTCAAGTTTAGACTTCTGTTATTGATTTATTATGTATTAAATGGCTGACGCATCTCATGACACATGAGATTTGGTTGTTTATTTTGTAAGTTTGGACCTACGTTTCTATTGTTAGGTGCCCTCATTTTATTTTAAATTATGAAATATGTATTGAATATTGCTCAGAAAATTGTATTTTAGGCTTACCATATGGCTGATTCAAAACCGTTTCGAAACTTTTCATTTATTTTCATGATAATTTGGCGAAGTAAAAAACCTAAAAACCATGAGACCTAGAATAATTATAACCAGTCGTGGATATAGCCGACCGTTCCAGTCGTAGGCATAGCCGACCGCTTCAGTTTTGGATTGATGCAATTGATTGAAGTAATTGGTTGATCGATATATGCTACATAAAATGAAGATTCGACGACGACTGCATTACTTATATAGAGTTTGCATATGCCAATCGATGAGTATCTATCAACAACATATCCTGACTGCAGTATCTTTCGATCACGTTGAATCACGGCTCAGATAGCACTCGAACTGACCTGAGCAAACGTCTCCACCGACTACAATAATGACTCAGTTGGCTACTATCTGTCGACCAAAAGATCCGACTTGAAGATCAGTAGAGTTAAGTCATTTGTGGTCTATATTAAAAAAATTTGTGGTATAAATATGGTTGATCGCTATTATTTGGTTGATATGCTTTAATATGGTCGACTTGTAGTCTCGTCGATGAGTCAGTTGCAATACAAGTAAAAAAAAAATTGCTCAATTATAAAATGGTCGATGTTAGGGTTGATATAAAAAGTATTATTGAGGTCATTGTTGTAAAACATGGTCCCTTGTAAATTATGGTCGAAGTCTATATGGTTGGTTTCTATTGGAATCATTTACAATAGAATGGTCCTAATCGAAGTCTATAACCATTTAACCATAAGTTTATGCAGTCGCTCATCGAAAGTGCTTCAGATTTGCATCAATGGATCGTCGATTAGTCATGTCTACCAAATATTATTCGTCGCCCAAGCAGTCACTAATAGTAATTCCTATGTAGTGCAGTGTTAATCGATGAGAGGATTGTTGACAAGAACAGTCTAATGAAATCCAACCAGCTAACACTTAGCACATTCACCATTCGACTAATGCAATTACTTTCCTGTCGACTAAAGCCAGCTGACCAATGCTCGTTGAATATTTGACTTAAGAATGCCGACCACTATTGGTTGACAACATTGCTACACATAGATTGATCGCTGCACAATCAAGCTATGTGCTTGAAATCGAAGTGCTATTGACAAAGCGACTATGATATATTTTATTTTTATTTTATCTTATTTTTTTGGGTGGTATCGGTTGTAAAAAGAAATTATTTTTAGTCGTCGACGACAAGCTGTGAACCATAGTTTGCGAATAGAATGCTTGGTCTATGTCATCATCGGCGCAAAGAGAGTATGAATATATTGTGTTTATATTTAAAGGAACAAAGTTTACATATCGAAAGCAGGAGACTTGTTGCAGCAGGAGCACAATAAATGAGTGGTTGATGCAAGAATGCCAAAACTTCTCCTAAGTTTGGCTCATGTGTAGAATCATTATTCATTGAACCTAATAATAAAGAAGCTAATTGTGTGTCGATAAAGGTATTCAGTTAATGGGTGGTCGATATTGACTGATGCAAGATGATTTTTCAATCAAAAGGTCGACCGTTAGCACTAAAATAGATGAATATTTCAGTCGACTATGAGAAAGTTACCTCCAAACGAACAAATGACTGCAATGTAAAATGCGCTGACCTATTTAGCATTCTCTTTTGATGAAGGAATTGTTAAAACCTCAATGACCTGGTCATTTCTGGCTCTGACAACTTGCAAAATCGACAGGTTCACATTCGACAAGTCTCGATTCAACTTCGACAATCCAACAAACTCGACAGGTTCCTCTTCGACCCATTGCGGCTCGAATTCGACAACTCAACCCCAACAGGTTCTGGGTTCGACATGAAATCTTATGAATTTTTTGGGAGGCATTTCTACTGCTCGGCGACCACCTATCATTGTCGACCTGGAAGTTACATTGGCTGCATATCCATTGACTAGCATTATGTCCACCTGCAGCCATCGACAAACTTATAAATTGGTTTTTATAATGATGAGAGTGTATATTTCGAATGCAGAGATCGATCTTCATTTAACTGTGGGGAGATATGTTAAAACAAAATTTGAACCAAGTGGAAAGTTGCATTCAAACTCTATTTAGTTCAAACACACCCTTGTATAGTAGCAACGAGTTCGAGTTTGCATAAATGGCCATCTAGAATTTGATATACAATGCGTTTGGAAGAGGAATTACCTCGACCAAAGGGTTTTATGGGGGAAGGATTCTCTCGTCATTGAGGGTGGCATTCTTAAGGGAGAGGAACCAGTCAAACTCTCTCCAATCGATTTTTTCTTTGGTCAATGTTGCTTTTACTTTTCCACTTGCGAGTGCATTCTCGTCGAGGGCATTACTTAGAATAGGTGCACATAATCAACCATGGCTCAACATTGGCTACTTTAGATACCTTTTTTTTTTCAAATCCAGTAAGTCTTCACATCCGAAGGATGGATATATAACTTAGGCTCAGATAGTATCAGCTTAAATTTGGATGAATCACTCGGTAAAAAAGTGACAACACCCATCCTCAACCCTCACACTCCATGATGAGTTATATAGATAAGTTATATCGATCAAAGTGAAAACTCGTCAAGGTAACACATGCTTTGATCTTGATTCAAACTCCAAGATTCCTCACTTACACTTTGCAGTCGACTTTCTTTAGCTAATGAAAATTCTACAGTCGTTCATTGTTGACTGCATTCTCATAAACGTCTCGCCTTCTTTCACTATTTATTTCATTTAATCGAAGGCCAACGAGTCATTAGTCTCTGTCTCATGAAATTCTTTGATGAGTTCTGGTAATAGTGTCTCCTTCCCCACGACGTGACAGAGCACGAAGCCATCATGATCATTACATGTAAACGAGAGTAATAATACATGGTTAAAGGAGAGACCAACCATCTCGACCAGTTAAGACTCAAGAGTTATACAAATGCAACTTGACTACAAAAATCATATTAGAGGAAGCATTCAAAGAATTTGATAATTGAAGAGATTTTTTAAAGAAAAACCTGTATTTTTGCTATTATATATAAATAAAAAAGTACTCCTCTTCCTTATAAGCATGAAATTGTACAACAATAACATTACCGGTACTCCTCCTCCTTATAAGCATGAACTTGTAAAACAATAACATTACTGGATCATTGGAGAATTTAAAGTTGTATTTTTACGATTAACAATAATTGGCTGACTTACCAAATTCCCACGGAACTTACTAAAATTTCAAACCTTAAAGTCGCAAAAGATTCAGAAGAATAATGGATATGATCGCTAGATAATGTTATCATTAATACACCAGTCAATTGTTAGGAAAATATGGAACGACCAGTAGCAGGGCTTATAATGGACAGGCTGCAAGAGTTAGAAAGAAGTTGCACATAATCATCAAGCATATCGGTAGAGAAAAACCACACGAGGAAGCAGAGAACGTTCATCCATGACAGGTTAGATGCGAGCCTTTTCAAAACTATTTCGGTCAACACATAAGGTGGCATAAAATGCAATGGTATTCGTTTAACCAGAGAACGTTCATCCATGACAGGCTAGATGCGAGCCTTCTCTAGTTGACGCGTCACTCAGTTCAACGAAGCTTTGATCCGTAGAAAGCGACTAGGCATCATTTCACCAATGCGAGATCGACTGGAAATGGTCGGTAGGGAAAATGCAACCTGACAATATTTGACAAGATCGATCTCAAGTTTTGCCTCGACAATCTTCGACAAGTCTTGACTCGAACAATCCCGAGAGGTTCCGGTTCGACAAGTTTCAACACGACCAACCTCGACAGGTTCAGGTTCGACAAGTATTGATAGGTTTTGAGTTCGGCACACATACAACACTTTGACAGACCAGTTTCGACAGTTTCGTGACATCGACCTTCTGTGCCAATATGCGACTGGCGACTGCTAAGTCTTAGATAATCTTCGTTCCTAGTCCCACAATACTCTAACTTTGGCAATCATCGACAAGTCTTGACTCTAACAATCCCGATAGGTTCCGGTTTGACAAGTTTCAACTCGAACAACCCCGACAGGTTCCGATTCAATAAGTCTTGATCGGTTATTAAAACATTCGATTTTATACCAACCAAGCATATATTGTTTGAGGGAGCCAAGTGGCACCATTCGTCTATAGTTGTTGACTACACCACTTAGTATTAGCCAATTGCGCCCATCGACTGTATATCATTTTCTTTTTGACGAGGTTTTGACTCATCTTTTCTGGTCAGGATAAGTGCTGGTCGAATGCACCCTATCGGCTGATCTTTTCTGGTCGAAAAATTTCATCATTGGATAAGCAATCATAAGCCATCATTTGTTTGGATAAACTATCAAGAGAGTATGCCTTTCTTTTTGAAGGTTTCTTTACTTTCTCCTCGAACAGGTTCTTGGTATGTTGCAGTCGGCACAGTGTAGTCGCTGTGTGCTCTTGGTCGGAAGCTTGCTTTAGTCGAACTATCTATCGACTAAACACACAAATGAACAGTCGGTCAGTTTCCACATATGTTTATAGGTCGATGTGGTCGGTTGATGCTGATAAGGTCGACTGACTGGATGTTCGACTCATAATGAAACTTCGAATATATTCTTTGTCGAAAGTCAACATGGTAGAAGAAAGCAGGTCAGAAAATTTCATTGGTCGACTTGAATAGTCGATATAAATGTTGGTTGGATTTAGTGCATAACACAGACTTGAGGTCGACAAGTTGTAAAGTTGGCACATTTTCCGGTGCTTCAGGCCATGGATAAAAGTCGTTAAATATATTTAACATTGCAAATGTTGTGTATCGACTTAAGTGGTTAGACACCGACTGCTTTGGCAGAGTCCTCCATTTTCAAACGCGGTTCTTTTTTTTTCCCCTAAGCCATCCGACTGGTATATCATTGGCAAAAAACAAATGATATATAGTCGATGGGCGCAATTGGCTAATACTGAGTGGTGCAGTAAGCAACTATAGACGAATTGTGGGCAACTTCATTATGTGCCAAGTCGACGAGAGGTAGCCAAAGGAGTGAAGAAATCCGACCAACATTTATATCGACCATTCAAGTCGACCAATGAAATTTTCTGAGCTGCTTTCTTCTACCATGTTGACTTCCGACAAAGAATATATTCGAAGTTTCATTATGAGTCGAACATCCAGCCAGTCGACCTTATCAGCATCGACCGACCGCATCGACCTATAAACATATGTGGAAGCTGACCAACTATTCATTTATGTGTTCAGTCGATCGACATACATACAATGACCTGAACAAATTAATTTGCATTTGCACTTTTATATATGGTCTCGGTTCAATCATGCTTCAAAAGTTGTGGTCGGTCAACCTAAACCCCAGTATGAGAGTGGTAATTGTGGTCCGTCGGTTGGAACTTTTTAAGACCAGATAAGTTGATGACAATTGATTGACTATTCGGTTTCCTTATTATTGGTCAATCTACTTGTTACATAGTTGTCGGGGTCGATGGCCCTCCGGCTGATTCCAGCATGTGGTCGATTATCACTTTGGTCGGTATAACAAATGGTTAATTGGTCAACACATGAAATTGAAGTGTGGTCAATGTTAACATATGATCTTTGATGTTTTTAGTCGATGCTTAGATTGTCCGGAACTTTTGTAAATATGACTTGATGTTATGATCATATGGTTGATATATAAATTTGGTCGAGGCTATCAAATACAAAGGAATTCTCAATACAAATAGATAAATCTAAGGATCAATATCGTGAACCTAATGTCATTTAAACAAACACGGTATACCAAAATTATCGTTTTTCTAAGCAACATGCTTCAAATAAAATATGCATTTTCTAAACAACGTTCTTACAAAAAACGTGAAAACAATTGCTTAAACAATTTTAAAAAACAAATAGCTCCTTCAACTTGTTTATTACCAAGTGAGATCAATATGCCAGTAGTAAATGCATTTGGTCATCTTTGACATCAAGTTTATTTCCTCATCAATTTCATAAATATAATCTTCTTTGGCCATCTTTGAAATTTCGTGAATGATGAGGAAATAATATTTTGGCATTGGATGTTTGTGCTTGCCATCCATGACAATTACAGACATTGGAATTTGGAACCTCACAAGATGTAGTCAGATAAGGACATTGAAAGGGTTATGGTCACAGCAATTGCTAACATGCTCATCCAATAAAGGAGGGTAGGAAGATCTAACCTTCTGATACTACACATCTACTAAGAGAATGGTATTGAATTGTCCATTTGAAGAGGTGTTGGAAGAAACACCCTTTGATAGAGAGGAGCTTGGAATACCCACATCAAATAAAATCAATTGTAGTTGAAGTGACAATGAGACAATCCAACTCCACATATATGAAAGAGGTTGAATATGACCAAGTGTGCTCAAATACAATAGTGGCATGGTTTTATGGATACTCATCACAAGTGCATATCATAGAGAGAAACTCAAAAGGAAGCTTGAATATAAGATAAGACTAAGTTTATAAACACCTAATGCAAATACAACTGAGAGTTAGTGTGTGTATATCCAATTACAAAGCATGGTTGACCATAGTTGAAAAGAAGTGAGAGGGGAAACATAAGGTTGGCCTTATGCACAACATCCTCCTTGAAGATGGTTTAGAAGCCATGAAGAGAAAGCATTACATTGGATCTTCCCCACTTAATGTTAAATGCAACCTATCTAAAGATAGAAACTCACTAAAACAAAATAGAAACATGGTTCCACAACTTGGTAAGGAAGTCTCCCCCATATTGGGTTGTACATCACCTTGCTTCTCTCGATGAGTGATTTAAATTTGTCCCTGTTCTTCATAATGACTGTACTTTTATAATTATTAAAACTTGTACTTTATTAGTAAATAGAAATGTTGATGTTGAAGTGTAATAATATGAATGGTTGAAAGGTCACATTTTCAATTATGGGTTATACTGAATGTATGGCCAATGGTTACTAAAGTCTTTTTTTTTAATTCCTTTTTCTTTGTTATTAGTCCCTATCTATGACAATGGCTATGTTTTTTCAATTAATTGTATGGATTGAAAAAAAATTACCATATAAGATTGACCAAAATTATCAAATTCACATTTATAAAATTCTCTACTAATGGTCGCATAAACATTTCGAGAAGTTACTTATAAATTAAAAATTCTCAATGAATGGAGGTTTTTGTGTAGGTTTCTTTTACCTTAGTGTGTGAGCACTGGTGTAGTATATATCCATGTGCACTTGTCATATAGACTCGTGCACATTCACATGAAGGTGATCATATTTAGAATGTTGAGCCAATTACAATATGGAACCTTCGGGTGGGCATTTCAGTATGGATCCTTAATGCGTAAATTACAATATAGATGCTTGAATGCATAGTCATATTTAAGACCTGCTTGAATGCATAGTCATATTTAAGACCATCAAGGAGCCTATAGTATTTTGTCATTCTCATTCCTAAACAAATATGATCTGCACTAGTGTCATTTGTTTCATATTGCATAAATATGTTATTTAGTTATAAGCTTTGGTGCGAATATCTCTATATGAGTATCTATACATTATGCTCCCTCCTATAACTCCTAGAATTGATAATGGAAAATGAGTATCTATACATTATGCTCCCTCCTAAAACTCCTAGAATTGATGATGGAAAATGGCAATGGGAAAGCGATTGCGTTCACTTTTGCCTCTCAGGGGGCAAATGCTAGTTTTAAATATTATCCTCTATTAACTTAACTTACTCTATGGAATGAACTTACTCTAGTTTTAAAAGCGACCTCACTGAAACTATGGCCATTCATAAGGTATTCATCATTGGTTTTGTGTGGCCATTCATAAGGTATTCATCATTGGTTTTGTGGTATTAAGTAATATAAAATGAAGGAAGTCTTGCAAATCAGTGGGTCAAACACACTAAGAGCTGACATACAGCCCACAGAACTCAGTGGGTCAAACACACTAAGAGCTGACATACAGCCCACAGAACTGTGAAGAAAAAGGAAGACTGAACGATCAGACCACGTGACAGGAAATGTAGCGTAGGGTGATGGAGAGGGCGAACCTTCTGTGCGCGACAGAAATTTCGCGCACAGGCGTTTGATAGGGCGAGATTTCTGTCGGGGGGCCCAGAAGGTTCGCCCTCCCCATCACTGTAACCCTCAAGCTTCTCGGGGTGCGCGCCATTTTTGTCGAGAAGTAGATCCCCGATGATTGGGAGGAACTTAGCTTCTCGGTGGTACCCGCGATTTTGTTGGCATGTGGAGGAACTGAGGAAGGTTCAGAAGGAGCAGGTGAAATATATTTTATACCAACTTCCAAGTTTCAACCAGCACGAGGCTTTTCTATAAGACCTTGAACTTATTAACGCAGTGCCGCATTATGAAGCCCAAAAGAACTGAGCGGCTCTTTCCAATTATTTTATATTTATAGGAAGCGGCAGATTGTAGACTGAAAGCACATTCTGAAAAGATGAGCAACAATAACAATCATGAGAACCAGATGACTCCGCCTGCTCCTCAAGGTTTTCTTCTCTCTGTTGCACCATATTCTCCCAGCCCTGTCATTTCAACATTTTCTTGGGCTACATATATTTGAATATTTGATTCCGCCTCAGAACCCAATGATTCTGCTTCAGTTTTTTCGGCAGCAGAATTAATGTATTTATTGTATTTGGGCACATATTTTTCATATTAATGTTTTTTTCCATAACACATTAATATTATTAATGTGGCTGTTGCTTGTTTATTTGTTTTATTAATATAAGACATAAGGTGATTCGGGTTTTGTAGTTATTTAGATGATCTATTATTTATTACATTTTTTGGTCTTCTGTTTTTTGAAGATGAGCAGAGTTTTTGCTTGAAATATCAATTTCAAATTCAAGACACAGTAAAAATCGAAACAGATAATAGATCAATATAAGCCAGGCTTGCCACTCAACAGTAGATGACTGAATGACAATGAGTGATTGCTCTTCTGTTTGGAAAAGTTAACATAGAGAAGTATTTAGCAGTTACATTTGTAATTGTTTGTATGTTATTGTGAACAGGGAATCCACCAGAAGGGTATCGAGGGGACAATCCTCCTCTTCCTGAGAAGGAACATGCTCCCGCTCGGAAGCTGCACAGACGATCAAAACAAAGATTATGTAAATTCTGGTGAGTTAGTAATTTATGTCTTAAATGATCAAGATGTAATTGTGGATTTTTATTTTGATTAGACAAATAGTATTGGCCTGTAATACTGCCCGTGGCCATTAGATGCATTCTGCAGTCATTTTTTTAATAAGTTATGAAAGAATATGCCTTTTGTTCTGATTTTATTTTGCAGTTGCAAGTGGTTTCGGAAATTGATATGTGCTTGCTTATGTGATGACACCGACGACACATAATACCGAATTCAGCTCAAATGAGTTGCTACCAGAACATATCATTCTTACGGTTCATAATATTAAAGTGTTTGTGTGTGAATTCCACTTTTATGTTTTATATTAAATATTTTATATTGTGAATTAATTTGTATTTATGGATAATGTTGTTATGCTATTGGTATCATTTTATATTTTGAGATTAATGTAACATGGTTTCAAGGTAATTACCCCTTTATCTAAAGATTGTGTGATCTATGTGAGGTGTATATAATGATGATGTTGGGGTTCATGTATAGTATTATGATATGTTAATATAGATCTGATCATTTAAATTTATGGATTAATTTGTATTTTTAAATATAATTATATGAACAATATTGTTTTAATATGAATATTACGTTTTTATTTTAAAATAAATATAAAACGACAATTTTTTTTTCAAAAACTCCACCAAATAAAAATAATAATTAACTTAACCAATTAAAATTAATTATTATATGTTTTTATATTGCTTCTACCATCAACCATATATGTATATATGGTGACCGGTGATGCTATGAAAATAAGATTTAACTTTGATGTAGGGCCATGCTCCCCAAAGATATTAGTATCTAGCATGCTTTATTATTGCACATCCGTGGATGAAAATGGTGATGAAAACATTACAAAGAGCTTGTTGCGTTTCCATAGGTTAACATATTATTATTAACAATTTACATATTTTTTTAACCAAAGCTTGATGTGAAGTACAATTTTCATTATTATAAATATTCTATATGATATATGATCTATGATTTATTTTAAACTCGATTTATTAAGCAATGAGAGTGATCCAATTTTTAAGATGTAAATTTTAGTACCTTTAATTTTTTACATAAATATTTATATCTTAAGAAATTAAACCTATCTTAATGCTTAATAATTACAAGTTTAAGATGGACTTTTAATTTTTTTATTTTATGAACTAATAATTTTTTTTTAAATTTTATTACCTCGCTATGTGCTATGAATACACATGTTTTTTATTTATTTATATTAGATAAATTTGACATTATTTATGGTTGATTATGGTTTTGAATAAGATTTAATTAATTTTTTAGAATTTAAATAAATAGATATTAATTTTTAATAAGATATTCTTATTAATATTTGATATGTTAAATATGTTTTCATTAAAAATTTTAATATTAAAAATAAATTATTAACAATTTATTTTATAATTATATTAAAATATAATTATGAGAATACTAATATATATTATAAAAATAAAATCACTGAGCTAAAACTTTTAATATTCTAAATGTATTATTAACAATTTATTTTAAAGTAAAATTTTGAGAATACTAATATAATGGAAAAAAATAAAGTCGCTAGGCTCGGAGGCCACTAATTTTCAAAGAATTTGTATGAAAAACAAACTACATAATTTTTTAATTTAATAAAATATAAATAAAATTTCAAATCTAATATATTTCATATTAATTAATTAAGAAAACTATTTTAAGTTTATAATTTGCATCCATCCATCAAAATTGATATTAGATAATTAGTATCATCTTTAGTATTTAATTTTTAATAAATATTTTATATACTATATTTAATTAAATTAATTTAAATTCATTATTAATATCCTTTGTTTTGTTAATAAATATTTTATATAATTTATTAAAATTAATTTAATTTAAAATAATACAGATACAATTTTTTCATATTAAACTAAATAATAATTTCTCTTTTAAAAATCCTAAAAAAATAAATTTTAATTATTTTTTAAAAGTATTAACTTAATTTTAAAGATTCAAAAAATCAACATTAATAAAAAACATATTAAAAATAAATTTAATAATAATATAGATAACATTATATATAATTTTTTACAATGATAGTCATAAAAATTCTTAAAAATAATAGTTACCATAAATATTGCTAAAATAAAATAGTCATATTAAAAGCAATAAATTTGAAACTAAATTTAATAATAATATATCTAAAATAAACGATACCTACATGAATAGGAAATTTATCTTCACCAAGTATTGGACACTTTTGTCATTTACTTGATCAAAGTTGGTTAAATTTTCAATAAAACATTTAAATATAAGTAATTATTCATAATGGTACAAAGATACAATGATATAAATTTAAATTAAAGTAAGCATTTATAAATGAAAAATAAAAGTACAATGAAGAAACATTTATAGTATGAAATAGTTAAGAAGAAATGAACACATCAAAAGAAAAGAAGGAATGATGATGTAAAACAAAATCCATTGAACATGAATGAAATTTATTTATAACCAAAATTTGACAAATTACATGAGTTAAAATGAAAATGTTTGGGAGATGTACATGATGTTTCACGAATAAATATCATGGAATAAAGTAAGATGCTAAAGGCCATTGTATAAGCAATTTTGAGGAAGGTGATCATTTTTAGGATGAGGCTTGTAATTGGTGGGAATTTTTTTATGAATATATTAGATTATATTTTAAGTGGAAATATTTTGAAGAATTTTTCTCAAATAAATGGATTTAGGATAACAAATTGGAGGAGATTCATAAAATTCAAGATAAACTAAAAGAAGCAAAACAATATCAATATGAAATTTTATGAGTTGAAAGAAGCAAAATAATATCGATATGAAATCTTATGAGTTATCTAAAATGCAATCTTTTAATGAAGCACTCTTTAAGGAGGTTAAGAAATTAAGGAAATAAAACATGATCAAATTCAAGAAGGATGAATAAATATGTATATTAAAAAACCATAAGAAAAACCTATTTGATGAAGTTACAAGATTGAAAGAAGAATCATTGTCCAATTCAAGAAAAATGAAGGATCTTAGATGAAGAGAGTATTGGATATATTTGAAGAGGAAATTTGCAAGAAGGTGGAAGAAGCCCTAAATATAGTTGAAGTAAATTAGAAATGCACTCTAAAATTGAAGAAGAACATAAGAATTTGATGGATGGAATCATATTGTAGATTAAAAAGGAGAAGGAATACATGATTTAAGAAGGTCTCAAGAAAATGCGCGAAGAAGTAGAACTCCATCTTGAAGATGTACATGCCATATATGATGGTATTATCTCAAAGGATAAAGTAATCAAAGACCAAAAAAAAGGGTAAAGGATGCCATTATCTGTAAAAAAGGATATTGATGATAGGGGCATGCAAAATGAAAGAAAACCATCAAATGTAAATCCATATCAACACCCTAATTACAAAGTAAAATTTCTAGAAAGAAAGGAAGATTGCCTTCGATACTACCAAGGAAGAAGATAGAATAATCAACAATATTCATGGAATAGAGCATAAAAAACCCATTATCGAAGACTAGAAACTACAAGAAATTGGAGAAGTTACAATAAGAACACATGGAATCGAAGAAACAAAAAAAAATGATTCAAAAAAAAGCTATCAAGAATAAAGATCGAAAAGATTTGAATTTGAACCGATGAATCATCGTTAATGATAGAAAAAGAGAAAAATTTAAGGAAACCCTATTAATTGGTTTCATCACATGTAAAACCTTACCTATGAATATTTTTGAAGGAGAGTACTATGATATGAACCAAAGACGAAATATGTAAAAGTAAATGTATATGATATGGCCCCAAAGGGAGCATTTATGAGGGTAAATATATATGCAATAGGGTTAAGTTGGAATATGTATATAATTTATAGTTTTTAAAATTTATAACTCGTCGGATATCCAACAACATTACCATAGTTACCGTTATAATATATATATCAGTATCATACTCCCACATTATATTACCAAGAATAAAAGGTTATTCATTTTTAATTTTTTAATTTTATGATATTACAAACTGAGTGAATATAAAATTCTAAAACTACCAATTTAAAATCTCAATCATTTATCCATAGAGGTTTTATAATACAAAACATATATATAACTATTTGTTTCAAACGCTACCTTATCTTCTAAATAATCAAACATCCAATGCTATGTATCTATAAACCATACATGTTATATAAAAAAATCATCAAAACTCACATTCTTTTGCTTTATTTAATTTCCATGGTTCACCCTAAACGCAGCTTTATGCATCATAAAGTTTCCATCTAAGTCATATGCCCATTTAAAGTTTAACTCATCAATTTAGACCTTAATGCTTGCTCACTTTACATTATTATATATATATATAAGATTATAATCAATCTATTCTAAGTAGATGTCATGAGATAATATTCTAAATATAATTCATAGAATAATTTAAAAGAACAATATAATCATTCTACTCTAAGTATATTTGAACAACCATTTATACATGCAAAGGCTATGTGTATGAATTGGATTTAAACATTTTGTGCAATAGAACCATCTGGTAGGAAGCAAAAAGGCCAGTTGGAGTTTCTACAACCCACACATTTGAGCAAAAATTGAAGAGTTCTTTATTTTCTCTGTTTTTTAAAAATACTTTTATGTGCCCTTGGGAAATAGCAACATAAGTTCCTGGATTTAGAGATTTTTAGCTTATTCCGCCAAAAACACAAAGTATTGGTTTTCTATAAATTATTTATATGTTCACAAGTCGTTGGTCTTTTGCTCTGCATTGGAAATGTTTACCTTTAGTCTCTTTGTCTTCACTTTCTACTATCCATGCCAAAGCTTCAAATGAGTTATTGTTGTAGTTGAAATGGATGAGTACTTATTAAATTAGAACTATGAATTACTTCTAATCAATAAATTCAATTACAATCTAAACTATAGAGAGTTACATACCTTTACATACTAGAAGGGATACCAACTTTCCCTAACCTTGTAACGAGTCCTCCAGAGTGGTGTATGGATTGATTGTTTTTCATTACAAATTTCCATATCTCTTCTAGTTTGCATGGACTCACTGGATGAGCTCAAGTTCCTTACTTCTAGAATAATTTAGTGATGGTGTTAAAAGGCTATTATTTTTGGTAGCATGTGAATGAATATGTTTGGTAATGCCTTTATGATGTCTATTGAAATTTTTTAGGGCACATTTGTGTATGAATAAAAACATCATTGCTTATATTAATCATTAAAACCAATATATGGAAGAAATTGAGGGATAACTAAGAACCTATATAATATACTAAAATACTTCTTAAATTCCAAGGATAATTTTTGTTAGTAGTTTGAATATTTCAAGAACCTAAGAATTGTTTTGAAAACAATTCTACTTCTAATTGGGAAAAAACATTGTTTTGTAAAATTTTAAAAACTAGTATACTTATTGTTTGGAAAACATAAAAGATTGTTTTTAGTGCCCCAAATAGTTTTTAATAGTGTCACTAAAAGGAAATAAAAAATATACTAAACAAGTTTTATCAAAATACCGTAGACTTACAACTATGCCAAATGAATATTTTTATGGCATATTTGTGCTTGGGTAAAAAAATTCATTGCTTATATTGAACCATCAGCCAATATATGGAGAGACTAGAGGGATAACTAAGAACCTATATACTACTAACACCAAATATTTCTTAAATTTCAAGTTTAAGTTTCTTTAGAGGTTTGAATATTTCAAGAACCAAAGCAAATTTTTGAAGACAATTCTACTTCTAGTTGGGAGAAAAAAAATGTTCTGTAAATTTTTGAAAACTAATATATTTATTGTTAAGAGGAAAATGATGTTTTAGGTGCAGTCTCTAATTATCTCAATTTTTTTTTGGAAAGATAAAGAGTATTTATCCTAGTAAGATCTTGATGTGAAATTTAATAGATTATGAAATTTCCCACAAACCTGCCATCCCAAGGAATTAGTTTTTCTAATACCCAGAGATCAAGAGTCTCAAGGCCTTAAAACCTCTTCCATAATTGAGTTTATTGGATGCAAATTAATTTATTCATGCTAGCTCCATTGAGGTAGTGAGATGTGGGCTATATGAATTACAACAAGTAGTGAGTAGAACAATCCAGTGAATGAAATTCTTCCCACAATTAAGAAAATAACTATTACCAAGAAATTCTCCTCATAATTAATGTAGTTATTTATCCAATTTAGGAGGAAGACACTTTGAACATCAAATAAAATGTAAATTTAACTACCACATCTTTAACACCCCGATTTTGACCCCATTACATTAAACATGTAAATGATGTAAAAATCGCTAAAAAAATCGTGGTGAGAAGCTCAAGGCCAAGGCCACGCCATCTATTTAGCGTTTATGTATCGGAAATTAAAAATCGATGCATGTGGATCGCATGCTATCCTGGCACAATGGAAATTACAAATATCATGTAACTATGTATTTTAATAAAATCCCACAACTAGCTATGCAATGCAACAAGAGTATTGGGGCATGCTTTTTAAAAGGAATAGGGAGGGAAAATATTCAAACCCTTGAGCCAATTGCAATGATAATTTTAGGGGCAAAATTTAGCCCATGGGCTATTTTTCCAAAAAATTATTTGCCAATTTGCATTTTTTGAAGGCCCATTTCACCCAATTTTGATGGGTTAAACTCTTTTCACTCTAAAAATCACCAAATTATTATATAAACTATATAAAATCCTTAGAAATTGAAATAATTTTAGAAAAATATTGCAAAATATTTTATAGTTGACATTTTAAGAATTGGTAAGATTCGCCGAGGTTTATACAATTTTAAAGAAGTATGGGTCCTTAAAATTATCCCTGGCCAATAGTGTCAAGCCAAGTGTCAATGAGAGAACCCATAAACCATTAACTACCCATTTTGTCTTATGCACCCAATCATTTATTTCTTCCAAGAGGTAGTTGAGGTAGTTATTATTGGGGAAATGGAGAGGGATGGCTGTGCAAATTTCGTGTATGGGGAAGCCATCATTTTGGAAATCGTGTTTGGCTTCTTGGGCAAGAAAACACCCACAAAATTGCTTTGCGACCCAATATTCATCAATCAGTTTGGCTCTCTCACGCAATCCTAGCTTGTGGGGCATTTTTCCTCCATGTTTTTCCCGCGTTTCCTTGATTTCCAGCTGGGAAAATGGCGTTTTTGGTGTTGCAAAACGACTGGGAGGAAGGGAATTCGATTTGGGGGTCCATGGAGGCCATTTTTGGCCATTTGAATGCTCATATACATGTGAGAGAAATTATTTTCTTCCATGTGGTCGATTTTCCCTTCTCACAACTCGTTTTTTGGGTGCCATGATTTGGGGAAATCCATGGACATCATGTTTTGTGCATCCCATAGTCGAAATCATTTTTCCATTCTCAACTTTTGTATTTGCTGTGTGTGTATGGAGATTGCTGTGAATTGGGTTATGTGTATCCCTTATTTTGGCTTGAACTGTGTGTAATAAATTAGGAATAGAAGAGGATTAGAATTGGCTTAATAAATCTAGTGAAGAGTGTAACCTCACCAAAGATCAAAGGGATTTAGCTACTTTCTATGCACACCCTGAAGAGCACTAGAAGAGAAGGTATGGCCTGAGGGACGGTGTAGCAGTGAAGGGAATCCTTCCTTATGTTGGGTGTCTAGGTATTGTGGGTGCCAAGCTAGCTAGATCTTGTAGAGGTACCAATAGCTCTGTGGATGAGCTCACTAGCTTAGCAATTCTTCCTTTCTACTTCCTTGACAGCCTGATAAACCCAAATTTGGACTAGATTGGATGAGATGTTGTGTTCATTTGGCCATGCATAAGTTGTAGGTTCCCTTTTTCCTTGTGGAAATCATACCTAGCTCGGGGGTGGCAGTTGTGTTGAGGGATTGATGAGTGCAACTAGCCTATGGTTGGGTGGAACACTGTAGTTGCATAGCTGGTTTCTTGGGACAACTTCATCTCAAGATAAGTATTTATTTGTATTTCATTATGCAATGTATTCGATTGATGCATGTTAAAATTATGCTGGTAATTTCATGATAAGAAGTGTGTAGTAGATTTTATTTCTGCTGTTTATTTGAATTATACATTTGCACATATGTTTTACTTGTATGAATTTGTTAAAGTTGAATGGGGCTTGAGTTTTGTAAAGGCATGGATTAAGTGTCATGTTCCCTTCCCGGAGATGGACTGATGGGAGGGGACATGACAACATCACATAGACAATATATGGAAACAAGATTCATGGACTAGGACATTCAAAGACATTTATAGTTTCTAGATGGAGTTTAACCTTATCATCCAAAAGGTGAACAATACTAGACAAATGAGATCCACTATTCATATTTGGATGGGAGTCAATACTTTAACCATTAACCTTTCATAGTGGAAAGTCCATGGACAATTAATTCAATCCCAAGAACCAAAGTTTTTTATTATGCTGCAAGATGTAGGGGATTTTGGTGTATAATTGATCTTTACCACTTGGTAAGGATATACGTGGTTCACTCTTGACTCTTGAATACACAATTGAAGGAAGTATTGTTGAAATTTCTTTTGGCACTTCACCATTGAAGGAGGGATTGCCAATTTCTTTTGGTAATTAATTTTGATAGTGGTTTCCATCATTCAAAATCTATTTTTGAAAACCACTAATGCTAGCTACCAAGAGAGAAATCAAAACCATGGGCATTGTCAACTAGACCATTATTGATATCCATCATCATCTCATCATCTCTATATTGTTTTGCACTATTGAAAAGGTAATATCAGATTGAAACATATAAATAAGAAAACAATGAAATACTAAACCACATCAAGATTGAGAAAAAAAACTAGTACAAATAGAATAACGTGATTCTCTCAAGCATTTTCCAAAATCAATGTAGATTTGATTTTCTATATTATACACGAGATCATACATTTTATCATTTTCACATCTTCCATGGAAGCTCTGGCTGTTGTAAATTTGGTAACAATCATTCGAATACAACTGTGAGAATAAATCCCCCTTATGTATATTGTTTGAGCAACTTTCACTTTAAGTTAGTGTACGAAGCCCATTTGGAAGAATTACAAATCTATATGTTAAAATGACAACATAATCCGAATCACCTCCATTCATCATTGATCATATAGAAGCAATATCAACATAGGCATAAATAATAAGAACGCTTAGAAGCATATGTACAACACTCTTGCAAAATACAGGGAGTAAGGTTGAGGATGTTGTATCTTTGGAAGAAGCCAAGGAGGAAGAACAAACTGTAAGGTTGAAGATGTTGCAGTAGTGGTGGAGGACAAGAAGGAACAACAAAGTGTTGGAGAACCCAATAGAAAATCCCTTAGAAAATTCTATAAATAAATGAATGTTGCACTATCAACCACACTTTTAACATTCGATGCTAACTTCAATTAAAACCATAATTTTTTATTTTAGTTTATTTTCTTTGTCAATAATAAAAAATGTGTATGATCGAATAGAAATTAGAAATATTAGAAATAAATAAATACTAGTTTAATTATACACATTAATTAACCTATATTTATTATTACATTTTTTGTGGTATAGAAGCATTTAATACAAAAAGGTAAAAACAATAGTCTCTCCCTACAATCTGGGCTAACAATGCACTAGATAAGCATTGCATGGCTTAACATTACTTTGTAATTAATATGTAAAATGTATTTTGGCTCTTTTAGTAATAAAGGTATTAAGGTCGAATAAAAGGAAAACAAAACAATAAGGCTAAACACCTCATGTGTTGACTAAATAGAAACAACTTGCAACCTTTTATTGGAGAAGCACGTGTAAGTCACCATTGCAGAGTCCCTCGCAAAGAGTAAATAGCAAAGTCGGGTCAAGATACATATTATAACTATTAGGTTGTTGTGAACTTTCTTAATCAACCTCTTCCATCCAAAATGCTAAGAATCAACAAAGCTAAGATTTCAATTTTAGGGACCTATCCAAAATGTTGTCCATGGATGAAGGCTTAGGACACGAGCTATTGTCTTATTACAATTTGTTTTTTGCCGAATATTGTGCTATCTATCTATGCACTACTTTGTAATTGATTCTATTCTTAAGAAACTTTCCTTAGTGATACATGTATATTATTTTGAAAAATAATTATACTCGGTGGTTTGCATTCATGCCCTAGTAAATAGATGTGACCATCTTTATAATCATGTTTCCCTCATTCTCATTCTCAGTGTGAATCAGTCACGAGGAGTTTTGTTGTGAACAGTTTGTCATATATTGCTGTATCAGCAATATACTAGTGAATGCTTATATTTTAAACTTCATTGTGCAATGAAAGTTACTTTTTGATCTAAAATTAATGGAAAAAACCTCCATATGTGAGTACTAAAGACCCAACTACACTTGATGCACAAAAGATGTCGAGGACCAACTACACTTGATGCACAAAAGATATCGAGGAATAGCTAGTGGAATGATCCCAAAAGCATACAAGCAGAGCAAGTCATAGAATGGAAGTAAAGGGATGAGAAAGCAAATTCAATTGTAGGACTATTTGTATTTGATTATGAGTTGCAATAACTTGTTAGCTTTTGGGATTACTTTGAAAGTGTTCACATCATGTTTGAGGGTGCTTATGTTAGTTAGTAAAAGACTCATACTTCAATTGTGATTTTGTTTCCTGTTTCAAGGACGCGGGTGTCAGTTGCACAAAATTACAAAATTTTACAAAACTTATTTTCCTTCCTTGTGCTCTTTTCCTCACGGTCGACCTATGGAGGCAATTGCTAGTCATATCTTCATCACTATAAAATGTTTTTAAAAAACCTCTTTCTTCATTTTAATGAACTTATATAATAAATACTTTTAAAAACATTTAAAAGAAAGATAGGATAGTCTTTGTATGTTTAATTTAATTTTGAGAATATTTATTTTTTTATTTTTTCATATTCTTGCTTGCAAGAACATCTCTCAACCACTCAAACCAAACTAAAAATTATATATATATATATATATATATATATAAAATTTTGAGCACATAAATACAATTCTAAAACAAACTAAACCAAAAACAAAATTAATTTAACAAACCAATAACCATTAAACCTTCTATATTCACACACTTCAATAAAATATATAATTATATTATTATTAAAACAATAAATATATAAATATTAAATTAAATAACTTTCAACCAAAAGTCTTTCGCAAAGAAACAATAAATATATAAATATTAAATTAAATAACTTTCAACCAAAAGTCTTTCGCAAAGAGTTTCAAAATCTATATTGATCCGGTTTTTTTTACACTACACTACTATGTTCACACACCTCACTAAAATGATATAATTTATCTTTATCACATAATAAATATTAAATTATATTAATTGATTTTGAACAGTCTGTTCGCATCGATTATTGAATTGATTAAAAAATATTAATATAAAAATGAAGTTCACATTACACTACTGTGTTCACACACCTCAATAAAATGATATAATTTATCTTTATTACATAATAAATATATAAATATTAAATTCAATTAATTGATTTTCAACAATATGTTCTCTTCGATTCTTGACTTAATTCAAAAATATTAATAAAAAAATGAAGTTTACATTTATAAAAAATGAATGAACAAAATTTAATGTGAAGCGTTTGTATTTAGCTGTAACAAAGGAGGCATAGAGAAATAACAAATGCAAGTTAGCTTACTCTCATTTTTAATGCATATTTTGAAGGGTAAGTGGGTGCGGGGTCATCCAAGATTTCAAATTTAATATAATCATTTTCTATAATTGCGATTAAATAAAATATAAATCCACTCTTCACCACAACAACGTTGCATTTTAAGCACAAGTGGCACATTATTTTGGAATCACAGGTCGCTAAGCGTTGACTAAATTGATTTGCCTTCACTGGAATTTGGATAATCATAAATTTGTTATTTCGTGCGACTTTTCTGTAACCAGACTAATCAGACATGGAGTAATTATAAATTTATTATTTCATGGACTTGCGAATTTTTTTTGAAATAGACTAATAAAATTGTAGTTTATCAGAATTTGGTGAAGTAAATAATTTAAAATTAGGAGAGTTGTAGATGGAGGAGGATAAAATTGTAGTTTGTCAGAATTTGGTGAAGTAAATAATTTAAAATTAGTATCCTTATAGGTATTTTTTTTATGGAATTTTATAGATTTTGGGGTGATTAAAAGATCCTCAATATTTTTTTAACTATGTAACATTTTAATCCATGAAATTATGATCGAACTTTTTTATCAAATTTATTATTTGAATTAAAAAGAAAAACATATTTAATCAAACTCATTTTAAATAAAATAAATAGGAGTTGAGTTGTCTAGAAATTCGATTAGCTAGGATGGGTTTTTATTGGAATATGGTGTTTTTTTAATTTTATTTTGCAAAATCTAAATTTAACCGTGATTTAATGACTATTTTGATGGTGGAAACGAAATCAATACCATCAAAAACCCTAAAACACCCAAAATTTCAAAGTTTGAGAATTGTAACCAAAATTATTAAAAATATTTCTATCAATTTTTTTCAAAATCATAGTAAAAAATCAAAATTTTCAGTTTAAGAAAAAAAGTAACTTGATATTCATTATGAATCAAAGTTAGGTCATACTGTAAAACTTTCAAAACCCCAGTCTTTGGAGATAACTATCTAGAAAGACACAAACCAGCTTACATACAAAAATCTTCTAACAGAACTTGACTTTGTACTTTCTCCAAAAAAAAAACACAAAGAAATCTCAAAAGGAAGGCTGTCACCAAAAAAAACTAATCCAATAACCAGATAAGCAGACTAGATGAAAGAGAAAGAGCCTTTCTCAATACAATAGTCATCCACTGACTTCCAAAAAAGTCTGCCATAAAAAATACCCACTGTCTCTTTTGATAAAAAGTCTGCCACTAAGTTGAATTCTATGTAAATATGACAAAATGATATTTTTGAGAAAGAATTCTTTAAATCAAGAATTCTGCATTTCTCTCCATCCAAATAAAAAGCTTAGAAAAGATGAGAACCATTTACCCAATCAATAATAAACTTCGAGTCTCCAACAATAAATAAATCCAAATCCAAATAATTTTAAATAGATTGTCCTCTATTAACTTAACTTAACTTACTTATGGAATTGCAAATCAGTGGGTCAAACAAACTAAGAGCTGCCCATACAGCCTACAGAACTGTGAAGAAAAAGGAAGACTGAACGACTAGACCACGTGACAGGAAATGTAGTGTAGGGTGAACCTTCTGTGCGCGATAGAAATCTCATGCACAGGCACTCTTCAGCAGAGTCATTAAGATTCTTACTGCAGGATAAACACGTGCAGGCGAACTAATTCCCATATAAATTCGGAGATCAGAAAATGAGCTAGGCTACCATACTCCCATGTAATGCCATGCCATGATGCTCCATACATACCATGCCTCCACCGTAACCCTCAAGTTTCTGGGATCCGCGCCATTTTTGTCGAGAAGTAGATCCTGACAACTGGGAGGAACTTAGCATCTCGAGGTACCCGCGATTTTTTTGGCATGTGGAGGAACTTAGGAAGGTTCAGAAGGAGCAGGTGAAATATATTTTATACCAACTTCCAAGTTTCAACCAGCACGAGGCTTTTCTATAAGACCTTGAACTTATTAACTCAGTGCCGCATTATGAAGCCGATGAAGCCCAAAAGAACTGAGCGGCTCTTTCCAATTATTTCACATTTATAGGAAGCGGCAGATTGCAGAGTGAAAGCACATTCCGAAAAGATGAGCAACAATAACAATCATAAGAACCAGATGACTCCGCCTGCTCCTCAAGGTTTTCTTCTCTCTGTTGCACCATATTCTCCAAGCTCTGTCATTTCAACATTTTCTTGTGCTACATATATTTGAATATTTGATTACGCCTCAGAACCAGAATCATCTCGACAGTTTCTGGGCTTCCATGTATTTGATATCATAGAGATAATTTATTTGTTTATTAATATAAGACATAAGGTGATTCAGGCTTTTGCAGTTATTTAGATGATCTATTATTTATTAAATCTTTTAGTCTTCACTTTTCATCAAATAATACATCTTTTAGTTTTCACTTTTCCTGGAGATGAGTGCAGTTTCTGTTCGAAATGTCAATTTCAAGTTCAAGACACGGTAAAAATAAAAAACAAATTAATGGATCAATATAAGGCATGCTTGCCATTGAAGATGAATAAAGTTTCTGTTTTAAATGTCAATTTCAAATTCAAGACACAGTAAAAATCGAAAAAGATAATGGATTAATATAAGATATGGTTGCCAGTAAAGATGAGTAAAGTTTCTATTAGAAATGTCAATTTCAAATTCAAGACACAGTAATGTCAATTTCAAATTCAAGACACAGTAAAAATCGAAAAAAATAATGGATCAATATAAAACATGTTTGCCACTGAAGATGAATAGAGTTTCCGTTGGAAATGTCAATTTCAAATTTCAAATTCAAGACACAGTAAAAATCGAAAAAGATAATGAATCAATATAAGACATGCTTGCCACTCAACAGTAGAATGACAATGAGTGATTGCTCTTCTGTTTGGAAAAGTTAACATAGAGAAGTATTTAGCAGTTACATTTGTAATTGTTTGTATGTTATTGTGAACAGGGAATCCGCCAGAAGGGTATCGAGGGGACAATCCTCCTCGTCCTGAGAAGGAACATGCTCCCGCTCGGAAGCTGCACAGACGATCCAAACAAAGATTATGTAAATTCTGGTGAGTTAGTCATTTATGTCTTAAATGATCAAGATGTAACTGTGGATTTTTATTTTGATTAGACAAATAGTATTGGTCTGTGATACTGTCCGTGGCCATTAGATGCATTCTGCTGTCATTTTTTTTAATAATTAAGTTCTGAAACAATATGCCTTTTGTTCTGATTTTATTTTGCAGTTGCAAGTGGTTTCGGAAATTGATATGTGCTTGCTTATGTGATGACACCGACGACACATAATACTGACTTTAGCTGAAATTAGTTGCTGCAAGAACATATCATTCTTTCTTTACATGGGCTTCCAATACGTTGCTTGAGCAGTCTATGGACATAATTAATATAGTTAAGCTGATTGACATATTTTGTTATTATTATTATTAATATAATTGAGAAGTAATTATTGTTATTGGACATAATGAATATGTATGTTAGCTTTAATTTTTATAATGGATTACTATTGCTTGGCTTTTAAGTTTACTTGTTATTATTCTTTATATTATGAAATGAAATAAGCATGTGGGTTTAGTAATTCATGTTTTTTATTTATAAGTTAAATTTATTGACTTATTTTGTAATTTTAGGTGTTTTTTTATATTTAAGATTTATTTTAATTTGTGTTTTATTAAGTTTTTAAGAGGATTAAATTTTTTTTTTAAATTTTGTATTTAAAGAGATTTGATCCCTTTTTACATGGGGTAAATTCAAAGTTAAGATGGATCTATACTGATTTATAATGTAAATCTTTAATATGTGCTCAAATCATTCATATATAGGGATTCGATGGTCTCTTTGCACTTGGTAAGTTCAAAGTTAAGATAGGTCTATACTGGTTTATAATGCAAATATCTAGTATGTGCTCAAATCATTTATATGGAAATCACCTGTTAATGATGACTCAACTTTAACTTATCCAAGTTTCATTAATTTTTTAATTTTAATTAATTGGAATATATATATATATATATATATATATATATATATATATATATATATATATCTTTGGTTTTGAAGTTTAGATTCGGATTAACAATAAAACTTTTATTTACATAATATTTTATTATTTTATTAAAATGTTTGTGTGTGAGTTCCACTTTTATGTTTTAGATTGGATAATGTTGTTGTGCTATTGATATCATTTTATATTTTGAGATTAATGTAACATGGTTTGAAGGTAATTACCCCTCTATCTAAAGATTGTGTTAGCTATGATTTTATATCATGGATGATCTATGTGAAGTGTATATAATGATGATGTTAGGGTTCATGTATTGCATTATGATATGTTAATATGGATTTGATTATTTAAATTTATGGATTAATTTGTATTTTTAAATATGATTATACGAACAATATTGTTTTGATATGAATATTATGTTTTCATTTTAAAATGAATGTAAAATAATAATAAAAAAATTCAAAAACTCCACTAAATAAAAAAATAATTAACTTAACCAATTGAAATTAATTATGATATGTTTTTATATTGCTTCTACCATCAACCATATATGTAAATAAGATTTAACTTCGATGGCCATGCCCCCCAAAGATATTAGTATTTAGCATGCTTTACTATTGCACATGTGGATGAAAATGGTGATCAAAACATTACAAAGAGCTTGTTGCGTTTCTATGGGTTAACTTATTGTTATCAACAACTTACATATTTTTTTTAGCACAATTTTTATTATCATAAATATTCTATATGATCTATGAGTTATTTATTAATCAAGATTTATTTTAAATTCGATCTATTAAGCAATGAGAGTGATCCAATTTTTAAGGTATAAATTTTAGTATCTTTAATTTTTTACATAAATATTTATACTTTAAGAAATTGAACCCCTCTTAGTGCTTAATAGTTATAAGTTTAAGATTGACTTTTTTTTATTTTATTTTATGAACTAATATATTTTTTTCAAATTTTAATACCTCCCTATGTACTATAAATACACATGTTTTTTATTTATTTATATTAGATAAATTTGACATTATTTATGGTTGATTATGATCTTGAATAAGATTTAGTTAATTTTTTGGAATTTAAATAAATAGATATTATTTTTTAATAAAATATTTTTATTAATATTTTACATGTTAAATATGTTTTCATTAAAAATTTAATATTAAAAATATATTATTAATAATTTATTTTATAATTATATTAAAATAAAATTGTGAGAATACTAATTTTTATATTATGCAAATAAAATCACTCAACTAAAACCTTTAATATTCTAAATGTATTATTAATAATTTATTTTAAAATAAAATTTTAAAAATATTAATATAATGGAAGAAAATAAAGTCACTACGCTCGGAAGCCACTAATTTTCAAAAAATTTGTATGAAAAACAAACTACATAATTTTTTAATTTATAAAATATAAATAAAATTTCAAAATTTCAAATCTAATATATTTCATATTAATTAATTAAGATAACTATTTTAAGTTTATAATTTGCATACATCAAAATTGATATTAGATAATCATTATCATCATCTTAGTATTTTATTTTTTAATAAATATTTTATATATTATATTTAATTAAATTAATTTAAATTAAATTAATTATTAATACCATTTGTTTTGTTATAAATATTTTATATAATTTATTAAAATTAATTTAATTTAAAATAATACATAATTATAAAAATACAATTTTTCCATATTGAATTAAATAATAATTTCTCTTTTAAAAATTTTAAAAATCAACATATAAAAAAACATTAATAAAAAACATTTTACAAATAAATTTAATAATAATATAAATAACATTATATATAAATTTTTAAAATAATAATTATAAAAATTCTTAAAAATAATAGTTACCATAAATATTGTTAAAATAAAATAGTCATATTAAAAACAATAAATTTGAAACTAAATTTAATAATAATATATCCAAGATATACAATACCTACAACATGAATAGGAAATTTATCTTCACCAAGTATTGGACACTTTTGTCATTTACTTTATGAAAGTTTGTTAAATTTCTGATAAAACATTTAAATATAAGTAACTATTCTTAATGGTACAAAGATACAATGATATAAATTTAAATTAAAATAAACATTTATAAATGAAAAAAGAAAGTACAATGAAGTAACATTTATAGTATGAAATAGTTAAGAAGAAATGAACACATCAAAAGAAAAGAAGAAATGATGATGTAAAACAAAATCCAAAGAAAAGAAGGAATGATGATGTAAAACAAAATCCATTGTACATGAATGAAATTTATTTATAACCAAAATTTGACAAAGTATATGAGTTAAAATGAAAATGTTTGGGAGATGTACATGATATTTGACGAATAAATATCATGAAATAAAGTAAGATGCTAAAGGCCATTGTATGAGTAATTTTGAGGAAGGTTATCATTTTTAGGATGAGGCTTGTAATTGGTGGGAATTTTTTCATAAATATATTAGATTATATTTTAAATTGAAATATTTTGAAGAAATTTTCGCAAATAAATGGATTTGGGATAATAAATTGGAGGAGATTCATAAAATTCAAGATGAACTAAAAGAAGCAAAGTAATATCAATATGAGATCTCATGAGTTATCTAAAATGCAATCTTTTAATGAAGCACTTGTTAAGGAGGTTAAGAAATTAAGGAAATAAAACATGACCAAATTCAAGAAGGATGAATAAATATGTATATTAAAAAACCATAAGAAAAACCTACTTGATGAAGTTACGAGATTGAAAGAAGAATCATTGTCTAATTCAAGAAAAATGAAGGATCTTAGATGAAGAGAGTACTGGATATATTTGAAGAGGAAATTTTCAAGAAGGTGGAAGAAGCCCTAAATATGGATGAAGTAAATTACAAATGCACTCTAAAATTGAAGAAGAACGTAAGAATTTGATGGATGGAATCATATTGTAGATTAAAAAGGAGAAGGAAGACATGATTCAAGAAGGTCACAAGAAAATGCATGAAGAAGTAGAACTCCATCTTGAAGATGTACATGCCATATATGATGGTATTATCTCAAAGGATAAAGTAATCAAAGACAAAAAAAAGAAGGATAAAGGATGCCATTAACTGTAAAAAGGGATATTGATGATAGGGGCATGCAAAATGAAAGAAAAACATCAAATGTAAATCCATATCAACACCCTAATTACAAAGTAAAATTTCTAGAAAGAAAGGAAGATTGTCTTCGATACTACCAAGGAAGAAGATAGAATAATCAACAATATTGAGGGAATAGAGCATAAAAAACCCATTATCGAAGACTAGAAACTACAAGAAATTGGAGAAGTTACAATAAAAACACATGGAATCAAAGAAAAAAAAGTTATGTAAAAACAAGCTATCAAGAATAAAGATCCAAAAGATTTGAATTTGAACCGATGAATCATTGTTAATGGTAGAAAAAGAGACAAAATTTAAGGAAACCCTATTAATTGGTTGCATCACAAGTAAAATCTTACCTATAAATATTTTTGAAGGAGAGTACTATGATATGAACCAAAGAGGAAATATATAAAGTAAATGTATATGATATGGCCCCAAAGGAGGCATTTATGAGGGTAAATGTATATGTAATAGGGTTAAGTTGGAATATGTATATAATTTATAGTTTTTAGAATTTATAACTCGTCGGATATCCGATGACATTACCATAGTTATCGTTATAATATATATGTGAGTGTCATACTCCCACATTATATTACCAAGAATGAAAAGTTATTCATTTTTAATTTTTAATTTTTATGATATTACAGAACGAGTGAATATAAAATTCTAAAACTACCCATTTAAAATCTCAATCATTTATCCATGGAGGTTTTATAATACAAAACGTATATGTGACTATTTATTTCAAAGGCTACCTTATAAACATAAACATACATGTTATATAAAAAAAAAATCAAAACTCACGTTCTTTTACTTTATTTGATTTCCATGGTTCATCCTAAACGCAACTTTATGCATCATAAAGTTTTCATCTAAGTCATATGCCCATTTAAAGTTTAACTCATCAATTTAGACCTTAATGCTTGCTCACTTTACTTTATTCCATATATATATATAAGAATATAATCAATCTATTCTAAGTATATGTCATGAGATAATATTCTAAATATAATTCATAGGATAATTTAAAAGAACAATATAATCATTCTACTCTAAGTATATTTGAACAACCATTTATACGTGCAACGGCATATAAAAAGGGGTCCATGTTATTCAAGGTTTGTATACAACATCCACTATTACCACGGCTCGTTCTCCAGTTAACAAGGGAAGGACACACAACCGTAAACATAAAGAAAACAAAGTGACCACGCACAAAACACTAGCAGCTCATTCGGTTAAGGGAGATCGACGAGAAAGAGACAAAACACAGAGATAAACGTTCACTGGAAGCTCATCCAGTTGGGACAGATCGCAGAGCTAGAAATCAAACACAGAGATAAACGTTCACTGGCAGCTCATCCAGTTGGGAGAGATCGTCGAGCCAGAAATCAAACACAGAGATAAAAACACAGAGATAAACATTCACTAGCAGCTCATCCAGTTGGGAGAGATCACCGAGCCAGAAATCAAACACAGAGATAAATACATAGAGGTAAACAATACACTGAAAGATGTTGGCAGTTCGTTGGGTAGACGCCGAGCATAATCCTAACATCACGTTGGTATCTCATTTGAATCGGTGGAGATTTCCGAAACCAAACCACCATGCACAGAGATATACCGATTTTAAATATCCATGATTTATCCAAATAGAATATGCAGAGATCAATTGGTAAAAATGCAACAACCAAAGGAAAAGGTAAACATTGGGTCCTTACTGAGTCACTCCAGAGATTGCTCTAGGTGGCTGAACGCCACATCCGAAACCTAGGACAAGTGTTCCATAGGAACGACAATGGATCAACGACCCTCAACAAGATTACAAGTTCAAAAAATATTTGCTAAAAGATTAAAACAATAAGAGCATAACAGGACTCTAATGATCCATCCATATCTCTGTCGAGATAGGGATCATTCAACACAGGAGTAAATAATTACAAACATAAAACAAATATTTCATAATTAGGAAATAATTATGTCTAGAGGCCCTACGTTCCAATGCACAGGGGAGGTATCCCATAAGAGAGGAACAAATGCAGAGAGTAAGCACGCTAAAAAAAACAGAGGTTTACCAACAATACAAACTCCCAACCCGATATAAGTAATGAGAATCAACGCAGGCATAGCCAAAAAAAGAACAGAACCCCCAATGGATTAAAGCTTGAAATCGCAGCGTTTACAGAGATCCAAAATTTGTAATTCATTGACATCGCAGCATTTAAAAAAAATGGATCTACCCTGAAGTCAAAAATGTTTTATAGAGATCAAAAACTTGTAAATAACTGAGATCGCAACGTTTTAAAAAAAGGGTATCTACGCTTTATATTAAATAGATGGGGATTCAAGCAAGGAACGAGCTCCACAGAGCTGTCCTGCTCCCACTCAATGTAATAACTTATAGGAATGATAAAAACTTTGTAAACAAAAATCATGGGATCAAACTCATACGAAGCCATCTTACTCTACTCCCACACCATGCGCACAGGAATTATAAAAATAAATACACAGTAAACTGAATTCTGAGTTCCAATGGCTATATAATATTTCCTACCTTATATATAAGTAGAGATCATTTAAGTGAAACCAACATTACATATGTAAACATAAGTTTAATATTCTGAATGCAATCGCACGTTTAACCACAGGGACGATCTAAATAATAGAACCAAAATGCATAACGAATTTCTACAGGAAATATGATTTAAGAAAACAGATACTTAATAAATGTAACACATTCCATTTAAATAATGTGATGCCAAAATCCGACAGCTGCGGATACCCATAATAGAATAACCCAAAAGATATACAATTTACTTACTTGAACCAAAGATTTATGCCGAATGGAAAATACATGGGAGAGGTATCAATTCCTCCCAACCATAGAGAATCTAAAATCACCATATCTCACCCCCGAGCTGGATTACCACCTCAATCTACTGGAACAACACTGTTGCAACACAACACTCCTATCTTGGAGTCTGTAACAATTAAACTTGATGGAATTAACAAATAAGAGGTCTCAACAAAAATGCTCCAGCATAATGGTTCTCTTCTGCACCACATCCCATATGCTCTCTCAGTGCTCCTCTTTATCGTATTTTCCTAGGTCTTGTGCCATCACCTACCCAATCTCAAGTAATTCTTGGGATCCCTATATTTGTGGATCTTGTTGGAGTGTTGAGATCTCCACTTGGATTGATTGATTTTTCATAATGGTTGTGCTATCTCTGGTCCATAGATGTAGGTGGTGTCCCCTCTTTTAATTGATCCTCTCCAATGTTTTTCTTTTATTTAAAATAATAATAAAAATAGTTTTAGTGCACATCACTTTCACATAAATAATAAATTGAGTTACAATTTTTGTGAGTTTTAATAACTCAAAGAGTAATAGAAAATAATAAATCTTTTACTTCTAGTAAAATATAATTTTTTTTGTGAGGGGGTGTCACATTCCTCCCCCCCTTATTCTTAACACTGTCCTCGATGTTACTTTTTGTTTATTTTTAATCAGATCCTTCTTGCTCTTGCTGGAGAAACGAAGGGTATGCCTCTCGCATTTTATCCTCCAATTCCCAGGAAGCCTCTTCTGGGATAAAGTGATTCCATTGCAATTTAATCCGAGTGATAGATCGGTTCCTCAACGTTAGCTCCTTCCTCTCGAGGATATGCATAGGCCCGATTTGGAACTCTCCCTCGGGTTCTACCTGAATCATATCCCAATCAAGTATGTGAGTGGCATCATGAACATTCTTTTTCAACAAAGATACATGAAAGAGATTATGAACTTTAATAGAAAGAGGAAGTTGAAGTTCGTAGGCTACCGGCCCTACCTTTGCCAGTACCTCGAACGGTCCAAAATACCTGGGATCCATCTTCGAACACTTACCCAACCTTAAGGAACTTATTTTTGCTTTTCCCTTTAAGTGGACATCATGGTCTTCGACACTGAACTCTCTCTGAGTTCTTTTGAGATCTGCATAGCACTTTTGACGATCCTGTGCACATTTTAGATCTTGTTGTACATGCTTAACAATTTGTTCCATGTCTCTTAACAAGTTAGGTCCGAGCACAATCCTATCCACAGGGCTATCCCATGTTATAGGTGTGTGGCACCTTCTTCCTTATAGTATCTCAAAGGGTGTCATTTTTGTTGACGTTTGATAACCATAGTTATATGCAAACTTGACTAAATGCAAATATTCTTCCCATTTACCTGGTTGGTTCATCATGTACATCCTTAACATGTCTTCAAGTATTTGGTTAGTACTTTCCGTCTGCCCAGCTGTTTGCGGATGGTATGCGGGGTGAAAAAATGAAGATGGGTGTCTATTTTGGGGGGTCTCGTGAGAAAATAATTCTGTTTTTTTCATGTCTTCCAACTTCGGGCGAACAAAAGTGATATTTTTATTTAAAATTTCACTTTGCCGTAAAAAGAAAACTTTTGTAGAATTATGTTAGCTTTCTACTCATAATTTTTTTAATTTTTTTTATTAAGATTTGATATGTCGATTTCGCAAATGTTTGATAGTGTGTTCTTATAAAATGAAAAGACTACAAAAGAGTTATGATTTGTTGCACCACTAAAATCGTTGTTAGACTTGTGTTTTGCAAAAACTGAAAATGCTACGACAATCTACACACAATGTACTAACGCGTGACTATAAGTTTGCATCCAATGGACCTCTATACTATTTATTATATTTTTTTAAAGTCGATCCATGGGGAAACTCAGTCGATTTTCAACAACCTTTTTGTTGCACCACTTTTCTCTCAACCCGCTATAAAATCAAAAAATCTACGACCACCCTTTTGAAGTAGACACGTCAATGAATCGACCCACATTTTCTTCGATTTTTTTGGTGTTGTATTTACAAAGTTATGGATTTTTCTTTTCGCTGTTTTTTTAAAGAGCTGAATCATAACTCGACACATGTTACAAATATAAAACTTAAAAAATATCAGTTCTTATCTATATACAACAAAATTTATACCCTCGTAAAGTAGATTCAATAATGAATCTACTGGTATGAAGTCCGACATTCGTTTTGTTGTGTAAGAGGTGGTTTTCTCCTTCCGAAAATGGAGAAACCTGAAAATTTTGCAGAGATCTGAATCGGTCATGTTTCAGAGATTATTCGGCCGAATAATTATTCGGCCGAATAATTATTCGGGCCGAATAACGTTTTTCCGTAACGGCGCCGTAACTTATAGTGAAGGTTATTCGGCCGAATAACTAAACGGAAAAAAATTTCGTCGGCCGGAAAAAAAATAAAAATAAAAATTTATACTCATATAAATAAGCATAAAGTTAATTCATTATTTTCGCATGTTTGAACTTCGCATTTTTTTGTCAAACTAATTTCGGAAGGAGGATATAATTTTTGCAAAAGGAGGTTTTTACAAGGTATGTTTCTTCTTCTTCTCTACAAAAGGCACATTGAAGGAGTTTTTTTTTCTAAGGCATATTTACAAGGAGTTTTTCCAAACTATCTCTTTTCTTGTTGCATTTTTACAAAGAAGACATTTTTTGCAAAATGAGGTTTTTACAAGCTATGTTTCTTCTTCTTCTTTACAAAAGGCACATTGAAGGAGTTTTTTTTTCCAAGGCATATTTGCAAGGAGTTTTTCCAAACTATCTCTTTTCTTATTGCATTTTTACAAAGAAGACATTTTTTGCAAAAGGAGGTTTTTACAAACTATGTCTTCTTCTTTTTTACAAAAGGCACATTGAAGGAGTTTTTCCAACATATCTCTTTTTTATTGCATTTTTACAAAGAAGACATTTTTTGCAAAAGGAGGTTTTTACAAGGTATGTTTCTTCTTTTTTCCAAAGGCACATTGAAGAAATTTTTTTTCTAAGGCATATTTGCAAGAAGTTTTTTCCAAATATTTATTTTCTTGTTGTATATTTGCAAAGAAAACATTTTTTTGAAAAAGAGATTTTTACAAAGTATGTTTCTTCTTCTTTTTTCCAAAACACATTGAAAGTGTTTTTTTTAAGGGATATTTGCAAGGAGTTTTTTCAAAATATTTCTTTTCTTAGACATGTTTGCAAGGAGGTTCTTTGCAAGGATGTTTTTTTTTCAAAGTAGCTTTGCACTTTTTATTTAATTGAAAGAGGTTTTTTCAAATAGTTGTTTTGCTAAGGTATTTTGCAAATGATTTTTTTCCAAAGTAGTTTTGCACTTCTTATTTATTTGAAAGGAGTTTTTTCAAATAGTTATCTTATTTTGCAAAGGATTTTTTACAAGGTAATTTTGTACTTCTTATTTCTTTGAAATTGGGTTTTTTTCAAAGAGTTGTTTTTTTACAATGATTTTTTCCCAGATATATTTATAAATAAGTTTTTATTGAAAGTATTTTTTTCTAGTGGTTTTTTTCGTAGATATTTTTTCAAAAAAGTATTCTTGGAATGAATTTTACAACAAAGATTTATTTACAAGGTGTTTTATTTTCTTCCTTGGCACAAGGTGTGTTTATTATTTTCCAAAGAAGATTTTTGTTCAGAGAATTTTTTCAAAGGAAAGTTAATTCCAAAGAAATCTTCTTCAAAAGACTCTTACAAAATTTTTAAAAGGTAAAGTAAATTTCAGTTCATGTTTTTATAAATTCCGTAAATGTTTTTAAATCTTAATTTATTTGTTTTTACTATAAAGTAACATGATTCTTTAATTTATCGTCTATAGATTAAACAACCATGGGCAATAAGAGAAATCGTAAAAGAAAAGCTGATCGTAAACGTGATGATGATGATAATAGAGAGAAACAAAAACTCAGATATATTGCCAAAAAACAAAGGGTTGCTGAAACGGAAGAGAGAACTATTGAAGATATAAATACAGATTTACATGACAATGTTGAAGAAATGGAAATTGAAAATAGAGTACAAGAAGAACAAATTGAAGTTGAAAAGAACATTGTAGAAGATGTAAATAGTGATTTACATGCTAATGTCGATGAAATCAATATTGAAGATCAAGTTCAAAATCCAGAAATTGAACCTGGTATGTATATATCATATATTTTCCAAATTCATTTTTTTATAATGAATTTTATTTTTTGATATATGTTAAATTAAATTTAATTTGATGTATAGGTACTTTTACTATTGATGATGAAATGTTAGAAGACATTGATTGCGACAAATATGGAGAAAAACTACCAATACATGTTGCACGATATCGTGCTACAAAATTTTATGATGAAGTTCTCAAAGATTACTCAATAGCAGGACAAGCACAAATTTTGAGATGTTTATTAGTGTCCAAGAAATTAGAAGGTGCTACATCGTTATTGGGTATTCACAAAGTAACAAAAGAGTCGAAATTGAAACAAAATGTGATGGAAAATATAAGCGATGCAATAAAAAAATTTGGAAAATCCAGGAAGAAAGATATCAGTGCTGCACGTAAAGCAATTCATACAGCAATTCTTTCAGCTAGTACTAAACAAAAGCGTTTGACAACAGAACTAGCAAAAGCAGTTGGAACATCAAGAAAAACATTATACAAACATAGCAAATTCAGAATGCAAATAGATGAAAATAATGAATTTGCTTGTTGGCAATTATTTGTAGACAACCTTACAAAGATAGATTAGGAGCAGGGGTTAAAGATATTGTACGAGAATATTGGTTGGAACATGCTCGAGTTTCACCAAATGCAAGAGATGTGATACGCAAAAGAATATCACGAAATGTATATGAAAGCCAACCAAAACATATAATGGACATGACACAAGTACAATTGTTCAATAAATTCAAGGAAGATCATCGTGGAATTAATATATCAATCACTACATTTGTGCAACAAAAACCATGGTATGTTCGACCTATAACTATACGTGATACATGTTGTTGCCGTTATCATGTGCAATTTCAGTTATATTATGATACGTTTCTTGAATTTGGTAAAATGTTTTGGACAAATTCACCACCTCCGCCAACGATACGTGAATTCATATCTCAAATTTTATGTGAGAGAAATCACGATGAAGTATTTTATTCAAAGAAATGTGTCAATGGAAAACATTGTCATCATTGTGGAAATTTGGTGTTATTCCACAATAAATACCCTATCGACAATGATCAATCGTTGTCAAATGTAAATGTTGATTGGAAGAGATACGAATACATCAACTATAGTACAAGTTCTAGTGATTCACATTCCAAAAGAATTGATTTGCTAGAAGACAAGATATGCGTCACAGATTTTCTCAAAAAATTTGAAAGCGAAATTTATAAATACACCCAGCATTCACATAGAGCACGATGGCAAGATCTTCAATTCAAACAGTCTCGTGAAATTTTTCCACCCGGAACAATTTTGTCGGTGGTTGATTTTGCTGAAAACTATACATTTGCTGCACAAAAAGAAATACAGAGTGAATACTATCACTCTGACCAAGTTTCGATATTTGTCCATGTCGTATATAGACATTCTCAACAGGATGTCGATGGCATTGAAAGCACATGTGACAATCGAGATGTGATTAAAGAATATCACTTCTATATCAGCGATGATCGTACACACGACACACATTTTGTCCAACATTGTATAGAAAATATTTTCTATGAATCACTGAAAAAACGCGAAGTCAAATTCAAAGAGCATTGGATATGGTCTGATGGATGTGCGGGTCAATTTAAATCTTCCCGATCATTTTTTTGGTTATGTCGACTTCATAAAGCGCTGAACATTAAACATCGCTGGAATTTCTTTGAAACTGGGCATGGAAAAGGTGAGCATGATGGTGCAGGAGCATGCGTGAAAAGAGCACTTCGAAGATGGCAAATGAACTATTCTTCAGCACGATTTCATTCAGCTGCAGAGGTTGTCCAATGGTGTCAATTAAATCTAAGCCATGATTATAATCAACAATCAAAAGACGTGCGCAGGTATGTCCACTATTTTTTTAATTTATATTATTTCTTAAAATTTAAAAAAATGTATATACTAACATTTAAGTACACATGTACACTATTTATTGTGTAGGTTTTTTTGGCTTGTTGGGATCCAAGATATAAATAGATCAATACCATATGACGCTAGCACCATACATGGAACTAGAGATCTTCACTCTATTCAAACAAAATCATTTCACAACGTGTTTGCATTTGACAGTAGAAAGCAATCATGCTTTTGTCATATTTGCATTGAAAATGTCAAGTCTACAGAAGTTTGTGAAAACATAACAAACAACTACGTAAAAGCTTGGAGACACACAGAGATTAATCCAAAAGGAAAAATGCCTCTAGCAAGTGTTGAAGAATTAGAATCAGAAGAAATAGCAATATCGTCTGATGGCGATAGAATTTCAGATCTCGTAAGAGAAGGTAATAAACTTGTTTTTGACTTTTTAATCAATTGTTCATTCTAATCCATCGCCATAAGTAGTCAATTTAATTCATTTAAATACACTAACACCAATCATAACTTGCACAGGAGATGTTTTCGCTGTGATTGCACCTGTAGACAACGACGAAAATGTCAAATATTATTTGATGCGATGCACTGAAGGAAAAATGAAGTTATTGGAGGACTACAACGACAACGGATTTACATACGAAAGAGGATCCATCATTTTAAAAGGCTACTTTTTTCAACAGACACACATGACTAAAAATTATGTCTACTTTCAAGATTATGAGCCCGATGTTATATGTTGTCAATATAGTCATTTAGTATGTGTATCTCGAATAAAATTGATACAAGTTCCATAAAAAAAACAATTAAAAACCAAAAAATGGAAACTATCCATATGTGACCATGAACGGATAGTTGAAGATGGTATTCCATTGCGATGTTTTTAACTACATATCAAAAATAAATTGATCTATATTTTTGTCCATGTCAATTGTTGTGTGCAATATATTTTTTGTCCAATTATCAAAATTGTTGTGCACAGTATATTTTTTCATTGAGATTTTATTTTTTCATTGAGATTTTATGAATATTTTCTTGAATGACAACTAACATAAAAGCTTAAATGGTTGTACTTTCACATGCTTAAAAATGAATTCAAATATAATTTGAAAATTCAAAAGTACTTTATTCGGGTCCCCATATGTCTATTGGACCACTAAGGGATGAGATAACGGATGTGGCTATCCCCACTCCGCCCCGAATTTTTTACTTTTGGTTGATTGATACTAACGAAAAATCACAAAAAGACATATTAAATTTTGTATTATTTTAATTCCATCGAACATGTTTTTTTAATACATACTTCACCATAAATATGATCTTAAATAGATGTCTTAAAATTGTCACCAAGTTCTCCGTCCCATATCTTTAATTTAAAATATCGCTTGTGCAAATTCACATAACTGAAATCATGGCAAATGGAGATAACGATCATTTGATTTTTAATCACAAGCAAGGATTCCAGGATTGTGAAGCTTATGCTAAATTAGAGAAATGATTATTTACAACAAATGAACGAAAATCCGTCAAATTGTTGTTTAAATCATTGCTCTAATCTAGCACAAACTTCACAATCCTGGAACCTTTGCTTATGATTAAAAAACAAAAAACCGTTACCCCCATTTGCCATGATTTCAGCCGCATCAAATATACCTGAAAATTGAAAATAAAAATTAAATTAATTAAAAATCCATTATATCAAAATTTGATCTTAACATATATTTGCTTTTAAACTTCCTAATTCATCCATGTTTCTATCAAAAATTTTAACATATATTCTCAACATTGATTCTTACCATAACATTCATTCTCAACATTGAACATTTCCCAACTTAGAATAACATTTTAGACATTCCTAACATTCAACATTCATTCTCATCATTCAACATTTTCTAACAAGTCATAACACTCATTCTCATCATTCAACATTTTCTAACAAGTCATAACATTCCTAACATTCAACATTCATTCTCATCATTCAACATTTTCTAGCAAGTCATAACATTCATTCTCATCATTCAACATTTCCTAACCTTGGATTACACCTATAAAAACATTCCTTCTTCCATAACACCTCCCATTCATTCTTTCCCTACATTCTTTTTTCTCTAACACCTCCCATTCATTTTTTCTCAACATTGATTCTTAACATAACATTCATTCTCAACATTGAACATTTCCCAACTTGGAATAACATTTTAGACATTCCTAACATTCAACATTCATTCTCATCATTCAACATTTTCTAACAAGTCATAACACTCATTCTCATCATTCAACATTTTCTAACTTCATAACATTCATTCTCATCATTCAACATTTCCTAACCTTGGATTACACCTATAAAAACATTTTAAACATTCATGCGAAACATATTATAAATATTATCAAAACACTTTAAACATTCATGCAAAACATATTCTAAACATTTACCAAATGAGAAATAATAGACATGTACTCATGTATATAATCCAAAAAAAAGTTGATGAACATGTGAATTCAATGTACATGTATATATAATCAAAAAATAAATACCCTCCATGTTCAAAACAACTACAAAATATATATATCAACAAAAACAATAAAGTCTGAACCACTATCCAATCTAGACCAATATCTTTCCACTATTTTCCACTAGGACCTTCCCTGGGACTCAACTCCACCTACAATACACAAAAAAACAAATTATAAATTTAGATCATAAATTATTTAAACAATTTTAAACTAAATTCAAAATATTAAGATATTAAACTCATCTACAAAACAATTCAATTATTAAAAAAATCATACATCAAATTCTTTGGATGCATGTCCACCACTTTTTTCCCCTAGAGACTTTCCTTTAGCTCCAAAGGACCTCAAAGAGCCAAGCTGCAACATGTACAAAAACAATTTTCAAATAAATCAAAAAAATATAAAACATTAAACTTATATATCAAAGATCATTTCTAATTCAACAAAATTACCTCAGTGGCAATATCTGCATTCATTAGAGACCCCACATCTTCGCCCCCAATTTCCAAATGGTCTCTTCCCTAAAATTTAAATTTTGTTAATAAATAAAACATAGTAGATACAAATAATAAATTAAGCAATTAACTTAAAACCAAAACAAAAAAATTAAAATCATTAGCTCACAAGAGATGGTAAATCATCTAAAAAGTTGGAATCTAATGAAACCTGCATAAATAAGTCAAATTAACAATAAGATACATTGATATTTATTAAAATTCAAGCAAACATAAAAAATATCATGTTCAATCATAAATATTATAATTAAAATACCTCTCCTAAGCGCTCTTCATTTTGACTAGGATGCTCTCGATTTTGACTACTGGAGACTCGAAAATTATTTGCATTTAACATTGACGTAAACTGCAGACAAAATACATTTGCTTAATATATTTATTCCCATGTAGCAAAAAATTCAATTCAAAATGATTAAAAAAAATCAAAGAGATTGTCATAGCATAATCAACAAACCTCTCCCATGCTCGATGTGTCATTGGATAACACATCTGAAGCTATATCTCGACAAGACTTAGCATAAGCCCTGAGATCATCAATGCTCAATGCATCTACCTCGTCATTCGTCTTGTAGACAAAACTCTGACGAAGAATAACACGAGCCCTCTCTCGCACCAAACCGACTTCTACTCCAGCAAGAGCTGAAGCTAAACCATCACCTACCAATTCCCTTCCAACTGTCCCTAGTTGAGATGTTGTCTCCATCTCTGATCTTAAAGCCACAACCCTTGGTGGACGAGGTATCTCAGGTGGAGGTTGTATAGTGGTAGGGTCTCTGAGAGCACCTTTTCGATTATATATTCTACCCTTTCCAGCTCCATAAAAGTCAGAGGGAACATCAGTATAGTTAGGCTTCATACCTAAAAAAAACTCTGCATAAAAAAATCTAGCAAAATAATTAGGAACCTCATCGTTCCAAGGCAATCGACCATAAGCTGCAAGAAATCGATCATATATTAAATGTGCAATTTGAGGATGCTTGAAATATTGCACTTTCAACATTTTTCGCTTAATGCCTTCTTTGAAATTGAACATTGAATTGGCTTGTTCTCTAGTGACTCTCTCCTTCACAACCTCCCACTTATCTGGACCCATAACTTGGTCCCTTCGCATCCGCATCAAATGAACAAAACTATTTGTAGTTGGTCCAAGTTCCTCATATGCATCAATGAATTTCTGCAAAGACGCCAAAACAATCTCTAGACTTTGTCGGCTCTCTAGAGGGAGATCCAAAGAACAAAAATCATTGTTCAACCTATCATAATGGGATCTACAACTTTCAAGAATAGTTTGTTGCACAACACCTTGCCATGGAAGCTCATCAGGTAAATCAGATGGATAAGTTGATATGGGTGTACACCCCTCATCTAGTGGAACATATGTTGTCCTAGCTCTAGGACGATCTTCAGGACCTTGCTCTCCACCCACACCTATTTCATCATCTACAATCCTATCTTGATCTCCCCCTCGCTCCATCGAATTACGCACATCTTCTGAATGTCGCTCTGCTTCAAATATAGCCATAGTCAAGAATTAACCTTGTCCATAACTTCAAAACACAAAAAAATACAATTTATACTTTATTAAACATTAATGTTCATACCAACAGAAGGTTGAGATCGACGCTCTCCCACAGAAGATGAAGGAGAATCATGTGTACCCCTTCGAACTTGTTGATGATCAAATGACTGGGACCCATGCAATAAACTCGAACCTCTCGGTGAATTCGACAACCTTCGACTACCAACTAGAACACCGATTCCTGAGGATTGTGATGACCTCCTACGCTTTCCCCTCGAAGACTCTCTTTCCATTTGATATAACTTCTAAATTTACACAAACATTAACATATTGAAATTGTACATGACTATTCTACAAACATCAAGCCAATATTTGATAAAAAAATACAAAATGTAAGTCCCCCTCCTAACTCTAATTAATTACCTAAAATTCCTTACCATCACTAATATTGCAGCATAAAGATATATCTAATAATCATTTCATTATCAAATATAAGTCATAACATGATTAATTGAAGTAGTATAATAACCTTAATAACTTTTAATCCAACAAATATGGTTGAAATATATATGTCAATGAACAAACATCTCACTAAACATATATATATATATTCTTATTAAGAGAATTCTAGCTCATATTTATAATAATACAATTTACACACACTAAAGTTGTACATGTTAACTCTACAAACTTAAAAACATATCTATTAAGGACCTGCATACAAAATGTAGAGCTGGCTAAAATAGTATAACATATATATCCACTTATTAAGAGATTTCTAATTTATATTTATGATAAAACAACTTCCACACATTGAAATTGTACATGTTCATTCTACAAACTTAAAAGCATCTCTTAAAAATCTGCATACAAAATGTAGAGCCACCTAAAATATTATAATTATTTTCTTTCGTAAGTTCCTCTTCTAGCTCTAAGAACACTATTGCACCATAAACATAACATCAATAATCATCTTATAATCATTTAATTGTAATAGTACACAATAATCTTCCAAATTTTTCACTGATCACTTATGTTTTTGTTCTATATCTCAATAAACAAACATTCTTTCATTTTTATAAAAAAAATACCTAAGAACATAGAACTTTTAAGGGAAACTTAATATGATACTCATTCAAGTTTAGGGTTTAAATATCCATTTATATAAAGAAGCCATGGCGTTGCATTCCATATGAATAAGACAAATACACGTTATGTTGTTTGATATAAAAAATATCTTACCATTTTTATATATAAAAAAGACCATAACATGAGCAGAGTTCTGTTCATGAGCAAAGTTCTATTCATGAGCAGAATTCTGTTCATGAGCAGAATTCATGAACTCTGCTCATGAACAGAGTTCATGAGCAGAGTTCATGAACTCTGCTCTACCCCATTATATTATCTCTCGGCAAATAAAACATATTTCTATTTGTACACCAAATTGAACGTTAAATACATAAAACATTTAAGCAAAACAACTCTATTAATTTGTAAAATAGTGGACCTAGCTATGCTTATGGTAAATATATCTATTATAGAGTCCATGGACTATGCTCATGAACGGAGTTCATGAGCAGAGTCCATGGACTGTGTTCATTATACAGTGTTAATGGTGAAGTGATTAGTCAATTCCAATTTCCTGCCACATTAATTAAAATATTATAGGCTCTTATTAACCAGAAATAAGCTTACTCGGATTAAACCAGGCACAGTAAAGAGCATTACTTTTAACCAGATTAGCTTTCCAGGTAATATAGACGTGCTTCGGTATTAATAATTAAATTACAAGCATAATAACGAGGCATAATAACGAGGATTAGAATCAAGCTAATTAAATATAACATGGTCGTAATACAGCTTATCCTGTAATAAACCATTAAAACTACGTCTAATACTCTTGTGGTACACTTCATGTACAGTTTATTAACCTCTTAGAGTCCATGGACTCTGCTCATGAACAGAGTTCATGTGCAGAGTCCATGGACTCTGCTCATGACCAGAGTTCATGTGCAGAGTCCATGGACTCTGCTCATGACCAGAGTTCATGTGCAGAGTCCATGGACTCTGCTCATGAACAGAGTTCATGTGCAGAGTAGATGGACCCTGTTCATGCACATAAAATCATCTCTAAAATCAACATTCATTATAAAAAAGTTAAAACTTCAAATTTTAACAGCCATAACAGATTTTTTTTAATTTTTTTCTAATGCCACAAACTAATGGGCAGAATATGCGACATACCTGTATCCAAACGACACCGCTATTATTCGTTCCACCAACGCTCCACGAAACGTATTCCTTCACCAAGCAGAAAAAAATGTCATCAACTTAACATATCACATACACAGCCAGAATCAAAACAACACAACTATGAAAAAAACGCACCTATATGACAAATTTGAAGCCTGCAAACAAAACCGCAACAACCTCCACGCAGCAAAACAAACGGGCAACCTGCCACCCAAAGCGTAACTGACGACGAGCTACACCCAACAAGAAAGAGCATGAACCAGCCAACAAACCGAAAAACTATCTACCGTAAAGCCGCCGAGCTGCAAAAGATCGCAGGGCATCAACGAGTCGTCGGCACACAGCAGGGTGGCGAACGTAGGCGACGAGCTATCAACCGTATAGCCGACGGGCATCAACAAGACAGGCAGCAACAGCTAGTCGTGGGGAAACAGGATGGTGGCGAACTGTAGCAGCAGTTCGCGGAGCGTCAGCAGGCGGGTCGTCGGATAGCGGCAAGGTGGCGACAGAGGCGATGCGGGCCCGCTGCGGGGTCCAGCAAAATTACAGCAAAGAATGCCAAATGGCAGCCGATGCTGTGCTTTTATGCAGAAAAAGAGTTCGGCCGAACAATTATTCGTCCGATTAATTGTTCGGCCGAGTAATTGTTCGGCCGAATAATTAATCGGCCGAATAATTGTTTGGCCGAGTAATTGTTCGGCCGATTAATTGTTCGGCCGAATAATTATTCGGCCGAATAAACTATTGCCAAAAAATTTTTTCCGTCCGGCAACTGTTTGCACACATTTCAAGGATCTCCGTTAGGCTGGACGGAGAACTGTTCATGGTTATTCGGCCGAATAACCTTTGCATTATTCGGCCGAATAATGTAGATTATTCGGCCGAATAATGTAAATTATTCGGCCGAATAATGTAAATTATTCGGCCGAATAACTTCCGCTAAGACGATTTCCCACTCGTTTCTCACGAAAGTGTTACCCACCTTCACGTTTTCACCCGGTACTAAAATTTAACTTTGTATCTAACCCTTGAAATAATGATTTCCAAAAATTGCTAGTAAATTTTGAATCTCTATCTGATATCACCACTTTTGGAATGCCATGCAATCTAAATATTTCCTTCATGAAAATGTCAACAATATTAACAGCTTTAAAAGTAGACTTAACTAGAATGAAATGTGCAAATTTACTCAATTTTTCAACTACTACCTTAATTGAAGCATGTTGTCTGTTATTCTTAGGTAATCGGTTATGAAGTCCATACTTATTACCTCCCATTTCCATTCTGGAATGGGAAAGGGTTGTAACAACCCAGATGGATGTTTATGTTCAGTTTTTACTTGTTGACATTATAGACATCTAGCTAGATAGTCAGCAACATATTTGTTCATGTTAGGCCAATAATATTCCTTCTTTAACGTTGTTAACATTTTCTGTTACCCAGTATGTCTGGAGTAAGGTTTCTTATGAGTTTCATTTAAGATTAATCATTTTACTTCTTCCGAATTAGGTACATATATTCGGTTCTTATATTTAAGCAATTTGTCAGTCTCGACACTAAAGACATTTGTTTCTTTATCAATAACACTTCTTTGCCAATTTTCTTTAGTTTTCAAATACTCTTCATCATTTTCGGAAACATTATTTATTATGTTCTCCAAGTCTGTTTTATAAATGCTCATCGTAGTTGAGATTTGAAAATTTACATTCCTGCTTAAAGCGTCAACAATTTTATTTCCTTTTCCTTTAATGTGTTTGATTTCAAAGTCGTACTCGCTCAAGAAGGCCAACCACCTTGCTTGTCGAGCATTGCGATTTTGCTGATCAAACAAATACTTTAGACTTACGTTGTCAATTTTTAAAGTGAATCTTTTCCCGATTAGATAATGCCTCCACATTCTCAATGCGTGAATTATGGCTGCCAACTCTATGTCACGAGTGGCGTAGTTCTTTTCACGTTGTTAAAGTTTTCTGGATTCATAGCTTACTACATGATATTCTTGTAATAATACCCCACCTAACCCTTCTAAACATGCATCCGTTCAAACCACAAAGTATTTGTAGGGATCAACTATTTTTAGAATGGGTGCGGTGGTAAGTAAGTGTTTTAACTTTTCAAAGCTTTCTTGAAACTTAGTTTTCCAATTAAATTTTATCCCTTTCTTTTGGAGTGAGGTTATAGGATATGCAATTTTCCAAAATCCCTAGATAAATCTACAGTAGTAACTCATGATCCCCATGAAGGATCTAATGCCTGTCACATCCCTTTGGACTGGCCAATCTATGATTGCTTTGATTTTTTCCGGGTCTACCGCAATTCCATCTTTCGAGATTACATGTCCTAGATATTGTACTTTATCTTGGTAAAAATCACACTCACTAAACTTCGCATAGAGTTTGTGTTCTCTTAAAGTTTGTAGGACCATTCTTAGGTGTTCTTCATGTTCCTCTTCATTTTTAAGTAAATTAAGATGTCATCTATAAATAGGACAACAAATTTATCCAAAAAATTGTGTAAAACACTATTCATTAGACACATGAACATTTCTGGGCCATTGGTCAAACCAAAAGGTAAGACTATGAACTCATAGTGCCCATAACGTGTTCTGAAAGCAGTTTTATAAACATCTTCATATTTTATTCTTATTTGATGGTATCCAATTCTTAGATCATTTTTTGAGAATACTGTCGCTCCACGTACTTGATCGAATAGATAATCTATGCGAGGGAGCGGGTATCCAATTTTAATGGTCATCTTGTTTAGTTTACGATAGTCAATGCACAACCTCAATATTCCCTTTTTCACAAAAAGCACCGGTGCTCCCCACGGGGACACACTCGGTCTAATGTAGTATTTATCAATTAACTCTTGCAATTGCATTTTTAGTTCTATTAGTTCAGGTTGATTCATTCGGTAAGGGGCCTTAGAGGCAGGTACCGCACCAGGTACCAACTCCATAGTGAAATCGATAATCCTCCTAGGAGGTAATCCAGGAACTTCGTCTGGGAATACATCTTTAAATTCTCATAGGATAGAATAGTCTTCTAGATTAGGTTTATTCTTTTCATTATAGGTTTCCGTTATATGTACAACAAAAATTTTACAGCCTTTTCTAGAACACTTTTTCAACTGTAATGTAGACACTTTTCTAATTGTACCTTTCTTTAGAATGCCTCTAACAATTACATGATTACAAGATTCATCAATGCAATAAACGTTTTGTCATAGCAATTTAAAATTACTCTATGTTTTTCAAGTCAATCCATGCCAATCAAAATATCATAAGATACTAGGGGTAATATGTTCAAATCAGCTTTTGTAACATAATCATTCATCTTAAATTCACATGTGGAAATAAAACTTGTTACTTTTCTTTTTGTGCCCATGGCTAATTGAACTAACCATGATTTTTGAAATTTATGTTTCTTCAATTTACAAGAATCTACCAAGCTAGGAGATATATAACTTAATGTTGAACTAGAGTCAATTAAAACAGAAATAGCTCTTTCAGAGATTTTACCTTCTACCTCTATCTTGGAGGGTTGAAAATATGCTTGACGATTATCCAAGGCCACGCTTATCTTTGGAATACTCCTCACAACTTCTCCCACTGTGGAAGCTTCTCTGACTGCATGAATACTTCGGTTGTCCTTTTTATGTGGACAGTCCCTATAGAAATGGCTTTCTCCACATCCCCAACATTTTAAAGGTTCTCTTTTTATTTCTTCATTTTACTTATACCCAGTGTTATCTTTAAATTCAGGTTTGGCTGGATGACTTCTGTTAAAATTATTTTTGGGGAAGTTTCTATTCTTATTAAAGGGTTTAAATTCTCTTTTTTTAAAATCTTTTCCCTCCCTCTTCTTAAAGGTTTTTGGGTTATCTTGCATATGCTTAGCTTGATCATAAGCTAGTTTAGCTTTTCTCATTGCTTCATAAATTGTTTTAGGGTTATCAAATTCTAGTCTATCTTTATAGAAGTTAGGAAGACAACCAAGGAACCTCTGTATTTTTGGATTTTCTTTAGTGAGGTAGGGTACATATCTTAACAGGGACAGGACTTTAGTGCATAGATTGTGCATCGAAATTTTCCCTAACCTTATTTCATAAAATTCTTTAGACTTACCCTCATAATAATATTCAGACATATACTATTTTTTAAATACCTTTGAAACCAATTCCAAGTAACTTTACCGTCATTAATCCCCTTAGCTTTATTTAGGTCTTTCCACCAAATTCAACTTTTCCAACCAAGTTAAAGATAGTCATTTTTGCTTTCATTGAATTAGAGTAGTTATACATGGTGAAATATTTTTTCATACCAGATAGCCATGCTTCGACTTCTTCTCCTTTCTTGATTTCCCCGTCAAATATAGGAGGTTTAATCTTTTAAATTCTCTGGATATCTCATCCCTACGTCTCTTTTTCATTCATCGTCTATGCTCATCATCGCTACTAGAGTCATCCAACCCACTGTTAGCGGAGCTATCATCGGAAAACATTTTGGATGAAGAATCCATTCTTTTTTTTATATTTTCTTTTTATCCCCACATGACCCGTGTCTTTAGAAAATTCACTTAATTTTTGTAATAGAGCTTCGTTTACATCTTCTTGGGTCTGCATCACCCGTTCATGTTCCAGTTTAAATGTTTGTAAGTCATTTTGAAGTCTTCTTACAGTTTGCAGAATTTCCTCTTGATTATCATTCATAATTTTATTATGTTGTTCTTCTTCAGTTAGTTTGACATAAATGGGAGTGGAATATCTTTATTAGGCCATTTCTTAGTAATAAGAACTTAATCACAATCTAATCAAAAGAAAAACACAATTACCACACTTGGTCAGAAATTTATATAAAATAAACATTAGCAATGAGCTCCATTAGGTCCTACTATAAGAACCTAGGGCTATGATACCATAATGTCATACTCCCACATTATATTACCCATAATTAAAGGTTATTCATCTTTTTTTTAATTCCATGATATTACAGAATGAGTAAATATAAAATTCTCAAACTACCAATTTAAAATCTCAATCGTTTATCCATGGAGGTTTAATGATACAAAACATATATATGACTATTTGTTTCAAACGCTACCTTATATTCTAAATAATCAAACATCCAATGCTATATATATATATATATATATATATATATATATATATAAACAATACATGTTATATAGAAAAATTGTTAAAACTCACATTCTTTTACTTTATTTAATTTCCATGGTTCATCCTAAATGCAGCTTTATGCATCATAAAGTTTCCATCTAAGTTATATGCCCATTTAAAGTTTAACTCATCAATTTAGACCTTAATGCTTGCTCACTTTACTTTATTCCATAAATATATATATAAAAGAAAGAATATAATCAATGTATTCTAAGTATATGTCATTTTAGGTTATTACATGACATTCTTGTAATAATACCCGACCTAACCCTTCTAAACATGCATCTATACAAACCACAAAGTCTTTGTAGGGATCAACTATTTTTAGAATGGGTCCAGTGGTAAGTAAGTATTTTAACTTTTTCAAAGCTTTCTTGACACTTAGTTTTCCAATTAAATTTTATCCCTTTCTTTTGGAGTGAGGTTATAGGATATGCAATTTTCGAAACTCCCTTGATAAATCTACGGTAGTAACCCATGATTGCCATGAAGGATCTAATGCCCGTCACATCCCTCGGTACTGGCCAATCTATGATTGTTTTGATTTTTTCCGGGTCTACCGCAATTCCATCTTTCGAAATTACATGTCCTACATATTGTACTTTATCTTGGTAAAAATCACACTTACTAAACTTTGCGTAGAGTTTTTGTTCTCTTAAAGTTTGCAGGACCATTCTTAGGTGTTATTCAAGTTCCTCTTCATTTTTAGAGTAAATTAAGATGTCATCTATAAAGACGATGACAAATTTATCCAAAAATTGTGTAACACACTGTTAATTAGACACATGAACATTGCTGGGGCATTGGTCAAACCAAAAGGTATGACCATGAACTCATAGTACCCATAACGTGTTCTGAAAGCAGTTTTATAAAGATCTTCATCTTTTATTCTTATTTGATGGTATCCAGTTCTTAGATCAATTTTTGAGAATACCGTTGCTTCGCGTACTTGATCGAATAGATCATCTATGCGAGGGAGTGGGTATCGATTTTTAATGGTCATCTTGTTTAGTTGACGATAGTCAATGCACAACCTCAATGTGCCATCTTTCTTTTTCACAAAAAGCACCGGTGCTCCCCACGGGGACACATTCGGTCTAATGTAGTGTTTTATCAATTAACTCTTGCAATTGCATTTTTAGTTCTATTAGTTCAGGTTGATTCATTCGGTAAGGGGCCTTAGAGGCAGGTACCAACTCGATAGTGAAATCGATATCCCTCCTAGGAGGTATTCTAAGAACTTCGTATGGGAATACATATTTAAATTCTTGTAGGATAGAATAGTCTTCTAGATTAGATTTATTCTTTTCATTAGAGGTTTCCGTTATATGTACAACAAAAATTTTACAAACTTTTCTAAAACACTTTTTAACTGTAATGCAGACACTTTTGTAATTGTACCTTTCTTTGGAATGCCTCTAACAATTCTATGATTACCAGATCCATCAATGCAAGTAAACGTTTTGTCATAAAAATTTAAAATTACTCTATGTTTTTCAAGCCAATCCATGCCAATCAAAATATCATAAGACCCTAGGGGTAATATGTTCAAATCAGCTTTTGTAACATAATCATTCATCTTAAATTCACCTGTGGAAATAAAACTTGTTACTTTTCTTTTTGTGCCCGTTGCTAATTGAACTAACCAGTATTTTTGAAATTCACGTTTCTTCAATTTACAAGCATCTACCAAGCCAGGAGATATATAACTTAACGTTGAAACAAAGTCAGTTAAAACAGAAATAGCTCTTTCAGATATTTTACCTTCTACCTCTATCATGGAGGGCTAAAAATATGCTTGACGATTATCCAAGGCCGCGCTTATCTTTGGGATGCTCCTCGCAACTTCTTCCACTGTGGAAGATTCTCTGATTGCATGAATACTTCAGTTGTCCTTTTTATGTGGAAAATCCTTGCAGAAATGGCTTTCTCCACATCCTGGACATTTTAAAGGTTCTCTTTTTATTTCTTCATTTTTCTTATACCTAGTGTTATCTTTAAATTCAGGTTTGGCTGGTTGACTTCTGTTAAAATTATTTTTGGGAAAGTTTCTATTCTTATTAGAGGGTTTAAATTCTCTTCTTTTAAAATATTGTCCCTCCCTCTTCTTAAATTTTTTTGGGTTATCTTGCCTATGCTTAGCTTGATCATAAGCTAGTTTAGCCTTTCTCATTGCTTCATAAAGTGTTTTAGGGTTATCAAATTCTAGTCTATCTTTATAGAAGTTAGGCAGACAACCATGGAACCTCTATATTTTTGGCTTTTCTTCAGTGAGGTAGGGTACATGAATTTAGTGCATAGATCGTGCATCAACATTTTCCCTAACCTTAGTTCATAAAATTCTTGACTTACCCTCATAATAATATTCTTGACAGATACTCTTTTTTAAATACTTTTTTAAACCAGTTCCAAGTAACTTTACGGTCATTAATCCCCTTAGCTTTCTTTAGGTCTTTCCACCAAATTTCAGCTTTCTCAACCAAGTTAAAGATAGCCATTTTTGCTTTCATTGAATTAGAGTAGTTATACATGGTGAAATACTTTTTCATACGAGATAGCCATGCTTCGGCTTCTTCTCCTTTCTTGATTTCCCCATCAAATATAGGATGTTTAATCTTTTTAAATTCTCCGGATATATCATCCCTGCGTCTCTTTTTCCTTCCTCGTCCATGCTCATCATCGTTGCTAGAGTCATCAAACTCACTGTCATCGGAGCTATCATCGAAAAAAGTTTCGGATGAAGAATCCATTCTTTTATTTTTATATTTTCTTTTTATCCCCACATGACCCATGTCTTTAGAAAATTTAGTAAAGTTTTGTAATAGAGCCTCGTTTACATCTTCTTAGGTCTGCATCACCCGTTCATGTTCCAGTTTAAACATTTGTAAGTCATTTTGAAGTTCTTTTACAGTTTGCGCAATTTCCTCTTGATTATCATTCATAATTTTATTATGTTGTTCTTCTTCAGTTAGTTCGACATAAATGGGAGTGGAAAATCTTTCTTAGGCCATTTCTCAATAATAAGAACTTAATCACAATCTAATCAAAAGAAAAACACAATTACCACACTTGGTCAGAAATTTATATAAAATAAGCATTAGCAATTAGCTCCATTAGGTCCTAGTGTAGGAACCTAGGGATCTTATACCATAATGTCATACTCCCACATTATATTACCAAGAATTAAAGGTTATTCATATATATATTTTTAATTCCATGATATTACAGAATGACTGAATATAAAATTCTAAAACTACCAATTTAAAATCTCGATCATTTATCCATGGAGGTTTTATAATACAAAAAGTATATGTGACTATTTGTTTCAAATGCTACCTTATCTTCTAAATAATCAAACATCCAATGCTATATATATAAACCATACATGTTATATAAAAAAATCATTCAAACTCACATTCTTTTACTTTATTCAATTTCCATGTTTCATCCTAAACGCAACTTTATGCATCATAAAGTTTCCATCTAATTCATATGCCCATTTAAAGTTTAACTCATCAATTTAGACCTTAATGATTGCTCACTTTAATTTATTCCATATATATATATATATATATATATATAATCAATCTATTCTAAGTATATGTCATGAGATAATCTTCTAAATATAATTCATAGGATAATTTAGAAGAACAATATAATCATTCCACTCTAAGTATATTTGAGCAACCATTTATACGTGTAAAGGCATATAAAAAAGGGTCCATGCTTTCGCATTTTGTAGACAACATCCACTATTACCATGGCTCGTTCTCCAGTTAACAAGAGAAGGACACACAATCGTAAACATAAAGAAAACAAAGTGACCGTGCACAAAAAAATAGCAGCTCATCCAATTAAGGGAGATCACCGAGCAAGAGATAAAGCACAGATATAAACGTTCACTAGAAGCTCATCCATTTGGGAGAGATCGCCGAGCCAGAAATCAAACACAGAGAGAGAAACACAGAGATAAATGTTCACTGGCAGCTCATCCAGTTGGGAGAGATCGTCGAGCCAGAAATCAAACACAAAGATAAAAACACAGAGATAAATGTTCACTGGAAGCTCATCCAGTTGGGAGAGATTGTTGAGCCATAAATCAAACATAGATATAAAAAACCAGAGATAAACGTTCATTGGAAGCTCATCCAGTTGGGAGAGATCATCGAGCCGGAAATCAAACATAGAGATAAAAACACAGAGATAAAGACACAGAGATAAACATTACATTGAAAGACATTGGTAGTTCATCGGGTAGATGCTGAGCATAAACCTAACATCACATTGGCAGCTCGTCTGAATCAATGGAGATTGTTGAAACCAAACCACCATTTGTAGAGATATACTGATTTTAAATATCCACGATTTATCCAAATAGAATATGAAGAGATCAATTGGTAAAAATGCAACAACCAAAGGAAAAGGTAAACATCGGGTCCTTACTTAGCCACTCCAGAGATTGCTTTGGGTGGTTGACCGCCGCATCCGAAACCTAGGACAAGTTCCAGAGGAACGCCCATGGATCAATGACCCTCAACAAGATTACAAGTTCAAAAACTCTTTTCTAAAAGATTAAAACAATAAGCGCATATCGGGACTCTAATGATCCATGCATATCTCTGTTGAGATAGGGATCATTCAACATAAGAGTAAATAATTACAAACAGAAAACAAATATTTCATAATGAGCAAATAATTATGTATAGAGGCCCTACGTTCCAATGCACAGGGGAGGTAGCCCATAAGAGAGGAACAAATGCAGAGAGTAAGCACGCTAAAACAAAACAGAGCTTTACCTACAGTACAAACTCACAACCCGATATCAGTAATGAGAATCAACGTGGGTATAACCAAAAAAAAAGAACAGAACCCCCGGTGGATTAAAGTTGGCAATCACAGCGTTTATTGAGATCCAGAATTTATAATTCACTAAGATCATAGCGTTTAAAAAAAGGGATCTACGTTGAAGTCAAAAACATTTTACAGAGATAAAAAATTTGTAAATAACTAAGATCGCAACATTTAAAAAAAAAGGATCTACATTGTATATTAAATAGATGGGGATTCGAGCAAGGAACGAGCTCCACAGAGCTGTCCTGCTCTCACTCAATGTAATAATGCACGTGAATGATAAAAATAAAAGTAAACTTTGTAAACAAATATCATGCCCAGATCAAACTCATACGAAGCCGTCTTACTCTGCTCCCACACCATACGCACAAGAATTATAAAAATAAATACAGAGTAAACTAAATTCTTAGCTCTAATGGCTCTATAATATTTCCTACCTTATATATATATCAGAGATCATTAAAGTGAAACCAACATTCAATATGTAAATATAAATTTAAGGTTTCGAATGCAATCACACGTTTAACCACAGGGACGATCTAAATAATAGAACCAAAATGCATAACGAATTTCTATAGGAAATATGATTTAAGAAAATAGATCCTTAATAGATGTAACACATTCCATTTAAATAATGCGATCCCAAAATCCGACAGCCGTGGATACCCATAATAGAATAACCCAAAAGATATACAATTTACTTACTTGAACCGAATATTTATGCCTAACGGAAAATACATGGGAGAGGTATCAATTCCTCCCAACCATAGAGAATCTGAAATCACCAGATCTGACCCCCAAGCTGGATCACCACCTCAATCTACTGGACCAGCACTACTGCAACACAACACTCCTACCTTGGAGTCTGTAACAGTTAAACTTGATGGACTTAAAAAATAAGAGGTCTCAACAAAAATGCTCCAGCATAATGGTTCTCTTCTGCACCACATCCCATATGCTCTCTCAATGCTTCTCTTTATAGTATTTTCCTAGGTCTTGTGCCATTACCAACCCAATCTCCAGTAAATCCTGGGATCCCTATGTTTGTGGATCTTGTTGGAGTGTTGAGATATCCACTTGGATTGATTGATTTTTCATAATGGTTGTGCTATCTCTGGTCCATAGATGTAGGTGGTGTCCCTTCTTTTAATTGATCCTCTCCAATGTTTTTCTTTTGTTTAAAATAATAATAAAAATAGTTTTAGTGCACATCACTCTCACATAAATGTGAGTTACAATTTTTGTGAGTTAATAGTTTTTGTTTAAAATAATAATAACTCAAAGAATAATAAAAAATAATAAATCTTTTACTTCTAGTAAAATAGAAATCGTTTTGTGAGGGGGTGTCACATTCCTCTCCCCCTTATTCTTAACACCGTCCTCGGTGTTATTTTTTGTTTATTTTTAATCAGAACCTTCTTGCTCTTGCTAGAAAAATTAAGGGTATGCCTCTCGCATTTTATCCTCCGATTCCCAGATAGCCTCTTCTGGGCTAAAGTGCTTCCATTTCACTTTAATTTGAGCGATAGCTCAGTTCCGTAGCGTTAATTCCTTCCTCTCGAGGATACACATAGGCCCGGTTTGGAACTCTCCCTTGGGTTCTACTTGAATCATATCCCAATCAAGTATGTGAGTGGCATCATGAACATACTTTTTCAACAAAGATACATGAAATACATTATGAAATTTAATAGAAGGAGGAAGTGCAAGTTCGTAGGCTACCGGCCCTACCTTTTCCAGTACCACGAACGGTCCACAATACCTGGGAACCAGGTTCGAACACTTACCCTTGCTTAAGGAACTTATTTTTTCTTTTACCTTTAAGTGGACATGGTCTCCGACACTAAACTCTCTCTGAGTTCTTTTGAGATCTGCATAGCTCTTTTGACGATCCTATGCACATTTTAGATTTTGTTGTACCTGCTTAAAAATTTGTTCCATGTCTCTTAACAAGTTGGGTCTGAGCACAATCCTATCCACGGGGCTATCCCATGTTATAGGTGTGCGACACCTTTTTCCATATAGTATCGACTCAAAGGGTTTCATTTTTGTTGACATTTGATAACCCTTGTTATATGCAAACTCGACTAAATGCATATATTCTTCCCATTTATTTGGTTGGTTCATCACGTACATCCTTAACATGTCTTCAAGTATTTGGTTAGTTATTTCCATCCGCCCTTTTGTTTGCGGATGGTATGCGGTACTAAAATTTAACTTTGTATCTAACCCTTGAAATAATGATTTCCAAAAATTGCTGGTAAATTTTGAATCTCTATCTGATATCACCTCTTTTGGAATGCCATGCAATCTAAATATTTCCTTCATGAAAATATCAGCAATATTAACAGCTTTAAAAGTAGACTTAACCATAATGAAATGTGCAGATTTACTCAGTTTGTCAACTACTACCATAATTGAATCATGTTGTCTGTTATTCTTAGGTAATCTGATTATGAAGTCCATACTTATTACCTCCCATTTCCATTCAGGAATGGGCAAGGTTTGTAACAACCCAACTGGATGTTTATGTTCGTTTTTTACTTGTTGACATTCTAGACATATGGCTAGATAGTCAGAAACATATTTCTTCATGTTAGGCCAATAATATTCCTGCTTTAATGTTGTTAACATTTTCTGGTACCCACGGTGTTCGAAGTAAGGTTTCTTATGAGTTTCATTTAAGATTAATCTTTTTACTTCTTACGAATTGGGTACATATATTTGGTTCTTATATTTAAGCAAGTTGTTGGTCCCGACATTAAAGTCAGTTGGTTCTTTCTTAGTAACACTTCTTTTCCACTTTTCTTTAGTTTTCAAATACTCTTCATCATTTTTGGAAGCATTATTTATTATGTTCTCCAAGTCTGTTTTATAACTGCTCATCGTAGTTGTGATTTGAAAATTTACATTCCTGCTTAAAGTGTCAACAATTTTATTTTCTTTTGCTTTAATGTGTTTGATTTCAAAGTCGTACTTGTTCAAGAAGGCCAACCACGTTGCTTGTTTAGCATTGAGATTCTGCTGATCAAACAAATACTTTAGACTTATGTTGTTAGTTTTTAAAGTGAATCTTTTCCCGATTAGATAATGCCTCGACATTCTCAATGCATGAATTATGGCCGCCAACTCTATGTCATGAGTCGCGTAGTTCTTTTCATGTTGTTTAATTTTTCTGTATTCATATCTTACTACATGATATTCTTGTAATAATACCCCACCTAACCCTTCTAAACATGCATCCATTCAAACCACAAAGTATTTGTAGGGATCAACTATTTTTAGAATGGGTGCAGTGGTAAGTAAGTGTTTTAACTTTTCAAACTTTCTTGACACTTAGTTTTCCAATTAAATTTTATCCCTTTCTTTTGGAGTGAGGTTATAGGATATGCAATTTTCCAAAATCCCTCAATAAATCTATGGTAGTAACTCATGATCCCCATGAAGGATCTAATTCCTGTCACATCCCTTTGGACTAGCCAATCTATGATTGCTTTGATTTTGTTCGGGTCTACCGCAATTCCATCTTTTGAAATTACATGTCCTAGATATTGTACTTTATCTTGGTAAAAATCACACTTACTAAACATCGCGTAGAGTTTGTGTTCTCTTAAAGTTTGTAGGACCATTCTTAGGTGTTCTTCATGTTCCTCTTCATTTTTAGAGTAAATTAAAATGTCATCTATAAATACGACGACAAATTTATCCAAAAAATTGTGTAACACACTGTTCATTAGACACATGAACGTTTCCGGGGCATTGGTCAAACCAAAAGGTATGACCATGAACTCATAGTGCCCATAACGTGTTTTGAAAGTAGTTTTATAAACATCTTCATCTTTTATTCTTATTTGATGGTATCCAATTCTTAGATCAATTTTTGAGAATACCATCGCTCTGCGTACTTGATCGAATAGATAATCTATGCGAGGGAGTGGGCATCGAATTTTAGTTTACGATAATCAATGCACAACCTCAATGTGCCATTTTCCACAAAAAGCATCGGTGCTCCCCACGGGAACACACTCGGTCTAATGTAGTATTTATCAATTAACTCTTGCAATTTCATTTTTAGTTCTATTAGTTCAGGTTGATTCATTCGATAAGGGGCCTTAGAGGCAAGTACCGCACCAGGTACCAACTCCATAGTGAAATCGATATTCCTCCTAGGAGTTCATCCAGGAACTTCGTCTGGGAATACATCTTTAAATTATCGTAGGATAGAATAGTCTTCTATATTAGGTTTATTCTTTTCATTATAGGTTTCCGTTATATGTACAACAAAAATTTTACAACCTTTTCTAGAACACTTTTTCAACTGTAATGTAGACACTTTTCTAATTGTACCTTTCTTTGGAATGCCTCTAACAATTCTATGATTACTAGATTCATCAATGCAAGTAAACGTTTTTTCATAGCAATTTAAAATTACTCTATGTTTTTCAAGTCAATCCATGCCAATCAAAATATCATAAGATACTAGGGGTAATATGTTCAAATCAGCTTTTGTAACATAATCATTCATCTCAAATTCACACGTGGAAATAAAACTTGTTACTTTTCTTTTTGTGCCCGTGGCTAATTGAACTAACCATGATTTTTGAAATTTATGTTTCTTCACTTTACAAGAACCTACCAAGCTAGGAGATATATAACTTAATGTTGAACTAGAGTCAATTAAAATAGAAATAGCTCTTTCAAAGATTTTACCTTCTACCTCTATCATGGAGGGCTGAAAATATGCTTGACGATTATCCAAGGCCGCATTTATCTTTGGAATGCTCCTCACAACTTCTCCCACTGTGAAAGCTTCTCTGACTGCATGAATACTTCGGTTGTCCTTTTTATGTGGATAGTCCCTATAGAAATGACTTTCTCCACATCCCCAACATTTTAAAGGTTCTCTTTTTATTTATTCATTTTACTTATACCTAGTGTTATCTTTAAATTCAGGTTTGGCTAGATGACTTCTGTTAAAATTATTTTTGGGGAAGTTTCTATTCTTATTAAAGGGTTTAAATTCTCTTCTTTTAAAATATTTTCCCTCCCTCTTCTTAAAGGTTTTTGGGTTATCTTGCATATGCTTAGCTTGATCATAAGCTAGTTTAGCTTTTCTCATTGCTTCATAAATTGTTTTAGGGTTATCAAATTCTAGTCTATCTTTATAGATGTTAGGAAGACAACCAAGGAACCTCTGTATTTTTTGCTTTTCTTTAGTGAGGTAGGGTACCTATCTTAATAGGGACAGGACTTTAGTGCATAGATCGTGCATCGAAATTTTCCCTAACCTTAGTTCATAAAATTCTTTAGACTTACCCTCATAATAATATTCAGACATATACTATTTTTTAAATACTTTTTAAACCAATTCCAAGTAACTTTACGGTCATTAATCCCCTTATCTTTCTTTAGGTCTTTCCACCAAATTTCAGCTTTCCCAACCAAGTTAAAGATAGCCATTTTTGCTTTCATTGAATTAGAGTAATTATACATGGTGAAATAATTTTTCATACCAGATAGACATGCTTCGACTTCTTCTCCTTGCTTGATTTTCCCATCAAATATAGGAGGTTTAATCTTTTTAAATTCTCTGGATATCTCTTTTTCTCGTCTATGCTCATCATCGTTTCTAGAGTCATCCAACCCACTGTCAGCGGAGCTATCATTGGAAAACGTTTTGGATGAAGAATCCCTTCTTTTTTTATATTTTCTTTTTATCCCCACATGACCCATGTCTTTAGAAAATTCACTTAATTTTTGTAATAGAGCTTCGTTTACATCTTCTTGGGTCTGCATCACCCGTTCATGTTCCTATTTAAATGTTTGTAAGTCATTTTGAAGTTCTCTTACAGTTTGCAGAATTTCCTCTTGATTATCATTCATAATTTTATTATGTTGTTCTTCTTCAGTTAGTTTGACATAAATGGGAGTGGAAGATTTTTATTAGGCCATTCTTAGTAATAAGAACTTAATCACAATCTAATCAAAAGAAAAGCACAATTACTACACTTGGTCAGACATTTATATAAAATAAACATTAGCAATGAGCTCCATTAGGTCCTACTATAGGAACCTAGGGCTCTCATACCATAATGTCATACTCCCACATTATATTACCAAGAATTAAAGGTTATTCATTTTTTTAATTCCATGATATTACAGAATGAGTGAATATAAAATTCTAAAACTACCAATTTAAAATCTCAATCATTTATCCATGGAGGTTTTATAATACAAAACGTATATATGACTATTTGTTTCAAACGCTACCTTATATTCTAAATAATCAAACATCCAATGCTATATATATATAAACCATACATGTTATATAAAAAATCATTAAAACTCACATTCTTTTACTTTATTTAATTTCCATGGTTCATCCTAAACGCAGCTTTATGCATCATAAAGTTTCCATCTAAGTTATATGCCCATTTAAATTTTAACTCATCAATTTAGACCTTAATGCTTGCTCACTTTACTTTATTCCATAAATATATATATAAAAGAAAGAATATAATCAATCTATTCTAAGTATTTTTTATGAGATAATATTCTAAATATAATTCATAGGATAATTTAAAAGAACAATATAATCTTTCTACTCTAAGTATATTTGAAAAACCATTTATACGTGCAAAGCATATAAAAAGGGGTCTATGTTATTCAAGGTTTGTAGAAAACATCCACTATTACCACAGCTCGTTCTCCAGTTAACAAGAGAAGGACACAAAATCGTAAACATAAAGAAAACAAAGTGACCGCGCACAAAACACTGACAGCTCATTTGGTTAAGGGAGATCGCCGAGCAAGAGAGAAAACACAAAGATAAACATTCACTGGAAGCTCATCTAGTTGGGAGAGATCGCCAAGCCAGAAAGCAAACACAGAGATAAATGTTCACTAGAAGCTCATCCATTTGGGAGAGATCTCCGAGCTATAAATCAAACACAGATATAAAAACACAGAGATAAACGTTCATTGGCAGTTCCTCCAGTTGGGAGAGATCGCTGAGCCAGAAATCAAACACAGAGATAAAGACACAAAGATAAGCATTACACTGAAAGACGTTGTCAGTTCGTTGGGTAGACGCCGAGCATAAATCGAACATCACGTTGGAAGCTCGTCTGAATCGGTGGAGATTGCCGAAACCAAACCACCATGCGCAGAGATATACCTATTTTAAATATCCATGATATATCCATATAGAATATGCAAAGATCAATTGATAAAAATGAAGCAAACAAAGGAAAAGGTAAACATTAGGCCCTTACTGAGCCACTCCAGATATTGCTCTGGGTGGCTTTGTCATGTCCCAAATTTGGAATTGGGTCACAATGGCCTAATCACATTATCCATATTCATTAGAGTTTGTAAAATTGATGTTAAGGGTCAAATAATTGCCAAGGAGGAAAATTACTAGTTTCCTAGGTTTGGGGTGGAAGCTTTGGGATTTGGAATAAGGAGGATAATAAATGATGTTTAGACATTAGAAGGGTTCAAGTATTTAATAAATAGAGTGAATAAAGAAATTCAAGAGAAATCCTAAGTGACAAATGGTTTTGGAGACATATGGAGGATGTGGGACCCACACTAGCTTGATTTTTCATAGTGCATGGTATCTCTCTTTTGCAAATTCGAATTAATGGGAATGTGAACACTCTTGGGTGAGTTGGTAAGTCATAACACATGTCATTGAGAATCTTAGGTCGAATTTGGAAGGATTGGTAACCTCCATGGAAGATAAAGAGTCAAAGTGGAAGTTTGTGGACACTTGGGCTAGATTCCCTAGTCCCTATGACACCAATGATGGAGCATCTATGACAACTATGACAAATTGCAGACCTGACCTCTAACATCTGACCACTATGACATGTCAGCCCCAAAAATAGGCTCAAAGAAGGCGAATTTGGGAGTTGGAGAAGCCAAAGAGACTCAAAATCGAATTTGGGAGAAGATGGAAGGTTGGAACTAGGAGACAAGTGGCAAATGTGGAATATTTCCTAAATGAAAATCTATTGAATCTATTGAGAGGATTTCGACCCTTAGAAGTCTAATGTTGCTTATAAAATGTAGAAATGAAGTATGAGAATGGCTTTTGATCATTTGTAGAATTTGCAATTGCATTTGTGAAGAGGGAGAGCTAGTGGATGACTAGTTTCTTGCCTTAGCCAATTTCGAGGGTGAAAGATTCCCATCCAAGTTGGCAATTGGAAAGGCCATTCAGACCTTTCATTTGGAGCTTTAATGGAGTCTTTATTTGCAGGTGTAAGCTACAGGGCAGCTGATGGTTTCTTCTATTGCAGCTCGCTCCTTCAACCATTTCCAGTTTTGATGGCATATTCTTGATCCTTGAGGGAGGGCGTTTTTGGTGAGCTATTGTACTCTTTGGGGGAGATTCTAATGCCCCATTTCTTTTTTTAATATGAATTAAATACTCTGTTATTCATCTCCAGAAAGTTTCAGGTCGAAATTCTAAGTAGAAATGTATAAATCTCATTTTTAATGGAAGAACAATGCCATTTCCCCACTACCTTGTTGTGAACCAATGTATTGATGATGATTTCGAATGAATGGATGATTCTATGATGCATTTGTGATTAATGGACTGCCATGGATGTATTTTACAAGTTTCATGTACTGTACTTGAGCATTTGAAGTATTTTTACTCAATTTAATTGCATTGGGAGAAGAAATAGTGCCATTTCCCCAAGGGTCGAATTGGTGATTTTTGCAGTTGAATGGGAGAGGGTGAGAACAGTTGTAATAAAACATTAATGGTTCATATGAGACCTTAATAACATAATTAACACATTACATACCTCTGTTCATAAATTTGAGTGGGTTTGGAGGCATTTGGGAAGCCATTTTCAGTACTTACCTTAGGGAGATTTGAACCCCAAATTACTAGTAAAATTGCATACTTGGTCCAGAATCTTAAGAGAGTTTGAAGAGGTATTTTGGTGGCCATATGTTATCCCTGAACATCATATTCAATCCCTAATATCATTCATACACCTTCCTTGAATATTTGAAGGCATTTGGAGTCAATTTGAGACCTAGAGACCAATACTAGTCAAAGGGAAATCACTAGTAAAGTTACCTACATTGACCAGAATTGAAAGAGTATTTGCAGAAGTGTTTTAAAGGTACAAAGGCATCCCTGAAACACATATTTATGTTCTAATATAATTCATATACCTTCTCAGAATATTTGGGATCATTTGGGGCAAATTTGGGACCTAGAGATCGAAACTAGTCAAAGGTCGAACCAAGGAAAAAAGTGAAAAATTGCAATTTTAATAAAATTCCTAACAAGGGACATTACAGTGGTATCAGATACCACTTCCATGGATGTATTTTACAAGTTTCATGTACTGTACTTGAGCATTTGAAGTATTTTTACTCAGTTTAATTGCATTGGGAGAAGAAATAGTGCCATTTCCCCAAGGGTCGAATTGGTGATTTTTGCAGTTGAATGGGAGAGGGTGAGAACAGTTGTAATAAAACATTAATGGTTCATATGAGACCTTAATAACATAATTAACACATTACATACCTCTGTTCATAAATTTGAGTGGGTTTGGAGGCATTTGGGAAGCCATTTTCAGTACTTACCTTAGGGAGATTTGAACCCCAAATTACTAGTAAAATTGCATACTTGGTCCAGAATCTTAAGAGAGTTTGAAGAGGTATTTTGGTGGCCATATGTTATCCCTGAACATCATATTCAATCCCTAATATCATTCATACACCTTCCTTGAATATTTGAAGGCATTTGGAGTCAATTTGAGACCTAGAGACCAATACTAGTCAAAGGGAAATCACTAGTAAAGTTACCTACATTGACCAGAATTGAAAGAGTATTTGCAGAAGTGTTTTAAAGGTACAAAGGCATCCCTGAAACACATATTTATGTTCTAATATAATTCATATACCTTCTCAGAAGATTTGGGATCATTTGGGGCAAATTTGGGACCTAGAGATCGAAACTAGTCAAAGGTCGAACCAAGGAAAAAAGTGAAAAATTGCAATTTTAATAAAATTCCTAACAAGGGACATTACAGTGGTATCAGAGCATGGTCCTTTCACCTGTGTATTAGGTACATACATTCAAGAATAATTGGCAGCCATGTCTTACTATTATGATGAATCCTATGAGTACAATTCTTATGAGGAATATGCAGATGCTTATGAGCAATATGAAGCAGAATGTGAATGGTATGAGGAAGAGGTGCCATCATGCAACACTTCTTACAATTTCAAGAGAAATGAAGATTATTCTTATGAATTTAAATCTGATGAATATGAGTATGTCACACCAACCAAGGATAATTCTATGAGTGAGTTCCAAAGATGGAGAGCAAAATATAAAACCTTGCCCCAACAATATCAAAAATATCAAGAATATCTTGCTTTTAGCAAAAATACACAAAATGCCATGTCTTTTGAGTACTATGCTGAACATGTTTTTGAAAATAGGCCCAAAAATAAAGATGTGGAGTTAGTGAAGAAAGGTTTATGCCCTTCTTGTAAAAACCCTTGGAGCGAGTATCATATATGTGTGCATGAAATGATGTCCTCCTTGAGGAGAGCTTTTGAGATTTATTCAAGAAGAGATTCCAAATATATTGATCCTAAGGAAAACAAGGGGAAAAATGCATCAGCTTGCTTTAATGAGCAAAAGGAAGAGACATCACAAGAGCATGAAGAAGATTCTATTGAAAATATGGAAGATCATTTCGAGATACCTTCTAGCTTAGACATGAACCAAAGAGCATCTACTGATGGATGCTTAAACTATGAAGGAGTACCTACTGATGGGTGCTCACACCTCTATGTTGGTGACATAGAGATCATTTTTGAAAGTGTTCCTACAAGTACAAGTTTCATTAAGCATGATAATGAAGACCTTGTAGCGGTTGAAGAAGAACCAAGATCAACTTCCCCATCACCACTTGAGCTTCATGAAGTTGGTCCAAGCAAAATTGAAGAAGATGAGGAGGTTCATTTGCAAGAGCCTCATTTCTTGAAGGGTCCTTAAAGATGAATGAAAATAATATCCAAGAGTCCCTCAGCATTCTCCATGACACTCAAGCATTGGTGTCAAATTCTTGTTGGAGAGCTACTTCATTGGAGGAAACATCCTTCCTTGAAGACATGGAGAAGATTCAAAGAGCAATGTGCCACATCAAAGGTAATTTCATGTCTTTTCTTTTTGATAGAAACCATTTGTTTGAGCTTAATGAATTGTTACATGATGCATACTTGAAGAATAATGAGGATATTCATAAGCTCACAACTCAAAATGAGCAACTTCTTGAAAAGTTGCAAGATACTTGTTTTTCCTCCTATGTTTCAGATTGTCAAATGGTATATTGTTTGGAGGATTCTCATGACATGGTGGATCATGAGAAATGTGAAAATTTAAATGTTCTTGATGTGTTTGAAGATGAACTTGAAGAGATCCAAACACTGGATGTGGTGGAAGAGGAATTTGAATTGCCTCTTGATGAAGGTTATGCAATTTTTAAAGAAGAGCATGATTCCTCTACATTGGAACCAAACTATGACAAAGAGTTCACACTTTTGAAGGAGCTGCATGATACTACCCACATGGATCCTTCCCATGATGAAACTCCTAAACTTTTTGATCATTTGGGTGAGTTAGTACATTCTCCTACATCCTACAGTTCCATGTTTTGGAGTATTAGTCTCAATGAAGTATGGGTGAAAGGGTTCTTTTTGATGGTGCCACATGAGGAGTATGGAACTCCTAGATTTAACTTTTATGATGACATGGTTGGAGCACATTCTTATTCACATTTGCAGCATCATAATTTGTCACTTTATGATGATTCACATCTACATGGATGCACCTATGATATGGATTTGAGTCACTTGAATACTCATGGTTTTTCTTGCTCAACACCGGGTTCATTTTATGTTAGAGGAACTTCATCCAACACTTGGATGAATAGATTTATGATGGGAGAACATTTTTGTTGGAAGCCACATACTTTGTTACATCTTTATGATTCTCACATTCATGTATGTATGGGTGAGACTTATTTGAGTCATTTGAAGTCTCCTTGTTTTTTCTGCTCATTATTTGGTTCAGATTCTAGTGGAGATTCTTCATTCACTTCTTGGATGAAAGAATACATGGCTGAATATTTTGATGCATATCACATCCTTTTGGAGCAGAATTATAGGACATGGGATCCTCACCTATGTCATTGGAGCAAATTTTATTGGTCACTTGAAGCTTGTATGCACTTGGAAAATGGTGGTCTACTTGCTTGGAGGTATAAGCACTTTCATGACTCTTTGATGAAGCATATCCTTGATGTCCATTTTCATTATGTTTTTATGTACTTTGATGATATATATTTGGTACTCATGATGTTTGGAAGAATGCATACAAGAACATGGGATCCAGGAATCCTCTTATCTAATGGTGTAGGTTGGAGAGCACTCTTAATTGTTGGGGTGCAATACGAGCAATGGGACCCTGGAATAATTTTTGTCTCATTGGTTTCATTTTTTTGGGGGAAGCAAGCAGCATGGGAGATGGATTCCCCACTTAATAAAGTGGTTTTAATAAGAGTAGTGCAGCAGCAAGCATGGTGGTTCCTCTCTAAAATATTCATGGAAACTCAAAGACTCAAGGTTTGGCAACTTCAAAGAATTATACAGAAAGCAGGTTCTTCAACACCCATGTTTGAAATTGCTTGAGGACAAGCAATATTGGGAAGGGAGGATTTGTCATGTACCAAATTTGGAATTGGGTCACAATGGCCTAATCACATTATCCATATTCATTAGAGTTTGTAAAATTGATGTTAAGGGTCAAATAATTGCCAAGGAGGAAAATTACTAGTTTCCTAGGTTTGGGGTGGAAGCTTTGGGATTTGGAATAAGGAGGATAATAAATGATGTTTAGACATTAGAAGGGTTCAAGTATTTAATAAATAGAGTGAATAAAGAAATTCAAGAGAAATCCTAAGTGACAAATGGTTTTGGAGACATATGGAGGATGTGGGACCCACACTAGCTTGATTTTTCATAGTGCATGGTATCTCTCTTTTGCAAATTCGAATTAATGGGAATGTGAACACTCTTGGGTGAGTTGGTAATTCATAACACATGTCATTGAGCATCTTAGGTCGAATTTGGAAGGATTGGTAACCTCCATGGAAGATAAAGAGTCAAAGTGGAAGTTTGTGGACACTTGGGCTAGATTCCCTAGTCCCTATGACACCAATGATGGAGCATCTATGACAACTATGACAAATTGCAGATCTGACCTCTGACATCTGACCACTATGACATGTCAGCCCCAAAAATAGGCTCAAAGAAGGCGAATTTGGGAGTTGGAGAAGCCAAAGAGACTCAAAATCGAATTTGGGAGAAGATGGAAGGTTGGAACTAGGAGACAAGTGGCAAATGTGGAATATTTCCTAAATGAAAATCTATTGAATCTATTGAGAGGATTTCGACCCTTAGAAGTCTAATGTTGCTTATAAAATGTAGAAATGAAGTATGAGAATGGCTTTTGATCATTTGTAGAATTTGCAATTGCATTTGTGAAGAGGGAGAGCTAGTGGATGACTAGTTTCTTGCCTTAGCCAATTTCGAGGGTGAAAGATTCCCATCCAAGTTGGCAATTGGAAAGGCCATTCAGACCTTTCATTTGGAGCTTTAATGGAGTCTTTATTTGCAGGTGTAAGCTACAGGGCAGATCATGGTTTCTTCTATTGCAGCTCGCTCCTTCAACCATTTCCAGTTTTGATGGCATATTCTTGATCCTTGAGGGAGGGCGTTTTTGGTGAGCTATTGTACTCTTTGGGGGAGATTCTAATGCCCCATTTCTTTTTTAATATGAATTAAATACTCTGTTATTGATCTCCAGAAAGTTTCAGGTCGAAATTCTAAGTAGAAATGTATAAATCTCATTTTTAATGGAAGAACAATGCCATTTCCCCACTACCTTGTTGTGAACCAATGTATTGATGATGATTTCGAATGAATGGATGATTCTATGATGCATTTGTGATTAATGGACTGCCATGGATGTATTTTACAAGTTTCATGTACTGTACTTGAGCATTTGAAGTATTTTTACTCAGTTTAATTGCATTGGGAGAAGAAATAGTGCCATTTCCCCAAGGGTCGAATTGGTGATTTTTGCAGTTGAATGGGAGAGGGTGAGAACAGTTGTAATAAAACATTAATGGTTCATATGAGACCTTAATAACATAATTAACACATTACATACCTCTGTTCATAAATTTGAGTGGGTTTGGAGGCATTTGGGAAGCCATTTTCAGTACTTACCTTAGGGAGATTTGAACCCCAAATTACTAGTAAAATTGCATACTTGGTCCAGAATCTTAAGAGAGTTTGAAGAGGTATTTTGGTGGCCATATGTTATCCCTGAACATCATATTCAATCCCTAATATCATTCATACACCTTCCTTGAAGATTTGAAGGCATTTGGAGTCAATTTGAGACCTAGAGACCAATACTAGTCAAAGGGAAATCACTAGTAAAGTTACCTACATTGACCAGAATTGAAAGAGTATTTGCAGAAGTGTTTTAAAGGTACAAAGGCATCCCTGAAACACATATTTATGTTCTAATATAATTCATATACCTTCTCAGAAGATTTGGGATCATTTGGGGCAAATTTGGGACCTAGAGATCGAAACTAGTCAAAGGTCGAACCAAGGAAAAAAGTGAAAAATTGCAATTTTAATAAAATTCCTAACAAGGGACATTACAGGCTTACTGCCGCATCCGAAACCCCAGACAAGTGTTCCAGAGGAATGCCCATGGATCAATGACCCTCAATAAGATTAAAAGTTCAAAAACCCTTTGCTAAAAGATTAAGAAAATAAGCACATACCAGGACTCTAATGATCCATCCATATCTCTGTCAAGATAGGGATCATTCAACACAAGAGTAAATAATTACAAACATAAAACAGATATTTCATAATTAGCAAATAATTATGTATAGAGGCCCTACGTTCCAATGCACAGGGAAGGTGGCCCATAAGAGAGGAACAAATGCAGAGAGTAAGCACGCTAAAAAAAAAGGTTTACCTAGAGTGAAAACTCCCAACTCGATATCAGTAATGAGAATCAACGTGAGCATAACAAAACAAAAAAAAGAACAAAACCCTTGGTGGATTAAAGTTGGCAATCACATCGTTTACAGAGATCCAAAATTTGTAATTCACTGAGATCACATCATTTTAAAAAAAAGGGATCTATGCTGAAGTCAAAAACGTTTTACATAGATAAAAAATTTGTAAATAACTGATATCGCAGCGTTTAAAAAATATATATATATATGTTGTATATTAAATAGACGGGGATTAGAGCAAGGAACAAGCTCCACAGAGCTGTCCTGCTCCCACTCAATGTAATAACACACAGGAATGATAAAAATAAAAGTAAACTTTGTAAACAAAAATCATGGGATCAAACTCATACGAAGCCGTCTTACTCTTCTCCCACACCATGTGCACAAGAATTATAAAAATAAATACAGAGTAAACTAAATTTTGAGCTCCAATGGCTATATAATATTTCCTACCTTATATATAAGCAGAGATCATTTAAGTGAAACCAACGTTACATATGTAAACAAAAGTTTAAGATTCTAAATGCAATCGCACGTTTAACCACAAGGACGATCTAAATAGTAGAACCAAAATTCATAATGAATTTCTACAGGAAATATGATTTAAGAAAACATATCCTTAATAGATGTAACACATTCCATTTAAATAATGTGATCCCAAAATCCGATAGCCACGAATAACCATAATAGAATAACACAAATATATACAATTTAATTGAACCGAAGATTTATGCCGAACAGAAATTACACAAGAGAGGCATCAATTCCTCCCAACCATAGAGAATCTAAAATCACCATATCTCACCCCCGAGCTGGATCACCACCTCAATCTACTGGACCAGCACTACTGCAATGCATCACTCCTACCTTAAAATTTGTAATAGTTAAACTTGATGGACTTAACAAATAAGAGGTCTCAACAAAAATGCTCCACCATAATGGTTCTCTTCTGCACCACATCCCAGATGCTCTCTCAGTGCTCCTATTTATAGTATTTTCCTAGGTCTTGTGCCATCACCAACCCAATCTCAAGTAAATCCCGTGATCCCTATCTTTGTGGATCTTATTGGAGTGTTGAGATCTCCACTTGGATTGATTGATTTTTCATAATGGTTGTGCTATCTTTGGTCCATAGATGAAGGTGGTGCCCCCTCTTTTAAATGATCCTCTCTAATGTTTTTCTTTTATTTAAAATAATAATAAAAATAGTTTTAGTGCACATCACTCTCACATAAATGTGAGTTACTATTTTTGTGAGTTGTAATAACTCAAAGAACAATAAAAAATAAAAATTCTTTTACTTCTAGTAAAATAGAAATTGTTTTGTGAGGGGGTGTCACAGTTGGATATCCAATGACACTCATCGGATAACCGACAGCCATTGGATAACCGACAATGGCATGTATCAATTAAAAAAATTTGATCAAAATTCTTAATTTTAAAGGTGAAATCTAATGAAAAAGTCAATTTCATCGGATTTTCTTGTCGGATTTTGGGTTCAAATTTTGTTGTGAATCCATCCTCCTTACTACAATGATCCTCAACACTAGAAATTTGATCCTCACCACTAGAGGACTCAAGCATGCCAATCTCCTCCCTGAAAGTGGATTAAATCTCATGATGACACTAGGGAATATAGAAATCAGAATTTTGTTCATACCTTTGCATCACATATTCATCTTCACGTGGTAGAGATGTGGTAGTATTTCTTTCCATTAAACTTTCTAGATCACATCCAACTGATGTGTGCTTGTCGTCTGCTTCACTAGGAAGCTCAAGTGGTGACTGGAAATCTGATTTATGTTCTTATTTTGGATCTGATCCAAAATATGTCTCACCACCCTCAATAGAGTCAATCTCCTTTACAATTATATTGAAATCACCAACAAAGAAGCTTGAATGTCCTGAACTGGAACCTCTTTCCACATTGTTCACAACTTCACAACTTGTTGCGTTGCACATTATTCTTCTACCTCCTCGGAAAATTGCACATTGTTATGTCCATTATGCTCATTCGATGGCTACCTTTTGAATGAGAGATTCCTTATTTCTAAATCATGAGAAGATCTGGATGCCCCTTTAGTGACTGGCTCATTGGGTGCAGAGCATTGTGATGGTGATGCTTGACTCTATTGAAACATATGCTCTACTTCTCTACACACATTGTTGACAATATGACCTACTCTTATTCGATATGTGCTACTACAAGGGTCCTCATTTGGAAACAACCCTTCAACTTTGAAAGTGCATAAGTCTCGTAAAGGAAATACCTCCTAGATCTACTTCCTCATTGTTTGGTATTCTCTAAGGTACTAAGATGGATTACCTCCTATAATCTTTCCCCCATAGCACACTCTGCCATCAACAATACTGAACTCTGGTGGATTAGGCCTTCTACTCTTTGTGCACATAGTATCGCGCAAGGATTCATCATCCTCATGCAAAATGGAAAATCCTCGATCTATGTAAATGACCTCTTCATAATTAGAAAAGGATTCTTCCTCTTCATACCAATCAAAATCTTTTCCATTGATCCAAGACATCACTACAATTCCACTTTCAATTGAGTAATGGAATTTGTTATTTCTAATCAGAGGACCATGCTCTGATACCATTGTAATGTACCTAATCTGATCATAGGCACATTAACTCAAAATATTTGCAAAAAATTACAAACAGTGGATTACTAGGAACAAATGACTAGCTAGTTTGACTAGAATTCTGAAAGAAACACCTAAACATCACTAGACACTCCCAAGTTGAAGTTAAGACCTGATAGGATGAAAATAGGATTACATAAAGTCCAATACCTTGATAGTGTCACATTTATGGGTACTTCACGCTCAGGTAGACTCCTTGGGATAAACCCAAGGATTCAAGGCAATTGTCCACAGGACTTCTGTGGAAACCTAAGGCTTCTGGTGCTTATTGGAGGTAATCATACCCAGGGTAGGCTAAGTGTATTATTGAAAACCTTTTACATAAATGATACAAAGGCTTAGAATCAATTTGGCTGGTATTTGGATTCCAAGAAGATTAGTGTGCTACTTAGGACTGCTCAACTAGTATACTTCCAGACAATTCCAAATGACCCTAGAGGGTCACGAATTTTAGAATTAAGGCATGGGATGGATTCAAAACAGTATTAATAACATGGATCAACTCATAAACTGATAATTGGACTTACATAAAATATTTTATTACAATTTCTGGAAAACTAGTCAAATTTACTATGCTAGGGAGAAAGCATTGAAATAGTGAATTACAAATAGCCTCAGAGGCTCACAAATTCATCCACGAAACTGATATATGGGAGAAAATACATGTATATGAACATAATAAATCTTATATCATAGTTTTATAACATCAAATGATAGTATACTGGACCCAAAGTTACAAAAATTCCTTAATCCTTAGTATTTTACAATATAAAAGAAAGAATATTGAAGATGAGAATGAAAGGAAGGTCTGCCATGAATGGATCAAATCCATGGGAAGGAAAATCATATAGAATCTCTTTGAAGAAACAGATGCAGTTTCTGCAACTCACTGGGGCGCAATAGCTCATAATGTCTTCCTCTTCTGACCAAATCACATAAATATCATAAGCATTGATGCATAAATTCCTTCACAACCTTTGGAAACTCAAATCCTTCAATATATGGAATAAATATGATCTGAAAATGATAATTTGGTGGCTGCAATAATACTATAAATATGACGAGAATGAGGTTGCAATGGGGCACATCACCCAAAGTTGGATAGGGGCACATCTCCCAAGCCTCAGAGATGGAGAGCTCTCAAGATAATTGACAAATGACCAAAATATGTGCATTGGGGTGCACCATCTCATTTTATAACATGAATTGGATTCACAGTATAATAAATGTGGTAATATACCTCAACCAATTCACCCTCATTGACTAATTTTGAACCTGTAGCTTTTCTGCCACCCTTTTTGGACTTTCCATTGAGGAAATTCGAACCACAGGTGCAATGGATGTTTCTTTGGAAAGTTTCTTTTTCCTTGGACCTACTTTCCTTCATGAACTCAACATCCCTGGATAAAATTAGACTCTGTATATTTCCTAATGCTTTTATCTTTCTTTCCTGCTTTTGCTAATCTTCCTTGATCCTTATCTCTCAATATCAAGAAACTCCTGTCTTCACTGCTTTTCTGCTACTTTTCCTACTTTTCTGCTTTCTTCTACTTTTAGGACTTTCCTTCTTTACCTTATTTTCCTAATTTTTTTCTTTCTTGTTCTTTTAGGACTTCCTTCTTTTCTTATGCTTACTGCTTTTTTGATTTTTTATGCTTTTATTCTTCCTTCCATCTTTTTAGTGGTTTTATTGATTTTCTCTGATTTTCTTCTAGTTTCCATTGTGGATGACAACTCATTGGGTCCACAAGCTCTCTTATGAGCCCTCCTAGGACACTTAATCATATCCACTCATTAAAAAATTAAATAATAGTAAAATATTTACATTTAATACATTGCACATTATCCTAAGTTTCACGATTAATTACACTTTGACAATTAATGCATTCAAAAATTACCCCCTTCAGTTATTAATTTTTATGAGAACCTATATGGGTTGATAAGGTAGCAGGATGACCATGTATCCTCAGGGAGGAGACATTACACAAACTCTGTGAAGAGATTCAAGAAGGGTCATGGAAAATACAAAGATAAGTTACCTTTCAAGTGTTTTGGATGTGGTAAAATAGGTCACTTTGCCTCTAAATATCCTTACAAGGAAAGCATAGATAGTTATTATGAAGAATATTATGACCATAATTAGGAAAGAAGGAGAAGAACAAAGGAAGCAAGTATGAAAATAAGAAGAAGTTTTTTAAACAAAAAATGAGTCTGTACGAGTAGTTCATCCAATGAATATGACAATGAGGTTGATCCAAAAGAAATGTTGTTCATGGAAATTGAAGAAGATATGGAGAATGAATATTCAGAAGAAGAATAATTAGTTGATATAAATTTTGAGGGAGAGATTATAAGTGCACTGGAATAACTAAAGAAATAAATAAAGAAGAATAAGCAATTAAAGGAGCAACTACTGAAGTATGAAGAGAAAGTAGAAGAAGTCAACATTTTAGAAGGAAATCTGGAAAGGAATATAAAAGAGAAAGAAGAGACGTGTAAGAAGTTGGAGACTGAAAATATCTCTCTAAGAAAGGAATTACAAAAATTAAGTACTCACTTCAGCTATCAACAAAATTTTAAACCCTTGGGTTCATGGGATTTGTCCCATTTAAGGATTAAGTCTCCTACTTGGAATCCTTTTCTATCCAGATATCTCTTCTCAAACCAGTGCTTGTCCAATTGTTGACCTACACTAAATCTTCTCTTAGCTTTCTAGCTTTCCTGATCTTCCAGTTTCAAGAGTCTGAGTATCAATCATGTTTTGCATTACCATACAATTGGATTCCCTAATGGTCTGGGCTAGTTGGAAACAAGTTAGGAATATGTTTGAGGTAAGTATAACCTCTACTCCATAGGCTAGCTGAAATAAAGGTACCTAGATAATGATGTCTTGGGCGTTACTCTGTCTACCCAAAGGGTGTTTGGTAAGGCTTTGTGATAGTTCCTTTGATGATCCACTATAGTTTTCTTAAGAATTTAGATTAGTTTTTTCTTAGTGGACTCTACAATACCATTCCATTGAGGTTTTCAGTTTGCAGCGTACCTTACCTTAATACCTTTTCCCAAAGAAAATTTGGTTAATTTTAATGACAAAAAAATACTGAGCATTATCGCAAACTAGAGAATTGGGAACACCAAACATAGGAATTATAATTTGGGATTCTAAGAGTATTATCACTTGGTTTGTATTGAAAACCTTCATGGGAACCACTTCTGTTCATATAGTACAATAACCCATTACTATCAAGATGAACTTATGATGCTAAGAGCAGTTGGGATTGATTTCCTCTATAATGTCCAGACCTCGTTTTTGAAATGGAATTTTCCAACAAAACCATCCGAAGTGGGAATGATGGCTTAGTTTATATTCTTGTGGCTCTCTAGTAGGTGGGACATTTTATGGAATATGGGTGTGCACCTTTAAACACAAAAAAAACTATATTACCATATATTTTTACACAAAAACACATGTAATAAAATTACTATAAATCAATATATTAGATGATTTTAAATAAAATGACTATAAATCAACATATTAGATTATTTTAAATAAAATTAATATAAATCAACATATTAGATTCTTTTAAAAAGATGGTGGGAAATATAAGAAATTTTAGTATTCTTTGGAAGGGTTTCACTTGTCATGAACTTTGTGTAAACTATGGTTCAACATAGAGATAAATCAAGACAAAAAGAGTCCACATGTAACATGGAGATTGAGACAAACAGATTCCACCTGCAACTTGGATATTGATACAGAGAGAGTCCACCTGCAAATTAGACGGCTGGATCCTTTCCCACTAGTCACAGATTGTTTCATCTACCAAGCTCAGAACAAGCACATATTTTCCTCCTGGACAACTATCGGGGTACTCTCCTTCCCCCAAGACCCATATGCATATGTCCAAATCCACATGCATACCCATCAGAAGCTAAGGAAAATTCATATATAGAGGTAGTTTCATTGACTTATATAGTTTGTCCAATTGAATAAGCAACAACTAGACCACCTACCAAGGAAAAGGAAAGGGAGAGATAGGAAAGGGAAACAAAGGCATGTCAGAGAAAAAGGAATAATAATTTCATCGTGGGAGATGAAGAGACAGGTGAAGAGGCCAAAAGAATATCCAAGTCCAAGACAAGTAGTTTAAGGTCCAGATTAAGCATAACTTATACCAATGGGCTCCGTTGATCCTGTTGATGAACCAACAGATTCTCCAGTTGCTTAAATAGTTGATTCATAGGTTTAATATGCACATATGTTATTAGATGATGGAACTATATCATACCTAGTAGAGGCAACAGTAGCAGATCCTACAAACTGAGCTTATTGGCAATTACCATACAAACTACATAGGGTGAACTATAAGTGTATTGAAAAAATATTTAATTGTACACATACTTGCACACTACATTTCCTCACTACTATTCTAACAAAAAAAATAGCTCTATCGGGGAATTGACTACTAGAGAATCTATTAGATCTTTCAGTGCAGCTGGTGTGTAGTGTGATAGTTTACCTATACAACTGCCTAAAAATCCTCTCCCAAATATATTCATCACTAGACTGTAGGGAGGAACTTGTGACAGTTTTGGACCGACAAACTAGTCCACCAATAATTTACATAGGACTTGGTTAATCATCACTATTAAGACTCAAAAGTAGGGCATTATAACTAGAAAAGGGGGATGAGAACCCAAAGTGTTTGTATAAGTTTTCAAATTATAGGAAAAAACTAAAACGTCATTGCTCATCACCCTACACCTATTTTTTGTAGATAAGTTCATTTTCCAAATTCAAACCTACAACCATCATCCATTTTTAAGTATAAAATAATATTATAAGTATAGTTTGCTTAAATAAGGGATCCATTCTTGGTGAATGCATACAAGGGGAAGAAAAAAAATATACTACTTTCAACCCATCAAGCCAAGAGAATGGCCAATGCTTCTGATACTCGAAGGCACAAAGAGTTGATGGATCAAAAAGCTTCAAGTGGCTCAATTTTTGAAGATATACAAGGATTATAGGTAAAATACTATAGAACTAGTCAAGATGGAATCATTATTCCCTATATTTGTAGATGATATGACCACTAATAGATTAACATAGGATCTTAAAGAATTTAAAGCTCTTCTTTTTTGTGTTAACTAGGATATTTGGCTTAACATGCAAAATTTTATTTCTTGGGGTTTTCAACCCTCTCATATGAAACATATATTTCTACTTTGCTTATCCAATTGATGAGGGCTTGATCCTTGAGGCTTCTACTGAAGCTGCAAATATCCATTTTTGTTGCACCCTTCTTGTTCTTAAGTAGACTAACCAATTTTTCTCCTACATATTCACTCTCTGTTTTTCCTTTGCCTGAATTTGGTTTGGGGTCACTTTTTGTTGATCCTTGACCTTTTAGTCTTTCTTTCATTCCTCAATTTGTATCCTGAATGTTTGCAATTTTGTGCTAACAACAATATGAACATTGTTATAAGTATATGGTGTATGCGAGGTGTATCCTGTAGTTATACTCCTAAGCATCAAAGCCTAGAATATGTAGTGCATGGTGTATGTTAGGCGTATCCTGTAGTTATACTTCTAAGAAATAGAGCCTAGCTATCCTAGTGTTGATCCAAAACTGCATCCCTTTGTGATCACAACTCAAGTTAGTGGAAACTCAATATATGGTGATTATTAGCACTCTCATATGTGGGCCACTTGGTGCAGATTTTGATGCGGAGTGTGCTTTCATGTTTTTCTCCCCAATCTTGTGAGTCTTAAGTTGTGTTGTCTCCACCGCTGAGTTTGAACCAACAAAGGTTTAGTCCTCATTGTGGATAAGCAATCATAACATTGAGTGTTGATATTTCATTTGTGGCAAGGCTTGTATTTGGATGTGTATCAAAGGGTCCTACAGCAGAGTAATTGTCTACCAAACAGTTTCATCCTCCTCATCTCTTATTCGAATTTTTAGGTCCTCCCCTTGTAAACCAATTTTGTTTGCTTCCTTCCACCTTTGTGTAATGCCCCTAGAATGACTGTGGAGCTTAAGGGAACCTTTTGAGTGACCCGACTGAACAACTTCGATATAATGGTCTCTTGAGCCTTCTTATGCCTTAAATGATTGAGGACAACCTGAAGATGTAAATGACGACAATAATTGAGAAATGAATTAAGGAATTAAATTCTATGTGTGGAGAGGGATAATTGATTGATTACATCTTGATTTATGATTAGCCCTGATTGATCAAGTCAAAGTGCAGTAGGACAATTACAGTCCTAGCTCTACGACTTGGGAGGACGCAACTGAGATGCGTCGTAGCTTTCCATTTTTTTATTCTGAACTTCGGGACGAAGTTCTAATTAAGTAGGGGTGTATGTAGTGCCCCTAGACTTGTGTAGACATTGAGGGCACCTGCTGGGTGACCCGGCTGATTGAAACATTAATTAAATAACCTTTTGACCTTATTTTTTGAGTATGTGTATCTGAACTGTTGAGGTAAATGAATAATTGCATATGTTAAACGATTAGCTATGACTATGGAAAATTATGTTGATGGATAATGCTTAACGACTAGCTGTATGGTGATTATGTATTTGGCGACGAAATGTATATTTGATAAAGATGAATGAGCAGTTTGAATAAATCATAAATGTTTAACAATGCTAGAGTTAGAAACCAGATGATGATTGTTGAGAATAGTGCTACTAATAATTTGTTGCGAGAAGTGTGTGTAGAAACAAGTGAGACGGTTCACCAACGGACACACAAAGGAACATGGAGGGTCGTAGAGTACGGGTAAATCACACACAGGGGAAGCGACGACGATGTCAACTTCCGACAAGAATACCATGCATGAGCAGATAAGCATTGATCCGCTTGCTCAAGAGGAATGCGTGAGGACGTACGAGGTGGGCCACGACGGAGCTGGTCACGTACGAGTTGAGGGGCGCGCAGTGAGAACGGACTCAGTCCTCAGCGCCATTAGTCCCTAGATAGCATGTAGACGGAGGATGGATGGTAACGATTCCTAAAATCCCTACAAGAGTTCCCGCAAGTCAAAACGGAAAGATGGTGGCAGAAGGGCCCGACGATGTGGTACCCTGTCGAGAACGGAAAGAATGGATGCAAGGACCCAACGATGCGGTACCATGCCAAGGAATGGAAACCATGGATGACTGGACCCGACAGAGTGGTGCCATGTCAAGGAATTAAAATTAAGGAACTAGGAGCCCAACGGCGCGGCACCGTGATCCTAGTGAGTTTGATTGTTAAATTTAACTGCATAAAAACTTATGAAAATAACTCTAGATCATTACTTAGCAAATGCATAAAAATAATTTAGGCATTTGCACATGAATAGTTATTTTTGTTGAGCATTTAAAATAATAGAAATCATTATTTAGGAGCAAAATAGAATCCTAAGATTAGACACCTAGTCAACTAAAAGCTAGGAGTTAATTAAAATATCTGGGGGACAAACTGGAGCAAACTTAGGGGTGTTGGTGCACTTCCTAGAGAAAATGACACTTGGATGGGTGAGTGTTTTAAATAATTAATTAAAAATATTTAATTATGCATGAAGCGACATGTGTCGCATGAGATTTTCCTTTATAAGGAAGACTTGGGGAATGGGTAAAGGGCCCATAATTTGGACGATTGTCGTAATTTTCGAATACCTCAAAGACTTGCTGCTATCTAAGGGTTTGGCTTAGAAATCCTGGTGGGAAGGGAAGCCCAAGCTGAATTTCTGAACTACTTGTGTGAGCTCTACAACCCAAAGCTCGGGGGAGGCCATGCGACTGAAAGCATGAGCCTATGGTTGGGTGGCAAAGCTAACGGTTGCTTCGCCAATGGTTAAACGAGCTTTGCTGGAGGGATCCTACAGAAGACGAAGGCGACAATGGACCAACCGGATCGGGTTGACAGGTTAAAGTTTTGCTTATTTTTGTTAAGTTATTCACGCTTTTCATTTTATTTTTTCAATAACTATGATGGCTAATTTGTTTGTATGAAGTTTTTAAAGTTTCAGGTTCAGTTCAAGGGGACCCTAAAGGAGGAGATCTACATTTGGTATCAGAGCCGGATGAGCCTTGAGGGCACCGGACTCATTTTACCGAGGGGGTGTCGGTATCTTCATCGAAGGTCGGATCCGAACAGTTGATTCAGGCGCTGCAACAACGATCTACTTCATCTCGGACTCGACGAACGAATCAGGTTCAATGCTTCGTAAATTTCTAATTTCTGTGTTGATTAGCAGTTCTGTGTAATATTTATGTGTTGATTAGCAGTTATGTGTAATATTTCTAATTGTTGAGTCATTTTGCAATTTCTGTGAATTAGTTCATTTTTTGAGTAGATAGGAAACCTCGGAAATTTTTATAATTGTATATCCGCCATTTAAAACTCATAGAACGTGTTTTAACAAATTGATAGGTAACTTATTCAATTCCTTTATTAGATCCTATACACTCAAATTGTTTGCATCTTATTTCAGAATTTTTAAATTCTGTGTGATGTGATGAAGGGATTGAACTTTTCGTTGCATTCATTTTATATGCTCTACGTCTTCCATGAGAAAGACCATTGCTATTTAGATATGAACCACTGTGCTTTAATACTCTTCAGATCTGTTGTAAACCTTTGAACTTTTGGTTGATGAAGTCGAATTGATACTAGTATCGAACCATTGCATTCCAAGCGTTTCTTTTAAACTCCATTTTCTTCATCCAGGACCGTGTGGAGATACTAAGATCTCAAGTCTGTAGCCTCACATGCTTTCTTTAGTCAACCCTGCATGGGGACATTGGGATCTTGGATCCAGAATCTCTTAAATTCAAATTAAATTGATGTTCCAATTAATCAGGTCTGCGATTTCTTAACCACAAGTTTGGTTCTCCAATCGAATCTCTGCGTTTGAATTAAATCTGATCGGAGTTTCCAGTTTTAGATTGTGAACCGTATTGATCCATTAATATCCTTGTGCCATGCTATGGGTCGAATCTCTGTGTTTCTTTACATATCGACAGAGATCTAGATTGGTTGTTCTTGCAATAATCCATATTTGGTTATGAATAATTGAATCTACACTATGATTCTTCACCTCTCCGTCTTCTATTGAACTGAGTTTTTCGTTCTTCAATCGCTGCAATATTCGAGCTCTATTTATGAATTAATTTGGATCTACATTATGTTTCTCAATCTCTTCGATTTCTATTTCCGTGATTGACTGAGATCTTCGTTCCTCAATCTCTGCATCTCTCCCAATGTTGATAAAGATCTACATTGGTTAATATTTGTGATAATCTATGATTTCATCTGTATTAATTGACCATTTCACATCTCCTGGGATGGATCCAGTCTGAAGATTTTATTTGATCCCACAGTTGGTTTAAACTTGTCCTTAAATTCTGCGAACCCAACTGAGGCCCCTTCGAAATATGAAGTTTGGCGTTTTCAATTTTGAAATTCACTGTATTAAATTCAGACTTTGGCATCATCTTAGTTCAACTTATAACATGTTGGAACTGAGTTTGGCGTTTTCGATTTTAAAAGTTCACAGTAATTGAAATTCAAACTTGGCGTCATTTTGGATTCAAACTTATAAAATGCTGGACCTGAGTCTTGGTGTTTGACTTCAAAAAATATTCATAGTACTCAAAACCCAGACTTGGCGTTTATCTTAGTTTCAAATTCATAATTTTCTGAGTTGAATCTTGACGTTTTTATTGTTAAAATTCATGGTATCCAAAGCCCAAACTTGGCGATTATTTTAGTTTCAAAATCATGACGTACTGAGTTGAATCTTGACGTTTGATTTTGAAAGTTCATAGCATTTTAATTCTAGACTTGGGCATTTGTTTTAGTGTCAAACTCATAGAATTTTGATGACCTTTCGATTCTGGAAAATCTACGAAAACTAACCTTTGTAGATACCCTCGATATAAGCAAAACTAACTTTACGATCCCTTATGAGCCAACCTTGTGCGTGAATCTCTCTTGAGAGATCTGTCAAACAGATTAGATATCTAATGAGTCCACTTCCTGCATAAGTTCAATCAATCTGACATTGTATCGGCGCGCAGTAATTAATTCCTTGAAAATTTGTGGCTTTTAAAATTCACCGTATTATAATCCAGATTTTGGCGTTATTCAGTATCAAACTTCTGATATTTTGTGCGTTTGCAATTTTTTTTAAAATCCACAGTATTGTAATCCAGATTTGGCGTTTTCAAGGCCTTAACCGAAACCGATCTGAAGGAAGAAGAGTTATTTAAGTCTTGCTAGTAATCCTCCCTTTAGTCGCAGGTGTATCTACCGTCGATGAGATATTTCTTCTTGAAGTCTCAGTGATTAGTTTTTGTTATGTAAAAGCTGTATCCTCTTAAGCGTAAGTCATATTAATTATAGTATTTTTCTTGTGGCATTAATTTATAAGAATCTTAGTAATACATGGAAGTATTTTACCCTATAGGTTGTATCTAGATACATTGGTAGTTAGCGAGAATATTGGAACTTAATGTTATATTGGTATGTTTCCTTCAGTTATGTTTAGATGTACTTATGAAAATAATACGATGATCTTATTCAAGAATTCGTTGATCTTATTCAAGAATTCATGCCGTGTGTGTTCTGTAGATCAGTTCACCTATGTTCCACTAGTATGACGTGGATTACTGTGTTCCCTCCTTACTCGCCAGCAATTGTGCCTTGTCTTACTCGCTGTGAAAGTTGACAACTGTAGAGATATCTATATAGGGAAATCGATGATTAACTAGAGAGTCGGAAGTTACGATTCCAAGTATTAGTTTATGAGAGAGTGTGTGCTGGTAGTTTAGAGTGAACTGAATATTTATATGCCAATTAGTCATAATGAATTTCTCCATGTTTTTATTGCTTATAAGTCGATTACATAAGCCATATAACTATAATATGTATTCTCATATTTAATTAAAAGTTTTGTTAATTGATATTTGGATTCATGAGCCATGTAACTAAGATATGTATTCTCATATTTAATTAAAAGTTTGGTTAATTGATATTTATTGCATCAAGTCGAAATTATAAGCCATGTAAACTTAATGTGTAAATCAATTAAAGAATTTCAAGCTTTTGCCTTATAAGTATAGGTATTTGATGATTAATAAAGAAGTGAACCACACATAAGACTTATATTTATAATATAAATATCCTTGAAATAATGATAGTCACTAATGAATTTAGGATATTATTTTGGTGCAATCGAATAATTAATCTAGCTTCTTTTATCTTAGAATATACATAGATGCATATAGAATAGTTAAGTAAACGTGTGGAAGACTCATTTTTAAATATTTAAGTTTTACTTCCTATTATATGAAGGATTCATTCATTAATAACTATTTTATTACAAAGGAGTATAGGAGAGTGCCTTCGGATAGTTAGTCAATCATTTAGATAATTTATATGTACATGTTAAAGAGGAAGGATTAGGTCTTGTCTAAATTACTTGGGACTATGACATATGATTGTTGAATAATTTATATGTGCATCATGGAAATGTTGTGAATAAGTTTATACATCTACATTAAGTGTAATTGTCCATTTTAAAGATCATTTCATAAAAGGGGAAATTATCCAAATAGTGATGTTATAGGTGTACATTGTGTGAAATCATTCTAATAAAATTCTATGTACAAAAATGATGTTATGGTTAAATTATATTTACGTGCATGGTAGAATTGTTATGAAAACCATTTAGACTTTAATTAATATTACACGGTTGATGCTTTTGCTTGAAGAGTTTAAATCCTTAGAAGGATATCCTAGTATAAAAGAATGTAGAACATGAGTGTACCGGTGAACTTCTCACTTTAGCATTTTTCAACAAAAAAAAAAATTACTACATACTTTTGAATGCAAAATCTTATGAGGTATTATCAACGTGTACAAGATTAGATTTTGTAGTACATGTAAGAGTTCTTATGGTTGAAAGATCACAATTACATTTATACCATAGATACATTCACACTTAATATGATTTGGAATGTAGGTATTATTATATATCATTAAATACTTTATATGTTAAAGGTTGGAATGTAAGTATTATTATATGATATTTAATATGCACAGGGTTGAGAATTACCTTGCTTTTAAGGATTCCTATGGTTAGAATCCCCATGGTACTTATAATTACATTTGCACCGATGTGTCTTATGGATAAGTTACATATGCTTTAAGTAGTATATTACCTATGAAAAGTTAGAATCATTGGGCATTGTGGCAGGGGAATGGATTAGATAGGAATTTCAAAGTATTACTTGATTTTGTTCTACGATTCACTTCTGAGGAAAACACCAATCTTTAAATTCAAAACCATGTCGTACGGTGATTATGAATCTTATAGATGGGAAACCTGAATGATTCTTTAGATGGATTTCAGTAAGCTAAGGAAGAGAAGATGATATGTATTAAATGATTTGTTTAAAGTTATGGATTAAAGTAACTAAATCATGAGCTATGATTGTTATGCTAATTATGGTTCTATAAAAAGATTGGATACTAATGGTGATAATTGTCTTCCAAGCTAAGTTCATGACCTACACTTGATATGAAGGATGTTAGTACATTTTTTTTATTTTTTTTTCTTGCTCATGAGAAGAGACCCTACATTTGGTTTCGTTGGTGATGCATAAAGATCGACATAGAAAAGTCAAAGATGCGGTTTTTACTTCTTCATCCTCGGCCAGAATATTTCGAGCTTCTCAAACAGGTTAGAATTATTCTTCACTAAATTTTCTAGTATAAAAGTTTGAATGATATTCAAGGTTCATATACTTTGATGAAGGGCCTTGCGTCAAGAATTTTATTAATTGGTTGTAAATGCTTATTTTTTGAAATCAAGGCAATGGCTTCGCAAGTATGCACTACTAGCTTGTAATCGTGCTTTGAATTGTGAAAAAAAAAGAGAAGTTAAACTTACTTGAACTATAGAATTTTAGCTATACTTGAGCTAGGAGGAGAAGAAAACTTCACATAAACTTTGTTTATAAAATTTGAGATTATACTTTTAACTATACTAAGTAAACGACACGCTAGTATTTAATCACATTTTGGATTATGAGAAGAGAGAGGTTGCGTGTAAGATTAGTTTAGGAATGGATAAGGTATGTATTGAAGAACAGAATTCAGAAGGGTTAATTCTTATTTTGAAATTCAGAGATTGTTTAAAATATATGATAGTTATACGTAGCCATAGAAAATGAAGAAATTGGGATTGAAGATTTTATTCCTTATGTGGAAATGTGTTAGTGCCTAAAGGATTTACATAGATGATATAGTTTTGTTGAATGAAAGGAATTTGTTATGGACGATTTCAAATTCGATTGCAATTAATGAGCCAGTAGAGGACTACTGTGGGGATTGCTACACTATGAAAGGTACGATTTAGTTATATTGTCAAATATGAGATGTATACTTATATGATGGTAGAAAAGAGGAAACGAAATTTTACTATCAATTGTGGTTATGTTGAAGAAATGAATGTAGAAAGAAAGATAAAACTCACCATGGAAGCACATGAGACTTAAATTCGGGACGAAATTTTAATAAGATGGGGTGGATGTAATGCCCCTAGAATGACTGTGGAGCTTAAGGGAACCTTTCGAGTGACCCGACTGAACAACTTCGATATAATGGTCTCTTGAGCCTTCTTATGCCTTAAATGATTGAGGACAACTTGAAGATGTAAATGACGACAATAATTGAGAAATGAATTAAGGAATTAAATTCTATGTGTGGAGAGGGATAATTGATTGATTACATCTTGATTTATGATTAGCCCTGATTGATCAAGTCAAAGTGCAGTAGGACAATTACAGTCCTAGCTCTGCGACTTGGGAGGACGCAACTGAGATGCGTCGTAGCTTTCCATTTTTTTATTCTGAACTTCGGGACGAAGTTCTAATTAAGTAGGGGTGTATGTAGTGCCCCTAGACTTGTGTAGACATTGAGGGCACCTGCTGGGTGACCCAGCTGATTGAAACATTAATTAAATAACCTTTTGACCTTATTTTTTGAGTATGTGTATCTGAACTGTTGAGGTAAATGAATAATTGCATATGTTAAACGATTAGCTATGACTATGGAAAATTATGTTGATGGATAATGCTTAACGACTAGCTGTATGGTGATTATGTATTTGGCGACGAAATGTATATTTGATAAAGATGAATGAGCAGTTTGAATAAATCATAAATGTTTAACAATGCTAGAGTTAGAAACCAGATGATGATTGTTGAGAATAGTGCTACTAATAATTTGTTGCGAGAAGTGTGTGTAGAAACAAGTGAGACAGTTCACCAACGGACACACAAAGGAACATGGAGGGTCGTAGAGTATGGGTAAATCACACACAGGGGAAGCGACGACGATGTCAACTTCCGACAAGAATACCATGCATGAGCAGATAAGCATTGATCCGCTTGCTCAAGAGGAATGCGTGAGGACGTACGAGGTGGGCCACGACGGAGCTGGTCACGTACGAGTTGAGGGGCGCGCAGTGAGAACGGACTCACTCCTCAGCGCCATTAGTCCCTAGATAGCATGTAGACGGAGGATGGATGGTAACGATTCCTAAAATCCCTACAAGAGTTCCCGCAAGTCAAAACGGAAAGATGGTGGCAGAAGGGCCCGACGATGTGGTACCCTGTCGAGAACGGAAAGAATGGATGCAAAGACCCAACGATGCGGTACCATGCCAAGGAATGGAAACCATGGATGACTGGACCCGACGGAGTGGTGCCATGTCAAGGAATTAAAATTAAGGAACTAGGAGCCCAACGGCGCGGCACCGTGATCCTAGTGAGTTTGATTGTTAAATTTAACTACATAAAAACTTATGAGAATAACTCTAGATCATTACTTAGCAAACGCATAAAAATAATTTAGGCATTTGCACATGAATAGTTATTTTTGTTGAGCATTTAAAATAATAGAAATCATTATTTAGGAGCAAAATAGAATCCTAAGATTAGACACCTAGTCAACTAAAAGCTAGGAGTTAATTAAAATATCTGGGGGACAAATTGGAGCAAACTTAGGTGTGTTGGTGCACTTCCTAGAGAAAATGACACTTGGATGGGTGAGTGTTTTAAATAATTAATTAAAAATATTTAATTATGCATGAAGTGACATGTGTCGCATGAGATTTTCCTTTATAAGGAAGACTTGGGGAATGGGTAAAGGGCCCATAATTTGGACGATTGTCGTAATTTTCGAATACCTCAAAGACTTGCTGCTATCTAAGGGTTTGGCTTAGAAATCCTGGTGGGAAGGGAAGCCCAAGCTGAATTTCTGAACTACTTGTGTGAGCTCTACGACCCAAAGCTCGGGGGAGGCCATGCGACTGAAAGCATGAGCCTATGGTTGGGTGGCAAAGCTAACGGTTGCTTCGCCAATGGTTAAACGAGCTTTGCTGGAGGGATCCTACGGAAGACGAAGGCGACAATGGACCAACCGGATCGGGTTGACAGGTTAAAGTTTTGCTTATTTTTGTTAAGTTATTCACGCTTTTCATTTTATTTTTCCAATAACTATGATGGCTAATTTTTTTGTATGAAGTTTTTAAAGTTTCAGGTTCAGTTCAAGGGGACCCTAAAGGAGGGGTTCTACACTTTGATTCAACTAACTTTTGTTAGTTCTTTGTAGGCAATTTCAAAGGAGCTTGGATATTATTCCCAAATGGACAAAAGAATTTGGATGAAATTGAAAAACAGGTACAATTTGTATCCTTGAGTCTTCATTGTAATATAGCGAAAATATTTTAATTGTAACTTGTAATCATTTAAATTGATACATCTTGAAAACTGGTTATGTGCAGAACATTAAAATAATATAGAGATGGGGTTGAGGAATTTGTAAAGGTTTCTAAGGAGCATTCAAAGAATAATATTACCACAAAATTACCATGTAATAAATGTGGCATAGTGAATGTACAAACATTTGATAAAGTACGAGAGCGTTTGATTTGTGATGGTATAATAAAACAATATAACATTTGGTATATCTTTCCCAAACAGGTATCATTAATTTTTTTTGAAATTATTTTGTCCCAAACATACATATATTATAGTAAATATATCATTTATATTTATATGTGTAAACTCTAATTTTTTTTTTGTCTCCTGCAGATTCCATCTGTGTAATCTATGTTACGATTCTAATTTCATTAAAACCATAAAATCATTGACATGAATATTAATTGTCTTAATAACAGGAATATGAACATGTTTTGGAGCATGATTATGATAATCATGTTGATGGGTCTCCAACATTGTTTCAAAATGATAATGAACTTCTTGACAATAATGATGATACAACCAATGTTGATGATGAAATGCTTCAAATGGTGAATGATGCTTATCAATGTCTTAATGAAAATATCAATGAGAGTTGTGAAAATGAGGGGTTGGAATAAACTGTGTTAATGAATGATGTTAATGAATATTAGAATCTAATCAAAGATGCCAAGAGACCATTGTACTCATGTTGTATTGATTTCACAAAACTATCAAGACATGTGAAATTATACAATCTTAAAGTAAATAACTTATGGTTGGATTCAAGTTTTGGCCAAATGTTAAAGTTGCAAAAGAGATGCTTCCTAAAGATAATACACTTCCATATTATGCATTAGCTACAAAACTTTGATAAAATCATTAGGATTACACTATGATATGATACATGCATGTCCAAATGACTGTATTTTATATCGAGGAAATTATGAGAGTAAATACAAATTCCAATGTGTAGAAAATCTCTATGGAAGGTGGATGCTCAATCTCAAATGGTGAGTAAAGGTGTTCCTGCAAAGGTGCTAAGGTATTTCCCTATAGCACCAAGGTTGAAAGGAATGTTTAGGTATGGTTTTGAACACTTTGATTTTATTCAAGTTTTCCCTTTCTTGCATTATCTTTTGTATTTTTCACAGTGTATGGGATGATAATATAGATTTTATAAATGAAAAGTTTTTTTTCTACAACTCTACATAGGTGTCGCAAAAAATGAGTTGGCATCATGACAATGCAAGTAATGATGGTCAAATGTGCCACCCTTACGATAGCCCAGCATGGAAAAATATTGATGACAGATGGCCTGAGTTTTCCAATGAACCCTGTAATGTATGAAATGCAATGGAAGTAAATGGATTTAATCCTTTTGGAGACTTGAGCAGTGCATATAGTGTCTTTTCTGTAGTTTTAGTTACATACAACCTACCACCATGGTTGTGTACGAAAATGAATTTTTGTATGCTAACATTGTTAATACCTGATCCCAAACAACCAGACAATGACATTGCTGTTTATTTGGAACCTTTGGTGGATGAACTAAATAAATTATGGGACCAAGGGGTATGGACATATGATTCTTATAATAAGACATGCTTTAGCATGAAGGAAATTCTAATGTGGGTAATCCATGACTTTCCTGCTTATGGAAATATGGTTGGTTGCATGACCAAAGGCTATAATGCATGTCCCATATTTGGAAAGAAAACAAAATCAGAGTACCTCAATTGTAGAAAGAAGTGTGTTTACATGGGACCGAGGAGATTTCTTCCACAAAATATTGAGTTTCGTTCACAAAAGGGACCATTTAATGTGAAGAGGAGCATCGTTACGCCACTCTAGCTGTAAAAGTGAGGGATATTTTTAATGAAACAAATGGAAAGGAATCAATTTGGGGGAAAATGAATCAAACAAAAGGAAAAGAAACAAGGAAAAAGGTGACAAAATTAATGTTGTGGTGTGGAAGAAATGGTCAATTCTATTCAATCTTCCATGTTGGGAGGTATGTAGATCCATCAACAAAGCCTAATTATTAAACATCACATGCTTATATGATCTGAATGTGTATATGTCTTGGTTGAATTCATTGTTTATGTTTACCTCCATATTAATATTCTTCTAATATTTTGATGTGCTTGGAGGCAGAAACTCATGATACACGTCACAATTTAGATGTAATGCATGTGGAGAAGAATGTATGTAAAGGAATATTTGGTACTCTTCTGGACATAAATGGAAAGTGCAAAGATGGAAAAAAATCATGTGATTATTTGCAAGAATTGGGTTTGACGAAATTGCTATGGCCATAATTCAAGGGATAAAAAATATTCCTTCCACCTGCACCACATACTCTTTCAAAGAAAGAGAAAGAGACCCTATGTTGTGTTATTTTCATGTTAAAAGTGTCGGATGGTTACAACTCTAATCCAAAAACCTATATATATATGGAAGAGATAAGTTTCATGGTATGAAAGGACATGATTGCCATGTTCTAATGCAACAACTCCTCCCATTAGCTCTACGACATGTGCTACCAAGTGTTGTTCGAAAGACACTTTGTAATCTTAGCTACTTTTATAGGCAAATTTGTGCAAAATGAGTTTCAACAAAGAGTCTTGACAAGTTAGAAAATGATATCGTGGAGACATTGTGTTTTCTTGAAAAGTACTTCCCTCCCTCATTCTTTGATATAATGGTTCATTTGAATGCACACTTGGTACGATAGGTACAATACTGTGGACCAATTTCATATAGATGGATGTACACCTTTGAGAGGTAAGTGAAATTTTATTTTGTATCAAGCACAACAAAAACACTTCATCCAAAGCTTTTGGTGTTACTAAAAAAATTGTGTTAATTTTGTAGGAACATGAAAGTATACAATATTTATGTAAGCAACAAAAATATACCCAAAGGATGCATCACTAAAAGCTACACAATGGAGGAATCAATAAAGTTTTGTGGAGGATACTTGAAAGGTATGGAAACTATTGGAATCACAAAATGACGAAATGAAGTATGGTATGATGAAGTCAAAGAAGTGATGCTTGATGGAAAGAAATCATCTGCTTTAGTTCCTTCTGAACTGGATGACATTAGTTGGTAACAAGCCCATAGATGAGCTCTATTTCACTCAGATGAATTTGATCCATGGATAGAGTAAGTAACATGATGACTAAATTTATTCTTTTATTCATATTTTTTCAAACAAATTAAGAATCATTTTCACTGTCCATAATTGTATTCAAATTAGGATTCATAAGATGGATATTTCCAACTTAGTTGTAATATCCCTATTATGAAAATTTGTTCAATTTTGGCAAATTTTGAATCTTGGACTAGTGAAACGCCAAACTGTCCCAAATGCTTTCGAATTTTGTATGGAATGGCTTGAGGGCTATTAGGACCTCCAAATTGAGCTATTATACCCTCATACACTTATTAAATACATTCATGGATTTCCTTTATCAAGAAGGAAAGAAGGGGAAAAACAATAGTGAATTCGAGGGTTAAAACCCCATTAGTCATTGACCTTCTTGGATTCCCAAACATTGTATGACCTTCCATAATTTCTGAAAATATACTTGGAATTTATTAAGGACCTAAATGGAAACCTAAATGCATCATTAATCAAGTTCTATAGTCTGCTATCACTCCCATAAAATAGAATGTTGCGAGACATAGAAATTGCTTGGAAAAGTTAACAATGGACATGGAACTTGCTTCACAATCTTTAATAAAAAACCAAAGAGGCCTACATATAGTATATTGGTCATCAACATTACATCATAGTATTCCTAAAACTCATCCAAATATCAAATAAATTCTTATACAAACATATATAAAATTACTCCAAAAATTCCATATGAAAGTAGAGGGGAAACTAGCTCGAATTGATGGTTTGCTTGCAATGTTTACATAAAAGACATGGAATTTCTAGATATGCCTAGAAGGTGCAGCTCAATACAGTTCTATTCATCATATATCATCACAATGGAGTCACAAAATCATTCTCTATAAATTTTATACAACTATGAGTGTTCCATCAACAAATGAACATGGACATTGAGAGAAGATTGTGAGAAGAGATAGTGAGGAAAGACATGAGAGATGAACTCGAAATGTAGAGGGAATCAAACATGAAACAAAACAAATTGATTAAGCTCTGATAAGAGGCCTGAATTTCCTCTCCTCCAACCAACTTGGACATGGATCTTTCACCTTCGAAATTGGTTCAATGGTAGGGAGGATGAACATCCACCGTGCAAGGACAAGCTAAATCTCTCCAAATTGCAAAGATGCAAATGAAAAATGACCAAAATCTGACCCAATTTTACTTTCTCCTCTTTTAATATCCTCCTTGGCCTCCTTTCCCTCCAAGAAACTCGAATTTCCATTCTTTTGGTTCATTAACTCGAATTAGTGTTAATCTTGGTTGTTACATTGACCCAAGTGACACTTGTCTTGATTCTTGATCTCCTTCATGAATTTCAACTTGGAATCATTCATGAAGCTTACTTGGTCCCCACACACCTCTTTCGCCCTCTTTGGGTCTATTTTTAGCTCTTACATGTCGTAAATGTCATAGAATATTTCATATTGTCATAATAGTTGTAAGAGAACATGTCATAAGTGTCATAAGGTCGTATAGGGTTGTCATAGAATCTGTCATTGAATAAAAATAACCATGTGACTTTTCACCTTCCCCATGGGAGTTAATTATCCCTCCAAATTCGAATTTGAAGATGGTGCCATGTGTAAAGGAGGAATATTCCATCATGTGGACCCCACATATCCATTTATGCGCCCCCAAGTCCAACTAGGACCCCATGCCACTTCATTTTGGAGCAATTAATGATTTTTTCCATAATTTATTGGCCTATTTTCCACCATCAATTTATAATTATGAATTTCCATGGGAAAGTATAGGCCTTGTGGTTAAATATCAATATTTTAATTTTCCCACATAACCCTTAGGAATTCAATAGGCCAACTTAATTGTTTATCTGAAAATTATTTAATTGGGGACATTACAGTCCTCCCCACCCAAGATTGCTCGTCCTCAAGCAATTTCAAACATGATTTTGAAGAACCTGCTTTCCTTCCAAAACTTTGCTTCCAACCTGTTCCAAAAATCAATTGAACCTTCATACTTGCACTTAGCTTTCCAAGTTAACTCATGACATCAATCCATGATTGAAATTTATTGGAACACTTCCTTGCAACATAGAGTTTGAATTTACAGAACAACCAATTTTCCTTAGCTGCAATTTGAGTAGTGGCACTCATGTACTGCAATTGTGTGTGTCCAAAATTAAAGAGATGCATATTTTTTCATATTGATATCTCTTGTGACATCACCACAAAACACCAAAAGATTAATTAAATCCCTCAAAAAAAATTGCACAATTAATCTTTACCTCCTTCATATTTTGGAAACCTTTTCTGAACTTTCAACTCTTTTGCTCACTGTATAATTCTTTGAAGTTTCCATTGAGTTTCCAAACTTTGAGTTTTCAATGTTCCAAGAAAATTTCAGAGAGGAACCACCATGCTTGCTTCTGAACTACTCTGATTACAATCACCTTCTCAAGTGGTGACTCAATCTCCCATACTGCTTGTTGCCCCCAAAATCGAAACCAATGAGACCAAAAATGATCGCAGGGTCCCAAATGATCATGATACATGCATGGTGTGAAATGTATACTATGAAATTCCATGAACACTAAGCATGTGAAAACTGAATCCATCTCTCAAAAGGTCTCCCACATAGGAAACTGGAACACTGCTCTGCAAATATGAACTCAAACAACTGAAGGTTAGTTTTCTCTCTCAAACCAACAATCAAACTGTTGCTCCAAGTGAGCTGAAGCCAAGCAATGCCAGGATCCCATTGCTTGTATTGCACTCCAACAAATAGGAGTTCTCTCCAATCCATACCATCAGGAAAGTGAATGCCTAGATCCCACTACCTTATATGTCTCCTTCCAAACATCATGATTAACAAGAAGAGTATATCATCATGAAGGATGGAAAAATAAGAATACACTAGTGGACGTTATCACTTCTACTGCAAAAAAAAATTATGTGCAACTCTCCCAAAAAGAATGCAACTCTAGAATGTAAGGCCAAATCAAATTGAGTCTCTTCAACAAGGCATGAAATTGCACATCATTATGACTCATGCTCAAATGACATAAGAAGGAATCATCAAAGAATCATGGATGCCCATGAAACTGCTTACAAAAGAAAAATGGTGTGTTCATGAGGTCTCTGCAATGAAAGAAAACATTTCGCCCTTGGGGGTGCTCAAATCCAACATGTGTCTACTCACCCAATCAATGGATGAAAAAACATTCTAACTGAATGGTCCAGAAGGAAAGCTTGAGGATTCCCCAAGTGCACAACTCCAATGGCTCAACTTTCTTCCATTGGTTCCACTCAAATGGTTCAAGTGGATGAGGGAGGCATCAAAGTATGCAAGTGAATGCCTCTGCTGCTCATGAAAGGGAGTTGTTGCTTTCATCAATCCATCACAAACAAATGTGGGAGCCTCCTGATCCTTGTGTGGCACCAAAAAAAAGAAACATTTCACCCAATTTTCATCCCCAATTGATGTGGCTGAAAAAGAAGTAGGGGGTGAAGAACTGTGAACCAACCTTACCTCTTTGCAACTCTTACCCATAAAAATTTCAAATGCATCTTCTCCATCATTGGCTGGTACAATTGTTTTGAGATCATGTTCCTCCTCCAAAACTCTGCAACTCTCACCATGAGGCATCTCATAATCCCTCTGAACAAGAACAAGTGCTTGGCTTCCTTATTGTTTTAATGTAGCCTCTTAAAGCACCTTCATATCAACATGTACCTCATGTTCCTCCATCACATGAGGTTCCTCCTTTGTAACATAAATGCTTTCAACCATTGAATGACTGTATGATATGTAGGGGGGTGTAAAGGACCTTTGCAACCTCTCTTGAAGTTGCTCAATATGCACCATAGATTTTTGGAGTGCATTTTGTGTACACTCCAACTCATTTGAGAGCTTGTCATTCTCTTCTACATCCTTCAATGTTATTCTACGATACAAACCAACAATATCAATTAAATAATCTATATCAGAAAGAAAATTCAAAAAATTACCTTTGGTGTCCAACACTGCCTTCTGTATTTTCTCCATGTCTTCATGGGAATATTTCTCCTCCACACACCAACATAATTGCAAAACCAATGCATGTGTGTCATGGAGAGTCTTCAAGGCCTCTAGAATATTCTTTTCATCCATCTTCAAGGACCCTGCATGAAAATGAGGTTCTTGCAAATGAACCTCCTCTTCTTCTTCCTTCTTTATTGGACTAACTTCATGAATCTCAAGTGGTGATGGGGAAGTTGATATTGGTTCTTATTCAACTGCTACAAGGTATTCATCTCCATGGTCAATGGAACTTTGTCTTGTAGCAACACCTTCAAAAGTGATCTCTACGTCACCAACATAGAGGTGTGGGCAACCATCAGTAGGTACTCCTTCAGAGTTAAAGCATCCATCAATAGATGCTATTTGATCCCTGTATAAAGTAGAATGTGTCTCAAAATGATCTTCAGTATTTTCAATGGAATCTTCTTCATCCTCATGTGATGTTTCTTCATATTTTTTCAGAGTCACTTGGGAGTGACTTTCGATCCTCTTCATGTGATGCTTATTCTGCTTCACCACCTACAGAACTAGGTGGATCATGGGTCTCCTCAATGTTTGTGGATGGTTTATTGTTCCTTACTAAGTTCACATCTTCACTCTTAGGCCTATATCCAAACACACAATCGACAAATTATTAAAAAGTAATGGCCTTATGTGTCTTTCCCATCAAAGCAAGATATGCTTGATATTGTTGAGGCAAAGTTTTACATGTTGCTATCAATATTTCTAATTCATTCATAGGATTAGACTTTGGTGGTATGGCACATACCTCTTCATCATACACAGGTTCATAAGAATAACTCTCATCCCTTATGAAATCGTAAGAATTGTTGAATGATGGCACCTCTTCCTCATACAATTCACATTCTTCTTCATATTACTCACAATCATCTTCATACTACTCATAGGAGTCATCATAATAGTAAGACATGTCTGCAAATTCTTCTTCAGTGGAGGATCTCAATGCACAGGTGCAAGTACCATGCTTTGATACCACTGTAATATCCCTTTTATGAAAATTTGTTCAATTTTGGAAAATTTCGAACCTTGTACTAGTGAAACCCCAAACTGTCCCAAATGCTCCCAAATGATTTCAAATTCTGTATGGAAGGGATTGAAGGGTATTAGGAACTCAAAATGCAGCTATTAGACCCTCATACACTTATTAAAGACATACATGGATGTCCTTTCTCAAGAAGGAAAGAAGGGGAAAAACACTAGTAAATTCAAGGGTTAAAACCCCACTAGTCAATGACCTTTTTGGATTCCCAAACACTGTATGAAATTCCCTAATTTATGAAGAGAGAATCGGATTTCATTAAGGACCTAAATTGAAACCAAAATGCATCATTAATCAGGTTCTATAGTCTTCTATCACTCCCATAAAATAGAATGTTGTGAGACATAGAAATTGCTTGGAAAAGTTAACAATGGAAATGGAACTTGCTTCACAAACTTTAATAAAAAAAAAAGGGGCCAAAATATAGAATATTGGTCATCAAAATTAAATCGTAGGCTTCTCTAAACATCAGAAAGATATCAGAGAAATTTTGATACAAACAGATATAAAATTACTCCAAAAATTCCATATGAAAGTAGAGGGGAAACTAGCTCGAATTGATGGTTTGCTTACAATGTTTACATAAAAGACATGGAATTTAGAGCTATGGCTCAAAGGTGCAGCTAAATATAGTGATATACATCATATATATCACAATAGAGTCACAAAACCATTCTCCACAAATTTTATACAACTGTGAGTGCGCGGTCAACAAATGAACATGGATACTGAGAGAAGATTGTGAGAAGGGATAGTCGAAAAAGACATGAGAGATGAACTCGAACTATAGAGGGAATCAAACCTGAAACAAAAAATATTCACTAATATCTGATAAGCGGCATGAATGGCCTCTCCTCGAACCAACTTGTACAGGGATCTTTCACCTTCGAAATTGGTTCAATGGCAGGGAGGATGAACATCCACTGTGCAAGGACAAGCTAAAGCTCTCCCAAATTGCAAAGATGCAAATGAAAAATGACCAAAATATGACCCAATTCGAATTAATCCTCTTTTAATAACCTCCTTGGACTCCTTTCCCTCCAAGAACCTGTAGTTTCACTTCTCTTAGTTCATTAACTTGAATTAGTGTTAATCTTGGTTGTTACATTGACCCAAGTGACACTTGTCTTGATTTTCTTGATCTCCTTCATGAATTTCGACTTGGAATCCTTCATGAAGATTCCTTGTGCCCCACACACCTCATGCACCCTCTTTGGGTCTATTTTTATCTCTTACATGTCATCAATTCCATAGAATCTATCATACTGTCATAATAGTTGTAAGAGAACCTGTCATAAGTGTCATAAGGTGTCATCGGGTTGTCATAGAATCTGTCATTAACTAAAAATATCCCTGTGACTTTTCACCTTCCCCATGGGAGTTAATTATCGCTCCAAATTCGAATTTGAGGATGGTACCATGTGGAAAGGAGGAATATTCCCTCATGTGGACCCCACATATCCACTTATACGCCCCCAAGTCCAACTAGGACCCCATGCCACTTCATTTTGGAGCAATTAATGATTTTTTCCGTAATTTATTGGCCTATTTTCCACCATCAATTTAGAATTATGAATTTACATGAGAAATTATAGGCCTTGGGGTTAAATATCAGTATTTTAATTTTCCCACATAACCCTTAGGAATTGTTTAGGCCAACTTAATTGTTTATCTGAAAATTATTTAATTGGGGACATTACATCAATTACCCAAGCCCAAAAGGATGAAGCTTTACTACAGAAACTCCACGCCCATAATTTTACTAGTTGGCTAAAAAAGTAGGTGATGGTGTGTTCTTCATATTATAACTACTTCAAAATTATTAAATGAGAATATTGTCATATACGAAACTAAATATTTCTTTAAAGGTTGAATGTATGTTCTAACATCCTTTAAAAGTCTATAGGTGGAAGGAAATGAAAATGTCTCTGATACAATTAAATGGCTTGCACATGTCCCCGGAAAATTTGTGTTCAAGTACAAGGGATACCTAATCAATGGTTATAGATCACATACCAAAAGCACAAATATTCAGAGAACCACCCAAAATAGTGGCTTGTGTATAGAAGCTTAATCAATGATGAGATCAAGTTCCAAAGATGCAAATCCTATACTTGAAAAAACAACATTTTATGGAGTGATAATAGATATTATTACATTGGATTAATTTTTTATGGAGTACACATTGATCAAATTTGATTGGGTCGATGTTTACAATAAGAGAGGAATTAAAATTGGTGATTTGGGTTTTACAATGGTGAATATGAAGAAATTCCTAAGTCAAAAGCATTTGCAAGATGATCCATTTATTCTAGCATCAGAAGCCAAAAACGTATTCTATTTACATGATCCTATTGAGGCTGATTGGTATGTAGTGTTAAGATGTCCTCCAAAGGGGTTGAGAAATGATACAACATATGAACTTGAGTATGCAGATCTGTCAAGGGTTGTAGACTTTCAAGAAACAATATGAGTAGATGAAGAAAGTAGAGTTGATGTTGATGTGGATGTGGATTATGTGCATTCATATTGTGAAGGAATATGGTTGAATGTAAAGAAATATCTGCCTCAGTGATAGGAACCATGACCTCCACAGTTAAGCTCGTGGCTGATGCAACAAATGACTCCACAATCACAATATTGGAGAATGTCCCAAACCTATTGTTATCCATCAAACAAGCACTTCTCCTTCTATGACGATACTGAGTTTTCGCTCACACAAAAGGAAACTATGGATTGAAGACATTTGGTTTTCTATTGATTCCTATGGCCCTAGTCATTCCCTATTTATCCAGTTTACCTCTTTTTTATGTGTTGGGTTTAGGACATACATGTTATTAGAGACTTGTCAACTAGCGAGTTACCCGCTTGTGGTCCCTTTACCACTCATGTTTTTTCCTAAAAGTTGCACTCGCAGGTTTCCTTAAGCATTCTAGTGCTTAACTCGTGAATGGTGCATTATTCACCCACGTGTTCCTAAAAATTAATGAAAAATAAAAAAGAAATTCGAAATATAGGAAGTTGGAGTTGGTTTCCTAACTTGCATACCTATCCAAACTAATCTTGTCTTGAAACTACGCTCCAAACTTTGTCATAAATACAAAGGGAAGGACATCAGAGAGGGAGACACATTCTTTTGGTAATGTTACGTTGGAGGAATTTTGGTAGAAGGAGAGGAGCAAAAGAATCTAGATAAGGTTTCAAGAGATGCTTGTGCATATCAAGGTGAAATGTATTTGTTTCGATTATTTCAATCAATAAAGAGATATTTTCTTTCCCATATCGCTAGTATTTGATGCATGAATTGGATATTTGAAAGTGTTTAGTATATTTAATGTTTATTTGCTTTCAATTTAATTGTTTATCCATCTGTAATAAAAATATTTGAGGAGGGTTATCTATGTATTGTAGGTCTTTATGCAATATTTTGAAGTAAAGCTTGAGGATTGAAGAGATTGGATAAACCTTCATTGGTACAAGGTACTAATTTCTCAAATTTCAAAACCTTATTTATTTCATATAGAATATATTTATTCTTGTCTGCAAATTTCCTTGATTTCTGCTTGATTATGTCAGTATGTTGGTGACCTCTACTTACCCCAGTCATTAGGAACTTTTTCCGTATAACAAAATTGGTGACTCTATTGGGGAGTTCCCTATTGCTTTGGAGTCTTTTGCTTGAATTTTTTCCAATTTTGAGTGTGATTATAGGTTTTAGGAGGACTCTACAGAGGGATTTTACCCTCGATTTCAACCCAAAATTTGATTTTATTGAGTAATTTCTTCTTTTCTTGAAATTTTTGAGACTTACTCGCGGGTATCCTTTACTTACAGTAGTGTTTCCCCCTATTACCCGCTAGTGACCTGTTTTACACCTGTGTGTCACTCGCTTGTTGTTGTACTTACAGTCACAGGTAATCCTGTAGGTGAATATTTTCCTACTAGGGTTTAAATTTTAGGGTTTTGTATTGAATTTTTCTGAAGTCACTGCTCTTTACAGGTTCTGTTTAGGCACTTTGTTGAAATTTTCATTTATCCTCTAGACCTTTTTTTATTTAAAATCTTGTTAAGGGTTTGTGCCTTACTCCTGCATGTTTGAGTGTTTGGATTGATTGTGCTTTGATTAGCCTCTATTGGTGTTGTTGGATTGTCTTGGGGTTGATTGATACTCCTGCAAGGTTCTTTGTTTGATATCTTTCTTATCTTTCAGTTACTTAATTGAAGCATTTTGTGCCAAAGTTTGTGAATTTAAACTTTTGTTTGAGTTGACATGTCAAGTATGTTGTTGTCAAGGTTTTGAGTGAGTTGAAATTCTGATCTTATAGGATAGGTGCAGGGTTTTTATACACTTTGTTATCTTCTTAGTGTAGTGTGCTTCTTTATAGATAGTTTTTTATTTTCATACTTAAAAGAGAAAATTGAAAAACAAGTTATTTCAATTGCAATCATTTTATTTTGATTTTCAAAAGTATAATTGCATTCGCATACTTCTATTTTTGAAAAGAAAAAGAAAACTTTACATCATTAGGATTGCATTATCAATTCTTTGGTTTCAAAAGAAAAAAGAAAAAGAAAGTGAAAGCATCACATTTTCAAGTTTATTTAGGCACTTATCATGTTGTTTCTATATTTCAGTCAAAACATCACTACTTGCACCACCACTACCTTCTGAGTATACAACGACCTATAAAAAGAAAAATTAAATTTAAATTTATTGGCAACTTTTATTTTTTAGGGTCAATCACTAACTAGCTTAGGTTAGTACTTTGGACTAGGTTTTCTTAAACTGTGTTTAGGGCCTAATGGCCTATCTTTAGGTAAATCCATCTTTGTAGAAGGTAATCTGGGAAGCTCCACTCACACCGGATTTAAGCACGAGGTCGTGAGAGATTGATTAAAGGCGATATCCCTTCGATATTCAATTGAGAATATCACAGGGTTTGTGCGTGTATAGAGACTTATCAGTATATTTGGTGCTTTTGAGTTTCAGGATTTGTTACCCTACCCATACACATTGATTCGACCTGTGACTGTCCCTCTGGACCCTCTCTGCAAGGTTGGTAGCCTTAGTATCTAGAATTTAGGGCTCATACAAAGGTGACGTTAGAAGGTTATTTCTACTGTACCTAGGACAGACGTGGGGGGAAATCCATTGCAATGTTTTGGGAAGGTGGTTGGTGAATCAAACACTTGGACCCAAGGTATCTATATTGAGGGCCCCGGGCAACTATTCTTTGTCCTTTCACTGGTTTGTTTTGGGCCCTCATCATCCCAGATGCTCCTTTGGAAGGTCATCTGTTTTCCTGGTTTGGACTAGTTAGGATTTTTTCATAGTGGTGTGTTGTTTGCTTCACTTGTGATTCGTTGGACCTAGGATTTCATTAATTTGAAATTTTTAGTTTTGGAGGACCATTTGCTTTGTATATCTAGAAGGTTACAAAACCTTCCTCCACTCACTATAGAGCCTCCACTACCACCTTAGAGGCGATGAACAAACACAAGTGGCTCTTTTGAGCCAATTGGGACAACTGATCTTCCTAGAGAACCTGATCTCATCAGGTACACTACACCTGCTTCACACAAAACTAGGGTTGAATACTTGCAAGCGGAAGGCTTTGTAAGACCTTTTAACCCACCATTAATTGGACCCTATGATCCGGTGTTAGTGCAGGTAACTTCTTTAGGTCAAACCAGGTTAAGTGCTTATAGGATCACATCTGGTTAAATTATGGATAATACAGGGGAAGGATCAGGAAATGTTTTTACTCCCACATCTGCCATGCGTCTGGAGGTTTCTCTCCTCCTCATGTTAGAATACAAGTCCCTAGTTCAATGTAATTAACTACTATTCCATTCGTCTCTTTGAAATTTAGTTCACCATCCTTAAGGTCATCTGGTACTCAATTTGCCACTACTTTCACACCCTTTGGATCTAATGTTGGGTCATCTGGCATAACTTTTACTGGGATCTCTAGTGTCCCTTTTATGTTGTCCCCTTTCTTTAAAAAATTCCAGACTAGTCTTACTAGTTCCGATTAACTTTGTCAAGGATTCCCTTAGTTCGGAGGTCATATTCCTCCTTCTACTACTTTGGTAGGATCTATTCCTCTCTACTCTACTACACCTTACATGAGTCAAAATCCATTTATAGGTTTTGGTTTTCAACCAACTAATGTTCAATAATCAAATGTACCTGTAGGGAGTGCTCCTTTTTCGCTTTTTGGTGGAAGAGGTAGTACTGCTTTCTCTTCAGCTCCTATTTCAATTGAAGGAAATTAATCTCAACGTTAGTGGACTGGACCCCAAGGGGGAAATCCACTTGCATATGGATGGAGCTCTTTTCAAAACACTCTCACTTCGCAAATGATGGTTGGGGGAAACCCCAACCAACCTTATGGGAACTTTGGTTCAGGAAGCTTTCCTCTCCCACCTCCCCAAACACATTTTCCATCGGTTAGACCTCTTTTACCTTTTTTGGAAAATTTGAATTTTCCAGACCTTTTGAAACTAATGAATGATCCAACCCATCATGATGTGAATTGGCCTCCCGTTCCAACCAAATTTCCTTCAGAAAATCCAAAGTTTGAAGGTAATACTGGTGAAGATCCTGGGGATCATGTCACTACTTTTCATTTGTTCTTTTCCTCCAACTTGTTGAATGATGAATCTATATGGTTGAGGATCTTTCAGAGAACCTTAACCGGTGTAGCAACTAAGTGGTATATTGAATTGTCATCTATTGATTACCATTTTTTTATGATTTAGCGATAGTCTCCCTTAACCATTTCCAACTTCCTATTTGGTATGATGCTGGTACAAAACTTCTTTTATTTAACTATTTGTTTGTACAAGCCAGCTGAATGGAGATCATTCTCCTGGTTCCAAGGGGTTAGAATCCCACCATGAATCATGGTAGCTATTATCCTTAAAAAAATACTAACCACTTTTTCAAATTCTTTCAATTTATCTTTTAACATCATAGAGTCTGCAATACCCTTTGGTTTATCCCTTGACATATTATTATTGTTTTTATGTTGGACATAGTGGCACAAGGTTCCTAGACTATGGTTTGCACATTATTATTATTATTATGTTGAACTTATAAAATAATTAATAAAATAAAAACAATCGTACAACCGATGCCACGAAAGAGAGTAGGAGGAACCATGATGTTATGAGAAAGGGGTTGTAAAAAATTGTTTACCTGTGTGCGTTGAGCCTATGTTGATGTTGTACATCCTTCTTATGTACTTGTTGGACCCTCTTGGTTATGCACCCTCATGTCTTATGTCACTCCTTGGTTTTATTTACCCTGAGATTTTTTTATTTTATTTGAGGATTGGAGTCCCTCTCTCACCTAGTGCACCCTCATGAGTTGGATTAGTGTGCCTCTCGGTGTAGCCACTTGATGTGTAAATCCAATTTACTATTATGGGAATATGCTTGTGTCCCTCTCTCTCCCAATTCGAATTTCTCATGAAGGAATTCGATTTGCTTGTGTTGGCTAGTCACACTTGTGTGTTGGTTCATGATTTTTCTCTTGTTCTTGTGTTTCATACTTGTGGTTTGATTTTTTTTCTATTGGTATGAGATCCTTGTTGGTCATTGTACCATTTTGGAGCCTGTTCCCAAGCTGAGTTACTCTAGAGCCACTGGTGTATGTTCCGGAATTGCCTCTAGAGATCCTAGATTGGCAGTAGTGGTGAGGTCCACTGCCATTGGATTTGAGGTTGGACAGATCTATGTATTGCCTCTGGAGATCCTGGTTTGGTAAAAGGGATTAGGTCCACTTCCTTGGATTTGAGGTTGTCTTAGAGCCCCTGGAATTTCCCTAGATTGGAAGTGCTACTTTCCATTGGATTGTGGTTGGACTGTTGTCCTGGAGCCATTGGAATTGCCTTGGAGTGGAAGTAGAGGCAAGAATTTCCATTGGGTTGTGGTTGGACTAATTTCTTGAGATAATTTGTGGTTTAATGTGCTCTTTCTTGTGGCATCATGGTTCCTGCCTGGGGGTGACCATTGCAAAGTAATTTTTGGCTTTCATTGTGTCTATAGCTGGGTGGAATGTGGCACGGTCGATTCCGATTGCGTATTTGGAAAAGATAAGTGGTTTATCTCATGTTTATTTACTTTATTTGTCTCTGATCTGATTTATTTATGGATTCACACGAAATGTTTGATGAAATTTATGAGATATTTGTTTAAGAACTGTCTCATGGAATTCAATCTATTTATGCAAGTAAATTTTGTGAAGGAATTGGAAACTAGTTTTTGGGATTTTGTGCGCAAATTGTTTGAGGAAATGATTCTTTGGAACCTATGCTACAGAACTGATATTTCTGCCCCTTTCATTATATAATGTGATTTTGATGGTACAGTAGCTTGGGAATGGTTTAATACACTTCTCTTTTATGCTTCTACCTTTTATTCAAAAACTAGTTCTTTGATTGGATTGTTTTCCATAGTTTGGAGACTTGGCACATGAAGTGTTTGTAGAAATTCCTAAGTGTTATTTTTATTCTTATGTATGATAAATACACTTTAAATTTGTGTGAGAATGTGAGGGGAAATATTCTTGATGGTGTTTGGGAAATGTCTACCAAATTTCTATCTCCTTCAATGGAATTGTTTTAAGTATATTTGTGACTTTGCATATGAATTGTTTGAAGAAATGTTTGAATGAGATATATGTGAGATTTTGTGAAATTCTCATAGAGATATAGAGACACAGTAAAATTCACACTAAGTCTAATAGAGATCAAAGGAATTGAGAAGGAAAAATGGAGAAGGAAAAACTATTTTACAACACATGAGAATGAAGAACAATTGGAAAAACTTCCACTACCTTATTATGTAGTAGAATGTGTAAATAAATAATACATCTCCAAAAAATACATTCATGACCTTAAAGAGGTAGTTGGAATCCACACGTCACAGGCTTAGATAACATAGATTCCATCACTGGACTTGAGAACTAGATGTAACTACTGAAGGTTCCCAGTTAACTAAGTGTAACTGATCGTAGGTAGGAAAAAGTGGCGCATTAGAGAGTTAACTAATGATATATAATGATAGAGTGGTGCATAAAGGGTGTTCAGATGACTGTTAGTGGTCATCGAAGCTCACTATCAGCCTATAGTGATGAAATCAAGGAAAGGGCACTAGTTAACTGATGGTAGGCTTCTAGAATCAAGGAAACAGACCGAGGTCCTAAAATCATGCATGAGGGCGCATATGATCCTAGAATCATGGAAGAGGGAGCAAGAGTGGATAATGAGTGGGAAAATGACAATTACTATGCACTAGGAAGTTAGCTGACATGGTCTAAACACTATGGTGGTCAACAATGTTGCATGCAATGCATGACTAATGCATGCATGCATGAAAAATCAAGGTCTAGATGGATAGAATGTTCCAACACCCCCCTTAATATTGAATATGTGAGGAAAGATTAGAAATAGAGCCTTGGTAACTAATACCAAAGGTCACCCTTTGCAAATTTATTAGTCCATTTAAGTGAGGAAAGAGGGAAAACCCTGTGGGAACAAAACCCCCCCCTCAATATGGACATGAAACACACGAAAATATTAATTGCTCCAAAATCAAGTAGGTGTGATGCTTGATCATATGTCTGGAGGTATCTTCCTCTTGGGAAGAAGTGGATCATGCTCCAAAAATATGTGCTTATATTCTCATTCAGTTGATGCAAGTGAATCTGGAGGCTCTCTAAACTTGCTCTTTGAACCAAACTTGATCAGAACAAATCCATGAATATGTAGACCATTCTAGAACTTGAAATTCAAACAAACTAAGGTAGGATCATCTCCAATTAGATATAATTTCTCTTGAAACTTGAACTTATAATCAGTGGAAGTTAAATGAACTCCAAGAATTGATAGATGGTTCTTTGTGATCTCCTTTGAACCAGTAGGGGTGAGATCAAAACCAAAATCACCAAAATAAGCCTGAGATTTGAACCCAAGCGAATGGTAGTGTACTCCATCTTCAGTGAAACTATGAGAAATTGTACCAATGATCAAATAGAAGTTCATAGGAAGCATGTGATCAAGGAGGGAGAATGCATCACCTCCTAACTCTGACTTAACCTCCAAGACATTCAGTAGAGCATCATTTTGCACACTAGCAGACTAATGTGAAAGAGAGGATTCAAGAACCTCTTCAGATTCTAGAGCATGAAATGGCTTATCTTATTCAGAATTCAAAATAGAAAACATTGATAACATGAGTGAGGAATGGATAATCTCTCCAAAAGGATTAGATTAATTATTTGTATCACTTTCATCTGTATTAGCTACATAGGAAGGGGGAAATTCAAAATTGTCTTCAACTTCTAGAGCAATAGAGAAAGGAATGTCTTCAACGAGAACTTTATGTGTTGAATTTGCAACTTCTTCTTCATCTTGAACAACTTCATCATGAGACATGCTTGAAACCAAGACATAATTAGAGAGAACACTTGAGGAGGTATCACTCGGCTTGTTCTCCAAATTATTTGTACCAATCTCTTTATTATTCTTTCCAAATGATTTTTCCAATTGGGCCCATAGATCACTTGGATATTTAGCAGTTTCCATGAAGTAGTGCATATTAGGCGACATAGCAATACACATTGCTCCAAAGGCTCTGTCACATTCATTTAGCCAATCATTCTCCTCTTCATAGGAAGCAAAATCTCTCATAAAATCAATACACATATCAAAAATCCCTCGTCTCTTCAGATATGCTATCGTATTTGGTTTCCACTCATCATAGTTGAATGGAGAGAGAGGAGGAACTGCTTTTAGATTCATGGAAGATGTTGTAGAATACATGCACAAAAAAGATCTGAAAAAATCTTATGGAATATTACTTTGCTCAGCAAATCTCTGATACCATGTGATATTTTGTGAAATTCTCACAGAGATCTAGTGACAAAGATAAAATTCGCACTAAGTCTAATAGAGATCAAAAGAATTGAGCAGGAAAAATAGAGAAGGAAAAATTGTGTTACAACGCAAGAGAATGAAGAACAATTGGAAAAAAGTTCCATTACCTTATTATTCAGTAGAATGTGTAAATAAATAATACATCTCCAAAGGAGAAATTCGTGAGCCTAAAGAGAACACATGTGGAAATATTAGATAGCATAGATTCCATCACTAGACTTGAGAACTAGTTGTAACTCCTGAAGGTGCCTAGTTAACTCATGGTAGGTAGGCCAAAGTGGTGCATTAGGGAGTTAACTAATGATAGAGGGGAGAATAAAGGGTGTTCAGTTGACTTCTAGTGGTCATCGTAGCTCACTATCATCCTAGAGAGATGAAATCAAGGAAAGTGCACTAGTTAACTGATGGTAGGCTCCTAGAATAAAGGAAAATGACTCAAGAGGTCCTAAAATCATGAATGAGGGTGCATATGCTCCTAGAATCATGGAAGAGGGTGAGAGAGTGGATAATGAGTGGAAAAATGACAAGTAATATCCACTAGGAAGTTAGATGACATGGTCTAAACACTAGGGTGGTCAATAATGTTGCATGGAATGCATGCATGCATGAAAAATCAAGGTCTAGATGGATAGAATGTTCCAACACCCCCCCTTAAGCTTGAATATGTGAGGAAAGATCAGAAATAGGGCCCTAGTAACTTAGACCAAAGGTCACCCTTTGCAAATTTATTAGTCCATTTAAGTGAGGAAAGAGGGAAAACCCTGTGGGAACAAAACCCCCCCTCAATATGGACATGAAACACACGAAAATATTAATTGTTCCAAAATCAAGTAGGTGTGATGCTTGATCATATGTCTAGAGGTATCTTCCTCTTGGGAAGAAGTGGATCATGCTCCAAAAATATGTGCTTGTATTCTCCTTCAGTGGATGCAAGCGAATCTGAAGGCTCTCTAAACTTGATCAGAACAAATCCATGAATATGTAGAAACCATTCTGGAACTTGAAATTCAAGCAAACTAAGGTAGGATTAGCTCCAATCAGGTCTAATTGCTCTTGAAACTTGAACTTCTGGTCAGTGGAAGTTAAATGAACTCTAAGAATTGATAGATGGTTCCTTGTGATCTCCTTTGAACCAGTAGGGGTGAGATCAAAACCAAAATCACCAACATATGCCCAAGATTTGAACCCAAGCGAATGGTAGACTGTTAGTGTACTCCATCTTTAGTGAAACTCTGAGAACTTGTACCAATGATCACATAGGATTTCATAGGAAGCATGTGATCAAGGAGGGAGAATGAATCACCTCCTAACTATGATTTAACCTCCAAAACATTCAGTAGAGCATCATTCTGCACACTAGTAGACTCATGTGAAAGAGAGGATTCAAGAACCTCGTCAAATTCTAGAGCATGAACTGGCTTATCTTACTTAGAATTCAAAATAGAAGACATTGAGACCATGAGTGAGGAATGGATAATCTCTCCAAAAGAATTATATTCATAATTTGTATCACTTTCATCTGTATGATCTACATGGGAAGGGGAAAATTCAAAACTATCTTCAACTTTTAGAGAAACAGAGGAAGGAATGTCTTCAACATGAACTTTCTGTGTTGAATCTGCAGCTTCTTCTTCATCTTAAACAACTTCATCATGAGATATGCTTGAGAATGAGACATAATTAGAGAGAACACACTTGAGGAGGTATCACTGGGCTTGTTCTCCAAATTATTTTCACTAGTCTCTTTATTCTTCTTTCCAAATGATTTTTCCAAATGGGCTCATAGATCACTTGGATATTCAGCAATTTCCATGAGGTAGCACATACTAGGAGACATAGCAATACACATTGCTATAAAGGATCTTCCACATTCATTTAGAGAATCATTATCCTATTCATAGGAAGAAAAATATCTCATAACATGAATACACATATCAAAAAGACCCTGTATCTTCAGATATGCTATCATGTTTGGTTTCCATTCATCATAGTTGAAAGGAGAGAGAGGAGGAATTGATTTCAGATTCATGGAAGTTGTTGTAGAATACTTGCACAAAAAAGATCTGAAAAACTCTTCCGGAAGATTACTTTTATTAGAAAATATTTGATACCATATGAGATTTTTTGAAATTCTCACAAAGATATAGAGACAAAGATAAGATTCACACTAAGTCTAACCGAGATCAAAATAATTGAGCGGGAAAAATAGAGAAGGAAAAACTGTGTTACAACACAAGAGAATGAAGAACAATTGGAAAAAATTGCATTACCATATTATTCAGTAGAATGTGTACATAAATAATATGTATCCAAAGGAGAGATTCGTGATCCTAAAGAGACAGTTGGAATCCACACATGTGGCAAGCTTAGATAGCATAGATTCCATCACTAGACTTGAGAACTAGTTGTAACTCCTAAAAGTGCCCAGTTAACTGAGTGTAATTGATGGTAGGTAGTCCAAAGTGGCGCATTAGAGAGTTAAATAATGATATTTAATGATAGAGGATAACATAAAGGGTGTTCAGTTGTCTGTTAGTGGTCATTGGAGCTCACTATTAGCCTAGAGTGATGAAATCAAGGAAAGGGTGCTAGTTAACTGATGGTAGGCTCTTAGAATCAGGGAAACTTACTCAAGAGGTCCTAAAATAATGCATGAGGGTGAATATTATCCTATAATCACGGAAGAGGGTTCAAGAGTGGATAATGAGTGGAAAAATGGCAAGTACTATGTGCTAGGAGGTCAGCGGACATGGTCTAAACACTAGGGTGGTCAACAATGTTGCATGCAATGCATGACTAATGCATTGAATGCATGCATGAATGAAAAATAAAGGTCTATATGGATAGAATGTTCCAAAAATATACCTCTTTTATGACTGATAAATTTTTTATTTATATTTGGAATGGCACTTGAATGATTCTATGAGCTGTGGATTTAATTATTCTAGCAATTTCTAGAATTACTAGTCAATTCAGATGAGTAGAATTAACTAGTTTTGTGAATTATTTAATGGAATGTATATGGGAGGAAGGATACATACATATGAATTTAGGTCCCCCCTTATATGATTTCCATGAGCTACATTAGTCATATATTTATCTTTATTTTTCATTTCGAAAGTTAAATTGGAAACTAGGTACATTAAAGTGAAAATTGATAGCTAGTTGTGGATTGAAATATCTATTTTCGTAAAAATAGAATGATACAACCATGTTCTCTATTTATAAATTTTTATCATGCTATAGGTGTCTATTTATAAGGTTTTATCCTTTACTTATGTATTCATTTCATGTTGGTTCAGTTATTTAGACTCAATTCCTTGCGGTGAAAGTTAACTAGTTTCATAATTTGGAATTGATGGAAAAGATCACCTTATGTGCAATTGGAATGATCTGCAAATAAAATTTTAATTAGTTGTAGGTGCACACTTAAATATGTTGTTAATGTATTTAGGATTTATTTTTGGTTTCATGACATGGTTACAAGTTGATTTTGTGTAAGACTTGTTGCTTATATTGGAAAACTGGTTAACTAGTCTTGTGGACTCTCTTTCGTAATTACCATGATTAATTATTGTAATTATGACTTATTTACATGTAATTAGAGGTTATTAATCCATTTATATTGATAATATATGGTTATTTTTTAAACAATTGGATTTGTGATAAGTGTCGTCATCTGCGCACTAAGTGTCGTTAAATGTCATAATTAACACCTTTATCACTAGTCAACTGTGATTAAGAATAATTAGCCTTTAGAAGTGGTTATCATATCTGATATGGATTCGATTGAAGGTTTGATAATGTTATATGATGTTAAGAATCCTTAACAACCCTTAGATCATATGTTCAATGTGTTAATGAATTTATATTAAATTATTGGATTTTGTGTCGCAATTAATTTTGGAAAAATAGAAATTAAAGGTTTATGGTTTATCAGTTGCACTAAAAATAAATTAATTAGCATTAGAGAGTTAATGATATGTCCCTTAGACACTCTGATAGCCTTAGAGAGTTAATGATCTGTAGGGTTCTTCAAGTTGAGCAAGTGACTTTTTTTTTTTTTTAATCTCCTTTCTCATAAATATTAACATAACCATCATGATAATAAAAATAAAATATTAATTCTTTTAATATTAAATTTTCTAGGATCTCCACACATACTTATTTTTATTTTTTTAATTATGTGTGCATGAACAATTTTATTTTCCCATTTTTCTTTGTCTAGGTACCTCTTCGACAGGCCATTCCGACAGTATCTTTCTTTCTTCTTATGGGGAGTATTGCGTAGCGATCGGGAGTCATTACCGCGATCTCTCAACTATGCTCCTTGGAGACTAAGGGATGTTGAGGGATAAGGCTCTCCTTATTGCCTGCCCTTCAACTCATCACACACGACCAAATCGTTATGGTCTTTCCCGTACGGCATATGCTTCCCCGGGTGAGCTGAAACGGATTCGCCCATGCGTGAATTGCTAATTTGGGGTCGACAATCAGTTGTCGTACCCCTAAGTGTTCTTTCCGTTCTTACAACCCCTATAATTCCATTATGGGTCAGTCGGTAAATCGTCTTACCTACCACTGCACACTCACTCAAACGCATATTAGTAGCGCTACACTATAAAACATTTGTATCATCCTTTTTATTTTCTTTGTCAGTCGAGTATAAACAAATCATCATTTTTCATTTCAAGTAATTTCAACATTGATCATTTTTCATCTCCTCGGTCTGTTGAGTATATCCATAAATCATCATTTATCTAACCATTTTTATTTCGTACATAAAATCTAAAGCAATCATTCATGGTTCAAGTTTTTTTTATAATTCCGGGTCACTTCAAACCAGTGCCCTCAAAATAGTTAAATCAGTCGTAGGTCTCAAAAGTAGTCTGATTAGTCATAAGTCTCAAATCATAAGTCTAAAATAATCAAATCAATCATAAGTGCTGAGGCAGGCATTACATACACCCCCTCTTATTAAAACTTCATCCCGAAGTTCAAAACAAAAAAGGAAAGTCTCGACGCATCTCAGTTGCATCCTCCCAGGTTGCAGAACTAGGACTATAGTTGTCCCATTGAACCTTGACCTGATCGATCACACGGTGCCTAAGCTTCCATGTTTGACGATCCAATATGCATATCGGCTCTGCCGTCACGGCCCCTTCATCCGTTATCTGTAGGTTACTCATGTCAATAATATGTTCCGAATCAGAAATGTAATGTCTAAGTGCTGATACATGAAAAACATTATGCATCCTATGCAATGATGATGGTAGTGCAAGACGGTAGGCAACCAATCCTATCCGTTCCAATATATCGAAGGGTCCCATGAATCTAGGAGATAGCTTCATCCCTTTCCCAAACCTGATAGTACTCTTTTTCGGCCTTACTCGCAAAAATACTCGATCTCCAACCTGATACTCTCTATCTGTTGAAATATTGTAACTTCTAAGAATATTATATTTGTACTTAATTATTCTGGAGATGTTTCAATACTCCGTGAAGACCTTATTGTATATCCGGAGATATTTATTCCTCCGTCGGAATGTGGTAACTTGGGTTATTAGACATCCCTAGTGGGGGTCGGCCTTGTATGTGTTATGTGGGTCAAAGGGTTATTAGACCACCCTAGAGGGGTCGGCCCATTCAGTTGCAATGGGGTGTTTAACCCAGTGGTTAAGTTGGGGCCGACCTAGTTAATATAAAATACAAGTCAGAGATGTGTATAAATAGAGGAGGTGTGTTCCTCATTTATACACACACACACACTCACTTGTGAATAACGCATAGGTGAGGGACAGATCTGCTATGGAGGAGAAGGATATCATTTCTAGGGTTTGCATCCTTGTATTTGCTAGTCATCTATATTGAGGAATCTTTGCTGGGTTTTCTACCTGATGAGGGTTTCCCAAGATAAATTTGTGTCTCTTGTGTTTATGCTGTGCTTGTTGTTCTTTCAGTGATCCTGTATATGCTATTGTTGTGAAATGGAATGTAATGCCGATATTTTCTGTCTTAGCATATTGAATCTTAATATGGTATCAGAGCTAACCTGAAGGAAGGCAATGTATGGCACTTACGACACTTGCTTCACTTGCGACAATTTGAAGGTTAAGGTTTTATATAGCAAAAAACAGTCATCCTGGAACTTTCGCTATAAATACATTTTGGCGAAGGTTTAGGATCTGAAACATTTACAAGTCGTAGATAACATTCCCATGTATCTTGTGTCCAAAGGAAACCCTAATATTCGTTGTACTTTGTGAGTTATGATCAGTACAAGTTAGGGTTTCTGCCTCTTCCAAATCTCAGTCATAATCAGGTGACCTAGGAAAAAAGGTCATAACTTGGGCTAGGAAGCTCCAAATGAAATTTTGTAAAAAGTGACAAGTATTTCACGGACTTTAATATCTCAGGAAATGTTTTCAAAGGCTGAAGTTGAACCAGTGACACGTGGCACTCCGTACAAGTTCGCTCTCCTGTTTTATCCCATAAACAGGTCACGTTGGGACACTTGGAATAACTCTCTCTCAGAGAATCCAATTGAGGTTAGACCTATTGGGATGGAAATATGACAAGTCAGGCTACCATATGAAAAAATTTTAGACCCTGTGGATGGAAAATTTCAGAGTTACACCAGAAACAATCAGGTACATATTTCTATCAAAACATAATTATTTTTTAGCACCGTCATTCATGGCTTCTGGAATTTAGGGTTTCGGAGAAAGTTGTAATTTTTGTAATCGAAGTCCACGGCTGAATAATCCTCATCAAAATCGAAATTTAGATACCAAGATCAAAACTTTTGGTTGGTCAGAAGAGTGGGCTTGATCAAACCCTAGTTCGGGATTTTGATCGGAAAGGTGAAAATTAGGGCTTCTGCAAAAGTTTGAATTTTTGAAGTCTGTGACCACGGCTGGAAGCTCCTCAGAAAAATAAAAGTTTAGAGATTTGGATCGAGCCTTTTGATTGGGTGGAAGGGTGGGATTCATCAAACCCTAGTTCGAGATCCTGCCAGAAGATTCAGAAGTTTCAAAGGCAATTTTGAGGGGTCAAATTTTGGAGATTTCAAAATTGAAGTATGCTAGCTTGATCAGCTCAGCAAGGCACATATTTCCATCCATTCAGAAGTGTGAAAGTCAAAGTTTGAATTTTTAGGGTTTCTCTAACAAACCCTAATCTAGCCCCAGATCCAGTTTTAGGGGGAGATGAGGCTAAGGCCTTACATAAGAAGACTACAAGAAATATCGACAGGTATGACTTAAGAAGAAATAGGTATGTTTTGAAATCTGATTCTTGATTAAGTTCATAATATGTTTGTCTTCATATTATTTAGGTTAGTACAATCTCGATTAATGTTAGAATTGTCTTATCACCCTAATAAAAGTATGAATGCATGTGAATGATAGAAGACATTTATTGATTAGGGTTATATGATTGTACTAATGCACTGTGGTGTTGTATGAGGTTGATGTTGTCTGCTAACAAGATACAGGTACATCAAGAAAGACAAATCAAGTTCCATGACTATGATGACATAAAGACAAATACTTATCCATAGTCTTTAGAAGCTCTACTTACGAGGTATGTATAGTTTATTTCTACTATGCTTAACTTATGAGGTATGCAGGTTACTATCACAAGGTCTCTAAATCATTGAAGAGACTAAAGATATTGTTTGGGTATGTTAGAAATAAATAAGCATGTATCTAATCCCGGTATGTCTTCCTATGTTAGAATCCTACTTTGTGCTAGGATCTTAGATACCCATGTATTGAATGATCATGACCATACATATTCAAGATTATTTAGAATTATAATGTTTTGATAATATTGAGATTATACTAATGAATGTATGTCTGTGTATGAGATCATGAGGATGACACTAGTGCACACTTGAGCATGCACAGTGGTACAGAATGAATAGAAGTTCAAAAGACATATAGAAGATCAAGCGGGAGGCAACCACACAAACATAAAAGATAAGTATTTGAGTTGTTATTTGAATCTCTGAAATAGTAAATGATATTGCTTGTAATGGTTGTATGCATATTTGTATTTCTAGAATATATCATGCTGAGTGTAAACACTCATATAGCATTGAACAGTATACTACTAATATGCATATGATTGATAAGTTGGACAAGCATTCCATTGTTGATTGTCTAGAATGAAACCTCTTTGCTGACATACTAAGAGATGTGCACACTCTCGATAATATGTTCTGGTAGAGATGGAAGGCATCTAGATAGCCACTGTATGCATACAGGATGTGGAAAAGTGTTGTGCCATAGTATTGGTCAAGATTGTTGCATAACTATGAAAATCATATTTGTATGCATAATAGGTTATCATGTCAACATGATTTGATGATTATAAAGTATTACTAATGATGTACTTAATTTTGATTTGTAGGAAAGATCATGAAGAATGATGAACACTGAACAAGTGATGGATGTTCAACAAGAATATTTACAAATCAAACATACTATAGAAGGCTCGTGGCTAGAAGATTCTCTTAGAAAGAGGAAGAGGATCATGACGAGATGTTTGCTCCAAGTAGCTAGATAAATATTGTTCTCTCAATGGTGTGATTGAAGAAGAAGAGCAAATCGAGAAAACTCCCAGGATTCAATTGAAGAAAGCTCTGTATGGGTACCCAAGATCGATAGTCATTTGATGAGCTTAATGATCACCATGGGTGATGTAGACTTCAACCTTTGCTACAAGGTTGAAGATAGTATCTATATACAGAAGGAACTCACCACAGAGTTCAAATGATCTTGAGGCGCATATCAGTAGACCCATCTGACGAGAGATGGCACAGATAGATATGCAGAAGATCACTCAATGCAGAGTGTGAATGATGTTCAGTCACAGAGGAAGAATTGATAGCTTCTTGACAAGCTTGGGCTTTACCAAGAGTAAAGTTGATCCTAACCTTTACCTTAAGGTTATGGATGATACTATGATTGTATGTGGATGATCTCTTTCTGACAAGGAATGAGAAACAGAGCATGGAAAGCAAGAAGAAGCTAGCTACAGAACTTGGGATGAAAGATCTCGGATTGATGAATTACTTCCTAAGACTGGAAGTATGGCAAGACCCAGAAGGAATCTTTCTCAACCTGGGAAAGTATGCTATGGAGATATTGAAAAGATATGATATGTTGGAATGGCCACTCCCATGGATTCCAACTTGAAGCTATTAGCTGATGACTCATAAGAGTTAGTGGACGTAACTCTGTATAGACAGATTATTGGGTCATTGATGTATCTAATGAATTCCAGGCCAGATATATGCTTTGCTAGCTGCAAAGCAAGTGATGAGGTACCTAAAAGGTACTATAGATTTTGGTCTATGTTATCGTGGAGATCATGACTTCCGATTGTATGGCTACACAGATGTTGATTGGGCAGGAAGTGTATCAGACAGGAAGAGCACATCGGGTGGATGTTATTGTCTAGGATCTTCCATGATCTCGTGGTTTAGTAGGAAGCAGTCAAGTGTGGCTCTTAGCACAGCTGAAGCGGAATATATAGCTGCCTGCTCTGCTAACTGTGAAGCAGTATGGCTTCAAAAATTATTATCAAGATTATTTGACTTAGAGATGGACCTCACTCTGATCCTATGTGACAACCAGAGTTGTATCAAGATGACATAGAATCCATTGTTCCATGATAAGTCAAAGCACATAGAGATCCGATATTTCTATATATGGGATATGGTGTAGAAAGGAGCTATCAAGCTCGAGTATGTGAGCACTAACGAACAAGTTGCTGATATATTGACCAAACCTTTGTCTCGAGTAAAGTTTGAGTATTTTCGAGACAAGCTTGGTGTAGTTCAGAAGGACCCTCCTCGAACGAGGGAGTGATGTGGTCACTCATGATGAGATTGCCTGCATCGACACTGAGGTCGATGATGTGGAAACCTATATTGGTGATGCCAACAGTGAGGTTGGTGAAGGGTCCTTAGATAGGGTCTAAGTTGATGAGGGGATTGCATCATCCTTGAACACATGTTCTAAAAGGATCCATAGGCATATGTCTCCGAGAAAGAAGAGGAATTGCATCATCCCCGAACGTAGGTCCCTTGAATTGATCCGTAGACAGATGTCTTCGAGAATGAAGTCCTTAGTGGACAAGTGGGGATTGCATCATCCCCATACTTAGGTCCCTTGAATTGATTCGTAGACAGATGTCTTCGAGAATGAAGTCCTTAGTGGACAGGTGGGGATTGCATCATCCTTATACTTAGGTCCCTCGAATTGATCCGTAGACAGATGTCTTCAAGAATGAAGTCCTTAGTGGACAGGTGGGGATTGCATCATCCCTAGACTTAGGTCCCTTGAATTGATCTGTAGACATATGTTTTCGAGAATGAAGTCCTTAGTGGAAAGGTGGGGATTGCATCATCCCCAGACTTAGGTCCCTTGAATTGATCCGTAGACAAATGTCTTCAAGAATGAAGTCCTTAGTGGACAGGTGGGGATTGCATCATCCTCAGACTTAGGTCCCTTGAATTGATCTGTAGACAGGTGTCTCAGAGAATTGATTATAGGATTTCATTGTCCCTGGACCTTTGGTTCAAAATGTATGTGATCTGGATTGCATCGTCCATCGACATGAGTCTTGTCTTAAAGTGATAAGGAATGATCTTCCTGGAAGTTGATCTGGATTGCATCGTCCATAGACATGAGACTTGTATTAAAGTGATAAGGAATGATCCTCCTGGAATTTCATCTAGATTGCATCGTCCATAGACATGAGACTTGTCTTAAAGTGATAAGGAATGATCCTCTTGGAAGTTGATCTGGATTGAATTGTCCATAGACATGAGACTTGTCTTAAAGTGATAAGGAATGATCCTCTTGGAAGTTGATCTGGATTGCATCGTCCATAGACATGAGACTTGTCTTAAAGTGATAAGGAATGATCCTCCTAGAAGTTGATCTGGATTGCATCATCCATAGACATGAGACTTGTCTTAAAGTGATAAGAAATGATCCTCTTGGAAGTTGATCTGGATTGCATCGTCCATAGACATGAGACTTGTCTTAAAGTGATAAGGAATGATCCTCTTGGAATTTGATCTGGATTGCATCGTCCATAGACATGAGACTTGTCTTAAAGTGATAAGGATTGATCATACTAGAACTTGATCTGGATTGCATCATCCATGGACCTATGTCCTAAAAGTGAGCAGGATTGATCATCCTGTAATTGGATTGTGTCCATTGCAGAGTATGCAACTATGATGATCCAGATGCTGTAGATCGAGATGATGATCTATATGTTGTAGATCGAGATGATCCATATGCTATAGATCGAGGAGATGATCCAGATGCTGTAGATCAAGAAGATGATCTAGATGTTGTGGAAGATGATCCAAATGCTGTAGATCGAGATGATGATCCAGATGTTGTAGATTGAGATGATCCAGATGCTGTAGATCGAGGAGATGATCCAGATGTTGTAGATCGAGAAGATGATCCAGATGTTGTAGGAGATGATCCAGATGCTGTAGATCGAGATGATGATCCAGATGCTATAGATCGAGGAGATGATCCAGATACTGTGGATCGAGATGATGACGATGTTGATGATTGTGTGTTGACAATGCTGCTTATCGTGATCAAGAGATCTAGATGATGCTGTTGATCAGAGGATCCGATGATGATGATGCTGTTCGAGTGCTGCAGCAGATGAAGACTCAGTACTAACGATATTGATGTTCCAGTATTGAAGATCTTGAAGATGTTCTAGTAACTGCTTGAGTTACTGATGAAGCTTCCAATTATTTATAGATGTATCATGTATGATGTTGATGACTCCTTGCTCCTGCAGATCTTGTTATAATATCCTTCTCATTAAGGGGGAGTGTTGAAACATTGTAACTTCTAAGAATATTATATTTTTACTTTATTATTTCGGAGATGTTTCAATACTCCGTGAAGACCTTATTGCATATCCAGAGATGTTTATTCCTCCGTCAAAATGTGGTAACTTGGGTTATTAGACTTCCCTAGTGGGGGTCGTCCTTGTATGTGTTATGTGGGTCAAAGGGTTATTAGACCACCCTAGAGGGGTTGGCCTTGTCAGTTGCAATGGGGTGTTTAACCCATTGGTTAAGTTGGGGCTGACCTAGTTAATATAAAATACAAGTCGGAGATGTGTATAAATAGAGGAGGTGTGTTCCTCATTTATACACACACACACACTCACTTGTGAATAGCGTATAGGTGAGGGAGAGGTCTGCTATGGAGGAGAAGGAGCTCATGTCTAGGGTTTGCATCTTTGTATTTGCTGGTCATCTATATTGAGGAAGATTTGTTGGGTTTTCTAACCCACGAGGGTTTCCCAAGATTCTGTGTCTCTTGTGTTTATGTTGTGCTTGTTGTTCTTTCAATGATCCTATATATGCTATTGTTGTGAAATGGAATATAATGCTGATATTTTCTGTCTTAGCATATTGAATCTTAACACTATCGAGTCTATGCGCATCGGCATAACTCTTCTGTCGATCCTGTGCCTCTTTCAGTCAAGAACATATATCTGCCATTTGTTCTTCCATCTCTTGAATCACCTCAGGTCCAAGTAGAGTCCTATCCTCGAGTCTGTCCCAACTCAAGGGTGTTCGACAGGGTTGGCCATACAAAAATTCGAATGGCGCCATCTGTATCAAACTCTGATAGCTGTTTTTATACACGGACTCTACTAGAGGTAGAAACTCCTCCCAACGGGTCTGCTGATCCATCACATACATTCTCAGCATGTCCTCTAGTATCTAGTTCACTCTCTCAATTTTCCCATTAGTATCCAAATGGTATGCAGTGCTGAAGTTGAGTCGTGTTCCCATAGCTTCCTGGAAACTCATCCAAAATCAACCTATGAATATTGATCCCCGATCAGATATTATCTTCCTCGGCACTCCGTGCAGTCGTACAATCTCATCAATGATCACTCTAGCAATCTCTGGGGCCTGATAAGTGTTCTTGATGAGTATAAAATGTGCACTCTTCGTGAGAGTGTCTACTACCACAAAGATGGTATCATGCCTCTTGCGAGTCAAAGGTAATCCCACAATAAAATCCATGGAGATGATCTCCCACTTTGACTCAAGAATGGCATGAGGCTGGACTATTCCAGCGGGATGTCTATGTTCAGCTTTGACTAGCTGACACTCCATGCATCTGGCGACAAAGTTTACCACATCTCTCTTCATGCCATGCTAGAAGAATAAAGGATAAAGGTCTGCATACATTTTTTTCACGCCAGGATGTGCCCTATATACAGCTCGGTGAGATTCCTCCAGAATCAGGTTCCTAAGCTCATTGTTCTCTGGCACATAAATACGGTTGTTGTATCGTAACAACCCATCATTTTCCAATGAATAACCCTTATACTTGGGTAATTCCATCTGCTCCTGTTCTAGCTCAGTTTTTACCTCATTGTACTGTTGATGTATATGTAACTTCGGAATGTATTTCACATATATGTATATTGTATTCCTATAGAGATGTTATTATTCCTCTATACGGAAGTGTCGTTATTTATATTGCAAGTGTCGTAACTTATACTTGATGGGTTATTAGACCACCCTATTGGGGGTCGGCCATGTGGGTAGAAGGGTTATTAGACCACCCTATTGGGGGTTGGCCCAGTCATCATTATGTTATGTGGTTAAGTTCGAGCCTACATGAATTAGGTAAAAAGGCAAGTCAAGTCAAGTATAAATAGAGTGCGGGAGGCACTCTATTTATTCACTCACTTCTCACTCATGCACTCAAGGAGGAGTGGCACACTTATGGAGGAGGAGGATCTGCTGCTAGGTTATGTCTATCTCTCATGGTTGGTTGTATCATTGGTCTATCTATCTCTGAGGAAGTTATTGGGGTTTTTCACCTTTATGGTTTTCCCCAAGTAAATATTTGTGTCCCTTGTGTGCTTGCATTATTGTCTCCATGATTGATATGCTGTAGATATGCTGTACATGTTGTTCTCTCAGTTAAGATCCTAGATCAGATTGAAGTAAATTCAGAAAATTTAACATGTACCACTCATCTTCCCGTTGTAGCTCAAGCACCTTTTCTCTCAGGTTGGTCTGCATCGGAGTCACTGAGAAGATGCGGGGTCTACGGCTAAGTGCATCTTCTACTTTGTTTAGGGTTCCTTTCACATAGGTAATGTCAAAGTCATACTCACTCAACTGTTATGACCATCTCCTCTGTCTAGCATTTAGATCACTCTGAGTAAAGATATACTACAATCCATGGTGATCCGTCTTAAGTTCAAATTTCCTTCCTATTAGATAGTGTCACCATAAGCGTAAAGCATGCATCACTGCAGTCAGTTCCATGTCATGTGTCGCATAATTTTCCTCATGTGGTCTGAGTCTCCTAGAGGAGTAGGCAATCGCTCTTCCTCCCTGCATTAGCACACATCTGACCCCATCCTTGGATGCATCAGTGCATACCAAGAAATCTTCCTCCATGTCAGGCACTTTCAGAACTGGTGCCGTTGTTAATAACTCCTTCAGTTTTGCAAATGCTTTGGCACATTTGTCTGGCCAAATAAATGGCCTATCCTTCTTTTGTAACTCAGTGATTGGTCCTGCAATCCTCGAGAATCCTTCGACAAACCTCCTGTAATATCCCACAAGTCCCATGAAGCTTCTCACTTCATGTACATTTGTCGGCACAGGCCATTCCCAAATGGCCTCAATCTTGGCGGGATCTACTGCTATACCGTCGCCCGAAATAATATGTCCCAAATAGTGGATTTCCTTCTGGAAGAAGGAGCATTTTGACAACTTCCCATAAAGTTGGTTTTCCCTGAGACACTGTAAGACTAACCAGATATGCTCTTCATGTTCCTCTGGTGTCTTGGAGTAAATAAGGATAGCACCGAGGAATACCTGTACAAACTTGTCAAGATACTGGCGGAACACGCCGTTCATCAAGTTCATGAAGACACTAGGTGCATTGGTTAACCCAAAAGGTACCACTACGAACTCGTAGTGTCCAAACTGTGTCTTAAAAGAAGTCTTCGGAATATCAGCTTTTGTGATCCTCAATTGATGGTAACCTGATCGTAAATCAATCTTTGAAAAGATTGTGGCGCCTTTCATCTGATCGAACAAGTCATCGATCCTAGGAAAAGGGTACTGATTCCTCACAGTAGCCTTGTTCAACTGGTGTTAGTCAACGCAGATTCACCACGACTATTGGCTTACACTAACCCAGAGGTTTTCAATTAGACCCAGGTTCTTTGCGGTTCTCCCTTTGACCAAGAAAACCCCTTCGCACCGGCCCTTTCAACAACAACCTGCGAGCAGGTTGAGGTCTCACCTGAGGTGTATCTTTATGGGGTACTACAGAATCAGGTTTCCACAGTAAATGATGAGTTGTTTATAAGAACAAGCTGCGCAGCGCAGGACAGAAGGATGGCACTGCGGGCAAAGTGATGCAGTACGCAGCAGGATCTTTGCTGCGAGCAGTACTGCGCGGTGCAAGCAACACTGCGAGCTGCACCAAGGGTTTCTTACTACTGCAAATCTTCTACTGGAACTGCGAATTAACCACACTTATCCTCTACTGGGACAATCTCGGAAACATTAAGGCACTGAAATGAATATCACTCATCCATTCATTCAGGAACTTACTGGTTATCTTTCTAGCGTTCATTCTAGAACTTGGATTATTACAATGTGAACCGAAATGATAACATGATTAACTGTGCTGCGTTCCTTCACTGTGCTTAGGAAAGTATTTAAACTTAAATGACTGATTCACGACCTTAACCTGCAATTGAAATGTTTGCCATTCATCTGCTTCCGTGGAACCTAGCATATCATTCCCAAACTTCTCCTATTGGTAAATGCATATCAAAGTTCTCATATTACAGCATGCAAGGAAACATTCAAGCATTCATTCTACAGAAAATACAGAAAGTCATTGATTCATAAACATCATCACATAACACAGTATTTAACGTGGTTCACTTCCCCAGATGGAAAGCTATGTCCACAAGAACGGTTGGTAATATATTTATTTCAAAAGGGATGGGGAAATCGTTCATAGTCTGTGCACTCAACTGCAGACTCTTCTTTCTCTCGGCTAGGTCTCTGCGCACACAGCTGCAGAGCCTTTACAATATTCTTAGCTCAGAGAGATTTTACAATACAAAAAGGTTATTTCCTTAAGTTCTCAGCAACTACAAAAGAATAACAATCCAAAAAGAGAATAACACCGAGAACCCCCATCCCATACAAAATGTCTTCTTAAATAGATCATGCCCGAAGGTCATGTCTGTACAATGACGAAGACCTAAAACCCCAAAACCCTAGGGGTTTCCAAAACTACGCCGGTTTTCCAAACTGGCTTGCTGGATTTTGGTAGCGGCTGCTTGATCATGGCAGATCTCCACGTCCTCACTCTGTCACTATCGGCCTTCCTGTCGCACGCGTGCCTACAGGCTGCTTCTGCCAAACCGTTTCTCTCTAATGATTTTACCTTCTAAGTGTGCCAAATGTCGCTTTCCTTAAAAACCCACGCGTGGCCACCTTCTTGTTTTTCCTACGTCCGCTGCTCGGCAATCCTGAAATATCTTTCCCAAAATGGCTGCTACCTGTCGAGCCGGTAGCTACACTTGATACTTGTCCAACACACCGCTTTGTTGGCTCCACGTGGCCTCCTAACTCTGCAACACTGCTTCTGCGCAGTACTGGTCTTTGCATCACGGCCAAAACTTCAATGTTGCGCGCAACTCCGTAGTCTCGTCAAAAGTTGGATGCTGTACGCAACTTCGCAGCATCCTCAATACTTAGCCAAAATTGTGTTTCTGAGCTGCGTTCAGCTCAGCTTTCCCTGCTTTCCTCAAAAAGGTGCTTCCCAAAACTTCATCTCAACCTGGGCCTAACATGCCCCTAACACTTACATGTGGCTCGTCCCCAAGCCACTGATTGTTTCAGCTGTCTCACTCTACGCCGCGACTGGTGGGACGAACTTGGCCACGAACTCATCATATGTTTCGCACTACTGCACCACTGCTTCTCTTATATCCTCCTCAACCTGTTTAATTGTCTCAAGCAGTGTTGGAGTTATTTCTTGTCCAATTTGATCTTGTACCTGCTCCTGGTTATCGCGCAGTTCTACTAACTCATCTTCAATCTGCTGCGATACCGCCATGGCATTCTCCAGGAGTTGCTGCAACTGATTATCCATCTCAGTAACTTTTTGTCGTAATTCCTGTACTTCTTTCTTTAAGCTGGATATCTCCTTATATCTTGGTAGCCTTTCTCTGGGTGGCAGAGCTTTCACCTCTGCGTTCAACTTGTCCAACGCGGTCTGTTTTTCCTGTACCGCGGTCTTGACTTGCAGCAACCCTTGATCCTCTTCAAGGGTCGCGATTGCCTGCGAAACCTTATCCGGGAGAGATTGGCACTTAGCCATCTCACTTGTAATGATTTTCGAGGCGGTGCTCACTGCTTGCTCTTTGACCTGTTGTTTGGTTAATGGCGCCTGCTTATTCAGCTTATCCTTCAATGTAGTAATATTGGCCTCATAATAAATCTATTTGTCCTGCATCTCCATCTGCAAGGATCTCACCTTATCTTCGATCCTCAAAACTGTGTCCACAAGATCATCCTGGATTTCTATTCCTTTGATATCCTTCACCACATTGGATATGGTGGTCTCCAAATTTTGTCGGCGGTCCTATTCGTTGCGTAGCTGTACTTCTGCCTTCTGCAGAATTTGTCCGTTTGCTGCGGTGAGTTCTACCTGTAACTTCATTGATTCAACTATCCATTCATGCATTTCCTTCACAATCTGCATGTGGATGAAGTGCAATCCTAGTAACGGGATTTTGGCTAAGTCGAGCTCTACCCTCTCGACTCCCTTTGTGTCCAAGGCCACTTGCTCTGCTATTAGCAACACAATAGCCAATGGGTCCACATGGACAATCCTAGTCTTCGACGGCAGCATTATTGCTAGTTGTTGGCTTCCTTGTTGCGAGGTTCCTACTGACCTCCTTTCAGCCCCTACTTCCTTCGGCACAATAAGGATTTTCTGGACATTGTCCATTTTCTTCATTAGGCCTTGCATTGCGAGCCTCGTCTGGTGCAGGTCATCGTGGATGACCTTGTCCTTCTTTTCTTTAGCCACCATAAGCTCCTTCATCTGCTCTGAGACTATTTCGGCTATCATCTCGTAGTCATCATCATTGAGGATTGCCTCTGATTGAATCTTTGTATCCTTCACCTTTTTCCTCGACTCTAACTTCTCCGAAGTCTCAGCTTCTTTTCTCTTCCCTGTTTATTCAATAATTGGGCATGAGAGCGAGATCAGCTCATCTTCTGCTGAATCTGTCTACACGTCCATAACCTCTACGTGGAATTCTACTGGCCAATCTTTCATGAGGTCCTCAATATCCTTCTCATACATGATGTACTTTCCTGGGAACCACTCTGGTTTCCTTGTTTGTGCTTTCGGCGATATGAAGATACATTTCATATCCGCCTCAAAGTCGATGATGCAAATATACTTCGCCGTGACCTGCTTTGTAATGCGGGGTGTCTTCGTGATTGCATCGCGCAGCTGAATATAGTACTGGTAAAAGACTTCTGCTATTGCATGCTGGTGCTCTGCACTTGTGTTTTCCCAGAGGTTGACGAAGTTAAACCCTCTAGGATCCTTGGTATCCATAACGACGCCCGCATAATCTCGCGGCTCCTTCCATCCACACAAAGCAATCAGGACGATGAGCTAGGTGAAATGGAACTGACCGCCATTCACCTGGGTGTCATTGAGTTCTTCAAGGAACTCATTCAACAGAAACTGACACCAATTGAAGCTATGGACTTCGGCCGCTGCGGCACCAAGGAGTATTGCGCCCGCAGGCACCTCTTAAGGCCTAGTTGTTTTGAGCATATTGCCTGCGAGCAACTGTGTTAGGAATCTTGTTGCTCGGTCCTCTATATCTTCTGTCGGGAATCCTCTTTTGGCATTCACCATAGAGTGGGTCTTCTTCATCTTCTCAACAGCCTCTTTTTCTTTGCTCTTCCGCTGGAAGAATTGCTTCGGATCCTTACCACGCTTGCTTAGCCCAGTGATGCGGTGGATCAAATCAATATTAATATCAACGTTTCTATCCAACCACAGATAACCTTGATGGATTCGCGCCATGAGTGTGCAAACCACGATATTCAGTTCTAGAGAACGGTCAAAATGTGGCAATCTCAGTAGGTTCAATAGCCCCGACTGAACGACAGGTGCTAACCAACTTTCAGCTACCAAGTTCAGAGTTCCCTTGGCATCCTTTTTCCAGCACATATACTGGTCTGGTTGAAAATCCAGGTATTTGGGAACATCTGGCTCGTCTTTCTTCATTCCCAAGAGGTCATAATCCTCCCATTTATAATCTGCTATCTTTCCTAGCATATTCTTAGCAATGTTTACATGCTTTGACATAGGCGATAGCAGGATGTCGTATCTCTCATTCTTGGACAATTTAAACACAGGGGCATTCAGTGCTCGCGGGGAGATATTTTCAGGTGTCATCTTCAACGGTTCTGTCTGGAAGACTGGTGCTTTCTGTGCCGAGGATCCCAACTTTATGATGTTGGATCGAGGTGCAGTTACAACTTTTCCCTTATCTTTTGGTTTTTCCTGCATCATGGGATTAATTCTTGGTGATCTACGGGATCCTTCACCTTGTTCTACGGCGACCTTCTTAACTGGAGTTTTCATTAACTGTTGAATCCCTCCTTGTTGAAAGATCCTCAGTGCTTCTTCAAGGGTCAGTTCTTCTTCTCTAAAGGAAGGTTCAGACATTCACAAATGAGGTAGCGGCTAAGGCAGACAGAATACAGATGGCTACTAGCTCAGAGAGGTTAATCGCAAGAAAATTCTAAGTTCTTGGTAACACCCGCAAGTCTCCCAAAGGTGTTATTTATAGGCATAGCAGACCCTCTCCCGTGCCCTTCAATGGCTAGATAAGCATTTAATGTGGTGTCCGTTGGCGAATTTGAGCGAATCCTTCGGTCTTTTCTGTCGTCAATGTGCTCAAAACGGCTATCTTTGCTTTAAATGGTGAAGCGGTTGCTGCAACGGTCATATAACGGCTATTTTTCTGAAAATCCATGCAACGGTTATTTTTATCTGAGTGCTGCGCCGAACTGCACAGTAAGCCATCTGCAACCTTGCGTGGCTACTTCGCAGTGCCAAACATTTCCAACTGCACGGCTTCCACTCTATATATTTTTCTTCTTCTTCTTCTTCTTTTTCTCTTCCGCACAGCTTCAACAGTGCTATGCGGGTGCATATATTATTCTTCTTATCACACCTTTTTCCTTTTATCATACATGTACAGACTTCTTTACATTTCTAGTGTCCACTTCCAACTGTACTTGACACTTAGAAACTCCTTCCTTGGTTTGTTATTCAGGGTTCTGCGAAGCAGTGCTATCATGGTATAGCTTTAGCCTGCTTCCATTTATCAAAGTTGGCAAAGTACCACCCGCTAAATTGGCTAATTGGACTGCACCATTGTTAGTAACATGTATCACAGTATATGGGCCAAGCCAATGCATCTTAAATTTACCAGGGAATTTCATGAATTTGCTATCATACAGGAGGACTAGATCACCTACCTGAAAACACTTGTTCTTTATATGGTGATCATGCCATGCTTTCTTGCAGTCCTTCTGAGATTGTTGGTGGAATCCTGCGATGAAGCGATCTTTCTCCAAGCCCAGTAAGTGTAGTAATCTTTCTTCTAGAGCTTCGCAGACTACCATCCCTGTAAATGCAACGATTCTCAAACTAGGGACAATATATTCCATAGGCATTATAGCCTCCTACCCATAAATCAACCGAAAGGGTGTCTGTCCTGTCAATTTATTGCATGTGGTCCTGTATGCCCATAGCACAGATGAGACGCGCAAGTCCCAATCGTCTCTATTTACATTGCACACCTTAGTGAATGCGTTCTCCAATATTTTATTAAAAGCCTCTATAGTACCATTCGCCTGTGGATGATATGGAGTACTGCGTTGATGACGAATGTGGAATTCCTCTGTAAGCGCCTCAATCGTCTTGTTCAAAAAGTGAGTACCTTGGTCACTCATCAAAATCTTCGAACAGCCAAATCTGGTGAGTATTTCTTAAAAAATAAACTGCGCAGTAGTGCTGGCGCTGCAGTCCTTAACTGGTTTTGCTTCTGCCCATCTGGTGAGGTAATCCGTAGCAGTAATAATATACCTTGCACCCGTTCTTTTCCTGGTGGGTTTATAGGACCCACAAAGTCTATTGCCCATTTTTCAAATGGCTGCAGTGTCAACTGTGGATTCAATGGCATTTCATCTTGGCGTGATGGTTTTCTTGTCCTTTGACAGACATCACAGTTCCTGCAATGTTCTTTGGCATCTTTATGGATCGTAGGCCACCATAGCCCTGCGCGCAATATCTTCTGCATAGTGACCTCCCGTGATTCCTGAGTGTGAGTCGGCTAGAATAAATGGCTTCTCATGGTCGAGTACGCACTTGCGCAGGACTTCATTTGGCCCAAGTTTGTATAATTGTCCTGCAATTATAGTGAAGTCCGCAGCGCACACCACTAACTGTTTTTCTGCTGGACCAAGAATTCCTGGGGTGCCAGCCCTGTGGTTAGGAAGTCAATGATGTCCTTGTAATAATCATCGGCAACCTATATACTAAATAACTGCGCATCAGGCAGACTGTCTTCAATATTCGTTGGCTCCTCTCCTGACTCGATCCTTGAGAGATGATCAGATCCCAAGTTCAGTCTACCTGGCTTGACAATAATTTCAAAGTCATATTCCTGGAACAGCAATAGCCATCGGCATATGCATCCACCTAACACTGGCTTGTTGACCAAATATTTCAACGCAGAATGGTCAGTAAACATAAGGAAGTGCGATCCTAGCAAGTAGTGTCTAAATTTTTGTAGGGCATATACCATCGCAAGGCCTTCCCTCTCAGTAGTAGTATAGTTCTTCTCTGTTGTTGAAAGCTTTCTACTAGAAAATGCAATAGGGTGGTCAATACCTCCCTCTCCTGGTTGAGCTAACACGATCCCCAAGGCAATACATGATGCATCAACATGGACATGGAATGGCTTTGTCCAGTCTGGAAAGACTAGAATCGACGCAGTGACCATCTTTTCTTTTAATGTGTCAAAACCCTGTTTGTATTCTGCGTTCCAAATGAACGATGCATTTTTTTTCAGCAGCTTTTCTATTGCTGCGGTTATCTGTGCATAACCCTTTATAAATTTCCTGTAATATCCAGTATGGCCTAATGTAGATCACAACATATTGACTGAATTTGGTGTTGGTAAGTTTGCAATAACTGCAATCTTCGCAGGGTCTACCATCAATCCTTGCTTACAAACAATGTGGCCAAGTAAAATTCCATAAGGCACACAGAAAATACACTTTTTCAAATTCAAGAATATTTGATGCTGTCGACACTTCTCGAGCATCATGCAGAGATTCGCACAATGATTTTTCAATAGACCAAATACAGTCCAATCATCAAAATACGCTTCTAAAAACTTGTGCATAAAATCTTTAAATGTTGCGACGATGACTCTAGAGAATATGGCAGGTGCATTCTTCAGCCCAAAAGGCATGACGGTGTACTGGAATGACCCCCATTCTATAGCAAATGTCGTGTTATTCCTATCTGTAGGATAAATCTTGATCTGATGATAACCAGAGAAACCATCAGTGAAAGAATATGCCTCGTTTCCTCCAATGTTATCAAGCACTTCGTCTGTGAATGGAGTAGGAAATGGGTCGTGTATGGAAGCATCGTACAGCTTTCTGAGATCCACACAAATCTTGATCTCTCCTTTTGCTTTCTTGTCTTGAACAACCATGGGGCTAATCTATTCGGATTCTTCAACTGGTTCAATGATTCCTGCTTCTAGCATCTTATCTAGCTCTGTGCGGACTTTTTCCTTATAGCACGGATTCAATCTATATGGTCTCTGCTTGACAGGCTTAGCACCTAGTTTTAAAGGTATTTTCATGACCCCTAGGTCTCCCAAAATTCCTTTCATGTCTGTAAATTTTGTTGGAAATAGTTCCTGATACTCATGTAAGGTATCTGCGATCTCTGCAATAGTCTGATCGTCCCAATAATCTCCTATTGATGCGAACTTCGGCTCTTTGTCTGTGCCAATGTTCACTTTTTGTGTTTTTACTGGTCCAGTCATATCTAGGATTTCCAATGGAGTTCCTTCTACCTCACGCGCACCTTCTGATTCTGGTATATCTATGTTGCGCGGGTCGTCCTCATGGTCTTCATTTGTATAATTGGTATCTTCAGCTAAGTTGTAACACTCGATCAAGTGCTCTTCATGTTCCTTCCATTCTGACTGTAGGTTCGTAGGAACGCACTCTGTCCCAAAAAAATCCCGCACTGTTATGTTTTGATGATGACAGTCATCCTGGAATATGCGCTTCTTGATTAGTTGTAATGCTTCATGGATTAATAGATTCTCTTCCTCAAAACTGAAGTCCTTCCGGAAGTTCGCAGCGAGCAGCTCCCAATCAGTGAGTTCACCGCGCAACTCCAGGTCGAGGTACCATTTCTCTTGGATACCCGCATCCAATGTATGTACAAATAAATGTACCCATTTTGTAAGTGGTCTTTCCACCCATGCCTTTGAACATATTTCAATGTGCTGACTAGGGTCTGTTTGTCCATTATATTTTTCAAAGGGTAAAGTAACCTTTTCAGCGAATCGGATCTACATCTTAGTTCTGCATTGATCCCAAGTGGTCAATGTTTTCTTATGTGCATTCCACCATCTGGTAGGTGTATCACGCAATGCTATATCTAAAGCTGGCATTCTATGCTCATCTCGTATAGCTACAGTATATTCCCTTATGAAACTATAAACATTAGCAGAACCATCATATGTGGGAATAGGACTCACCTCTTTTCCGATCCAGTGCAGTGATTTCGTAACCTGCGCACATCTTCTTGCTGATACTTCATGCATGTGGCTTTGCCAATTCTCCAGTCCTGTATCCGAGTCAGAGATACAAGAAGTGTCACATCGCCAGCTGAGCGTACCGTCCGCAGTAGGATTAATGTAGTCTTCCTTGTTCACAGTCAGCTGGTATAGTCGTTCTAAATCTTGAGCTTGGGATTCCTCCTGAATCGGCTCACTGTATCTATCACCATCTTTAGGATCCAATGGTGCGATGACCCTAAGATGCTTCGCTTCAAAGATCATCTTCTTTGTCTTCAAGTTTATGATATCCAAGTTATCCATAGCCCAATCAATTCCCAATATTGCTGGAAAAGATTGACTATCATCCACAATTTCAATAACCTTGAAGTCTGCATGACTTTGTACTTCGTCAATGTCAACTACTACATTAGATAAGTGGCCAAAAGGTATGACCTTCTCCTGATTAGCCATTCGTAACTGGATACGTGACTAGAGCAACTTTGGTCGACCCATCTGCTGCCATGTCTGCTTAGTCAAGACATTCACTTATGATCCTAGATCAAGGATGACCTCATCCATTTCAAAATCTCCTATCTGCGCAGTAAGCCTCATCTATCGGCCTGTTCTTTTGTGCTTCCTTATATGATGTACAACACTATCTGGAGTCTCTGTTGCAATCTGAGGTTCATACTAGCTGATGAGCTTCTAGAGCTCTACTATGGCTTTTTCGCTTTTTAGTAACTTCATGTAGCTTCGCAAGAACTGCGCAATAGAAGTATGGACATCTGTCGCAGTACTTGTTTTGTCATACTGAGCCGGCATGTCTTCAACATGTGGTGTTTCACTGTGTAGTGGGATCCTTGATGACTTATCTACTGGTTCTCTAAAGGTGTCCCACGAGTCAATGAAGATCTCCTTGTTCTTCTGTAGGTTAAGAGGGGGTGATTTTCGTGGAGCTTTCCTTATCCATACTATTTCAAGAGGATCCTTCTTCGTATGTGCCTCCCCTGATGTCGAAGCTTCCGCTCCTCTGTCGCAGCCTGTCTCAGCGCCACTATGCGTGACCACGTTAATGCTTGGATCCACTGGTCTATTCTCTACTGTGATCCACTGGACGTTTGGATTCGGAGCCTCTGTTCGTCTTCTCTTCTGCATTTCCACCTCTAATACTGGGAAATCTTCAATGATATGCTCAAACGATTTACAATAGTTGCACGTATTGCATGGGTTAACACAATCTCTAGATACGTGTCTGAGTTGGCCACAATTATAACAAATGACTTGGCCGCGGCCTCTTCCTTGTTCCAGACCAGATTTTCTTCCTCTGCCACGGTATCCACCACCATGACCTCTGTATCCTGCTTGGTCATATTGTGCATTTTCTTGTTTTGGCTGGGTATCTTCTTGTACGCGGTACAAGCCAGCACCTCGCATTGAGTCCATATCCCTTTTTCTTTCATTCATTAATTCATATGAGCGGCAGTTGGATTCATCATGTCCAACTGATTTACAGAAATTGCAGTATAAATTCTTAGGAGTTTTCACATATTTCTGGATTAGGTAACAGTCTTCAGGTCTATGTCCTGTGGTTCTGCAAATTTCACACCATGGGGCCTGATTCTGATTAATGGGTTAGGGGCACCACTGTTAATATAGTCGCGGAATAGAGGGCAATGCTCGCGGTCATGACCTTCTCCTTTACAACGTGTACACCAAACCTCCTGTCTAGGTTCATATCTTTGTTCTTTACCATTTTTCATACTTTGCAGTTCAAGTGTCAGGGTGGTCAGCTGGTTCTGGATCTGAGACATCCCAGAACTAGTATCACCAATTGGCGAAGCTTCCAGCTCCATTGCAATTTCTAAGGCTTCTGCCTGGGATAGAACCTTCTACTGCATCAATGGTAATCCGATATGAGGTAACAGCGCAGCAATGAACCATTCCTTATGCTGTTATGGTGGTATAACAAAACTTACTTGGTCTAGTAAGGTCTTAAATTTCTGATCAAATTCCCAGACCATTTCAGTTGGTCTTTGCTTTATTTCCTTCAGCTCAGTTATACACTGAGACTCAGACTTAGGTTTCTTGAACTCTACCACCAGTGCAATTTTGATTTCTGCGAGGGTTCTCGGCTGTACGGTAGAGTATTTCATAAACCAATGTAGCACTCTATCCCTAAAAGACTGTGGTGATGAGCTGTGCTTGCTTCATGGCATCGTCCTGGATTTGTCTTACACTCCATACGGCTTCACAAAGGAACCAATGTTGATCAAGGTCTTCTAGGCCAGTTCCTCTGAATATTGGCAGTTTCATATCAGTGTTCTCCATTGTTCTATTAGGTGGTGGAGCATCGGGATTAGTGCGCGGCTGCTGTAAAGGGATTTGCGCAGTAAATACAAATGGGACTATCAGGAGAGATGGACTAGGTTGAGTCTTCTGTGGGGTGGGATGCGTAGCGGGTGGGTTCTGCGATAAGGGTGGCACGGTTTGTGCAACCGGTGGATTCTTAGGGGTAAATGGTTGTGCAACTTTGCTATCAAGATCGCAGGGGATCTCAATATCTATATGAAGTTTAGGGCCTTCCAGATTCTTATTAATTTTATATCTCTTACCACTTCTAAGAGTATGTGTCTCTTCATCCGAATCAATATATGTACTATTTATCATGACAAACTTCAAGCATATTACTGCATTCTTAGAACACCTTTCTCAACTCACAGCATCGTAATGTATAAACTAAGATTGTTCAGAAACTTACCTTCGAATCCTCCGAAAAAATGTGCTTCTGCTTGGCTGTAGGGTTTGAGTGTGTCTACAGCAAATTCTGTTACAAATCCCTCTAGCATATGATCGACCCAATAATCAACTGCGCGTGACAACGGGCTGTCTAATGCTTTAAGCTGCGCTGTGAGCTCGGGAGTCCACTCCGTAGGAACTCCTCCTTGGAAACAGTTTTTCTTCTCTGCGAGCCGCGAGATCCACGCATGCAGCTCGTTTGGAAATGATGCCCAAAAGATCTCGTGAATGTCATCCAACAGATATCTACTCGACCACTATGTGTCGCTTAGATGTGGATGTCTATTTTCTTATCTGTTAAAATCGCTTATGGTCTTATCCCACCAAGCTTGGATTTCTATCTTTTCAGGATGCCAATAGTCAGATCCTTCAGGGAACTGATATTCTTCTTCACACATCGTGATTGCAACTTAAGGGAACCATTTCAACTCATCATGGATTCTAGCGTTGCAACGGAACCATTTGTTGGCTTAAATTGACCCAGAGGTTTTCAATTAGACCCAGGTTCTTTGCGGTTCTCCCTTTGACAAACAAAACCCCTTTGCACCAGCCCTTTCGGCAACAACCTGCGAGCAGGTTGAGGTCTCACCCGAGGTGTATCTTTATGGGGTACTATGGAATCAGGTTTCCACAGTAAATGATGAGTTGTTTATAAGAACAAGCTGCGCAGCGCAGGACAAAAGGACAGCGTTGCGGGTAGAGTGATGCGGTACACAGCAGGATCTTTACTGCGAGCAGTACTGCATGGTGCAGGCAACACTGTGGGCCGCACCAAGGGTTTCTTACTGCTGCGAATCTTCTACTAGCACTACGAATTAACCACACTTATCCTCTACTGGGACGATCTCGGAAACGTTAAGGCACTGAAATGAATATCACTCATCCATTCATTCAGGCACTTACTGGTTATCTTTCTAGCATTCATTCTAGAACTTGGATTATTACAATGTGAACTGAAATGATAACATGATTAACTATGCTGCATTCCTTCACTTTGCTTAGGAAAGTATTTAAACTTAAATGACTGATTCACGTCCTTAACCTAGAATTGAAATGTTTGCCATTCATCGGCTTCCGTGGAACCTAGCATATCATTCCCAAACTTCTCCTATTGGTAAATGCATATCAAAGTTCTCATATTACAGCATGCAAGGAAACATTCAAGCATTCATTCTACAGAAAATACAGAAAGTCATTCATTCATAAACATCATCACATAACACAGGATTTAACGTGGTTCACTTCCCCATATGGAAAGCTACGTCCACAAGAACGGTTGGTAATATATTTCTTTCAAAAGGGATGGGGAAACCGTTCTTAGTCTGCGAACTCAGCTGGAGACTCTTCTTTCTCTCGGCTAGGTCTCTGCACACACAGATGTAGAGCCTTTACAATATTCTTAGCTCAGAGAGATTTTACAATACAAAAAGGTTATCTCCTTAAGTTCTCAGCAACTACAAAAGAATAACAATCCAAAAAGAGAACAACACCGAGAACCCCCATCCCATACAAAATGTCTTCTTAAATAGATCATGCCCGAAGGTCATGTCTGTACAATGATGAAGACCTAAAACCCCAAAACCCTAAGGGTTTCCAAAACTGCGTCAGTTTTCCAAACCAGCTTGTTGGCTCCTGGTAGCATCTGCTTGATCATGGTGGATCTCCACGTCCTCATTTTGTCGCTATCGGCCTTTCTGTCGCACGTGTGCCTATAGGATGCTTCTGGCGAACCGTTTCTCTCTAACGGTTTTACCTTCTAAGCATGCCAAACGTCACTTTCCTTAACAACCCACGTGTGGCCGCCTTCCTGTTTTTCCTACGTCCACTGCTTGGCAATCCTAAAATATCTTTCCCAAAATGGTTGCTACCAGTCGAGCCAGTATCTACACTTGATACTTGTCCAGTACACCGCTTTGTTGGCTCAACATGGCCTCCTAACTCTGCAACACTGCTTCTACGCAGTACTGGTCTTCGCAGCATGGCCAAAACTTCGACGATGCGCGCAACTCCGTAGTCTCGTCAAAAGTTGGATGCTGCGTGCAACTTCGCAGCATCCTCAATACTTAGCTAAAATTGTGTTTCTGAGCTGCGCTCAGCTCAGCTTTCCCTACTTGCCTCAAAAAGGTGCTTCCCAAAACTTCATTTCAACCTAGGCCCAACAATGACCCATCCTTCTTCTTAACAAAGAGTACTAGTGCTCCCCACGGGGAGACGCTTGGTCTAATCAACCCTAGATCCAAGAGCTCTTGCAACTGCATCTGTAGTTCCTTCAGTTCCAACACAGAAATTCTGTATGGAGCTCTTGCCATCGGTTCTGTCCCTGGCTTTAGTTCTATGGTAAAGTCTAGCTCTCTCTGAGGTGGTAGTCCGGGTAAGGCTTCAGGAAATACATCCATGTATTTTGCAAATATGGGATGGTCGGAGATATCAACTTTGTCCTTATCTTTATTCATTGCTATTACCGCATAGAGCTGACATCCTTTCCTCAGGCTTCTCTTCAGCTGTAAAGAGGAAATCATCCGTAATGATACCTTGTTTTTCATTCCCCTTAGGACTTTCTTATGACCTTCATCGTCATAAATAGTTATTTCCTTACTACGGTAGTCTAAGATGGCGGCATGGGTTTCTAACCAATCCATGCCCAGGATTAGGTCATAAGCTCCGAGGACGGTCACATAGAAAGAAGTTCTAGTGCGACATACTCCTATGTCTAACTCACAATCTTCTAGTTTCAATCCCACGCTCTGGGTATTTCCAGATGCCATTTCGACTAAGTCGAAATCGTCTTGTGCACATGCCTTCATCTTGCTTTGTTCTAGTGCAGAATAAGAAATAAAGCTTTCAGTAGCACCAGGGTCAATAAGTAAAGAGAATTGCATACCGTTAAGTGTGCCAGTCATTTCTAGTACAGTAGACTGATGCTCTACCTAACGATTGTTGAACACCGCATGTATACGATGTCCTCGACCTAGCTCTACAGCAGTAGTCTGAGGTGGCCTCTGTCCCTATCTCGGTCCTGTCTGCTGCTGAGGGAAGTCAGCCTAAAAGTGCGAACCTCCACAACCCCAACACCCTTCCTTTGGTCCTCTTCTTGATATTCTAGTGGGTGCGTCATTGCCACGTGGTCTTGACTATACTGGCTTCCCAAATGTTCTAGTGTTGTCTCTTCTGGGTGGTGGTTTGTAGGGTGTTTTGTTGTTTCTAACTGGCTTCCCATGTATAGGTCCTCTGAAGTTATTTCACTGACCAAAATTCACTTTCGGCGGGTCAGAAGGTGGTACTGCCCAAGTCCAAATGGAAATTTTTTTCCTGGACGGACCTGTGTTTACCAATTCTTCTTCGGCTACCAAAGCCTTTTGTACCTCATCATGCAATGTAGGTGGAGTAAGAATGTGGACCTTGTCTCTAATGTTGTCATTCAGTCCATAAATATATTTGTTCACCTTCAAATTTTCTGTCGAGATGTGAGGTGCATACCTCAGAAGTTCCATGAACCTGATCTCATACTCCTGCACTATTCTTCCTCCCTGTCGGAGGGCATTGAACTCATTGAGCTGTCTCTCAATGAACTCTTCAGACATGTAGTGTTTTCGAAACTGTTCTTCAAACAGTTCCCATGACACTTCATTGGCTTCGACTCCCAACTATGGTTTCAATGCCTTCCACCAGAGTAGGGCTTCCCCTTTCAGTTGCAAAATGGCCATGTGTACTTTCAAGTTCGATGTGTAGTCCCTCAAGGCAAAGCACATCTCCATGTTCTCTAACCAAGCTTCTGCTATGGCTCCTTCAGTGGAGCCCCAAAATTCTAGAAATATTACTTTTTCCAGTTCTCTGTGAATGTTGGCAAGAGGTGGATAGGTGGGTTCTGCGGTTCAGTTGCAAGTACTATGGGCTGGTCTTCTGCGCAGTCCAATCGAGTCAATAGTGCTTTCGACATTCTTTGGAAGTTTCTCATCATGTTCATGACTTCGCCGACGGGCAAGTTAATCGTCTCTTCGGCTCTAGGTGGAGTAGCTACTAGATGGGTTGGTGGACGTGCTGTCTGCGCTCGTCCCCTCCCAGTCCTACCTCGTCGAGTCCGTCGATCCATAGTAAAGTATGTATGATCAAGCAAGTAAAGTTTTGTTAACTAAACAGTTTATCAAAGTATTGCGGAAGTATTTCGGTCCAAACTAGGTTCGACCGTGCTCTGATACCAAATGTAGGGTCCTTCAAGTTGAGCAAGTGACTTTTTTTTTTAAATCTCCTTTCTCATAAATATTAACATAACCATCATGATAATAAAAATAAAATATTAATTCTTTTAATATTAAATTTTCTAGGATCTCCACACATATTTATTTTTATTTTTTTAATTATGCGTGCATGAATAATTTTATTTTCCCATTTTTCTTTGTCTAGGTACCTCTTCAGCGGGCCCTTTCGACAGTATCTTTCTTTCTTCTTATGGGGAGTATTGCATAGCGATCGGGAGTCGTTACCGCGATCTCTCAACTGCGCTCCTTGGAGACTAAGGGATGTTTCCTTATTGCGCGCCCCTCAACTCATTGCACGCGACCAAATCATTATGGTCTTGCCCGTACGGCATACGCTTCCCCGGGTGAGCTGAAACGGCTTCGCCCATGCATGAATTGCTAATTCAGGGTCGACAGTCAGTCGTCGTACCCCTAAGTGTTCTTTCCGTTCTTACGACCCCTATAATTCCATTGTGGGTCAATCGGTAAATTGTATTACCTGCCACTGCACACACACTCAAATGCATATTAGTAGTGCTGCACTATAAAACATTTGTATCATTCTTTTTATTTTCTCTGTCAGTCAAGTATAAACAAATCATCATTTTTCAATTCAACATTCATCATTTTTCATTTTCTGAGTCAGTCGAGTATAAACAAATCATCATTTTTCATTTCAAGTAATTTCAACATTCATCATTTTTCATCTCCTCAGTCAGTCGAGTATATCCATAAATCATCATTTATCCAACCATTTTTATTTCGTACATAAAATCTAAAGCAATCATTCATGGTTAAAGTTTTTTTATAATTCCGGGTCACTTCAAACCAGTGCCCTCAAAATAGTTAAATCAGTCGTAGGTCTCAAAAGTAGTATGATCAGTCATAAGTCTCAAATCATAAGTCTAAAATAATCAAATCAATCATAAGTGCTGAGGCGGGCATTACAGTATCAGAGCCGCGGTTGCAACATTGCGGTTGTTGGGCCTATTGGTCACTTTAAATTTGCTTGCTTGAATAAAAGTTAAATGTTTCCTATATGAAATTTAATTATGAAAGTTATGCTATCTTTGTGAAAGATGAAAAATTATTTGTTATTTTTAATATTTAGAATAAGTTTGAAAATAATCATACCATTTTATGTATTTTGCTTAGCTATTTATTTCAAAAAATTGAAGACTAGTATAGTATGCTTTGTTTCTTCTTAACTAGAAAATTAATTATCATTTGAGAAAATAAATAAATTTGATAATGGAATGATAACAAAACTTGGAATGAACACATTTCATCTCACAGTGAATAATTTAACACAAGAAGACCCCACAGAGAAAAACATTAGAGGATGGAATATAAAAAGACAACCCCTTATGGCCCTAAAGAGGAGTATGTAGGAAGGAGGAGGAGTAGTTCATCCCTTGACTTGGAAGACTCTGTTAAGAAATATAATGAAAGGATTACTCACCTTCAAGAATAGATCATGAAAGAGCTAATATAATTAAATACTACCCAAGACAAGGAAGAAAGGAAAAGCAGGGAAACTTACTCTAGGAAGGAATTTCCACTAGACAGTTACCATACACCTCCCTTGAGAAAAAGAGCTAGAAGTCCTTAGATTAGTACAGACAGATTTTCAGATGAGTGTAGTAGTAGAAGGAGAAGGTATGAACATGATCAATTGATGGGATAATTAAGAAATATTAAACCTCCAACCTTTGATGGTGAAGTTAAATAAGGTGAAGAAGCATAAACATGGTTAGTAGGGATCCAAATTTTTTTCCAATTGCATAATTATTCATCAAACATGGAAGGAAGAATATCTATCTATCATTTGCAGGGAAGAGCCTCTCTTTGGTGGGAACATTTGGTTAAACTAAAATATATTGATGAAGAAAATATCACTTGAAAAAAGTTTAAAAAATATTTTCAACAAGAATACCTTTCATAGAAATACTATGATAATACGATGGAAGAATTCTTTGAACTTAAGCTGGGAAATTTAACTATGGATGCATATGAGAAGAGATTTATTGAACTATTAACTTATGTAGACTATATAAAATATGAGAAAGTTAGGATTCGAATATTTCTAAGTGGACTGCAAAATGTTTACAAGGATAAGATTCGGTATGATAGGCCAAAGACCCTTAAAGAAGTAATCTGGAAGGAAAAACATTTGTATAATTTGGATAAGAATAAGAAACATATGAACTTGAAAGATAAGAAGAGTGTTAAACAAGACCAAAGAAAGAAGAGAACCAGGGCTCCTGTTAATAGAAGTGGTAATTTTCATAAGAATCCATATTCAGATAAGAGACCTCCTATTATATGTTGGAATTGTAATGAGAATCACTATGCAAGGGATTGTCCACATAAGAAAGAAGACAACATTCACAACATTCAGGAAGCAACAATAGGTGATGTTGGTAAAAATCGGAGGATTTATGCAGCTTTCAAAGGTAGGAAGAAATATCATTAGTCTCACATGATAGAAGTGGCAGATAAGATTGGTAATAGAGTTGTTTCTATTTTAATTGATTCAGGAGATAATAATAAATATGTTGCACCTAGCGTAGTTTTGAATTGTTCTCTTAAGAAAAGTAACGTTGAGGTAGAAGGCCTTGTATAGTTAGCAACTGGAACTAATAGAAAAGTCACATAAATAGTAAGAAGGTGTCCTTTGGAAATGAATGGTTTAAATACTTCAACAGATTTGGATGTTATCCCCTTAGGCTCTTATGATGTTTTGATTGGTATGGATTGTTTGAATACACATCGAGCTATCTTGGATTGTTACAATAAGACTTACACATGTCTAGATAAGGAAGGACAAAGTAACAATTAAAGGAATACATAGACCAATATCTTTAAGACAGGTTACAACCTTACAGTTAAAGAAGTGTTTTAGAAAAGGGTGTCAGATTTATGCAGCTCACATAGAAGAATCTAAGGAAAAGGAACCTCAGTTATAGGACTATCCGGTATTAAAGGAATTTGCAGATGTATTTCAAGAGATACCTGGAATGCCTCTTAGAAGATATATAGACTTTACTATTGATCTAGTGCCCTGTACAGTTCCTTCCTCTAAAGTACCTTATAGGATGAATACACAAGAATTGCAAGAGATATAGATGCAGTTAGAGTAATTATTAAAGAAGGATTATATAAGACCTAGTGTATCACCTTGGGGAGCACTGATTTTGTTTGTAAGAAATAAAGATGGTACCTTGATACTTTGCATAGATTACATGTAGTTAAATAAATAAACTATCAAGAACAAGTATCCTTTATTGAGAATTGATTACTTATTTGATCAGTTAAGGGGTGCCACAGTGTTTTCAAAGATAGATCTCAAGTTTGGTTATCATCAAGTCATAATTAAGGAAGAGGACATCGGTAAGATAGCTTTTAGAACAAGATATGGTCACTATAAGTTTATAGTTGTTCCATTTGGTTTGAAGAATGCACCAATACCTTTATTTGCTTGATGAATGGGATTTTTCAAAAATATTTGGACAAGTTTGTGATTTTTTTCTTGAATGACATACTAGTTAATTACTCTAAGACAAAGAAAGAACATGAAGAACTCTTGAGACTAGTAATGTAGGTACTCAAAGAGAATTAAATTTATGCTAAGTTAAGTAAGTTCTCTTTTTATCAGAACAAGATTCACTACTTAGGACACATTGTATCAGAAGAAGGAATCTCAGTTGAACCCGAAAAGATAAAAGCAATTATGAATTGGCCAACACCTAAGAATGTGTAAGAGGTTAGATGTTTTATGGGATCAGTAGGTTACTATCGTAGGTTTATAGATGGATTTTCAAAGATTGCACATCCAATAACTTATTTACAAAATAAAGGTATAAAGTTTGATTGGACATCTAAATGTGAAACAAGTTTTTATAAGCTTAAAGAGATGCTTACTAGTGCATTGGTTTTGAAAAATGTGAATCCAGATGAAAATTCTGTGGTATGTACAAATGCATGTCAACATGGTATAGGTGGCATGTTAACTTAGAATGGACAGGTTATTTGTTATGAGTCTAGGAATTTAAAGGAACATGAACAAAATTATGCTACACATGACCTAGAATTAGTAGCAGCAGTACATGCTTTAAAGATATGGAGACACTACTTAATGGGAAATAAATTTGAATTAAGAACTGATTACCATGGACTAAAATACTTGTTCGAACAACCTAATCTAATTGAAAGACAAATAAGATGGATGGAACTACTATGTGAATATGATTTTGACATTAAACATATAAAAGGAAAATAAAATAAAGTGGCAGATGCACTCAGTAGGAAAATGCATGTGATGCACGTAGCTATCAGTACTAGTACTTTAGATTTAAAGGATAGAATAAAAGAGGAAAATAGTACAGATGGATTCTTTCATAGGTAAAAGCAGGTTTGCAGCAACAAGGAACAACACATAAGTTTGAACACTATAAACTGGAAGATGGAATACTTAAGTATAAGAATATGGTCTACATTCCTAACTCAGTAAACATAAAGAAATTAGTTTTAAAAGAAATGCATGATGTGTCGTATGTAGGTCACTATGGTTATTAAAAGACAGTAGCGACAGTTAATAAGGATTATTATTGGCCAGGAATGAAAAAGGAAATTGTAGATTACATAGCTAGATGCTTAAAATGTCAGAAAGTAAAATTTGAACATAGACACCTTGTAGGTTTGTTACAACCTTTACAGATACCAGAATGGAAATGGGATGTATTCGGTATGGATTTTATCATGAAATTACCTAAGAGAAGGTCACAACATGATGCTATTATGGTAGTGGTAGACAAATTAAATAAAGCATCTCACTTTATACTAGTTAAGACTACACATAAAGCAACTAAAATAACATATATTAATATGAAAGAGGTAGCTATATTCCATGGTATTCCGAAAGCAATTGTATTAGATAGGAATTCAAAATTTACATGTAATTTTTTGAAAGGTTTGTTTAAAGGTTTTAGAATAGATTTGAATATGAGTACTTCACATCATTCTCAAACAAATGGACATACACAAAGGGTTAATCAGGTTATTGAAGACATGTTAAGAATGTATGTAACGAATCATCCTACTAAATGGGAAAATTATTTGCTATTGTGGAATTTGCTTATAAAAATGGTTATCACTCTTATTTGAAAGTAAGTCCTTTTGAAGCAATGTATGGAAGAAAATTCAACACACCTATTAGTTGGGACAATCTGGCAGACAGAGTTATCATCAAGACAGAATTATTAAAGGAAATGGAAGATCAGATGGTCAGGATTAAACAAAATTTGAAAACAGCACAAGATAGACATAAAAGTTATGCAAATCAAAATAGGATTGACATACAGTTTAAGGTTGGGGATCGTGTGTTTTTGAAAGTGAAACCGAAAAAGAGTACTTTAAACTTGGGGAATTGTTCTAAACTTGCAACTAGATATTGCAGTCCCTTTGAGATTTTGGAAAATATAGGACTAGTTGCTTATGAACTAGCTTTGCCTCCTAGCATTAAAGTGCATAATGTGTTTCATGTCTCTTTGTTGAAAAAGTATGTGCATGGTCCTAGGCATATAATTGACTGGAATATGATATAGGTAAATTGTAGAGTAGATGCTTATGTTTTACATTAGATGATGATGCATATGATATAATATATTTTTGCTTTAGATTATTTTGATACTGACATATGATCCTTGTAAGAGTGTTGGTATATATATGATTTCATTTCAACGGGTATACAATGTACATGATGTTGATTATGTTTTGTATATATATTTGATATGACTAGGTGGAGTTGGAAGGATACTTTCTGGTAGAGCATGTTTCCATTGTAGGAAAGAAGACCAAGGTGCTCAGGAATAGAGAAGTCCATCAGGTTAAGGTTCAGTGGAGCCATTATACTCCCGAGGATGCGACTTGGGAATTGGAAGATGTGATGAGGGAGGTATAACCTCATCTATTTTGATATTTTGTGCCATGTATGTGTGTGCATCAAGGAAAATGCATGGTTTAAGGGGGAAGGGATATAATACCCTCTGGTTAGCCATGGAGATATTGTTATTGTTTTTATGTTGGACATAGTGGCACAAGGTGCTTGGACTATGGTTTGCACATTATTATTATTTTTATTATGTTGAACTTATAAAATAATTAATAAAATAAAAACAACCAGACGACCAATGCCACGAAAGAGAGTATGAGGAACCATGATGTTACAAGTAAGGGGTTGTGGAAAAGTGTTTGCCTATGTGTATTGAGCCTATGTTGATGTTGTACACACTTCTTATGTATTTGATGGACCCTCTTGGTTATGCACCCTGATATGTTATGTCACTCCTTGGTTTTATTTACCCTAAGATTTTTTTTTTTTTAGGATTGGAGTCCCTATGTTACCTAGTGTGCCCTCATGAATCAGATTAGTGTGTCTCTTGGTGTAGCCACATGATGTTTAAATCCATTTTACTATTTTGGGAATGTAACTCTCATGGTTGTGTCCCTCTCTCTCCCAATTTGAATTTCTCATGAAGGAATTCAATTTGCTTGTGTTTGCTAGTCACTCTTATGTGTCGGTTCATGCTTTTTCTCGTGTGGTTGTGTTTGGCACTTGTGGTTCGATTTTTTTGCTCTTGGTATAAGATACTTGTTGTTCATTGTTCCCTTTTGAATCTTGTTCCCAGTATGAGTTACTCTGGAGCCACTAGTGTATGTCCTGGAATTGCCTCTAGAGGTCCTGGATTGGCAGTAGGGGTGAGGTCCACTTCCATTGGATTTGGGGTTAGACAAAGATGTGTATTGCCTCTAGAGATCATGGTTTGAAAGAAGGGGTGAGTTCCACTACCTTGGATTTGAGGTTTCCTTGGAGCCACTGGAATTTCCATGGATTGGAAGTGTTACTTGCCATTGGGTTGTGGTTGGACTGTTGTCCTGGAGCCACTGGAATTTCCCTGGAGTGGAAGTAGAGGACACACTTGCAATTGGGTTGTGGTTGGACTGATTTCTTGAGATAATTTGTGGTTGAGTGTTCTCTTTATTGTGGCATCATGGTTCCAGCTCGGGGGTGACTATTGCAAAGTGAGTTTTGGCTTGCATTGTCTCTACGAATGAGTGGAATGTGGCAAGGTCAATTACAGTTGCGTATTTGGAAAATATAAGTGCTTTATATCATGTTTATTTAATTCAATTGGCTCTGATATGATTTATTTATGGATTCGTATGAAATTTTTGATGATATGTATGAGTTATTTTTGGAAAAAATGTCTCATGGAATTCAATCTATTTATGCAAGTAAATTTTGTGAAGGAATTGGAAACTAATTTTTGGGGTTTTGTGCACAAATTGCTTGAGGAAATGATTCTTTGTAACATATGATACACAAATAACATTTATGTCATTGTTAATTATATAATTTGTATTTTTATGTTACAATATCCTCAGAATGGTTTAAGACACTTCTCTTTGATGCTTCTACCTTTTATCTGAAAACTAGTTCTTCAATTGGATTGGTTTGCATAGTTTGGAGACTTGGCACATGAAGTGTTTGTAAAAATGCCTAATTTTTCTTTTTATAATTATGTATGATAAAGAAAATTGAATATTTGTGAGAATGTGAGGGGAAATATTCTTGATAGTGTTTGGGAAATGTCTACCGAATTTCTAGCTCCTTCAATGGAATTGTTTTGAGTATATTTTTGACTTTGCATATGAAGTGTTTGACTAAATGTTCGAATGAGATATACCTATGTTATGAATTATCAAATATTTAATTTATATTTTAATGGCATTTAAATGATTCTATGAGATGTGGATTTAATTATCTAGCGATTCCTAAAATTACTAGTTAATTTGGATGAGTAGAATTAGCTAGTTTTGTGAATTATTTAATGGACTGTATATGGGAGGAAAGCTACAACCATATGAATGTAGGTGACCCCTGATACACTTTCCATGAGATACACCATTCATATATTTCTCTTTATTTTTAATTTGGAATGTTAAATTGGAAACTAGGTACATTGCAGTGAAAATTGATAGCTAGTTGTGGATTGAAATATTTGTTTTCGTAAAAACGGAATGCTACAACCATGTGCTATGTTTCTAACATGTCATTGTTATATATGTGGATACTTATCAGATTTAATCATTTAATTATGGATTCATTTCATTTTAGTTCATTTATTTAGGCTCGATTTCTTGCAGTGAATGTTAACTAGTTTCATTGGAATTGATGGAAAAGATCACCTTATGTGCAATTGGAATGATCTGAAAATAAACCTTTAATTGGATGTAGGTGCATGGTTAAATATGTTGTTAATTCCTGTAGCATTTAATTTGGGTTTAATTTCATGGTTACAAGTTGATTTTGTGCAAGATTAGCTACTTATATTGGAAAATCAATTAACTAGTTTTGTGGACTCTGTTTCGTAATTACCATGATTAATTATTGTAATTTTGGTAATTAGGCCTCCTTTACATGTAATTAGAGGTTATTAAGCCATTGGGATTGATAATCAATGTTTGTTTTTTAAGCAATTGGATTTGTGATAGGTGTCATCGTTTGCGCCCTAAGTGTCTTTAAGTGTCGTAATTAATGCCTTAATTACTAGTTAACTGTGATTAAGAATAATTAGCATTTATAAGTGGTTATCATCTCTTATATGGATTGGATTTAATTTTTTATGATGTTATATGATGTTAAGAAGCGTTCCCATCCCTTATATCATATGTTGGATGTGTTAATGAACTTAAATTAAATTATTGTTAATTATTGGATTTTGTGTCGCAATTAATTTTGGAAAAATAGAAATTAAATGTTTATGGTTTATCTATTGCACTAAAAATCAAGTAATTAGCCTCAGAGAGATAATGATATGTCCCTTAGACACTCTGATAACCCCGGGGTACATTACAGAGACCAATCTTTGGATGTTTTTGTCTATAAAAATGATAACTCCAGCTCTTTCACTTATCTACATGGATTTTAATTGCTCTGGAGACAAATTATTGATAACAGTTCTAGCTATCTTGGATATTCGATACTTTTCCTTTACGTATGCTTTATTTTTTCCCACATAATCAATTACTTCTGAGGCTATTTTATGGTAACTCAATATGAACTCAATATAATCTTGGGCCTTAGGTAGTTCTTGAAATATGAGTATCCATAAGGAATTTTTAATCATCATCATTTCCTCTATCATCGGTGCCTGATTTGTAGCTTTTTCTAGTTGCTGTTGTAATTATGCCACTCATTGATCCTTAGTAGCTATTTGTTTATTCAATTCAATGTGCACTTTCTACTTTGAGGTATCTAGTTTGCCCCCTTGTGTCTTCAATATTTCATCTCATTTCTATACAATTTGGTTTAATATGGAAACTTCCATAAGGACATATGATGATTTATTTTGTCATTCCTTCCGTTATTTCTCTTTGTCATCTACATGTTTCCTCAGCTTATCAATGTATTCCATAGGACTTGTGTCTTGGAGTATAATGGGAGTTAACTCTGAATTCTTTTTATCTTCGACATCCTTGCTTCATAAGTTGTGATCTGATTTATTGCATCATCTAGCTTATTTTTATGTTCTTGACATTTTCCTTCTTATTTTTGGATCTCTTTAATTCTCCTTTCATTGACTTCTTTTTCTACCAGTATAGAAGCATGTTTTGCCATGAGAAATTCTAGTTCACCCTGTAATTGCTGGTTTTGAGACGTTACCTGAAGGGTAGATGGAAATGCTTGGCTCATATGGCTATTTTCCAATACTTTGATTTTTTTATCTTTTAAAGCTAGAAGGTTCATTAAATCTACTGAGTCTTGTATTCCAGGTGTTCTATTGACTATAATGTCTCCAATATCTGATTTACCCCCTCTAAATTTTTTACTCTGGCTCTTAGAAACCGATTGGTAGTCATCAAGGCTTCAACTTTTTCTATGTACATATACATATCTACAGACGTTTTGGCATATTTATGGTACACCATACTATTGGACCCTTCATACAAGGATATATGATCTTCATGTGGTAGATCTGATGTGCCTATGGTGACTTGAGACATCTTCCATTCTCCAGGTCGCATATTTTTGTATGCTTTTCATGCTAGGGGTTCCATTCTAATTATTCTGAAGCTATCTGTAATGGGATCAAACTTTGGGATCAACCTGTTCTTGGCCTAAGAGTCCAATGATTCTATGATAGGAAAGGTTTCTGGCACCTTGGATTTTCTCTCGTGCTCTTACTGCAAGAACATAAAAGGATTAGTAATTTTGAATGACTTAAACTCTCCACTCTCATTTATTTGACGTGGTATTTCTAGGAGTGTTTCATGGGGGAGAGGATCCCATGGATCCTTTAGATTTTTTGCAGACAATAATTCATTAGACTCAATTGTAAGAATATCAGGGATAGTAAGGTTCACACCTTCTTTTTGTGATCTTTCTTGAGTGGGATTAATCTCTTGTGAAGAGAAAATAATGCTAGCTTCATTGCTTTTCTTCTTACCAGGACCCATTTCCTCTTCTTCTGAAGTCTTAGTATTTTTCTTTTGAGGTTCTTCTAGGTAAAGTTCTTATACTCTCCTTTTAGGAGCTTCTATAGAATCTATTGTCTCCTCGCATTATGCCTCTCTAGTCTCATCATCTAGTATCTAAATTGTCTCTTTCATGGGTGAACATAGAATAGATATTTGATACTCAGAATTTTTTGTTGACTACTCTTTTCCCGTCTCACTCATGGATTGAATCGTATGTTCAATAATCGTCACAAGATTTTCTTTTGATTTTGGGGTTTCTACTGCTTTTGAAACACCTTCAGTATGTTCTGATTGAGCAATCTCTATCATGAGTGGTGTTTGAGTGTTTGTCTCCCATGATTTCTTTTCTAATTTATCATGCTCCCACCCTGGTGGGATCTTAGGATCTTCATATTTCTCTGTACGAAGTTTGACTTGTGCTCCCCGAGGGATCTATGTGTCAACTGTCACCTAGGGAATTTGAGAGCCTTGTTGTGTTTCATGTACATCAACCCCTATACCCAATCTTCCAAACCTCTTATCGAGTTGAATGAATTATGCAGCCCATATGCCTTCCTTCCCCAATCCATGTCCAGGATTGAAACCCATGGATAATATAATTGTCATGGATTTCTCATATGGCTCCGAAATTTCAGGGACTGGAGGAAAAGGAGCATTAGTCACTTTTATCTATTTTCCTTTACTACTGCATTCATATTTCAAAATAGATCCTAATTCTTCTACTTCTTTCTCAACCCAACCTCCCATCCGGGGTACTTCTTTAATTTTATCACATGCATTATATGCCTCATTTAATTCATTAAATTGTTGATCTTCAGGGATATGCTGGTAAGGGATACTTGTTTTTTGTAAATATATTTTCATTGTCTACCATGATCCCCTCCTATTCTGATCTTTCGTATACTGTACTACAGTGTACTCATTACTCCTTTTTTGTAAAGGAACAATGAAGTTCAATTACTCCTTGGGGACCGAATCCCCTTCAGGTCTGTATAAGGTGTAATAAGGTGGAACTTCAATGTGCTCTTGAGGAACATGATTAGGAAATGATTGCATGATCGCTTTAGAAGGACTTTTTTGTTCTTGAATAATTTTATGTACTTCTTCAAAAGAGTCTTTATTTTCTAGCTTTTCTACTTCAGTTCTATGCTTATGATCTACTTGGTTCACCATTTATCTCCCCTTTTCTTGACCAATAATGAAATGTGGGTCATATTTCCATCCTCCGTCTAGAGGTAGATAAAGATATTTAATAATTTTTACAACTTCCCTAAAACCTCTCTTATGATTAATAGCATATCCTACCATTGATACTAGGAATTCAGTTATGCTCTTCTTCTTAGATTGCAGAAAATGACGATTATCTACCTCTATCATTTGACTTACATATTCAAGGATAAAAGTCCTCGGGGTAAGGTGTTTGGGTAATTCATGAGGAGGTGATTCAGTTCCATACAACATGATCATTGTGTACTCTTATTGCAAGTACCAATCACCTCTTTTTGTAGCTTCTCCAAGATACATATACGACCTAATTTCTTGAGGCATGCGTTTTGGTTCTTTCCCTTGAATTAAAGTGAATGCCTAATACAAAAATATGGATACAAATTTTATCCAAGAGACATCCTTTCCTTCTTGTTTTATATAAGGAATCCAATTATACACTCTGTTTGGTCCTCCATCCTTAACTCTGCATAGCTCAAGGTTCTCAAAATGGTGAGATTGATAGAAAATAAACAAGTAAAGTAGGTAGGAATAATATATGAAAACCCCAGTTTCTTCAAACGTTGCTAACTAGTTTCTAATCCCTACTTCGACGGCTTTTGCTTAATTGAGATTGGAAATATTATCATTATTATATCTATCAATCAAAGCTATCATTCTGTCATTAAGCTTATCATCAGAATCTTTACCTAGTATGATGGTAAAGGAAGATAGAGTTTCTTGGTTCCATGGCGACAAGTTGGCTCGCATCCAGGGATCAAGATGATCCATCTATTGTTTTGGTACATATACCAAGCGTCTTTTTATCTTCTCTTTCTGAGAGAGATCTTTCTTTGCATAATATTCAGTTTGTTTTCTCAGGTAAAATGATTGATTCCCATCAATTGTAGTTCCCAACATGTTTGCGATGGGCTTAGCATAAATTTCGAAAAGGATTCTTCCATTATTGGCCTTGACAACTCCCTTTGCACTATCATAATTACTGGCGCATAACTAAAGGTTGATGTATATGTAACTTCGGAATGTATTTTACCCATGTGTATTTTATTCCTATAGAGATGTTATTATTCCTCTATACGGAAGTGTCGTCATTTATATTGTAAGTGTCGTAACTTATACTTGATGGGTTATTAGACCACCTTGATGGGGTCGGCCCTCTATGAATCATGTGGGTAAATGGGTTATTAGACCACCGAGTTTGGGTTCGGCCCAGATTAATGTAACCATGGGTTATTAGGCTAAGCTAGACAAGTCGGCCCCACTGGTTTATTGGGCAAGACAGGAAAAGTATAAATAGAGATCGGGAGATCTCTATTTGATCACTCATTACTCACACTTCTCTCATTCAAAAAGTGGCGCACTTGTGAGGAGGATGATCTGCTTCTAGGAGAAGACTATCTCTTGTACTTTAGTTGTATCATTGCTCTTTCTATATCTAAGGAAGTTGCGGGGTTTTTCACCTTCTTGGTTTTCCCCGGTGAAACTCTGTGTCTCTTGTGTACTTGCATTATTGTGTCCATGATTGATATGCTGTAGATATGTTGTACATGTTATTCTCTTAGTTAAGATCCTAGATCAAATTGAAAATTCTGAAAAACTAACATGGTATCAGAGCTAGCCTGAAAGAAGGCATGGTATGGCATTTATGACACTTGTTGCACTTGCGATGCTAGGGCTTGATATAGCAAAAACCAGTCATCATAGAACTTTCGCTATAAATCCATTTTGGAAAAGTTTTCAGATCTAAAAATTTTATAGGTTGAATATCAGATCCCCATGTACCCTGTATCCAAAGGACAACTTCTAATTCATTGTACTTTGTGTTTTATGATCTATACAAGTTAGGGTTTCTGCCTCTTTCAGATTTGAGTCATAAACAGGTGACCTAGGAAAAAAGGTTACAACTTGGGCTAGGAAGCTCCAAATGAAATTTCATAAAAAGTGATAGGTAGGGAACAGACTGTAGTTTCTCTAGTAAGGTTTTCAGAGGCCGAAGTTGAACCAGTGACACATGGAACGCATACAATTTCACTCTCATGTTTTATCCCATAAACAGGTCACATTACGACACTTGGCATAAATCTCTCTCAGAGAATCCAATTGAAGTCAGACCTATGGTGTTGGAAATATGACAAGTCGAGCTACCACAGGTAGAATTTTCAGACCCTGTGGATTCATAATTTCGTAGTTACACTAGAAACAATCAGGTGCATATTTCTGTCAAAATAGAATTGGATTTTGAGCACCTTCATTCATGGCTCCAGGAATTAGGGTTTCGAAGAAAGTTGGTATTTTTGTAATTGGAGACCACGGCTAAATGCTACTCATCAAAATCAAAATTTAGAGACCAATATCAAATTTTTGGCTTGGTAGAAGGCCGGTCTTGATCAAACCCTAGTTCGGGAATTTGATTAGAAAAGTGGAAAATTAGGGCTTCTGCAAAAGTTGGAATTTTTGAAGTTTGTGACCACAGTTGGAAGCTCCTCAGAAAAATCGAAGTTTAGAGCTTTGGATCGAACCTTTTGGTTGGGCAGAAGGGTGGGCTTTATCAAACCCTAGTTTGGGATCCTGTCCAGAAGATATGAAAGTTCTCAAAGGCAATTTTGAGGGGTGAAACTTTGCAGATTTCAAATTCTGAGTATACCAGCTTGATCAGCTCATCAAGGTGCATCTTTCTATCCTTTCAGAAGTTTGAATTTTTAGGGTTTCCCTAACAAACCCTAATCCAGTTCCAGATCCAGTTTCTACAAATACAAGTGGATTGGGTTAATCCTACAAGAGAATGGATTGGTCACCTGCATAAGTCAATAAGTCCCTGTTTCAGAGGGAGATGAGGCTAAGGCCTTACATAAGAAGATTACAAGCAATCTCGACAGGTATGACTTATATAGGTATGTTTCAAGATTTGTTCATGATTAAGTTTATGGTATGTTTGTCTTCATATTATTACAGTTAGTACAAACTTGATTAAATTTATACATGTCATATCACCTTAATAAAATTATGAATGCATGATAGAAGATATTAATTGATTAGGGTTTTGACACTTATGATTGTACTAATGCATTATGGTGCTGTATGAGGTTTATGTTGTCCGCTAACATGAAAGGTACACCAAGAAAGACAAATCATGTTCTAGTTCAAGAACATATGACCATGGTGACATGAAGACAAAGATTCATCCATTGTCATGGATCACATAGAAGATCTATTTACGAGGTATGCATAACTTGGTTCTATAATGGTTAACCTATGAGATATGAAGGTTACTAGCACAAGTCATTTAAGAGAACAAGAAGACATCATGTGGTATGTTAGACATAACCAACTAACATATTAATCCAGGTACGTTTTTCCTATATCAAGTAAGAATCCTACCTTGTGTTAGGATCTTATAAGGTTGTATTGTTGAGAATGATTATTCATGAACTTAGAAATGTAAGTAATCAAGGGTTTATGCATATTATGCCTCTTACCTTGATTGATGATATGACTAACCAGAAAAGTCCTTTGGTCAAATATGAATATGCATGAGTAAGAGAAGTCTTCCCTAAAACATGGAATGCTAATGCTTATTATCTGTGTTTGAAATGATCATGCTTAAGATTATTGTGTTTGACAGTATTGAGAATATACTAATGAATGTATGATTATGTATGAGATCTCGAGGATAATACAATAATTATACTAATAAGCATGCATAGGGATCGAGGATGAATATAAGATCAAGGACAGGTAATCCAGGAAGCAAATATCAAGAGGGAGCACACTCCAGTAGTTTCTGCAAGGATGCAGATATTCAAAGGGAGTTGACCACTTCTCACAATCCACATCATAATGGAGTTGCAGAAAGGAAGCAAATACTGAGAGGGAGTCAACCCAACAAACAAACAAAGATAAGTATTTGAATTATCATTTCTTGCATATTTGATTGTTTAAATAATACTGTTCAATGATGTATATACCGATGTCCCTAGAATTAGGTTGTGTATTATGCATATTAAAATAGTTGCATTGATGAGCAGTATACTACTAATATGCATGTGATGGGTAAGTGGCCTATGGCACTGTACAACATTCCATTGCTACTTATCTAGAATGAAACCTCTTTGTTGACATGTTGGGAGTAGTTCAAACTCTTAACAATGTTCTGGTAGAGATTGGAAGGCATCTAGAAAGTTACAGGATATGGATGACTGTTGTATTGAAGCTTTGGCTAAAATAATTGCATGACTGTATGACATATTTCTTTATGTGTACGAATTTGTTCTGAAAAAATATGAGAAGTTTCTAATCATGCAATTTAACTTGTTTTGTAGGAAAGATCGTATACGAGCACCTACAAAAGAAGGACTACAACATTTGTTTCAACAACAAAGCTATCTATTGAAGATATTGAATATATTGAAGTTCCTAGGATTAGGGAAGAATGCCATGATCGAGGAGTACCAGTCGATCATGAAGAATGATGTTTGGGATGCAGTCCCAAGACGTGAAGGGAAGTCTGTTGTGACTTCCAAATGGATCTATAAATATCAAGCATGCTGCAAGTGGAAGCATAGAGACTTTTTCTCCTATAGCCAGATCCACTTCCATCAGATTAGTACTTTCTCTAGTGATGAAATGGAAGATACACCAGATGGATGTCAAGACAGCTTTCTTGAATGGTGTAGTCGAGGAGGAAGTGTATGTGGAGCAGCCACTTGGTTTTGAGACACATGATAGGGAGTTATCTGTGTGCAGACTGAAGAAATCCCTGTATGGTTTGAAACAGGTAGCCAGGACCTGGTATGGCAGGATAGATGGCGTTCTATCCAGTTTGGGCTTTACCAAGAGGAAAGTGGATTCCAACCTTTAATACAAGGTTGAGGAAGGCAATCCAGTGATACTACTTTTGTATGTGGATGACTTATTTGTTATAGGTGAGGATAGATTGATTTCCAACACGTAGCGGAAGCTTGCTGCCGAGTTCGAGATGAAGAACTTGGAGATGATGCACTACTTTCTAGGCATGGAGGTGTGGTAGAGTGCAAATGGAATCTTCCTTCGACAAGAGAAGTATGCAGTAGAGATCCTGAAGAGGTTCGGGATGATGGACTGCAAGACCATGGCCACACCTATGGCATCGAACCTAAAGCTTATCTGTGATGCTTCATCTAATCCGGTTGATGTCACGATGTATCGTCAGATGATTGGGTCCTCTATGTACTTGAGGAACACTAGACCAGATATTTGCTTTGCGGTGAACACATTGAGCCAGTTCCTGATGGATCCCAGAGGTGTTCACCTGGTTGCTGTAAAGCATATTCTGAGGTACCTGAAGGGTACAATTGATTATGTGCTAAAGTATGATGTGAATCAAAAGTTTAACCTGCAGGGTTATGTTGATTCAGATTGGGCAGGTAGTGCTGCAGATAGGAAGAGCACTTCTGGGTGCTGCTTCAGTATGGGATCAGGTGTGATCTCTTGGTTTAGCAGGAAGCAGTCCTGCATAGCACTAAGTACAGCCAAAGCAGAGTATGTTGCAGCTTGTTCAGCTAGTTGTGAGGCAGTATGGCTGAGGAAGCTACTGTCTGAGTTATCTGATCTACCGTTGGAGGCTACTAGTATCTTTTGTGATAACTAGAGTTGTGTGAAGCTGTCTGAGAACCCGGTGTTCCACGACAGGTCGAAACACATTGAGATCAAATATCACTATATCATGGATTTGGTGCAGAGAGGAGCAGTGAAGCTCCTGTATGTTGCGACGGATGAGCATATTGCAGATGTACTGACGAATCCACTAGCCAAAGTGAAGTTCGAGTACTTCAGAGAGAGGCTTGGTGTTCTTCAGATTGACGACACTTCGAGGAAGAAGTGATGGACACATTTGCTGAAGCCATTTCAAGCATGGTGAGAGGAGGATCCTTCCATGGCTATGGATGTAAGCACTGGATGATGAGCATCAGGACGATGCTCCAGCTACTGCTCTGTATATGCATCATGTTGGATGCTGGATATGATCAGTTGGATCATTTATATGTATGTATGCATCATGTTGAATGATGGATATGATCAGTTGGATCATTTATATGTATGTACGCATCATGTTGGATGCTGTATATGATCAGTTGGATCATTTATATGTATGTATGCATCATGTTGAATGCTGGATATGATCAATTGGATCATTTATATGTATGTATGCATCATGTTGGATGCTGGATATGATCAGTTGGATCATTTATATGTATGTATGCATCATGTTAGATGCTGGATATGTTCATTTGGATCATGTGTATGTATCTGTAGATGTATTAGGTGGATACATTGTATGATCAGGTAGATCATGTATGTTGATATGTATCAGGTATGATCAGGTGGATCATGTATTTGTATATGTATTAGGTGGATACGTTGTATGATCAAGTAGATCATGTATGATGATATGTATCAGGAAGATACTGTGTATGCATTAGGTGGATGCATTGTATGATCAGGATGATCATGGATGATGAGCTTCAGGATGTTTCTCCAGATGACATGCATTAGGACAATGCAGTGATGATGATCAGGATGATCATGTGTGCATCAGGATGATGTATGGTGAGTATCAAGTTGATACTCTGTGGCTGTGGAAAGGTTGTGCAGATTATCTTGCTAGGTTTTGCCGCTAACATATAATAGCTCCCTGGGAGATCTGGCAAATGCTCTTTCAAGGTTTTGCTTTGGGAGGACATATAATAGCGCCCTGGGAGGTTTGCAAATTCTCTTGCTAGGTTTTGCCACTGGCATATAATAGCTCCCTGGGAGATCTGGTAAACGCTCTTTTGAGGTTTTTTCCTATGGCATATAATAGCGCCCTGGGAGATCCGATAGGTTGGGATGTGTTCCCGTAATAAGTCCTGGGATGCTCTTTCAAGGTTTTGCCATGACCACATGTAATATCTCCCTGGGAGATCCGATAGGTTGGGATGTGTTCCTGTAATAAGTCCTGGGATGCTACTGCGAGGTTTTGTGGTGACCACATATAATAGCACCCTCGGAGATCCAATAGGTTGAGCTGTGTGCTCGTAATCAGTCCTAGGATTCTCTTTCGAGGTTTTGTGGTGGGGTCCTATGTAATAGCTCCCTGGGAGGTCCGATAGGTTGGGCTGTGTGTTCGTAATAAGTCCTGGGATGCTCTTGCGAGGTTTTTTTATGCACATAATAAGTCCTGAGGATTCCACAGTATGGCCAGTGATGATGAAGACCTGCAGGTGGTGAGCCTACATCCAGTATGAAAAAGGACTGGCTCTGTAGAACTTCCTATGACGAGTAGATTCAGAGATAGATTGAGATAGCAGCAGCAGTGATGATGACGATGATTTGCTGATGATGATCCAGAGAAGAAGACTTGTGCTAGCAGATATGTGTCGAGAAATACCTTCCTATTTAAGAGGGAGTGTTGATGTATATGTAACTTCGGAATGTATTTTACCCATGTGTATTGTATTCCTATAGAGATGTTATTATTCATCTATACGGAAGTGTTTGTATTCTTATAGAGATGTTATTATTCCTCTATACGGAAGTGTCGTCATTTATATTGTAAGTGTCATAACTTATACTTGATGGGTTATTAGACCACCTTGATGGGGTCGGCCCTCTATGAGTCATGTGGGTAAATGGGTTATTAGACCACCAAGTGTGGGTTCGGCCCATATTAATGTAACCATGGGTTATTAGGATAAGCTAGACAAGTCGGCCCCACTGGTTTATTGGGCAGGACAGGACAAGTATAAATAGAGATCGGGAGATCTCTATTTGATCACTCATTACTCACACTTCTCTCATTCAGAAAGTGGTGCACTTGTGAGGAGGAGGATCTGCTACTAGGAGAAGACTATCTCTTGTACTTTGGTTGTATCATTTCTCTTTCTATCTTTGAGGAAGTTGCGGGGTTTTTCACCTTCTTGGTTTTCCCCGGTGAAACTCTATGTCTCTTGTGTGATTGCATTATTGTGTCCATGATTGATATGCTCTAGATATACTGTACATGTTATTCTCTCAGTTAAGATCCTAGATCAGATTGAAAATTCTGAAAAACTAACACTAAATGAATTCAGGAAACGAGAAAACATCAGGGACTAAATGTTGGGCTAGCTGGGAATCCCAAAATCTAGTAAGTTTGGGCGATTTTCCTTGAACATTTTGAAGTTTCCTGGGGGCTGCCCCTATCAAATTTTTGGATGATATTTTGGTACAAGGAGGACCAAACTCATTCCACTGGTCTACAAAATCTAATAAACTATTTTAAGAGGTGTCGAAAATGTATGATTGATTTGAAAGGGCTACGGAAGAGGTCGACTAAGAAGGAGTAGCTTTCTTCCTACCCATTTTAAGGTTTTTGTGGCACTGCAGAATTAGTTGTGATTTTAAGCTCTAAAAAGGGGGGAAGATATGAAGATAGCAGATACAGAGGATATCAGGAAATTAGGAACTGAGCTTTTGAGGAACTACACAGCCATTACAGGTAATTATCGGACTCAAATGATGAAAATGTTTACTTGCTTGGATACATTGCAATTGTATGAAATGGAGCCTTGAATGTATTTTCTAATATCCTATGCCCTGGGACTTAGAAGCATATAAAATGGTAAATGCTCACTTCTAATGCTTTTCATAGTTTAGAGAGCTAAACTATGATTTTTAGTTTTGCAATTATTAAAATTATAAGCTTTCAAGATCCTTAAATTCTTCACTAATGACCATTTGAGTGTCAGGATCATGACTAGAATATTTTCTGGATTAGAGCAACTTATAGTCGGAAATTTGTCGGATAGTTGGTGCAAATGGTCTAGACTTGAATGGAACAACCAAAACGCCCCCCTTCATTGGAATCTGACATAGGAACAATTGTTTATATCACAATTTCTATTGCTGAAATCGCAATTTCGATGATTTGGGTAGTTCCAAAATCTATCATTTATCCTAGATCGCGTATTTTTTATTGTCGAAATTGCATATTTGTAAATCTTGCAATTTTCAGGCAAGATTTTGGTTCTAAAACCTCCAGAAAAACGGGGTGTTTTAGTTGTTCTTTATCCTACGTGTTGTAGCTTACTCTGAACTTATATATCATGATAATCATTGCATATGGCGGTAAAGACAGATCTCTGTGAACTTTTCGACTTACTTTTTTCGATGGATATTTAAGTCGCTAACGAATTCTACCCATAAATCTTACTTTTCCGGTGAAGGTCTGATATCCCATGAATGATGTATATCTTCTTTAAAATATCGATCAAGTCGTTGGCGTGCTAGCTCTCTTAAATGCTTTAATTTTCTATCTAGCTATCGCCAACAATTGAGATCTATTTTCTGCTTGTTGCACTTTTAATATGGATCGTTGATGGCACAAACTCATATAGGACTTTTTTTTTCCATTCAAGATTGTGGACAACTACGATTTACTTTGCAACTATTGCTAGGCTCAATCTAAGCCAGGTGTAGGCTTACTTTTTTCGATGGAGATTTAAGTCGGTGCCGAGTTCTACCCAGAAATCTTACTTTTCCAGTGAAGGTCTGATATCCAGTGAACGGTGTAGATCTTCATTAAAATATCGATCAAGCCATTGATGTGTTAGCTCTCTTATATGCATTAATTTTATATCTAGCTATAGCCAATAGTTGAGATCTATTTTCTGCTTATTGCACTTTTAATCTGGATTGTTGACTACACCAACTCATATGGGACTTTTTTTTTCCATTCAAGATTGCAGACGACTATGATTTACTTTGCAGCTGTTGCCAGACTCAAGCTAAGCCAGATGTTACATCATAATCCATGCTTCTCATTTTAACTGTTTTAGAAATATTGGAAAATTACATGTTTAGTCTATAAATATGGAAGTAAAATATTGTTTTTTAGATTGTTTTATTGTTTGATTGTATAGAGAACCTTGCAAGTCTAATTTTTTTATGGTATATTTGTTTTAGGAGAAAAACATTTGAGTATTTTCAAAAAGTATTTTCAAAATATAATTTTACTTTCCTTATACTATTGTATGAATTTCTACAAAATTGGCGTCTCATCAAACATGCAACGACTAATTAAACTTGGGACAATGCATTCATGACCAATCAAGATTGCTATGTCCCCTATCATTCAACACAGATTTATTTGTGTCATGAAGCGACACATGACTACAATAAACAACGAGCTTATAGGGCCATGCTCAAAAATTTCCATAATCAAATTGTCGTGGCTTCTACAACAAATTGTCTATTTCCACGTTGTGACGTGACATTTGATACCTCTTCTCAGGCCAGACGTTTGAACAATTTTATTGGCCGAAGTGCCCATATTGAATTTTTGGAAACATGTACATATGTAAGATTTTTAAGTTGGATGGTATTAATGTCCACAAACTAACAAATTAGGTCTATGGGACTCAAAAGTACATCACGTGACTAACAATTTAGAAATTTATTAGTATCTTCTTATCAGCATTCGACCAACCATCTACACAACTAACTGATAAAAGGTATTAATGGTATCTTCTATGACCAAATCATTTTATTTGTAGTATGTAATCAAGATTGGATAACTTGTATTTTTCATAATCATTTTATTTGTAGTATGTAATCAGGATTGGATAACTTGTATTTTCAGTCTTCATGTGGATATGAATTAGACGATTCTAAAATTTATTTCCCAAATTAATTTGGGTTCAAGGAAAGGAAAATGTCAGATTGTATACCTACCTCCTGTGTATAACTACCGCCGAGAAATTTCAGGGAAGAAGAATAGAAGACAGAGCATAGAGAAGAGCAGAGAGGACGAACAGGAAAGGGAAGAGCAGGTAGAGTAGCCGAGACCAGATATCTATAATAATTTTCCTACTTTGAATTTTAGTTATTAAATTGTAAACCCTGCCTGAGATTGAGACTAGGGGGGGCATTTTTTATTTTTATGTGAATCAAGAGGTCCTCTCAAACTCTGAAATTGTCATGTAATATGCCATTTTCTGAGCAAATTTTAATATCTGAATGAGAAATTTTAATGGTCTTTTTTGTGTTTGGAAGACTGATTGAAATTGTGTAATACCCCCAAAAAAAATTGATTTATTTTTTATTAAGTATTTTGGAAATATTTTCAAAACAATTAATATTTATAAAAATAGTTATAAAACTCAAAATACTCACATGTGATGTGAGTTAATATTTTGCACAGCGATTATTATTTTAATTATTAATAAAAAGAAAGACACTTGGAGCAACCTGTTGAAAGAGGGGGCACCACCATGAGACAATGAACAAGTGTATAGCAAGCAAGAGATTTTGTATCAATCAAATCCAAGCCAAAAGCTCAGCAAATAGACAAGATCCGCAATTATAGGTATCCAGATATTGCTTGAGATTTGATTGAGATGGCACAAGACCTGGGCAAAAACTATAAATTGTTGCATTAAGAAAGCACGGGACGTTGTGTAGTGCATGGAGAGATTGTTGGTATGAGAGCAAGTTGTTGAGTATTTCTCTATTTCTATTAAAAATCCATCATTAGATCTGTTACAGACTCTAGAAGAGAGTGTTGTGTTCAGACATTGCTTAGATAGTTCAGTTATTCATGGTGGTGATCCAACTCGAGGGTGAAGTTGGACTAGTGGGTTGGATTTCCCCTTCTGTGGTTGGGAGGAACCGAGTCTCCAAGTGTTATTTCCCCTATTGCATATTATGCAGGTATGTTTATTATAAAAGTAGATTTGCATACATGGCATTAGTTTGAATGTTTATTATAAATTTAGATTTGCATACATGGCATTAGTTTCAATGGTGACATTTAATTATGTGCATGTCACCATTGCAGAAAATAACGATTATGTTTATTTGTGACTGTCACCATTAATGAAACTTCGGTGACTATCCTTGAAGGTTCGTAACAAATTATTTTTTAAATTTGAATGGAAATGGTGACGGTCCTTTATCGCGCATCTCCAAATGAGGTTATGATGGCAGTCATTGCTGTAATAATGATTTATTGGTGATAGACATAGTACATCTCCATATCTCATCTACTGGCTACGCTGCCTTTGGTGACGTTCGATTTTTGGTGACGAAGACCATTTTAATCATCACCAATGAGGTTATGGTGATAGTCATTAAATCTATGTCATTGTTGTGCTTTGGAATTGGCAACGGTATCCGACCATCACAATTGATGCTTATCGGTGATGGGCATAGCACATCTCCATATCTCCTCACTTTTCATTGGGTTGCATTTGGCGACGTTCGGTTTTTTGTTGAGCCATTTTAACCATCACCGATGAGGTTATGGTGACGGTATTTAAAACTATGTCCATGTTGTCCTTTGGAATTGACGACGGTCTATGACCATCACGATTGATTTTTATTGGTGACAGACATAGCACATATCCATATATCCTCACTTTTGGCTACGTTGCCTTTGGTGACATTCAATTTTTGGTGACGAAAGCCATTTTTAGCATCACCAATGAGGTTGTGGTGATGATCATTAAAACTGTGTCGCTATTGTCCTTTGAAATTGGTGATGGACTTAGCGCGTCTCCATATCTCCTTTCACTTTTGGTTATGTTGCCTTTGGTGACATTTGGGTTTTGGTGACGAAGGCCCTTTTTACCATCACCAATGAGGCTATGGTGATGTTTTTCGCTCGTCGTCGTAGGCCTTATTTCGTGTGTTGTATATCACCTATCAAAGTGGTATTGGGTTGTAGTTGATAAGGGATTGGTCTAGGTCTATGCACAAGTGTATTAGGAGGGGTTTGTATATTGTAGTATAGGTAATATCTCATGGTCCAACCCTAACTCCCTACTTTAGGATACATAGGAGGTAGTTAATCAATGCATGTGACCATGTTCATTGAGTAAGTGGTCTTAGATAGTAGTGGATAGTTATTTAATGTAAAAGGATCCTCTTTATTAATTAATGCCCACTAGGATGAAAATTAATCAATTTGTCATATTGAGATAATTCTAAGATAACACTTCAACGAGATCTCAAGTTGTCCCATGGTTATTACTCACAACATGGAAACCAATGTGGGGGAACTTAGGAGATGGAAACTAAGTAGCAACAGATTTATGATTAATTTGATAATCTTGAAAATGGTATGTTGAAATCCCATCATAAATTAAGTAATAGATGGAAAAGCAGTAAACAAAGCAATGCAGATCAATGAATGTGATCTTCAAATCAACCAAGAACAGGTTCAATGGGAACCAATCCTGTGACTTTGCCGGAATGGAAACGTGGTTGAATGAGCTGGATAGGATCCAAATATCTATAATATCATCCCACAAGGTGGGTGATCATCCTCCCAAGTGGAGTACACCCCATAACACATGTGATATCCCAAACAACAGATTGATGAGACAATCTAATGCTTCATCATGGAAAGAGGGGATCAAACAAGAAAAGCATGAATCATCAGCTGAAAAATGCAATGAGGCTTGTATGAAGACAAATATGGTAGGGTGCAATGGATTTTGATGATGGAGGAGAGTTATTGCATGATGTGAACTGGTTTAAATGTTCCTCAGCTAGCATTCTCTTGGTCATTATCTCTATCAACCCTGAAGAAGCAGGATTATACAAGAAGCTAGCAACCAAATTGGACAAAATGCCAAGAATCGACAGGCGTGAACACTATGGATGTTGCATCCATGATAGTCTGTCGCGTTTGGAAGAATGGAAACAATATTTGATGCATGATCTCAAGCTACACATCCAGAACAAAAAGGAGTACCTTGAGGAAATAGACAGGCGAAAGGATGACAATTTGGATGATTATCGACATATGTGTGAATTTTTGCAATCCAGGGCTCAAAACCTTCAAGGAAAATTAGAGAATGAGAGGCAAAAGCATGTAACATTGGAAGCAAAAGTGGAGGCGCTGGAAGCCCAAGTTCTATTCCTGATGCAGAGGGTGTCATTCAACTCTGCGGGGTCTGACTCCGTTGGTGCAAAATCAACACTTGGAGTAGCTCAATTCGAAATGGACAAGCAAATCCAGGAAATTGTCATAGGGGAAGACCAAGAGCCCAATGGACCGTGGGAGGAAATGGGGTACTTCATTTTTCAATAAAGTCTAGTTTTTTAAGAATCTGTACAATTTTGATTAATAGAATAGCTATAGCATGTATCTAGTACTGCATTTGATATGCATTTGTGATCTATCAGTACCAATAAAATGTAGATATCTTTAAGTGTTGATTTAGAACAGTTGAAATTCTAACTCTTCAGAGAATTGAACTCGAGTCAAGGGCTATGTATGTATCTCTTTACTACTTTAGCAATTCTTTAAATAAAAATACTTATCCGTTGCTATTAAAAAAGGTATGCTATTTCATGTAGAGAATCAAGGTATGGCCAGAAACACAATAATTACAGCTCTCATGTCACTTACAAGAATTGAACCTGGGTGGGGAGGGCAACAATCATTCCTCCCAACCACCCAAACTACAACCAATGGACAATTGTATTTTCACTTATGTGTAATTAAACAATATTATGTGAACATCGACTATTATCTACGAATATGCCTTAGAAAGCCATGCCAATATAACAAATACATAAAGCTAGGACATCACAAAAGCGTAATCTATTTAACATTTGATATCTTTATTATTTTTTTAAATCCACTTTAAAAAAAAAGTAAGATAAAAGATTTCTTTAAATCTTAAGTTATTATAGAACATTTTTCTTGATCCTCATCATTAGAAAGTCCATTTGATTGGATATCTTTAAATACTTTAAGAATACATCTATATGTTGTGATACATGCATCCCAAGAACATAATTAAAAATTAAAATTATTTTATAAAAATAAGTTATTATTTATTTTTATCACATTATAAATGTCACTATCTCATCAATGTATATAGTTGATATGGTTTTCACCATAGATTAATAATGTCACTATCTCATCAAAGTATATAGTTGATATGATTTTCACCATAGATTAATAATGTCACTATCTCATCAATGTATATAGTTGATATGATTTTCACCATAGATTAATAGCAATGTCGGCTTGGATGCTTGGTCTTGATCTTGAATAAGAGGGTTCCAATGGCCTACAATCTTGTCCCATATTAGTTGGTTCAACTAAATTTATTTTAGCCTATACTCTTGTCCCATATGATAGTTGGTGCAACTACATTTATTAAACCCCATGTTAAGTTTAAGTTCTCATCCCAAAGGTTTTGTAGTTCAACTAAATTTATTTTATCCTATACTCTTGTCTCATATGGTAGTTGGTGCAACTACAATTATTAAACCCCATGTTAAGTTTAAGTTCTCATCCCAAAGGTTTTGTAGTTCAACTAATATCTTTGAATATAGGTTTTGTAGTTCAACTAATATCTTTGAATAATAGATATAGATTGTATGAATGTGAGGAGCTTATAGCTGACTTGATGGAGAAATAGGATTCAAGACTCTTTAATCTTTTAAGTTTTTCAAAGTGTTTCTTGGTGTATAGTGGCCAACACTATTCAACGTGTTGCAACCCATTTAATGCGGCTGTAGTGGACTTGTTGATCGTTGGATCTTAATAGTTTAAGATCCAAAACAGGGTCACTGCAAGCTGCAGCAAACTGAATAGTGTTCGCCGTGCATGGCACCTCTAACAATGGTAATTGCCCAAATAGTAATTTGGAATGATGCAAATCACAATTTCTACAATCTGAATAATTTAGAATTGGACATTTAGTGTAGAAAAAGCAATCCGAATTACATTGCAAAATTACAAAAATAATAATTTCCCCCAAAAAAATTAAAATTCTTTTATCCAAAATTAACCGGAAAAGCGAGGCGTTTTGGTTATCTTTTGTCCTACGCGGTGCCAAGTCCCGTATGCCGTACGGAAAGTGAATAGGACGGCGAAGCTTCGTATGGTCGCCCTCACGGCACACGCCACCCGTTGAAATAGTCAAGTCAATAAAGTGAGAAACACGCATTCCTTGTCAGAAAAAATGTTAGACGCGCATTGACGTTGCTATAAGAGACCATGGAACTTATTGCTCCATAATCAAAGTAGACGAAGCCCAAACGACAGCGCGTATCGTTCTAGAAAGCTCATCATCAGATCATTTGATAAGCAGATTGATTGTAGCCCATTCTCTAACGCTCTGCAACTATGAGCTCAAATTACAGTCAGAACAACCAGATCATGGCTCCTCCTCCTCAAGGTTTTCTTTTCTTATCTCCTGAATCTGTCGTTTTTACAGTTTCTTGGGCTCCTGCATGTATATGGTATCATAGAAGCGTTTCGTTTATTTAATAATTAGGCTTGGTTGGATATGTTCAGTCAATTGAATGGCAACGATTGGCTGTTCTGATTTTGGAAAACTTATGAATTTTGTCAAATCAGACATGGATTTAGATGGGTATAACTTCATTTATAGCTCTCCAGATTTGTTATTTTTTCAAAACTCTTGACAATATCTGGAGAAGAGTGTTGTGATATGGAGAAGTATTGACAGGAATTGTTTGTGTGTTATTGTGAACAGGGTATCCACAGGCATATCCTCCGCATCCTCCTGGGTATCCCCAACAAGGTTATCCTCCTACTCAGGATTATGCTCCTGCTCAAACACAGCAGAGAGGAGATGGCTTCTGGAAAGGCTGGTGAGTTAATCATTTCTGTATTGAATGAATATGGATGGAATTCTGAACTTCAATTATAGTTCAACTCATATTTACTGATCTGAAAATTGGGCATTCATATTTTATTTTATAAATTTTGACCTGAGAAGGCTTTTGTTGTTGTTTTAAATTGCAGTTGTGCTACCCTCTGCTGTTGCTGTATGTTGGACGCTTGCTTTTGAGAACGCTGAAGAGTTTGCAGGTTCCCGAGATATTACAGCATGATTACCTGTTGATTGTTTCTTGGGCTCACAGGAATATTGGTTGAAACATTTTGTTGTATTATATGATTGTTTCTTATGGCCACATTATAATTATGGCATTGTAGCGATTTTTTATTAATAAATAAGTTATATTCGTTTAAAAAATCTTGTATAAGTTACGCAGAATGATAGGATTGAAATGTTTGCTTCGGTTTGTACGTTACTGGTCTTTAATCCATTTTTTTAATATCATATTAAAAGAGGTTGCACAAATTAGTCTTTGATATTTGAATGAGTTGTATGTCAATGATACGGTGGTCTGTTGGTGAGGATAGACGAATTTCATTCTATCTACTGGATTCCAACTGCATGTTCTGAGGAATAGATGGATTTCATTCCATCCACCCAATTCGAACTACATGTTCTAAATTATATCTAAATTATAATTAAAAAACCCACTTTATCTTATAAAATTTGAACATTTGTAATGTATAATTTACATGTTCTAAACTTTGTTATAAATTTGCATATTCTAAATATTCAAATTATTTAATATTGTGTAAATTGTTGTCCTAAAAGCTAAAGTAGATCATCCATTTTTTAGGAACCACATTTTAAAAAAAACATATGACATAACCATTCAATCACACTAAGAACTTAATAAAATATATCATAACAGGTTTATTATTAATATATTATGACAAAACATTAAATAAAAGGGAGAATTAAAAGAAATATATGTATATCTAATTTTTTTTTTTCACAACAAGAATCCCCCACACATGTAGGATGGGTTTATAACATTGGTCGAGGCTAGTATTCGTTTGAATGGAAGAATGATCTACCCACGACCATAAGTAACCAAGATTGTGCACACCATGGCATAGGTAGTATTAAAGTTAATATAAAAATATGTATTTCCTATGGATTTATTAGAGTTATCATTATAAATAATCTAAAAATAAAGTACATTGTTTTGAGTCAAAGTACCTACTAAAATATTCAAATAATAAGTTTTAAAGTCAAGAGAAACATAAAGCTATAACTTGAAACAATGATTAATAATAATGAAGTTGTAGGGGGTGCACGGGTGATCTCATTATGATCATTCAAGGTCAGTACCAAACTAGTTATACTAGGGGTTTTTCCAAAGGTTGGTCACATATGGTCCCCAACTTTTGGGGGCTTGGGGTCCTCAGATATATCAAATGTTAGAGTCAAAGGTCATTTTTTATGCATAGGAGTGGCACATATGATGCGCACTCTCAAACCACTCAGTTGGCTCTATGTTGACAACTCTTCTAGGACTATGCAAATTTCAATATCAAGGGGCTAGCTCACTCCCTACATATCATACATGGGACATTCCACCAAAACTATGGCGATCATTATAAGTGGTCCATTTCCATCTAAATTTTATGAGTTTTCCAAGTTATCTACAAGTACAAACTAGCACAAATGAATGTGATTCCATATAATGAGAAAGCATGGGTAGCTTCACTATTATTGATTAAAACATCATTCTTCCTTTTCCATAGAAAATAGAGGAATTCAATCCAGATAAGGATTTCATAAATCTTCTGAAGAAATGTGCACAAGCTTGATGCCTAGATTCCATGACATGCTTAATCGAAGCTAAGTTTGATTTTGAGTTTAAAAAAATCAAAGAGTTTCACTACCTCAAAATCCATATCCCCACTATTCTCAAAGCTAAACAAATTCAATTGGATCCATAGGTGTAGCCAAAAGGGTTGATTATTCCAATGGAAGAGGGTATTGCATGGGGTCACACTTCAATATAATCAACACAATATGTGGCATAAATTTCCCAATGTAAACATGAACATGTTTGATGGTTTATACCTAACCAATTGGGTTACCCAAATGGACCCCTATTTCTCTCTCCAAGGAATTACCTATGACCTAATGAAATATAGAATGGGTGTCTTATCCTTGGATTAGGAATGTTCACAATGGTGGCAATGGAATAAGAAGTCCTATAGGGGGTACATTGCATAGATCTAGTTTGTGAAGGTCATATATGCTCACTTTGAAATGAATACGCGTTATTTGGATAGGCTAGTTAAGTTGCACTAAACATGCATAGTTGAAGAATTTATGGTGGCCTTTAAACAATTGGCAATCCACATAGAGGGTAAGGTTGATTCCATTTCTAGACAATGCTAGTGACCAATAGTCTAAAAAAAATATTTTAGCATAGGTCTTAATGGATCACCCTACTGCTTGGTTGGAGTCCTTTTAGAAATATAGGGAAGTACAAATAATGTCCAATGCACAGAATAAAGGATCTCGTTTTCTTCCTCAATCGTACCTCCCTATTCCACCTACCCCCCCCCCCCTTATCAACCCTTGTGAGTCCACAAGTTGAACTAGGAAGAAGCAATCAAATGTCAAACCATCAAACTTTTATATAATTGTGATGAGAGGTATTTCAAAGGGCAAAGAGGTAAGAAGCACAAATTGTTTCAAATTTATATGTCCCAATCTAACCACATTGAGTATATTTTTTAGGACACCACTCCCAAGATAGAATTAGTAGAGCATAAAACTCCTCTTTAGGATGAACCAACCTTAGAGCCTCCTCAAGAGGAACCAAAAAATCCCCTCCATTATATATTAGGAATTTCAACTGCCCAAACCTTGAAGTTGATTGGCTAGATCAAGCATTGAATGGTGATTGTATTAATATACAATGGAATCACCCACAAGTTTATTCATTGATGAGTAGCAAAAGAAGCCCATTGTTATGTCCATGCAAAGCACAATATTCAAATTATACTAGCCAATGACAGTATGATGAAATGTGGTAGAAAATGCAAGAATGTAAAACTTCAAGTGTGGGACTATCAACTCAAATGTCATTGTTCACTATTAAAATTGGTGGTTATGATGTACTACTCAAAGTAGAACAGTTATGAACATCGTGTCCAATTATATGGATTTCAAGGAATTGTACATGAGATTCATTAACGAGGGTCGTCAACATACCTTCAAGGGGTTGAATTTTAGAACCTTAGAAATCGTCATCTCTCATCATATGGAAAATTTGTTGAAAAGAGGCCACCCCAACATTACTTCCCAATTCAATTCCATTCAAGGTTTGGACATTCCCCCATAGGTAATTCACCGGAATTTATAGTTGATACTTACTAATCATCAATGGGTATTTGAAACACACCATGGACTGACTACCCCTTGAAATAGTGAACATGATCATGGTATTCTAGTGCTCCTCAGTAGTTAAACATCAAATGTGCATCTTTATAGACACCCTTTTGTACAAAAGAATGAATTTGAAAACAATATTCAAGACTTATCGGAGGTTAGTGTCATCCATCCTAGTATTATCCCTTACTCCTCCTTCATAGTCATGGTCTTAAATAAAGAATGAAATTGGTGCAAGTGTCCCGACTTTTGTGTTCTCAATAAGTTAACCATGAAAGATAGATTTCCTATCCCAATTATTGATGATCTCTTGGGCGAGCCACTGGGATTCATGGTGCTAATTTCTTCCCTAAACTATACCTTCTCTCAAGCTACTACATAATCAAGATGAAGGAATTCATGGACATTCCTGAGATGAATTTCCTCACACATGAAGGACATGATGATTTTTTTTTATGAATTTTGGTCTTTGCAATGTCTCATCCACCTTTTAGAGAGTCATGAACAAACTTTTCTAACCCTCCTTACACAAATTTGTGCAAGTATTATTTGATGATATCTTGACTTGTATCAAAACATGGGAAGCACATGTCGAGCATGTTGTTAAAGTTATCAAACTACTTCAATATAACTAGTTGCTTCTCAAACATTCAAAATGTGTTTTTGGCACCCTTGAAGTGGAATACTTAGGTCACATAGTTAATTAGGATAGGGTGTGAGTGGATTCCAAGAAAATTAAGGCTATGCAATATTGGACATACACCATGGATTTGAAAAGATTATTAATATTCTTAGGGCTCATAGACTATGATAGGAATTTTGTGAATATTTATGGGTGAATTACAACCCCATTAACGATGTTGCTTAAAGAGATTTCCTTTGTATGGAATAATGTTGCATAGCATGTTGCTTTAGATTTAAAGGAAGCCATTTGTACTAAACCAATATTAAAGGTTCCCAATTTCAATAAGACTTTTGTCTTAGAATGTGATGCATTATGCAATCATCATGGTGGAGTGTTGATGTAAGAGGGATGCCCTTTGGAATTCACTAATAAGCAATTATGTGACCAAAATTTGGGAAAGTCCATCTTTGAGAAAGAGATGATCGGGACATTCTTCACATAGTTTATACTTGGTTCCCATACCTCGTTGGGAGGCACTTCCAGGTCAATAGAAACAATCATAATTTAAATTATTTTCAAGAACAATAGTTTTCATTTTAATAGTAGCACAATATTTCCACCAAGATGCTTGAACTTATGATTATGAGAACATATATAAAAAGGGAAAAGAGAATATATTGGTAGATTCTTTGTCTCAAAAATATAAAAAGGAAGGATCTCTCTTTGTTTTATCCTTACTCGGGATAGATTTTCTCACAGAAAATTGAGAACAATGGTTAGCATTTATGGATGAATCCATGAAAATGGGTAACACTTTTCAATGAAATGTGGTGATGAAAATTTGGTATTTTACATCTTTTTAGATTAAAGCCACCAAAAATCATATAAGCCTTGTGAATTTTGATGTGCAGTAAAAAAATAAACTTGTAGGAAATTGTGTTGTCTTTCTAATAGTATTATTAGTGTCATTTTATGTGCCAAATTCACATTTAATTAAATTATTGTCCTTGCAAATTTACAAAAATGCTCAAAAGTGAGTTTTTTTCCAGTCAAATAATTTAATGTTCAATATGTAATTTTCAAAAAATCAAATATAGGAGGATGATATGCACATAATGTAGTAGATCCCAATTTTTTTAATTATAAATTTTATTATTTCTGGAAGTTGACCCGTTAATATATGAATCACATTTTTGTTCTCATCAACCATTTTCCAACTATTTACATAAACTGGAAAAAAAAGAAAAAAACCTTTTGAAGAGGAAAGATCCATAGAGATCCCATATATATATATAAAGTTGTTTACTTTTTCTGTTCTTGATTTTTCTCAGAGCGCCTGTGAAATAGTGGGAAAAAAATACAATATAATATTTAAAAGAAATTAAATAAAAAGTATAATATGAAATTGAAAGCGTGAAAATGATATGCCATTGCATAGAGGATTTATTGAAGAATCCAATGGCATTAACTCCATCACCTAGGATGAATGAGATGAAGTGGTTTCATCCTTTAGAAGTTGTAGCTGCAGAAAATTCTATAGCAAGAAGAATTAAATTCTAAAATTTAAGTGGTTGGAAAAACTATATACCTTAGTTGAGCCTTTAAAGAAGCTCTATCAAGTGTCGTGCAACTTTTTTCAAATAGATCAATCAAGTGTTGAACTTTGGTTGTCATTGATGTCAACTAATGTCAAAGAAGATGTCAACCGATTCAGTATGAGTCACTAATATCACCTGATGTCAAAGTGGATACATCATTCCTACAACAGTGTGAAGAAGTATATGGAAGCCACTTTGAAGAAGTATATGTGCAAGATAAAGAAGAACACGAATACCAGAAGTATATGCGCAAGATAAAGAAGAACACGAATACCAGAAGTATATGCGCAAGATAAACAAGAACATGAATACAAGAAGTATATGTGCAAGATGGTGAAGGTGACAGACATGGATGTTAGTTTAATGAAGTATATCCAGAAGTGCATTCAGTCTGAAGAAGTGTGTCGAAAGAAGATACATCATGCAGATACATTTCAAAGAAGAACACAAGTAATGTATACTTATGCATGTGGTCTTTGTGCAGATATAAATTCCACCAAGTCATACGCTCTCTTCGTAGAAATCAAAGGATTTGGTTGGACAATGGTACAGGTGCACAAGCAGCCAAGGTGTTGATTGGACCGTGGTACTTGTGCACAACTATCCAAGGAGTTGGTTGAAAAAATGGTACGAGTGTGCAAGAAAGTATAAGCATTGCTTGGTTGATGGTCGAAAGTGCACAAGTAGTAAGAACCAGCAAATGGTTGGACAATCCTGAAAGAACACAAGCCTAGCCAATTAGAACATGCTTTCAGTTAGTGGAATGCGCACATGTTCCTAGAAAGGTACAGTTGTTGAAGCAATTCTATGAGAAAACTCCACAGCCAACGGTACAATAGGTGTGCAAGTCCCACAAGAGATGACAAGGCAAGGGTCATAATCCCACAAAGCAGAATTTGGAGTATGCAAAGATTCCGCGAAGCATCAGTACTGCAAGGGCGTAATAGCCGCAAGGGATGGTACAACAAAGGTTACAGACTCATCAAGATGAATAGTAAGGATGTGCACATACCTTAAGGAAATGGTACATCAAAGGTGCAGAGGTATACCACCAAGGTGTATAGGTCCACTATGTTGTGGACCATGAAGGCGCTTGACACCTAACAGACGACACATCAACAATGCGGAAGATGACATGCGGCATACGCACAATCCGTGAATTATGGAAGAAGGGATGCCATGACCAACTTGTGAACATACAATCCATGCAAGACATGTATAAATAGAGATGCAAGTTGGAGAATGCATGTAAAATTGCTGGCGAGAGCATAAGAGCTTCAAGTGTTTGTTGAAGTTTGATATTTGAGGCATCAAAGGGCTCAAGGGTAGAGCAGTATGATCTAGCGAGGAGATGAATGTGCACATGCAGCAGAGCGAAGGTTTGATGGTGTGTAGAAATATGTTGTAGATCTTGACGGATGCGCAAGTACTGAAAGGAAGAAATACTAAAGTATGCGCAAGTGCTTGATGTTTCGAAGGACAACATTACAGTTAGCACACCATTAGTCACAAATGTTGTAAAGACAGAAGCACAGAGATAGAATAGAATTTTATTAGATAATGTGCAGATGTCTTGCTGATGCATATGAACAGAATCGAAAGTGTGCGAAGTTGAGTACACCATCTAATGTGTGATGACAGAACAACAACGAGATCTAGCGTGCGCATCATCAAGTAGATGACCTGAGACAAGTGCGTTAAACGTAATAGATGAATCATTTGATGCACAGGACGTCGCAGTTTTTCTAGGAAGCTGTAGCACTTAAACAGAATGGATCCATCAGTAAGTGTGCAGTTCTATCTGTTACTAGTGCTTTATTTAAGAACAACAAACTATCAATTGAAAGCACGGTATCAGTTGGTCATTACAGTCACACAATTAGTAGAATGCAGTGATAATCAATGACGCTGACTGCAATATCAATGAACACACAAAACATGAAGTAAGTCATCAACAAAAGTGTGATTTGAGAGGAATGAGAAGTCAAGTGAAGTATGCATCTCAATGACAGAGTATAGACTGCATACGAAGGTAGCACACAACAAAATTATAATCAGAAGTGTGTTCGGACTTGAATTTCAGTACGACAAAAACATACATTGGACATCAAGGAGGCCATACAGGGAAAGGAGACAAGGACTTGGATCTTCCTTCAGGTTGGTGCCTGTAAAAAAACAAGGAGATAGGGGGTCAGTGCCTCCTTCCAGTTGGTGCTAGAGAAATACAAGGAGTTTTAGCTTCCTTCAGGTTGGATCCTATAAAAATAGGGGGTTGGTGCCTCCTTCTAGTTGGTGATGGTAAACACAAGAAGCTGGTGCTTCCTCAAATGTATTCTTTCTCATTTTAAAGAAGCATTATGTGGTTTTCTCCTGTTTGGGTTTCCACGTAAAAATAATGTGTGTTATGTGTTGATTATGTTAATGCATATATGTGTGGATGTTTATTAATTAATGTATAACAGAAGATAAGAATTAAGTAAAGGCTAATCTGTTTAAGAAGGTAAAAAATTGCTGATAATTGTGCTAATACTGATTCACCCCCCCTCTCAGTATTGAATTGATTCCAACAAGTGGTATCAGAGCGGGTGTCTTCAGTAACAGATTAACATCTGGAAGATAGATCATTGCACGAAAAGGGATAAGCAAGAATTCACTTCCACCAACAGAGCACCAAGATTTGATGGAACCAATTATATTTTCTGGAAGGTACATATGGAAGTTTATTTGCAGTCGTTGGGAGTATATGTTTGGCAATCTATCGTCGATGGTTATGATGTTCCAGCAGTTGTCCAAGTTAATCCAACACAAAGGATAATCTATGAAAGCAATGCTAGAGCCATAAATGCTTTGCTATGTGGCTTGATGGGTGGAAAATTTGTCAAAGTTATGCACTGCGCATCAGATAAGGAAGTTTGGGACAAAATCAGAGGTATATATGAAGGAGACGATAAAGTAAAGAACACAAAGCTGCAAAACTACTCTAGGCAGTTTGAGTCTCTAAGAATGAAAGATGAAGAGAACATTACATCTTACTTCTTAAGAGTAGATGAGATATTTAATGCAATCAAGAGTCTTGGGGTCACTCTGGACAAAGAATCAATTGTACATAAGATATTGAGAACTCTTCCTCAAAGATTTGATGAGAAAGTGTCTATGCTAGAATATTGAGCTAATATTGAAGAATTGACAAAGGATGAGCTTCAAGGAATTCTCACTACATACGAGATGAGAAATGAGAAAGAGATTCCCATTAGAAAGGAAGTTGCTTTTAAATCCACAAGAAAGGATAAGTAGGATCATGACAAAGATCGTTGTGTTGAGTCAGATGACAAGGAATCAAACTTTGTCAAAATTTTGAAAAGAGGACGAGGTAAGTACAAGAACAAGTTACCCTTCAAATTATTTATATGTGGAGGAGTAGGTCATTATGCCTCGAAGTGTCCTTTCAAGGAAATTGGAGATAGCGACAATTGTGAGGAATCTAGTTCATATAATCAGAATACTGCACGCTCACAACACAGATCTGAGAATAGAAGGAGGATTCCAAAATAGAGAAAGAGTTTGTACACCGAAGAAGGAAGTAATGAATCTGAAGGAAGTGACTGCGATGAAGATCCTAAAGAAGTACTCTTCATGGCCCATGTAGTAAAAGAGAGAAAATATGAAAAGAAGAGGACCAGTTCGAAGAAAACTCCAATTGTGCAAAGCAAGCCAGGATCACTAGATAATTATTTTTTCAGTGGATCATTCAAAACACCTCCAAATCCTGCCACACCTCCAAAACCTATTGTAGAAGTCATTACTGATAGTCAATACGATGATGATGACACTGTAGACATTGAATCTGAAGGATAATTGATTAGATCCTTGGATGAGTTAACAAATTCAAAGAAGAAGAATAAAATTTTGTAGGATCAAGAGTCAAAGTATGAAGAATAGGATACACCATCCATTGACACAGATATCCATAAAAAGATAACTAGATATGAGATTCGACTGAGTTACGCACAAGAAAAGGTTCAAGTACTTGAGAAAGATAAACCTATATTGAGAGCCTCACTAGAGGAATTGGTGCAGAATATCATGATGATGAAAATTCAACTTGAAGAAAAGGATAAAGAGATATCCCGTCTAGAAGACAAGATGACTAAGATAAAGGGAAAGAAACAAGTGTGTATTGCAAGTAGCGACCCTATCTACAAAAAATTAGAAAGTTATAAGACAAAATCTGAAGATGAAGTGCATAACAAGTTAAAAGATAGCATGACAATACTAAACAGGATTCTAAAGGATCAAAGACCACCAAAAGACAAAACAAGTCTTGGTTATGTAAAAACACCAAGGAAGGTCTGCGACAGAGAGCATTGCTCAAATCATGATAAGTCCTTCAAGTATGATAATTCCTTCAGCTATAACTCTTTTCAATATACCAAATGAAGAAGGATCAATAGGGTGAAGTGCACAAGATGCAATCGTTTTGGCCATGTTGCAAAATATTTTTAAATTATGAGATTCTATGCATACGATGGTTTTGGACACAAGGCCATGAACTGTCGAAAAGCAGTAAGTTATCATAATGAATATTTGTTGCGCAAAAGCTATCACACTGAAAGAGACTTCAGTGGAAAATATCTGGAACATAATAAAAATAGAAGTGCGTAGAACAAGGCTTGGGTAAGGAAATCTCCTCAGGAGTGCACCGAAGATGCAAACAATCCAGGTGCATCTAATGCAACAAGCAATTGTTGCCTCTCTGGATAATATCCTAAGGACTATGGGAGACCCTTGAGTTCAACACGATGCATCTTAAGGAATTCAAGGGGATGTTAGTTAGGTGTGTGGTTGTAAATGCATGATGTTATTCAAAATATGTCTAAGGTTGGAATGTGTTTATGTTAATATCATAATATCGCAGAAAAAAGGGAAATGCATGCATTCATCAAATGATTGTATAGTTACTCTGCATAAGATATATTACAAAATAGAGAGTATCAGATTGAATTTAGTGGCACAATTACATGAAGAATCAAACATGATGAAAGACATGAGATTGCGCAAAATGGATATTTTCATTAGATTCAAAATTGGGCATGATTACAAAGTTGCATGAGTCATGACTCCATGCCGAAGCCAAGAATGGCATATACAAGGAAGAAGGAAAAGGAGCAAAATTGAGAAACTGTTACAGCCACAGTTCGATATCAAGCTCCTTATCTGACCGGTCCGCAAGACATAACTCCAAACCCACTAGAACCAGTGTTATATATTCAAAAGAAGGAAGTAGTGGAAGAAGCTGTAGAGTGGTGGACGACAATGGTTCAGCATGATGAGGTCGAAGATGAGATAATTCATCCATAATTTGTTGCTTCTGAGGCTCCAAATTATCAACCGACGAGTTAGAAGGATCAGTTTCTCAGAATGTCTATGGTTCACCTATGACTGAGAGCAGGGTATTTTTTAAGGATTCTAATATTATACTTAAGTATAGTATTCTAGGCGATTGTTTTGATTGAAGAAAACATATATATAGATAGGTAGGCGAATATTAAATATGAAACCTACAATTTACTACTTAAATATGTAAATTTTGGCGAATATTATTATAAAAAACATATTATATGTAAATATAGGTGATATTAGAGACTAAAAATGACCAAATAGAGAATTTATTTTTTGAAAAAAAGCCCAAAAAATAGCCAATTGGTGAAATTTCACCCCTAAAAATTACCCTGACTGAGAGTATTGATGAAGAATTTGGTTGTCCTACATTTGTTGTTGCCAAGAACCCATATCAACTCTCAAACGTGAAAACTCAGATTGTTGATTCAGGACGACATGACGCAAATTATCAAGGGAATTTTTTATTCTATGATAGAAGGAGGCCATTGGAAGCAAAAAGGAAAATCAGAGGAAGGATCAGATAGCAATCCAACACAGAAATGCAAGGATGCAATAAGTGATGAACCAGGCATTGTTCGCAGAAATATTATAGAGTTGATTGAAAGATGTTTGGAGCATGGAATTAAATTGATGAGAAATGTATTCAATGTCGTACAATTCGAAGAAGGTGGTGGCGTTGCCAAAATTAAATGCTAACTTTAATGAGTTTTTGGAAATAGTACAAAAGGCAGAAATTTAATTCATTGCACCATACGATGAAGAATGCTGCCTCAAAAGGTTTGAGTATGGAAGCAACACGTCAATGTTGCCACACGAACTGAGTGTCTGTTTTTATGTCGAGGTGGTCGATAAATGAAAAGCATTCCATATCTTTTCTTGTCATGGAAAATGATGCAACAACATTAAATGTGACAAGACCCTGTGACAGCGCAGTAAATGCGACAGATGAAGCAGTCAGGCGCATGAAGTGTTGGTTTATCATATGCTGACCCAGAGGTTTTCAGTAAGACCCAGGTTCTTCGCGGTTTCCCCTTTGACCAACAAAACCCCTTCGCACCGGCCCTTTCGGAAACAGCCTGCAAGCAGGTTGAGGTCTCACCCAAGGTGTATCTATGGGGTACTACGGAATCAGGTTTCCACAGTATGTGATGAGTTTTTCAGTTGGACGTACTGCGCAACGCAGTAGGGGGCAAGCACTGTGAGGCAAGATTGCACGGTGAGGGACAACACCACGGTCCGTGCCTCTAAGTCCTTCTACCGCGGGACTTCTCATGTGACCACGATCTACGTAGCTCACACTACGACTTGAAACAATGGAGATAACTAAGGTTCTGAAGTTATTACCACTAATCCTTCATTCAGTCATTCATTCATGCATTTAGGGTATCCACTGCTCAACATGTGTTACGGATGCAGATCAACTACCCTAGATCCTTCTTACTGCATAATATGAAAATACTTCAGCTATATCCCAACACTTAGCCGAATAACTAATTCGTTACTGCTTCAGACATAAAGACTAAACATTCACCATTCAACCATTCATGCAGACTTAACATATTATTTCCATACTCTCCTGATGGAAAATACATACAACAGTCCAACCACAACAATATGAAAGGGAAAGTTCAAGCATTCATTTACAAAAAACAGATAAATGCACGGTACACAACCACATCACATTACACAATATTTAATGTGGTTCACTTCCCCGGGTGGGAAGCTATGTCCACAAGAACGGTTGTTATATATATTCTTTATGGGAAGCGGACAACCGCTCTTAGTCTGTGCACTCAGCTGCAGACTCTCTTCTCTCTCGCCTAGGTCTCTGCGCACTCAGCTGCAAAGTCTTTACAATATGTTCAACTCCGAGAGATTTGATAATACAAGCTTTAGCCTAATATTCTCTAAGAGTTACCCTCAATATCCCCATAACACAGAAAAGAACCAAAAGAACCCCTTCCCTATACAAAAGTGCCTCCTTAAATAGATCATGCCCGTAGGTCATGTCTTTACAATGTCGAGGCAAAAACCCTTAGGATTTACAAAACTGGCATGGTTTCTCTAAACCGAATTACTGGCTCTGGTAGCGAGTGCTCCATCATGGCGGTCCTCCACGCCTTCGTCCTATCACTATCGGCCTCTCTGTCGTACGCACGCCAACAGGTCACTTTCATGAGCCACCCTTACTCTAACGGTCTCGTACCACTTTGCACGCCAAGCTGTCGCTTTCCCTGAGCCGTTCTTCACCTAACGGACTCGTACAACTGGTTGCCTTCCTCATTTGCTCGTGCATGCCACTCGGAACTCTTGGAGCATCTTTGCCAAAATTAGACCACCACTAGTTTATTCGGTATTTGTACCTATCCTTTATCCAGCACTCCGTTTTGCTGGCTCCACGTGGCTTGATCACTTCGCAACACTGCTTCCTTGCAGCGTTGATCTTCATGGTACTGCCAAAATTTGGTTGTTGCGCACAACTTCGCAACATCCCCCATAATTGTACAAAATTATATCATTTGTTGAGCTGCGCTCAGCTCCGCAGTTCAACCTCCTTGTGTTATCCAAAATTGCCCCATCTTGGGCCAGGCCTAACATGCCCCTAACACTTACATGTGGCTCATCCCTGAGCCACCTTCTGCTTCAGCCTTCTGGATCTGCTCCGTGACCTGAGGATCTAGCTTGGCCGCGAACTGATTGTAAGTGTCGATCAATTGTTCCACTGCTTCCTTAGTGTCTTGCTCGACTTGCTTTACTGTGTCAAGCAGTGCTGGGGTTATCTCTTCTCCAATATGTCCTTGTACCTGCTCCTGGTTGTCGCGTAGATCTTTCAACTTGTCTTCGATCCGATACGATATTGCTGTGGCATCCTCCAGGAGTTGCTACGACTGATTATCCATCTCAGTCTCTTTTTCTCTTAATGCTTGGACCTCTTTTTTCAAACTTGAGATCTCCTTATACCTCGGCAATCTATCCCTGGGTGGTAGGGCCTTGATTTCTGCATCCAATTTTTCAAGCGCGAATTGCTTTTCCTTTACTATGGTCTTTACTTGCAGTAGCACTAGATCCTCTTCAAGGGAAGTAAATGCCTTTGAATTATTTGCCAACAAATCTTGGCACTTAGCCATCTCAATGGTTATGTTCCGTGTTGCGGCGTTAACTGATTTTTCTCTTAACTGTTGCTCAATTAATACAACTTGTGGGTTGAGTTTTTCCTTGAGGAGGGCGATGTCAGCCTCATAGAGGACTTCCTTGTCTTGCATTTGTATTTTGAGGGAGCGTACCATGCCTCCTATCCTCAGAACAGTATCCACAGGATCCTCTTGGACCTGCAACTCTTCAATATCCTCTCTGACAGAAGTAATAGTGGCCTCCAATCGCAGTCGTCGGTCCTGTTCACTTCACGGTGTCGGTGTTTGAACTGCGCGGCTCCCTTTTTCTTTCCTTTCTTCTTATTTTTTTTTCTCGTAGATTTAGTGGTGCTATGCGGTATATACACTATCTCTCTTATAGTACATGTACAGACTCCTTTACATTTCCAGTGTCCAATTTCAACTGTACTTGACACTTAGAAATTTCTCCCTCTGTTTATCATTCAGGATTCTGCGAAGCAGGACTATCATGGTACAGCTTTAGCCTGCTTCCATTTATCAAATTTGGCAAAGTATTGCCAGCTAAGGTGGCTAACTGGACTGCACCAGTGTTAGTAACATGTATCATAGTATATGGACCAAGCCAATGCATCTTAAATTTACGAGGAAACTTCATGAATTTGCTATCATACAGGAGGACGAGGTCACCTACCTAAAAGCACTTGTTCTTTATATGGCAATCATGCCATGCTTTCTCGCAGTCTTTCTGGACTTGCTGGTGGAATCCGGCGATGACGCGATCTTCCTCCAACCCAACTAGCTGTAGAAACCTTTCTTCTAGCACTGCAGGGTCTGCCATCCCTGTGAATGCAGCGATCCTCAAGCTAGGGACAATATACTCCATTGGCATTATAGCTTCCTTTCCGTAAGCCAGCCAAAAAGGTGTGTGTCCCGTCAATTTCTTGCAAGTTGTCCTGTATGCCCATAAGACAGATGAGATGCGTAGATCTCAATCATCTCTATTCACATTGCAAACTTTAGTCAGCACATTCTCCAGTATATTATTGAAAGCCTCAACAGTGCCATTCTACTGTGGGTGATATGGTGTACTTCGCTGATGATGGATATGGAATTCCTCTGTGAGAGCTTCAATAGTCTTGTTTAAAAAGTGAGTGCCTTGATCACTCATCAAAATATTTGGGCATTCAAATCCTGACAATATTTCTTCAAAAATGAACTACATGGAAGTACCTACGCTGCAGTCCTTCACCAGCTTTGCTTCTGCTCATCTGGTGAGGTAGTCAGTAGCAGTAATGATGTACCTCACACCAGTTCTCTTCCCTGGTGGGTTTATAGGTCCCACAAAATCAATGGCCCACTTTTCAAATGCCTGCAAAGTCAACTACGGATTCAATGGAATCTCATCTCTGCGCGAAGGTTTTCCTGTCCTCTGATAGACATCGTAGTTCCAGTAGTGTTCTTTAGAGTCTTTATGGATCGTAGGCCACCATAGCCCTGCGCGCAATATCTTCTGCGCGGTAGCTCTTCCTACATAGTGACCTCCTGCGATCCCTGAGTGCGCATCTGCTAAGCTGAATGGTCTCTCATGGTCTAGTACACATCTGCACAAGACTTCATCTGGTCCGATTTTGTATAACTGACCTGCAATAATAGTGAAGTCTACGGTGCGCACTACTAGCTGCTTCTTTTGCTGGACGGAGAACTCCTGCGGTGCCAATCCTGTTGTGAAGAACTCGATGATGTCCTTATAATAATCATCGGCAATCTATATAGAAAATAGCTGCACATCAGGCAGACTGTCTTCAATGTTCGTCGGCTCTTCTCCTGACTCAATCCTAGAGAGATGGTCAGGTCCCAAGTTCAGCCTGCTGGGCTTAACAACAATCTCAAAATCATACTCCTGGAATAGCAACAGCCATCTGCATATGCGCCCCCCTAACACTGGCTTATTGACCAAATGCAGAATGGTCAGTGAACATAAGGAAGTGCGCACCAAGAAGGTAGTGTCTGAACTTCTGCAGCACATATACCATCGCAAGGCCTTCCCTCTCAGTAGTAGTGTAGTTCTTTTCTGCTGTTGAGAGCTTCCTGCTTGAAAACGCGATGGGCTGGTCAATACCCCCTTCTCCTGGCTGCGCTAATACAATTCCCAAGGTGATGCATGATGCATCAACATGAACATGGAATGGCTTCGCCCAGTCTGGGAAGACTAGGATCGGCGTAGTAACCATCTTTTCTTTAAGTGTGTCAAAACCCTGTTCGCATTCTTCGTTCCAAATGAACGACGCGTCTTTCTTTAGTAGCTTCTCCATTGCTGTGGTTATCTGCGCATAACCCTTGATGAGCTTCCTGTAATATCCAGTATGGCCTAAGGTAGAGCGCAACATCTTAATGGAAGTTGGTGTGGGCAAATTCACAATAATGGCAATCTTCGTAGGGTCCACCATCAAACCCTGCTTACAGACAATGTGTCCGAGTAAAATTCCATATGGAACACAGAAGATGCACTTCTTCAGATTCAATGAGATATGATGCTGTCTACACTTCTCAAGCATCATTCTTAGATTTGCGCAATGGTTCTTCAATAGACCAAAGACAGTCCAATCGTCAAAGTAGGCTTCCAGAAACTTGTGCATGAAGTCTTTAAAAGCTGCGACGACAACTCTGGAGAAGATGGCAGGTGCATTGTTCAAGCCAAAGGGCATTACTGTATACTAGAACGACCCCCATTCTGTAGCAAACATCGTCTTATGCCTATCCGCGGGATCAATTCTGATCTGATGATACCCGGAGAAACCATCAGTAAAGGAATAGGCCTCATTCCCTCCAACATTGTCAAGCACTTCATCTATGAAAGGAATGGGGAATGGGTCATGCATAGAAGCATCATTCAGTTTTCTAAGATCCACACAAATCCTGATCTCACCCTTCGTTTTCTTATCCTGAATGACCATGGGGCTAATCCACTCGGATTCCTCAACAGGTTCAATGATTCCTGCTTCTAGCATCTTATCCAGCTCTACGCGGACTCTTTCTTTATACCATGGGTTCAATCTGTATGGCCTCTGCTTCACAGGCTTGGCGCCTGGCTTCAAGGGGATCTTCATGACTCCTAGGTCTCCCATAATTCCTTTCATTTCTGTAAATTTTGTCGGAAACAGCTCCTGATACTCATGTAAAGTGTGTGCAATCTCCGCAACAGTCTGATCGTCCCAATAGTCTCCAATTGATGCGAACTTCGGCTCTTTACTTGTGCCAATATTCACCTTCTGTGTCTTTACCGGTCCGCTCATATCTGATATTTCCAACAGAGGTCCTTCTACATCGCGTGCACCGTCCGATTCTGGTATGTTTATGTTGCGCGGATCATCCTCATCGTCTTCCTTGCTATCGTCATCTTCTTTAGCTAGGTTATAACACGCTACGGGATGTTCTTCGTGTTCCTTCCATTCCGAGTGTAGGTTCGCTGGAACACCATCTGCCTCGAAGAATTCTTCCCATGTCGTATCTTTGCAAAGATAGTCTCCCCTAAATATGCGTTCCTTAATTATCTGCAATGCCTCATGGATCAGCGGATTCTCGTCCTCGAAGCTGAAGTCCCTCTAGAAGTTCGCAGTCAACGTCTCCCAATCATTGGTTTCCCTGCGCAACTCCAGGTCTAGGTACCATTTCTTCGGAATGTCATCTTCCAGGGTATGCACAAAGAGATGCACCCATTCTTCATGTGGTCTTTCCAACCATGTCTGTGAACAGACTTCAAGATGTTGGCTAGGATCTGTCTGTCCATTAAACTTATCAAAGGGTAAAGTAACCCTATCGGCAAACTGAATCTGCATCTTAATCATGCATTGATCCCAAGTGGGCAATGTCTTCTTGTGTGCAGCCCACCATCTGGCTGGTGTGTCACGCAGTGCCATATCCAATGCAGGTAACCTATGCTCATCTGGAATTGCTACAGTATATTCTTGGATAAAGGTATAAACATTAGCAGAACCATCATATGTGGGAATGGGACTTACCTCCTCCCCGATCCAGCGCAACGATTTCGTAACCTGCGTGCACCTTCTCGCTGATACTTCATGCATGTGGCTTTTCCAATTTTCCAGTCCCGCCTCCGAGTCAGAGACACAGGAGCTGTCACATCTCCAGCTGAGTGTACCATCCACAGTGGGATTAATGTAATCTTCCTGGTTCGCTATCATATGGTACAGTCTGTCCAAGTCTTGAGCCTTGGATTCCTCCTGAATCAGCTCACTGTATTTGTCCCAATCTGTAGGATCCAATGGTGCGATGACCCTAAGATGCTTTCCTCCAAATATAATCTTCTTTGTCTTCAATTTTATGATGGCCAGGTTATCCATAGCCCAATCAATTCCTAACAGTGCAGGAAAAGGCTAACTATCGTCCACAATCTCGATAACTTCAAAGTCTGCATGACTTTGGACTTCATCGATGTCAACCACTACATCAGCTAACTGGCCAAAAGGTATGACTTTCTCTTGGTTAGCCATTCTCAACTAGATAGGTGACCATAACAGCTTTGGTCGACCCATCTGCTGCCATGTCTGCTTAGTCAAGACATTAACTTCAGATCCCAGATCAAGGATGACTTCATCCATTTCAAAATCTCCTATCTGCGCGGTAAGCCTCATTTCTCAGCCTGTTCTTTTATGACTCCTTATGTGATGTACTGCGCTATCAGAAGTTTATGTTCCCATCTGTGGTTCATATTGGTTTATGAGCTTTTGTAGCTCTACTATAGCATTTTCACTTTTTAGTAGCTTCATGCAGCTTCGCAGGAACTGCGCAACGGAAGTGCTGACATCCGTTGCAGTACTTGTTTTGTCATAGGCCGCTGGCATGTCTTCAACATGCGGTGTTTCACTGCGCAACGGGATCCTCTATGACTTTGGTGCTTGTTCTCTGAAGGTATCCCGTATGTCGATAAAGACCTCCTTGTTCTTTCGTAGGTCAAGAGCAGGTATTTTTCCCGGAGCTTTCCTTATCCATACTGTCTCAATAGGGGTCTGCTTTGTGTGAGCCTCCCCTGATGTGGAAGCTTCTGCTCCCCTATCGCGGCCTATCTCAGCACCACTGTGCATGACCACATTGATGCTCGGGTCCACTGGTCTGTTCTCTGCTGCTATCCACTGGATGTTTGGATTTGGTGCCTCCGTCCGTCTTCTTTTCTGCATTTCCACCTCTAGCACTGGGAAATATTCTTCAATAACATGCTCGAACGATTTACAATAGTTTCATGTAGTGCATGGGTTAACATAATCTCTAGATACATGACTTGGCTGGCCACAATTATAACAAATGACCTGGCTGCGGCCTCTTCCCTGCGCTGGGCCAACATTTCTTCCTCTACCGCGGTATCCACCACCAAGGCCTCTGTATCCTCCTTGATCATATTGCACGTTTTCTTGTTTTGCTTGGTTTTCTTCTTGTACGCGGTACAAGCTGGCGCATCTCATTGAGTCCATATCTCGTTTTCGTTCATTCATTAGCTCATATGCGCGGCAGTTGGATTCATCATGTCCAACTGATTTACAGAAAGTGCAGTATAAATTTTTAGGTGTTTTCACATATTTCTGTATGAGATAGAAATATTCAGGTTTGTGTCATGTAGTTCTACAAATTTCACACCATGGGGCCTGATTTTGATTTATCGGGTTGGGCGCACCACTATTATTAAGATAGTCACGGAATAAAGGGAAATGCTTCCGGTCATGTCCTTCTCCTTTACAACCTGTACACCAGACCTTATGCCTAGGTTCATACCTTTGTTCTTTGCCATTTTTCATGCTTTGCAGCTCTAGTGTTAGGGTGGTCAGCTGGTTCTGGATCTGAGACATCCAAGAACTAGTCTCACCAATCGGCAAAGCCTCTAGCTTCATTGTGATCTCCAAGGCCTCTGCCTGCGACACAACCTTCTACTGCATCAATGGTAATCTAATGTGGGGCAATAGCGCAACCATGAACCATTCCTTGTGTTGTTTCAGAGCTATAACAAAGCTTACTTGGTCCAAAAGCGTCTTAAACTTCTGATCAAACTCCCATACCATTTCAGTCGGTCTCTGCTTTATTTCTTTCAACTCAGTTATACACTAAGATTCAGATTTGGGTTTCTTAAATTCTGCCACAAGCGCATCTTTAATTTCCGCGAGGGTTCTCGGCTGTGTCTGAGAGTACTTCATAAACCAATGTAAAGCTCTGTCTTTGAAGGTGGTGATGAGCTGTGCTCTCTTCACGGCATCGTCTTGGATTTATCTTACACTCCATACGGCTTCGCAAAGGAACCAATGCTGGTCAGGGTCTTCTAGACCAGTTCCTTTGAATATCGGTAGCTTCATATCAATGTTTTCCATTGTCCTATTAGGTGGTGTAGCGCCCAGATTAGTGCATGGCTGCTATAAAGGGCTTTGTGCAGTGAAAACAAATGGGCTTATCGGGGTAGACGTACTGGGTTGAGTATTCTACGGGGTGGGCTGCGTAGCGGGTGGGTTCTAAGATAAGGGTGGCGCGATCTCTGCAACCGACGGGTTCTGAGGGGTAAACGGTGGCGCAGCTTCGTTTTCAAGGTCACAAGGAATCTCAGTATCTATATGGAGTCTAGGGCCTCCAGGAATCTTATTAAACTTATATCTCTTCCCATTTCTAAGATTATGGGTGTCTTTTTTAGAATCACTATATATACTGTTTACCATGACAAACTTTGACACTATTATTGCTTTCTTAAAACACCTTTCTTAGCTAACAACATCTTAATGTATAGACTGATATTGTTTAGGTACTTACTTTGGAATCCCTCGAAAAAGTATGCTTCTGCTTGGCTGTAGGATTTGAGTGTGTCTACAACAAATTCTGTTACGAAGCCTTCTAGCATGTGATCTACCCAAAAGTCAACTGTGCGCATCAATGGGCTGTCTATCGCTGTAACATCCTGAATTTTCATAAAAATTTAAAACTTTTGAAAACGGAATTAAATACAAAATTTATAGATGCGGAAATAATAATTGTTTGATTACGACAACTTTAATTAAAAATTCATTAGTACTAAATATAATTTAATTTATGTTTTAGCAGCATTGTGACAATGAAAACTTTAATACATAAATTACAAACATGATTATGGTAATAGACGAACTAATAGTTCATTAATGTGATGCGATACTTTTTCTTGAAAAGATACTGACAGTTTGATTTTGATGAACAAGGGTGTCCTACGAGATACCCTGGAGTTTACTTAGCTGCGACGCTAACGCATTTGAATATTCTATGTGCAGACGACAGGTAAGAGGTTCAATAACTGCATCGTTTAAAAGTACGTGTGTAATTCAATTCAACGTCAAATAAAAATGTTGTGAAATCTTTTGCGAAAACAAGTATCTTCAGGTATGAAATGTCTAGTGCTACTTACTGGTTTTTCAACGCTGTCTTACAATTTATGAATGTTGGAAAACAATGACGTCTAGAAGGTATACATGCTATTTAAGTTTGTTGTCGTAAGCCAATGACGTAGTTCTAGTTTGGTTTGGGTCGTCATCTTAAGATAACTAATACTTGTAAAGTATTAACGTCGTAAATGTATCGCTAACCGTCAGATGCATTGTAATAAAAGTTAGGGTATGAAGTTCATGACAATAGCATGGTTTTTATGCTAATTACTATTCATTGGTCTTGTTGAAAATTCAAAAAGTGTAAACTCCTACATTATTATATTTTTATAAATGGAATAATAGAAACTATGATTATTATGCTAACCATATAAATCTTTATAGATTGTTATCCTATATAATAGTTTTATAATTGCAAAATTATTCATGATATATATGAAAGTTTACAATATTAAAAGATATGAAATCTGAACTCAATACATGGCTAAACTTAAGCCTTAATACCCTAATCGTGATCATAAAGTTAGAGATTTAACTATTAACAATGCAATCAAATGTTTTGAGTTTATAAAAGATCTTATGTGAAGATTTGTTGTCGTTATAATTGGTACTGGCATACATTTATGTCGACAGGATGGACAAGTTGACAATTCAATAAATTGCATAAGCCTCAAGCTGTCATGGAGATCATATCTCGATCCTGCATTAAAACTTGGTTCACAACTCCGGTTGAAAGAGATTGTTACCAATCCACGTAGTGTAAAATCGATGCAATATCAACTACGACAACCACTGTGTAATGGATTCTATAATGAACTCCTCCGAACTGGATGTTGATCGATCCTCCGTGTGCCAAAGTGGCATTGCCATGCTTGTACTAAAGAATGGGGCATTAAATGCAGAAGTTGTTCGTCCCTATGCCATCTCGCTGGCACTCTTATGATCGTCGATAGTGATGAATTTGGATCGTCCGATGCAACCCTAACTTTTGTCGTTGTTTTTTATTAATGAGATTTGAATGTCGTTCATTGTTCTATTGTTTCAGTCTGTGTGGCCGACAAGCTGCCGAATTCTAGGGTTAGAAAGCTTGTAAGAGGTTTCGACCTCGAGACCTATAGATTAGGGTTGAAGTTGCAGGTTCTTTCTCACTATAATGGCGTTGTGCTAAAATGTTGGGTCTCTGGTTTGAAGTGTTATTGAGTCGATATTTTTAAGCTTCTCATTTTAGAGTTTGAATGAAACACAGTGCTGTAAAATGATAGAGGTATCCTGGTCTCATCTACAGCAAAGAGCTCGTCGTTTTACTGGTGAATGTAAAGAACTTGGCCGCTTGTTGAGAAGGTAAGTGTTCTCGAAAATGAATAGTAATTCCTTTGTTGAACTTTGACTTTCAGTTTAAAATATTACAGTTGTCTAAATCTAAGCTGTTGTTTTTGTCAATTGCAGTCGAAGAACGACTTGAGCAAGGGTTTGGAAAGGAAAGGCGTGCTTCCATTCCTGGTAAGATCCGAGTCTCAAACCCACGTAGGTGCCTTTCGACTTTGGTTGATGTGGTTTCAAGAGGATGAGTAACCAGTTTTTCACCATGCCTCGGCATTGTCTGTCAGTTGAAAAAATTTGAAGACCCTTTTGTTATTCAAATGATGTTTGTACAGGGATGTGACCCTCGTTGGTTTGTATAATACTCGGTCTTATACTTTGATGCCTAGCTTCGTCGAACTGGGAGTTATACTACTCGTCAATGCTGAGGGTTTTTGGACTTGTTTTAAAATGTTTAAACTTGGGAATAAACTCTGTGCGATTTTCGTTTGGAAACATGTTGTAATCTTTTTGTTTCTCAGAACATTGGTTTCCCTTCTTGCAGTTGGGACTTGTATTGGTTTAAACTTTGAGCCACGACCTGTTGGTTTATGTTATGAGAAATGAGATATATAGTTGAGGCTCGTCTACTGTGGATACAATGTTTTTCTTCTCGGCAATGAATATATGCTATTTCATTCTGTGCTATTCGTCTGTGTTATACGTTTGAATACTGTAGGTTGATATCGTGACTTTCGAGCTAGGCCAGGGTCTATATGCTTGTCATAGATGATAACTCTGTAATATGTAATGCCGAAATGGTTTTCCTTTCGTTTGTAATGGAAAAGAACAGGGTCATACCCTAGTTCGAGTCTTGTCTTTGAATATAAATAGATGTTTGAATATGAACTTCTAAAAAGGTCTTTGAAGCCAAAAACTAGGATTCGATCCGTAGCTTATGTAGATTGTTTTTGTTTATGTTGCAAAACGATGGTAATGGAAATCGAAATTCTAACTAGAGTTTGATATGAACCCAGTTTTTGGAAATCAATATATGCAGTTTACAATATATATAGTTTATAAAATATATGAATAAGATGAAAGAAAATGAAATAAAGTTTATCATGTTTTCATTATTTGATAGAACTAAAATGTTCATTGCATATGTTATAATAGGAAATGAAAACAATGTGTGTGTAAAATGTGAGGACTGTGAAATGACTATGGTTTGCAGCATTATCCATAATTTATACATTTATTTATTTCCAGCAATATTATTTATATTGCAGACATGATATGATGTATGGAAATTTGAATTTCATTTATTTCTTATGTACATAGTAGAGATAAGAAATTACAATATATTTATACAGGAAATAAACAATGTTTGTTTGTAATGAAACAATGGAATATTCTATAATATTTAGGTATTATACAGAACTTTCTACTATTATTAACTATACGGCAGAAAATGATAAACATATAAATTACTATATTTATCTATCGAATCAATGGCAATTTGCCTATCTTTTCATCTATACTTAAATTGCGTCTCTACACTAGAGTATGATGCAAACAACAACATGAGAAAAAATGTAGAGATTGGTTTATTAATTCAGAATAACATAAACTTCGACATTCAGACTTCAAATAAAATCAGAAATCAATTCTTCTTCAAAACAGATATTTCTAATTTTACTAAAACAGAACTAATAACTGAAATAAAGTAGAAACTGTAAAACCTGGATTAATCTATAGGGAAACAAACATCCCAAGAAGACTGTTCCACCCAACCAATTCCTGAAGACAGCCAAGTACTTGCCTTAGGACCCCAGAGCCTGTTCATTGAACCACCGGGAGGAAGAAACTTAGGAATTTAGGATCTCTTTTTGCAGTAGTAAATAACTGTGGAATCTTCAAGAGCTAGCAGTCCAAGGGACCTCCTCCAGCACCTTTGGTTCTCCTTAATAAATATAGTATGTAGACTTATGATTGCACTCATAGCTAGCCTCCCTATTCGAATCTCTCAGTGATCACCTGATGCACATGAGGAAATATTCCTGCAGAAATATTGTGTAAGAGCTGCTTGCTCAATTCAAATTTTCCTTATGTAGGCTGCCTAGGCCTTTTCAGTTATTACTTGGTCATTAAATGAGCTTCCTTCCCACTCCCACCACCTGGGGGATAATGCCACATTTTTAGGGGTAGTTGTCCCATAACCAACAGCTAGTGGTGTGGTGCAATTGCCGCCATCTGTTCCATACCTTCCAACAACTTCCATTCCTCCTAGTGGGTCAGTGAACACTCATTTAACAGTCCCCTTGGGTGTTTTTCTCCTAATTAATTTATTTAAATAATAATAATCAGTAATTACATTCATCCTTGATCAAAACTGATCATAATTACAAAACTTTGTAATTAAATTTAACATAAATTATTTTGCTAATAAAATAATAATTTCTGAAATTTGGGTAGGTGACAATGGCTTTCAGCTGCGTTATGACCTCGGGAGTCCACTCTGTAGGAACTCCTCCTTGAAAACAGGTTTTCTTCTCTGAGAGCCGCGAGATCCACTCGTGTAGCTCGTCTGGAAATGATGCCCAAAAAATCTCGTGAATATCTTTCCACAGATATCTACTCAACCATTGTTCGTCAGATAGACGCGGATGTCTATTCTCTTGCCTTGCAAAGTCTCTTACGGTCTTGTCACACCAAGCCCGGATCTCTGTCTTTTCAGGATACCAATTGTCGGAGCCTTTCGGGAACTGATGTTCTTCGCTACTCATTATGGCTGCAACTCATCACAGATTCTAGCGCGGCAACGGAACCATTTGTTGGCTTATCATATGCTAACCCAGAGGTTTTCAGTAAGACCCAGATTCTTCGCGGTTTCCCCTTTGACCAACAAAACCCCTTCGCATCGACCCTTTCGGCAACAACCTGCAAGCAAGTTGAGGTCTCACCCGAGGTGTATCTATGGGGTACTACAGAATCAGGTTTCCACAGTATGTGATGAGTTGTTCAGTCGGACGTATTGCACAGCGCGGCAGGGGGCAAGCGCTGCGAGGCAAGACTGCGCAGTAAGGGACAACACCGCGGTCCGCGCCTCTAAGTCCTTCTACCACAAGACTTCTCGTGTGACCGTGATCTACGTAGCTCACACTACGACTTGAAACACTGGAGATAACTAAGGTTCTGAAGTTATTACCACTAATCCTCCATTCAGTCATTCATTCATGCATTCATGCATTTAGGGTATCCACCGCTCAACATGTGCTGCAGATGCGGATCAACTACCCTAGATCCTTCTTACTGCGTAATATGAAAATACTTAAGCTATATCCCAACACTTAGCCGAATAACTGATTCGTTACTACTTCATACATAAAGACTAAACATTCATCATTCAACTATTCATGCAGACTTAACATATTATTTCCATACTCTCCTAATGGAAAATACATACAACAGTCCAACCATAATAGTATGCAAGGGAAAGTTCAGGCATTCATTTACAGAAAACAGTTAAATGCACGCTACACAACCACATCACATTACATAGTATTTAACGTGGTTCACTTCCCTGGGTGGGAAGCTACGTCCACAAGAACGGTTGTTATATATATTATTAATGGGAAGGGGACAACTGCTCTTAGTCTACGCACTCAGCTGCAGACTCTCTTCTCTCTCGGCTAGGTCTCTACGCACTCAGCTGCAGAGCCTTTACAATATGTTCGACTCAGAGAGATTTGATAATACAAGCTTTAGCCTAATATTCTCTAAGAGTTACCCTCAATATCCCCATAACACAGAAAAGAACCAAATGAACCCCTTCCCTATACAAAAGTGCCTCCTTAAATAGATCATGCCCGTAGGTCATGTCTTTACAATGTCGAGGCAGAAACCCTTAGGGTTTACAAAACTGGCACGGTTTCTCTAAACCGAATTGCTGGCTCTGGTAGCGAGTGCTCCATCGTGGAGGTCCTCCACACCTTCATCCTATCGTTATCAGCCTCTCTGTCGTGCGCACGCCAACAGGTCACTTTCACGAAATGCCCTTACTCTAACGGTCTCGTACCACTTTGCACGCCAAGTTGTCACTTTCCCTGAGCCGTTCTTCACCTAACAGACTTGTACAACTGGCCTCCTTCCTCATTTGCTCGTGCCTGCCGCTCGGCACTCCTGGAGCATATTTTCCAAAATTAGACCACCACTGGTCTATCCGGTACTTGTACCTATCCTTTGTCCAGCACTCCGCTTTGCTGGCTCCACGTGGCCTGATCACTTCACACCACTACTTCCTTGCAACGCTGATCTTCACGGTACTGCCAAAATTTGGTTGCTGCACACAACTTTGCAGCATCCCCATACTTGTACAAAATTATATCATTTGTTGAACTGCACTCAGCTCTGCAGCTCAACCTCCTTGTGTTATCCAAAATTGCCCCATCTTGGGCCAGGCCCAACATGAAGTGTAATGCAAAACCAATAGAAGACTGACTTTGACACTACGCAATTGACAAGTAAGGATGTTTGTATGGATAATTGCGGAATGGATAATGAAGTATTGTGACAAGAATAGGAGATCAAGATGAAGGAACAATGTAATATCTATACCGAAAAAAATCAATCAAAGATAATTATGAAAAGACGTCAGTGCAGGATCATAGAAAAAAATGAAGCATCAAGACAAGGGGAGTTATCCTTGAAAATAATTGAGGATGAGGCAAGCGCAAAACAAACAAAATAATGCACAGTGCACGGGTAATGACACCTATTTTCCATTGATGTCAATGGGGGAGAAATGCATGAATTTGAGGCATAAAATGCATGTCATGAAGATGACATGAAGCTGAAGAAAGATACATGAAGCTTAGGCCTAAAATGCATGTCATTAAGATGACATGAATCCCAGACATAGACAGATGCATGAATTCAATAGGACAACATGAAAGGGGGGGGGGGATGAAGACAGCAACAAATACATGAAATGAAACATGAAGCTACGGTACACGTGAAAGAGCATGAAGCAAATCACTTGAAGAAATGACATGAAGATGACTGACCGCATGGTCCGCGCAAAAGTAACAGGCTGAGCATGGTTCGCGCAGAGGTAGCAGAAGAAAAAATAGTAGAAGGCGCAATAGCCAACATGCCAAAGAACTCAGGGGAAACATTTACATAGGGGGAGCATTGCGACCAGGTATAGATGAAGCATGCAGTCTAAAGAAGATCAGGCACAAATTCATAAGGTGTTGACATTAATGCCAAAGGGGGATATTGTTGAACTTTGGTTGGCATTGATGTCAACTAATGTCAAGGAGGATGTCAATTGATTCAGTATGATTCATTGATATCACCTAATGTCAAAGTGGATACATCATTCCTACAGCAGTGTGAAGAAGTATATGGAAGCCACTTTGAAGAAGTATATGCGCAAGATAAAGAAGAACATGAATACCAAAAGTATATGCGCAAGATAAATAAGAACATGAATACCTGAAGTATATGCACAATATGGTGAAGGTGACAGACATGGATGTTAGTTTAATGAAGTATATCTAGAAGTGCATTCAGTCTAAAGAAGTGTGTCCAAGGAAGATACATCATGAAGATCTAGTTCAAAGAAGAACACAAGTAAAGTATACTTTTGCATGTGGTCTTTGCGCAGATATCAAGTTCACCAAGCCATACTCTCTCTTTGTAGCAATCAAAGGAGTTGATTGTATAGTGGTACAAGTGCACAAGCATCCAAGGTGTTGGTTGGACCGTGGTACTTGTGCACAAGAAACCAAAGAGTTGTCTAAACAAATGGTACGAGTGCACAAGCAAGTCTAAGCATTGCTTGGTTGATGGTTGAAAGTGTGCAAGTCCCACAAGAGATGACAAGGTAAGGGTCATAATCCCACCGAGTAGAAGCTGTAGTATGCGCATATTCCATGAAGAATCAATACCGCAAGGGCGCAATACCCACAATCGATGGTACAAAAAGGGTTATAGACTCATCAATATGAAGAGTAAGGATGTGCACACAACTCAAGGAAATGGTACATCAAGGGCGCAGAGGTATACCACCAAGGTGTAGAGTACCACTATGGTGTGGACCATGAAGGAGCTTAACACCTAGTAGATGACACATCAAGGGAGCAGAAGATGACACGTGGCATATGCACAATCCGTTAAGTATGGAAGAAGGAATGCCACGACCAACTTGGGAACATATAATCCGTGCAGGACATGTATAAATAGAGATGGAATTTGGAGAATGCATGTAAGCTTGATGGCGAGAGCATCAAAGGGCTCAAGGGTAGAATAGTATGATCTAGCAAGGAGCCGAATGCACACATGTAGAAGAACGAAGGTTTGATGGTGCATAGAAATATGTTGTAGATCTATGACGGATGTGCAAGTATTGAAAGGAATAAATAATGAAGTATGTGCAAGTGCTTGATGTTTCGAAGGATAGGATTACAGCCATCATATTGTTAGTCACAGATGTTCTAAAGACAGAAGAGCACATACAAAATCGAAGGTTATCAGATAATGCGCAGATGTCTTGCTGATGCATATGAACATAAGTGAAAGTGTGCAAAGTTGAGTAGACTATCTGATGCGCGACGATTGAACAACGACAGGATCTATCGTGTTCATCATGAAGCAGATGATCTTAGAAAAGTGTGTTAAACGTAATAGACGAATCATTTGATATACAAGGCGCCGCATATTTTCTAAGAAACTGTAGCACTTAAACATAAAAGACCTATCAGTAAGTGTGCAGTTATATATGTTACTAGTGATTTATTTTAGAACAACAAATCATTTGAAATCACAGTATAAGTTGGTCATTGCAATCACGCAATTAGTAGAATGCGGGATAATCAATGACGTCGACTGCAGTAGCCGCGAGCACACATAACATGAAGTAAGTCATCACCATAAGTGTGATTTGAGAGGAATGACAATTCAAGTGAATTATGCCTCTTAGTGATAGAGTATAGACTACATATGAAGGTAGTCCACAACATAATTATAATCATAAGATCAAAAGTGTGTGCGGATTTGAAGTTCACTATGACAACAACATACATTGGACATCAGGGCGATCGGACGGAGAAAGGAGACAAGGAGTTGGATCTTCCTTCAGGTTGGTGCATGTAAAACAAAAAGGATAAAAGGGGTTGGTGTGAAATTACATAGGATAGATCACTAAGCTTGAACAAACCTCACTTAATTTCACAATGTTTTAACTAAGAAGAATTAGGAAGAAACACTGATCAAATCAATCATAAAATTGAAACACGGATGAAAAATTGTTGTTGATACATTATTCAGCAATAAGCTGGCAATCAAAATATTTTACAATATAATGAATTTGAATGTGTCTGATAGGATTCGAATCCACCTCAAGTGGCAGGCTTAGTTTTCATTGGAACCATCACCCGATAACATCGAATGGCCACCAATGATCAATGGTCAATCAACTGAGGTAGAACTGAACATGAATGAGTCATTTGGGCACCAAAATAGGGAAGGAGACTCCAAGGGGGTGCATATCTGACTGGAATTAGTAAAAAAGGGTGCTCCTACACTCAGTAGTAGTGAAAATAGGTGTAATAGTCAGTTAATTGAGAAATCAAAGGGACAAGGCACCCCAAATCATGGAACTGACTGTAATGAATCCTAAAATCATGCATGAGGGTTCCTTCGGACTTAAGTGATGTAACCAAGGCACTTAGTGGATAAGAGGGATAATGATGGCCAAAGTTAAGCTCTAGGGGGGAATAAGGACTAGGTGCTAGGAGACTCACCTACCACTGCATGGAATGCATGTAAGATGCATGCATGAAAAACCAAGATGAGATGGTTATAATATTCCAACACCCCCATTAAGACTGACTGTGAGGAAAAATATAAGTAAATAAATGGGAAAAATAGGGCCCTGGTTACTGAAACCAATGGTCACCCCGTACAACAATCTAAAATAACTGAGGAAAGAGGGAAAACCTAGTGGGAACAAACCCCCCCCCCCAAAATAGAATGTAAAAAATCTAATCAACCAAGGTATCACTTACCCCAAGAAGGGATCAGAGATGAGTGAACTTTTTCACTAAAAAATTATTGGTGAAAATATCTGCAATCTGCTCTTCTGAAGGACAATAGAGCATTGTGATGGTATGATCATGCACCAATCCTCGAATATAGTGCATGTGTATCTCAATATGTTTGGTTCTCTATATCTGAACTGGATCTGTGGAAATCTTGGTAGCACTCTAATTGTCATAAAAGATGACTAGTGGAGTATTGTAGAGAATACCAAAATATGACAAGATGCCCTACAACCAAATTCATTGTGTGGATGCATTTACTGCACCTCTGTACTTGACCTTAGCTGATGAAAGAGTGAGATTTGTCTTCTCTTTTCTCAACCAACAAATAGGACCGGATCCAATCATGAAAACAAAACCTGATGTAGAATTCTGATCTGAGTTGTCTCCATACCAATCTGAATTTGTGTACCCAACTAGGTTCAATGGAGACCCAACTTCATAGTGAATACCATAGGTCTTCGTCCCTTTGTTTTACGGACAATCTACCGAGAGCGTACTCAAGGCCTAATCTCCCTAGCTCAATGTGAGTCTAGAACAAATAAGACAGAACATAAAATACTTTCCTAGATCATATAGAAATACAAATGAAAGAGTAGATCACTTACATTAGATTTGTAGATCCCTTTCTCCTTCATTGATCCAATGCTCCAGCGCTTCCAGATTGCGAGTAGCTAAACCCTATTGAACATATAATAGACCACGAGAAATGAAAGCATATATCTCATATGATAGATCTAAGTTAACAGTTAAGGAGGAAAACTCTAAACATTATCAAGAAGACAACATTTATGGAAAGCAATTATATTAACTGTATTGAAGAGTGAGAAGTACAATAGAGAAGAGGTTTACAACCATAGCCTTAACGTTGCAAGCTCCTTCCGACAAGCCATGCCAAAGCTCTTCGAGAGAAGTAGATGTCTCCCAAGCTAGAATGCAAGGTCTATTGAGTTCAATTTCACTAGCATAAGAGTACCATAGACTTCCTCCCTTAGGATGGGAGTGAGCTTCATTTAAATAGAACTGAGTGGATAGGGTATGGATAGGATAGGTTAAGATATAATAGGAGAGACTTAAGGGATCCTTCCAAGGTATTAGGAATCGAGTGCCAGCTCCCCCAAGAGGTTAAGGATAGAGCCCAAGTCAGCAAACTTCGAGAAGGGACTCGAAGAGCTATTTTTGCCTATTAACTGACATCGACGCACCCTGAAATAAAGCAAGTTGCGACGTCGCATGTTGAATGAGTGAAACCTGCGACGACCTCTCAAAACCTAGTACGAATGGGTACAAATCCTTCCAGGTCAGTCACTCATTCAAGGTAACTCCAGGGGTTTATACACTGAATCTCATGATGGGAAGATTTTAGGTGTAACAGAATGCCCCCCAAAGCATGAAGTTGTTTGAAGATAGACAAGCGAAGTGCTTTGATGGAAGGAATGGTAATGGACTTGTCGGACGAAGGATGCTGCTGCAGTACAACTGACTCTGAGTACACAATCTCGAATGATTCACAACATGGATTCTGACCAATACAATGCAGATCCATGGTAGTAATGACCGATTGAACACAATCATGGCTACTAGACACAAGCGTAGATCCATGACGAGATGATAACATAGCCACAACCAATACAAAAGTGGATCCGTGTAATATGACTCAATACAAACTCCATCGCAACCTGGGTAAAACATGACTCCCCAGGGTCTTCAAGCTTAACTCACAATGATACAAATATATCCATGTGATTACAAAGGTCTTGACGTCGAACATGGTAGAAACCACTTGATTACCGGTCATTGATAAAAACCGTTAACAAGCGCGAGGGATATCACCATTAATGCCAATGATTCCCAAGGTATTACATTACATATCACCAAGCATGAATAAGTGAGTTGAAGTCGAACACAAGATGAAATATTTCAATCAAGAGTCAATGATGTAAACTCATGTCAAAAGCGAGGTCACCTTCCATTGAGGCATGCAGGGCCAACGTACTTGGTTGGTTTCTAGATTCAATCCTCGGATGATGATTTGATTTCGACAAGGATGAATCCGTCGAAGGAGGGCCATGACGAATCCCCCATCAATCAACATGAAACACGACAAAATTTGTGTAGAGTAGATCGGATGGTACAGTAACATGCAAGACTGACTCAGAGTAAATCGGCATGATGGCGGGTGTACTGACTGCAGATGATGAATAGTGGGTGTATTCTTGAACATGGGCATGGCATGCCTTGGAAGTATTGTCATGACGAGTACAACACTAACTCCTAATGCAACTGATGAGGGAAGCTTTCTTTGAATGATTCAAAGGAGTAACAAAACTCAAGAAATAGGTAAAACTCGAGGACAAATGGATGACCCAAGTACAGTATGCAAATGCAGATGAGTGCCATGTTCAAGAACGACTACGTACTGCCACTAACAAAGTGTATAACATAAAAACTTTCATTTTTCCCTATCATGAATGATGAGTGCCTCATGTGTTTTTTACAACCTTGATGAGGGTAACCAGATGCTCGGTATAGATTATCTCATAGATGAGTCCAATCCCAAATATTTTCCGAACCTGGGATAGGAGGGGTTCGTCCCATGGCGGGCCCTTCAATGTAAGAGTTTAACGAGTCCATAGAAGGTAAACTCGGTCGTCATTTCATGTTTAAAGAGTCTAAAAAGAACTAAAGAAGGCTCCAACGGTCCTTTTTCGTAAAGTTAGCCTCATCACCCGAAAAAGGTAAAACAACGCAGGAGAGGACTCTTCCAGTCATGATTGGCTGGAGTATACCTTTTTCGTAAGTAGTGCCCCCTGGTCCGAAAAAGGGGTAAACTATCACCAAGAAGACGACCATTCAAATAATTTAACAAGCGTGAACGCGACAAGTTTGCTTGGCGATCTTTTCCTATTTTGGGAGTCTGAAAAGAGCTTAAAAAGGACTCCATGAACAATTTTTTCATGGTTGATAACCGAGTACGACAAAGGAAAAAGTAAACTCGGCACAGTCCCTTTTCCATAAATAGTCTAGAGAGGTCAGATAAAGTGATAAACCTATACTCATTAGACACACCTTTTTACTCAAATTTTTAACGAGCACGATAATGGTATCAAAAGCACTCGGAATCTTTTTCATATTTGAACCAGAGCACGAAAAAGTAAAAACTAAGCTCAAACCACTTTTCATGTTTTAACCAGAGCACGAAAAAAGTGAAAAGTAAGCTCAACACCATCTTACTGTTTTTAACGAGCTCAAAGATAGGAGAAAAGAATGATCATGATGTTTGCTTCATTTTTTAACGAGCTTGTAACAGAAAATGAACTATGCTCGGGATAATGCCCAATGGCAGGTTTCTTCCCAACATAATGGCTAGAGGTTGGAAATGTTTCCCCCAGCATAAGAAACTGACGACTTACTTCTAGCATGATTGCTAGAGTTACTGTTTTATTTTTTAACGAGCTTGAAAACGAAAAAAGGAAAGTATGCTCGAAAATGTTCCCATCGGTGGACTCTTCCCAAACATGGTATCCAGAGGTTGATACATACCCCTAACATGATTGTTAGAATTAAGTGACTTAGCTCCAACATGGAGTGGAGAGGAAATCGATCATGAAAACCAAAGTCTGGTACATGCCCCCAGCATGATTGCTAGAAGTAAGTGACTTAACTCCAACGTGGTGTGGAGAGGTGATCGAGTTGACTTCAACACAACGTCCAGAGGTTGAAGACATGCCCCCCAAGCTTCATTTCATTCGCCTAAAGCATAGGTGGATGAAAAGAAGGTTTAGGTACTAAGTCTACGAGAAGACTCGACTCAAAGGGAAAGGAGTTGTTTCATTTTTTAACGAGCTTGACCCAAGATTAGAACTCTGCTCGCGGTAACCTATTTCATTTTTTAACGAGCTTGGCATAGAAAGGGAACTATGCTCAGACTACTGGTTTCATTTTTTAAAGAACTTGAAGCCAAAGGTAAACTTTGCTCGTGGTTAAGGCCCATTGGTGGGTTCCTTCCCAACATGATGCCCAGAGGTTGGTAAATGCCCCCAGCATGATTGCTAGCAGCTTAACATGGTGGTGTTCCCTCAACATGATTGCTGACGGTACGACATGTGGCATGCCCCCCAAGCTTCATTTCGTCTGAAAATGTTGCTTGCTAACCCAACTACCAAACTGGCTACTAATATGAAAATGTTCACCATGGGGGGAAAACAAGGATCAGATGAAATGAAGGTTCAAGTTCTAACTCTAGCGAGAGACTCGAATCGATGGGAGGAAGATCTATTTCATTTTTACACAAGCTTGAAATCGACAATAACTATGCTTGAGGGGGGGGGCATCTTATTTTTTAACGAGCTTGAAATGGAAAAAAAATTATGCTCGAGGGGATGGTTTCATTTTTATGCAAGCTTGAAACCAAAGGTAAACTATGCTCAGAGGGGTCTATTTCATTTTTTAACGAGCTTGAAACATAACATAAACCATGCTCGTACCCCCCATCCTCAGGGCGAGGAAACCACTAAAACATGAGGAACATTTAGGGAAGTTTGATGACTAGGAGTCATATGATGAGTGGGTGTCACGAAGGAAAGTTGATCAATGGTCACAACATTCCCATGATGGGGAAAATACATCACTCGAAAGAGTGAGGACACTACAACCTTCATAGAATAGACATAATCACGTCCAAGGAGTAGATTGAAATCTAAGGGACCTTGGACTACCATAACATCAATACAGACAGTTTTCCCTCCCAAAGTGATAGGTAACTGAAGAAGGATCCCTAAAGTTTACGTAGGCATTCGATTAAAATCCAATATCTAGTCAGTTACTGGCACAAGCTGAGGGGAACCTATAGCTTGCCAAGCAGTCGAGGATAAAATACTAACAGAAGCTCCCTCATCAACTATCGTACGAAAAATTTCTTTATCGGAAACTCCTACAGATATTTGAAAAGGAACACTCGAAGGAAGACAAGATTCTGCTGGACCATTCAAATCAAAGGAAACGAACTCAGTACTTGGAGGGGGTCCTGTGGAAATGGATATGGTTTCCCCTTGCCCAGAACAATCTGAACTGACCAGAAAAACATCAGCAGTTTCTATTTCACTCTTCAAAGGGGGAGTGGGATCAACAGAAGATGATGCTCGATTAATCGCTTGGGTATCATTCCTCAAGGGAGGAATGGGGTCGATCGACGATGTTGTTGAATCGACCGCTTTGTTTTCACTCTCTGATGAAAGAGTGGGGTCAACCGAGGGTGGGGTCGGATTGACCACCCTATCAACCAGTGAAGGATCAGGGGACAACCTACAATACTTCGTTGGAAGGTGTTTATGGGATGTGTCCATGTCTTCCAACAATTGTGAAGCTTCATCCATACGAGGACAAAGGTAAGTACAATGAATTCCCTTGCATAACCAGCAGGGGTCTACAGCTCTACCCTTCCGAACCTTAATTACAATGTCACTAGTTGATGGGGTATCATCAGTATGATGTCCAGAGACTGATGACAAGGGTTATTCAAAATGCGACCATATTTATAAGACCTTGGAGATACCAGGGAAGCTCTTAAGAAAATGGGACCCTTTACAAAGTTTGCAATGGAATTTCGGTTTACGCGAATTCAAAATAGGTGTATCGATGCCCCCAACATGATGATCAGTGGTTGGGTTTGTGACCTTCTGCTTAGTGTTCTTCTTCTTAGTCTTCCCTTTCTTCTTCTTCTCACCCACCTTCTTACTAACATCAGAGTTTTCAGTAGGAGAAGAGGAAGAGACGGAAGCCGATTCAACTTTCGATGAAGAAGGAGAAGGGTCACCATGAGATTGATGCTCATGTGATGAAGGACCTACGTCTGACACAATTGGTGCACTTGGTGTAACTGGATTGGAGAATAACCATACTGGTAATCCTATCGTGAATCCAGGAAGACTCAACGTAGCCATAAAGGAAGGACCAACAGTTCCACAAGGGGGAATAACAAATGGCACACCCCGGAAAGGGGCGCCTTGGTTGGTAGTCCCGAAAGAATCTTCCATATCTGAACTCCCTAAGAGACTCTAAAGTACCACACAAGTCAAACACTACTCAAGCCTAAAAGAAATAAGCAAACTGTGTGAATAGGAGTGGATGAAAATTCAGGATCCTCACAGGATTATCAAGGCTTCTCAACTCGCGATATACCGCAGGGTCCAACAATTATACTCGGCCCAATTTTTCAGAGCACTAACCAGGGAGGATTAGGACTGTACCCCTGACCGTATAACCCAATTACCTAGACGATACGTGTGTAGTAGCTCCCCGAGTGTTGTTCTCGGTGTATTGCGATGCCAAGATGGCCAAATGGTTAACTTAGTTGGTTACAGGAATCCTAATGGTGTCTCCCGATATACGCAAGGTACGTGGAAGCTCAAATCCGTAGTGGTGTTGTCTAATGTACAACCGTTCGGCAAGAGACCTTTCAATATACTACCGAGTACGTGATACACCCTTCGATATACACCAAGTACTCAAGGTGACTTGGTGGGTACGTGAAGGAGCTCGATATACCGATAAGTACGTGGAAGACTACAATACCCCCGGGATACAGTGCTGGAAAATAATGACAGCTGCCATGCTTAACGACGCCAGAACACATCTCTAACTTACACACAGTTACTAAATTATTTTAACCTAAGCTAGCGTTGATTTTATCTTGTACGGTTAGGTGGATGCATGAGGTGAGTACATAAATGTAAACATAATGCAATCCTCAACTACATGATAATGCACATTTTCCTTTCCTTTTCAATGAAAACTACTTAAGGTAAGGAGAGAGTTTTCTTTCTTTCAAACCAAAAAGTACTTAAGTAGTAGTGAAAAGAAGAATTCCTTCCTAGAGTGCAATAACTCTAACTTTCTGCAATAATCAACTAAATAGTGCAAGGAAAATGAAAGATGCAACTAAACTTAACAATGTATAAGCAAAATAATGAAGCACTTTCAATTTTCAAACGTATGTACCAAAAATGGAATTTGATAACTAAACGCTTTTCATATCTATATACAGAAAGTGAGAGAATATCTACAGCACTCTAGTCATTCATAAATTCCCAGAGAAAAACGACAAGCACCCAACACAACTCAAAGGCACTCAAGAAGGGCTCAAAATCTACCAAATGCAATAATTCTAATCCATTTCCTATCTTTTTACACTTGAAAAAGACACACCTGATCTACAGAAAGAAGGATTCCACTAATGTTTTCAATCAAATGCAAGACAAAGAAAAGTACTTAACACTCTTATCTAACTCAAATGCACACAAATCGAAACAAGTCTTTCTTCTCCTTATGAATGTGAGATGAAGAATTTCAAATGATCAAATTAAAGCAAGAAGAATACTTATGTTTTCCAATTTCATGAATATAGCAAAAGAGTGACAAAATCAAGTTTCTCTTTGAACTAAAGTGGAGACAAAGAACCAATCTTTCCAAACAATCATTAGATAGGATGTAAAGGAAATAAGATGCACAACCCAAGAAAAAGAGGCAGGCTAAAAAAGACATGGATATCCCACACTTTTCAAGTCTTTAAAACAAGCCAATCACACCAAACCAAAAATGATCTCAAAACCTTGAGATGGGTCAAAACGACTAAAGGATGCACGATTAAAAAATAGAACCCATTTCGCTTAAAAATGCAAGCAAAAGACTAGTTTTGACTCAAAGGTCCAAACATGAATCCAAATCTCAAAAGACCCAAAAACCAATACAAACAAGCCAAACAAAACATTGCTGGACAAAAGGGTCTCTGCCTGGAAGGTACAGTGCATAGGAGTCTACACACAAACCAAAACTCAAATCAGAAATGGAGAAGGGGTGCGTATATGGAAAAAATGGCATATCGGTGCACTCTGTGCTTGTACACAGTGCGACATTGCAGTTCACCAATGCAGGAAGTGCAATGGCATCGTAATAGACCAATGGAAGGGCTGCGATGACAAATTAATAAGCTAAGAACAAAGATCAAAAACCACATAGTGTCGCTCTGGGTACACTGACCAGGTGCGATAGGCGAGATATGAGTTCAAAAATGAACCAATTCTCCAGATAATGAGCATAAAAAGGTCTGTAAATGAGAAGTACAAACTCAAAGGAAGCTAATTAGACTCTCCAAAGTGAAGATCTGATGGTGAAACTAGCTCAAGAAGCAAGAGACAAAATAAAGTGGCTTGTGACTAGAAAACCAACTGCAAATGACTTTCAGACTGACAATCTATAAAGCAAAATGTACATCCCCAGTGGAGTCACCAGATTTGTTTTACGAACAATCTACCGAGAGTGGACTCAAGGCCTGATCTCCCTAGCTCAATGTGAGTCTAGAACAAATAAGACAGAACATAAAATACTTTCCTAGATCATATAGAAATACAAATGAAAGAGTAGATCACTTACCTTAGATTTGTAGATCCCTTTCTCCTTCGTTGATCCAATGCTCCAGTGCTGCCAGATTGCGAGTAGCTAAACCCTGTTGAACATATAATAGACCATGAGAAATGAAAGCATATATCTCATATGATAGATCTAAGTTAACAGTTAAGGAGGAAAACTCTAAACATTATCAAGAAGACAACATTTATGGAAAGCAATTATATTAACTGTATTGAAGAGTGAGAAGTGCAATAGAGAAGAGGTTTACAACCATAGCCTTAACGTTGCAAGCTCCTTTCGACAAGCCATGCCAAAGCTCTTCAAGAGAAGTAGATGTCTCCCAAGCTAGAATGCAAGGTCTATTGAGTTCAATTTCACCAGCATAAGAGTACCATAGACTTTCTCCCTTAGGATGGGAGTGAGCTTCATTTAAATAGAATTGAGTGGATAGGGTATGGATAGGATAGGTTAAGATATAATAGGAGAGACTTAAGGGATCCTTCCAAGGTATTAGGAATCGAGTTCCATCTCCCCCAAGAGGTTAAGGATAGAACCCAAGTCAGCAAACTTCGAGAAGGGACTCGAAGAGCTATTTTTGCCTATTAACTGACATCGACGCACCCTGAAATAAAGAAAGCCGTGATGTCGCATGTTGCATGAGTGAAACCTGTGACGACCTCTCAAAACCTAGTAGAAATGGGTACAAATCCTTCCAGGTCAGTCACTCAGTCAAGGTAACTCCATGGGTGTATACACTGAATCTCATGATGGGAAGATTTTAGGTGTAACACCCTTGCACATAGTGCAAGATCCTTTTGGCTTCCTTCCAATGAAGCTCATGAGGTTCTTGCATGTATTTGGAGACAACACTCACTGCCACAGGATATATTAGGGTGAGTATGTCTAAGAAAAAAAATACTCCCGATGAGTTGCTGATGCAAGGTACTATCCACCAATGGTGAAGAAGAACCATCTTCGAGACTAACACTTTGAAGGAAAAAGAAATGTTGTTGGTTTGCATTATGTCATGTGAAACCTGTCAAGTAGATCTGATGTATGCTTGGAATGTGCAATCTTGATTCCTGAATCACTCTGAGAGACTTCAAGACTAAGAAACTGCTTTAGTAGTCCCAAATATGACATAGAGAAGGCATTGCACAAGGCTATTTTGATAGATCTAATGCATGAAGAGAGACACCATGTAATCAGTAAATAATCAACATATAGGACAATAAGGAGAAGATAGTTACCATCATGCCTCATGTAGACATTCGAATCAGACTTGCTTCTCTGAAAATCTTGTGATAGTGGAAAGGAGTCCATCTTTGCATACCATGCTAGAGGAGCCTAATTGAGCCCATATAAAGACTTCCTTAATCTACACACTAATGAAGGATCATCAATGTATCCTTCGGGTTGCTTCATGTAGATCTCCTCCTCTATATCTCCATGAATCAATGTAGTCTTCACATCCATGTGATGCACCTCCCAGTTCTTGGATGCAGCTAGAGCCAAAACAAGACGGATGGAGTCCATCTTTGCAATTGAAGAGAAGGTCTCTGTATAGTCAATCCCTTGAACCTGAGAGAATCCTTTAGCAACCAAGTGATCCTTGTACTTTCACATTACTCCATCTAAGCCCATATTTTTTCTATATACCCACTTACACTAAACAAGATTCCTTCCGGGAGGGAGAGAAACAAGCTCCCAAGTCTCATTTTTCTGAAGAGATTGGTACTCTTCATCCGTAGCTGTTATTCATCTTGGATCTTGGGAGCCCTCAAAGAAATATTTTGGATCTGATCCAACCATCAAAATGCATCTATCTGGAAGAAAAGGATCTGTATGAGAGAGTGCAAAACTTGCACTTTAATACTCAAATATGGTTCTTCTTGCTCTTGTGGAACTCTAGCAAGGTCACCAGCAGATTCTATGGTCTTTGCAGCCCATCTTGGAAGTGGTGTTGGTTCTTGTGGATATGGATATAGCATGTGCTCATATTTACTTTTTGAATCATATTTTGAACTTTCATGGGAAGATGATTCTATATCTTGTTCAACATATTGTGGTGGAGTAGTTGGTAAGCTTTCTGCTTCAACATTGTGGTCATCATGCAATGGCCATTCTTCAAATTGGACACTTCTTTCAAGGAAAGTTTGCATGGTAGAAAAATCCAGTAGTTTATAGGATTTTTCATTATGTGCATAACCAATCAATATGCACTCTTTTCTTTGAGATTGTAAGCCTCTCTTCTCCTCTGAAGGAATCCTTTCCCAAGCTTTGGAACCAAAGACTCTGAGATGAGACACATCTGTCTTGTATCCCATCCAAGATTTGAATGGAGTTTTTACTTTTAGGACTTTGTGAGGAACTCTGTTCTGGAGGTATGAAATACAGTTGACAGCTTCTACCCAAAGTCTAGGAGCCAATGCTTTAGACTCAAGCATGCATGTAGCCATCTCTTTTAGAGTTTTCTTCTTTCTCTTACCCACACCATTCTGTTGTGGTGTGTATGTGTGTTGCGTTTCAATACCTTCATCTGCATAAAATAACAGAAACTCGTACTTCACGTACTCTCCTCCATTGTCAGTATGAAGGACCTTGATCTTCCTGTCAGTGAAATTTTCTACAAAAGCTTTAAAAAATTGAAATATTCAAAGACTTCTCATTTCAACTTTAGAAAATATACCCAACTGAATCTCAAATAGTCATCTATGAATGTTAAGATGTATCTAGCATTATTCCTAGATAGGTGAGGGAGAGATCCTGATATGTCACTATGAATCAACTCAAGAGGAGATGAAGCTCTGTTTTCCTTTCCTTTTTCAAACTTGTGCTCCAGATGCTTACTAATCAAGAACCCTTGACAGGTTCACTTAGCAAATATGATATTTTGGAGGCCTTCAACCATGTTCTGATTGTGCAGTTCTTGAAAATATTTGTAGTTTGTTGGAATATTCTAACCATATCATCTTGGTTTTGCATGCATTTTTCATGTATGTGTTTAGGTGTTGCCATAAATGCCAAAGGGGGAGAATGTTGAATATGATTTTCATTGATGTCAAAAGGAGTTCAGTGATGACAAAGGAATAACCAAGGACATGATGACAGAGTGAACTCAGTGAAAGACAAAGGTATAACAAAGGAGGTGATGACATGGCATGCATGATGATGTGGAATGGTTGATGAAGATGAAAATCCACCTAATGATGCTCTAGTACCCTCATGATGTCATTATTGCATTTTGACCTAGTTATAAAGAAATTTGTCAGTTTGGAGAAAACCTGAGAAATGGTTAAGTATAGGAAAATTGGTCCAAGTAGCCTTAATAGAATGCCCTCCATAACTCTTGGTTTGAGAAAAATTCCCACACCATCATACCAGGATAGAGTCTATTGAAGAGGATATCTATTCATGGTCTCATTTGGCCTTAATCATTTCTGAGGAAAAAGATATAGGCCTTCCAAGACAGGTTTTTGCACCAGTGGAAGTAAATTTGACTAAGTAGCCTCAAAGAGATGCCCGCCACAAATCATAGGTTGAGATAAATGCCCGCAGCATATGTCCAGGATGTAGCTTGGTGGTTTTTCTACCAAACCATGGTCTCATTTGGTCAAAATAATATCTGAAGAAGAAAATATGGATCTTCCAAAGTAGAAGAAAAAATGTTTTGCATATTCAAAAGGATGAAAAATTGACTAAGTGTTAAAAACAAGAGTTTGAGAGGTTAGTTGGAAATGCCCGCCAAGGGTTGTCTTTGTCCAAATAAATTTATCAAATGTCATGGATCCATTCTTTGGTAAGTTGTACATCTTCTCATGACTTCAGGACTCCATTAGGTGTTCACACATGTGAAATATAAATCTGCCAAAATGGGAAGAAGTGAGTTTTGATGTTCAAATGTAGGTTGATAAGGCATTTAGAAATGCCCGCCACGGACTGTCCTGATGGTGACAAGTTTATCTGAAGGCATGGAGTCTTTCTTTGATGAACTGGCTATCCAGCCATGGAGTCAGATCCCCTCCTGGTGCTCACACATGCGAGTTCTTGATCTTCCAAAACAAGAGATAAATATTATTGTTCATATTAAGGTTATAAGAAAAAAAATGGCTAAGTATTGAATGCCCGCAAGATGGATTTGTTAAGCCCACAGGGCCTAGAAGATGTCCGCGGGGGCTTAGAGAAGTTCATAAGAGCTTATAAATTCCTGCAGGGGCTAGCAAGATGGCCACAGGGATCCATGGTTAAGCCCGCAAGGGCTGAAAGATGCCCGTGAGGGCTTAGATAAGCTCATAAGAGCTTGGTAATGCCCGCAGGGGCTAAAGATGCCCGCAGGAGCTTAAAATTCCCGCAAGGAAGGCTGAAGGTGCCCGCAAGGGCTGTATATGCCCATAAGGGCTTAGATTAATCCTGCAGAAGGCATGAAGTAGCCCACAGGCGTGAAAGGAAGAGAAGCCCGAAGTCCTGAAGATTGTGTATGCCCGATGTGTCTATCCTGTGGAGATTTAAGCATCTGCGTGCATGTATATAGCAAATTAATTAATCTGGAAAATAATTAATTGTAAAATACAAAAGGGTGTGTTAATTACTTGAGGCATGATTCTGAAGGAGCATGATGATTTGAAGAGGAACCGGAATGAAAAATCATGAGTCATTTTGTAAAGGTGTGATGGTTAATAAAAAAGGAAGAATATATAAACATAAATATGAAATGGAAACAAGATGTCACAGCAGTCCAGATCAAGCAGCAGCATAAGAAGACAGAGATCAGCAAGATGAAGAAAAATGTATGACAGACGAAGATCTGGAATATTGACAAAAACATATTAGGGAGGTAGGGTGGTGCTAGGGCAGGTAGGAATCCTGCTGGGGTTGTAGCCTTCATCCAGTAGAAGCTGGAGAACAGGGTGTCATTGCATCCTTCCCTGTAGCAGCAGGCAGAATATCTGGGGTGTTGTAGCATCCTCGTCTGTAGCAGTAGGAAAAAACTGGGGTGTAGTTGCATCCCTTCTGTAGAAGCAGATAAACAATTTTGTAAAATTCATCTTATTAATGAGTATGAGTTTGTGGTTTTCTCTTTGAGGTTTCCACGATAAAATCTTGTGTCCTAACTTGTTTGATTATTTGTGTGTCTTGTACTAATTGTTTTAATAAAAGGAAAAAGAAGGAAATACTGATTCACCCCACCTTCTCAATATTGTTAGATATTCCAACAATTGGTATCAGAGCAGGATCCTTCACTACAGTTTAACCACTGGAAGGAAGATCCTCATTAAGACCAGAATGGATCAGCAGGAAGGATTATCTACCAAGAAACTCCATTGTTCACAAGAAGTAACTATGCATACTGGAGTGCAAGAATGAAGTGTCATCTAATGGCTCTTGGATGGAAGCTTTGGAGAGCAGTTGAAAAGAAGTATAATATAGGAGACAACCTACCTACAGACCAAGAAGAAATTGACCAATATGAGGCCAATTCAAAATATCTGAATGCAATCCTAAATGGGTTAACAAATTCAGTGTTTGTGAAATTCACGCAATGCAAGACAGCCAAGGAAGCTTGGGATAAATTAAAAATTGTCTATGAAGGAGCATCCAAAGTCAAACATGCGAAAATTCAGACATACAAAGGACAATTTGAAAGCATAAAAATGAAAGAAGAAGAAAATATTGCAGAATATATTCTAAGAGTAGGTGAAATTGTCAATGCTATTCGAGGCCTTGGAGGATAATTAGAGGAGAAAGAAGTAGTGGACAAAGTACTAAGAACCCTTCCAATGAAGTATGACTCAAAAGAATCTGCTCTAGAAGAACAAGATGATCTTAAATACATGACAGTACATGAACTACATGGGATCCTCACTGCCTACAAGATGAGAAAAGGACAAGATGGACAATCAAAGAAAGAAGAAACATTTAGATTCTTATCCAAGAACCAATCAAGAAATTCAGATGATGAAGAAGCCCTTTTCATCAGGAAGCTTGAGAGAGGTACTAACAAGTACAAGGGAAAGCTCCCTCTAAAGTGCTTTAATTGTGGAATTATTGGACACTTTGCTACAAAATTTCCTTATCCTAAACAAAATGGAAGTGATGAGAAAGAAGTCTCAAAGAAGTTCAAAAAGGAAAAAACAGGAAACAAAAAGAATATTTTTTACATCATGGAAGATAGTGAAGATGAAGACACAAGTGAAGATGAAGAAACATAGATTATATTCATGGGATTAGAAGACCAAGCTCAAGATGATGAATCAATGGAAGAAGGAGAAGTAGATCTAAGAGTTGAATTAATCAGTGCTCTTGAAGAACTTGATAAAAGAAGGAAAAGGAACAAACAGTCAAACCAAATCATTAGTAACTTGCAAAACCCAGCTTGAAGAGGCCAAGAAGATTGAAGAGGATCTAGGTTTACAGCTCAAAAAGAGAATGCAAAAATCAGAGAAGCTTGAAGAAGAGATTATGCAACTTAGAAAGAAGCTCGATGAAGAATCTATTAAGTCAAAATGTGAAAGTAGTTCAAATATTTTAGATGAGATCTTGAGTAGCCAAAGACCATTAAGTGATAAAACTGGATTAGGCTATGACGGAGAAAAGAATTCAAAATATTTTTCCTCTCCACTCCAAGATAGAAATGAAAGAATCCATGCTACTACAATAAAAAGCCCGATTAAGAAGGATAGTCAGAATTCTACTCCCTCATCTCATAATAAAGACAGAACTGATATGATACCTAAAGGACCAATGACAAGTAGAGTCTAGCAGATCTTTTTTGGTCAATGATACACACTTCATAATTTTGGACATATGGATAGAGAATGTAAGCTCAGGAAGAATGCTTCAATAAAAGGTCAAGAACAAAGGAAGAGATTGAAAAAGATAGAAGATATGAAGCAGGAAGATCAAAGATTCCACAAACATAAAGGAAGATTCTATGGATACTGTCACTACTGTCACAAGCTTGGTCATAAGGATGTCGATTGTAGAACCAAGGGAAAATATATAAGTAGGGAATCCAAGAAACAAACAAGGTCAGTAAGCAGGGTACCTCATGGAAATATGTGGAGAAGAAAGGAAGACTCCAAATATTTAGAAGAAACAAAGACTTCAAACATCAAAGAAGTTTCCAAAGATGATGAGGAACATAATAGTGTTATAGATAAAAATGACATTCATGATGATGAAGAGAAAGATGGAGATGTAAAATAAATCGTCTATGAAGAGAGAAATTATGAAATTATCTTCTAAAAAGTCTCTCATGACCTAGAAGAGAACCCTGAAATGAGAATTAGAAGGAATCATATGCTCAGGGGGAGTTAATATTAGAGAATTACAATAGGTATTTGAATAAATATCATTTATTAAGGATAAAATATCATCTATATGACAAGTGAAGAACACTTAATAGCTGAAGTACAGTGAAATCAATTTCAGTGGAATAAATGAAGGGTAAAACATTGAGAAGTTCATCTCCATAATCTTAAAATTTTAACATTTTAAAAGATGACATAGATCAGAAATCAGGTCTAACTAATGTCTGCTTACTTGGTTAATAAACCCCTGTTTTTGTTTTCAAAACAATTGGCATTACCGTAATTGGATTTGATCTCGGTTTTGAAGAAGGAAAAATGTTGGCAAGAAGAGGAGCATTGTGATAGGGGGAGTTTATGAACTCATCATCCAGGTTCTCTTTGAGAGTGGTTAAAACAAGGGCATAATAAGTTATCCTTTGTCATTGTTGTCAAAGGGGGAGAATTTTTAGGTGTTTCCATCAATGCCAAAGGGGGATAATGTTGAATATGATTGTCATTGATGTCAAAAGGAGTTCAGTGATGACAAAGGAATAACCAAGGACATGATGGCAGAGTGAACTCAGTGAAAGACAAAGGTATAACAAAGGAGGTGATGACATGGCATGCATGATGATGTGGAATGGTTGATGAAGATGAAAATCCACCTAATGATTCTCTAGTACCCTCATGATGTCATTATTTCATTTTGACCTAGTTAAAAAGAGATTTGTTAGTTTGGAGAAAAAATGAGAAATGGTTAAGTATAGTAAAATTGGTCCAAGTAGCCTTAAGAAAATGCCCGCCATAATTCTTGGTTTGAGAAAAATCCCCGCACCATCATACCAGGCTATAGTCTGTTGAAGAGGCTATCTATTCATGGTATCATTTAGCCTTAATCATTTCTGAGGAAAAAGATATAGGCCTTCCAAAACAGGGTTTTGCACCCATGGAAGTAAAGTTGACTATGTAGCCTCAAAGAGATGCCCGCCACAAATCTTAGGTTGAGATAAATGCCTACAGCATATGTCCAAGATGTAGCCTGGTGGTTTGTCTACCCAACCATGGTCTCAGTTGGTCAAAAGAATCTCTGAAGAAGAAAATATGGATCTTCCAAAATAGAAGAAAAAATGTTTTTCATATTCAAAAGTATGAAAAATTGACTGTGTTAAAAACAGGAGTTTGAGAGGTCAGTTGGAAATGCCCGCCAAGGGCTGTCTTTGTGCAAATAAATTTATAAAATGTCATGGATCCATTCTTTGGTAAGTTGTACATATTCTCATGACTTCAAGACTCCATCTGGTGTTCACACATGTGAAATAGAAGTCTGCCAAAATGGGAAGAAGTGTGTTTTCATGTTCAAATGTTGGTTGATAAGGCATTTAGAAATGCCCACCACAAACTGTCCTGATGATGACAAGTTTATCTGAAGGCATGGAGTTTGTCTTTGATGAAATGGATATCCAGCCATGGAGTTAGATCCCCTCCTGGTGATCACACGTGCGAGTTCTTGATCTTCCAAAACAAGAGAAAAATATTATTTTTCATATTAAGGTTAAAAGAAAAAAATGGCTAAGTGTTGAAGGCCCGCAAGAGGGCTTAGTTAAGCCCACATGGCCTGGAAGATGCCTTTAGGAGCTTAGAGAAGCTCATAAGAGCTTAGAAATTCCTACAAGGGCTAGCAAGATGCCCATACGGATCCAGGGTTAATCCCATAGGGGCTGGAAGATGCCTGAAAGGGCTTAGATAAGCTCATAAGAGCTTGGTAATGCCCGCAGGGGATGAAGATGCCTGCAGGGGATGAAGATGCCCGCAGGAGCTTAAAATGCCCGCAAGGACTTTAGATGCCCATAAGGGCTTAGATTAAGCCTGCATAAGGAATGAAGTAGCCCGCAGGCATGAAAGCAAGAGAAGCCCGAAGTCCTGAAGATTGTGTATGCCCGCTGTGTCTATCCTGTGGAGATTTAAGCATCTGTGTACATGTATATAGAAAATTAATTAATCTGGAAATTAATTATTTGTAAAATACAAAAGGGTGTGTTAATGAAGAGGCACAATTATGAAGGAGCATGATGATTTGAAGAGGCACCAAAATGAAAAATCATGAGTCATTTTGTAAAGGTGTGATGGCTAATAAAAAAGGAAGAATATATAAACAGAAATATGAAATGGAAATAAGATGTCACAGCAGTCCAGATCAAGCAACATCATAAGAAGAAAAATATCAGCAAGATGAAGAAAAATGTATGACAGAGGAAGATCTGGAAGATTGACAGAAACATATTAGGGAGGTAGGGTGGTGCTAGGGCAGGTAGGAAACCTGCTGGAGGTCGTGGCCTCCATCCAGTAGAAGTTGGAGAACAGGGTGTCGTTGCATCCTTTCCTGTAGCAACATGAAGAAGATCTGGGGTTTTGTAGCATCCTCGTCTGTAGCAACAGGAAAAAACTGGGGTGTAGTTGCATCCCTTCTGTAGAAGAAAATAAACAATTTTGTAAAATTCATCTTATTAATGAGTATGAGTTTGTGGTTTTCTCTTTGAGGTTTCCACGATAAAATCTTGTGTCCTAACTTTTTTTATTATTTGTGTGTCTTGTACTAATTATTTTAATAAAAGGAAAAAGAATGCAATACTGATTCACCCCCCCCCTCTCAGTATTGTTGGATATTCCAACAGCATGCACTCCACGCATCCATGCATTGGTTGTTGAGTCTCCTAGCACCTAGTCCTTAATTTAGGCCCCCTAGAGCTTAACTTTGGTAATAATTATCCCTCTTATCCACTCATAGCGCCTTGGTTACATAATTGAAGTCCAAAGTCTCCCTCATGCATGGTTTTATGAGTTAGCACATTCAGTTCCATGATTTAGGGTGCCTTGTCCCCTTGATTGACTAGTTAACTAACTGTTACACCTAGTTTCACTGCCACTGAGTGTAGGAGTGCCTATTTTGACCACTCCAAGTCAGTATCTCACCCCATTGGAGTCTCATTCCCTAATTTATAGCTCCAATGACTCATTCATGCACTAGTCCACCTTAGTTGACTAGCCATTCATCATCGGTGGCCACTAGACCTTATCGGGAGATGGTTCCAATGCAAAATAAGCATGCCACTTGTGTGGATTCCAACTTCCTATTTAGGCTCACGAATTTCTCCTTTGGAGATGTATTATTTATGTACACATTTACTGAATAATAGAGGTAATGGAAGTTTTTTGAATTGTTCTTCATTCTCATGTGTTGTAACACAATTTTTTCTTCTCCAGTTTTTCGTCTCAATTCTCTTGATCTTTGTTAGACTTAGTTTGAATTTTATCTTTATCTCTAGGCCTCTGTGAAAATATCACAAAATATCACATGGCATCAGATCTTTGTTGAGAAAACTAATCTTCCTGGAGATTCTTTTAGATCTTTTTTGTGCAAGTATTCTACAACAGCTTCCATTAATTCGGAAGTAGTTCCTCCTCTCTCTCCATTCAACTATGATGAGTGGAAACCAAAGATGATAGCATATTTGAAGAGACCTAGTATTTTTTATATTTGTATTGATGTTATGAGATATTTTGCTTCCTATGAATAGGATAATGATTGTCTAAATGAATATGACATAGCCTTTGGAACAATGTGTATTGCTATGTATCCTAGTATGTGCTACCTCATGGAAAATGTTGAATATCCAAGTGATCTATGGGCCCAACTGGACAGATCATTTGGCAAGTAGAATAAAGAGATTGGTGCAAATAATTTGGAGAACAAGCTCAGTGATACCTCCTCAAGTGTTCTCCCTGATTAGGTATCGGCCTCAATCCTCTCTCATGATGAATTTGTTCAAGATGAAGAAAAAGTTGCAAATTCAACACATAAATTTATTGTTCAAGACATTCCTCCCTCTGTTTCTTTAGAAGCTGAAGATAGTTTTGAATTGTCCCCTTCCCATGTAGCTGATGCAGATGAAAGTGATACAACTAATGAAGATGATCCTTTTGGAGATATTATCCATTCCTCAATCATGTTCTCAATATATTCTATTTCGAATTATAAGCAAGATAAGACAGTTCATGCTCTAGAATCTGAAGAGGTTCTTAAATCCTCTCTTTCACGTGAGTTTGTTGGTGTGCAGAATGTTGATCTACTGAATGTTTTGGAGGTTCAATCGTATTTTGGAGGTGATGCATTCTCCATCCTTGATCACATGCTTCCTATGAACTTCTATTTCATCATTGGCACATGTTCTCAGAGTTTCACTGAATATGGAGGACACTAACATTCACTTGGGTTCAAGTCTCAAGCATATTTTGGTGATTTTGTTCTTGATCTCACCCCTACTGGTTCAAAGGAGATATCAAAGAACCATATACACATTCCTATCTTTGATCCTTCCTCTATTGGTTCTAATTGTAGGTTCCAGGATTATATTCATATTTTTGGATTTGTTCTCAACATGTTTGGTATGAAGAGAAAGTTTAGAAAGCCTCCAAATTTGCTTGCATCCACTGAAGGAGAATACAAGCACATGTTTTTGGAGCATGATCCACTTCTTCCCAAGAGGAATGTACCTACATACATTGAATCAAGCATCACACCTAATTGATTCTTGAGCAGCAATTTTTTTTGTGTTTCATGTCCATATTGAGGGGGGGTTTGTTCCCATAGGGTTTTCACTCTTTCCTTACTTAAATCGACTGATAAATTTGTAAAGGGTAACCTTTGGTCTCAGTTACCAGGGCCCTATTTCTGATCTTTCCTCACATAGTTAGGATTAAGGAGGGGTGTTGGAATATTATGACCATCTCATCTTGGTTTTGCATGCATGCAATCCATGCATCCATGCATTGGTAGTTGAGTCTCCTAGCACCTAGTCCTTAATTTAGGCCCCCTAGAGCTTAACTTTGGTCATCATTATCCCTCTTATACACTCATTGTGCTTTGATTATATCACTGAATTCCAAATGTGCCCTCATGCATGATTTTAGGAGTTAGCACAGTCAATTCCATGATTTAGGGTGTCTTGTCCCCTTGATTGACTAGTTAACTAATTGTTACACGTAGTTTCACTGCCATTGATTGTAGGAGTGCCTATTTTTACCACTACAAGTCAGTATTTCCCCCCCTTGGAGTCTCAATCCCTAATTTCTAGCCCCAATGACTCAGTCATGAGCCAATCCACCTCAGTTGACTAGCCATTCATCATCGGTGGCCACTAGACCTTATCGAGAGATGGTTCCAATGCAAAATAAGCCTGCCACTTGTGTGGATTCCAACTACCTCTTTAGGAATATGAATTTCTCCTTTGGATTTGTATTATTTATGTACACAATTATTGAGTAATAGAGGTAATGTAATTTTTTCCACTTGTTCTTCATTCTCTTGTGTTGCAATAAAGTTTTTTCTTCTCTATTTTTCCTGCTCAGTTCTCTTGATCTTTGTTAGACTTGGTGTGAATTTTATCTTTGTCTCTAGATATCTGTGATAATCTCACAAAATATTACATAGGTGAGGTGCCCAAATATCTCATGCAAAAGTATGCTCACTTCATTTGCATGAGTAAGAAGTGCACTTTGTGTTGATTAAGGCAAGAAATGAGAGAACTCATAGAGTTTGGAATGGTGATTTGCAATTCCTTGTGCAATGATTTTCCGAGGAGAGATCTCTTGCATATCAACTGTATTAGGAGTAAAAATTACTGTATTTGGAACTCTTGTATGTGCCATTTGATAGAATGGAAGAAGGTTTGCTTCCAAGGTAGGAACATAGCTTGCACATCATTGAAGTATTCATGATCAAGATTGATCCTTCCAATTCCTTTTGAAGGAACTTCTGAATCATCTCCCATTAATATGGAAGTCCCAATAGTAGGTTTGAATTCTGAGAAGAGATCTTTGGATGCAGACATGTGTCTGGAGGCTCCAGAATCTATTATGAAGGAAGATGCCCTCAAAGTGCCATCCATGAGTGCATGAAACCTCTCTTTATCTTCTGATTTCGTATCAACTTCTTTCCTCCTAGCACATACAGGTACTGGAAGGTTGTTTTTCTCCAAAAGCTAAGCCATGAGATCAATTGTCTTCTTCATGAAAACACTTTCAGGATGAAAACCATTGTTGCGGTAGGGACATTTGGTCTTATCCTTTTGATTTTTCTTGCCTCTCTTAGAATTAGAAGTTCCCTCTAACTATTTAGGATACTCCTTTTTCTTATGCTCATATTGTTTCTTCTCCTTTCCTTTCTTCTTTCCATGACCATTTGCATTATTTCCTTCTCCAGTAGCAAGATCTTTATCCCTTGATGGTTTTATGACTCCCATCAGCACCAATTTGTCCTGCTCCTTTGTGAGAGACATGATGAATGCATCTAGAGTGGGCATATTCCAATTTGGGATGGATAATTTTTCTTTTTGGAAGGTGGATACAAACATAGAATATTCTAGTCCCAGTTTTGATAGAATAGAAAGAATAAGTTGCTCATCCTTCTTCTCAATATTACACATCTTCAGTTGCATGACCAAGTTCTTGAATTTAGTGAAGAAGTCTGTGATGGATTCAAAACTGCTGGGGCTTAGATATATCAACTCATTCTCCAATTGATTCCCTCTCAAATCATCCTACTTCCCAAATAAGGATTTGATGTTTTTCCAAACTTCCTTGGGAGTTTTCAGACCGGATAGATGAAAGATTAGATCCTTGAAAATGTTGAGACACAGCAAACCATACGCTTAATCAAGCTTGTTGAGGTACTTGGATTTCTCTGATGCACCATTAGGTTCAACTTCAACAACCTGTAGAGACTTATGCTGCGTATGAAGATATCCATTTGATCCTTCCATTCAAAGAAGTTGAAGGGAGTGAGCTTTGGAATTGAAGATAGATCCATTGATGGTGACTGAATGTGCTTATGATGATGGAATAACCTGCAAAAACAATGGAAAATATATCTAGATGATTGTTACTAAATCTACTGAGCACTACTTTAGGAAAATAGGCACTTTTATCCGGATCCTTCACACCTAGATAAACTCCTTCACACCTGGCTAGACTCCAAAGGATTTCTCCAATGGGTTTAATGCAATGGCACCAGGATTTGTTGTGGAAATCCATAGGCTTATGTTGCACTAATGAAAGCAGCTGCTATGTTGCACTAATGAAAGCAGCTGCTCAACCTAAGCTCTCACAAGCTCTTATACCATGTGAAATTCCATAGGATAGATCACTAATCTTGAACAAACCTCACTTAATTTCACAATGTTTTAACTGAGAAGAATTAGGAAGAAACACTGGTCAAATCACTCATAAAACTGAAACACAGATGAAAAAAATTTGTTGATACATTATTCAACAATAAGATGGAAATCAAAAGATGTTACAATAGAATGAATTCGATAGCCTCTAATAGGATTCAAATTCACCTCAAGTGGAAGGCTTAGTTTGAATTGGAACCATCACTCGATAAGTTCTAGTAGCCACTAATGATCAATGGTCAGTCAACTGAGGTAGAACTGAGCACGAATGAGTCATTTCGGCACCAAAATAGGGAAGGAGACTCCAAGAGGGTGCATATATGACTGACAGTGGTAAAAAGGGTGCTCCTACACTCAATAGCAGTGAAACTAGGTGTAATAGTCAGAATCAAGGGAACAAGGTGCCCCAAATCATGGAACTGACTGTACTGGCTCCTAAAATCATGTATTAGGGCACCCTTGGACTTCAGTGATGTAACCAAGGCGCTCTGAGTAGATAATATGGATAATTATGACCAAATTTAAGGTATAGGGGGACAAAAATAAGGACTAGGTGTTAGGAGACTCACCTACCATTGCATGGAATTCATGCAAGATGCATGCATGCATGCAAATCATGCAAAACCAAGATGAGATGGTTAGAATATTCCAACAATCGGTGCCTCCTTCTAGTTGGTTCTGGAGAAACATAGGGATTTGTAGCTTCCTTCAGGTTGGAGCCTGTAAAACCAGGGGGTTAGTGCCTCCTTCCAGTTAGTACTAGTAAACACAGGAAGTTGGTGTTTCCTCGAATGTATTATTTATCATTATAAATAAGCATTATGTGGTTTTCTCTCATTTGGGTTTCCACGTAAAAATCTTGTGTGTTATGTGTTGTTTATGTTGGTGCATATATGTGTGGATGTTTATTAATTGATGCATAACATAAGATAAGAATTAAGTAAAGGATAATATGTTTAAGAAGGTAAAAAATTGATGATAACTGCGCTAATACTGATTCACCCCCCCCTCTCAGTATTGAATCAATTCCAACATCAAGGATTAAGAAAACCCTCAATTGAGGGTTCATGTGGTTTAAAAGATCACTCAATCGATCTCCATAGATCGATCAAAATATGGAACTTGATCGAGCACTTGCAAACACGCCGCAATTGTTAATTGTGAGTGTTAAAATCAACTCAATCAAAGTATGGAGATTGATCAAGCTCCTACAAGGACACCATAACTATCAATTCCAAGTTCTAAGGAGCTCAATAGAGATCCTATAAACCTAATTTTTTTTATATAGTACATAAATCCCTCCATTTGTTGATAAAAATAGAAAAAACACAAGTGAAGGAATCAAGACTAAGAAAAGGACTCTTGAAAGAATAAAATAATCAACAAGGAATTATGGGAAGGGATACTTGTATATGATGTATCAAGACTCATCCCAGTAGAGAGTTCTTATATTTGTATGGAATGTGTACATACACTACACATGATTATCCAATATTAGGAGTTTTCACTGCCAAGCATGCTGGTTGACTTGTTTATATTCGTAACATTATTGAGCATAGTTAATTTGGTGCATTTGCCTTATTTAATGCTAACATATTTTGTATAGAACAACATCACATGTATTTTAACAAGAAGGTATCGTGGACCTTATATAAAGGCTAGGTGGTTGAACAACCTACAAAATCCATTGTATGATTGCTTGAGGTTATTCTTAGAAGAACACCATTATTAAATAAAAACATCTCATTTTAATGGTAAACCATAGAAACCCAATGATTTGAAATAATGAGACCAATTGACAAGCTTAGGGTATATGATGTAGAGAAAGAGAAGAAAATTGTATAATTGTTCAATTCAAATAGGGAACCCTTGGTCTATGATTTTGAATTTTTTGACACTATGTTGAGAATATTCCCATTGGAAATGAGATTCAATATTAGGAGAATATTGAGATTTACCACTTCCTAGATCACATGCATATATTTGAAAATGTTTTATCTTGTTTATGGAGGCACATAAAAAACGACACATTGGATGTTAGAATATATATTATTTCTTCAAATATTAAAAAAAACATTGTCCAGGAAAGAAAAGTATAGGAGAGGCTAGTCCCTCTTGGTATTTTAAAGAGGATGATGTCCCATGGATCTTGAATAACTATGATCTTTCTTTGGTGAAGGAATCTATATTAGGTGTGATGGTACCTTGTTTATACCTTTCGACTCAATGGTGCTACCTCACTATAGAAGAATAGTTGTTGGGGTTGAAATCACATCACCAAATTTGAACCTTCTAAGGGAATGCATGTCAAATACATGCTTTTTTCTTTCTATAGTGTAAGTTATAATATACTATGCACTCATGGTTTTATGGCAATTTATTTTGTAGTGTAATTATATTTTTCTCATGTTTATGTGTGAATCATGATTCCCCCCATAAGACCTACAATATGCATTATCTAAATGATCTACATGTATACATTGGATCATATCAAAGGAGATTCATATGGCTATCATTTCATTGTGGCATCGATAGATCGATGATATTGTTTGTATGCTTTAGAAGGAACTACCCATGAGTTTTGATGGAATTCTAGGTTGATCATCTAATTCACCTAGTTGATGAGGATGAATTAGCCAGGGTGGTCCCATGTTGTTATATGTTATTCTCAGAGAGGTACATGAAAAAATTTGAAGGAGTTTATTTGACAAAGGGAAAATCCTGAGGGGTACATAGTATATGGGTCACTATATTACATCTATGAGTACCTCAATCAAATGAATGATACACCAGGTGTAGTTGTTTGGGATAACCAACAAGATGAGGAAAAAAGGGAAGGGAAGCTACTCAAAATGAATTGAAAGGGACACATGATAAAGAGTAACTCAATTATATTTTTCCAAATTTCTACAAGGCAATTGTTTCCACTGAACTTGATAATATATATTTGATCTCATATTCTTCATTTTTATTTCATGAGTACAATAGTGAATTCATGAATTTATACCATCCATAAATTTATCCTTTACAACTTGGAAGCAATGCAACCATGGGTTGCATTGTATGTAGGGAAGAGAAGAAAATGGGACAATGATAGGAAACAATTCAAACAGTTGAACAATAGAAGCATGTCGTATCTTGATCATTTAAAAGAAAATACGCCAATGATATATCCCAATAGTTTGGTTCCTTACAACATCAAAGATAAATACAATGCGTTTGGTCATTACCAATGTGGTGAAGAGGATGCACTAAACATAGGGATCAGGTTTAACAACTATGTAATAATATCTCTATGTACATTTTTAACATTATAATGCACAATTGAATTATATTATCTATATTTTTTTATTAATGCTCAAGTTATTGGGTATATGGCACCATCATTTATTAGGTTATGCTAAAAAGATATAAGAGTGCATGCAAGTGGACTTCTCATCTTTCCAATGCGTTATTGTTAAAAACACATTGGGATACCTTTGAATCAAGTAATGCAAAGGAAGATCATGATAATGGGATAATATGTATCAACTCTAGAAGGATGTGGGATGAAACTAATGAGCCTTATGTTTTACCAAAACATTTCATCTAAGTGTTCTTTAACCCAAATCTGTTGGATATGGATTGGTTGTTCATACTAGGACACAACCCTAAATCAAAACATATTTTTGAGAGCAACAATGTTATAATGCCAAGTGAGGAAGATAATCAAGGTGATGGGAAGGAAGAGTGGTATATACATGTTTTATTTCAACATTTTATATTGTGGATGTCTCATTTTATAATTGTTATCTATAATTGGCCTTTTATGTTTTTTTATTCATTTTATGATGTTGAAAATGAAAAGTTAACAACCATTTTCAACAATCATGTTGAAAATAAATTAAATTATTTTGGACAATCTTACTAAAACAATAATGATGAAGATCCTTCGTCCATTTTGATAATCTTATGATACATATGCAGCGTCACATGTTAATAAAAATAAAAACAAATATTTAAAGATTTTTTAAAGAGGAAAATGAGTACATTATGACTTGACTCAAAAAATGTTAGACAAAAATGAGGGGAAGCATGAGCAGGGGGTGATTATGGATCCCGAAAGTTCGGTAATCAAGTTTGAATAAGGCATTAGCAAGTCCATCAACAATATGGTAGAAGCCTTCTAGGGATAAAAAAGCTAAGAAGCAAAGGGATTCAAGAATTTCTAATCTTGGGCGAGACTCCTCAATAATCCTCAGGTCCATGTCAACCAATATCCTCACTTCAACATCTAGATTGCCATAATTTATATACACACTAAACTTCTCCTTAGCATTCGAACTAGACTGACTTCTACAAGTACTAAGGAAAAACAATAAAGAAGATTACCGACTAGCTAGTGAGGCCACACGATTCCCAACTGGCATGTTTTTGGATTAATGAAGAAGTTATTCGACATAAAACTATTCCATAAAACCATGAAACAGAGTTTGGGGCCTCTGATCTTCGTCCTCATTGAATGCACATTGAGAATTGGGAGAATTCAGGAACACATGGGAGAGGGCCATGAAAACACCATTGCTATGCCGTAAGGCATGAGACAACAGACGGGCCTAGGTGATACCACTTAGAAAGCGGTGGAAAGAAAGGAAAATGACGGTTGTACAGGCACAAGGAAGATTAAAAGCATGGGGAATAATGACAAGTTGGGGTTGGATATGTAGGAGATGCGGTTGGATACAGACTCAGATATGAATTTTAATTTGAAGGGTGGAACGTATGCTTGCATTTGGCCTCTTCATAGGTTGATGATCAAATATTACGTCATGGACATCATGCATTGGGGGTGGTGAGGTTGATGATCAAATATTACGTCATGGACATCGTGCATTGGGGTGGTGATTCATGATATAAGCAACAAATTCAAATCATGAAGCATCGGAATCCATGAGAGAAGAAGAAGGAGACCATCATTTGGTGGCATCTAAGAACTACGAATTGACAGCATGGGAGAGGAGGGAGAAGTGAGGTCAGGGAGCAAAGATTGAACCCAATGGTGAATGAAGATTAGAGGGACGAGGGAGGCTACTGCCTCCCACATAAGTTTTTTACATTGTAGGCAAGCAACAAACACTTCATACATTATTTTGTCAGGGGCCTTCATGAGACTTTCAATGATTTGGAACGTGACTATGACCAATGGAATATAGAGGAACATCAAGAGAGGTTGATAGACTGTAGGGAATGGGAGTGCCAAGTGGAGACATTGAGAAACAAGTTGGCAATTCAGAATCAAAGAAATGAGGTTCTAGAGTGGAGGGTGACCAAACTGGAAAAACCAAATTCTCCAAATGCAATAGCAACATGAAAATGCAACTCAAGATGAAGGATCTTCCTCTCGATAGCATGGTGCTTTCCTAGAACAACCAAAATTTCCAATCAAGATGGGTACAAATTGGTAGTTTTATAAGGTGTTGGAATTTTCCCGACGGATATAATCCCCTAACAAATAGTGAACCATCATTTAAAAAAAAGAATGTATATCAATAAAATTAGTAGCATACAATACAATATAAAGGTACAAATATGTAAGCAAGATAGGTTTCTAGTAGATAGTTTTCTAAGCAAAATTTGGTCTCAAGACCAGACGATCAATTTTGTAATATAACCTGAGGGATTTCCCCACCTATTAATATCAAAACTAACCATTTTTGTCAAAAATAAATATTAGAGAAAATGAATAGACAAGAGATGTATACATATAAGGTGAAACCATTTAATATAATAATATAATATTTAATGAAACAGATTGATTTTTAAAGTTATCATGTTAGATTTATAATTGTTTAAATTATATATATATATATAAAAAGATGTTATCATTATTTAAAAGATTAATAATATTTATATAATTATTATTGTGAATGTTAGTTTAGTTGAAGGTATTTTATCTCATTTACTTTATACAAAACTCTAGAATTTTTTTTATTGTTTAATAGAATATTAAATCAAACATATTGATGTAAAAAGTTAATCAAATTTAATTTAAAATTGTTTTTATGAATTGAAATACATAATGTTATAACTATATGAAATTCAAATATATGCGTAAGATGTTATCATTATTTAAAAGATTAATAATGTTTATATAATGTTTATAGTGAATGTTAGTTTAGTTGAAGGTATTTTATCTCATTTACTTCGTACAAAATTCTAGAATTATTTTTATTGTTTAATAAAATATTAAATCAAACTTTTCATGAATTGAAATACATAATGTTACAACTATATAAAATTCAAGGAATATAAAATTTGTTAGATTAAACTATAATAATTTTAATTTTATCAAAATTATTAAGAAATTTAATAAAAAGATTTAACAATGAATTTAAAAATATAAATTAATCCAAACAACATGTGAATATGTTTGATTCATTTAATGAAGTTTGTAAATATGGTTTTATCTTAATATTGTATCTTCTTCCATAACAAATAAATGAGATTGAAAAATGGTTAAACTTTACATAATTGCATTAAATTATTACCTCATAAAAATGACATTATAGTAAAATCAAAATAGTATGTTAAATTTGATAATCTCATATAAGAAATAAGTATTTATTTTTTGCATTTTAATTATATATGCTTGTTATAATTTCGACTAAATTAGTTAGGCACCAAATATATAGAGATATAATTTAAGTGAATTTAGTATAGAGTATTGTTCTCCATAACTTACTAGCATAGATTCATCTTAAAAATGGATCTATGAAGCATCAAGAGGGATCCAATTTTTTTGAGGTGTATTTTTTTTTTTAATTTTAAATTCAAGAAATTTGATTCTTTTTAATTATTTTTTATTTTATGAACTGACATGAATTTTTTAATTACTTTTCATAATTTTTTTATTTTATGAGCAGCATGAATTTTTTTAATTACTTTTTATTTTTAGTTAGGTTGTTACTTTACAACATCTCCTCCATACTAGGTTGTAGAGAACCTCTCTCCTCTCTGTGCAATAATTATATTTCATTAATAAATGCATTTAATTATCATATAAATTATAATTAACTTGCAATATTCATATAAATTATAATTATGTTAAAATACTCTAACTATAATTATCTATAAATTAGGTGTTTTTGTAGATTCTAAAGATATATTTCAAGAAAATGTAATAATTTACATTACATACAATTTGTGTCCAAATTAGTATATCTAAATCTATTCTTGCAAAACAACCATCTCATCTTTATCACTAGCAAGCGCAGTGGATGTCCCAACTAGCTTATTGGCTATTGGAAGAGGAGACCATGGTAGTAAGCTAGTAGAGAGGGAGATGGTGGTTGGTCGACTTAGTGAGGTGGAGAGGGTGGTTGATCGGATCATGGAGGAGGAGACAATGGTTGGATGACTAGTGGAGGAAGAGATGGTGGTTGGTCGACTCAACTAGGAGGAGAGGACGGCGGATTGATGTGGGGAGGAGGAGAGGTTTTTGGGTCTACTCATGGAGGAGAAGGAGGATGGGGGTGTGGGATATGGAGTATCACCATCCTCAGAAGATGAATCAGAAGAAGCATAATTGATACAATGATCCGCATAATTGATACAATGATCCCTCCTCCTCTAAAGTAGGATGATTGTACTAACAACATGATGCATCAATAGTGTCATATCATGTTGAAGGGTCACCCATATACCTGCAAGATCAGGGTCTTGTATGATCCAGATAAATCATATAGGGAACATTTTGTGATATAGATCTTGAATCTCTAAACATGGTTGAGGGAATAAACATAGGACCTCAAGGTCTTAAGATGAGTCTTTAGTGATTTTAAGGACCATGGGCCTAACCAAGGTATCCCTAGACCTTATAGAGTAGGGGGACTATTGTACCTCAAGGACATATGCTACACCATATTCAAGCTAATTCTAAGCAAGGGAACAAATAATTGGGTATATATTTGAATGCCTTACTAAATCTTATGAAGGTTTCTTTGGAAAAAGGCATATCTAGGTTGCAAGTGGTCGGGGACACTAAATAGTGATTGAATGGGTCAAAGGAGCCTTTAGAATGAAGTTTTTTCTCTTTGAGTTCCTTACTATATCATGTACTATAATTTATAGATTAGTTTGAAGATATCTCTTTCTCCATGGATGTAAAAAGATACTTTATCGAAATTGTTGATGAATCTAAACAAGTTGTGGTGGGATAGTAGGGTGTGCTTAAGGAAGAGGATCTTAGGGAGGAGGATCATGAATCCTCATGTTCTTTAACTTAGTGCCTCTTTGCTTGAATCATAGTTTGTATATATAAAATAAACTTAGTTATTGTGATAAGATATATTTATTTTATTATTTCATGGAATCTAATACTTTTCAAGCAAGTATGAAACCACAATTTGCTCATTACATAAATATATATTTAATTATTATTTTAACTTCAAATTTATTAAATATAACTATCCTTTCCATCGGGGAATGTGATGATGATGGAATATGGGGGGATTAGGGGTGTACATGGCCAAATTTTAAGAAATATGTTTTTTCTAAATGAAATATTTTCTATTAATATTTATTTCAAGAGAAGGAAAAGAAGAAAAAAAAATTCTCAAGGATCTTAGAGCTCTGTCAAGACCATTCTCTATTTGAAAACAAAGATAATAAATTTTCATATTAGAAAATGAGGTTCACCCTATAAAAAAGGATTCCATGAACCAACTACCTTATTATTGTAAGATAATATGATGGACATTCCCTATCAACAAGGCTCTAGCATAATACTGCAACAGTGCTTATCTATGATGAGGCCAAGCATGTCCTAAACCAATTCCATGATGGTTCATGAAGTGGCCACTTATCATGTATGATTACTGCCACCCAAAAAATATTTTGTTCCAACTACTCTTTGCCTTCTCTCTCTAACGATTGTATTCACACCATCAAACAATGCAAAAAATGTCAAATCTTCTCTCAAAAAACATGAGCCCCTCTACATCCCATAATCATTCCAGGACCTTTCAATGAATGGGGTATCAATTTCATGCAATTTCAGCAAACATTGACTAATGTCCATAAGTATATCATCATTTCCATTAATTAATTCACCAAGCGGGCCAATGAAATGCCACCTTCAACAATACCAATGCCACTATTGCATAGTTATTCTTTAATCACATCGTCACACACTTTGGTGTACTCAAACAATTAGTGTTGGAGAATGGAACTCATTTCCAGAATTATATTTTCCAATATATCTATTTCTTGTTAAGATTCACCCGAGTTTTCCACCCCTTACTTACTATCCAAAAGCAAGCAATTAGATTGAGGTTGTCAACAAAATCCTAAAGGCCATGCTTCAATGGATGGCCAACAAGAAAAAAAGTAAATGGCATCACGTGTTGTTTTTCACTTTGGGCCTATAAAAAATATGTTGAAACTACAACATGTTTCACACCCTTTCATCTCATTTACGGTGTCAAAGCAGTTTTACCCATTGAATGCGAGATACCAACCCTTTTAAACATCCATTGAACTACTACCTACCACTTTTGTGCTTGATAAACATTTTCTCACCATAGAACCTCATTACAAAAGAATTAGGTCATGAATAAATGTTCCAAATCCCATTATGATCATCAATTCCACCCTCCCACCTTTCACGAATGATACCTTATCCTCATTTTTTATTCTATGAAAGACACCAAACTAGGTCTTGATAAGTTTGTTCCCCTTTGGAGATGCCCATAAATAGTCAAACAATGCCTTCCCAAAGGTGCTTATGTGCTCATTATCTAAAAAGGAGGACTTCTTGATAGCCATGTCAAAAGGTTGTACTTAAAGAAATATATTCTACCCCTAACCTACACATTCACTTTTCATACATTATAGATAAATCATTTATCTTTATCTTTTTCTATTTTTTTATTATCAAAAACCATTCTTGACTTTTGATTTCCAAACCTCTCATTTACTTTTCATATGTATTCAAATATAGATTGTTACATTGGCCTCATCGATGGTGCAAGCTATTGGTAAAAGAATATTACATCTGTTGCTTAGGCTATTTACACCTTGTCTCACACACTACTCCATATGAGTGGTGTTTGTATGAACAAGCCACCAACAACTAGGAAAAGTATAATGTCATCACTGGATTATTGGTTGATGTTGTTAATCTTCACACTGGCCATGTTTACATCCATTTGGATTCTCAACTTCTTGTTGCACGGTTAAACAACATCTTTTTTGTTTGTGATCCATGCCTTTTTGGAAAATTCCTGAGAATGCAACTCTTAGCCTCGTAGTTTGATGTCATCACATGCATCCATGTACCTAGGATTTCTAATACATTTGTAGATCGCAATGCAAATGAAGTTTTGGATTGACATTTATCACATTAAATACATATTGAATCACATGGGAATAAATCTTATGTTGTACTATTTATTATGGTATGTCCATCAAACACATGCATAAATTAAACACATCACATCACATTCAAAACACAAGTCATGAATACAAGTCCTATACATTGCTATATCCTTCACTCCTATGGAGGATAAGTAGGAGGCATAAACACTAGAGACACTACTACCTAGGTTGGTGGTGTTTTCGTTGCCGCTACCTAGGTTGGTGGTGTTGTCGTTGCCGCTACCTAGGTAGGTGGTGTTTCTGTCACTACTACTAGAGTTGGTGGTAAAACCATTACTACTGTTATTTTCATGTGTTTGACATCCCTTTCCCATGCAAGTTGTCCCGCCATGACATTCCATCTCAAAATAATGTACCACTCAGGACTAATGCCCTTGGGTATCATGAGGAAAGATATCGCTAGATGGTCATTCATATTAGACCACACACACTCATCCACGCCATCCATAAGTAGGCCAACGCATTCCATCAACTCTTCAAAACCAATAAATAAAAGGATGTGTTATTCCAACATCATAATCCATACAACTCAAAAAAATTAGTAAATACATAGTCACACAATTATTTTTTAAACAATCGCATCGTGGTGTGACCCTCAAGTCATCAAACCAACATGGAAATCACGTGCATGCACTTCACCAACTAAAACACACAAACACGCAGTATTACTTAGTAGTTGGATGCAAGGTTTACTCGCATTTCCACCATATCAATTATTTTTAACCACAGTGTGACCATTCCCATGAATAATTGTGTTGATTATATGTGCTGGAGTCAAGCTTCCATGGTCACACAATCGCATGACCATTCAAATGAAAAATTGCACTATTTAACTGTGCACCCACCATACCAATTGTTAACACCTCTAAGAAAACTCCCAGAGGGGAATGAAAGGGTACCCCCTATCGAAATCTCAAGCCTGCCCACTAACTTTTTACTCCAAAAGAAGAAGCAAAAACTCCCAAAATTGTCTAAGTATTAACCGCTTCCGACTGGATGAGAAAGCCACAGTAAAAAAAATGATAAAAAAGGAGGTCTTCCACTCTTAAGAGATTGAATGGTCGAGATTGGATATAGATCTAGATCAACGGCTGTAGCGCGATTTCGCAGAGGTTCCGACTTTCCGACTCCTGCATTGCGGATTGCAGAAGTTGGAGGAGTAATTTTCTCGAAGTTTTGCATTGGAGTTCTGACTTTCCAACTCCGCATTTCGGATTGCGTATTGCGGAGGAGTAAATTTTTCAAAACTGTGAATTTGGGGTTTTGACTTCCGAATCCCGCATTGTGGGTTGCGGAAATCAGAGGCATGATTTCTTCGAAGCAGTGAATTTGGGGTTCTGAATTCCGACTCCCGCATTGCGGATTGTGGAAGTCGAAGGCGTGATTTCTTCGAAGCGGTGAATTTGGGGTTACAACTTTTGACTCCCGCATTGCGGATTGTGGAAGTCAGAGACATGATTTCTTCAAAGTTTTCAATTTGGGGCTCCAACTTTTCGACTCCTGCATTTCGGATTGCGGAAGTCGGAGGATTGATTTCTTCAAAGCTATGTAGAAGGTGTTCCGAATTTCCGATGCCCGTATTTCGGATTGCAGGTTGCAGAAGTCAGAGGTGTAATCTCTTGAATTTGTGCGTTGGGGTGCCAACTTCCGACTCCCGTGTTGTGTCTTTCGAATTGCGGATTGTGGACTGAAGTTGGCGTTTCAGAATAAATTATGGCTGTGTAAAAGTGCAGAATTTGGTAGGAAAAAGTATCAACTTTCCGCGACTGGGAGTCAAGATGAAGGAAAAAGAAAGGCACAATACGTCAATCCCTGCAAATCAGCCTGAAACGGCTCAATATAAAGGGAACAAAGCAATTCAACAACCCGAGTTTTGCACTAGCAACGCACTGAAGTTTCCCATCGGCTCATCTCTAGATCAAGGAGCAGTTGGTTCGAGCAACTCGAAGTGAAGAAGGAATACATCCGCATCACTTCCATTTTTTATCTATTTTGAATAAATAGTCCATAAGACTAGTAGTTAATATGATATATTATCAACAGCTGTAAATGCAAATTTAATAAACAACCACATATGGTTGAAGTAGTCGAGAAGGTTTTGATTTTTGTAAGCTTATAAAGGCAGGTTTTGAATAAAACCCAAGGGTTGGGATTTTGAGATAAGAAAACTCCGAGTATGTAATGAAATCCATCCTTTGATTAATGCGAAGATTTAATTTTAGAGCAAAAATTCCTGAAATGAATGTTTTGATGTCTGTAATTCCTGTGCATGTTTCCCTTTCTAGTATTTTCCATTGATTGTCTTCTTATGAAGTGTTTAAATCAAGATTACATGGTCTGAAATTCATCTATCATTTTATGTTTCAGATACATATGATTAGATACTCCACTCTTTCTTTTTGAAATTGCAATTTAGAATTCATTCATAAATGCTCTAACTCTATGATAGATTTTTGTTTCCCTTTCTGCTACCATCTGCTAATATCCTTTTGACGTGAAAAAACTTCATTTATCTTGCCTCTTCTTCTCAAATTATAGCCCAATCAGTCATCTGTGAAAGAAAACCTATGAAAGTTTGAGTCCATGCCCTGCGATATACCTATCCTCAACCCAACCAATTGAAAGCCCTAATACCCTTATCTGAAGGTATAGCCACCATTATTAATACACAACCAGCCAATTCAAGTGATATTTTTCATGCTGAAAGAGTTGTGAGAGAGAAATCCCTCTCCGTGTTTGGAAAGGCTAGTTTCCATCCACAAGAGTGTAGTTGAAATAGTTACCTCAGTGATCCCTTCTGCCACAATCTGGAAGAATCCTAAGTGATAACATTTGTTGACCATATTAGGGAACAAAGAACCTATTTACCCCAAAAAAATAATTACAAGGAATTAAATTTGATCTCTGAGTGCAAACAAAATATCAGACACATAAAGGTTGTGATATTTTCCATGGCGATTCCAGCATTCAAATTTTCAGTCCCATAAGAGACACTTGGTGAGTTTCTTGAAAGAATTCTGGCTTCCCGAAGGATATCTACCAGAATTCAGTCGGATCCTGAACCAACACAATTCGTATCGGATCCAGAAAAGATCATCCGAAAAGCGAAGAAAGAAAAAACAGGTATTCCTCCACTAACCAGATCTTTTTCTTTACCTAAGGAAGAAGCCCAGACTATAGATACTGTCTCTTTTGATTTAAAATTTGAGAATTCCTTATTTAGTTCTAAATATGAGACAGATCTGAAAGAAATCTTATTTGATCAGAAAAAGTTCCAAATCCATTATTTGAGTGCTTTATGGGAAATTTTACAAGTCAAAGAAGAAAGCAGTGACATGTTCCTTTTCACTAAAGCAGCCAACAAGCAGACCGATATCCTGATCACCCCTCCTACTCCAGGTCACACTGTTGTAATACCTAGCCCTGCTTCTAAACCTATTTCAAATACTCCTCATGGTTCCAAGCAAACCCTAAGAGCAATGACTGCCATATTTTCCCCTTTATCCCTCCCTACCAACCTCTATGATCTACCTGTGGGCTATGCCCAATGCCTCATGAAATATGATGGGGAAGGGGGTCGTACTGCACAACAACATGTGGACCATTTCACCGACTTCATAGATCTTGAAGAGATAGATGAAGATGATGTCAATATTAGGTTATTTGCCCAAAGTTTTCAGTGGAAGTAAAGAAATGGTTCAAAACCCTTCCAAATGGAGGTATTGCTACCTATGAGAGGTTGGAGGTTGGAACAAAATTTCCTGGCCAGATGGTAGGATAAACAAAATCCTCCCCAAATTCTCACTCAATATGAAAACACAAAGAAAACTAATGTTGAGACTGTCCAAGAATTTTCATCCAAGTTCATGAAAATGTACAATTCTATCCCCGTGGACATCAAACCCCTTGTGGGTGCAGCCAAAATTCACTATGCTAACTATTTTGACAGTGGATTTGCTCTCTTGTTGAGAGAAAGGAGATATTATACCCTTCATGATATGTTGAAATATGTTGTTGAAGTAGAAGCTAATCTGATGGCCTCGGGTAAAATAAGGCACAAAATTGAAACTGAGAAAAAGAGATTCAATGAAATAGGCTATCCTTCCACCTCCCAATCTATTGACACCAAGTTTGAACAGATGATGAAAACCATGGAAAAAATGGTGGATAGAATGTCCCTAGATAACAAACCCACTGGTATAGAAACTCATGAGCCTCAAGCTCGAAACATGAACTACAAGAGACTTACTGCTCCACAAGGTAGGCCAAGAGAGAAAAGGGACCCTAGGAATGTAGAAAATCATCCAATTAGACCACCCTTTGCTGGAAATTTGGTAGCTGAAGAAGAAGAGTATTAACAACCTGAAGATCAGATCCACCTCTTTGATCAGAAGCATCCCCAATTCTATTTGACTAAAGAAGAACATGATCAATCATCTCTATAGTTAGATAGCATCCTAGAAAAGTCAAAGTCTGAACAATATCAAAGAGGTTTCCAAAATGCAATTTTTGAATTTCAGAGACAACATAATTTGAGGAATAGAAAGGTAACAACAGACCAAGGAAAGGCTTCAGCAGAACCATCTACTTCTCAGCCACAAAATAAAGATACCCTCAAGAAGGGTGATCCAAAGTCCATTATCCCTGACAAAATAGATGAAAAGAATGTTGAAGCTCCTAAAAGGGTCCCAGAAGGGAAGGATGAAAGTAAAGTGAAAAAAATAGAGAAGACCCATTCCGCTTTCAGTTTAGAAAATGAAATCTCTAAGATAAATATCTCAATCCCCTTTAATGAGTTGTTAAAAAATACAAAATATAAGACTCAGATTCTGGAAATAGTGATGGGAGAGGAAGGAAAGCAGCCAGATACTCTTAATTTACATGATGATAAGCCCACCTTTCTGTTTGGCCCCCATGTTTAAATATCTCAAGAAGATGATGTTTCCCCCTTTTATGTCAGTTTGAATATACATGATCATATACTACATAATGCTATGTTATATTTTGGGGCCTCACATAACCTCATGCCAAAGTCAGTGGTAGAAATTCTAGGATTAGAAATCACCAGACCTTATAAAGAATTATTCTCATTTGATTCAGAAGAGTATAGTCCCCGGGGCTGATCAAACGTATGGTTGGATCACCGACACAAATCACTCAGAAGAATGTAGTAATGGATGTAGTAGTGGCAGATATTCCACCCAAATTTGGGATGTTATTATCAAGATCTTGGGCATCTAAACTGAAGGGAACACTATAGATGGATATGTCTTATGCCACCATCCTTGTTTTTGGAGAAAACATAAGACTATATAGAGAACAGAGATTGTCCTATGTAGTAAGCAGTAAAAGTAAGCCTGAAAATCATCCCATATTTGCTGTAGACATTGATATAGGATCTTCAATTTTCTACTACGACCTTGGTTTAGGAGAAAAAGATATGAAAATCACTGACCTCCCTAAAACAAATGATGGATTTAATAGTGATAAAGACGCGCAATGTGTTGGCAGCTCTAGAAGCGAACAAGAAAATGATCAACGGGTAGAAAAGGGCAGCGACGAGAAGTCAAAAATAGAACTGAAAGCTACAGCTATGGCCCAGAAGGAAGGTCTCTGGACTATGAGATTTGATGGGGCTTTAAACAAGGAAGGAGCAGGGGCAGTAGTACGGATCACCCCCCAGATGAATGAAATAAATGCTCTAGGTTGTAGTCATTTAAATTGATGTTAGATTGCTCAAATAATGCAACAGAATACGAAGCTTTGCTGCTAGGGTTGAATGCGCTTAGGGAGGTGAAAGCTAAAAAAATAAAAGTCTATGGAGATGCAGAGCCGATAATCCAACAAGTCAACGGGGTATATGAATCCAAACACCCCAAAATGAGGGCTTATAGGAATGATGTTTGGGATATGTTCGATAAATTATTTACAAAACACAGTATTTCCTTCATCCCTAGAGAGAAAAACGCAATAGCAGATTCCTTGACCAGCTCTACTAGCAGATTCCAACTCCCTGTTTATCCCACCAGAACCTATATGATCAATATAAATCATAGGCCTTCTATCCCTGACAATACCAGACATTTCCAGATATTTGAAGATGATCAGCAAACAAATAAATTTTTAGAGATGACAGAGGAGTTTGCAAATACCCATATTGATCAAGAAAACTATGTAAATGAAGAATGGGAGCCTAATCCAACAGAGTTCCTAACAACATTGGGGGAGAAAGATATCCTTCAGTTGAAAAGAAACTATATCCCCAAAGGGTTAGTACCATTAGAAAATATTTTTGATGAAAATGATGTGGCCAAAAACCCTAAAGTTGTTCCAAACCACAGTGAAGTAGAAGACTGCAACATTGGGGATTATGAGGAACCTAAAATTATCAAGATATCTAAATCCCTAACCCCAGGTACTAAAGATGATTATGTTGAATTAAAGAGAAAATTTTCTGATGTTTTTGCATGGTGTTATGAAGACTTACAGGAATATGATACATCTATCATACAACACACCATACCAGTAAAGACAGGTGAAAAACCATTCAAGCAGAAGCTAAGAAGGATGAACCCTATGCTACTCCCTCTTATAGAAAAGGAAGTGAAGAGACTATATGAATCCAAAATCATAGTCTCATTAAGATTCTCAAAGTGGGTAGCCAACATAGTCCCAGTAAGAAAGAAAAATGGAGAAATTAGACTATGTATAGACTTTAGAAATCTAAACAAAGTGTCCCTAAAAGACAACTATCCCCTGACCAAAATGGATCATATTTTGCAGAAAGTTGTAGTGGCAGCAAGAATTTCCATGTTGGATGGATTTTCAGGGTACAATCAGGTAAAAGTGTTACCAAAAGATTAGGAAAAAAAGTGTTTACCACACCTTGGGGAACCTTCATGTATGCTAAAATTCCTTTTGGTCTACTAAATGTGGGAGCCACATTTCAGAGAGCTATGGACATAGATTTTGTAGAAGAAAGAGATAAGTTTGTGGTTATATATATGGATGATATTACTGTGTATTCCAAATATGATGCAGAACATTTGAAACATCTAAACCAAGTATTTTTAAAATGTAGAAAGTTTGAGATTTCTCTGAACCCCAAGAAGTCAAAATTTTCCATGCAAGAAGGTAAGTTGTTGGGTCATATAATATCTAAAGATGGAATTAAAATTTACCTAGACAGAGCTGACACTATACAAAACATTGAGCTCCTCGGGAGTTAAAAGGAGGTCCAATATTTCCTTGGCAGAGTAAACTTCTTAAGAAGATTCATCCCCAACTTTGCAGAGATCATGAAATCAATTACAAAAATACTTAAAAAGGATAATCAGATCAGGTGGACTGTTGAATCCAAGCAAGAATTTGGAGACATAAAGAAGGAAATAGTTGAAGCACCGGTGCTAATCAGTCCTGATTTTGAAAAGGAATTTCTTATGTTTTCTTTTGCTTTCTTTAGCATAGCTCTCAGAGATGTTGATCTCAAGTACAATATTATGGAAAAGCATGCCTATGCCATGATTAAAACCCTAAAGGATTTCAAATTTTATGTTTTACATTCTCATGTTGTTGCTTTTGTCCCTAATGTTGTTGTAAAAGACATATTGACACATATTGATCCAGAAGGTTGAAGGGAAAAATGGATAGTTGTACTATTGGAGTACGACTTGGAAATCAATCCTACAAAGCTTTTCAAAGGGCAGGGACTGGCCAGACTCATGGCTGAAGCAAATTGGGATTGACTAAGTGTGAACTTGGTCTCACACATGCTGGAGAATACTGCTCAAGACCCAATGTTGCAAGTATCATAAAAATTCTTATAATCTCCTTGGTACTCTGACATTATATATGTTTTGCAGAACTTTGGCAAGCACCACTTGAGATGGGCAAGAGCAAATCCAAGTCAATAAAAATGAAGGATGCAAAATTTTGCATACTAAATGGAGGCCTTTATTGGAAGGACCCTAGAGGTATTTTATTGAACTGTATGTTGGAAGATGAAGCCAGAATGACCATAAGAGAGTTTCACAAAGGTATCTGTGGAGGACATCATTAGTAGAAGGCCACTGTCAACAAGATTCTCAGAGCAAGGTTTTATTGGCCCACTGTGTTCAATGATGCATATAAAGAGGTAGCTACTTGCCATGAATGCTATATCTTTGAAGGGAAAAGGAAGCTCTTGCCTTTTCTTTTAAAACCAATTTCTGTAGAATCCCCTTTCTAGTAGTGGGGGCTAGATTTCATTGGTGAAATCAGTCCCAACTCATATGGACAACACATGTGGATATTGAATGCCACATATTACTTCACCAAATAAATTGAAGCTGTACCAACCAGACAGGCCACTGAAACAGTCATCATCAAAATTTTGGAGGAAAATATCATGTCCACTTTGGGTTGTCCTATTAAAATAATCATTGATAACGTCCAATCCTTCAAATCCAAGAAGATGGTCAAATTCTGTAGTGAATTTCACATAAAATTGGTCCATTTTACTGCTTACTACCCCCAGGGAAATGGATTGGCCGAGTCATATAACAAAATTCTAGTTAGGATCATCAAGAAGCTGTTGCAGGAAAATAAAAGGAGTTGGCATACCAAGCTGACTTTTTCTCTATGGGATGATAAGATTTCCTCCAAGAGATCTATTGGAACTTCTCCTTTCAAATTGGTATATGGAATCGAGGTAATATTTCCCGATTCCCTTAAGGGACCTGCTATGATACTATTACAAGAACAAGAAGAAGAACCAAAACCTGAGATAAGGAGAGATAATCAACTGATTGAAGTACAAGAAACCAGAGACAAGGTACATGCCGAATCTATATTGTCTCAAGAGAAAGTCAAGAAATTTTTTGACAAGAGAACCAGGGAGGATAATTTCCAGGAGGGAGATTTGGTGCTGAAGTGGGATGATACAAGAGAAGAACAATCCAAAATATTTGATCATCTATGGCAGGGGACTCATACAATCGCTGCTTACCATGGAAACAATGCCTTCATTTTTATAGACAAAGAGGGTGTACCAATAGGTAAAGGACCAGTCAACGGGCGGTTCTTAAAACACTATCTCCAGTAAAAAATGAGTCTATAAACCCCCCCTCACTGTAAATTACCATTATTTTTTAGTTTCAGTCAGCTATTCTTCAGTTCTATTTGCATTCATTCAAAAAAAAAAAGAGAAGAAAAAGAAAAATGACACTAGTCTATTGTTCTTGCTACCTCACAGGGAGGATAGCATCCCTGGTTGGAGCCGCTATTAACACCTCTAAGAAAAATCCCACAAGGGAAGGAAAGGTCACCCCCTACCGAAATATGAATCCTTCCCACTAAATTTTTACTCCAAAAGAAGAGGCAAAAACTCCCAAAAATGGCTAAGTATTAACCGCTTCCGACTAGATGAGCAAGCCACAGTAATAAAAATGATAAAAAAGGAGGTCTTCCGCTCTTAATAGATTGAATGGTCGATATTGGAGATAGAGATATATCGATGGTATTAAAGCGATTTTGCAGAGGTTCCAACTTTCTGACCCCCGCATTGCAGATTGCGAAAGTTAGAGGAGTAATTTTCTCGAAGTTGTGCGTTGGATTTCTGACTTTCCGACTCCCACATTTCAGATTGTGGATTGCGGAGGAGTAAATTTTTCAAAGCTGTGAATTTGGGGTTCCGAATTCCGACTCACACATTGCGGGTTGCAAAATTCAGAGGTGTGATTTCTTCTAAGAAGTGAATTTGGGGTTCCGACTTTCGACTCCCGCATTGCGGATTGCGGAAGTCAAAGGTGCGATTTCTTCAAAGCGACGAATTTGGGGTTTCGACTTCCGACTCCTGCATTGCGGATTGCGGAAGTCGAAGACATGATTTCTTCAAAGTTGTCAATTTGGGGCTCTGACTTTCTGATTCCTGCATTTCGGATTGTGGAAGTTGGAGGAGTGATTTCTTCAAAGCTATGTAGAAGGTGTTCAGACTTTTCGACACCCGTATTTCGGATTGCAGGTTGTAGAAGTCGGAGGTGTAATATCTTGAAGTTGTGCGTTGGGGTGTCGAATTCTGAATCCCGCATTGTGGCTTCCGGATTGCGTATTGCGAACTGAAGTTGGCATTTCAGAATAAATTGTGGTTGTGTAAAAATGCAGAATTTGGTAGGAAAAAGACTCAACTTTCCGCAAATGGGAGTCAAGTTGAAGGAAAAAGAAAGGCACAATAAGTAAATCCCTACAAATCATCCTGAAACCTCTCAATCTAAAGGACAACAAGCAATTCAAAAACCTGAGTTTTGCACTAGCAACGCACTGAAGTTTCCCATCGGCTCATCTCTAGATCAAGATGCAATTGGTTCAAGCAGCTCAAAGTGAAGAAGGAAGACAACCACATCACTTCCAGTTTTTATCTATTTTGAATAAATAGTCCATAAGACTAGTAGTTAATCTGATATATTACCAACAGCTGTAATTGCGAATTTAATAAACAACCACATATGGCTGAAGTAGTCGAGAAGGTTTTGATTTTTGTAAGCCCATAAAGGAAGGTTTTGAAGAAGACCCAAGGGTTGGTATTTTCATATAAGAAAACTCTGAGTATGTAATGAAACCCACCCTTTGATTAATGTGAAGATTTAATTTTAGAGCAAAAATTCCTGAAATGAATGTTTTGATGTCTGTAATTCCTGTGCATGTTTCCCTTGCTAGTTTTTGCCATTGATTGTCTTCTTATGAAGTGTTTAAATCAAGATTACATGGGATGAAATTCATCTATCATTTGATGCTTCAAATACATATGATTAGATACTCCACTCTTTCTTTTTGAAATTGCAAGTTAGAATTCATTCATAAATGCTCTATTTCTGTGATGGATTTTTGTTTCCCTTTCTGGTACCATCTGCTAATATCCTTTTGATGTGAAAAAATTTCATTTATCTTACCTCTGCTTCTCAAATTATATTCCAATTAGTCATCTGTGACATAAAACCTATGAAAGTTTGACTCCATGCCATGTGATATACCTATCCTCAACCCAACCAATCGAAAGCCCTAATACCCTTATCTGAAGGTCTAGCCACCACTATTAATACACAACCACCCAATTCAAGTGATATTTTGCGTGCTGAAAGAGTTGTGAGAGAGAGAGAGCCTTCTCTATGTTTGGAAAGGCTAGTTTCCATCCACAAGAGTGTAGTTTAAATAGTTACCTCAGTGATCCCTTCTACCACAACCTGGAAGAATCCTGAGTGATAACATCTGGTGACCATACTGGGGAACGAAGAACCTATTTATCTATCAACTATTAGTTTTTTTCTTTACAGGTAATCACCATCAGTCCCCCATGCATTATCCTTTAATGTTCTCTACAATTTCTCTCTCACTCTCATAGCCATGGAATATCAACATGAGGAAAAAAAAAAAGATAATTTATTTAAGCTATATGGCAACTCTTAACCTCATCCATTAGGGGGCAACTATTATTTCCTAAATTTCACACACCTGTGACTTTTAAACATTTGTTACATAAATACATCATTATCATAAATCATGTAGCTCACAAAGATTCCTTTCCATAACAAATCAACATGTGTAATGTAGTTATTAATGAAAAATCAAACTTGTCATGATCAATACCACTGCACAAAGGAAAAACTCAAGTGACATCATGCATACAATCCTTTGATACCCATGCAATTGTGTAAAAGGCCAGACTCATTAAATCTATGACGCATTCAAAAATTCCCAACTACATTTGAGTGCCAAAGAGGTTCAAAACGTCTTCTATAATGTACTTGGGCATTTATTAACCCCATATTTGTTCTTAAAAGCCACTTCATGAAGAGGAGCATTCACATCTTGAATGAGTTCTTTGAATACATCCATTTTGTCTATAAAAGGAATCCATGGGTATGCATTCTAGAAAAACAAATGGATGAAGTTTATGCTTCAAGAATTTCTTTGGAAGACATGATCTCTTTCATCAAAATTCTTACCACTCATTGGTGTTTCAATCTCTCTTGACTTCTTCCTCAAGAAGCAAGTGTTTTCCTTCATAAGTCCAACTTAGTTTGAGAGAAATTAGAGAAAGATCAGAGGACCCTTCCGAAAGGGAGTGTTGGCCGACCCTTTGGAGCTACATTTGTCAAGGTGACACCATGGTATACATGCTTTTACATTGGACATATGAAATGTGATTGAAGTCCATCTATCTTTGTCTTGAAGTCACAAGGTCAGCAAATGACTGAGAGGGACTATACCAAATAAAAACAACCATGAACCAAATTCCATGTGCCATCTATGGCCAAGTTGTCCAAGTCCAGTGCTATGTGACCATTACAAAAAAAATATTGAGGAAACAATTCAGTTGATTGACAAAACTATGGTTTAGCTACCATTCATGCCTAATCAAATATAAAAAAAAACTTTTCTAAAACTATTGAAGTCATGCTCAATTACTAGTGTTGTTGCATGCTCAAGTTGCCTAATGAAAATAATATGATTTTTCCATGATGACGAAACAAACCAACCATGACATTATTAACTTCTCCAATCAAAGTGACAATAGAATAAAGTAAAATGCAATGATAGAACATGGTAAACATCATAAGAAAGAGTGTGCCACAATGTATTCAATGCTAAAGCCACTAATGTTATATTAGGACACATAGGACACTAAATGTCCTACATGTTTGATTTTTCTTATTTTTATTTATTGTACTAACTTTATTAATTATGCAAGTACTAGTATGTTGTAAGGTGCTAGAAAACCAATAAAACAATATTTCCATCTATCATATATATAGTTTTCATCAAAATATGCAACTACAATTACAATGAGAAGATATTTGTAATACACCATACCAATATGTGGTGTAAATAAATAAATGCAATGCATTGACCAAGATTTAGATATCACTAACATGCATATGTATGATTCAAATCAAATCACCTGTGACACTATAGCATCACCACTAGAATCATGATCATTATCATAATGCTAAAAGTACCTATAAGACCATGCCCTTAAGCATAATGATCTTATGTCTTTAGTGCAATATGGGAAAAAATCAGGATTGGGAGTTGTGAGGTACCATACCTAGGTATCTTGAGGGTAAGTATTATATCAAGACTTAGTGGAGTAATGACTAGCTCTTATTTACACTCAACGTGGGAAAGAAAAATGGGAAATGTGCAATGTGATCCCCTTTGTGGGAAGAGGGGGGAGTTCATGCTTGATTGGTGATGCGAAGTGGTAGGTGATTGTGGCATACTTCACATAGGTTATGAGGTTGGAGGTTCCTCATATGGTATTAAGTTGGCATAGATAGGTAAAGAAATTGTGAGTGGTGGTTGGGATGGGTCACCGAGGAATCCCCCTAGTAATGAGGAATCTTTTTAGACAACAAGAAATGTCTTGATGTAATACTTGGTTGGTTGGTTGGTGTCAAAGGTTAACAAGATGGTGTCTATGTCATGGTTGGATGGATCTCATAGCATGTAAGTTTAACTATATTCCTATGTCTCTTAATTATATTCTTATAAAAATGTAATTGATCCTTCCAAAAGTCCCAACAATAGGGAATGAAGTTCCTTTAAATTGACAAGTGAAGGTATTATGGAATAAATTGTAATGAAGGGAATCGAGGGCATATTCGAGTGGCCAACAATTATCTACTTTAGGTACAATCATAACCTAGGAAAGTCACCTTTGTGATAATATTAGGTTTTGGATACTAAGATACCTTCCTCAAGTGCGAATAATAGATTTGGCCTCAAATGATAATGAGTCATAGGTAAATAAGAGATAACTAGCTCAAGAAACCTTAGAGAAACATTGGACCTCGAATTTAGTATCCTAGGGAAATGCATCATTCTTATCTTGGTTCTTGCATACTTGGTATCAAAGTATTTCATGATCCCTAGAAAAATGACTACGTTTTGAATGGTAAATGCTTGAGAGGAATTATTTGGATGCCCAACCAACAACCCTAACTTAGTTTATTATTTATTTTGTGACCTAAACAAAGAGGAATTAAGTTGCTTAGTTATGTTTCTTGAATCAAGGTTTGACTTTGATTTATTGGATTTCTCAATGGTTTTGAATAAACATTTAAACGAAACCACATCAATAATTAAAAAAATCGATGTTCATTTTAATGGTTAAACAGAAACCCAAAGAATCATAAAATAGATCTCCATTTTAATGGTTAAACAGAAACCCAAAGAATCATAAAATAGATCTCCATTTTAATGGTTAAATAGAAACATGAAGAATTATAAAATAGATGTGCATTTAAATGGTTAAATAGAAACTTGAAGAATTATTAATATTTCCCTGAATTGGATTCCCTGAAGGATCTCTTATTATATGCACCAAAGGTATTCTCTTGCACTTCATTTTCATCAACCCGTTGGTGATCATATTTCTTAGTGCACTTTTTAATATTTCCCATCTTAATTGTTACGTACACATTCATATTCTCTACTTGTCTTCTACTAGGGACTATAAGAGTCAACATGAGATTTTAATTCTTCATGGGAAACTATGGATGGATATTGTTATTGATCACAATTGCTAGAGAAGCATAATAATTGGTATTTAGGAGGGAATACAAGTTATCTCCATCCTTGGTTATCCTTAATTGAAGGATCCATACTTCATATTTTAATTTATTGGGCCATGTATCCTCTAAATTATTCATGGATATTAAATATACCATTATTCACGTAACTATTGGCTCACTTCTATGTGAGGCATGCCACCTATGCAACATGACTATATTTTTGCAATGAAATAGCCTTTAAATACTTTAGATTATAGCCATGTGCCTCAATATCTTATGAGGAGGACGATGTGCTTTACCCTTCTTCTTTTTATTTCTAGTACTTATCATGCCCATATTTTGGACATATCTCTTTGTCCACATATTCACTTCTATAAAAATTATAATCATTTGAAAATACATGATATGATATGTACTCAACAATGAACCTTTTCAACATTTGCTTTTCCTCTTTGTAGCTACCGAGAAATATAATATCAATCAAAGGTACCTTATCTTTGAGTAACCTACATTTAGTGGGAAATGTAAATGTACACTCATCAAGCATGTATAAAATCAATCATTTTCAATTTTGATTTGACACGATTCTTTACAATATAGGGGATTTAATGGTTAGTTACTTGAAAAGTGTGGAGAAACACACAACTAACATACCATGCATTGCTTTCAAGTTGTAAACTAGCATTGTTTCCCCTAGTTGGGTAGAATTTGACCCACGTCCAAAAAGAGAAAGGTGGTGGAAGTAGATTTCAGGTTTTTAAAGAAGGTATCTATGATATGAGCATCATCCCCTAGATCATCTTGATAGAATGCATCTAACGACATTCCCTCCATGATACTCATATTCTGTAAGAGTTCATCCATAGCAACCTCTATTTCATTGCCTTCATTGCCAACATGTGAAGAACCGATGTTACTATAGTCATTTTGAATTGGTGACTCGGGACATAGTGGGAATTGAATGGGTGGTTGATTCAATCATGTTTAGTATGCTTCCTCTCTGAGAAGCATTCATTTAATATCCCTCTCTTAATTTAATATTGTAGTGGGGTGCAATGGAAGATGGTGGATAAGTTGCTTATTTTCGAGATTATGATTGTAAAAAATGTGTATATTACATTGGTGATATTAATAAACATAATGTATTTAATATATTCAAACATTATACCAAACAATTATTAAGAATGGAAATTTTTTTAGTAATACATATGTAACCAATCACTTTATAAAACAAAATATCAAATTAAGCAATACATTTACATTAATTTTCTTAAAAAAAATACAATTACTCAATATTTTTTGTACAACCAAATAAATGTAAAAAGTAAATCACAATGTTCATAGTATTACACAAATATTTAAAAGAAAATCATAAATAAAAATGCATTTATTACACATAAAAATACCATGCATTATAAAGAAACATGGTTACTACAACTCCAATGCTTAACAAGACAACAGAATAAATTTCACATGCTTGCAGCATTAGAATCGAAGTCCGTCTCGAAAATAGTTTGGCCAAAAATGGATTTATCTCACAAAATTTCCACAAATAACTTTTACAACAAGCGAAACAAGCGAAAACCCTTTTTCTTTTGGTTATCATCTTATTTATAAGTGGTTAAACAAAATTCAATTACAAATAGTCAACTATTTCTCATTAAATTTCCACAAATAACTTTTACAACAAGCGAAACAAGCAAAAAACCCTTTTCTTTTGGTTATCATCTTATTTATAAGTGGTTAAAAAAAATTCAATTACAAATAGTCAACTATTTCTTGAAGTGTGGTTAAACGAGATTCAATTACAAATGGTCAACTATTTCTTGAATTACTTGAAGTGCTTAGGTCTTGTATAATTTTTTTCTTTGTCTTGTCCATAACTATTGATGTGATATTCCCTTACTCCAAACTCTGGTAGTTCTATTTCTTATTGGGTTTGAACTCTGATTGGGATCTTCAACCAGTGTTGTAATAAAATTCTTTTAATAGAGCTTTACCAGTTGACATGGTAAATTAATTATAATTTATACATCATCCTATTTCATCAAAAATAATTTCCTTCACTAATTAATATTATTTCATCTTACTCAGCCTCCCTTTATCGTTCTTCCTAATATCATTAATTTCTATGTAATCCACCTCAAAATAAAAATAAAAAGGAAGTTTGCAAAGGCAAGACACCAGTTGCCAGTTCACCTATCCAACTTTTATTCCTTAAACTTAATAAATTGTTTAGTTGGAATTAACTCTTTATTTCACCTTGTAATTGTACTTCATAGCGTATAATCTGACAATCATATATAGGGAAGCCCTCTTGAGCCAAAGGAGAGTCAACCTAAAGTGATAAGAGGGTTGGTGAGGTGAAAGCGACCTCCCTCTTAGTTCATCCAAAGTCTCACGTGATTATGTCACTTTATGGTGGTTTTAAATTGCAAAGTCTCACCTTCTCGATAAACACCTTCACATTCATTCTCTACAATCAATGATGTCTTTTTTTAACTATGGGAACAACAATCTCCCAAGGGTATATCCAACATCCCACAAGCCATATATACCAGTAACTTGTGACTCAGCAGTGGTCGAAACATCCCAAAGCCCACCGGGGTGAGCCTCTATCCTAGGGGTCTCCTACCCTTTGAGCCTTGTCACAACAGGCCAATGAGCAACCCTACCACCCATCGGTTTTGAACTTGTGACCTCCACAGAGATAACACATGTTCTTAACCATTAGGCCCACTCAAGTGCTCCAATCAATGAAGGTCATTGATCAATAATCTATTACCACCATTAGATCCATCTTTAACACCAAGACAAGAATACCCCAGAATGGAATCTAAGTTTTAGAACTATGTGAATGAGGCTCAAATTTACCATTTAGATCTCTCTACATATTTTTATTGCATAGTCTATTTAAATTGTCATTAAGAGATATGGACTCTAATCTGATTTACCAAAGTGGATCCTAACCATTTGTGGCAACTTACATTCCTTAATTTTTGAAAAGGCCATCCACTACAATGGAATGTGGGTCGTAGATCTAATCTGGTTGATATAATATAGGTCGTTTATGGATTGGAACTTCTCCACTCCGCAAAGAGCATTATCCCTACAACACAACACAATGTGTGCACTTGATTGTATTTAATTTAGTGAAATTGGGTTTTCCATGGTACTCAAGAGTTTGATCTTAAAATTTTCATGTCTTCTATAACTTCATCATTATAGTTCCTTTATAGAGATTGGAAAATCCTAGAATTTATTTTCAAGGGTAATAGATGGTGAGATCCATAATTCATAATCTAATTATTAACCATTGGTTTGGAAATTTAATCTAATTTGCAATTTAGGCATAGAAACAACATCAATCATACACATTGTTAGAAAATGAAAACATTAATTTATCATTCTTCTTTTATTCAGATGCGATTAATGTGATCGTTGCTCACAACTAGGGAAATTTCTTAGATAATGGGATGTGGGTATAGTATGAAGAGGGCAACAATGCCCTTTTCACTATGTATTCCACTTGTGGAATGTGAGACCATGAGGAACAAGAAAAGGACTTAGAAATTATAATTCGCATTCTACATTGGATGTAGAATGTGGAATATAGATAAAATGATAAGGAATATTTTGAAACAAGGCTTCGCATCAAAATTCTTGGTAAAAGAGGGAAGCAAAGAAAAATCATGTCATTAACATGAGGCTCAAAATTGATAGCTTTATCCCCCAAAAAAGGAGAAAAATGGTGCATTAAACTTCAAAATCTTAAAAAGTCTTAGCAACATGGTCATTCTAAGTATAAGGAAAATTTTAAATATTCAAAAAAACTCAAGCAATTAAAAAAACTAATTAAAAATACAAACCTAAGCAATTGAAACCTCAAATACAAAGCTTCAATTCAAATGTTCATTGTCATTGAAACCAACCTCAAGGTAATGTAAAAAGGAGGGCTCCCCAAATTTTGTGAACTTGGGGATCAATAGGTAGTGGTCCAAATAATTATATAGAACTCGTGGCTCTAAAGTTAACTATGTTACTTGTAAGAAAAAAAATTTAAAAAATTTCAATTAGTAAAACCAATTGGATGAAAAATTATTATATAGGCATATCTTAAAAAACAAGAGTTGTGTGTAGCTTAGTCCCTGCCCTAAAGTGCCCTAAAGGATTTAATTAGAAATAAATATTGGATATTATGAATTGATGTTTATTAAAAAATAACAAAAAAAACCATGCAATGGTTGTCTACCATAAAGTATTTAGTGCATGAAACAACAAAGCAATGGCTCATTTCCCTAAAGAATTTAATGCATAAATAAATACTAAAAACTAAATACTATGACTTGTTTATTAAAAAACAACAAAGCAATGGATCTCTACGCTAGAGTATTTAATGCACAAATAAATACTAAATATTCTAAATTGTTGTTTATAAAAAAAACAACAAAGCAATGTTATTGAGCTTAAAAGAAACAAAAATATTCATTTGAAATGACACAATATACAAAAGTCTAGGAACATACGATAAAGGGGTACTAAACAAAAATACAATCAAGTCAATTGGAATCCAAGCTCCATTAATAGTGAACAATTTTTTTTATTAATATTGAGATATTCTAAAAAAATCCACTTACTCGCGCCTATGTAGGCCACCACTAGTAAACACTTGCCCTTGATAACCAAAATTCATGTCAAATGCATGAGCCTTGGTACATACCAGTGGTAATCTATGTGAGCTTTGACACATACTATTAAGTCACTTTCACTATAGAGCCATGTCTCTTTTGAAGGGCATGTTAGTGGGGCTACCGAATTCATGGTAGAGAGCATAGGAGTGTGCAAGGTTTGTGCACTTGTGTAATGTCTCTTTTTAAGAATTTTATTAAAATGGCAAAATTTTCACTTTTTTCCCTAATTCGACCTTTGACTAGTTTTGATGTCTAGGTCTCCAAATTGCTCCAAATGCTCCCAAATATTCTGAGGAGGTGTATGAATGATATTAAGACTTTATTATGATGTTCAGGGATTATTTAAGACCATTAAAACACTTCTGGAAACTCCTTTAAGATTCTGGTCAATGTATGGTATTTTACTAACAATTTCTCTTTGACAAGTATTGGTCCCTTGGTCTCCAAATGACTGCAAATTCTCCCAAATTGCTACAGAAGATACTTGGATAATATGAATACATATTTATAAGGTTTATGGATGATTTGGAGTGTTCATATGACTTCTACAACTCATCTTTCAAATATGGTCAAGATAGGGATTTTACTAGTAAATTGTGGTTCAAATCCCCTAGGGGTAGATGATGAAAATGACTTTCCAAATGCACTCAATCCAACTCTAATTTATGAATGGAAGAAGGGAACATATAAAGGACACCAACGTGAACTCATATGCATCACCATTCAATTATTAGTGCCTTCTATAATGCCCTTAAATCAGATGCAAATAGATTAGTTTCAACCTTGGGGGAAATGATAGGCAATCTTCTCCAAATGCTATGAAACTCAACAAAATGACTCCAAATTCTTATGTACTGAACACTAGACTCATATATTACATAAATAATAGTCCATTCATCAATAAAACATCAGGAATTTACTTATCCATTCGAATCCATCAACATTACATTGGTTCACAATAAGGTAGTGGGGAAATGGCACTGTTTGTTCATTAAACATTAGATTTACATCATTCCAACTGCATTTTCGACCTGGGACATTCTTGAATATGAAGAACAGAGTATATGAATCTTATTACAACAAAAATGGGGCATGATAATATCCCCCAAAGAGTACAATAGCTCACCAAAAGCGCCCTCCCTCAAGGAGCAAGAATATGCAATGAAAACTGGAAAAGGTTGAGTGAGTGATCTGCACTAGAAGAAACCACAAGCTGCCATGTATCTTACACCTGCAAATAAAGACTCCATTAAATATCCATGAAAGACCTTAATGGCCTCTACCAACACCAACTTGGATGGGAATCTTTCACCCTCGAAATTGGCTAAGGCAAGAAACTAGTCATCCACTAGCTCTTCTCTCACAAATGCAATTGCAAATTCTAAAAATGATCAAAAGATGCTATTGTTCTTTTTTCATGACTTTTATAAAATTCTAATGTCCTCCATGGTTCGAATTCCTTCCAATATCTTCATGCTAACTCAAGTTGGGAAGAGATTCCCAAGTATGCCACTTGTCCTTCCAATTCTAGCTCCCTCCTTCTCCAAATTCGACTTGGTGTCTCTTTGGATGCCCTAACTCACTTGAGCGCCCTCTTGGAGGCTATTTTTATCCTTGACATGTCATATTTCATCCTTCAGGTCTGATTTGTGTCATAGATGTCATAGCATCTTCATCATTGCTGTCATAGAGCTAGGGAATCTAGCCCAAGTGTCCCACTAGCTCCAAATTGCCTCTTCCTCTTCCATGGGAGTTACTCTTCCTCTACATTTTGACCTCATTTAATCATGCCAAGTATTATTCACTTCCAAATCATCCCAATAACATTGGATTTCTCATGGATTCGAATTGACAAGAGGAGGATGCCATGTGGCATAGAAAATCTAGCTTGTGTGGGTCCCACTTCCTCCATGTGTCTTCATGATCAAATGCCACTTTGATTTTCAATTGTATATATTTATTTAGATCATTTATTAAATATTTATGCTATTCTAATTTCCACACATCATTTATTATCCTTCTTATTTCAAATCCCCATGCTTCTATCCACAACCTAGGAAACCAGTAATTTTCCTCCTTGGCAATTATTTGACCCTTAACATCAATTTGACAAACTCTCATGAATATGGCCAATGGGATTAGGCCATTGTGACCCAATGCAAAATTTGGGACATAAAAAATCCTCCATTCCCAATATTGCTTATCCTCAAGCAATTTCAAACATGGGTGTTGAAGAACCTGCTTTGTATATAATTCTTTGAAGTTGCCATTGAATTGCCCAACCTTGAGTCTTTGAGATTCCATGAAGATTTTAGAGAGGAACCACCATGCTTGCTACTGCACTACTCTAATTAAACTCACTTTATTAAGTGGGGAATCCATCCCCCATACTACTTGTTTCCCCAAAAAATTGAAACCAATGAGACAAAGAATTATCCCAGGGTCCCATTGCTTGTATTGCACTCCAACAATTAGAAGTACCTTCCAATTCATAGTTCCTGGATCCCATTTTATTGTATGCATTCTTACAAACATCGTGAGCACAAAATATATATCATCAAAGTACATAACAACATAATGAAAATGGACATCAAGAAGATGCTTCATCAAAGAATCATGAAAGTGCTTATACCTCCAAGCAAGTAGACCACCGTTTTCCAAGTGCATACAAGCATCAAGTAACCAATCAAATCTGCTCCAATGGCATAGGTGAGGATCCCATGTCCTATAATGCTGCTCCAAAAGGATGTGATATGCATCAAAATATTCAGCCATGTATTCTTTCAGCCAAGAAGTGAATGAAGAATCTCCACTAAAATATGAACCAAATAATGAGCAAAAAAAACAAGGATACTTCAAATGACTCAAAGAAGTCTCACCCATACATCCATGAATGTGAGGATCATAAAGATATAACAAAGTATGTGGCTACCAACAAAAATGTTCTCCAATCATAAATCTATTCACCCCAGTGGGATGAAATTCCTCCAACATCAAATGAACCAAGTGTTGAGCAAGAAAAACCATGAGTCTTGAAGTGACTCAAATGCATATCATAGGTGCATCTAGGTAGATGTGCATCATCATAAAGTAACAAAGGATGCTATTGCAAATGTGAATAAGAATGTGCTCCAACCATGTCATCATAAAAAGTAAATCTAGGAGTTCCATACTCCTCATGTGGCACCATAAAAAAGAACCCTTTCACCCATACTTCATTAAGGCTAATGTTGCAAAACATGTAATTGTAGGATGTAGGATAATGAACTAACTCACCCAAATGATAAAAAAGTTCAGAAGTTTCATCATGGGAAGGATCCATATGGGTAGTATCATGCATCTCCTTCAAAAGTGTGAAACCTTTGTTTTAGATTAGTTCCAATGTAGAGGAATTATGCTCTTCTTTAAAAATTGCATAACCTTCATCAAGAGACAATTCAAGTTCTTCTTGCACCACATCAAGTGTGTGGATCTCATCAAGTTCATCTTCAAATAAATCAAGAACACTCAAATTTCCACATTTCTCATGATCCACCATGTCATGAGAATCCTCCAAACAATCTACCATTTGACAATCTGAAACATAGGAGGAAAAACAAGTATCTTGCAACTTTTCAAGAAGTTGCTCATTTTGAATTGTGAGCTTATGATTATCCTCATTATTCTTCAAATATGCATCATGTAACAATTCATTAAGCTCAAACAAATGGTTTCTATCAAAAAGAAAAGACATGAAATTACCTTTGATGTGGCACATTGCTCTTTGAATCTTCTCCATGCCTTCAAGGAAGGATGTTTCCTCCAATGAAGTAGATCTCCAACAAGAATTTGACACCAATGATTGAGTGTCATGGAGAATGCTAAGGGACTCTTGGATCTTCTTTTCATTCATCTATAAGGACCCTTCAAGAAAATGAGGCTCTTGAAAATGAACCTCCTCATCTTCTTCCTTCTTGCTTGGACCAACTTCATGAAGCTCAAGTGGTGATGGGGAAGTTGATCTTGTTTCTTCTTCAACTGCTACAAGGTATTCATTTTCACGCTTAGGGGAATTTTATCTTGCAGTAATACTATCAAAAGTGATCTCTATGTCACCAACATAGAGGTGTGAGCACCCATCAGTAGTTACTCCTTGATTCATGTCCAAGGTAGAATGTGTCTCGAAATGATCTTCAATATTTTCAATAGGATCTTCTTCAAGTTCATGGGATCTATCTTCATCTTTCTCCTTCAAGCAATCTGATGTAATTTTCCCCTTGTTTTCCTTAGGATCAATATCTTTGGAATCTATTTTTGAAGAAAATCCAAAAATTCTCACCCAGTAGGGAAGAGATCTATTCTTTGAATGTTCAAATATTTCACTGCTCTATTCACTCACACACACGTGATTTTCTCTCCAAGGTCTTTTACAAGAAGGGCATAAACCTTTCTTTACTAACTCCACATCTTCATTTTTGGGTCTATTTGCAAAAACACAATTAGCATAGTATTCAAAAGACATGGCATTTTGTGTATCTCCCCTCGAAACAAGATATGCTTGATATCTTTGATATTGTTGGGGCAAGGTTTTATATGTTGCTCTCCATCTTTGTAAATCATTCGTAGAATCATCCTTTGATGGTGTGTCATATTCATATTTATAATACATATGGTCATAATAATAATCTTCATTCCTCCTGAAATTGTAATAAGTGTTGCATGATGGCACCTCTTCTTCATACCATTCACATTCTCCTTCATATTGTTCACAGTCATCTGCATATTCCTCATACGAATTGTACTCATAGGATTCATCATAAAAGTAAGACATGGCTGCAACTTATTCTTCAATGTATGATATTAATTCACAGGTTCAAGGACCATGATCTGATACCACTGTAATGTCTCTTTTTAAGAATTTTATTAAAATGGCAAAATTTTCACTTTTTTCCCTAATTCGACCTTTGACTAGTTTTGATGTCTAGGTCTCCAATTGCTCCAAATGCTCCCAAATATTCTGAGGAGGTGTATGACTAATATTAAGACTTGATTATGATGTCCAGAGATGATTTAATACCATTAAAACACTTCTGCAAACTCCTTTAAGATTCTGGTCAATGTATGGTATTTTACTAGCAATTTCTCTTTGACTAGTATTGGTCCCTTGGTCTCCAAATTACTCCAAATTCTCCCAAATTGCTACAGAAGGTACTTGGATGATATTAATACATATTTATAATGTTTATGGATGATATGGAGTGTTCATATGACTTCTGAAACTCCCGATTCAAGTCTGTTCAAGATAGGGATTTTACTAGTAAATTGTGGTTCAAATCCCCTAGGGGTAGATGATGAAAAGGACTTTCCAAATCCAGTCAATACAACTCGAATTTCTGAATGGAATAAGGGGACATATAAAGGACATAAACATGAACTCATATGAATCACCATCTTCTATAAATCCCTTAAATCAGATGCAAATAGACTAGTTTCAACCTTGGGGGAAATGATAGGCAATCTTCTCCAAATGCTATGAAACTCATCAAAATGACTCCAAATGCTTATGTACTGAACAATAGACTCATATAATACATCAATAAAAGTAAATTCATCAATAAACCATTAATAATTTACTTATCCATTCAAATCCATCAACATTACATTGGTTCACAATAAGGTAGTGGGGAAATGGCACCATTTCTTCATTAAACATTAGATTTACATCATTCCAACTGCATTTTTGACCTGATACATTTATGAATATGAAGAAAAGAGTATATGAATCTTATTACAACATAAATGGGGCATGATAATATCCCCCAGAGAGTACAATATCTCACCAAAAGCACCCTCTCTCAAGGAGCAAGAATATGCAATGAAAACTGTAAATGGTTGAGTGAGTGAGATGCACTAGAAGAAACCACGAGATGCCCTATAGCTTACACTTGAAAATAAAGACTCCATTAAATCTCCAAGAAATACCTGACTGGCCTGTCCCAACACCAACTTGGATGGGAATCTTTCACCCTCGAAATTGGCTAAGGCAAGAAACTAGTCATCCACTAGCTCTTCTCTCACAAATGCAATTGTAAATTCTAAAAATGATCAAAAGCTGATATTATTCTTTGTTCATGACTTTTATAAAATTCTAATGTCCTCCATGGGTCGAATTCCTTCCAGGAGTTTCATGCCAACTCAAGTTGGGAAGAGATTCCCAAGTATGCCACTTGTCCTTCCAATTCTAGCTCCGTCCTTCTCCAAATTCGACTTGGTGTCTCTTTGGCTTCCCTAACTCACTTGAGCGCCCTCTTGGAGGCTAATTTTAGCCCTGACATGTCATATATGTCAGATGTCATCCTTCAGGTCTGATTTTTGTCATAGGTGTCATAGCATCTTCATCATTGTTGTCATAGAGCTAGGGAATCTAGCCCAAGTGCCCCACTAGCTCCAAATTGTCTCTTCCTCTTCCATGGGAGTTAAACTTAATCTACATTTCGACCTCATTGACTCATGCCAAGTATTATTCACTTCCAAATCATCCCAATAACATTGGACTTCTCATGGATTCGAATTAACAAGAGGAGGATGCCATGTGGCATAGAAAATCTAGCTTGTGTGGGTCCCACTTCCTCCATGTGTCTTCATGATCAAATGCCAATTTGATTTTCACTTGTATATATTTATTTATCTCCTTTATTAAATATTTATGATATTTTAATGTCCACACATCATTTATTATCCTTCTTATTTCAAATCCCCATGCTTCTATCCACAACCTAGGAAACTAGTAATTTTCCTCCTTGGCAATTATTTGACCCTTAACATCAATTTGACAAACTCTCATGAATATGGCCAATGGGATTAGGCCATTGTGACCCCAATGAAAAATTTGGGACATGAAAACTTGACAAGCATGCCAAGACTACTTTTCTAAGCAACAAGCACTGATAAAAAGGGATTTTGGATATGGTACATTTGAATGTGTGTGGACATACATCATCAACTAGAAATATTTATTATGTTTATGTCATTGATTACACTTTTAGGAAAACCTAGATCCATTTTATGAAGACCAATGATGGGGTCTTTAGCAAGTTCCAAGAGTTCGATGGAAGTATTTAGCTCTTGTGGGGAACCAAATAGGTCAGAATATCAAGGCACTAAGATCTAACAAGGGAGGAGAGTATACCTCCAAGGAGTTGGATTCTTTTGCAAAGAAGCAATGATCAAGAGGAAGTTGATAATGTCTTACAATCCACAACATAATGGGGTGGATACAAGAAAGAATAGAACCATAGGGGAGACAACCAAGACAATGGTGCATGAATTAGATCTAAGTATGTTCATTTGGGTAGAAACTTGTAGTATGACAATCTATAACTTGAATAAGGGTCCTCACAAGGCATTGGAGGATAAGACACCTAAGGGAGATTTTAAACTCAGCTTGAACATTGTAGTGTCATGGGTGAGTTTGTTGGCTATAATGAGTCCTCCAATCTTATAGAGTATACATTTCGCCTCAACAGAAGAAAACAACGAGCCAAGATATGGAGTTTGATAAGGATGCATGGAGGCACCTCTAGTAAAGGTTGAGGAAAGAGGAACACTTATATTGTTGAACCACATAAACAAAAAAAAATCCAAAATCGTATTAGCAAGGATGTAGAGGTGGAGTTGATGCTTCATACCTTTTGATTCAACTAGGAAGACTAGGTGGATTACCTGGAGATTGCAATACATAGATGAGCAAGTTGGAGCTCCTAAAATTCTTTCCAAGTGAGTCATCCTCCTAAGAAATTTTCTAATTATGCCGCACTGAGATCTTCCATTATTACTCTAGAGATTTCTAGTTATAAGGAGGCAACATGTGAGAATTAGGTATAACAATATGCCATGGTGGAGTAAAAATCCATAATGAAGAATGATGTGGGAGATTGTGTCACAACTAGAGGGGAAATTTATAATTAAATCCATGTGGCTCTACAAGGTGAGAGTATTCAATTAATAGTGTTGAGAAGTACAAGTTTTAATTCACAGTGAGAATATTCTCCCTAAAAGATGGAGTTGACTATGAGAAGACCTTTGCTTCAATTGTTAAGAATAACTCCATCAAATCTATCATGTCCTTAAAATCAGTTTTTGGTTGGTCTCAATATTAGATGGATGTTAAGAGTGCATTTTTTAATGCACTAGTTGAGTAGGAGGTTTACATAAGTTAGGCTAGAGGTTTTGAGGGGAAAAGGCATGAAACCCATGTATGCAAATTAAAGAAGGAATTTTACGAGCTTAAGTAGGAACCATGTGCTTGATCTCTAGGATTAATGAGTTTCTATTAGGTTAGGGCTTCACAAAATTGTTGTTGATCACAATCGTTATTATATATTTGATAAATCAAATATGTGTTTTAGTCCTTCTGCATGTAGGTGATTCAATACTCACAAGAAGTTCAAAAAATATCATAACATGGTGCAATATAGAGTTGGAATGCAAGTTTGACATGAAGGAATCAATCGTATGTAGTGTTTCTTGGGTTTGGAGGTTTGGAAAAGTCCATGTAAGGGCATTCCTTGGATAGGGTTAGTATGCAATTGAAATTTTGGAGGTTTTAGATGATGCACTATAAATCCTTTACTACTTTTATGATACCTATTGTGAGGGTATCGACATATTCAAATTTAGATTTTAATCCAATAGGGTACAAATAGTCGATAAATTCTATCATGTCTCTAGTAAATATTGGCATGATATTTTTTTGTAGTGAACACATTGGGCCAATATATGGTTGAGTTAGAGAAAATTCACTAGATTGTTGCAAAGCATATGCTTTATTAATTGAAGGCCATAATGGATCATGGTCCAAGGAACATCCTGAGTGGGCCTAATGGTTAAGAACTCATCGTAGGAGGTTATAGGTTCAAATTTGGAGGAGGGTAGGGTATGCACACCTCCATAAAATTTAGTAATCAAATCATTGGGTGGAGGGAGATCCATTCTCCGACAAACAAGGGAGTCTCATACACCAAATTAGTGTCTAACTAGGTTCTGACCTTAAAACTATATTATTTATTTATTTATATAGGATGTGGTTATTTGATGCTACATGGTTTTTTCAATTTGATTAAGCTATACGGGCGGTAGGAAAATTACTTCAAGTTTATTTTTTAGTTTGGTTTCACATATGATATCTTGGCTCAATTGGAAGTAGGTAGTGGCACTTAGTTTGACAAAGGAAATAGATATGGTAGCTAAAACGACTAGTTGTGAAGCTATATAGCTTTGCAAGTTGTTTCTAGAATTGACCGATCTGAGGTTGGAGCATATGGTTATGAAAATCCATTTTTCATCATCAACATAAACATAAGGTACCATTTCCTCAAGGATATAATTCATAAGCATGTAGTGACCCTAGAGCTTGTTTCTTCGAATTCACAAGTTGCATACATTTTGGCTAATCCCTTGGCAAAGGGGAAATTTGAGATACTTCAAGACAAACTGGATGTGAGGGACTGAGTTCTTTCTAATTTCTCAACTAGTGATTCTTCCAATGATTGGGCAACAAAACAGTTGATAGAGATGGTTCCTTTAGCCCTTTGCTTACAATAGTGATGAACAAGTTGAATGAGGGTGTTGGAGACAATGATACATATTTTTGTTTGGTAGAGGGCACATACCTTCAATTAATTCCAGTTTAGATGTTGTTTCAAATTTGCAATTCCAATTTTTGTTAGTGCCTTGAATTTGTTTGTTAATGAAATATGATACATTATGATTTTTTTCTCCAAATCTTATTTAATATTTTGAATTTCAAAATTAGTCTTTGCTCTACAAAGATATTCTATCAAAGTTTAGATTTGAATTCCAAAAAAAAAAACAAAAAAACAAAAAAAACAAAAAAACAAAAAAAACAAAAAAACAAAAAAAACAAAAAAACAAAAAAAAACAAAAAAAACAAAAAACAAAAAACAAAAAGACAAAAAAAACAAAAAAACAAAAAACAAAAAACAAAACAAAAAAACAAAAAACAAAAAACAAAACAAAAAAACAAAAAACAAAAAACAAAAACAAACAAAAAAAAAGTAATTTAAGGATATGAACATTGCATAATCTAATTGCATTAGATATATTCAAAAATACTAAATCTATAACTACATAAAACTGACAATTTCAACAAAAATAATAGCATATTAAAAAAGATTAAAAATATAAAACATTCAACCTTTTTCAATTGTTAAATCCCCTCAATTATTATTAAGTAACTACAACATTAAAAAAATTAAACCATATTTTCTACATTAAAATATCTATGTCCTTCTCGGAAATATCTATTCAACTAAAACATAAAATTTATAAAATGAGAACATTCTTAAATAATCAAATATTTATGTTATTGCTATATTAAATGCCTACAACATTGACAACCCACTTCTATTGACACAAATTTAAAACACTAAGTAAAAAATTACTGCTATTAAATAGAATAAAATTTAATATTAATTCACAACTCATTGATATTACAACAATAAATGTAAAATACAATGTAAAAAGTGATGGCTACTCTCATTTATTTGAAATGTAAAAAGTAACTACTATTCTCATTTATTTGAAATTATTTTGATATGTACAACATTGAAAGTTAATGGCCAAACCATTCAAAAGAAAGATGGAATCGAAAGCAATCTTTGGTAAACCTTCATAGTGTTTCCAACAATATGCATCATAAACTTAAGTTTTGTTTTTGGTTGAGATGTAATCTGTGAGTATTTTGTACTTTGTATATTTTAGTATATGTTTCAACTCATATATGATCAACTTTTTACTCTTATAATACATAAAAATGAACACCTTTTTACTCTTTTAACTTTTTTAAATGAATTTATTCTTATTTTTTGCTTTTTATTATTTATGTATATACCAATTATATCAAATATAAAAAGAAACATTGCAGAGAGACGATCATACTCCACAGGAAGAATCTTTATCATGATGCACCTTAACTAAAATCTAATTGAAATTGTGAGGATGCGGAGCTGACTTTCAAATCCTCTACTTAACAAGTGAATAACTCAAGACATTATTTCATATTAATGCCCAGCCAACCATTACCATTAAGAAATATTCTATTTATATGGCTTTGGCCAGACCAACTAATTTATAGGCAAGCATGAATACAAGACACCTATTCATTGGTGAAACTTTATAGTTTATTTCTCATCAATATATAAAAAATATGAATAAATAGGTGAAAATTAAGTTCACTTAACATATAACTGAGTAAAATTTATCATTCTGGTACCTTTCATTGATCAAGTAAAAATTGCAATCTCGGGTTTTTATATGGGTGTAATTATCAGAAGGCATGTCATACTATTAGAGGCAGAATATTTTGAACTATTTCAAACCCCATCCATCATTGATATTATTCTTGTATTTTGTTATACCTTTTACAGTTATGTTCAAATACAAGGAGGTCAACTTATGTCTTTTGCATGTATACACACTATCTTTACCATATCATTGAATGACAAGGGACCAACTAAGACCAACTTATGTTTTTGCATTTATGGGGATAGCTTTGAAACTGAATTGAATTGTCATTCTAATGAGATTAATGCACAATATTTTGCCACAAAACAGAATTCATCATATCATATCGTACACAATTTCTAAAGTTGATAAATAAAGACTATTGAAAACAAAACAAAACTCATCATATCATACCGTACACAATTTCTAAAGTTGATAACTGAAGACGATTGCAAATCAATAAAAGGAAAGAAAATACATTAATGTAAAGAATTTTTTATGAATACAACACTAAAGGTACTTTTGACAAAGATCTATTGAAATCTAGGGCTTCTTTTAAAGAACTACGTTGACTTTATGTGGCAAAGTATATGAGAATGACATTCAAGTTAGATAACAAAAGGGCATACCTCAATGAGAAATTTAGTTCCCCATATGCAGGAGCTGCATACAAACACCATTACTAAAATTGTTAGAGTTCTTTGCAAATAAATGATTTGAATCACTAAACTAATTAATTGCCATATGTTCCATGAATTGTTAGAATTTCCAAGGAGACATTTCCAATGTACATAGTTGAACAAAATGCCTAAAAAGAAAGCCTTGACAAATATTGGAGTCGAACTATAAATACCCCCCACAAGTAGGATGGATAGTCGTGCTCGGAAGGTATTTTCTACACCAAGGCATATTCAGTAACTGGTAGAACATTGAATCAATCTACATTTGTATTTATTTAATCATAGATGAGTCCTGCATTTGTATTTATTAATTAGTGTTATAGATGAGTTCAACATTTAGTTTGAGAAACTGGAGATGATAAAAAGTGAACATCCTGCATAAGCTTTCACCACTGAAATTTAATAAAACAAAATGTACAAAATTTACAGCAATGGATCTGAATGAATTTCACAAGTTCTAAATTGTGTGATCTAAATATTTTTTTTTTTCATTTATAGAAGTCCAAATCAAACTAATGACCCATTTAGAGGTCCACTCTCCTATACAAACTTGCTGCACTTTTGAAATCAAACTAATGAACTAATTTTCCATAAAGTATGATGTCATTGTTCTTGAAGCTTAACTTTTCTTGACTAGCCTCCTTCAAGCTTTTTCCCTCTATTAGCATATGAATTTATGCCTGGATTTTTCTTGCAACTAGAATTTCAGTCTTAGTTCTCTGGCTCACACATTATTTACAACCTCAGAAATTGGAAAACTCAGCATAATCAATGCATATTTACAGTTTTCAAGCCTCTTACCATCAATGTTGATTCTCGGGAACATATAAAGTAACTAAGACCAACCTTTCTTTCAAGTAGGTCGAGTTGGAAAAGTAGATATGGGCATCGATTTGAAGAATGAGGAATACAGAATTTCCAATGGCTTCATTGTATTGTTCTATGTTTCCATAATAATTGGTTCCAAGAATATTTCCCATAAGGGAGTGTGAGGCCTCGTTACATGCAGTAGAATTTTGAACATAGAGATGCCAACCTGAGAGAATGAATTGAATGAAGTTTAAATTTCATGCAGTCTCTGATATGATATGAATGTACACAAACTAAAAGAATGATAATATAAATATGTTACCGCAATAAGATTGCCCATTTGCAAAGAGATAAAGATAACTCCCACAAAAGCTCCCAAACGTGCAAGGAAGTCCAACTTATCCACTTTCTATATGAAATAAGCCACAGGGAAGTCAATTAAACCCAGAACTGTTGCAACTATTGTGGATGCTAAAACAACTCCAGGCGTGTAGTAGAATAAAAGGATCATAAAGGGTCACCATGACTATAGAAGGGTCATGATATAAGAAACTTAGTACCTACCTTTAAGAATTTAAAATTTTAAAAATAAATATTAATATTTTGAAAAAATATATAGATTTAAAGATAGTCCTTTTCAGCATCAATGCCAAGTTCACCTGACCTTTTGAAGTGGGGAATAGGATGCAATAAAATCATGAAACTATATTTTAATTCTATACATACCTTAAATGCATAATTCATATATGTATAGGGCTATCCTTAGCACATCCAGTGAGTGTGGTTCCTTCTGTTGCAATTCCCCTATCTATGCTTGTCATCTTACGTCTATCTGTCTTATTACTTATTCCTTGGAAGTGTTGATAAGTGTGTTGCATTCTGTTGCAATTTCTAATTTCCTTTTCTCTGGCATTGGAAGGGCGAGTGGATATATTATCACTCGGAAAGTTGGATGTGATTCGTCCATACTTCATTGGGTCTAGTACCATCTCTTATTATTTGTAGTTCTACATTCAATTCCTTAGCTTCGTATAATTTTGCTACCATAAATATGGTGCCCTCATTTTGTAACCAAGGCATGAAGTCTCTTAGTCGCATATCTCCGACATAAGGGTTTGGAGACCACCTCGACATGTCTGGTAAAACGTAGTTGTGTAAATATAATTCATGAAGAATATTTATCCTCTCTAAGTTGATATAAAAGTATAAATCACAGAATTTCCAAGGGTTTGGAAATTTATTCTTATCATTTCGACACAACATTTGATTTGGAATTTGTGACACTATTCTCTTAGGCCCTAGTGCATAAACCCTAGCAGGAGGTCTACGTGCTAGCATATGATCAACTTGCTCTACAATTTCCTCACATGTATCTATCATTTTAATTTCCTTTTGGCTTAATAAACAGTTCAGTCGACCACTTATTCCCAATTTTTATATAATTATATCATAGCTATCTACTATCTTTGAAAAAATGAATATTAAGAGTAATAACAGTACCTTAAGAGCTCTTCCTAAGAGCAGCAGCAGGAATCCAACATTCCCCAGAACGAAGTTAAGAAAATGCAAAATGCACGTTACATAATACATTTTCCTTGGATACTTTTGAGGGGGAAACCTGGGTTCCCTAGGAGGAGGTCTACATGCTAGCATATGATCAACTTGCTCAACAATTTCCTCACATGTATCTATCATTTTAATTTCATTTTGGCTTAATAAACAGTTCAGTCATGACCTCTTATTCCCAATTTTTATATGAGTATATCATAGCTATCTACTATCTTTAAAAAAATGAATATTGAGAGTAAGAATGGTACCTTAAGAGCTCTTCCTAAGAGCAACAATAATCCAACATTCCCCATAACAAAGTTAAGAAACTGCAGAATGCACGTTACATAATACATTTTCCTTGGATACTTTTGAGGGGGAAACCTGGGTTCTTGAGGTGCTAACACCTATCATTACCTTCCATAAGAAACATATATATTATTGTACTTTCCAGTATAAGAAAGTATTACAGTAAATGTGGGGAAATGAAGATAATGAAAATAATATGAGTGCTCTATGAAAATGAATATGGGCAGATTGGGGTAAAGAGCCAATCACAGAAAATATGATCCATAATTTTTTACCTCTAAAACTTTCCTTTTCAATTTTAACCCCTGCTTCTGGTGGTTCAATGATTGGAACCCAAATTGGAAGATATGAAATTGGTACTATTGGATCTAAATCAAATGGATTAATGGATTCTAGCACTGGATTTGGAACCGCTACTGAAATTTCTTCAATTGAAACGTGCTCTCAAACCTCAACAACTAGCTGTCAAATTGGCTATGGAACAAACTCAAATGCTAGGACCTTTTACATAAAAATATTAATTCATTAAATGTAATGTAACATCAAAAATATTAATTCATTGCATGGAAAGAGAGAGAAACAAAATAACAGCTACTTACTATTCAACAAGCTGACCTGATCCTCCAAACAAGTCCGTAGGAGGTAAACCTGCTTTGGTTTTGGTTCCCAATTTGCCACATAATAAAATGAAGCAGAGATCAGAGGACAAGCTAATACAAAGTAGATATACAATTAATTCATTTCTGATTTATGGAGCAACTTTAATGTCAAATTTCCAATGCCTCTGAAAACAAGCACAAACAAAAAAAAACTTAAAACCCTAATCAAAACCCTAAACCCATGACATCAAAAATGGAGAAAGACGATAAATGTCTAGACTTGATCTTGCTGGTGTCTTTGAGGTCACAGATGGGCTTCTTGTGTGACTTTTGTAAGCTTTTTGACAAGGCTGCATCCAAATAGTCCATGTAAGTATCCTTCTTGGCCATTTCATCTCCTTTTTTTACTTTTTTACAAAAGCATCACAAGGATTTCATTTTTGGGACAAAGCACGCTCTGCATTTGTATATGAAATTTGAGAAAACTTTGGAAAATATCAATGCGTGTACTCTTCCTCCTGACAAATTGAAACTTAGTTCAATACAAAATCTCAACCTCTCAACAACTTGAAATAAACTTAGTTTAGTACAAAATCTCAGCCTCCCAACAAATTGAAACTTAGTCCAGTACAAAATTTCACCTTTGAATTGAAATATTCAACGGAATACAACCAAAATCTTACAACTTATATTTCACAACCTAAAACGTCTCCTCAATTTATTCTCAAATACTGAACTTCGAGTGTGGATTTTGACCAAAAAACCTATCCTTTTGACGCCATGCATGATTTTGGCCCATCTTCGGTTCTGTAAGTAAAAAGCCGCCTAAAACCTGAAAAGGGGGCACATAATAACAACAACGATTTTCTGCACATTCAAATGCACTGGCCAAAGTTGAAGAAAAAGAAAATTCCCCTTATCTAGACTAATGATATATGATGAAAGTTGGAATAATGCTTATACTCCTGACCAAACTAAGGACATCACAGTGCATAGATGGACCTGTTAATATGCTGATCATAATTCCAGTGCATAGATGGACCTATTAATATGTTGATCATAATTCTATATGGAGAGATTTCACAAACTATAACAATGAAATAATACCTCGGCATTATAATGGAAATGGATTTCAATGTAGAAAATACTAGAAGCATTAGTTGGCTGGAAATGCTATGTTGCAGACCTATCAACTCTTGTGAAATTGAGCGTATGCCTGTAAGTCCACTAGAAAGAAAATATTTAGATTTTAACATTTGCAAGTTGAAAGTTTGTTGTATTTTTATTTTTATTTTTATTTTTGTTAATGCTTGCCAATGATAAAAATTGTCTTTTCAAACATTTTCAACCAATAGAACTTACACATTTATTAAAATATTTTATTAAATAAACACAAATAAATAAATAAATTCTTACAACATTAGGCAAACTATAATCAAATTTTAGAAATGTTTCTATACCAAGTCAATTAATAAGAAAAGACGGAACATATAGTCTCTGCCTACGGCAAGGACTAAAAATTAAATAGTTGCAACTTCTTTTATTGAAACTTATTTTCATCATGAAATGAATGATCTAGCAAATATGTTGTCTATGGAAATGCTTCTGGTGGAGGATGGATAATGGCACATTTTGTAAAATTAGAATGGTTAATCCTCTAATTATGAATTTTCATATTTTTTCCAATATCTATTTTATGGTGACGGTTATTTCTTTTTTCTTAGTTTTTATGGTAAAATTTGGGTTTAGTGTGATTTTTTTTATTGGGAATAGGTGCTCTCATCTGAGCACAAGATCTTTTATATTTTCAAATTTGAAAGGTTTTATTTATAATTTAAAAAACTTAAGTTCGAAATTATTGGCACTCAATACTTGGTCATCTTAAATTGCTTTATATTTTGGTACTCGAGTTGGGCTCGTTCTCACGTGACATGGGGTTGATTCCAGTCTACTACCACTATAGCCTTAGGCGTAACAATATTGTCACATGCATGGCACACAAGGTTCAGTCAAGGTTTGAACCCATGATGTCAGAAGGGGTGCCTTAACAATGCACCCAACTGGTCTACACCCCCTGGGCTCCTGATATATTATTATTAAATTTAACCTCACATTTAATTTTTATTTTTATTCATTTTTAATGTGATTTTTCATTTTTAATTTATAGACCAATTTTATAGTTTTATTTAAAATTTCTTTAAAAATAAGCAATGTTCCACCAAGTTTATGGGATGCGGGGATGTGGGAGCGGGAAAACACAAGATCGGCCTATATAGAAGTTTCCCTCAAATTTTAGGAAATGTCAAAGGGAACTTCAGGGTATTCAACATAGGGGACCCCGCTAGAAATATTACAAAATTTTTATTAGAATACATAAAAATTGAAAGTTGGAGTATAAGTCATTAAAGTCTTTAACTTTATAATCTAAAGATTAATACAAGTTTACAACATACACCAAGAGAAATAAAATGAAACACAACCATACATAAGCTATAACTAATAAAATAAAATCGAAAAATACAACCATATTTAACAATGGAATGAAATCGAGGTTAGAGAGAAGGAACATAGTGGACGGCGTGGCCCTTTATCATTTAAATTTTTTATTTTTTGGTCAAAAATTGTCAAAAGAAACATGTGGATGTCATTTTTAAGAGGGGAAATGTTTCCCTTCTGTGTTTCCTTGAGTTTCCTTCAAACAAAGATGTGAGGGAGACATTTCCAATAGATTTTTTAAGTTTCCAATATATATGAGGTTGTGGAAATGTGTTTCCTACCCTTGGGAATGCATACCCATGTAACACTCAAAATAAGTTAATATATCATAAAATAAAATCAATTCAATTTTTTAAATGGTAAGAATTCATCCGTTTGTTTTAGAATTTTACTTTCATGACTGAAAAGATTAGAGAAAAGCTAAATTCTTAAATATCTATAATTTAAAAGGTTATTATTGTTAAAAATATTTCAAAATTGAAATGTAATGTGAATATCCTAAAAAATTCCATGAAATCTTAATATTAATATATATACACTATTTTATAAATTATTTCATTACGGTGTTCTTTAAAATTCTTTCTTATTTTATGAATGATTTTTTTCTTCTTTAGAATAGCTTAACGTAAAAATACATCTCTAAAAGAATTTTATTTTTTTAAGGCATCTTATTATAATATTTTAAAATATTCATTTTTAAAAGAGTATTTTTTAATAAAAATAAAAAGACATAAGATATAATATATTATTTTTTACTATATGTTATTTTTTTTAAAAATAAATAATTATTTTTTATAAAAAATAATGTTAAAAATATTTTAACTTTTTTTAATGATGATGAAGAAGAATATGAAAGGCCAATTTTGATATATAAAATTTATAAACTTAATTTTCATTTCTATAAGGAGAATAGGGTAGGGAGTATTGCTTTTAATTGTGAGGTTATGCATTATGAAACGTTTATGAATTTATTCAATCTTTCTCCAGGTTTCTCTAGAAATGATGCAACCTCAAACTTCACAACCAAACAAGATAATGAGAGTGACAAGAGTTTCAAAAGGGAACTTATTTTTATCCCACATCACAAGGTTTATTGATTTACAATTGTTTTCAAGACCAAAATAAGCTTTCCACCCTCCATTAATCATTTTCTCAATGCTATAGTTACAATTGAGCTTGTGGTGAATATCAATTCTGAGATATTTATATGAAGATACTTCCTCCATGTTTCTATTGTTTTATACAAAATTAGCGGAAATGACCTTCTTGGAATTGATAATTGTAAATTTTGGTTTGTTGGTGTTAATATTGATACCTATATTAGAGCAAAAATCCTTGAAAATTCTTAATTGTTTATCAAGCTTAAAGGGGCACCTTACCATAAGAACGATATTGTCAGCATAGAAAAGGAGGATGGTGACTATACCAACTAAGGTCGTGCCACCACAATCTGCTTCTTCTAAATAACCTTCTAGCATATCGATGTAAATGTCGAAAAGGGTAGGGGAGAGGGAGCAATCTTGCTTAACTCCAATATTACAACTAATATGTTTCGACCACCCCCTAGTGCTCTTAAACTTTGCAATGACATTCTCGTACAACCTTATCGCAATAGCTCTCAACTCTAAAGGAACCTTTAATTCTTTTAATCTATTCCACAAGCTATTTCTATGCACTATATCAAAAGATTTCCTAAACTAGTCCACAAAGCACCAAAAGATATTGACTTTATTATTATGGAACCCCCCGACAATGATCCTACGCGTAACGAGGTGGTCTGTGGTCCTCGTTTACCTTCACTTTCTAGCCATATGCTGATTTTCTTTTCTAAAATAATACCATAAAGTTTAGCTAAGAAAAAACTAATCATATTATTTATGAAATTAAATATATTGGATATGAAATTTTGTTTAATTTTTATAAATAAACAAATTATGTAATTTGTTTTTAACAATCATGTTTTGAAAATTAAATTTAATATATTTATAGTCTAAGAATTCAAAAAAAATGATCACCTCACTTTGTTAATCTCACATATTTTTCTATAATAATCACCATTTTCTAATGCGAAGGCTTTCTTAGCAATTCTCACAAAATTATTCATTTAACCAATTCTCTCAAAACTAGAATTTTCTTAATTGTTTTTAATAAAAAAATATCTTTTTCTTTTTACTAAAAAAATTTTAAACCACCCAACAAGTATTATTAAATGCATTAACTAAAAACAACCTTAATTTTGAATGTTATTTTTTTTCTTTCTAAAAAATCTTTTAAACCATCCAACCAGCATTGTTAAATACACTACCTAATAACAACCTTAACTTTAGATGTGAAAATGATCTAAACAACCTTAACTTTAGATGTGAAAATGATCTGCTCAGTGATAATCATCATCATTGGATGAGGAAATATCTTACTATATTCCAAACTGTTTTGATTAATCTGATTCTGATTCCAAAGTTGCAAGAAATAACAAATTTATGATGTCCGATTCCAACAAAGACGAATCAATTTAGTCAACGCTTAGCGACTCTTAGTTTTAAACCATGTGCCAACTTTGATTCCAATGTAACGTGCCACTTATGAGTGGTTCCATTATAACGTTGGCGTGAAGAGTGGATACATATTTAATTTAATCGCAATTAAAGAAAATGATTATAATAAAATTGAAATTTTGGATGAGCCCGCAACCACTTACCCACCCACCTAGGCTTAGACTCGTGTATTAAAAATTAAAGAGAGGCGACTCTCACTTGTCTTTTCTTCATGTGCTTGGTTCAAGATTACAAATGATTCACATTAAATTATATTCATTCATTTTTATATGTAAACTTCATTTATATATTAGTATTTGTAAATCAAGTCAATAATTGTGTGTTGAAAATCGATTAATTTAATTTAATATTTATATATTTAATACAGATATAAGTATGTTATTTCATTGCGGTGTGAACATGGTAGTGGAAAATTTTGGATTAATAAATATGTGGGAGGTTTGTTTTGGTTTTAAATTTTAAAGAAGTTGAGTTTAGTTGTGGTAAAAAAATAAGTTTATATTTGTGAGTGATTATGTATGGTTGATATATTTTTTTTAAGTTAGAGAAAAAACAAATAAATTAAAAAAGATTTGATGGTGATCATCATCATTAATATCTAGTGAGACTAATATCAAAAGAATCATCAATTGCATCATCTTAGGACCCCAAGAATGAATATGTTGAAGATATGGAAATGATTGAAGTTCAATATGAAGAGAAAAATGAGGTAGAGTCACAACTATAATTTGTGTGGAGAATTACTACAACCATTGTTGGTCCACTTAAGATGGTTTTGGATCATTGGATGTTGTAATAGAGATTGGATGGAATGATTAGTATGGATCGTAAATGATGAGGGTGTGTTAATAGAATTTTGGCATTGTGCAATATATAATGGGTGACACAAGAAATAAATTGGAAAACAATTCTTTGGTTGGGGGTTGGCAAAGAAATAGAGAATGTTGATGCACAAAGTCAATCCAAACCATCCATACACAATGACCAATATCTCCCAAGAATAAATCCTACAATTTTGTTCCATTCTCACACATCAACAACAATGGAAGTGAACGGTGTACCGATCAATCACTTACTTAGAATCCAATTATTGTCAAGATAATAACTGGGACACATGTTACTAAATGCTAAAAAGACAACTTAGAGTTCGAGAATAAACCATTCCATATATGCATGGATGATTATCATGATGATATAGCACTCTTCATCATGATAAACATGCCCTCATTATTGAGGTTGAAGTAGTGAGAACAAAGCGTAAAATAATATGGGCATTGGTAAGAGATGCAGGCCTTGAAAAAAATGATAGAAGAAGATGATAATATAACATTGATAAAATATGAATTACAATTTTGATTGAAATTTCACTTTAAAGACTAGAATGGAAACATGAAAGAGCTATTGATAATATAATAAATATAAAAGGAACAGAAAATGTCAAATATATCATGGGAATCATTTATCCCTTCATCCAAGTAGTCAAACAATCCTAAGAACAACTCTAGGTTATGTAGAAAAAACATGGGAGGTATACAACTCCATGAAAAAATGGATGAACATAGTTAAGTTTAAGGAAAAGTTGGTAACCATCCTTTAAGAGATAATAATGCAACTGTAGAATGAATCTACCAACTACTTGACCCAACTCATAAATAAGATGATGTCATAGAGATTCTACAAGATGATGAGAAACTAGGTAAACATTTTACTTCATCTCAACAGGTGCAAGATCAAATTCACCAATTAAGGCCCATGACACAAGAAAGGTATGTGTCTCTTCAAAAAAATGCAAGATAAAGACAAAATCGTTGTGGCTAGTACAAATATTATGTTGACTAACTAGATTAAGAAGTTGTAGGCCTTCCAAACATTCAAGTTCATGTCTCTTGAATTGGTCCCTTCCTTTAGAGAGAAAAGTTAGAGTTGACTCGAGAGCTTTAATATGTGTGGTCAGGGCTTGTTATCCCTTCATTTTGATGATGTGCATGGTGGCACTAGATTAGTAGATAGAATATCAAAGTTAAGAAACCTATTTTAGGATCCATAAGAACAACTAAAAGCACACTCATTTATAGGATAAGGTAGGGATATAAACAATAAATTCTGAGGGTCACAATCCCTATTTTTCAGAAGGCAAGGTTACAAAATACTCCAAGCATTTGCATGGAACAATGAGAAAGCATCGATGCCATTGATCATGGGATAATGGCCCCATATTTAAATAGGAGCATCCCATTAATGAGAGATATATGTATAAATGTATAGGTTGTGACCTAGGAAACAAGTAATCAGTTAATTAGTAGTTTTTGTGTTTAGGGGTTGGGTAGTGTGTGATAGAGAGATGGTTATCTAGATCTTGATGAGGATTGTTATAGTTTTGTAATCATGTATATGTCGGTGTTGGAAATTAAAGGAATGACCCCCCCATTTCAAATATTTTTTATGGTTTCATTGGTGTGTTGTGATGATGTGTTCTTCCTAATTTTACACTCTAATGTTTCGATATTCTCTTATATGTTGTTATGAATGGTTAATTCTTTGATATAGTTTGATGCATGACATAATAATGGATCTAATGGTAAACAAATGTCTTGGATTATCTATATGTTGAATATGTTTTTAGTTATGGTTGTGCCTATGATCTATTGCCCTTCTCCCATAATCTTAAATCTTTGCAATACATCTCAGGTGAGATTTTTCATATTCTCGAGGATTTATATGTCGATGATAGACTATAGACTCTTTGTTGGACACCCATATTGACTAATCATTTGATTAAATATATTAATCCATTCCTATAGAACTCGATAATTCTACAACACAAGGATTTTTTCTAAAGGACATAATTTTGTAGCCCCAATAAATTTATATTTCATAAGGAGATAATGAAATTGAATTGTTGTATGAATAATAAGATTCAAAGCTCATAGTATATTTTGGAGTGAAGAAGACACATGCTAATTTATAGAGTTACTTTAGCTTATGATTGAAAGAATAAATGGTGACAAAACTAATTTGTAGTTTCCCTCTTTGTAAATATCAAACCCATCAAACTAGAAAGTTCCATAAGTACATACCATTGATAGTCCTAAGAAAACCATGGGGCTCAGTTTCAATGGTCTTCCATAAGAATTATAGGAAACCAGTAGGAGCAATGATCACCTAAGGATGTTACTAATGGATCATCTTGGTAGTATTGTTTCCATGATGACATGCAATAAGATTGTTTCAATGCAACAAACAACTCAATTCAACAATTTTTTGATCCATTTTGGTATACAATCATCAACCATTTCCAACTACAACCACTAACCTTAATTTTATTTTGGAAACTTTTGTGGGGATTAATGGACACTAAATTGAAAAGGATAATTTCCTTCCATTAATAGACAATTGAACAAACTATGGTAGTAAATCACACCATTGTATAGTTATTGGAATTTTTTAGCCCGATCAATATCAAAACAATTGATGTTCATGGTGGCTTTTCAAATTAGTGAAAGAAAGGCATTGATATTACCCCAATAGGGTTAAAGTCCTATCAATAACACAATTGTGTAGCTTTTGATCATGCTTATGGATGTGCCAACACATGCAAAAACAGTCGGGGCCATGTTCTAGTCCTTTGCACCTTTTGCAAAATGGCTATCCCCCAGTTGTGGCCTCTCAACCAGATGAAACTAATTTGATGTTTTTATTTAAACTAGTATTTACAATATGGGAGAAGCCATGCTAGTAAGATTATGATAAGTGGAGTCCAACCACTAAACAAAGACTCACTATATCAACATCTCTTATGCGTAGCACAATTATAATTGTAAAATGGACACATGACAAGTACTTCAATGTTTAATACATGTCTTACACTCCCTCCTAAAGACCTGCTATTTATTTTGGTCCTCATTTCTAGAGGCAATGATGGTAGCAACTATTGCACATGGATAAATAATCTGAATTATTGATCACATACAAAAAATCTCTAATCAAGTTTACAAAGATTCAATGTAAAAGACACAATAGAAGGACATGGATAATCATGATTAATACTATGCATATAACTAGTTTGCATATGGGACATAGTTTGGGCATATAATAAAAAATAGTGCTTCAAGGAGGACATAAAACTAAACCTAGTCAAATATGGACGATATTCAACCAATGAACATACTAGGAAGAATGTACTCAAGTTGGATTTACTAGCAATTATGATAATCCATCTATTGTTCGATGCATACCTCCTTAAGCTCTACAAGCCATCAATGTTGAATAGAGATGAAGATTATTCTATCACACAATTAGAACTTGTCTCTATTGTTAGCAAAAACCATAATACGATGTCGTAGTTTTGCATTGCAAAGAATGAGTAACAAGACAAGATCAAACCATGGTACTTTATCATATTGGTCTCGAAGGACAATCTCCTTATGACATCTAGGAGCAAATTAATGGGAAGATTCCTCAACTCACAAGGCAAATTATTAAGACAAACAACTCCAAAGCATGGAGTTTTATCCATGATGAAATATTGGGTATACTAACTCCATGACAATTGGACTCATACTAAGTATAATTCGATCATAATTTGTCTAAATATACGTACACATAATTAGTAACTATTTTTCAAATTTAGAATTTGTACATAACAAAATTCAGTCACATTAACATTTTGTTACACAATCTAGTATGCTATTTTTCAAGTTTAAAATTTGCACTAAACGAAATTCAGTCACATTAACATTTTGATGCTATCTTTCATATTTGGAATTTGCACATAACAAAATTCAGTCACATTAACATATTAATGCTAACAAAATTCAGTCACATTAACATATTGATACTATTTTTCATGTTTGGAATTTGCACATAACAAAATTTAGTCACATGAACATTTTGTTGCAAAATCTAGCATGCTAACCTCGTTGCAGGGGCCACAATGGAACAACACACAATGTGTTTCCTTGAATTCCAATTACCATAGTAGATCGTATTCTTAAGAACCCAACTCTTCCTGCTTACCCATTTTTTTAATAATATATGACATAAAATACTTACAAATAAAAATAAAACATTATGCCTTTCCTTACCAACCAATGGACTTTTCCTTAGCAAAATTATTTATACTTTTATGACATTATGAATAGATTTGCATATAACTTACATTGCATGGCAAGTTCCAAGTCCCTTGGCTTGAAAAAAAGTTCCAAGTCCCTTAGGGCAAGGAAGCTTCGTCTGGCCGCCCTCGTGGCACACGTTACCATATCAAATAGTCAAAGTGTGATAAACACGCATTCCTCGTCACCGTCACAATAATTAACGTAATTGATAAACACGCATTCCTTGTCCACACAATACCTAATTCTAAAACGCGTATTGACTTTGCTATAAGAACTGATTGGCCCATCATCAAACCAGAGAAGCCCATAAGACAGAGCGTGTAGTTTCAAACGTTCATCATCGGATCATTTCAGAATCAGAGATAGAGTGCAGATTGATTGTAGCCCATTCTCTAACGCTCTGCAACCATGAGTTCAAACAACAACCAGAATAGCCAGATTATGGCTCCTCCTGCTCAAGGTTTTTTTTCTAATCTTCTTCTGTTGTTTTTACAGTTTCTTGGGTTCCATGTATTTGATATCAGAGAAACGTTTCGTTTATTTTGTCATAAGAAATGATTGGATTTGTTCAGTCAATTGAATGGCAACGACTGGCTGTTCTGATTTTGGAAAAGTTATGAAATATATCAAAACAGACATGGATTTAGATGGGTATAGCTTCATTTATTAGATCTCTGTGATTAGCTCTCCGGATTCTTTATCTTTTCAAAACTCTTGACAATATCTGGAGAAGAGTGTTGTGATATGAAGAAGTATTGACAGGAATTGTTTGTTTGTTATTGTGAACAGGGTATCCACAGGCATATCCTCCACCTCCTCCTGGGTATCCTCAACAAAGTTATCCTCCTACTCAAGATTATCCTCCTGTCAAGACACAGCAGAGAGAAGATGGATTCTGGAAAGGCTGGTGAGTTAATCATTTATTTCTGTATTGAATGAATATGGATGGAATTTTGGACTTGAAAAACAGTTCAACTCACATTACAGATCTGAAAATTGGGTACTCGTATTTTATTTTATAAATTCTGAAAAAAACGCTTTTGTTGTTGTTTTTATATTGCAGTTGTGCTACGCTCTGCTGCTGCTGTGTGTTGGACGCTTGTTGCTTTTGACATCGCTCAAGAGCTTTCAGTTCCTGAGCTATTGCAGTATTACCATGATTATTTATAAATAATGAAATTGGGATTGAATGTAACGGTGTACCATATCCATTATATTACTTGATGATTGTTTCTTGGGTCACCTAAGCCCACAATAATATTTGTTGCAACATTTTGTTGTATTATAAGATTGTTGGTCGTCTATGAGCTAGAGTAAGCCACACTATTGCTTTCTTCTCAAGACATCTTTTTATTTTTAATGGAAATCTGAAAAACGATATGTTTATTATGAAAAATCTATAATCTAATGAGAAATTTAAAATTTTTATTTATGGAAAATGAGTTCATTTTTTTCATACATTGTTATATAATTTTTTTTCTAAAACATAATGCATATATTTGTATTAAAATCATTATTTAGTATCAAAATGATGGAATATTTTGAAACAAATTGTACATTTAAACTATGTTTCCATATTTTTAATGTTAATTTTATATATAATTTTAAATCAATAAAACCAAAACTTTGAAATTACAAAGTCAATCATTAAGATCATGTTTGAGGGTCATAATTTAACGAATCATTTTTTTAATAGTGTAAGGACTCCATCTATAGTTATATAATTTGTTTTCAAAGTGGGCAAGGCAAGGCATATATATATATATATATATATATAAATAAAAGAAGCAATATTGTTTTTTTTTTAAAACATATTTAAAATCTACAAACACAACTCTATAAATATGCATCATCAATGAATGAATATGTGGTTTATATTTAAAAAGCATAATTGAAAATGGGTTAAAAAATTGGATTTGCTTTTGTTTGATCACTAGGATTGTTGTCATTCCTAAGCTAAAACCAAAGTAGACAATGAAAATAGTTAGTCCACGGGTCTTTTTGAATATGCAAGAACATAGTTAGTTCGCAGATTTTTTTGAATATACAAGAACATGCACAAATTACTAACGTGCAAACCTTCCTTTTCCACATTCCATACCATATTTTTTTTTCATATTCTTATTCAAGAAGCTTCAATAAGATCCTAAGACACTACTTTTCAATCTTTGATGATGATCAAGACCCCACAAACCATCCAAGCTCATATGTGGTGGCATTAGGACATGTGTTCTTGGTGCTTCATCCTAAGGGGCTCTATTTAGTAAGCCTTGAGGATGTCGTGTCGCTCCCCAAACCAATGTTAAGGGTCTAAGGATGTTGTTTACCTACCACAACTATGGTTAAGGCCTCAAAACCCATCCATTGTGCATGAAATATCTGAATGGCACTCATATCAAACTCTTAGGGGAAAGACCCCCTAGGGAGGGCTCTTGTCATTATGTCTAAGGTTTGTTCATAACACTTGAGCTCAAGAAGGTTCAATTAAAACTTAACATCCTTGTGTACACCGTTGATCATGTGGCTCAATCTATGCCCATTTTTAGAGAACAAAACCTACCCACAACACTTGTATCCCACTAAAAGGACATTTGCATATGTTAGGGTACCCTAAATTGCCTTAATCTAGGAGTTAGTCATAAATTTTATATGGTCATCTCTTTGAAATAAGGCCAAGTAAATTAGTGGGCAACAATCAATGTAAAAATTATCTCTTTATTAATTAAGACCCACTAGTAATTTGGTACTTGTTAATTATTTGACCATGTCAAGTAGTTAGGGTTTTGGATCTAGGACGCTTGTTTAAAGAGCTAAAGGGATATGAAGGGTCTTGTCAAGAATTATTGTAACATATTTTATCTGAAGTGAAAGGTTTCCCTACCTCAAGAGGTCTTTGAACATTGCTTCCAAAAGTTATTATCATTATATATAGCTCATTTCTTGACATAACTATCTTTTTTTGTTAAATGTTGCTTGTTCTGCTTTATAAATTATGGTTTATTGCATATTTACCTCTGTATATCATGTATTGTTTTATTTTCCAAGACTTAAGAACGCCACAAGTGGTGTAAAAGCCATGTTCCTGAGCTAGCACACCTTTGATATTTTATAGAATTTTTTTAAGGCTAGAGACGTGTTTCGACGTCTTTAAATAACCAAAGAGATCTATTGTTCAATAGGTAAACCTATGGGTAGCGAACAATGCACATAATGAATACAGTTAATACTTAGCCATGATGTACCCTCAGTTAGTAAAATTGTTGGACATCATTGTAACTCTTGTTGGTATCCCTTTGAGTAGTACTGTATAACACAACACTTGCACATGGAATCTCACTTCCATGTACCCTCAGGTATATTGGAAGTTACCTAGGTCACCTAAAACAAGTTATACTCTCTCTCATCTTTATTTTGGTCGAGAACACACATCACCTCCACAGAATTACACCTAGTTCTCCTAAATTTATTTCATCCCATTGTATAAACAAATTTTTGAAGAAAGGCCACAAAGTTGTCATTGTTTAGTTCCATGCAATCCAAGTCATGGAAATTCCCACACTAGATATTGTTGAAATTTGTACTTTATCCGAAGATATTTCTTTCCTCCATCGGGACATTATTATATATCCGAAGATGTTTATTCCTTTGTCGGGATGTTGTAACTAGGGTTATTAGACTCCCCTAGTGGGGTTGGCCCTGAGTTAATTGTTTAGGGGTTATTAGACTCTCCTAGGAGAAGTCGGCCCAATTAGGGTTAAAATTCAAGTGGAGTAAAGTATAAATAGAGGGTGTGTGTTCCTCATTTATCACACTCACTCACTCATTCACTCACTTGTGAATTGCGCATAGGAGAGAGAGAGATCTGCGAAGGAGGAGAAGGAGCTCTTGCTTGAGGTTTACATCTTTGTATTTATTGGTCATCTATATTGAGGAAGCTTTGTTGGGCTTTCTACCCCATGAGGGTTTCCCAGGATAAATCTGTGTCTATCTTGTGATCGTGTTTCTTTCAGTGATCCTTATTATGCACTTGTTGTGAATTTTATACTAAACTTAACATGGTAACAAAGCTAGCCTGAATAGGACATCTTTCACAAGGTGAAAATACCTCTCTCTCCTCCTCCGATGAAAATTAGGGTTTCTGCAAAAGTTGGATTTTTTGGAATCTGACAGCATGGTTGGATGTTCCTCCTCAAAAGCGAAATTTTGAGCCCTAGATCGAACTTTTTGAGTGGGTAGATCTCCGGGAAAGTCAAACCCTTGTTTTACTTCTGGACCAGAAAACCAGTGAACCAGAAAAACTGCGAACTTGTGCACCAATGAACCAGAAAAGATGTGAACCTATGCACCAGTGAACCAGAAAATATGCGAACTTGTGCACCAGTAAACCAGAAAAGATGCGCACCAGTGAATTGGTGAACCAGAAAACCAGAAAAGCTGTTGCAGATCCGAATTTCGCTGGTCAAGTTTGAAGGGTGAAAAGTTGAAGTTTTCAAAAGTAAAGTACACCAGTCAACTCAACTCAGTCAAGCACATCTCTTGGTAAGATTAGTTTTTCATTTTAAGAATTTTCAATTTTTGGTGACCTCCTGGATAAGATGGCCCCAAGCACTAAGCTTGAGGACAAGCTAGAGGGTATAGAGAATTTTCGGGCATGGAAATATAGGATTGGTATCATTCTTGAAGTGAAGGATCCTGCCCAATACATCAAAGATGAGGTTGCAGAACCTGCGGAAGATGAATCTAAAGAGAAGTACAAGAAGGATATGATTAGGGCAAAGAGAATCATTGCCGATTCTATCAAAGACCACTTGATTCCCCAAGTGTCATCCGAGAAGACCCCGAAGGAAATGTATGATGCCCTAGCCAGAATGTATGAAGGGAGGAACATCAATAGGAATATGAACCTAAGAGCTCAATTGAAGAGCACTAAGATGAATCAAGGAGAATCTATTCAAGATTACTTCATAAGGGTCTCCCAGTTCAAGAAACAACTAGAAGCCGTTGGATACAACCTTGATGAAGATGAACTAGTCATGACTGCTCTCAATGGTCTCACTAGACCTTGGGATTCATTCATCCAGACCATGTGTGCCAGAAAGGAAAGCATGAAGTTTGATATTGTATTGGAGGATTGCATTCAAGAAGAGCCTAGAGTAGCTAATAGAGAGGCTCTACTCAAAGAACATAATCAAGCATTAGCCACCCATACCAAAAGAAGAAGGAATCAATCCAACTCCAAGAAGGAAAGTCACAAGGAGTCTCAACCTCCACAAAGGTTTCAAAAGAATAGAAGAACCATTCCAGAAAGAAATTACTCTTCATTCCAATGTTTCATTTGTCACAAAATAGGACACATTGCTAGGGATTGTCCTTCAAGGAAGAAGAAGAAGAGTTTCCACCACAAAAGATATCAAGCACATATATCAGAAGATGATAGTGGAGATGAAGAGGAGGAAAGACCTCAAAGGAAAAGAGCTAAAGTAGAAGAAGAAGATGTAGAAGAGTATGTTCTATTCTTTGCACTCTATGGGTCTGTAACACCTGGAGAAGACACATGGCTTATTGATAGTGGTCCTTCAAAGCACATGGGGACAAAAGAAAACTCTTTCAAGACTTGAAGAGAATACCTCTCCACAGAAAGTATCATTAGAAGATGACTATCAATATCCTATCAAAGGAATTGGCGAAGCAAGCTACAAGCTTGATTCTGGAACCCCCATGAAGATGGAGGAAGTTTTATATGTACCAGGTTTGAAAAAGAACCTAATTTCTATATAATCATTAGATAAGAAATTCTATAGGGTTTCATTCATATATGGATAAGTACTCATGTGGCCCAAAGGAAAATCAATTGAGGATGCAATTGTTATTAGTGAAGAGGAAGGAAGGCTATATAAACTCAAGGGACATTCAGAAGAAGCCCTTGTTCATGAAGCCACTAGCCCAAGTGGGCCATGGCATAGAAGGCTTGCTCACATCAACTACAAATAATTACCCTATGTGAGCAAATTAGTAACAAGAATACCATATTTGAAGGTTGATCATGAAGGCACTTGCAAAGGATGTGCGAAAGGGAAGAATATCAAGAATCCATTTCCAAAGAGTGAAACAAAGACTAAAAGTACTTTGGAATTGATTCATTTAGATGTATGTGGTCCAATTCCCTCCACATCCTTGAGTGGATATGAATACTACCTTACATTTATTGATGACTATTCAAGAAAGACTTGGATATATTTCCTGAAAGGAAAAGATGAAGTCTTTGGAAAATTCAAGGAATTCAAAGCCTTGATAGAAAATCACTCAGAAAAGAAAATCAAGACACTCAACACAGATAATGGTGGAGAATATACTTCAAAGGATTTTGAATTATTTTGTAAAGAAGATGGAATCAAGAGGGAACTAACCACTCCCTACAATCCTCAACAAAATGGTGTTGCGGAAAGAAAGAATAGAACCATCATGGAAGTAGTGAAGACAATGATACATGATCAGGATCTTCCTATGCATATATGGGCTGAAGTAGTAAGGACCGCAGTCTATGTCCAAACACTACAAGATTTGAACCCTAAGTACGACAACAAAATCCGACGACATCCCATGAAAAGGACTATGTCGTTGGATTTCACCTTCAAAATCATGAAATTTGATGATTTTTTTTAAATTGAGAGAAGTACCCGTCGGATATCCGACGAGGCCCCTAGCATAGTGACCAATGTCGTCAGATATCCGACCTAATATTAAGCCGACGGGTGTGAGATATCCGACAATATATTATGGTCTTAGCCGTCGTCTATTCGACGACAACCGATACCCGAGATTGTCGAATATCCGACAGCATATGATACCCTAACATGTCGGATATATCCGACATATACTCTCCAATTGTAACTAAGTTCAAGACATCGGATATCCGACAGACTGTTAAATTTTAAAACCTATAAATTTCAAAACATTCCGACATGATTGCTATACAAGCGACAATTTGCGGAAGTTTTTTTATTCAGCGGACTGTTTTTCATTGTTTCAATTGTTTTTGTGATTTCAGCAAACAAAGTGTGGAGCTTGATTTTCTAAGATCGATAATCTTCATTCAAGCTCTTTACGAGAAAATATCAACTAGCAATATTCCTAATCCAGACGAACAAAATCGACAATTGCTTGCTAGATTGTGGGAAGGAGTTGAAACAAGGGGTGATCAAAAATGTTATTGTCCATGTAGTCAATGCAAGGGCTTTAAGAGGAGAAGAAATTTGATCACAACAGCCACAAAACATTGTAGGGAACATGGACATGTTGCGGGGGGACATGAATATCATCCATTTGTAATTTTTGCATTATATATGTTTTTATTTTGATTGCTTTTGTAAATGTATGTATTATTTTAATATTTCTTATATTAATTTTTATCTATTGATCATGGTTTCAATAGATGGGGTACTAACATGGACAATAAATATTATTTTAATATTTAATATTTATTATAATAATTTTTTCTTGTGTGCATATTGAATCTAGGGTATAGTAGAAATAACGATAATAGAAATAATAGAAATAATGACTATATTAGCATGTTGTTTCTCTTATATTTTCTCTATAGAAACCATAGCATCGTTTATCTTACCTTAGTGGACAGTATGGGCAATTTTGAGTTATATTTTAGTAGCTTTGCTCAGTAATTGGGTCAATTTTTATGTCTTTTGGATAGTTTGGATGCACCTATTTGACCAACAATACAATTGGCCATTGTTCTTTTCATCCCTAAAGTAGAAACTAGACCCTTCTTGTTTCCCCTTTTTATCTAACTGTAGAGACCACTCATGAAAAGAGTCATTTTTAACCTGGTATTTTTTGTTTTTCTTGTATTTTTCTCTTCGTGTTTGTTGCACCGAGAGGCGCTCTACAGCCCAGTATGAGGGAGATCTTGTTAGTTGAGTGTTTGTCGAGTTTATCGAGTAACAAAATAATACAAAGTAAACAAAAAAGAATAATACAAAGTAAAAAGTAATAAATATTATGTCGTCCATAAACAAAAAAGAATAATACAAAGTAAAAAGTAAATATGAGACTCAAACTAGAGACTTTAGAGCTTAGGATTAGGTGGTAAATATTATGTCGGTCATAAACAAAAAATAATAATACAAAGTAAAAAGTAAATATGAGACTTAAACTAGAGACTTTACCTTTTACTTTTAATACAAAGTAAAAAGTAAAGATGAGACTTTAGAGTATTTGTCAAGTTTGTGGAGTAGCAAAATAATACAAAGTAAACAAAAAAGAATAATAAAAAGTAAAAAGTAATAAATATTATGTGGGCCATAAACAAAAAAGAATAATACAAAGTAAAAAGTAAATATGAGACTTAAACTAGAGACTTTAGAGCTTAGGATTAGGTGGCTTAGGTATTACACTCAAGGAGCTATTCAAGGAGAGGTTTGCACCTCGGGAGATTTGATCATTCTCAGCGCTTGATAGAGCCTAGGATTTGGATCTAGGCTGGTATTACACTCAAAGGTAATAATAAAGAGTAGTTGATTGATCTATTTGATTGATTGCATGTTTTGTTTACCAAGAAAAATCAAAGCACCTCGTTTCCCTAAATGAAAAAATAAAACATGAACATTACAGTATTGATTGCATTGTTCATTATATAATATTCTCTATTAACCATACAAAATTTGTTTGATTTTAAATGCATCACAAAAATGTTTTCATTTTGCTTTGAAATTTTTACATTTTGCGTTTTAATTTCTTATATTAACTTTTATCTATTGGTGGTTTCATGTAATTTTAAAGGAAAGACATCCTACGACATATCGTCTGGAGGAAGTGCTTCTAGAACAAGTACTGCAGGAACATGGAGCTATGAATAATGAAGAACAAGTTAATGATCATATTGAAGAAAATGATCATACTAATAACAAAGTTGAAGATGATGTTACAAATACTTTGATCCATGATTCATTTAATGTTAGAATGGATGATGATCATGATCATGATCATGAAAATGATGATCATTTTGATGATATTCATGATATACCTCTTCTTGAGAAGGCATACGAACCCCTTTATGAGGGATCCAAGACAAATCTTCTCTCTGCTATATTGTTGATAATGAACTTGAAGGTTATGAATGGTCTTTCAAACATATAAGTCACACAGATGTTAAGGTATGTAATATATTCCATCACATAATATATATTATCGTCTAATAATTTGTTTGTTAATTCATAAGTCAAATTAATACGAATGAAATGTGTTTCATTAATATTATTTCTATATTGTATTAACTAGATTTTTATTTTAATTTATTGTAGCATGATAGGTGAATATCTGTTACCACCGTCAAATATTTTACCTCACACATATTGAGATTTATCTACCATCATGAAAGAAATTGGAATGCAGTATGAAGCAATTCATGCATGCCCCGATGACCATGTTCTATATTATAATCAGCATGAATTTGCAACAAAATGTCCTGAATGTCATATCAGTAGATATCGAACAGATCAAGTAACAAAAAAGGTGCCTTGCAAGGTTCTACGTTATATTCCCATTATTCCGCGTTTGCAACGAATGTTCAGGTGCAAAAACGTAGCGCAGTTTATGGATTACCATGCACGGAACAAAAGTCAAGATGACATTATTCGGATGCCTGCAGATGGGTCTGCATTTAGAGATATGGAGGAAAAATGGCCTCACTTTAAAGAAGAACCTCGTAATCTTAGGATTTCTTTGGCAGCAGATGGTGTCAATCCATTTGTAAAGATGAGATCTGTTTACTCGGTGTGGCCTATTTTTGTTATCAACAATAACATTCCTCCATGGTTGACAATAAAGAGGGAGCACATAATGTTGTCGATGATTGTTCCAGGTATATTGTGTCTACAATTTTTTTTTAATGTAGTGGTATCTCATTTGTCATTTTTTGTCACATAATGTCATATATATATTTAATGTTTTTCTATTGTGCAATTTGGTTTATATATCTAAATGGTGCGTCTCGTAATTATATTTTTTATATGTTCAAATCAATCAGGTAAGTACCAAGTCAAAGATATGAATGTATATATCGAACCTCTTATTGACGAGCTACTAAAGTTATGCAATGGCATCACTATGTATGACGCATCTAGACCAATATGACAAAGGCAATTTCAATTCCATGCAATGCTTGTATGGACAATACATGATGCCCCAGGGCTAACCCATTTTTGCGGTATGTAATATAAGTTCCACTTTATTTGCATTTAATTTTGTATTGAACTAGTTAATATACTACGCACGCATGTTTTTCAAAATAATCCAGTCATTTTGTATATAATTATAATTGACATAGATATTCCATCTCTTTATGTAGGTCTTCAGACAAAGGGGAAATTTGCATGTCCATTTTGTGGTCCTAAGATCAAATCTCGTTGTTCAAAAAGCTTAGGAAAGGAGGTGTTTGATGAGTATAGGCACTTCCTCTCTAAGAATCACAGGTATTGAACTACCGAAAAACATTTGTTCAATGGCAAGCAAGAGACTGCATTAAAACCCTAGAGAATGACACCTCACCTATGGAAGTTGCAATTTAATAGAAATCGTCAAGGTACGTATGAATCATCGTATATGAAATGTTATATTGTATTTTTTTTATTGTGTATTGTTTACTATAATTGACATTGATTTATGTAATTTCTTTATAAACTACTATTCATGATTGTCATTCATGTGATCATGAAGGCATTAATGGGCTTCCACGAGGAATGAAAAGTTATCCTAGACAATTTAGTATGTTTCCCTACTATGAGCACCTACAAATTGCTCATCTATTTGATACAATGCATATCGGAAAGAATGTGACTGAAACATTATGGCGAATATTGGATGGAAGGAGTGAGAAAGAAAAAATTGTCAAAATTTGCAAAGACATTCAAGATAGCAACCATGCAATGAAAGACGTCATTCAATTTCATAGAAACGGAGAGCAAATTAATATAAATTTACTTCCATGGATTTTAATGTACCACCAAAGTAATGTTGTAAAAGAAGTCATGCGAAAAATTAAATTTCCCACCGAATTTTGTGCGAACATGAAGAATATCGTAACAAAGAAAGGTGATTTCGCGGGGGTGAAAACGCATGATTGGCATGCCTTCATGAAGGTAATTATTATGGTATGCATTTAATTTTTTTTTTCTATTCCAGGGAATATGGTTGGTATTTTTGTTTGTCTAATCTTTGTTGAAAAAATGAAATGATTTGTATATTGTTACAGTATGTTCTACCTCTCTCTATCCCGGACAACTTCGACAACAATGTCAAACAAATAATATATAATCTCGGGAAATACATGAGGTAAGTGGTGATTTTTTCCATGCGCTTAGTGTTTGTTTAATTCAACATAGAACTTATATTTGATTTTTGTTCTCTAATTCATGTTATGTAATATAATATTTTTTTCCTTTAAATATCTCTTGATTTGGTTGTCATGTCACTTGTAGATGGCTACCATCTAAAGAATTCCATAAATAAGACATAAAGTATTGGAGGAGAGAAATTCCTCGTCTCATGTGTGAAATGCAGAAGAATCTACCTTCGGCATTTTTCAATGCATAGGAACACTACCTCATATACCAAGTTGAGGAGATTGAATTGTGTGGACCTGCGCACTCAAGGTCCATGTGGATGGTTGAGAGGCACTTGAAATTTATGAAGGGTTTGGTCAGACAACGAGCATATGATGAGGGTTCTATGATGGAGGGCTATATGGTATACCAAAACATGTTGTATATTAGTTAATATCTTCCTATATTAGCGTCAAAGCTCAATTTACGTTGCATTTGTGATCCAAACTCCAATAAAGATTTCGAAGGGGAGTACCCGAAGGGGAAAGGTAGATCGAGGAAGGTGAAAGGTAATATAACACATTTGACTGTTGATTTTTATGTATATATATCATACATATTCTATTTTTATATTCAATATTTTTCATCAATTTAGAGTGTAATAATATACTTTCATGTTAAGTTACTATACATTTGTATTGAATTTTAATTTTGTTGTCATCAAATAGTTGGTCAAGAGTGGGATGCAATTCATTTATACATCGCAAACAATCTTGACTGGATGAGGGTATGGATTGAACGATGTGAACAATATGGTCATGGAATATCATGGGAAGGTGTGGCCTCATTGGTTAAAGTTGCACATCGCAATGGAGATACCAATCTAACACAAAGGGAAATCGATTTAGCAAGAGGTTTAAAAGATAAGCAGGTAAGCATATTAATCAGCCACACTATTTATTTTTCTATAAAAAATATTGTCGTTGTACATGTTGATTTTTTTCCCTGTATGGAACTATAAACATGCACTAGTTAATCATAAATATTGGATCATTATGTAATCTTTTCCTGTATGCCTTGTTGTAGGTAAAACACCATAAGGCTATGTGGTGCAATGGTTGTAGATATCGCATCAAAAAGTTGGATGAAACGAAGAAAACATCAGATTGTGGGATATCTGCAGTCTTTGAGGTGACCAATGTTTTTTCTAGAAGTGACAGACATCCAGAACTCTCTGAAAATTGATACTATGGGTATCTGGAATACAGTCTTCAGTGTGACTTTAACTCCTTCAAAGTATTTATGTTCATTTTCAAATGGTGCAGGTGTCGATTGAATCAACGTGATCCTGATAAAACAATTATTGAACATGATAATGGATTTACCATGGTAAATACAAGGTTGTTTGAGCCAAGAACGGAACCCTATGTTCTTCCAACCCAATGTGAACAGGTATTTTACTCCGAGGTTTCAGGTAGAGCAGGTTGTTCATTTGCTATGAGACATGATCCAAGGGGAAGGCCGGTAAAATATAACGTAGATGAAGGTAATGAAGAAGTTCTCGAAGAGGAAGACATCGTTGAAGATGATCATGATCAACATGAGTTAGATGATCATGTTCCAGAAGAATATGTCGAATAATTTCTTGAATCAGATGATGTATCAGACAATGTCCATGAAGATGATATCGACAATGACATGATGATCGTAACTGACATCGACAACGATGATGATATGGCCAATCCTTACAATGTTGAATCTGGATCATCGGATGATACAAATTATGACTCGGATGGAGAATATGATGAAGTCCATTGAAGTGTACGAGGTATGTAGTAATATATCTACTCTATATATTTTGATTTAATTTTGCGATAGAAATATTGAATTTTTTTGGCAATACGTATAATAAATTAATTGTTTCTTAGTGAGTTTCCATTTTCCTATATGTTATAATTAGAAACATTGCTTGTTATAGAGTATGACAAAAAACACATTTAATTTTTTTGTACATAGATATTTTTTTCGGGTTATGGGGAATTGAGAGTGATGTGAGGGGGGGTAGGGGCCATAAGAGCTTCTCCCTTCGCATGGTTGGCCCTATTTAGTAGAGAATATTAAATTATTCTTGAAACAGAGAGAAGCTTAGTAAGGAAATGCACAATTATCATGCTAACCCAAATGGCGTTGGATTCATCATCATCATCATCTTCATATTCATCATCATCATCATCATTATCATCATCATCATCATCGTCATCCTCATCATCATCATCATAATTATCATCATAATCATCATCATCATCATCATTATCATCATCATCATCATCGTCATCATCATCCTCATCATCATCATCATAATCATCATCCTCATCTTCATCATCATCATCATTTCTTCATTTCTACCATCGAGGATAATCTATTTTCCCAAGTTGTTCCTCATCAAAAGTTTTTTCATGGGGCCAACGTTGATTTTTTTTAAATATCTGTTGACTTGTACTGAAATTTGCCATGGTTAGACTAGACGCATGCATTGAAGTTGTGGGAGGGTTTTCGGACTCAAACATGATTGGCACTAACCATTGGAGCATCAAAAACCCTACCTATAGATTAATTAATGTGCTAAATGGGGCCAACATTGAATTTGTTTAAATATGTGCTAGCTTGGACTGAAATTTGGCATGGTTAGACTAGACGCATGCATTGACGGTGTGGGAGGGTTTCCGGACTCAAACATGATTGACACTAACCATTGGAGCATCAAAAACCCTACCTATAGATTAATTAATGTGCTACATGGGGCCAACGTTGAATTTTTTTAAATATGTGCTAGCTTTGACTGAAATTTCGCATGATTAGACTAGACGCATGCATTGACGGTGTGGGAGGGCTTCTAGACTAAAACATGATTGACACTAACCATTGGAGCATCAAAAACCCTACCTATAGATTAATTAATGTGCTACATGGGGCCAACGTTGAATTTTTTTAAATATGTGCCGGGGCCATCATCATCGATTTGTTTATAAATGTTACAATATTAAAAATACTGTATTTTAAAATTTAAAATAAATTTATTTTGTAATTGTATTTATATTTATTTAATTTAATATATATCATTTTTTTAATTTTAATTGGAAAATTGGGCAATATATATATATATATATATTTTTAAACCATTAGACAATTAAAGGCTAAATTTTTTATTATTTTAAGTAATGTAATAAAAATAATTACACTGATAGGTGTTTATATCTTAGAATTTGGGGTGGACTACCATATATGATTTTCCTAAATTGAAGGAGGATAGGATGAGTGTACTGTCCAAATTGATTTTATGCTCATTGTTCAAAATTCTAAATAAACAATTATAAAAAAAAAAGAAATATAAAAAATAATTGGCAGTTGATGCATGGATAACTTGTAGCTTACGGATAGACAACATGTAGTGACACACAACCCATTTACCTAAAAAAGGTAACAGGTAGTTGAGGCATGGACAACAGGTTCATGGCACTTAACTTGTGATCTATCGGTGTTCACCGGCCACAAGTTAAGTGGTTGTGCTATTATATATTGGTGCATTTTTTATTCTTGTTAAAAGAAGAAATGTATATGTAGCATTTGCAATAGATAAAATTGTGAAATCTAATAAGTAACATTATATTTGTTAAGAATTAGGGGGATACCACAAATCGGGTGACTTTAATGCAAATGGAGGACAGTACAGGGACATGCTCCCAGGAGAGGACAACAATAGAGACACCTATCCACTCCCACGGAGAGTGCCCACCACCTAGCCACCTCATGCAATAATGAAACAATCATGTCTACAATAAAATCGATCTAAGTGTGTGAACAGTCGAGTATATAGGAATCCACCAAGGAAAATCATGGCATGAACTCGTCCCTCCAAAGAAGTTGATTGCAATAGCCATGACTCGGTCGACTAGTGCAATCAGGGAATAACCTACTTCTTACATGGTTTCAATCCTGGTAATGGAAAAGGGAAATATATAAGTACAACCAGCTCATAACATGGCAGTGCATCAATCATGGATCTTAGGCTGTCATGTCCCAAATTTGGTATTGGGTCACAATGGCCTAATCACATTGTCCCTATTCATTAGAGTTTGTCAAATTGATGCTAAAGGTCAAATAATTGCCAAGGAGGAAAATTACTAGTTTCCTAGGTTTGGGGTGGAAGCTTTGGGATTTGGAATAATGGGGATAATAAATTATGTTTGAACATTAGAGTGGCATAAATATTTAATAAAGGAGCTAAATAAATATATACAAGTGAAAATCAAAGTGGCATTTGATCATGAAGACACATGGAGGAAGTGGGACCCACATATGGCTAGATTTCCCCACTACATTTGGCATCATTCTCTCACCAATTCGAATTCAAGGTGAATGGTAACATACTTGGGGGAGTCCAAAAGGTATTATTCATTGCATGACTCATCCAAGGTCGAAATATAGAGGAAGAGTAACTCCCATGGAAGAGGAAGAGGCAATTTGGAGCTAGTGAGACACTTGGGCTAGATTCCCTAGCTCTATGACAACAATGATGAAGATGCTATGACACCTATGACACAAATCAGACCTGAAGGCTGACATATGACATATATGACATGTCAGGGCTAAAAATAGACTCCAAGAGGGCGCTCAAGGGTGTTAGGGCATCTAAGATGCTTCCACATGTGATTTGGTGGAAGTGGGAGACTAGGAATTGTTGTACAAGTGGCGTTCTTTGGAATCTCTTCCCAACATGAGTTGGCATGAGTCTCTTGGAAGGAATTCGACCCATGGAGGACATTAGAAGTTTATAAATGTCAATAACAAAGAATGAAACCAGCTTTTGATCATTTGTAGAATTTGCAATTGCATTTGTGAAGAGGGAGAGCTAGTGGATGACTAGTTTCTTGCCTTAGCCAATTTCGAGGGTGAAAGATTCCCATCCAAGTTGGTAATTGGAAAGGCCATTCAGACCTTTCATTTGGAGCTTTAATGGAGTCTTTATTTGCAGGTGTAAGCTACAGGGAAGCTCATGGTTTCTTCTATTGCAGCTCACTCCTTCAACCATTTCCATTTTTTATGGCATATTCTTGATCCTTGAGGGAGGGCGTTTTTGGTGAGCTATTGTACTCTTTGGGGAAGCTTTTAATGCCCCATTTATTTTTTAATATGAAGTAAATACTCTGTTCTTCATCTCCAAAAAGTTTCAGGTCGAAATTCCAAGTAGAAATGTATAAATCTCATTTTTAATGGAAGAACAATGCCATTTCCCCACTACCTTGTTGTGAGCCAATGTGTTGATGATGATTTCGAATGAATGGATGATTCTCTGATATATTTGTGATCAATATACTACCATGGATGTCTTCTACAAGTTTCATGTACTGTACTTGAGCATTTGAATCATTTTTACTCAATTTAGTTGCATTGGGAGGTGAAATAGTGCCATTTCCCCAAGGGTCGAATTGGGGATTTTTGCAGTTGAATGGGAGAGGGTGAGAACAGTTGTAATAATCCATTAATGGTGCATATGAGACTTTAATAACATACTTAACACATTACATACCTCTGTTCATAAATTTGAGTGGGTTTGGAGGCATTTGGGAAGCCATTTTCATTGTTTACCCTAGGGGGATTTGAACCCCAAATTACTAGTAAAATTGCATAATTGGTCCAGAATATTAAGAGAGTTTGCAGAGGTCTTTTGGTGGCCATATGTCATCCATAAACATCATATTCAAGTTCTAATATCATTCATACACCTTCCTTGAAGATTTGAAGGCATTTGGAGTCAATTTGAAACCTAGAGACCAATACTAGTCAAAGGAAAATCACTAGTAAAGTTACCTGCATTGATCAGAATTGAAAGAGGATTTGCAGAAGTATTTTAAAGGTCCAAAGGCATCCCTGAAACACATATTTATGTTCTAATATCATTCATACACCTTCTCAGAAGATTTGGGATCATTTGGGGCAAATTTGGGACCTAGAGATCAAAACTAGTCAAAGGTCGAACAAGGAAAAAAAAAGTGGAAAATTGCCATTTTAATAAAATTCCTAATAAGGGTCATTACAGTGGTATCAGAGCATGATCTTGGCACATGATGTGGTATAATATTCATGAGGAAAATAATTCAAGTACCACCATTAGATATTGAAACCAAAAGTGCTTTTGTTGAAGAAAAAAAAAAGTAGGAGAAGAAGAGCAAATTTTTTGAGGAAACTATGACTAGGGATGAAAAGGGAGCCTCATATGATGGTGAGGAGCATATAAAAATTATGAAAACAATATTTGAAGATATGACCAAGCAACTTAAGGAAGGATTCGAATTGTTTTCTATCGAACTTGTGGAAAAAATTATTGATTTTAAGGAAACCAAGGGGAAAAATGCATCAGCTTGCTTGAAGGAGCAAAAGGAAGAGACATCACAAGATCATGAAGAAGATTCTATTGAAAATATGGAAGATCATTTCGAGACACCTTCTAGCTTAGACATGAACCAAAGAGCATCTACTGATGGATGCTTAAACTATGAAGGAGTACCTACTGATGGGTGCTCACACCTCTATGTTGGTGACATAGAGATCACTTTTGAAAGTGTTGCTGCAAGCACAAGTTCCATTAAGCATGATAATGAAGACCTTGCAGCAGTTGAAGAAGAACCAAGATCAACTTCTCCATCACCACTTGAGCTTCATGAAGTTGGTCCAAGAAAAAATGAAGAAGATGAGGAGGTTCATTTGCAAGAGCCTCATTTTCTTGAAGGGTCCTTAAAGATGAATGAAAAGAAGATCCAAGAGTCCCTCAGCATTCTCCATGACACTCAAGCATTGGTGTCAAATTCTTGTTGGAGAGCTACTTCATTGGAGGAAACATCCTTCCTTGAAGACATGGAGAAGATTCAAAGAGCAATGTGCCACATCAAAGGTAATTTCATGTCTTTGCTTTTTGATAGAAACCATTTGTTTGAGCTTAATGAATTGTTACATGATGCATACTTGAAGAATAATGAGGATATTCATAAGCTCACAATTCAAAATGAGCAACTCCTTGAAAAGTTGCAAGATACTTGTTTTTCCTCCTATGTTTCAGATTGTCAAATGGTAGATTGTTTGGAGGATTCTCATGACATGGTGGATCATGAGAAATGTGAAAATTTGAATGTTCTTGATGTGTTTGAAGATGAACTTGAAGAGATCCAAACACTTGATGTGGTGGAAGAGGAATTTGAATTGCCTCTTGATGAAGGTTATGCAATTTTTAAAGAAGAGCATGATTCCTCTACATTGGAACCAAACTATGACAAAGAGTTCAAACTTTTGAAGGAGCTGCATGATACTACCCACATGGATCCTTCCCATGATAAAACTTCTGAACTTTTTGATCATTTGGGTGAGTTAGTACATTCTCCTACATCCTACAATTCCATGTTTTGCAGTATTAGTCTCAATGAAGTATGGGTGAAAGGGTTCTTTTTGATGGTGCCACATGAGGAGTATGGAACTCCTAGATTTAACTTTTATGATGACATGGTTGGAGCACATTCTTATTCACATTTGCAGCAGCATAATTTGTCACTTTATGATGATTCACATCTACATGGATGCACCTATGATATGGATTTGAGTCACTTGAATACTCATGGTTTTTCTTGCTCAACACTGGGTTCATTTGATGTTAGAGGAACTTCATCCAACACTTGGATGAATAGATTTATGATGGGAGAACATTTTTGTTGGCAGCCACATACTTTGTTATATCTTTATGATTCTCACATTCATGAATGTATGGGTGAGACTTCTTTGAGTCATTTGAAGTCTCCTTGTTTTTTCTGCTCATTATTTGGTTCAGATTCTAGTGGAGATTCTTCATTCACTTCTTGGATGAAAGAATACATGGCTGAATATTTTGATGCATATCACATCCTTTTGGAGCAGCATTATAGGACATGGGATCCTCACCTATGTCATTGGGGCAGATTTGATTTGTCACTTGAAGCTTGTATGCACTTGGAAAATGGTGGTCTACTTGCTTGGAGGTATAAGCACTTTCATGACTCTTTGATGAAGCATATCCTTGATGTACATTTTCATTATGTTGTTATGTACTTTGCTGATATATATTTGGTACTCATGATGTTTGGAAGAATGCATACAAGAAAATGGGATCCAGGAATCCTCTTATCTAATGGTGTAGGTTGGAGAGCACTCTTAATTGTTGGGGTGCAATACAAGCAATGGGACCCTGGAATAATTTTTGTCTCATTGGTTTCATTTTTTTTTGGGAAGCAAGCAGCATGGGAGATGGATTCCCCACTTAATAAAGTGATTTTAATAAGAGTAGTGCAGCAGCAAGCACGGTGGTTTCTCTCTAAAATCTCCATGGAAACTCAAAGACTCAAGGTTGGGCAATTCAATGGCAACTTCAAAGAATTATACAGAAAGCAGGTTCTTCAACACCCACATTTAAAATTGCTTGAGGACAAGCAATATTGGGAAGGGAGGATTTGTCATGTCCCAAATTTGGTATTGGGTCACAATGGCCTAATCACATTGTCCCTATTCATTAGAGTTTGTCAAATTGATGCTAAAGGTCAAATAATTGCCAAGGAGGAAAATTACTAGTTTCCTAGGTTTGGGGTGGAAGCTTTGGGATTTGGAATAATGGGGATAATAAATTATGTTTGAACATTAGAGTGGCATAAATATTTAATAAAGGAGCTAAATAAATATATACAAGTGAAAATCAAAGTGGCATTTGATCATGAAGACACATGGAGGAAGTGGGACCCACATATGGCTAGATTTCCCCACTACATTTGGCATCATTCTCTCACCAATTCGAATTCAAGGTGAATGGTAACATACTTGGGGGAGTCCAAAAGGTATTATTCATTGCATGACTCATCCAAGGTCGAAATATAGAGGAAGAGTAACTCCCATGGAAGAGGAAGAGGCAATTTGGAGCTAGTGAGACACTTGGGCTAGATTCCCTAGCTCTATGACAACAATGATGAAGATGCTATGACACCTATGACACAAATCAGACCTGAAGGCTGACATATGACATATATGACATGTCAGGGCTAAAAATAGACTCCAAGAGGGCGCTCAAGGGTGTTAGGGCATCTAAGATGCTTCCACATGTGATTTGGTGGAAGTGGGAGACTAGGAATTGTTGTACAAGTGGCGTTCTTTGGAATCTCTTCCCAACATGAGTTGGCATGAGTCTCTTGGAAGGAATTCGACCCATGGAGGACATTAGAAGTTTATAAATGTCAATAACAAAGAATGAAACCAGCTTTTGATCATTTGTAGAATTTGCAATTGCATTTGTGAAGAGGGAGAGCTAGTGGATGACTAGTTTCTTGCCTTAGCCAATTTCGAGGGTGAAAGATTCCCATCCAAGTTGGTAATTGGAAAGGCCATTCAGACCTTTCATTTGGAGCTTTAATGGAGTCTTTATTTGCAGGTGTAAGCTACAGGGAAGCTCATGGTTTCTTCTATTGCAGCTCACTCCTTCAACCATTTCCATTTTTTATGGCATATTCTTGATCCTTGAGGGAGGGCGTTTTTGGTGAGCTATTGTACTCTTTGGGGAAGCTTTTAATGCCCCATTTATTTTTTAATATGAAGTAAATACTCTGTTCTTCATCTCCAAAAAGTTTCAGGTCGAAATTCCAAGTAGAAATGTATAAATCTCATTTTTAATGGAAGAACAATGCCATTTCCCCACTACCTTGTTGTGAGCCAATGTGTTGATGATGATTTCGAATGAATGGATGATTCTCTGATATATTTGTGATCAATATACTACCATGGATGTCTTCTACAAGTTTCATGTACTGTACTTGAGCATTTGAATCATTTTTACTCAATTTAGTTGCATTGGGAGGTGAAATAGTGCCATTTCCCCAAGGGTCGAATTGGGGATTTTTGCAGTTGAATGGGAGAGGGTGAGAACAGTTGTAATAATCCATTAATGGTGCATATGAGACTTTAATAACATACTTAACACATTACATACCTCTGTTCATAAATTTGAGTGGGTTTGGAGGCATTTGGGAAGCCATTTTCATTGTTTACCCTAGGGGGATTTGAACCCCAAATTACTAGTAAAATTGCATAATTGGTCCAGAATATTAAGAGAGTTTGCAGAGGTCTTTTGGTGGCCATATGTCATCCATAAACATCATATTCAAGTTCTAATATCATTCATACACCTTCCTTGAAGATTTGAAGGCATTTGGAGTCAATTTGAAACCTAGAGACCAATACTAGTCAAAGGAAAATCACTAGTAAAGTTACCTGCATTGATCAGAATTGAAAGAGGATTTGCAGAAGTATTTTAAAGGTCCAAAGGCATCCCTGAAACACATATTTATGTTCTAATATCATTCATACACCTTCTCAGAAGATTTGGGATCATTTGGGGCAAATTTGGGACCTAGAGATCAAAACTAGTCAAAGGTCGAACAAGGAAAAAAAAAGTGGAAAATTGCCATTTTAATAAAATTCCTAATAAGGGTCATTACATAGGCGTAAGCTACAAAAGGACAAGTTTAATGTAGGACTATACTCAATTCAATGGGCCATTATACAGAATCATCACACCAAGGTAGTTCATAACAACTCTCTCTCAAACTCAACTCTTACCCACTTTGATCCTTAGTTAAAAATCAGCTATGTTAATGAATCTCCAGAAAAAAACCTTGTGGTTCATGCAATCTAATCCCCGTCTGCTCTAATAGGAAATCTCTATATATATTTCAATATTTCCTCTATAACCAATGTCAATCAGTCCCCCCAGTCTCCCTTCTCCCAACATTGTATCCAACACTCCTTCATTTTGCTTGTTGCTCATACTTTTGAACCTAATTCAAAGCTAAATTTTCACATGCTTTCAACCATGACCAAAGCACCCCTCTCCTGAGATCCTTGAAATGGAAAAGCATTTGCTAGTGAAAGTTGAATTTGTTAGGATATTGATTAGCTTAAGACTTACTACTTATGTCTCACCCATGCTCGTATTCAAAGAGAGATAGTAGATTATGAGGAAGGAGTTAAATTGGAACAGGATTGTACTAAGGACAAGGTGATATAGGAAAATATGGAGGCTTATGTACCAGATGAAGGGAATACCAAGGGTAGGGAAACCAAACACTTTAAGACCGTATCCCTCTATTGGAAAATAAAAACCTTGCTAGGAAAGGTCCTCCTCGATACAAAAGAGGATATGAATGAACTGGTTCTACTAATGGAGGAACTTATAGAACATAACAACAAAATTCAAGTGCAAAACAAGAGAATAGAAAGGAATTTGAACATCATTTACAGAGAAACTGATGGCATGGAATTCACAACTTAAGAACACTTAGGCATTCAGGCAAATCGGGGACTTGAAAATCACCCTCGAGAAGATTATGCAAGATTTTAAAAATAGATTCTAAAAGTCTGTCTTTTTGAGTTTTTTTGCCTCTTCTAATTACATGAGAAATACTCAGAGCTCTGAAACAATTAATAGGTTCATTTTGAATATTATCCATAATACTAGTTTGATAGCTAGAACATAAAATACCAAACTTATGTTTAATATTTGGTCCGGGTTTCCTTGAAGTCAACCTTAAATATGGATTCGATTCTCTCAGTATTTGTAAATCAATTTTTTTAATATTAATATAATCTCTACTAGCTCATAAAAAATAAAAATACAAAACATTAGGGAGATTGAAACAATGATGTTAAATTTTAAAAAACAAAATAAATTAAAAATGTTTTGATATTTCATTGTTGAGTTATTAGGAAAATGAGAAGTTTTGTTATGACTTTAAATTTAGATTAAAAAAATTGCATAGATTCATGGTTAACACGGATATATATTGATATATTATGAAATGATGTAATAATGATTTTTATGATACAATCATGGGGTTCACTAAGTAAGCAATATCATATCAACGCGAGTTCATATTGTGAGCTTTAAAATTCTAAAAAATGGAATTAATATATTTCTTACTATATAGGGGTCTGGGGGTATTTTTAATATAATAAAAATCCATTAATATTAGGGAGAAGTTAGAATTAGCTACTAATGGGTGAGAAGTTCATCATGTATCTAAAGGTTTGAATGGGTATAACTTTACATGTCAACGTGGTGTGGGTCTGATATGTGTGTAGCCAAACTAGTGTTTGCATACATATGATATTTGTGTGAATTTTCCCATGTGTGAAGTCATGCTTGTATTTGAATAGGTATGCTCTATGTGTGAAGGCTATGTGAAGTCTATTGGAACAACTGTGTGTGAAGCCAAGTTACATTAAGGGTTTGTTCCACGTCTTAAATATATACTCCCACCAAGATATCATATTTCACTCTATAATATGCTAAGGCTTATAACGGTTGTGTCATGTCACCATACTAGTAATAGAAATAAAACATGGGTTGTTAAAATATTACGAGAAAAATGGATATATAGGAATTCTAGTGAAAATATGTATGTTTTTGTTTGGAAAGATGTATTGGGAGGGGGTTTTAAAAAAATTATTTTTATAAGTGTTCATTAATAGTGCACACTAAGGGGTGGCAGGAGTGGGAGGGGTTATTGCGGACCCTAAAGGGAAAGTTGTGAAAACATTTGCTTGGGGTTTGGGAAGAACAAATAATGAGGAATAATTGTTGGCTCTTCTGCAAGGATTGGAAAACATATCGAAATTAAGCATCTCAAAAATCATCATCTTTGGCAATTATAGGCTTGTAATCCAAAAAATGTGAAGTCCCTATAAGGATAATCCTTCTAACTGTGGAAGAATTATGAAAATAAATTAGAGAAAATTTGAGGTCTGAAATAGGCCTTATAAGAAAATGAGCCAACCATAATTTTTTGATGAGTTGGAATTCAAGAACCAATAGAATTTCAATAAAATGAGTCAACCGATAATGGTTGACTTGAGATATTTGTCATAAAAAAACTATTATTTTTGTTCGTATTTTCAACATATCTCCATGTATTTTTACTCAAATTTCCAGCGGGAGCACTTGTTGGATGCGGAATTAAATTCCGCATCCAACGAGTACTCACCCTGCATACTTTTGACGGACCCCACTGCCCCAAAAACAATAAATACCCGGACATCGTCAAGTTTTTTCAGGTATTTCTTGTTTTTGGGGCAGCGGGGGTCCATCAAAAGTATGCAGTGGGGTCCGTCAAAAGTATGCAGCGTGGGTACTTGTTGGATGCGGAATTTAATTCCGCATCCACCGAGTGCTCCCACTCGAAATTTGAGTAAAAACACAGGGAGATATGTTGAAAATACGAACAAAAAAGTAGTTTTTTTCTTTCTTCCTCCAAAATTAATAAATATTATTTTATTATTTTAACTATTATTTCATATTTCAACTACTATTTTATTGTTTTTTAGGAGGTCCATTTTACACCTCAAATTTCCTCTAATATTCATAATCTCTCCCTCCCAAGCTTTGTATTTCCATTTTAGGTGAGAAAACAGTGGGTTAGCAGATGATATGGAAAATCGTGGAATAAAGATAGACCAAGGGATGATAACCTACGATAATCAACCACTAATAAGAAAGTGGATTCCATGTTAAGCATCATCAAGGGGGTCATTGTCCTAGGGAGAAACCAAGGCAATAATATGGTCACTCCTTTGAGCATGAGAACTAGATAGGCAATTGTTGGGAAGTCCCCTCAAGACACCTTCTCCGAGGTAGAGCATGTGTGGAGATATGTGGTAGACTCCATAGGAGTACATATGCGAAAGATTAATCGCATTTGGTTTTCATAGTAATTGAGGATTTAAGGCCACTGGTGGTGCATTTCCATTCTCCTTACACATGGTTAAGACTAGCACAAGCAAGGATTTGATGGTTGAAAAGGGTGATACCAGACAAATTTGATGGATAAAGCATATAATTGGGGAAATTTTCAACCTACAAATATTCCCGAGGAAGAAGTCCTCTGTCGAGACCTGTCTACATTTGGTCTTGTCGCCTTTAAGTGGGATAATTCCCCTTCCCCCTATGTCTTATCTTCTATGGGATGGGAGAACAAGTCTGAGTCTGCTCTTTTGATTTATAAATCAAATCTCTTTGTTTGTTCTCATATACATTCAAACATTCAACTCTATCTGGTACTCAGTAAGGTGGGAACCTTTCTTGAGCTCAGATTTCTTCTTCTCTTCTGGTATTAAACGGAGAAACCATGCCCTCCTGGCGTGAGATTTACACGAGCTTCATAGGATATCTAGAGTATTTTAAAAGAATATTTTGGTTTTTCCAAGAATGGGTTGGGGGAGTGCATCATAAAATTGCCACCTTGACTGAGGAAGCACGTTACAACGAAAACAACATAGCCTACTTGGAGTCCCAAATTGACAACTTAGACATTAACATGCATGAGCAAATTGCCTTGATGGACGAGGTCAAAAAAGAGTTAGAGTAGCTGGTGAAAATGAATTACTGCAGCCATTTCCAAGCATGTTCTTCAAATCAAAACAGGCCCATGGATGAAATCTCTGTTATCTAACCAATTTGATTGGTGAAATTCATTTGGTTTTTATGGCACTTGAACAGGCAGGAAGTGACAGGGATTCTTCTGCCGAATCACTTCCCCAAGCTGGTGTAACGACCAAGCCACATATGAAGTGTTCCATTCCATTTTATATATGAATCAAATCCTCGACAAATCCTCAAATTTATGAAATAGGTTTAATATTTTAAGGAATTATTTAATCAAGTGTAAAGAAATCTCAAATTTCAATGATTCAAGCAGAGAAATTATTATACGTAGGGAAAACAATGGAATTATATGGTGTACGTGTAACAAACGTGGCGGTGTAAGTGTAACGGATATGGAAAGTGTTCATGAGATTCGTTCAACATGTAAAAGTTAAAGTCTTATTATTAAAAATTATGGATCTCATAGAATTACTGCAAAAATTCTGGAGTTAACATTTACTCTTTGTCAATTTCTGCAGTTTTTTACAGCTTCTAGCAAAACTTTGAAGTATTAGACGATATTTGCTATGTTTTAAATATTTATGTTCGGATATTTGGTTCAAATTTAAATTACTCGACACTCGGCATTTTCCTGCAGAAATATTCAGACTGGCTTTGGAAACGATGTCGGCATAAAATATGGTGTATTCAACAAATTTTCAACCGCAATTTTGGATGGAAAATACTTTGAAATTATTCCTAGCAAACAGTCAGGTTTTTGTAGATTTCATGTATGGCTCCGTGTATGAACCATCAACCAACATAATGTATATGCAGTTGTTGTTGCTGCAACCTAATCCCCATAATTTGTTGGAAATTATAGGGCCCCTCCTTTTGTTTTTAGAGAGTTTTTGTGGTCTCTTGAAAGCTTGGTTTTTTACCCTTTAAGTTGTCATTTTTCTCCAAAAAAAGTTGTTTTTGGCTAAGGCAAAACTTCACATTTTTCTCCAAAAAAACCGGTCACAGCTTTTTAGTCTATTTTTCGCCGACCAGTGGTTTTTGTTGTTAGAGTGGTCGCAGCCTTTAAGGCTAACCTTGTTGACCGGTCGCAGTTTTTAACTTACCTTTCGTCCACCATTGCGCTGATCCTGGTCTTATCTTCGCCGACCGTTGTGCCATTATTTGGCCTACTTCTCGTCGATCGGTTGCAACCTTCTGGCTTAATTTTTTCCGACCGTTGCGCAGCGTTCTGGCTCTTTTTTGTTGATCGGGCGCTTATTTTTGGGCCCTACCTCGTGTTCTGGTCGTAGTGTTTAACACTATTTTGCCGACTATTGCGTCAATCTTGGTTTTTTCTTTTCCGATCGATCGCTCGCTCTTGAGCCTGGTCCGGCCGACCGTTTCGCAGCATTTAGCACCAACCCCGCCAATCATTGCGTAGTTTTGTTCGTCTTTTCGTCGATCCTCATCACGGCGTTCTTGCCGCAATTTTAAAGCTCAAACTCGCCGACCGCTGCACGGTAGCTAAATTCATATCGTCGACCCACCGTTCCGTGCAGGCCATCAACACTGTTTGTTTGGGAAGACGCAAGTGCGGGCAAGTGGAAACTTTAAGTGAGCCCATGCATATTCATTTTTTTTCGGTCCATCGAGCCCCGTGCACTTTAAGTGCCCAGCTACCAACCCGTATGTCTTAAATGCTAAGACGTATATATGTAACGGGGTTTTTGGTTATTTTCCCACCATTTGCAACTAGAGGAGCATCGTCGAACGCCATAGGAAAAGCACCAGGTTGTCAATAGTCAGAACACACGCAGACTTGTGCAATAAGACTCTCAAGTACTGACAGGTAGGTTCTCGAATCTGTTATGTTTGCTTGGTCTGCTTGACTTTCAGGTTCAACATTTGTTTTGTTTTAAGCTATTTATGGAAGTGTTAGAAGGTAAAGTCTTTTAAGGCCAACCTTCCTCATCTTTAAGCGATGCGCCCAACAGGTTTTACCCATGGATTATTCTTCCAAGCCCAGAATCCCTTTTGACGTAAACCTCATGACTAACTTGGGCCTGTCACAGTCTTTCGCTTTGATTTTCATCAAAGTCTGGAACCTGGAACCATTTCAAGAATCTTTCGTCCTAAGATTTTGTTTTAGACCAGGTTCAATCCGCAGGATTTCGATTGCTAAGCCTCACCAAAGCCTCGAATCCCCGACGACCATACTAATCCTTTTAGCCAAACATAAGTTGCTTTATCTTCAAGTACCAGAAGTGTCTTGTAATAGACGGGTTTCACACAGTCACTGTGCTCTGTTTCTTTTCACACACACACACTTGCTTCTGTCAGCTTCTCTCGACATAAGTTTCAGTTAAATTTTAGCTGTTCATGGCTGTTTTGTTTTCGTAAAAAAGGCTTCATCCGTCACTTTTAATGGTTCCTCAAAATATAGAATTGCATGGTTTGCTTTAAATCTTGTCTTATTCCACGGCATAAGTACTTGGCATTTTGAAATTCTAAAATATTGCCGATAGTGCTCTCTTGCTCATTGATTATAGTGATAAGATAATGTTGAATGATCATCAGCAGCACTTGTTTTCTGTTTAAATCGCACTCATTGAACTGCTGCATGGAAGAATTTTGTGTAAATGTTCGTCTTCCTGAGTTTTCGGCCTTAATGGGCAGTTTTAAATGGAAGTTGGCACTCACATAGAGTTTTGTTCTACTTATTTTGCATCATAAATATTGCACTATTCATTAGGATTCCTCATTGGTCCCTTCAGTGTCGTCACAGGTTTGATATGCACAAGCGATCCGCCAGAAAGAAAGCTAAACTAGCCAATTCAGACTCAGACATAGAAATACTTTTAGACACCTCGCTTGAGACAATGTTCGGCGACACGAAATCTATCACAGGAGCTACCCCAGAATATCAATGGGGCAAACTATACAGAGCTGTAGAAAACCAAAACTTCCCTGAAGCCTCCTTGGAAGAGCTAATGGTTTATAAGAACATCAAAGGTTCTGGTATCCACAAAGAGGCCACTCGCCCGAAGTTGTTCCCATGCTCGAAGGTTATTGGTTGGAAACTACCCCAGGTGAATTCTAACACCAAATTCATCACAGATGTCACTGGATGGGCCTTGCATCTTTCGCACCATATCATATCACGACATCATACAAATTGCCCTACCCTGAGGCCCTACTGAATGATGACTGGATAGTAGGACTCAAAATGGATCCTTTAGACTGTGCCAAGAAGATGACAATCACCGAAAGACAGATTAGGTCAAGGGCCAGCGGAGAATACGAGAGTCAGCACCTAAGGACTCCGTACAGGCTCATCGCCCTCATGTTGAGCCGGGTTTTCAGTGTGGCAAATGGAAAAATATATAAACTCAGCTGGGTGCAGGTGATGTTCCATGTGGCCACACATGGTCCAATATTCAACTAGGCTGATATCATCTCAGATAGCATGGCTTCACATATAACTGCTACACAGGGAGGATTGACACAAAATAAAGTCGATTTCTTCATGTCCTCTTATCTGGTGGACTGTTTATTCATCAAGCACCCTTTCCCTGATTTGGGATGCATCTGGAAGAGCAAAGAGTCTCCCCTCCATGTGGCTTATCATATGACTTGGGCACACAATTATGCAAGCCACTACACTCAGATTTGTGAAAAGTTCATCATGCCCCTATATCCATTACTCTTCAAGGCAGAACCAAATTTCCTATTAGAGAATTCTATGCCAATCATAGAAGCATTCGGAGATTACTACTTCTCTTCGGAGGGAACATACATCAGAATGTGTGGAGGGAGTCGACCCCCGTCCCTATTGCCCCGGTATGTCATAGATTACTCGTCGATGCCTTTTACCATTGGAGCATACCAGCTCCCCAAGGCGAGAGATGGTATAGAATTTGCTCAGGACTTATAAGCCTTCCATTTTGGAACAAATATTTTCAGAAGGCATGATCCCGAAGGCAAAGTTGCTGCTCACTCTATTAACTGCAAGGTCACTTTTGATTACACGCACCTTTTTGACAAAGATGAAGAGTTCTTTCTAAGTGCCAAAAACATGACCAAGTTAGGCAAGAGCTATCACCCCAAAAGCGGAGCCGTTCCCAGTTCCAAAGATGCCTTAGGAGTTGGGATAAAACAAAAAGAGGAAGTTGAAAAGAAGAATAAAGAAGAGATAGATAGACTCAAAGAGGAAGAAAATCAAAGGCTTAAAAAGGAGCTAGCAGAGAAGCATAGGGAAGAAGCAGAGAGGCTTCAAAAGGAACATGAAGAGAAACAGCATTAGGATACAGAAGCTGCCAAAATTCAGCAGGAGCAAGCTGAGAGACTGCAGAAAGAAGAAGTTGATAGACTACAGAAAGAAGAAGCCGAAAGGATAAAGAAAGAAGAGGCTGAAAAGTTGCAGGAAATAAAGGAGAGAGCGGAAAAGGAAGCAGCGGAATTGCAAAGGCAAAAAGAGGAAGCAGAGAAGTCCAAGGAAGTTGTGGAACAAGGGAGCTCAGGCGCACAAGATATGGGCATAGATGTATCAACGACAAACCCACCAGAGACAACCATTGAAGGACATGTCTCAACTCAGGAGCTCGCTCTCACCCCATTCACTCCCTCAAAGCAACGCCAAGTGGCAAAAATGGATTCCATTTTTTTCGATAAGAACAAGAAGGCTATCATGAGAAGATCGATAAAGAGGATGAAAACTAAATATGACCAAGATGAAGTCACAGTAACAGAAGTTTCAATATTTCAAGGGACTAATAGAGACCCTCAGTTCACTGCAGCATCCAGTGTGATCTCGGCTCAGGCAAGTGTCGATAATGTAGATCTGCTGGTAGAAGAAGTGAAAAAATATAAGGACAAGCTCTTCAAAGTGAAGGATAATCTATTGAAAGAAGTACATCGAGGTAATGAGTTGAAAAGGAAGTATAGTGAGCTTCAAGCTGAAAAGGGAGAAATAGCGGAGCAGACCCAAAAGCTCGAATATGAAAATTGCACTAAATGTGCAACTAGTAACTGCGGAAAGCGAGAAGAAAGAATTAAAAACTCGCATAAAAGAGTTAGAACAACATGAGGCCAACAGTATATAGTAGATCGAGTTCTATAAGCCTCAGTTCGAAAGGATGACGAAAGAAAAGGAGTCTCTGTTAGAGAAACTAAAGGTTGCAGATGAGAAGAAGCAGGACTTAACCCCGTTCCATGAACAAGCATGTGATATACTGAGGAAAATTCATTAGTCACTGGAGTTGATCACAGAAGAGGTCTGTAAGATGAAGAGAATGATTACAAGGATGAAAGTAATTGATGCTGATGCACTGAGACTCAAGAAATAGTATGTGCGCCACTTGGAGGAAATCAATAGACAACTTGAATGGAGAAAAGGAAAATCAGGATTCCCAGGAAACATACCTCTCAAGTCTGAAGAGTATTCACAACTGGATTTAGGACTCCTTGAGTTTTGTAGAGACTATGGTACAAAAATAAGTAGTGGAATCCAAAAAACCATCAAGAAATGTATCAACTTCTACTTAAAGATCCAGGAAACCCCTGAGAAATGCCATATGGTTTTACCTCAGACCATACATGATTTTCCTCACAAAGATCAGCGTTTGTCAGAGCTGCAGGGCGAGCTGAATACAGAAATAAAATGCCTAAGGAAGATAGATGTCCTAACACCAGAAGACCTCCACTGTTTTATTGGGAAAGCTTTTATTCATGCTTATTTTCTGGAGGACATCGCCCAGGCAACAGTAGTAGGCGTAGCAAACATTAAAACAGAACTGTCTAAGCATGAGATCTCACTAAAAATGATGGTGTCTATGCGGGGCAACTTTATTATACGAGAAGCTGGCATGTGGACCAGTTACATTGCTGAAGTGGATAGGCTAGCTGAAGTGGACATGCCAGCTGAAGTGGACAGGCCAACTGAAAGTTAATTTTGTTTTTTATTGTAAATTTTAAATGAATTGAAAGCTAATTTATTGTATAAACATTTTAAAAACAGCTGGAAACTAATTTTGTCTTATATGAGCACTAGAAGACAAACTTTTAGGCTTCCCTAGGGTTAGGGTTGGGGAAAGACATTTTTGTAAAGTTATAAATAGAGGAATAGAATAGAAGGGGAAGACTTTTTGGCAGGTGAAAAGACTGATTTGTCTTGTACGTGAACTACTTTGCTGCATTAATAAAGAAAGCTCCATTTTATTGGGAAAAGCTAGCATTGCGTTTTTTGCTTGGGGATGTGTTGAATTTCTGTTTTATTATTTATGCACCATTCATGCATATACCGTGAGATCGTTCCTAACTATTCTGAATTAATTCTTTGTTATGAATGCTTTCATTTCCTGTGAAAACAATTATGTATTAAATGAGTAATGGAATGTTTTAATTCTATCAGAGCTATCTTTGATATCCTTTATGTTCTGCTGTAAATGTATCTATATTATTGAACAACTATCTGTGAGATTCTCGGGTATATTTCCAGCATATTGCTCATGTTTCATATTTTCTCTCTACAGGGATAGATTAATTAACTTAGATAGTTTTAGATAAGATTTGCTTTAATCACATGCATTTAGATAGGACACTTGCATATCATCTTCAAAACATAAAATACATAAACGGTGGATCGGGCCACAACCAGTGAAAGTTAATCTTTAAATCACATACGGTAGCCGGGTCGTTAACCGGATGGATTCCCCACACAAAATGGTGAGCGATCTAATTGGGCTCGCTTACCGGGGAGAATCCCTAACTGTAGGTGCTGCGATTTTCGGGGCATCAACAGCAGTGTACCAACAATGTATTTTGCGCATAAGTGTTTTTTCGGGTTGATTTGCAATGAATGTAGCGGTCAAGCACTTCTTGAGTGGAACCTTAGCCACAAGTGGCTTAATATATATATATATATATTATAGAAGTTTCTCGAGTTTCTACTATCCCTACAGGATCCATGGCCTCGGGCCTCGATTAGCCTTTTTTTATTCTTTGCACATTCCCGACTATCCTTTGTGGATTCTTTGCACATTTTCTAGCACTAAAAAGCTCTTTCATCGAGGTTTTTACAACCCATATGTCTATTTTAATGTCTCTACGACTTTCGTCATATGTAGGGTACTTTTTCTTGGATTTTAGCCTAGATCCATGCATTGAGACTACAAATATAAATAATCTTAAATGGAAAGCATCAAGGCATTTGTCGGAGTCCCCGAGTTCTCACAATCAATTTTTTACAAGTCCAGTTTATTTGCACCGATGTGGCTACTCATTATGTTTGTGTGGGTTTTAGTTATTTCCTATGTTATCTTGCAATGGAAAAGAAAGATTTATCTTCACTGGATTCCAATCAAATTTGTAAAAAGAGCGGATCGAAAGTCAAAACCAAAGTTGAGAACCCTTAAGGCTTACCATTTGTGGAACCAATATTTTGGTTATTGTGGAAAACCGTCCACTTGTTGTGTATGTTTGAAGTCGTTTATGCCACCACAGTCCCTTGGTCCTATGGCAATTTCAAATTCTTCGATTTGATCCTGTATTATTTTTGGGGTGGTCGCACATCTGTCCTGCTCTAAGAAGGCATCCAGAGATTGTAAATGTGTTGCTCAAGTTGGTTCTCAACAACTTCTACATCATTGCACTGAAATATGGAATGAAATAGAGGACATTCCTGAAACATATTATTACTGTACTTATTGTGATGAACCATGCAATGCTTCATATATGGGGGCTTCTCCTATCTGGTGTTGTCTGTGGTTCCAACGTCTGGTTCATATTGAATGTCATACAAAAATGTTGGAAAAATTGGATGATGTTTGTGATTTGGGATTTTACAAAAGGACGTGGCGATGTAAGTGTAACAAATGTGGCAGTGTATGTAGATCATAAGGTTCCTGGGACACAGTACTACTCCCTCTTGCAATTGGAAGGAGAGACCACCAAGATCTGAGCTTTGACCGTGACGTGATGTTTTCCTTTGTAGGAGGTGGGGGAGAGAGTTGTGTGTCTACCACGCCTGAAGACGAAGACGAATCGCCAATGCTTGATTGCGTGGACACATAAATCATATTGTTCATTACACCTACTCTCATTCAATCATGGTCTCCATGTCTCTTCATCATCTGATATCCCACAATCTCCCCCCAACAACGACATCCCCATTGGTAGCTATTGCAGAAGAGCAGCGTAGTCCACAAGATTGTGGGGAATGGAAATGGGAGATGTAGGCACCGTAATACGACTCATGTTGTGATTTCCCACTCCCTCCATTCATAGTCCCTCATTCAAGTAAACACATGTTTAAGGTTTCACTTGTTCAAGGATGTTGGAACTCGCATACGTCTTATTCTTGTTTCTACGATTATTAGCAAGCGTAGAGGGAAGCGAAGGAGTTGTAATTCTAGTAGCAATGGAGGTCGTGCAACTCTGATTTTGGAGGTTGTCGAGATGGAAGGAGGGAGATGGAAAGTTCATCTTGGCATTGGATCCCCTCAAATTTCTTGTGACATTGTCATATGCTCTTCCTGCCTCCTCATCGGTGTCGAAGGTGCCAACCACTTACGTTTGGGCATCTTTATGACACCTCTATAATGCACTTCTTTCACCGCATTGTCATCACAATCACCGAATATCTCTCCATTGCCATCATCATTTCTATCTCTAGGAGCTTCCATTAATAGTCTCTCTTACAGAATGATGGAGCAGGAAGATAAGGGAAAATGAGGCTTGCATTTAAAAAACAAAGGTGGGGGTCCCGCAGGGAAGCTAATGTCGGCCCGCCCCGATGATCTCAGCGAAAACTGAACTATCTACCTCTCACTTCATTGTCTTTCATGGGGGTGAAAAGAGGAATCCATTTAAAAACTAGACACGGGGAGCCTGTAGGGAAGCTAACGTCGACGGGCTCGATGATGTGATGCAGGAGCATCGGGGCCTAGGCAAAATAATCGAAATTGATCGACAAAAGTAGAAACGACCAGGGGAGGTACCGACGACCACTGGTGCAAAGTAAACTAGCAGTCGAAGTCAGGAAGTCGAGCAAAAGCTGTCAAATTGCAGTGGACAGGAGAAAGGTCGAGAGTTGACAAGTCTAAGGTCGACAAATGACAGGAGCAGAGATCGAAGGAGTCGCAGGTCGACATATGGTCGAACGAAGACACCGATGAAAGTGGCGAAGGCCAAGCATGAAGGACGGGGTGGACTAGCAGTCGTAGAGACTAAGTGAAGCCGACAAGTAAGGTCGAGGGTGACTAAGTGTAGTATGGTCGAGGCATGTGATGGGGCCAACAAGTGTAGCAGATTCAGAGAAGCATAGGATTTAAGACGACGTACTCAACATCCATTTGTGGTTGTTGAGGAAGTTAAAGGAAGTTATGAAGGTGGTTGGGATCACGCCAAATGTCACCACAGTTGGAGGTTGTGCAGTATGTCCAAGTGGTTGTTGAGGAATTTAAAGGAAGTTATGAAGGTGGTTGGGATCACGCCAGATGTCACCACAGGTGGAGGTTGTGCAGCACGTCTAGGGGCGCTAACAACTGCAGGTCTGCAGGATCACTGAGAATTCGATGGACAGAGGAAGGACATCTTAGGGAATGGATTGAACCTCGAGAAGAGCAGGAAAGCAGAGTAGAAGAGTAGTGTGAAGGCACAAAGGAGGGGATCGTTCATCCATTGCTCATTGAGTTCTTTCATTTAGCAAAGACCGTGAGAGGGAGGAAAATTGCACACAGTCGAGAAACACACTAAGAGACAAAGTTTCATTTCTGTATATTATAACAGGCTAAGGCCAACTTGTTTATTTGCTTTGTAGTTAAATATTGTAATTGATTCAAGTAATAGAAGCCAGCTTCTGGCATTCATTTCACATCTAGTCTTTGTGAGAACCCTATGTGTTGTTGTGTGTTATTGTTAAGCAAGAGGCCCCTTGTTGGGACCGACCTTGCGCCAGTTGGTATTAGAGCAACAGAATCCTGAGAGTGGGAAGAGTCTTCAAGTGCGTGAACAACTCCAACTGGGGTTGGGTAGATTTGTGCGCAAGTTGTGAAGTCCGGCTGCAATTGGACGAGTGGTATTTTCAGTCGAGGTTGAAAATGGATCACAGAAGCATTAATGTCTGAGGTGTAGGACAAAGAGCGTGTGGCGCAGCAGTCACAATTGATCGTGAAATGTTCGGCGAGTGCATACGAACAATGAGAATTTTGACCAGTGAGGTTGCAGTGATCAAAGAAAGCCAGAGACATGGTTGCATTCCCGACGCGCTTGACCACAACGATGAGGAATTCGAGGAAGTGGAAGCACAGGAAGCAGTGGAGGAAGAACCAGAAGATAAATTGATCAAGCTACTGTCAGAGATGAGAGGTCGAAAAAATATGGATGTGCGTACCTACTCAGGAAGTCTAGATCCGAAAGACTTGACAGACTAGTTCAGAGAGATGGAGAAATACTTCGACATAGAGCAGATAGAGGATCCTAAACGGGTTAAAACTGCATGTCTGAGGTTGAAGGGTCATGCCTCATTGTGGTGGGACAATGTACAGGTTGACAGAGTCAAGAAAGGCAAGGAGAAAATCAAGTCTTGGGAGAGGATGGTTGCCAAGATGAAAGGGAAGTTCTTTCCCAATGACTATGTGATTTCCTTGTTCAGAAAGTTGCAAAACTTTCGATAGAAAGAGATGACTGTGAAGGAGTACACGGAAGAGTTATATATACTTTCAAAAATATCCAGTCAAACCGACGAAGGTGAAGAAGCTGTCGTGAGATAATTAAATGGATTGAAATATTCCATACAGGATGAGTTAAGCCTGTCAATGATTAGAGCGGTCAGTGAATCCTACCAACTAGCTCTGAAGGAAGAAGACAAACTGTCGAGGAAAACCGCGTCGACCAAAGGGAGGATGACTGGTTCAGGTGCAAAGATTGTTTCTGCGAAGGGACAAAGTAACAAAACCAGGATAGAAAACGTAGAAGACAACTGACGTGCGGAAGGGTCAACAACCAAAGAGAAAGCGCAGGGAAACCAACGGGACGATCGAGAGACCCGCGATCGGGGTGTGAATGGTCGAACTGGTCCAACAAAAAAGAAAGGAGCTGACAAACCAATTGTAGTATTTTATAAGTGTCGGGGTGTAGGACACAAAGCTTATGAATGCCCGGAGAACCTACACATGGCAGAAGAGTCAAGACCCAGACGTCGACGAGATGAGAAAGTCGATGAGAGGACATAATCGACATCCGACAATGGTCAAGAGGGTAGAGGAAAAGGTCGAAACATGACGGTCGAGAGAACATTGGTTCAGGATGACCGATGCGACAAGAAGGAGCCAGCACAGCGAAAGGCCATCTTTCCAACTAGAGTGTTGATCGGCGACAGGTATTGCAATACCATAGTCGATGGTGCCAGTAAGGAGAATCTTGTGTCGACGAAGATCATCGACAAGTTGGGTTTGAGATGTCAGCAACACCCAAATCCATACAAGATATCCTGGTTACAGAAAATACATCATGTGAAGGTAACGAGACAGTTCCTAATAAACTTTTAAGGTTGGAAAGCTTGAAGACAATGTACTATGCGATGTAATCCCAATGGACGCTTGTCATCTGTTGTTGGGGATACCATGGCAATATGATCGGAAGATGATCTATGATGGTAGAGCCAACACAGTCATACTGTGTAAAAATGGAATGCGGAGGATGTTGAAGCCAAAGCAGGAGAACCAAACCAACTGCAAGCAGGGCGAAAGCAACTATTGGGAGAAGTAAGTGCTAATGTGCTCATCCAAGGAATTCCTCGCAGAGGAGGAAAAACAGTCGGGATGTTTCACCATCATTCCAAAAGGACCATGTGTCAAGAGGTCAACAATGGAGGATATTCTGGTTGAAGTAGAAGAGATGCTTGACGAGTTTCGGAGCATAATTGTCGATGAGGCACCAACGGGATTGCTAGCGACGAGAAGCATATCCCATTAGATTAACTTGATTGCACGAGTTTTCCAAACAAGACACCACATAGAATGACTCTGACAGAGGGTCAGGAATTCAATCGACAAGTCCAGGGGTTGTTGGACAGAGGATTGATCAGGGAAAGTCTGAGCCCGTGTGCAGTACCAGTTGTACTAGCACCGAAAAAGGGTGGAGAATGGAGGATGTGTACCGACTCCAGAGCTATCAACAAGATCACGATCAAGTACAGGTCTCCATTTCCTAGGATGGATGACTTGATGGATTGCTTGAGTGGAGTGAGATACTTCACCAAGATCGACTTGGAAAGTGGATATCGCCATATCAGCGTCAGAGAAGGCGATGAATGGAAGACAACCTTTAAGATGAAGGAAGGACAGTATGAGTGGTTAATCAAGCCATTCAGATTGACTAATGCACCCAATACGTCAATGCGGTTGATGAATGAGGTACTAAAACCATTCTTGGCAAAGTTCATCGTAGTGTATCTAGACGACATCCTGATATTTAGTCGAACCAAGGTCAACCACTTGGAGCACATTCGACAAGTATTGCAGAAGCTGCAGGAAGAGAAGCTGATGATGAACCTGTAGAAATGCTTCTTTATGAAGGAAGAGTTGGTGTACTTGGGATTTGTAATCTCAAATAAAGGGTTAGTGATAGACCTGGAGAAAGTAAAGGCAATATTGGAATGGCCAGAACCAACAAGCACGACAGGAGTGCGAAGTTTCCATGGATTTGCTAGTTTCTATAGAAAGTGCATCAGAGGATTTAGTTAGATATGTGCACCATTGACAAAGTGCATGAAGAAAGGGAAGTTTAAGTGGACAAAAGTTGCCCAGAAAGCTTTCGACAAGTTGAAGCAGAAGCTGACAGAGAGCCTAGTCTTAGCGCTCCCAAATTTTGACAAATTTTTCCAAGTCAACTGTGACACGAGTGGAATGGCAATTAGAGAAGTGTTGAGCCAGGAGGGCCGACCAATTGCATTCTTCAGTGAAAATTTGGACGATGCAAAGCGGAAATATTCGTTCTATGACCACGAGTTCTATGCTATTGTCCAAGTGTTGAAGAAGTGGAGGCATTATTTTTTTCCCAAGGAATTTGTGGTATACACAGATCACCAAGCACTGAGGTACTTGAATACTCAATCGAAGTTAAACCAGTGGCACATGAAGTGGGTTGAATTCCTGCAGGGTTATACCTTCATGTTGCGACATAAGTCGGGCAAATCGAACAAGGTTGCCGACGCGCTGAGTTGAAGAGTTGCATTGTTGAACACGACGACAGTTTAGGCGGCATGAATAGAGTCGGTGAAGACACAGTATGAGATCGATGAAGATTTTGCGAAAGCATGGAAGGATAGTCGCGAACCGTGGAGTGTCGACAGGACGCCATACTTGGATTATTTTACTCAAGAGGGATACCTATTTAAGGGACAACAATTGTGTATTCCTAGAGGATCCATGATAAAGAACCTAATCTGAGAACTGCATAGTAGCGAATTAGCAGGTCATTTTTGCATCGACAAGACCAAGGCGTTGGTCAAAGTATTATTGGCTAGGAATGACGATAGATGTCGGTAAGTGGGTACGACGGTGTTGAAATTTCCAGCTGGCAAAACAAAGAAGTCAGAATACGGGGTTGTATGCACCATTACCAGTGCTGAATACTCCATGGGAGCACCTGAGCATGGATTTTGTGCTAGGATTGTCGAAGACACAACAAGATAATGACTCAACCTTCATGGTAGTCAACAGATTTTTGAAAATGGCACACTTTATTCCATGTCAGAAGACAAGTGACGCCACAAGCATTGTTGTACTATTCTTCAAGGAGATAGTCAAATTGCATGGGTTGCCGAAGAGTATAACGTTGGACAGAGATACCAAGTTTATGGGTCATTTATGGAGAACCCTGTGGAAGAATATGGACATTAAGTTACAATTCAGCTCGGCATATCATCCGTATACAGATGGACAGACCGAGGTGGTGAACATAAGTTCGGGAAACCTTCTGAGATGTTTGATGACCAACAGACCCAAGCAGTGGGAGAACGTGTTGGCGCAAGCAGAATTCACATATAACAACTCTGTCAATCGGTCGATGGGTATGAGCCCATTCCAAATTGATCAAGGTCGAATCCCACATGGAGTGGTAGATTTGGTCGAGATACCAATGGAAATCAGAAAGAGTGCGGATGTAGAAACATTCATGGAGCATATGGAAGAAGTGCATGAAGATGTGTGCAAGCACATTGAAAGGAGCAACGCGACTTACAAGTTGAGAGCCAATAGAAAGAAGAGGCTGCAGTCGTTTAGCGAGCGAGACTTAGTCTATGCGCACTTAAGGAAACATATTTTTTCGGCAAGAACATATAACAAGTTGAAGCTGAAGAAGATTGGACCATGTAAGATCCTGAAGAAGATTTCGGACAATACTTATGTGTTGGAGTTGTCGAAGGAATTGAACATATCTCCTACGTTCAATGTCTCAGATCTATACAAGTACTAGGAAGGTTCAACAAGCAATAGCGCGGAAGTGTCGATTATCGACTGGAAAGTGCAAATTCCATATCGACACGACAAGGAGGAAATCACCGAAGTATTGGAGGAACGCGAAGTCGGACGCACACGAAGTTCGCGGAAGAAAGAATACCTAGTCCGATGCAAGAATGATGAGTTGCAAGAGGCAACATGGATTTTCGAAGAAGAATATAGGAGACTGACAGAGCAGTCGAGTTCTTTTTCACATGGGGATTCTGATGCAGGAGCATTGGGGCCTAGGCGAAATAGTCGAAGTTGATCGACAGAAGAAAAACCAACCAGGGGAGATGCCGACGACCATTGGTGCGAAGTAAACTGGAAGTCGAAGTTAGGAAGTCGAACAAAATCTATAAAAGTGCGGTCGAGAGGAGAAAGGTCGAGATTCAACAAGTCTAAGGTCGACAAACGATAAGAGCGGAGATCGAAGGAGTCGCAGGTGGACATATGGTCGAACGACGAAACCGACGAAAGCTGTGAAGGCCAAGCATGGAGGACGGGATGGAATGAAAACCGTAGAGACTAAGTGAATCCGACAAGTAAGGTCGAGGGAGCTGAAGTGCAGTATGGTCGAGGCATGTGATGGGGCCGACAACTGTAGCAGAGTCAGAGAAGCGTGAGAGTCAAGACGATGTACTTAGCAGTCGTTTGTGGTTGTTGAGGAAGTTAAAGGAAGTTATGAAGGTGGTTGGGATCACACCAGATGTCACCATAGGTGGAGGTTGTGCAACACATCCAGGGGCGCTGACAACTGCAGGTCTGTAGGATCAGGGAGAATTCAGCGGACAGAGGAAGGACGTCTCGGGGAACGGAGTGAGCCTCAGGAAGAGCAACAGAGCATAGTAGAAGAGTAGTGCAAAGGCATAGAGGAGGGGATCTTTCATCCATTGCTCATTGATTTCTTTCATTCAGGAGAGACCGTGAGAGGGAGGAAAATCACACACAGTTAAGAAACACATTGAGAGACAAAGTTTCATTTATGTATATTGTAATAGGCTAAGGCCGATTTTTTTATTTGCTTTGTAGTTAAACATTGTAATGGATTCAAGTAATAGAAGCCAGCTTCTAGCATTCAGTTCACATCTAGTCTTTGTGATCACCCTGTGTGTTGTTGTGTGTTATTGTTAAGCAAGAGGCCCGTTGTCGGGACCAACCTTGCGCCATGATGTCAGTGGAAATTGAACTGTCTATGTCTCACTTCGCTGTCTTTGACCAATGCTCATATAGTTCATTTTCTTGTCTGTTTGAATTCTCAAGTGGCCGTGTCGGCAAGGGCAGACTGTCACATGAGTTGGATGAAGCTCTGGTACAAACATCTCAATCACAGTAGTGGCAAGTGGCAACGAAGAAAACAAATTATGGATTGTACATTAACAAGTACAATATAGCATTTACATCCACTAACATGCTAGAGACAGGTGTGAATGGTTTCCACACTCCAAATTACAAGGAGCAATACACATGCATTTCCAAAGTTTAACATTGCAAAGAGTAAAATAATTTTTTAAATTCCATGCCAATAAGCTAATATATGCAAAATCGTTGCAATATATCACGGACATAATAAACATTTTTATTAAATATTTTATTTTTCATTTTGTATTTATTTTATTTAATTTTTTTAGTTTTCAAAACTTTAATATAATTTAATCCAAAATACAACCATAAACAATACTTTATTTCTCATTTTGTATTTATTTTAATTAAATATTTATTTTTTATGTTTTAGATTTCCAAACTTTAATAACTAATTTAATCCAAAATACAACCAGAAAACAATCCTTTAATTCAAACTTTTTCTAAACATAAATATATTTATGTCCTTAAAATACACCTCAACCTTCATCCAATTCATCCCATATGTAGTTATGTTAAATCCAATTCATCCCATATGTAGTTATGGTAAATCTTCGTGTACATATGAGGTATCCATATCATCCAACATTTATTATTCTATAATTTAGTTTAGAGTTAACCCCAATACTGAATGGAAGAATGATTTACCCATTCAAATTCTAGATATCCTATAGATCAGATTAATTCTTGTCTAGGTGATTCTTACTTTCAACTCTTAACAACCAGAAATTGAAAAGGTGACTTAACCGCCACAAATGTCAACTATCCTATCACTTATTTGAGATTTTGGACTTCCTTGAGTAGATCAACAAGATTAAGCCGAGTGTAACAAGTGTACGATGAGGATTCATTTCATGATCGTCATATCCTATTATGCTCAAATACATCGTAATTAAGATTTAAATAAGATTTACCTATCATTATTTACCAACCACTTTACTTGTGGCTGCGCTAGTAACAAAATTCATCCATTATTTCATGTGATCGTTGAAGCCATCGACATTGGAGGTTGGAAAATAGGTACAGCTATTTAAATTGAAAAAAAAAAACTAATAAAATACCAGAGTCCATGATACCATTTCAGGATTGTAGGACTTTACTTTTGGTACGACTTTACTTTTTCTATTGGCACGTCAATCTATTTTGCATGCATTATGCACGTGGAGCGCACGAAACTTTCCTGTGTCCATTCCCAAACAGAGGTCGACACAGCCGTGAGATCACCTATTTCATTTAAAAGCCGTCGTTTATGGATAACAACAACCAGAACAATGGTCGCAGTCTTCAGAAAAGCTATGAAACCCATAAATGCAGGAAACACGATTAGACCCCGCCATCTTTTCATGAAGCCCAATCCTGAGAAAACAAAGACGTTCTCCGTCTACAAATGGAATCCAGACCGCTTAGAGAAGCCTCGCCTCCAGGATTACCCGATCAACACGAACAAGAGCGGCCCCATGGTGCTGGACGCCTTGATCAAAATCAAGAGCAACATCGATCCCACTCTCTCCTTCAGACGTTCTTGCAGGGAAGGAATCTGCGGTTCGTATTCCATGAACATCGATGGGGTTAACAGGTTATCCTGCCTTACGAAGATCTATACCAACTCTAATAATCCTTCCACTATTACCCCCTTGCCCCACATGTGGGTAGTGAAGGACCTGGTCGTAGATATGACCAATTTCTATAATCAATATAAAGCCATTGAACCCTGGCTCAAGAGGAAGACCCCCCCGCCTGACGGGAAGGATTTCTTGCAGAGAAAGGACGAGCGAGCTAAGTTGGATGGGATGTACAATTGTATTCTTTATGCTTGTTGTACTACTTCCTTCCTGAGTTATTGGTGGAACCCGGAACAGTTCCTGGGACTTGCTACTCTGCTTCAAGCTAACAGGTACACTTATTGCACCTAGCATAAACAACTATTACATATATAATATATACCAAACCGGGATTACATAAATTAGTGGTATTTTGCATACGTCTAATGAAGAGCCATGGTATCCATGGCGTTGGCCTTGCTTACTAGAGGAATAATGTTATTGTGTATTATCCATTGGATGCACTTGTCCTTGTTCCTTTTGCCTATCCTTCCCATCTCCTGATAAATTTCATTTTTCCCTCTTACATTAGATTTGGTCTTGTTATAGATGCTCTTTTTTAGTTTTCCATGCTTTGGAGATTGCACTTCATGGATTCTGATAGGGCTTGTTAAGGGAAAATTAATTCAGGGCTTGATTCTCGTGGTTCTTATGTAGAGAGCATGTATGCTCTTGTGTGATATGCTAGGTTCTACTGAGAAACAGTTTACTCACAAGTGGATTCAGACTCTTCACCCTTGTGATGGTTGACCATTGTAGTTTTTCAAGGCGTTGTTTCACTAGTGAGGTTGAGGGAGGCTTAAGCCATGGTTAAGCCCACCAAGTTACATCATGAAGTATAATATCAAAGAATCCTAAATAGGGTTCCTAATGCATCCAATGCATCATGAAGTCCATTGAAATGACTATAATACTTTGGGTGGAGAAACAGAACTTCTTTAAACTTAAGACAATAAGTTAGCTTTTCCTGAAGGAAGAATGCCATGTCTAGAAAATAGAAGATAACGGAAAAGGACAATCAGAGAAGCTGAAGTATTTGCAACGTAAGGGCTCAATTGAGTAATAAGAGTGCAGCAACACAAAAGTACCTCCTGCTGGTGTTTTTTTATAAGGGCACAAAATGAAACCTTGTAAGCCGGGTAGCCTCTTGATGAGTCTTTGTAGAGCAAGTGTCTTTAGTCATGGTGAGAACATGGGCTCGGTAAGCATAAGGGTAACACTTTTAAGCCTCAAACCTTACTTTATAGAACTAGCTCAGTCATGTGTTCACCAAGGCCACAAATTAACTGTCATTAACAAGTTATCTGTAACACCCCCAAAATAATAATAAAAACTATTATTTCTGGTGGTAAAAGAAAATTAAGAACAATTATTATTTTATTATTTTGACTAAGAAGTCAAAATGAAACAAATTGTATTGAAGATATTATTTTTAATTAGTATAATAAAAAAGGAGACAAGGATGGATCTAGCTCTTGAAGAGTGTCTGCTAAACTACTTGAGGAAAAAGACAAGTGTCAAATATTGTTAAGGATGCAGGAGGCATCATCCCTAAAAATCAGGCCTCCACTCCCAATTGAGTGCTAAAGAGCAAGAGGCTCATTAATGACCAAGACCTAGGCAAATACTACAAATTGTAAAGTCCCTAAGCATCAGGAGGCTAGCATTGGACAGGGATTGAAAGCTACAATGCAAGAGATTGAGCATTGGGGATTTTTGCTCAGGCAGTTCAGCAGACCAACTTGGGGGTTCTGGAGCTTGATTGCTCTAGGAATTTGGTTGGGAGGAACGGCAGAGTCATCCTTGTTTCCCGCTTTGGTATCAGGTTTTCATTCTATTTCTATTATCAATTTTAATTCAAATGGGCTTATTACTTTATACATTTAAACTGGAATTTATTATTAAATAGGGATTGATAAGCCTTAGGGTTTTACGAACTAATTCTAATTTATTCTAATTTATGGAATCCAATTGTTGTAGCTTTAGCTGCTAGTTTTTCTTTATTTACATGCATATCCTTTTAGCAGTCAAATGAATATACCTATAGATAGATATAATAAAGACTCTATATACCTTAGTTTGAGTAACTAATACTTCAAATACAAAATCTTGTGTTAGGAATTTATTTACTTACTTAATAATTAATACATTCAAGCAGTCAACTTTATTTATAAATCATAAATAAAAGCATAGTATTTCATTTGTTTTCCTTTCTTTACTGTATTAAGAATAGAATCGTGCTACCTTCATAAAGAAATCTTTTAATTTTCGAGAACATGGTTTTCGCTTAAGACCTTGTAATGCCTTGAATCAGATTTAAGGCTTTATCCAGTTATCACTTTTTAATAGTATTATTTTAATTCCATTTTACTATTTAGAACCCATCTTTCACATTCAGGGCCTTACCTTCTTTTCTTTAAACTATTTGTGAAAACTCGTTTACCGGTTTGGACTTTATCTTCTTTTCTTTAAACTATTTGTGAAAACTCATTTACCGTTTGGACTTTACCTCTTAATAATTACTCAGAAGTTTGGTAACACCTGAGAGTAACTTCACCATTATCGTGGACATCTTTTCTAAACCCGTTTCTTTTTTTTTACTATCTATTACGAATACAGAACTAACATTTTAATCTATTGCTTTGTTTTTTTTTTTTCTTACCACCGATTTAGGAACAAACCCGATAGGGTTTAGGTTGTTTTCATAAAACATTTGGATTTTTGTTTGTTTATCAAGGAGTTAGCTAGGGTTAGGGTTCGGGTAACGATAATAGATCCTCTAGTTAAGAAAAGAACTTCCAGACAAGGAATGAAGTCAAACAGAAGTATTTACTATTTATTTTATCATAGAATTTACAGTTGAAATCTTTGAAGACGGAAACAATTTTTTTTTTATTAATTTTCACCTTCAGAATGCGCCTTCAGGGCTACTAAGAATATATTAATTTAGTAAGCTTTTCAACCTTGCAAATTGATTCAGGGATATGGCTATAGCCATCCATGATTCGTGTAAAACATTACATCCTATTTTCTTTCCTTACAGAAGTAAAATAATGAAAATTATTCTTTTTCGCAGAGATAATACTTTCTAGTTTCTTTCAATCAAATGAAATGTGGTTGCAGGATAAAATTCATAAACAAATTTAAGTTTGTAGAAGTAAAAATCCCCAGGATGAGCCATAAAATATTAACGTCCAAGCTAAGGGATTCTTCACAGCTCGTTTCAAAATATATATATATATATATATATATATATATATATATCAACACAGAAGTTGAGAGATACTTCGCGGATCCAAAACAAGATCTTGCCAAATCTAAGAAAACCCTACATTTTTTTCAGTTTCTAAAACTATCATACAAAACCTTTTAAAACCGGAAGTTCATTTTCAAAACATACAATCATCTAATATCATTTTAAATCATAGTCTTCCTTGCAACACTTTGGACTAAACCCATATATATATCAACACAGAAGTTGAGAGATACTTCGCGGATCCAAAACAAGATCTTGCCAAATCTAAGAAAACCCTACATTTTTTTCAGTTTCTAAAACTATCATACAAAACCTTTTAAAACCGGAAGTTCATTTTCAAAACATACAATCATCTAATATCATTTTAAATCATAGTCTTCCTTGCAACACTTTGGACTAAACCCTCACACCGTCGGACTCCAGGCACAGCCATGGCATACCCGACTGTCTGCATTGATACCATCGCATGGGAGAAACTCACTCCAGAGTACCGTCTAATTGCCACCTGCAGATCAATCTCACACTTTAGTTTCTTCACCAGAAAACGTATGCCTTGGCTGCATTTTTTTTACTAAGTTATAAACTATTGTTCTTACCTACAAAAATAAAATCTCGGGTATGGAATTGCTCCACTTTTTAAGCAAGCACTCAATGAAATCTCGCGCGCCAGCGTTGTGGGGAAAATAGTTCCAACGACTATCATGTTTCACCGAGCAGGTTCCATGGCATGGTTTTGATGGAGACTTAGGTCCTAGAATTTATTGCTTAGTATTAGAGCCTCTCAACCATGGAGGCCGAGAACTTTTACTCCTCCCAGACCCAGTGAATGAATAGCTCGAAACCCTCGAGAAGTATCTCAGGACAGCAAGAGCCGAAAATTTATTACGACAGCCTGTCCTCCACCTTGTAATACGGCCTCTATTAATTACTGTCATAAAAACCCTCGAATATCTTTTCTACTTTTCATCATTACAAATTTTTAGTTATATTAGACCCTTGGTACTATAGTTGGGGATCACTTGGGTTTTCTTCCACCATTGGAGTTTTTCCTAGGGCCTTAAAAATCCCCCCCACTTTCCTTTACATCAACCCTTGGGGTATTTTGGGGGTTAACTAGTCTTCATCTAGGAGATGTCCTTGGCTATAACCTTTAGGAACCTATTTCAAAAAAAAGAGGTGTATGTGTTAGCTTAATTAAGCTAAGTATGCCAAGGCTATCCGAAGATTCCTTTAAGTATAAGTGTTGTCCGCAGAATCTCCAAGGAAGCCTTATTAGCATACATGCTTTTCATTATGTTGCTTTATGGCTAAATAATCATCATGCAGCAGAAGCAACCTTGTAGGAACCTTTTTAAAGGACTTGGTACTTTTGTTTTTTTGATAAATACATTAGAGTACAAGAAAAAGCAGCATCATCCAACAATCTTAAGCTTGGAGTTAACTCATAGCAATCTCTAGGAGTAGAAAGGGTTGAAGCTTTAATATACAGCCAGGACAACCACAAGCATAGAACGTAGTGATCAATCAACTTTCTTTTAGAATGAAGTCTTTTGGCTTTTGAAGTTATAATTTGTACAATGATGTGTGTATGTGCATAAAGTAATTTCTGTGTTTGGAGTCCTAGAGCATGTTAGATAAAAGAAAGAAAAAAAATTATGCCAAGAACAAAGAAGTAAATCTTTTTTTTATTTTATGAAATTTGAGGTGCATGTATGTGTTAGCTTAATTAAGCTAAGTATGCCAAGGCTGTCCGAAGATTCCTTTAAGCATAAGTGTTGTCCGCAGAATCTCCAATGAAGCCTTATTAGCATACATGCTTTTCATTATGTTGCTTTATGGCTAAATAATCATCATGCAGCAGAAGCAACCTTGTAGGAACCTTTTTAAAGGACTTGGTACTTTTGTTTTTTTGATAAATACATTAGAGTACAGGAAAAAGCAGCATCATCCAACAATCTTAAGCTTGGAGTTAACTCATAACAATCTCTAGGAGTAGAAAGGGTTGAAGCTTTAATATACAGCCAGGACAACCACAAGCATAGAACATAGTGATCAATCAACTTTCTTTTAGAATGAAGTCTTTTGACTTTTGAAGTTATCATTTGTACAATGATGTGCATATGTGCATAAAGTAATATCTGTGTTTGGAGTCCTAGAGCATGTTAGATAAAAGAAAAGAAAAAAAATTATGCCAAGAACAAAGAAGTAAATCTTTTTTTTTATTTTATGAAATTTGAGGTGCATTACATATGGTATCAAAGCTGTGTTACAGCACTCAGCCTGTAGCGGCCCAAAATAATTCCATTGTTATAAAAAGATTTTTAACTAGTGATATTTTTTATTTTGTCTTTTACTCTTACTAATTACAGTGTCAAGAAACAAATTGTGTTAACAGGGATAAATGGCATGGTTTGGGATACCTGGAGAGACACCCCCATCGGAAGGTCCTGGAGGAAACAGACTTTGGGTGCAGCTGAATGAAAGCAAAGATAATGTTGAGGAATTAAGGGCAGAGTTGAGAAAGGTTAGGGAGGAAAATGAACGGATAATGAAGGCTCAAGAGGAAATAAATACTATCTTACTAGCCAAAATACATAGTAATGAGAAGGATAAAAATAAGGAAGGAAAGGCAGCTACACCCCCTAAACAAAAGGGGAGAAAGTTGGATTTTTCTAGCCATAGGACAGAAACATCCAGTGATGAATCCTTAAAGCAAGAACATGGAGATTCCATCGAAAGCAATGTCCAGCATAAAGGTAAGAGGAAGTATAGACCGTATGAGGATATTTCAGGGGAATTTAAGAAAATCAAACCCCCCATGTTTAATGGCGAAATGGAAAAAGGTGAAGAAGCTAAAGCCTGGTTATAAGGCATGAAGAAATATTTTCAGATATACAACTATTCTGATGAACTTAAGGCAAAAATGGCCATATACAACCTAAGTGGAAAGGTTGATATATGGTGGAAGGACATTAAGAAAGTTAAAGGCATAAAGGAGCGGGGAGTGAATTGGGAAACCTTTAAAAAGTTATTTAAAGAGAAATATCTTTCAAAGCAATTTTATGAAGAAAAGCAAAAGGAATTCTACGAATTGAAATTAGGAACCATGAATATGAAAGAACTCGGTAGTAAATTTATGAGTCTACTCCGTTATGTGCCTTATATAGTTGAAGAAAAGCCAAAGATACAGCGCTTCCTCAGCTGTTTGCCTACCCCGTTCGAGGAACGAATTGAATTTGATAACCCAAAGACATTAGAAGAAACCATGAGGAAGGCGAACTACTGTTATGAACAGAGCAAAAAACGAAGAGAAATTATGTCGAGTTGGAACGTGAAGAAAAGGGATAACTTCCAGAGAAAAAATAATCATAAATTTCATCGAAAAAATGGAAGTAATTACAGGGGATATTAGGGTAACAACCATAGAAATTACAAACCCCAACCTCCTGCTATAAGAGAAAGAGAACCCTTTAATAAGCCTGCTTCTCATAAAGATCCATTAAAGTGTTGGGAATGTGATGACCCACATTATTTTAAGGACTGCCCTAAAAGAAACAGAACTTTTAATAAGGTTCACTCTCTGCAAGAAGCCATTACTGTTGGAGACATGGCGAGGAGCATGCCTAGAATCAACGCTGCACTAGAAAATCGACAGGCAGATCACCAAACATCCATGGTTGAAATTCCAGGTATGTTAAAGAATCATCCTATCTCTATATTAATCAATCCGGGTGCAAGTTTAAGTTATGTAGCACCCAGAATTCTAGAATTATGTAATCTAGTACCTGAAAATTTTGAAAAATCGTGGTTGGTACAGCTAGCTACAGGTACTAAACGCAAGGTCACAAGTCATGTTAAAAATTGTGAATTTATGATGAATGAATTAAAAATGAGTGCAAATCTGAATATTCTTCCTTTAGTTTCTTATGATTTGTTGATTAGAATGGACTAGTTATAGGAAAAGAAAGTTATTTTAAATTGTCTTGATAAAAATTTCACTTGCACAGATGCTTCAGGGAATATAGTTAAAGTAACATGAATTCCTAGAAAATCCACCCTTAGACAAATATCAGCTTTACAATTAAAAAGATCTGTAAGAAAGGGGTGTAAGGTTTTTGCTATTTACATAATGGATAGCAGTGAATCTAAAAGTAAACTAAATTTAGATGATAAACCAATTTTACAAGAGTTTAAAGACATATTTCTAGAAGAAATTCAAGCACTGCCTCCAAAAAGGGATATAGATTTCACGATCGATCTAATACCCAGAGCAGTACCCGCCTCTAAGGCCCCATACAGAATGAATGTAATTGAACTCACAAAGTTAAAAACTCAGTTACAAGAACTTTTAGATAAGAAATATGTTCGACCCAATGTTTACCCTTGGGGAGCACCAGTGTTATTTGTAAAGAAAAAGGACGGAACCTTAAGGTTATGCATAGATTACAGGCAATTGAATAAAATGACCATAAAGAACTGATACCCCTTGCCTCGGATTGACGACCTATTCGATCAACTCCAAGGGGCGACCATCTTCTCAAAAATAGATCTAAGATCTGGTTACCAACAGGTACAGATCAAGGATGAAGACATCTTCAAAACAGCCTTTCGAACTCGTTATGGTCATTACGAGTTCGTTGTAATTCCATTTGTCTTAACAAACGCACCTGCAGCTTTTATGAGTTTAATGAATAATGTTTTTAATGACTATTTCGATAAATTTGTCGTTGTCTTCATTGATGACATACTGATTTATTCAAAGAACGAGCAGGAGCACGAAGAGCATTTAAGAATAGTGCTGAAAATTTTAAGAGAACAAAAATTGGTTGCTAAGTTCAGCAAGTGTGACTTTTATAAAGACAGAATTCATTATCTCAGACACGTAATGTCTAAAGATGGAATCTCGATCGACCCCGATAAAATTAAAGCTATCATGGAATGGCCAATCCCTAAAAATGTAACCGATATAAGATCTTTTATGGGGATGGCGGGCTACTATCAGAGATTCATTGAGGGGTTTTCAAAAATAGCCTACCCCATAACCTCGCTACAAAAGAAAGGGAAAAGATTTGATTAGAACGAAAAGTGTATGGAAAGTTTTAATAAACTAAAACATCTTTTAACTACTGCTCCTATATTAAAAATTTCTAATCCATTAAAAGATTTTGTCGTATGCACTGATGCATGTAACGAAGGATTAGGCGGAGTATTAACTCGGGAAAACCATGTTATAGCCTACGAATCCCGGAAATTAATGGATCATGAGAAAAACTATGCTACTCATGATTTGAAACTTGCTGCAATTATTCACGCCTTAAAAATGTGGCGACACTACTTAATCGGAAGAAGATTTTTACTTATGTCTGATAATGTAAGCTTAAAATATTTATTTGACCAACATAATTTAAATGCTAGACAAGCTTGGTGGCTGTCCTTTTTAAGTGGATACGGCTTTGAAATAAAACATATAAAGGGTAAAGAAAACAAGGTTGCGGACGCTTTAAGTCATCATGCAAACTTGTTGTATGCAAGCAGTAATTACGAATCTGATCTGGAAAAACAGATTTTAAATGTGGAAAACTTTGATAAAGAATACCATATTTTAAAAAGGAAAACTGCTGAAAATGAAAGAGATCAGTTAAGGACTGATTTTCATGTTAACAAAAGAGGTTTACTGTTGTTTAAAAGCAGACTTTACATACCCAATTCTATAGAAATTAAGTTAACCATTTTAAATGAATTACATAAACAACCCTATTCAGGGCACCCAGGGTATCAAAAGATGATTACCATGGCTAAAAAGGATTTTTACTGGCCAAACATGAAAAAGGAAATAGCATAATACTTAGCATGCTGTTTAGAATGCCAGCAAGTCAAGGCTGAACACCAACATCCAGCTGGATTACTGCAGCCATTACCCATTCCGAAATGGAAATGGGAAATGATCAGCATGGATTTTATATCTAGCTTACCAAGAAATTTCAGACAACATGATTCAATCATGGTTGTAGTAGACAAATTAAGCAAAGCTGCTCACTTTATTCCAGTGAAGTCTACATATAAAGCTGTTAACATTGCAGATATTTTTATGAAGGAGATATTTAGGCTGCATGGCATACCAAAGGTGATAGTCTCGGATAGAGACGCAAAATTTACAAGTAATTTTTGGAAAGCATTGTTTAAAGGTTTGGGAACCCAGTTGAATTTTAGCACTGCATACCATCCACAAATGGATGGGCAGACTGAAAGAGTCAACCAAATTTTGGAAGACGTGCTAAGGATATATGTTATGAACACACCCAATAAGTGGGAAGAATATTTGCATTTAGTAGAATTTGCGTATAATAATAATTTTCAATTTTCTGCAGGTAGGAGTCCATTTGAAGTTTTATATGGACGAAGGTGCAATACTCCAATCTCATGGAGTAGCCCAATAGATAGGCTAATGTTAGGACCTGAACTATTAAGGGAAATGGAACTGACTGTGCAACAAGTACAACAAAATTTAAAAGCTACCCAAGACAGACAAAAAAGTTATGTTGATTTAAAACGAACTCCTAAAGAGTTCCAGGTGGGTGACCATGTTTACATAAAGGTAAAGCCTAAGAAAAGTTCCTTAAGGATAGGTAAGTATTCCAAATTGGCACCCCGATTTTGCGGGCCATTTGAAATTTTGGCAAGAATAGGTCCAGTAGCATACCAACTAACCCTGCCACCTAATATTAGGGTGCATAATGTATTCCATGTTTCAATTCTGAAAAGATATATTCATGATGCCTCACACGTAATTGATTGGAATGTAATCCAAGTGGAACCGGAAGGAGAGTTCCAGGTGGGACCGGAACGCATTCTCAATAAGAGAGAAATCACTCTCCAGAAACATATCATCGGACAAGTCAAGGTGCAATGGGAGCACCTTAGTCCGGAAGAAGCTACTTGGCAGCTAGAAAGCGATATGCGGGAGGCATATCCAAACTGGTTCCAAGAAGAGCTTATGAAGAATGAATAATTAATGTAACATCGAGGATGGTGTTACCTTCTAAGGGAAGGTGTATGTAACACCCCCAAAATAATAAACATTTTTATTATTTCTGCTGGTAAAAGAAAATTAAGAACAATTATTATTTTATTATTTTGACTAAGAAGTCAAAATGAAACAAATTGAATTGAAGATATTATTTTTAATTAATATAATAAAACAGGAGACAAGGATGGATCTAGCTGTTGAAGAGTGTATGCTGAACTACTTGAGGAAAAAGACAAGTACCAAATACTGTTAAGGATGCAGGAGGTATCATCCCTAAAAATCAGGCCTCCACTCCCAGTTGAGTGTTGACGAATAGGAGGCTCATTAATGGCCAAGACCTAGGCAAATACTACAAATTATAAAGTCCATGAGCAGCAGGAGGCTAGCATTGGACAGGGATTGAAAGCTACAATGCAATAGATGGAGCATTGGGTATTTTTGCTTAGGTAGATCAGCCGACGAGCTCGGGGGTTCTAGAGCTTGATTTCTCTAAGAATTTGGTTGGGAGTAACAGCAGATTCATCTTTGTTTCCCACTTTGGTATCAGGTTTTCATTATATTTCTGTTAGCAATTTTCATTCAAATGGGCTTTTTACTTTGTATAGTTAAACTGGAATTTATTATTAAACGGGGATTGATAAGCCTTAGGGTTTTACGAACTAATTCTAATTTATGGAGTCCAATTTTTGTAGCTTTAGCTGCTAGTTTTTCTTTATTTACATGCAGATCCTTTTAGCAGTCAAATGAATATACTTATAGATAGATATAATAAAGACTTTGTATACCTTAGTTTGAGTAACTAATACTTCAAATACAGAATCTTGTGTTAGGAATTTATTTACTTACTTAATAATTAATACATTCAAGCACTCAGCTTTGTTTATAAATCATAAATAAAAGCATAGTATTTCATTTGTTTTCCTTTCTTTATTGTATTAAGATTAGAATCGTGCTACCTTCAGAAAGAAATCTCTTAATTTTCGAGAACATGGTTTTCGCTTAAGACCTTGTAATGCCTTGAATCAGATTTAAGGCTTTATCCAGTTATCACTTTTTGGTAGTATTATTTTAATTCCATTTTACTATTTAGAACCCATCTTTCACATTCAGGGCCTTACCTTATTTTCTTTAAACTATTTGTGAAAACTCGTTTACCGGTTTGGACTTTACCTTCTTTTCTATAAACTATTTGTGAAAACTCATTTACCATTTGGACTTTACCTCTTAATAATTACTCAGAAGTTTGGTAACACCTGAGAGTAACTTCACCATTATCGTGGACATCTTTTCTAAACCCGTTTCTTTTTTTTTACTATCTATTACGAATACAGAACTAACATTTTAATCTATTGCTTTGTTTTTTTTTTCTTACCACCGATTTAGGAACGAACCCGATAGGTTTTAGGTTGTTTTCATAAAACATTTGGATTTTTGTTTGTTTATCAAGGAGTTAGCTAGGGTTAGGGTTCAGGTAACGATAATAGATCCTCTAGTTAAGAAAAGAACTTCCAGACAAGGAATGAAGTCAAACAAAAGTATTTACTATTTATTTTATCATAGAATTTACAGTTGAAATCTTTGAAGATGGAAACAATTTTTTTTTTATTAATTTTCACCTTCAGAATGCACCTTCAGGGCTACTAAGAATATATTAATTTACTAAGCTTTTCAACCTTGCAAATCGATTCAGGGATATGGCTATAGCCATCCATGATTCGTGTAAAACATTACATCCTATTTTTCTTTCCTTACAGAAGTAAAATAATGAAAATTATTCTTTTTCGCAGAGATAATACTTTCTAGTTTCCTTCAATCAAATGAAATGTGGTTGCAGGATAAAATTCATAAACAAATTTAAGTTTGTAGAAGTAAAAATCCCCAGGATGAGCCATAAAATATTAACGTCGAAGCTAAGGGATTCTTCGCAGCTCGTTTCAAAAAATATATATTATATATATATCAACGCAGAAGTTGAGAGATACTTCGCGGATCCAAAACAAGATCTTGCCAAATCTAAGAAAACCCTACATTTTTTTCAGTTTCTAAAACTATTAGACAAAACCTTTTAAAATCGGAAGTTCATTTTCAAAACATACAATCATCTAATATCGTTTTAAATCATAGTCTTCCTTGCAACACTTTGGACTAAACCCTCACACCGTGGGACTCCAGGGACAGCCATGGCATACCTGGCTGTCTGCATTGATACCATCGCATGGGAGAAACTCACTCCAGAGTAACATCTAATTTCCACCTGCAGATCAATCTCACACTTTAGTTTCTTCAACAGAAAACGTATGCCTTGGCTGCATTTTTTTTACTAAGTTATAAACTATTGTTCTTACCTACAAAAATAAAATCTCGGGTATGGAATTGTTGCACTTTTTAACAAAGCACTCAGTGAAATCTCGCGCGCCAGCGTTGTGGGGAAAATAGTTCCAACGACTATCATGTTTCACCGAGCAGGTTCCATGGCATGGTTTTGATGGAGACTTAGGTCCTCGAATTTATTGCTTAGTATTAGAGCCTCTCAACCATGTAGGCCGAGAACTTTTCCTCCTCCCAGACCCAGTGAATGAATAGCTCAAAACCCTCGAGAAGTATCTCGGGACAGCAAGAGCCGAAAATTTATTACAACAGCCTGTCCTCCACCTTGTGATACGGCCTCTATTAATTACTGTCATAAAAACCCTCGAATATCTTTTCTACTTTTCATCATTACAAATTTTTACTTATGTTAGACCCTTGGTACTATAGTTGGGGAAAACTTGGGTTTTCTTCCACCTTGGAGTTTTTCCTAGGGCCTTAAAACTCCCCCCCACTTTCCTTTACATCAACCCTTGGGGTATTTTGGGGGTTAACTTAATGCCTGCCATTTAGTATTCATCTAGGAGATGTCCTTGGCTTTGACCTTTAGGAACCTATTTCAAAAAAAAGAGGTGTATGTGTTAGCTTAATTAAGCTAAGTATGCCAAGGCTGTCCCAAGATTCCTTTAAGAATAAGTGTTGTCCGCAGAATCTCCAATGAAGCCTTATTAGCATACATGATTTTTATTATGTTGCTTTATGGCTAAATAATCATCATGCAGCAAAAGCAACCTTGTAGGAACCTTTTTAAAGGACTTGGTACTTTTGTTTTTTTGATAAATACATTAGAGTACAGGAAAAAGCAGCATCATCCAACAATCTTAAGCTTGGAGTTAACTCATAGCAATCTCTAGGAGTAGAAAGGGTTGAAGCTTTAATATACAGCCAGGACAACCACAAGCATAGAACGTAGTGATCAATCAACTTTCTTTTAGAATGAAGTCTTTTGGCTTTTGAAGTTATAATTTGTACAGTGATGTGCGTATGCGCATAAAGTAATTTCTGTGTTTGGATTCCTAGAGCATGTTAGATAAAAGAAAAGAAAAAATTATGCCAAGAACAAAGAAGTAAATCTTTTTTTTATTTTATGAAATTTGAGGTGCATGTATGTGTTAGCTTAATTAAGCTAAGTATGCCAAGGTTGTCCGAAGATTCCTTTAAGCATAAGTGTTGTCCGCAGAATCTCCAAGGAAGCCTTATTAGCATACATGCTTTTCATTATGTTGCTTTATGGCTAAATAATCATCATGCAGCAGAAGCAACCTTGTAGGAACCTTTTTAAAGGACTTGGTACTTTTGTTTTTTTGATAAATACATTAGAGTACAGGAAAAAGCAGCATCATCCAACAATCTTAAGCTTGGAGTTAACTCATAACAATCTCTAGGAGTAGAAAGGGTTGAAGCTTTAATATACATCCAAGACAACCACAAGCATAGAACGTAGTGATCAATCAACTTTCTTTTAGAATGAAATCTTTTGGCTTTTGAAGTTATCATTTGTACAATGATGTGCGTATGTGCATAAAGTAATTTCTATGTTTGGAGTCCTAGAGCATGTTAGATAAAAGAAAAGAAAAAAAATTATGTCAAGAACAAAGAAGTAAATCTTTTTTTTTTTATTTTATGAAATTTGAGGTGCATTACATATGGTATCAAAGCTGTGTTACAACACTCGGCCTGTAGCGGCCAAAAACAATTCCACTGTTATAAAAAGATTTTTAACTAGTGATATTTTTTATTTTGTGTTTTACTCTTACTAATTACAGGGTCAAGAAACAAACTATGTTAACAGGGATAAATGGCATAGTTCGGGATGCCTGAAGAGACACCCCCACCAGAAGGTCCTGGAGGAAACAGACTTTGGGTGCAGCTGAATGAAAGCAGAGATAATGTTGAGGAATTAAGGGCAGAGTTGAGAAAGGTTAGGGAGGAAAATGAACGGATAATGAAGGCTCAAGAGGAATTGAATACTATCTTACTAGCCAAGATTCATAGTAATGAGAAGGATAAAAATAAGGAAGGAAAGGCAGCTACACCCCCTAAACAAAAGGGGAGAAAGTTGGATTTTTCTAGCCATAGGACTGAAACATCCAGTGATGAATCCTTAAAGCAAGAACATGGAGATTCCATCGAAAGCAATGACCAGCATAAAGGTAAGAGGAAATACAAACCATATGAGGATATTTCAGGGGAATTTAAGAAAATCAAACCCCCCATGTTTAATGGCGAAATGGAAAAAGGTGAAGAAGTTGAAGCCTGGTTATCAGGCATGAAGAAATATTTTCAGATATACAACTATTCTGATAAACTTAAGGCAAAAATGGCCATATACAACCTAAGTGGAAAGGCTGATATATGGTGGAAGGACATTAAGAAAGTTAAAGACATAAAGGAACGGGGAGTGAATTGGGAAACCTTTAAAAAGTTATTTAAAGAGAAATATCTTTCAAAGCAATTTTATGAAGAAAAGCAAAAGGAATTCTACGAATTGAAATTACGAACCATGAATATGAAAGAACTCAGTAGTAAATTTCTGAGTCTACTCCGTTATGTGCCTTATATAGTTGAAGAAAAGCCAAAGATACAGTGCTTCCTCAGCTGTTTGCCTACCCCGTTCAAGGAATGAATTGAATTTGATAACCCAAAGACATTAGAAGAAACCATGAGGAAGGCGAACTACTATTATGAACAGAGCAAAAAACGAAGAGAAAGTATGTCGAGCTGGAATGTGAAGAAAAGGGATAACTTCCAGAGAAACAATAATCATAAATTTCATCGAAATACTGGAAGTAATTACAGGGGATATTAGGGTAACAACCACAAAAATTACAAACCCCAACCTCCTGCTATAAGAGAAAGAGAACCCTTTAATAAGCCTGCTGCTCAGAAAGATCCATTAAAGTGTTGGGAATGTGGTGACCCACATTATTTTAAGGACTTCCCTAAAAGAAACAGAACTTTTAATAAGGTTCACTCTCTGCAAGAAACCATTACTGTTGGAGACATGGCGAGGAGCATGCCTAGAATCAACGCTGCACTAGAAAATCGGCAGGCAGATCACCAAACATCCATGGTTGAAATTCCAGGTATGTTAAAGAATCATCCTATCTCTATATTAATCGATTCGGGTGCAAGTTTAAGTTATGTAGCACCCAGAATTGTAGAATTATGTAATCTAGTACCTGAAAATTTTGAAAAATCATGGTTGGTACAGCTAGCTATAGGTACTAAACGCAAGGTCACAAGTCATGTTAAAAATTGTGAATTTATGATGAATGAATTAAAAACGAGTGCAAATCTGAATATTCTTCCTTTAGGTTCTTATGATTTGTTGATTGGAATGGACTGGTTAGAGGAAAAGAAAGTTATTTTAAATTGTCTTGATAAAACTTTCACTTGCACAGATGCTTCAGGGAATATAGTTAAAGTAACATGAATTCCTAGAAAAACCACCCTTAGACAAATATCAGCTTTACAATTAAAAAGATGTGTAAGAAAGGGGTGTAAGGTTTTTGCTATTTACATAATGGATAGCAGTGAATCTGAAAGTAAACTAAATTTAGATGATATACCAATTTTACAAGAGTTTAAAGACATATTTCTACAAGAAATTCAATAACTGCCTCCAAAAAGGGATATAGATTTCACGATCGATCTAATACCCGGAGCAGTACCAGCCTCTGAGGCCCCATACAGAATGAATGTAATTGAACTCACGGAGTTAAAAACTCATTTACAAGAACTTTTAGATAAGAAATATGTTCGTCCCAGTGTTTCCCCTTGGGGAGCACCATTGTTATTTGTAAAGAAAAAGGACGGAACCTTAAGGTTATGCATAGATTACAGGCAATTGAATAAAATGACCATAAAGAACCGACACCCCTTGCCTCGGATTGACGACCTATTCGATCAACTCCAAGGGGCGACCATCTTCTCAAAAATAGATCTAAGATCTGGTTACCATCAGGTACGGATCAAGGATGAAGACATCTTCAAAACAACCTTTCGAACTCGTTATGGTCATTACGAGTTCGTTGTAATTCCATTTGGATTAACAAACGTACCTGCAGCTTTTATGAGTTTAATGAATAATATTTTTAATGACTATTTGGATAAATTTGCCATTGTCTTCATTGATGACAGACTAATTTATTCAAAGAACGAGCAGGAGCACGAAGAACATTTAAGAACAGTGCTGAAAATTTTAAGAGAACAAAAATTGGTTGCTAAGTTCAACAAGTGTGACTTTTATAAAGACAGAATTCATTATCTCGGACACGTAGTGTCTAAAGATGGAATCTCGGTCGACCCCGATAAAATTAAAGCTATCATGGAATGGCCAATCCCTAAAAATGTAACCGATATAAGATCTTTTATGGGGATGACAGGCTACTATCGGAGATTCATTTAGGGGTTTTCAAAAATAGCCTACCCCATAACCTCGCTACAAAAGAAAGGGAAAAGATTTGATTGGAACAAAAAGTGTATGGAAAGTTTTAATAAAATAAAACATCTTTTAACTACTGCTCCTATATTAAAAATTTCCGATCCATTAAAAGATTTTGTCATATGCACTGATGCATGTAACGAAGGATTAGGCAGAGTATTAACTCAGGAAAACCATGTTATAGCCTACGAATCCCGAAAATTAAAGGATCATGAGAAAAACTATGCTACTCATGATTTGGAACTTGCTGCAATTATTCACGCCTTAAAAATGTGGCGACACTACTTAATCGAAAGAAGATTTTTACTTATGTCTGATAATGTAAGCTTAAAATATTTATTTGACCAACATAATTTAAACGCTAGACAAGCCCAGTGGCTGTCCTTTTTAAGTGGATACGACTTTGAAATAAAACATATAAAGGGTAAAGAAAACAAGGTTGCAGACGCTTTAAGCCGTCATGCAAACTTGTTGTATGTAAGCAGTAATTACGAATCTGATCTGGAAAAATAGATTTTAAATGTGGAAAACTTTGATAAAGAATACCAGATTTTAAAAAGGAAAACTGTTGAAAATGAAAGAGATCAGTTAAGGATTGATTTTCGTGTTAACGAAAGAGGTTTACTGTTGTTTAAAAGCAGACTTTACATACCCAATTCTATAGAAATTAAGTTAACCATTTTAAATGAATTACATAAACAACCCTATTCAGGGCACCCAGGGTATCAAAAGATGATTACCATGGCTAAAAAGGATTTTTACTGGCCAAACATGAAAAATGAAATAGCATAATACTTAGCACGTTGTTTAGAATGCCAGCAAGTCAGGGCTAAACACCAACATCCAGCTGGATTACTGCAGCCATTACCCATTCCGAAAATGGAAATGGGAAACGATCAGCATGGATTTTAGAACTGGTTTACCAAGAAATTTCAGGCAACATGATCCGATCATGCTTGTAGTAGACAAATTAAGCAAAGCTACCCACTTTATTCCAGTGAAGTCTACATATAAAGCTGTTAACATTGCAAATATTTTTATGAATGAGATATTCAGGCTGCATGGCATACCAAAGGTGATAGTCTCGGATAGAGACGCAAAATTTACAAGTAATTTTTGGAAAGCATTGTTTAAAGGTTTGGGAACTTAGTTGAATTTTAGCACTGCATACCATCCACAAACGGATGGGAAGACTGAAAGAGTCAACTAGTTTTTGGAAGACATGCTAAGGATATATGTTATGAACACACCCAGTAAGTGGGAAGACTATTTGCATTTAGTAGAATTTGCGTATAATAATAATTTTCAATTTTCTGCAGGTAGGAGTCCATTTGAAGTTTTATATGGACGAAGGTGCAATACTCCAATCTCATGGAGTAGCCCAATAGATAGGCTAATGTTAGGACCTGAACTATTAAGGGAAATGGAACTGACTGTGCAACAGGTACAACAAAATTTAAAAGCTGCCCAAGACAGACAAAAAAGTTATGCTGATTTAAAACGAACTCCTAAAGAGTTCCAGGTGGGTGACCATGTTTACATAAAGGTAAATCCTAAGAAAAGTTCCTTAAGGCTGGGTAAGTATTCCAAATTGGCACCCCGGTTTTGCGGGCCATTTGAAATTTTGGCAAGAATAGGTCCAGTAGCATACCAACTAGCCCTGCCACCTAATATTAGGGTGCATAATGTATTCCATGTTTCAATTCTGAAAAGATATATTCATGATGCCTCACACGTAATTGATTGGAATGTAATCCAAGTGGAACCGAAAGGAGAGTTTCAGGTGGGACCGAAATGCATTCTCAACAAGAGAGAAATCACTCTCCGAAAACATATCATCGGACAAGTCAAGGTGCAATGGGAGCACCTTAGTCTGGAAGAAGCTACTTGGGAGCTAGAAAGCAATATGTGGGAGGAATATCCAAACTGGTTCCAAGAAGAGCTTATGAAGGATGAATAACTAATGTAACACCGAGTACGGTGTTACCTTCTAAGGGGAGGTGTATGTAACACCCCCAAAATAATAAACATTTTTATTATTTCTGCTGGTAAAAGAAAATTAAGAACAATTATTATTTTATTATTTTGACTAAGAAGTCAAAATGAAACAAATTGTATTGAAGATATTATTTTTAATTAATATAATAAAACAGGAGACAAGGATGGATCTAGCTGTTGAAGAGTGTCTGCTGAACTACTTGAGGAAAAAGACAAGTGCCAAATACTGTTAAGGATGCAGGAGGCATCATCCCTAAAAATCAGGCCTCCACTCCCAGTTGAGTGCTGAAGAGCAGGAGGTTCATTAATGGCCAAGACCTAGGCAAATACTACAAATTGTAAATTCCATGAGCAGCAAGAGGCTAGCATTGGACAGGGATTGAAAGTTACAATGCAAGAGATGGAGCATTGGGTATTTTTGCTTAGGTAGTTCAGCCGACGAGCTCGGGGGTTCTAGAGCTTGATTGCTCTAGGAATTTGGTTGGGAGGAATCGCAGAGTCATCTTTGTTTCCCACTTTGGTATCAGGTTTTCATTATATTTCTATTAGCAATTTTAATTCAAATGGGCTTATTACTTTGTACAGTTAAACTGGAATTTATTATTAAATAGGGATTGATAAGCCTTAAGGTTTTACGAACTAATTCTAATTTATGGAGTCCAATTTTTGTAGCTTTAGCTGCTAGTTTTTCTTTATTTACATGTAGATCCTTTTAGCAGTCAAATGAATATACTTATAGATAGATATAATAAAGACTTTGTATACCTTAGTTTGAGTAACTAATACTTCAAATACAGAATCTTGTGTTAGGAATTTATTTACTTACTTAATAATTAATACATTCAAGCACTCAGCTTTATTTATAAATCATAAATAAAAGCATAGTATTTCATTTGTTTTCCTTTCTTTACTGTATTAAGATTAGAATCGTGCTACCTTCAAAAACAAATCTTTTAATTTTCGAGAACATGGTTTTCGCTTAAGACCTTGTAATGCCTTGAATCAGATTTAAGGCTTTATCCAGTTATCACTTTTTGGTAGTATTATTTTAATTCCATTTTACTATTTAGAACCCATCTTTCACATTCAGGGCCTTACCTTCTTTTCTTTAAACTATTTGTGAAAACTCGTTTACTGGTTTGGACTTTACCTTCTTTTCTATAAACTATTTGTGAAAACTCATTTACCGTTTGGACTTTACCTCTTAATAATTACTCAGAAGTTTGGTAACACCTTAGAGTAACTTCACCATTATCATGGACATCTTTTCTAAACCCGTTTCTCTTTTTTTACTATCTATTACGAATACAGAACTAACATTTTGATCTATTGCTTTGTTTTGTTTTTTTTCTTACCACCGATTTAGGTTAAGAAAAGCACTTCCAGACAAGGAATGAAGTCAAACAAAAGTATTTACTATTTCTTTTATCATAGAATTTACAGTTGAAAACTTTGAAAACGGAAACAAAAAAAATTTATTAATTTTCACCTTCAGAATGCGCCTCTAAGAATATATTAATTTACTAAGCTTTTCAACCTTGCAAATCGATTCAGGGATATGGCTATAGCCATCCGTGATTCATGTAAAACATTACATCTTATTTTTCTTTCCTTACAGAAGTGAAATAATGAAAATTATTATTTTTCGCAGAGATAATACTTTCTAGTTTCTTTCAATCAAATGTAATGTGGTTGCAGGATAAAATTCATAAACAAATTTAAGTTTGTAGAAGTAAAAATCCCCAGGATGGGCCATAAAATATTAATGCCGAAGCTAAGGGATGCTTCGCAGCTCGTTTCAAAAAAAAAAAAATTAATAATATATATATCAACGCAAAAGTTGAGAGATACTTCGTGGATCTAAAACAAAATCTTGCCAAATCTGAGAAAACCCTACATTTTTTTCAGTTTCTAAAACTATCATACAAAACCTTTTAAAACCGGAAGTTCATTGTCAAAACATACAATCATCTAGTATCGTTTTAAATCATAGTCTTCCTTGCAGCACTTTGGACTAAACCCTCACACCGTGGGACTCGAGGGACAGCCATGGCATACCTGGTTGTCTGATTGATACCATCGCATGGGAGAAGCTCACTCCAGAGTACCGTCCAATTGCCACCTGCAGATCAATCTCACACTTTAGTTTCTTCAACAGAAAACGTATGCCTTGGCTGCATTTTTTGGACTAAGTTATAAACTATTGTTCTTACCTTCAAAAATAAAATCTCGGGTATGGAATTGCTACACTTTTTAACCAAGCACTCAGTGAAATCTCGCGCGCCAACGTTGTGTGGAAAATAGTTCCAACGACTATCGTGTTTCACCGAGCAGGTTCCATGGCATGGTTTTGATGGAGACTTGGGTCCTCGAATTTATTGCTTAGTATTAGAGCCTCTCATCCATGGCGGCCGAGAACTTTTCCTCCTCCCAAACCGAATGAATGAATAGCTCCAAACCCTCGAGAAGTATCTGAGGACAGCAAGAGCCAAAAATTTATCACGACAGCCTGTCCTCCACCTTGTGATACGACCTCTATTAATTACTGACATAAAAACCCTCGAATATCTCTTCTACTTTTCATCATTACAAATTTTTATTTATGTTAGACCCTCGGTACCATAGTTGGGGATCACTTGGGTTTTCTTCCACCATTGGATTTTTTCCTAAGGCCTTAAAACTTCCCCCCACTTTCCTTTACATCAACCCTTGGGGTATTTTGGGGGTTAACTTAATGCCTGCCATTTAGTCTTCATCTAGGAGATGTCCTTGGCTTTGACCTTTAGGAACCTGTTTCAAAAAAAAGAGGTGTATGTGTTAGCTTAATTAAGCTAAGTATGCCAAGGTTGTCTGAAGATTCCTTTAAGCATAAGTGTTGTCCGCAGAATCTCCAACGAAGCCTTATTAGCATACATGCTTTTCATTATGTTGCTTTATGGCTAAATAATCATCATGCAACAGAAGCAACCTTGTAGGAACCTTTTTAAAGGACTTGGTACTTTTCTTTTTTTGATAAATACATTAGAGTACAGGAAAAAGCAGCATCATCCATGTATTATTTTTATAAAAAAAAATTATAAATGTTTATTTCTAATTTGGAACAAACTAAAATCAATAGATACAGTAGACTTGTTTCATCCTCCTACAATCTAGGAAAAACAAGAAAAAACATACTTGATAGTCCACCACAAATTCTAAAATACTAAAATATAAACACCTATTGATGTAGTTAAAGAAAGAGCAAAAGTGTTAGTCTATCCATGTGTTATTTTTATAAAAAAATTTATAAATTTTTATTTCTAATTTGGAACAAACAAGACCATAAAATCAATCGGGATAGTACACTTGTTTCATCTTCCTATAATCAATCATGACAATACACTTGTTTCATCTTCCTACAATCTTGACAATACACTTGTTTCATCTTCCTGCAATCTAGGAAAAAAAAAAGCATACTTGCTAGTCCACCTCAAATTCTAAAATATAAACACTTATTGATGTAGTTAAAGAAAAGCAAAAATGTGAGTCTATTAATTACTTGAGTTAAATCCACTATTTCAAGAATGGATATGTCCTCTAAAAACTTATAAAAATTAAATCAACTTACAAATCTAATCTAGATCCATGGATCTATCCTCCAAATAATATAAAAATTAAATCCAAATCCAAATCCAAATCATTTCCTATTTAAACTGATTGATAGAAAATTATATCAACGTACAAATCTAAATTAAATCCAAATCCAAATCATTTCCTATTTAAAATGGTTGATGGAAAATTAAATCAACATACAAATCTAGATCCATGGATCTATCCTCCAAATCTAAATCTAAATCTGTTCCTGTTTAAATCCAAATCCAAATCTGTTCCTATTTAAAATGATTCATGGATTTGGAAGAAGAGAAAAAGTGTGAGTCTATTAATTACTTGAGCTAGATCCACTATTTCAAGAATGGATCTGAGGTTTAGAGACGTTTCAGAGGCTCCAAGAACTGCTACAGAACGGCTGTGAGGGTTTTTGAATTATGCAGGCATTAACTGAGCTCGTACAGAGCTCCCTCTCCTTGAATCGGGCTCGGAGGACCTTTGCGCGCGCGAGAGGATGTGTGGGGAATCTCTTGGATGTGCTGAGCGATTTTTGGTATGGTAGTGGGCACCTATTTTGGCTGAGAGCTCCTTTTGAGATAATGATTTTTTTGACCCGAGATATGATGGGCTCCAAGAACTCCAAGAATTGCTCCAAGAACTGCTACAGAACGGCTGTGAGGGTTTTTGAATTGTGCAGGCATTAACTGAGCTCGTACAAAGCTCCCTCTCCTTGAATCGGGCTCGGAGGACCTTTGCGCGCGAGAGAGGATGTGTGGGGAATCTCTTGGATGTGCTGAGCGATTTTTGGTATGGTAGTGGGCACCTATTTTGGCTGAGAGCTCCTTTTTTCTAGAATTCTGACGTCAGGAGATAACAGACTTCCTGTATATTGGGATATGGTGGAGCGGAAGACGCAGACTATATACTTTCAATTTTAACACCCATTTTCATATTGGTGGATTCGGGTTATGAGATACCCTGGCTTGGATCTCATTGCCAATATCCATTGGAATCGATACAGGATTACAATTGATCATGTGAAACCTGATCTGTAGGTGCCACCATGATGTCACATGGACATTTGATCTGCTGCTGTGAGATACAGTGTACTGGTTTTTGGGGCCGTATGGAGTAATAGCTAGGGATTGATGGTGGACGATCGCTGGGGATTGAATCCTCTTTGGAGGAGTTCATGGTGTAGATAGTTGTTGGAGTGTTTTGTGGCATGGGGGGCGATCTACTTTTGATTCTTGATTTTATATTCTGAGATACTGTTCTGTCCGAGCTGATGATGCTTGTCTGGGGCCAGGGATTGCTGATATCTGTCTGTTTTTGGTGCCTGGGATTGGTGAACCGGCTGTACTGAGGGCACGTATGGGGTGGGGTGATGGAGGATGTGGCTTACACCTCTGCTGGGGTACATGTCAGTGGGAATGTTGCTGCTGGAATAGACACTGCGATGGCAGATGGATCAGGGGCTATGACTGGACTCTCCATGAATGGTGGGGGGCCAGCGGTCTTTTATGGGCCTGAGGTAGCGCGGGATAGGGTTGGACATCTTCTTGAATTACCTAACTCTATCGGGGAGACTTTTCATCGATCCGGGGTTCCTACGAAGGCTGATTCTCATCGATTTTCTGCGAAGCGGGTTAAAGATCGAAAGAGACCGGATAAGTTGGTGCTGGGGGTGGATGTTACGATGGAAGAGGCGGAGGATTTCACACACACCGCAGTGGTTGGACATGTTCGGGGCAGAAGAATTGGACGCGGTTTCCTTCAACGTTGGGCGGCTGAGCAGTGGAAGGATTTGGTGTCTTCTGCTCCTGAGATACGGGTGTTGACGAAGGGTTGGTTCTCTTGTATACTACCGAACCAGGGGGAGGTTGATAAAGTCTTAAGACGACATTGGTCGATGATGGGCGTCCCTATCATCCTGAAAAGATGGACTCCCTTTTTCGACACTAAATCGGAGAAAATAGATGCAGAACCGCTGTGGGTGAAGCTTCTTGGATTCCCCATGCATCTATGGAATGAAAATCGGTTTGCTGAGATTGGAAATTTTCTTGGTGATTATGTGTGTACGGATTACTCCCACCATGAGACTGGAAATTATACGGTGGCTAAGATTTTGGTAAAAATCGACCTTCGACAGGGGCTCTCTGCTGAGATTAACATACAATCCAAGGATGGGGACTTTGTTCAACTTCTGGATTATGTGGGGGTGTCGTTTAGGTGCCACCGCTGCCACGATCATGGACATTTGGTAGCCAGCTGCCCCTTAACGTTTCGGGCATGTAAGCCAATGGTCGGGGAAGGAGCTGCTGATCGTGTTGATCCTTTGTTGAAGGTGAATCCTCAGCAGGTGAGGGTTGATGGACGTGGGCCTGCACTTGCTCGTGGAGAGCACTCTGCTACTGGGGTATCATCTGATCGTGGGATTCCTGGTGATCAGGAAACCCTGCCTCCATCAGAGAACATTGAATTGGAGACTATTGGATCTGATGATTCTGATGATGTGGGGGCCACTATTACTGCAACCTCTTTGACTCGGGCCTACACCAGCGAACAAAGGGAGATGTCCATTTTACGAGGGGGATCATCTACGAACCCCCAGGGTATGTCTCACTTCATTTCACCTGTTGATTCCATTTTATTTGTCTCTGATGATTTGGGGGGGGGTAGTCATGGGCCCCCTCCACTCGCATGTACCGATTTACATAGTCCAGTTGCTACTTGTTTGATGTCTGATGCGGACTATGCATCCACACCGTCCATGGTATCCACCAAACACTCCAGCTGTTCTGTGGGACGAAGTATCCGCTACGCTCTTAGAAATAGGGAGATAGTTGCTGCCGGATCGGGGGGGAGGGGACTTCCTGATTTGGATCTTAGTATTGGGGGTAAGGGACGGGGACAAAAATCCCTCTTATCAAAGGCACAGGATCGAGCTAAGGTTGACTTAGTGATGGGCACACAATCTTCCATTGAGTGGGCACTTAGAGCAGAGAAAGCCCTGGATGGGGGTCTCTAATGAAAATTATGTCCTTTAACTGTCGCGGGTTGGTGAGTCCCATTAAAAAATCGTCTCTTAGGAGGTTGGTGGACTTAAATCAACCAGATATATTACTGTTGCAGGAAACTTTGGGTGGCAGTGTGGATGTTGTTCGGACTTTAGAATCTTTGCTTCCAGGATGGAAGTTTGTAGGAGTGGATGCACGGGGGCGTTCTGGAGGGTTGGCCTCGGGGTGGAAGGTGAAGAGCTGTAGATATGACTGTTCTTGGGGTATCCCTTCTGGTATCGGTTTGGAAGTTTGGGATGCTGAGATTGGTAGGTTGATCACGGTCCTCAATATCTACGGGCCATATTCAAATAGGGATGGATTCTGGGATTCCTTGTTAAGTATGAATATTTTTGAAGGCAGGGATGTGATTCTGGGAGGGGATTTAAATCTCTCGCTGGGGTCTTCTGAAGTGTGGGGGCCTCGGGCTGCACCGGATACATTGGCAAATTTTTTCATTCAAGCCTTCGCCAGGAAGGATCTACTTGACATACTACCTACAAAGTTAACTCCAACTTGGTGTAATAAGCGAGCTGGGGACCATAGGGTAGCTAAAAGACTGGATAGGTTTTTGGTGGCTGATGTATTAGTACTAGGGGTTGATGTTGTCCGGCAGTGGGTAGGGTCGGGTGGGGTATCTGATCACTGCCCCATATTTCTGGAGTTAAGAGGCAGAAGTAAAAAACCCCCAAGTCCTTTCAAATTCAATCCTAGCTGGCTGAAGGAGGAGGATTTTCATAACATGGTTTAGAATTTGTGGGTTCATCGACCTATAGATTCATTAGAGTATGCGGGTGCACACTTTCAGCATAATCTACAGCGCATAAAAGAGGCCACTATCCTATGGGCACATGATAAACGGGTTCGTGATGAGTAGAATCTGCAGACTGCTGAGTTGAATATCGATAAACTGATTCATTGCCCGGGCATGGGCTTTATGGATGATCAGCAGAAAGGTGAGTTGATGGAATGGGAGAAACGCATAAACGAGATTCTGTGTGAGCGAGAAGAGATGTGGAGAATGAAAAGTAGGGCGACCTGGCTACAGTGCGGTGATGAGAACACAAAAAATTTTCAAGCATATGCAAAAGGGAGAAAATCGACTAACTCTATCTGGGAACTATCTTCTGCTGAAGGGGAACGGGTCTCCAGTTTTGATGGATTGGCGGAGTTGGGTGTTAGACACTTTGGAGATTTATTCACTGCACAACCTGGGGCCTCTATTGCTGAGGTAATTCGTGTGACTCAGCTTTTCCCTCGTTTTGTGGGGGAGGAAGATAATCGATTGTTGATGGAGGAAGTGTTGCCGAATGAGCTGTTGCAGGTAATGCATTCCTTTCAGAAAGATAAAAGCCCTGGGCCAGATGGTTGGCCTATCGAATTCTTCTTGGGATTCTATGACCTCTTCGGGGAGGAATTATTGAATGTGGTGGAAGAATCGCGGAAGGCTGGGTTTGTACATGGTCCATTTAATTTGACTTTTATTGCTCTTATACCAAAATCGGACAAGCCCGAATACTTTGATGAATTCAGACCTATCTCTCTCTGCAATTGTATCTATAAGATCATCTCTAAGGTTATGGCGAGGAGACTCAAGAATATTTTGTCTCAGCATATCTCTTGTGAACAATTTGGCTTCTTGGAAGGTCGACAAATTCATGAGGCCATCGGTGTTGCCCAGGAAGGATTACACACTCTGAAAGTGCAGAAATAGAAGGGTGCTGTGATCAAGATTGATCTTTCAAAAGCATTTGACAGAGTTAGTTGGCTCTATCTCCGGATGCTCCTTACTCACCTGGGTTTCTGTTATGAATTTATCCAATGGATTATGGCCTGCATCACTACGGTGAGCTTTGCTGTATTGATCAATGGCTCTGCGAGTCCATTCTTCCATGCGGGAAGGGGCCTTAGACAGGGATGCCCACTTTCTCCGATGTTGTTCCTCCTTGTTGCTGAAGGACTCAGTCGTTTTATACTGAAAGCAAAAGCTGATGGTTCCTTTCGTGGAATATCCATTTCTCAGGTAGTGTATATCTCTCATCTCCTATTTGTTGATGACATTCTGATCTTTTGTGATGGCACCCGACAAGATATTGATAAGGTGGTTGAAGGTCTCAATTTAGTGCAAATAGCTACGAGTATGTTAGTGAACATTGACAAGTCATCAATCACTTGTTCGCATTTATCGAGCAGGAGATTCACTATTTGGCACTTAGACTACCTTACAGGACATTGGATATCGATGATGGCTTAAAGTACCTTGGCTTTCACTTGAAACCAAATGCATATCAGAAGGCTGATTGGTACTGGTTATTAGCTAAATTAGAACAGCGACTACTTGGATGGAGTCATAAATGGCTCTCACGGGCTAGGAGGATGGTTCTGATTAAATCTGTTTTGGAAGCAATCCCGGTGTATTGGCTGTCTCTAGCTTGGATTCCCAAAGGAGTATTGGAATAGATACGACGGTTGTGTTTTGATTTTCTTTGGAAGGGTAAGTGTGACAAACGAGCGTTGGTGTGGGTCAGATGGGAAAAACTTGCGATCCCAAAAGTACTGGGAGGATGGGGGTTAAAGAATATATTTATGTTCGCAAAAGCCTTGGGGGCCAAGGTGTCGTGGCGACTTATTCACACACAGAGCCTCTGGACTAGAGTGGTATATCATAAATATATTGCCCCACTTACTCTACTTGAATGGATCAGGCTGGGCAATAAGACGAGGGCAAATTGCTCTGTGGTTTGGAAAGCGGTGGTGCAGAATTTCCATTTGGTAGGATCTGGATTAGTGTGGCAGGTTGGAAATGGGAGACTTATTCGTATAGGACTGGACCCTTGGGTTGGCTGTAGGGGTGGCCATGTCCTTCATGTGGATTTGAGGAATATATTGGCAGAAAGGGGTTGTCATTTCTTGGCTGATATTGCGGGTCCGAGAACATCTACACTTTGGCATCAGGGATGGAACACTGCACAAAGACTGGAGATCCCTGGTGATATGCATGGGGCTTGGGCGGATTATCTTCGGCACTTAAGACTATCGTATATACGACTGACAAATAGGACTGATGAACTGATTTGGGACCATCATCCCTCTGGAAAATACTCCCCTAAGAATGGATATATTCAGTTGAATGTGGATGTACATAACAGGGGATTGGTGTGGTGGTGGAAACATCTGTGGAAGCTAAAGTGTCCAGGTAAAACAAAACTACTCTTCTTGGCAATTCTGGAACAACGGGCCCCAACCTGGGACATTCTACAAAGACGATTCATACAGGGGCCGGGGTTCTGTCCACTATGTAGGGATGCTGAAGAGACTAGTTCACATCTCTTTGTACATTGTAGGTATTCTCAGGCAGTTTGGGCTGATGCCTGCATATTACTGGATCTCAATGTGGGGTGGCAGGGTGCGAGTGCTCATGAGGCATTCCAACTATGGTGGATATCACATAAGACATCAACCATCTGGGCTTTCCCTTGTATATATTCCTAGGGCATCTGGATTACCAGGAATATGATTATTTTTCAAGATTGCAGGGCTCCAATGGCGAGTGTAGTGGCACAAATCGTGGCTATTACCCTACACTTCAAGGCACCTGTCCCTGTGGTTAGAATGCGACCTGTGTGTGTGGAGTTGATTGACAAATCCATGCCATGGGCTTTTTTTGATGGTGCTTCAATAGACCATCAATCGGAGTGTGGTGGGGGGGGAGTACTATACAAAACAGAGTCTCATTACTTTCATCTGGTGGCTGGATTGGGGAGGGGATCCAATAATTTTGCTGAACTTATGTCTCTCAGGCTGCTGATGTTATTCGCCATTGAACAAGGATGTCTATCTCTACAGGTTTTTGGCGACTCCATGTTAGTTATCAACTGGGCAAAGGAGATCACACACTGCAATGTGATGATACTCTTACCTATCCTGGAGGAGGTGATCCTGTTAAAGCAGTCATTTTATCAAATTTCATTTACACATGTCTACAGGGAGAGGAATGAGATTGCTGATATGCTCTCCAAGGAAGCGACGCAGCAGCACTATCCATTTGGCACTTGGAAGATCACAAATCACACACCCGAGGGCACCAACAGCTATTACCACAGACCTTTTTCACGAAGATAATGAGGCACAGAATTGAGCCATAGCTCAGATATAGGTGACAAGCGCGGGGTTTTCTGTAATGACTGGGATGGACAATAGATGCGATGGAGCAAACGCAGTCTTTGATTGAACCAGCAAGGGACAACATAGTTTTATATATTAATTTGGATATATGTGGGCTGTAGGGACAGTCGTTTACACAGTTATATTTGTAGACCAGCGAACAAGCAAGTGTTTCACTGTTAATTGTAATCTGTAATGGGATATTAGTGGATTGTATGGACAGACGTACTGTATGATGTTCGGGACATCTGTTATGATGTTGATATGGGACAGAAATATGTGACAATGTAGGGATCTTAGTGATTCTATTACATGTGCAGAATGTAATTTTGTTCATTTTATAAAATAAAATTACTGACTTTTTCCAAGAAAAAAAAATTTCAAGAATGGATCTGTCCTATAAAAACTTATAAAAATTAAATCAACTTACAAATCTAAATCCATGGATCTATCCCCAAATAATATAAAAATTAAATCCAAATCTGTTCCTATTTAAAATAATGGATGGAAAATTAAATCAACGTACAAATCTAGATCCATGGATCTATCCTCCAAATAATATAAAAATTAAATCCAAATCCAAATATGTTCCTATTTAAAATGATTCATGGATTTGGCTTTAAATCCAAATCTAAATCTTTTTCCTATTTAAATCCAAATCCAAATCTGTTCCTATTTAAAATGATTCATGGATTTGGTTTTATGTTGGTTTATTAAATATTATAATATATCTTTATTATAGCTATCTTACTTAAAATGATTAATAGACTTGGCTTTATGTTAATTTATTAAATATTAGGATGTATTTGGATTTATGTTGATTTATTAAATATTATGATATATTTTTATTATAGTTATTTTTATTTCAATTTTTCATTAAAAGATCTCAATTTTTTTTTCTTTTAGTGTAATAAGTGTATTGCACTTGCAGAGAGTCTTTATTTTAGATTATTACACTTACACAGAGGCAGGATAGTTTATCACTAATTGATTTAGCTGAAGGGTCATCCCAGACATTCTAGGTCACTCAGTTAAGGTTATTAACTTATTCTAAGATAGTAAAAGGGTCATCCCAAACCTTCTAGCTCAGTTGGGTCAAGTTATCTCTTATCTGATATAGCAAAAGGGTCATCCTAACACTTCTAGCTTAGTCAAGTCATGTTATCACTTCTGTGAGCCAAAAGGAGTTTGATAGGGGCTATCCAACCATTTTTAGCTCTGTCAATTTTTGGCACTTCCCTCGTCTCAATCCTTCCAACTTAGTCAACTTAGGTTATCAGTTAACAGATGTAGTAGAAGGGTCATCCCAACCCTTCTAGCTCAGTCGTGTCAGGTTGGCACTTATCTGAGGTAGCAGAAGGGTCATCCCAACCTTTCCAGCTCAGTCAGGTCAGGTTATTGTTTACCTGAGATAATAATAATAGAGGGGTCATCCCAACCCTTCAAACTCGGTCAGGTGAGGTTATGATTTACTTGAGCAAGCAAGAAGCTAAGTAGTACCAGAAGGGCATAGCCTAAGACCCAGCAATAGTACTGCTCATAATTTTAGAATGACCTCTCTATGTATGATATCAGAAGTACAACTATGGCATCAAAAGTACATTTTGAGAAACTTATTGAAAAGTGGTAGCCGCTGTAGTGTTTTTGGGTTTTTCCTCTCTGCTTGCTCATAATTCTAGTAAGGCCTGTTTACGTATGGAATCATAAGTACATTTTGAGAAATTTGTTGAAATTAAAGTGGTAACAACAAGCTAAGAATACATTTTGAGAAATTTGTTGAAATTGAAGTGGTAACAACAAGCCATGAGGTGTATGTCAGTTGGTTTGTGGTGTAGGTCAGTTGGTTTGAGGGTTTAGTTTTTATTAAGTCATTGGTTCAAACCTCATGGTGAAGGTGGAGAATGGGTAGCTCGAGCCCAGGAATGGGTAGAATGAGTCTTTATTTTAGATTATTACACTTACACAGAGGCGGGATAGTTTATCGCTAATTGATTTAGCTGAAGGCTCATCCCAGACATTCTAGGTCACTCAGTTAAGGTTATTAACTTATTCTAAGATAGTAAAAGGGTCATCCCAAACCTTCTAGCTCAGTTGGGTCAGGTTATCTCTTATCTGATATAGCAAAAGGGTCATCCTAACACTTCTAGCTTAGTCAAGTCATGTTATCACTTCTGTGAGCCAAAAGGAGTTTGATAGGGGCTATCCAACCATTTTTAGCTCTGTCAATTTTTGGCACTTCCCTCATCTCAATCCTTCCAACTTAGTCAACTTAGGTTATCAGTTAACAGATGTAGTAGAAGGGTCATCCCAACCCTTCTAGCTCAGTCGTGTCAGGTTGGCACTTATCTGAGGTAGCAGAAGGGTCATCCCAACCTTTCCAGCTCAGTCAGGTCAGGTTATTGTTTACCTGAGATAATAATAATAGAGGGGTCATCCCAACCCTTCAAACTCGGTCAGGTGAGGTTATGATTTACTTGAGCAAGCAAGAAGCTAAGTGTAGTACCAGAAGGGCATAGCCTGAGACCCAGCAATAGTACTGCTCATAATTTTAGAATGACCTCTCTATGTATGATATCAGAAGTACAACTATGGCATCAAAAGTACATTTTGAGAAACTTATTGAAAAGTGGTAGCCGCTGTAGTGTTTTTGGGTTTTTCCTCTCTGCTTGCTCATAATTCGAGTAAGGCCTGTTTACGTATGGAATCATAAGTACATTTTGAGAAATTTGTTGAAATTAAAGTGGTAACAACAAGCTAAGAATACATTTTGAGAAATTTGTTGAAATTGAAGTGGTAACAACAAGCCATGAGGTGTATGTCAGTTGGTTTGTGGTGTTGGTCAGTTGGTTTGAGGGTTTAGTTTTTATTAAGTCATTGGTTCAAACCTCATGGTGAAGGTGGAGAATGGGTAGCTCGAGCCCAGGGTTTAGTCTGTGTAGGGTTTAGTCTCTATTAAGTCATTGGTTCAAATGGAGAATGGGTGCCCCAAGCCCAAGGTTTAGTCTCTATTAAGTCAGGGTGGGCCTAATGGTTAAGAACATGTGTTATCTCTGAGGAGGTCACAGGTTCAAAACCGGCGGGGGTAGGGTTGCTCATTGGCCTGCTGTGACAAGGCTCGAAGGGTAGGCAACCCCTGGGATAGAGGCTCTCCCTTGGGATAAAGGGTCTTGAGACGTCTCGGCCCCTGCTAAGTCACAAGTTTCTAGTATATCTAGATTGCGGGCTGTTGGATATACCCTTGGGAGGTTGTTGTTCCCATGGTTAAAAAAAAAAGTCAGGGTGGAGGCACTGGCTGACGAGGATAAGTTGTACCGCTGTCATACCATAATCAATTGCACTCATATAAAGAAGCTTCAGTTTTCTTCTGTTATTTAATCTATCAATTATCTGGTGTATGTACAAAGTAATAGTCTTAACAAGGTTACCTCCAATGCTCACTGTCTCTCATTTGTAAATTTTCGTCTGGATGGGGTTTCTGCGAAAACAAATCCATGTAGGGTACTGAAAAGTCATATATAAACAGTGATGAAACACGAGAATTCACTGTAGAGGCAAGGCAATCTTCAAAGTGAATTTTAATGTTTCATTTTTGTAATATTTTCTCATGGCAAACTCATCATTTTTTTTTGTAATTGTGTACTGTTTATGATAGAAAATATACATGAAATTAAATTGTGTACTCTCTATAATAGGAAATATACATGAAATTAAATTGTGTTTAAATATGAGCGAGGAAAAATGATTGGCATATTGGGAGATTTATAAAGAACCGCTCATGACCCACTTTAACTCGTCAAACTTTCTTATGGTAAAAAATAATACATAATAGCAAAGGATTCGATAAGTAAAAATAAATATGTAACATAAAATTCTAATATGAATAAAATACGGGAATAAAATTATATATAATATTTTTATTCACCATAATTTTTCATCTCTACCTTTAAAAAACAATATTGTGAAAGGAAAAGATTGTGAGAGGGACATTTAGTTATTAATATTATTTTAATAAAAAAATAAAAAAGTGTTTAATAGAGAATGATTAATGGTAGGGAAGTATCATAATATGAATAAAATACAGGAATAAGCTTATATATAATATTTTTATTCACCATAATTTTATATTTCTAACTTTAAAAAACAATAATATTGTGAGAGGAATATTTAGTTATTAATATTATTTTAATAAGAAAGTAAAAAAGTATTTAATGGAGAAGGATTAATGGTCGGGAAGTATGAAATTGAATGTTATTTATATTTTATAGTCTTGAAAGAAGATATTTAGTTATTAATAATTATTTTAATAAGAAAGTAAAAATGTATTTACCTGAAAATTATTGGAGAAGGATTAATGATTAAACAATTTGAAATTGAATATTATTTATATTCTAGAGTGTTTAAATAATTAAAATTTAATTTTTAAAAAAATTTCAAAATTTAATTGTTTATTAGAAATATTAAAAATCAAATCTCTCTTTTTAGAGCATTAAGCCATTACAATTTTATTATAAGTTTTTCATTCTTACAATCATCACAATCATTAGAGTAATATTTTCGTTATAATTATAAGTTTTTCAATCTCATAATCATTATAGCAATATCTTCATTATATAATAATTCTAATTTGCATTATATTATAATTTTCATTATACTATTATATTATTATTATATTATAAGTTAAGTTATAATTCTCATTATATTATTATATTATTATTATATTATAATAATATTCTCATTGCACCCAGTGTATCCTATAACGTGTGATATAACCTGATATAAAGTTATAACGTTAGTAACAAGTCAGCAAAAAATAATAGTGATATAGTGAATATTATGAGGGAGATCCTGTAACGTGATATAACGTTATAACGTTAGGAACTTGTTGGCAAAAAATAATAGTGATGGTAACATGTAAGTTTGTCGGGGCCTATCCGCGCAAAATCAAAAGTAATTAAAAATTTCATGTTCGCTCATAACTTATCAAAAATAAAAATAAAAAATAATTAAAAAAAATAAAAGAGAGGGATCCAATTTCTTGAGGGGTAATTTTTTTCTTAATGTGTAAAAAATTTAAGATAAAACAAAAAAAATTACACCTCGAGAAATTGGATCCCTCTGGGTGCTTGATAGATCCAGGTTTGAGATGGATCTACGCTAATTATAAATCTTTCATTCTCATTATATTAAATAAATTAAAATAATACTCAATCTCCCAACTAATCTAGTTAAATCTTTAAAGTTTTAACAACACTCATTATAAACTCGATATCAATATTCATTTAGAATATCTAAATGAAAGGAAAGCATATCACTCCATCCCAACTAATCATATTAAATTCTTAACTTTTAACCATAATCAAAATTAATTCATTATAATAATATTCGCAATTATTTTCATTATGAATTCATTATCAATATCTAATTATTCATATTAGAATAAGATTAAATTTAAGTTCAAAATTAATTCATTATAACAATATCCGCAATTATTTTTATTATGAATTCATTATCAATATCTAATTATTAATATTAAAATAAGATTAAATTTAAATTTTTTTAAGATATTATAAAAATATTTTTATTATAAATTCAATATTTATATATAATTTATTCATATTAGAATTTAATGAGAATAACAATTCATCCCACAATCAATTTAAATAAACTCAATATTCTATTCCATAACCAATAAAATTAAACTCCATTAACTGATCTTTTAAATACGACTTAAACTTAATTTAAAACATAAACTTTAGAAAATTTAAAATATAAACTTTAACTTTTATGATGAAATACCTTCCTCGTAAACCTCAAACCTCAAAAAAGGGGAAAACCAAAAGAAATAAAAAATAAAAGTTATATTTATTTCGTTAAATTAATATGCATCACTTCAGATATTATTGAGCAATCAACCCCATGGTTTGAAGTTAATTAAACATTTCAATCAATCAAATAAATAAATAATAGAAATTTAGAACTGATTTCAATATAATTAAATATTTTAATAGTTTGGATGGTTGGGAGGAAAGATTGTTGCTCTTCGAGTCTCCCCACTCAAATTCAATTCTTGTAAGTGACATGATACTTTTGTTGAATCCCATTGTAATGATTGTATTTCAAACTTTCTTGATTCCTTTGGAATAGGGGAGAGAGTTCTATAGTTGAACAAGAACCGGTAGTGGTGATAGAACCGATGACTGTTACAACCCAAAAAGTGACCAAGAAAATGCCAACTGTCAAACACATATAATTATATAAATATATAAAAAGTTTCCTATTTAAGTTCATTAAGTGTCATTCTGTACAGTAGGCCCACAGCTGTCAACTATAGGACAAAAGGTTGACAACTGAGCAGTCTTGACAAAACCAAAATCAAATCCATCATGTCCCTTCCAAATCCCAACATGCACTGACACAAACATCTAATTGGACCTCATCACTCCCCAGCCAGCCCAATCTACAAGGACGGATTTCCCATCACATGGACCCCATCGAACTAGCTTCAGGGTACACCTAGACCAGCATCGAGAATCACTTAACCACCAAGGCATCCCACCTGCACATCTATCAAATGTCACCTGCATAATAAATGGAGAATGAGTGTCAGCTCCAGGTGCATTGCTGTTCAACAAAGTAGCCCAATCAATGCAATTAATGCTGCCAACTCCATTAAAATCATCAAATCAACCAGAAAACCAAATAGAAGCATATGTCCATAGGCATTTCAAAGAGCACATGGATCGACAAAGCCCCATTGATGGCCATTGGATCGAGGCCAACTCAATCTTGAGCCACTCATCCAACTCCAGCCAGTTGCAATCCATGCCTTCTCAAACTTGCCAATCAAATCAAACACCAAAATGCTATAAAGACACTACAACCTTCAAACAAACTTCATTTTTTCTGCTATTCGAAATTCCCAGACCTTGTTAAACTCACCTCTATTTCCAAGCATCAAATTTCAGAGTCCAGGCATTGCATTCAAGCAAAACACAGTTGCAGAGTTAATTCAAGACAGCATTCAGAGTTCAGGTATTGCATTCAAGATAAACTTGTCTTTCAATAATGTTTTCAAGTAGCCATACTATATCTAGTTTTATGCAAGAACCTGCATTGAACATGTAAATCACATCAAGAGATCCTTTTGAATACTCCAGATCCTAGGGTCGTTTTAACACTTTGTTTCAACACAACTATTATAATATTCCAAATCCCTGTGAATTTACACAGCTAGTTCTAATTCCGTAGGTGGGAGCACTGTTATGGTTTTTGGTTTTTAATGGAGCACTGTCCCTAGCCCTGTCCTTGCCCCTGTTTGTTCTAATTCTGTGGGGTGATTGCAGTCATGGCAAGAGTCAGCACTACTCGTGCAAGGAGGTCAAGTAGGAGACTCAGCAGGGGTGCCCAGCTACGATGCACCTCGTCCGATGAGGACATAGCACATGATGCTGATAATAACAATGCACACAGAGATGATGAAGAGGCAAATGATGCAGATCGTAGTGGTGTTATTCCATCATCAACCACAGTTGAAGAGGCAAATGATGCAGATCCTGGAGGTGTTATTCCACCATCAACCACAGTTGAAGAGGCAAATGATGCAGATCCTGGAGGTGTTATTCCACAATCAACCACAGTTCAAGGTGCAACTGCCAGTAAGAAGATTAGTGCCATCAGAGGATGGACACAAGAAGACATGAAGGCTACCATAGATGATATAGAGTTCAATGGTTTTTCTATCAGAGCAGCTGCTAAAAAACATGGGATTCCACCAACATCAATCCATTACTGGATAAATGGCCTGACCCATACCAAGCGAAAAGGACCTCTTACAGTGTTGAGTGCAGAAGAGGAAGAAGAAGTTGTGGTTTGGTGTGAAGAGATGGCTCAACTAGGCCATGGTCTGGAGTTGGTTCAACTCAAATCCACTGTTGCACAAATCTGTCAAGGGAGGCCAAACCCCTTCAAAGATGGATTTCTAGGAAAATCATGGTGGAGAGGATTTAAACAAAGGCATCCAGAACTTGTGTTACGCACAGCAGAGGGGCTTGACAGGGATAGGGCTTTCAATCTGCGCCCTACAGTTGTGACCAAGTTCTATCAGACACTCTCTGATGCATATGAGAAACACTCATACAGAGGAGACCATATATGGAACTGTGACAAGACTGGATTGCAGGCAGGGAGGAATTGTGGCATGCGGGTAATTGCCAAGAGAGGGAGCAGGAATGTGCCTAAAATTCTGCCAAAAAGTAGGGAGTGGATAACTATTCTTTGTTGTGTCAACGCAGTTGGAGCATCAATTCCAGGTTTTTATCTGTTCAAGGGAAAGAATCAACTCAAAAATTACATTAAAAACTGTGAACCTGGCGCATGCATGGTTGCACACACCCATGCTTGGATGACAAAAGAACTGTTCTTGAGTTGGCTTTGCCACTTTGCTTCCTCTGTCCCTGGCGGTGTTTCACCTGAAAACAGACACCTTTTGATTTTTGATGGCCAGGGCAGCCATGTTGCTATACAAACCATTGAGGAGGCAAACAGGCTAGGCATTGATCTGTTGACACTGCCTGCACATACCACCCACAAGTTGCAACCTCTAGATGTGAGTGTGTTTGGGCCTTTCAAGTGTTACTTCAGGTCTGAGAGAGCGTCCTGGATGGCAAAGAACCCGAGGGTAGAGGTGAAGAGGTTCGAATTAGCAGAACTTGCAAGCAAAGCTTTTGCTAGGGCACTCACAGCATCAAATATCAAGGCTGGTTTTAGGCAGACAGGAATATGGCCTTTCAATTCTGATGCTCTTCAACATGACACGGGATGTAGTCAGGCTTTTGATGTTCAGGGGAGAGAGGATGCAGATGCTGCAGATAACATCATATCGCTCTCTCAAGGTCATTTCCAACCACTGGATGACGACAATGAACACGTAAGTGAAAGTCAGTATGGCACTGAACCTGTTGGGGAGAATATAGAAGCTGTTGGAAGGACAGAAACAGAATTAGATGGCCAAGGGATTGTTCATAACAACGTTGCCGATTTGAGTGTGAATGGAGGTGACCAAGCAATGGTAAACAACAGCGAGGAGTTGACATTTCCAAGCCAGCCAGAACAACCTGAGTGGTTGGCAGAGGTGGTGACAAATATGAACAGACACATTGTCACCCCCACCAACGATGAAAGCCTTAACCTGCCTTCAATGCCAGCAGTCCTTAACAATGAAGCTGTACATTATTATGTGCCACTTGGGGGTGGTGGAGATGAGATTGAACAAAATGAAGATACAGTGGACCAAGAAAATGATGATGAGGCACTCCCACCAAATGAGCCACTACTTGGCCAGTTCCTTAAGTTGTCAGAGGAGAAATTTGCAACTCAACTATCTAATCCCACTGTTGAGCATCTTATATTAAGCAGGAGCTCGCAACTACTAACATCAGAGGACTACATCACCCTACTGATTGAGGCTGAGCACAAGAAAAAGGAGATGCAGGATTTAAAAGAGAAGAAGAAGGCCCTGGAAAAGGAGAAGAAGGAAGCAAAGATTGTTGCAGCAGAAAATCGAAGGAAGGAAAGGCTTGTAAGAGTGAAACAAAGGGAGGAAAGAGAGCGACGAAAACAATTGGCAAGGGAGGAAAGGGAGCAAGGAAAGGCAAATCAGAGGAATCCAAATGGTCTGGAGAGGATAGAGGTGGTTGACAACCCATTGGATCAGTTTTCAGAGAACAGAAGATTATTCCAGGACCTTATTAACATACAGATACCCCAATACCACCAGGCAGGGGAAAATACTATGTATGCCTTCCAAACTCCACTGAACCCAGGGCAATTAGGCTCAAGTCATAACTATGGTTACTCAATTCCTCCTTGGCTACAAGGAGCAACCTGGCTCGCACCAAATGTTTGCAGCTCAACACAACCAGGTCATGCATCAGTATCTAACCCAACTAGTTTGGGTAATGAAGGCAGTCAACCTCCTCACACATAGGGTTTTTTGTTTGGCGAATGATAGATGTTTTGTGTTTGGCATACACATATGAAAGGAAGATTTTGTTGCTGGGGGGAATTTTGGGTGGTTTCCTAAGTTTTTGTTTGATTCCAATCTGACAGTGGATATATGTTAGGCATAACCACAGTAAATGTATAAAGTCCCAACCCACCATGGACCAACCATATGTATAAATCTCGAATTGCTACTATGTTGAACAAGAATATGCCCTTTATGTCAAGTATTGTTTTCTTCATGTCTCTGTCTATTTACTGGACTACATTCCTTACTAAAACTGATTGCTATATTTCTTGGTTGGCAAACTAATTTGAATGTTAAACTAAATTGGATGGTAGACCAACTTGATTGAACATTTAAATTGAATGCAAGTTTTTTCTGAATGCAATACTGACTTGAATGCAAATCGACTTGAACTGGATTGATAGTAAGCATTGCAAACAATCATCGAGCACACAGTTAAAGATTACTTAGGTTAGAGCACATAGCAAGAATGAAAGCAGGTGGGACAAACACATATGAGAACCAAAATTCTAGAAAAATACAAAATGAGGGCTAACTGTAGATGGGACAAACACATATGCATGTCCAACATTCAAATACTCCTTCATATTCTCTCATACTCTCATTAACAACCCTAATCAACTCCAATAAGAAATTAACAACCATTCCTTAAGAATTCAAGCAATCACTGAAAGCAATATAATCACTGAAGGGTTTAATGGAGCACTGTTATGGTGTTTTTTTATGTCAGAATTTCCCGTAACCTGCATACCATTAAACCATATCTGAATTTTCTATAACCATGAAACCTTCTCTCAATTTTAAAATATACTAAGTTATCAACCAATGAAACAATGAAACCATATCAAACCCTAATCCTATAATGAACTCCATTCAAAAATTAACAACCATTCATTGCGAATTCATACAATCACTAAAACAGTCACTGATCCATAGCAAACCCTAATTAGCATGAATGGTTGTTAATTTCTTAAAAGGTTTCATGCCTCCAAACCCTAATTGCAAATTCATACAATCACTGAAACAATCAATGAACCATAGCAAACCCTAATTTGTTAAAAGGTTTCATGCCTTCAATTCACAGTCCAAATTATTCATCTAATTGGCATGCCCAAATTATTCATCTCAAGCATGCATCAATCCTATAATCAACTCCAATAAGAAATTAACAACCATTCCTTCAAAATTCAAGCAATCACTGAAAGCAATATAATCATTGAAGGGTTTAATGGAGCACGGTTATGGTGTTTTTTTATGTCAGAATTTCCCGTAACCTTCATACCATTAAACCATATCTGAATTTTCCATAACCATGAAACCTTCTCTCAATTTTAAAATATACTAAGTTATCAACCAATGAAACAATGAAACCATATCAAACCCTAATCCTATAATGAACTCCATTAACAAATTAAAAACCATTCATTGCGAATTCATACAATCACTGAAACAGTCACTGATCCATAGCAAACCCTAATTAGCATGAATGGTTGTTAATTTCTTAAAAGGTTTCATGCCTCCAAACCCTAATTGCAAATTCATACAATCACTGAAACAATCAATGAACCATAGCAAACCCTAATTTGTTAAAAGGTTTCATGCCTTCAATTCACAGTCCAACTTATTCATCTAATTCGCATGCCCAAATTATTCATCTCAAGCATGCATCAATCCTATAATCAACTCCAATAAGAAATTAACAACCATTCCTTCAAAATTCAAGCAATCACTGAAGGGTTTAATGGAGCACTGTTATGGTGTTTTTTTTTATGTCAGAATTTCCCGCATCCTTCAAACCCTAATCCTATAATCAACTCCATTAACAAATTAACAACCATTCATTGCTAATTCACACAATCATTAATAATAAATTTCGACCCTAACAGTGTGCCATTAATAATCAATTTCGACCATAACAATGCTCCATTAAAAACCAAAAACCATAACAGTGCTCCACTAAAAACCAAATATCATTACAGTGTTCCATTAAAAACCAAATACCATAACAGTGCTCCATTAAAAACCAAATACCATTACAGTGCTCCATTAAAAACCAAATACCATAACAGTGCTCCATTAAAAACCAAATACCATTACAGTGTTCCATTAAAAACCAAACACCCTAACAGTGCTCCATTAAAAACCAAATACCATTACAGTGCTCCATTAAAACCCAAAAACCATTACAGTGCTCCATTAAAAACCAAATACCATTACAGTGCTCCATTAAAAACCAAATACCCTAACAGTGCTCCATTAAAAACCAAAAACCCTAACAGTGCTCCATTAAAAACCAAAAACCATTACAGTGCTCCATTAAAAACCAAATACCCTAACAGTGCTCCATTAAAAACCAAATACCCTAACAGTGCTCCATTAAAAACCACATACCCTAACAGTGCTCCATTAAAAACCAAATACCTTAACAGTGCTCCATTAAAAACCAAAAACCATTACAGTGCTCCATTAAAAACCAAATACCATAACAGTGCTCCATTAAAAACCAAAAACCATTACAGTGCTCCATTAAAAACCAAAAACCATTACAGTGCTCCATTAAAAACCAAATACCATAACAGTGCTCCATTAAAAACCAAAAAACAATAACCTACGACATCGTTTGAACAGGCAACCGGACCCAAACAAACCGAACACAGACAGAGAAGGCAAGCAAATCACACCGAGAGAGTGGTTGTGTTGAAAAACACAATGCAAGCGAAGCCGGTAGGATCGAAATCCTACCACGTTTGCTAAATAGGTGGCCACCGCCAAGCACGAACCAGGAGCGGAGCAGGTACCAGGAGCCGAGGACAAACTAGGAGCCGACGACGAAGCAGAAACATGAACACCAGGAGCCGAGGATGAACCAGGAGCAGCCCGCAAACAAGCAGGAATAGGGCCGAACCACCAGGGAACCCACGCCACAGACCACGAACACAACAACAACACCACACCAGTTATCCAACGCACGGCAACGACCATGGAGGCGGGCCACTCCACCACGAGCTTCGAGCCAGTTAACAACAACAAACATCTATGCTCAAACAGCAACGACCTCCGCGCGAACAACAAACCAAAGCGGACCAGAACACAGTCACATTTCTTCCAAGCAGCGGCCTCATCGAACAGCAGCAGGAGGCGGGAGCGGAGCAGCAGCGGAGCCATGGCGGACAGCTAGTGGGGTGGTCGAACGCTCACCTTCCAGCCCCAAGCAAGAATGAACGGGCAACGGGAGCAACTGCCGGGAAAGGGACAGCTGGCACGCGTCCCGAGGTGCCATAAAGCACATTAAAGCGCTAGCTACCCGGGACGACGTGGAGCAGCCACCTGCAGTGGTCCGGCCCTCGACGGGTGGCGTCCGTGTGGCATCCCGGGTGGCCAAAGTGGGGCCGAACCACTTCTGGCCTCCCTCCCCTAACAAGAAAATGATTTTTCCATTGAAAAAAAAATTTAAACATCTCAATCAAATAAATAAACAATAAAAATTTAGAATTTCTCTTAACATAAAAGTTGATAAAACGGGGTTGGGGCTTGGCCACCCTTATCTATTTCTGTACTACAATTGTAAAGCGTTGAGTTGTGCTTTATTACTGTTTCTTTCACTGAAGCCTTTTACACAGTTGTCTCTGTACTTGAGGAAAATCCAGCTAAAACTTTCACGTTTTCAAAATTCAATTATTAAATTAACATCATTTCATTTTGGAAACAGATTTTTTCCAAATTAAAATATTTTTTTTTAAACAATGTACAAAAAAAAAATCGTTTTTTATGTAATATAATGATGATGGTGGTTAACATCCAATGAAATAATTTGGTATTCTAACAAAAAATTTGTAACTTATTTTTAGTGTGGGTGTACCCACCACAATCTAAGAGAATGTGTTTTGTCATTTTCAACAGTCGCACAAAGATGACAAATCCTTTTAGCCCTATTTCACTATATAGCTCATGAAAGTTAGTTCTTATTTTAACTATGTTTCACAAAGATGACAAATCCTTTTAGCCCTATTTCACTTTTCAGCTAGTAAAAGTTTACTCTTATTTTAACTATGTTGATCTTCTTTAATTTTATTTTAATCTCTAAATTTCTATCCAATCATGGTTTCTCTTTAAAATAATAATATTTTTAATATTATCTATATTTTACAAAGTGACATTTTCATCGATCCCCTAATAAAAAAGACATGGCATCTTTCTCCCAACATCACTTGAGCCTCATATGATTAATAACAATTTCATGTTTCTCAATCTTTATAATTTCATTATTTTCCATCTAAATTTAATATTCAATCAATATTTTCTTCATTAATGATTTTCTTCATTAAGCTAGGAATCTCTCCAATCTAACAAGTTTCACATTTTGATAATTTGATAATTGATAATATAAGAATGTGTTTCAAGCATGCGCACAAAGTTGGGGGACCTTTTAGGTGCAACACAAGTTTTGTAGTTGTGAAAAACAAGATCGCATGTGCGTTATTAAGCACTAGGCCCGATAACTCTGAACTTGGCCATATATTTTCCATGCAAGATAGGGAACACATCATGTAATCGATGTGTGCACATCACACGTGATATAAACATATTGTGCACCTGATATGCACACTGTGCATGCACTATTAGCACATAATCCAACATAATGCAACTCAAATATTCTTATTACCTTTGTAGTAGATGAGTATGAAAATCGTGTTGCTGATCAATTAGTAATTGGCATATGTAAAAATGTCCAAAAAGACAGGAATTGATGTATATTGTTGTAAGAAATATTGTAAACTGCCTCAATATATAGCCTCGTTTTCGAAGAAATATGGCTATAGGCAATGGAAAATTTCAAAGTAGAGATTGAGATTGTAGTCAAGTCCATACTATTATGGTCTTATCTTACAAATCTCATAGCTGGTGAATTCACATCCACACTCTAATTAGAGTATGAGGTGCATTAAAGAATATTTAGAGGAAGAATCCTCCATGCACCAAGTGAACATAACCGAAGGCCATTAACTTGTCCACATTGAACTTGACTCAGAAAAATTGAGAACCTTTATTTGCTTAGACTCGTGTTTTATTAAAATGTGTTAATCAATATGTTGATGGGAAATATAGAAAGCTTCGGGCTGATTTGGGCTTCCTTGCACTACTAGCCTTTGAGGGGCATGCCCAAACTAGAGTTTGCAAAACATGGGGCTCTCAAATTATCAAAATTTGGCATGGAAACCCTGTAAAGCCAATATCTTGGATTGACATTTAGTAAGTTGTGTCCCTCCAACCCTTGTAGCCTTTATAGGTTGATTGCTACTCATAGTTATGCATATAAACATTGAGGATATTATACAAAAAAAGGAAAACAAAGAAAGGAAGAAAACACACTATATGTTCTTTACAAGAATTCTTATTGTTTATACCACCAACATAGATCCATGTTAAAGGGGATCTACCAAGCACCGAAAGGGATCAAATATCTAAGGTGCAAACCCCTTTTTAAAGTGTAAATGTTGAAGAAGTGTTCCAATTATCTAATTTGTGTAGTTTTATATATACGATGTTATAAATGTTTAAATCTAATTTTAGCCGACATGTTATTTTTATAATATTTTATTATTTTTAAAAAGGACACATGTCAACTCTAGGATGAGCACAGGAGGAGTTACACATCCCCCTTCTGGATTGTAGAATGTGCCTCTTCAGCGCAACAAGGAGATTACCAACAAGCCTCACAACAAGGCATGTAATTTCAAGTTATAGGCCTATTAATCACATCGCAAGGGAATTTATACATAACAAATTTTCTTCCCAAGATATATTACTTTAGAAAACACATTGTCTCACACATAATTTTTTAAATCTTGATTATGTAATGATTACAATTAAGATTCAATAGAAATAAATCAATTATGAGGACAACCAAGTTATCAAGTAGTTTGCAAATACAAGTTCTACGGACCTAGAGGAAACTACAAAGCATCTCACCATAATTAACAATAGAAAATTATACTCATAACATGAAAAGAGTTTTTAGAGCAGTTAAGAGGTACTTATATTTTCCAAAATATAAATACCAAGCAATTGGCAAACATAGAGCAATTTTCCAGCAAATCGTAGGTAATGTGTTTTAGATGCCACCCTCTAGCTAGGTTATGATATCACAACAGCGAAGAAGATAATAGAGAATTCTCAAGGCAATTTATCCTTCTCAAATGCAAGTAGAATATTAACCAAGTATCTCACGTTCAAGCTCTTAAATCAAACTAGTTATTTGGCATCCACAATACCTACCCCATGCAATCCAAGGAGAATTCTTCATTATTTGCTCACTTTTCCACATAAGTCCCTCCCTCCAATGGTATTTAGTGTGGGAATAGAAATGTCCAAGTTGTTGTCCATTAGCTTCAACATAATTTTTATTATTTTTGGCTCTTCACAAGGTTCTAATGGCTTCCTTTCATTGTTGTTCACTTCCTAAGTATGGCTACCTCTTTTTCCAAGGTAAAACTCATTTTCCTCTCCTCTACACTTTTTCAAAAACCATCTCTCTTCCCATTCAAATTATCCTTATTTTCATGAATGAAGGATGACAAAAGAGACATATTCCAGCTCTTCTTAGATCTCAGAATATAGGAGGGACAATTTATTATTATGTGGAAGTGGTTATCTAGGTCTATGAATTGGTTATATCCACTTCTCTCGTCTCTCTTTAAACTATGGGCTAGGTTCAATATTAGCATTATAAAGGGAATATGAATGTGATGGAAAGGTGGTTATGCATATTGGCATTCCCTTAGACCCCCTTATGTTTCCCCTCTTGTGGTATCATAACCCCTTTAGGTGCTCATCGTCCATTGCAACACATCTACTTCAGTGGGGTCATCCTCATCATGTAATCATTGAGATCAAACACATGTCCTCTTAAGTTTTGACCCCCATATCCAAAGGTTGTAAGGTTTTTTAAACCCCATATCATGAAAGATTGTGGGTTGTAAAGAAGTTTTTTTTATCTATTCACGCCAACACCATTTGAACATTGGTGTCAAGTGCTTGATTGACTTAAAGTGTGTAGCTAATTCTTATGAGTAAAAATAACATTCATCTTTATCATGGTATTCCTCATGAAAGAAAATTAATGGATGTAATATAAATTCCTAGGTAGTGAAATTGCATGGCTTAAGATGAAAAGAGTAATGCACAAAAGTTTTAAATCTAGCAAGTTTGAAAATAGAGTTATGAGAAGTTGATTGGAAGAAAAGAGATTTACAAAGACGTGAGAACATTTGACCAATGACTTACTTAATGAAGAGGGCAAGGAAAGGTAAAGTTCATAAATTCATTTTTTTTAGGTTTCCATCATTGAGGAGTATGATTTTCAAGAATAATGAATGCTTTGTTGTTGAACCATATACTAAATTCTAACATATCGATTCTCACTCACAGTGTCTTTTTCCTTAAACCCTAGTCAACTAAATTCTTGTTTGGTAGAAAACTTGACCATTAAGGCATTGGATTGATGGGATATATATCGAGTACATGATATGTTTAAAACGTGCATTTAATCTATGTAAAACGAGCATGCAATATCAATGAAACGCACATGCGTTATGGAAGATATATAAAAAAAAATTGGTCCTACCACAACCTTATTCGAACTCTACCCGAAAATCATGTTCTACAAGATTCGGTCAGGAAAACAGTGATTGTAAGTTTTTCGTTTTATATTATTATAATTGATAAAGCTCCCAAAAAAGATACTAGCATCAATTGTTGTGACAATGGGAAATATACGCAATAGAACAAGAAGATTGGAAAGAAAGAAAAAAAGCCTCTTGAAATCATCCAATAACTTAAAAGCAAGGGAAGGCATGGTGAATCAAAGGCATGCTTCAATTCCAAGCACAGCAAATGATACAAGTCTCTTCACCAATTTACAACAAGATAAGCATAAACAGACAACAAAGGAGCCCTCATTTTCAAGAACAATGGATGAAGAATCCTCTCATGGCCCTACTAAATAAGTAAAGCATCGGTGCTCATTGGGAGATGTTGTAATTGCAACATCAAGCAGGTTCCAAACAAATATACCACCATTTGAAGATGATATGTCCGAGGAGAAAATGCGGGGACTTTTGGCCTAATTTGGTTATGTAAATGATTAAATTTTAGGTTTAAATCATGAAGAGCATTCGGATGAAGAACAAGTGAATGTTGTTGATACCACACATGAGTTTCATCCTATTGTTGAACAAGTAAATGTTTTTGAGACAACCCATCAAGATGTCCGGACTCCTCTATCTAGCTACCAACAAGGGGATGAACAACCACAAGCTCATGTTGAATCATCATGACCTATTGATGAAGTGTTCCACGCTACAAATGATACTCCATGACCTCAACTGACCCCACTACGTCGAAGAACTCCAAAATGTATCTAGGTGGATGAAAGTGTTATTAGTTCTCTTAAAGGTGAGTTATCTAAACGTACTATTGCTTATCAGAATCGACAAATAATTAATAATTACTTTCATTCAAAATGTGATGCTGACAAATGTAGGTTACTTTTATCTTTGTGGAAATGTAGGCATTTTATTGTTGTTAGAAAACAATTAGGCATCAAGGTAATAAATAAATCTTTCCCACGTAGTCATATTGTTAAAATCCTAGTAGATGCTTTTAGGACAATTGGTAAGAAAAGTCATTCTAAAGATTGTAATGTAGCTCGTCATGTATTGTCACAAGCAATTGTAAACAAGAACACAATAAATCTTCATTTGTTGAATCCTACATCCAAAATTGTTTAGTTGAATTTCGAGACACTACGTAGGTAAATTATATAAGAAGAGAACATCTTGACACAATCGACCAGACGGATTTTTGGGCCTTCATTAGTAGGTTTCCACGTTCGGTCAGGAAACTAATCGATGCAGTTAAGGGACTAGTGCAGAGTTTTTGGCATGATAACATTAGGCCTTCTTCAAACCAAAAGGATGTACTAAAAATGAGAATGGATTCTAGAGACCATGAACCACACATTAAACACCTTCTTGACAGAACACAAACATAATTATATGAGATATTCAAGAATGAACACAAGGAATTGAACTTGGGACAAATATATTTTTAGAAGTGCAAACCTTGGTATGTTAGGATAAACACACTTTGTAACACTTGTTGTTATAAATACCATGTAGAATATGCTTATTATTATGAAACATTTGTATATATTCGGTGTGTTTTGCATACTAACCATGTTTAGGATTTATCAATATTAATACCACTGAATTCATCAAGAGACTTCATTCATAGCATTATGTGTAATAAGGAAGAGGGGCAAACATATTATGCAAAAACTTGTTTAGATGGGACATCCTCTAGGTGTGGCAAAATGGCTTTATTGATCTAGTGCATTCATGAGAGTGAAGATCACAATTTTGGGAAAATGATGGCTGACATGAAAAGTTTCAAATACAACACTTATGATGCAAGATTTAGAAAAGAAAGGAAAAGGATACAATTGGTGACATCACAAGTGAGTAACTGTCTCTGACTTTAAATTTCATTTTTTAGTTAAAATTTACCTATAAACATAACTAATGCTGAGATCATTTTTTTCCAACAGGTACAAGTCATCCATTTCATCAAGGATTTTTTGAAAGGACACAACAATATGTTTAGAATGTCCACCTAGCTTGATGGCAGGATGAGCAGTTTAGAATTTGCAGAGTTATATTTCCCTTGGTACTATACTCTCAATGATTGATTTTTTCGAGAACTACACCCTCCAACCCCAAAATGAGATTCAAAGTCAATATTACCATATTGACCAAGTTTTCTTGATGGCCTACATCACATATAGGCATGGTCCAGATAATATTGAATATAAACAAGAAATATTGGAGGAATATATGCTCTACATAAGTGATTATAGGTGTCATGAATTACATTATGTACAACATTGCTTCCACATGTTCTGTGATTAGTTGAAGGAGAGAAACATACAAATGGAGCGGCATTTGATTCGGTCTGATGGATGTGCTATTCAGTTCAAAAGCATCCACATATTTCAATGGTTGTGTTCATTTCACAAAAAATAGAAAGTGCCTCATACATGGAACTATTTTGAGACTAGACATGGAAAAGGAGAGCATGATGGAGCCAAAGCATGTGTCAAAAAAACCTATGTAGGGAGGAAGTAAAATCATCTACAAATTCCCCTATTCGAGATGCCAAGTCTATAGTCAAGTGGTGCATGTTAGTAATGGGCGAAGGATCAAGAGTACAAGTGGAATCAGTAAGGAAAAGAGATGTGCGAAGATTTGTTTTGGGAGGTGGTCAAGGTTAATCGTTCACATGTGTCAGAATGCAAGAGTGTGCCTGGGACTCATGGTTTTCACCTAGTTTGAAGCTTCGACAACCCCACATTTGAAATATGGACCTGAAAACTTGCTTACTTTTTGCCCCATGCAACATTGGTAATTAGAATGGGTGTGAATCATCAGATTAGGTTGATGCATGGGATCGTGTGTCACTTTCACTTGATCAACGTGGAATTATTGAATTGACCCCATTGGAGGTAGACCAATCCTATGTTTCTCCAAATTTTGATAATGTCTTAGATCTTGTACAACCTAGTACGGTACAACCAATTATCTTAAATCTATAATGTCAAGATCACATGTATAGATTTCCATATTAAATGTTTTAAGTACATTAAGGGTCTATATTGTTAAGCATTGTCGTTATATTTTGCAAGGCACATATATGAATTTGTTGCCCCAAAAGGTAATGAATGGGGTGGGGATTATTGGTTAGCACGTTGTATAAAGGGAAAGAAAACCCTTAATATGTCCATAACTAATGCTAAGCAAAACAAGTTCCTAGTTGGCTTGATGCTTGTCAAATAAGAATACTTGACACAAGATAGCAATGCAAGAAAGAAGGGTGGATATGTTTATATGGATTACAAATATGGTGCAAGTGTGTATCACTTTACTAACCTAATCCTTGCTACAAACATCCAATTACAAACGATGCCTAAAAGAAACTCCTCGAGGGTACGATACTTTCTACCAGATGATGAGCATGAGAAACTAATGGAGACCATCAGTATCAAAGGTGATCCAGAGGGTTTGGTTATATGATAATTTAAAGGTACGATGACATGTTGAAGTATGTTGATAGACAAGGTACATTATTTTAGGTTATTTTCAATGATTTCTTTCTAATGCAAGTTCATTTATGTTATTTATGCAAATTTTTTATTTTCAATCTAATGTATTATGATACTAACTATACCATCCTTCTGCAATCCAAGGTTCTAAAAAGAATCTAGAGATAGCACACATGAAGGAGAAAACAAGAACCAGGTGTCTTAAGACACCGCCATGACATGCTCCAGAATTTGTAATTTTTTTGTTCGAGTATTTATATGGATGATGGATGAAATTGCATAGATGGATTAAATTATGTTGTTATCTCGTATTTTTTGCAACATATATTAGGGGTATAAAAACCCAACCATGCTTTGTACATGTAGCTTTACCCAACATAAAAACCCAACATGCTTTGTACATGTAGCTCTACATGTCTTGAAACCCTCGTGCAAGCTATGACACACACACCATCAAATTCATTTTGAAGCTACTTGACCCAAAATTAATCTTGTTGGTTGATGACTTTGTTGAACCTCTAAAACAAAATATTAACCAAAGATCTCATCAGGAGGCATGAAAACCCAACATAACTTGTACATGCTTTAGTAGAGTGCTCTAGTAGTTTTAGTACTTCATTAGAGTGCCCTTCCTGTGAAAATCCTCACAGCAGATCGAAGAGATTATGTATACCTCACAAGAGTAATTATGATTAAGCAGGAAAATAGAGGAAGAGTGATCAATACAGTATAATGAGCAACAAAATAATATGGTATAGTAGAACTCGGATAGAAGCAATAATACTTCACACACACTAATTAATTAATCACAATATGGACAAACAAATAGTACAATGGTAGAGAGGATTCGAATACCCAAGGTGGCAATTTGAATTAGCCTCTCAGAGTGATCATAAGATCAATGGAGTGTCATCGGAGCACAACTAGGTGTCCTCATGATCATCGGAGCACAACTGGAAGTCTTCATCATCATCAGTGGAGTCATCAATGCTCAAGTAACTGTCAACCATCAGTCAAACTGAGTCTGGTAGGTGTAACTGAGTGTAACTGACTCTAACTAAGTGTAACTGACTATAACTGAGTGTAACTGAGTGTAACTAAGTGTAATTGAGTGTAACTGAGTGACAACTGGACTAGTAGGTGAAGAAGGGCGAGTTGCTCCCTAAAATCAAGGAAGAAGGGCGCATTAAGCAACTGGAGCGATAAAACTGAATAGTGAGAAGCTCCTGGGGGATGGCTAACTGAGGGCTAGGTGTTGGACTGATGACTGGGATGCATGCAAAATGCATGCAAACCCTAGAATGCATGCAAACCCTAAAGGTGCATGCATGACTGAAAATGTAAATGATCAAAATACTGGTGGGACTAGGATGGAGTATAGGAATATCCTAACACCCCCCCTTAATCCATCATGGGCCCTGGTAACTAAGACCAAAGGTCACCCAATACAATGAATAATATCAGTCAATAAACCAAGGAAGTGGGAAAATTTCATGGGAAACATACCCCCTCCTCAAAAAAACAGACTATAAGGCACGCACAAAAATAAATGCTCCAAACTCAAGTAGGTGTGATGCTTGGTCATATGTCTGGAGGTATCTTCTTCTTGGGAAGAAGTGGATCATGCTCAAAAAGCATGTGCTTGTACTTGCTCTTTAGATCGAATGTGATGAGAACAAATCCAACAGTATGAGAATGATTCTTGAACCTGTGATTCGAATCAGCTGAGGTAGGATCAAATCTGTGAAAGTGTATATAGTCTTTTGTCTTCTCCTTCGAACCACCATGGGTGAGATTATGCCAAAAATAACTATTACATGTTTGCTTGAAATCAAAATCAGATTTAAGACTTAAAAGACAGCTTCTTGAGATCTCCTTTGAACCAGCAGGGGTGAGATCAAAACTATCATATGCATGAGAAATTTTCCCAAGCAGTAATTGCTTAGAACCCAAATTAGATACAAGACTTGAATCATGGTTTCTTGAGATCTCCTTTGAACCATGAGAGGTGAGATCAAAACTAGTAGATGCATGAGAAATTATCCCAAGCGAATGGCAATGGCCATATTCTTCAATGACCTTTTGAAAGCATGGAATTATGATCATATAGTAGTATAAAAGAGGAGATAGCTGGAGAGGAGCGAATGCATTACCTTCAATAGCTGTTTTGACCTCCGAAATAATCATGTGATCATGATGCAAACCAACAAACTCTGGTGCAAGAGAGGATTTAGGACCTTCTGCAATATCTAGAGTGTGAGCTGGCACAAAAAGAGAAGAAAGTTTGAGCATGAGTGGAGAATCTACAAGTTCTTTGTCAACAACTTCAATATGAGATGATACTGGTTCATGATCTGAGAGACCATCAAGAGGAGAGAATGCATCACTTTGCTTGCTTTTGAAGGGGTTTGGACCAAATCCTTCATTTTGTTTGTCAAATCTTTCATCTAGATGGGCCCATAGCTCTTTTGGAGTTTCAACATCATAAATGATTTGGTATAACATGTATTCAGGCAAAGCAGACATCATTCTTCCAAGGGCCATGTCACCTTTATTCAACCAATCAATATTCGCTTCAGAGGATTCGAACTCTCTTTTAAAATAACAATCAAAGAGATCATGGCTCTTCAAATATGCTATCATTTTTTGTTTCCATTCATCATAGTTGAATGGAGAAAGAAGAGGAAGTCCTTCTAAATATGAATACATTGAAGCTGTAGAGGACCTGCAAAAACAATATAGAATAACTGCAACTACTACTGCTGCAAAAATGCAGAAACTGCTACAACTGCTGCACTTAAAATCTGGATAATAACCTGCAAAAAACTCTCAAGAATGGAGATAAACAATACTCTCAACATGCTCTGATACCATGTGAAAATCCTCACAGCAGATCTAAGAGATGATGTATACCTCACAAGAGTAATTATGATTAAGCAGGAAAATAGAAGAAGAGTGATCACTACAGTATAATGAGCAACAGAATAATATGGTATAGTAGAACTCGGATAGAAGCAATAATACTTCACACACACTAATTAATTAATCACAATATGGACAAATAAATAGTACAATGGTAGAGAGGATTCGAATGCCCAAGGTGGCAATTCGAATTAGCCTCTCAGAGTGATCATAAGATCAATGGAGTGTCATCGGAGCACAACTGGAAGTCTTCATCATCATCAGTGGAGTCATCGATGCTCAAGTAACTGTCAACCATCAGTCAAACTGAGTCTGGTAGGTGTAACTCAGTGTAACTCAGTGTAACTGACTGTAACTGACTGTAACTGAGTGTAACTAACTGTAACTAAGTGTAATTGAGTGTAACTGAGTGTAACTGAGTGACAACTGGACTAGTAGGTGAAGAAGGGCGAGTTGCTCCCTAAAATCAAGGAAGAAGGGTGCTTTAAGCAACTGGAGCGATAAAACTGAATAGTGAGAAGCTCCTGGGGGATGGATAACTGAGGGCTAGGTGTTGGAATAATGACTGGGATGCATGCAAACCCTAGAATGCATGCAAACCCTAAAGGTGCATGCAAACCCTAAAGGTGCATGCATGACTGAAAATGTAAATGATCAAAATACTGGTGGGACTAGGATGGAGTATAGGAATATCCTAACACCCCCCCCCTTAATCCATCCTGGGCCCTGGTAACTAAGACCAAAGGTCACCCAATACAATGAATAATAACAGTCAATAAACCAAGGAAGTGGGAAAATTTCATGGGAAACATACCCCCTCCTCAAAAAAACAGACTGTAAGGCACACAAAAATAAATGCTCCAAACTCAAGCAGGTGTGATGCTTGGTCATATGTCTGGAGGTATCTTCTTCTTGGAAAGAAGTGGATCATGCTCAAAAAGCATGTGCTTGTACTTGCTCTTTAGATCGAATGTGATGAGAACAAATCCAACAGTATGAGAATGATCCTTGAACCTGTGATTCGAATCAACTTAGGTAGGATCAAATCTGTGAAAGTGTATATAGTCTTTTGTCTTCTCCTTCGAACCACCATGGGTGAGATTATGCCAAAAATAACTATTACATGTTTTCTTGAAATCAAAATCAGATTTAAGACTTAAAAGACAGCTTCTTGAGATCTCCTTTGAACCAGCAGGGGTGAGATCAAAACTATCATATGCATGAGAAATTTTCCCAAGCAGTAATTGCTTAGAACCCAAATTAGATACAAGACTTGAATCATGGTTTCTTGAGATCTCCTTTGAACCATGAGAGGTGAGATCAAAACCAGTAGATGCATGAGAAATTATCCCAAGCGAATGGCAATGGCCATATTCTTCAATGACCTTCTGAAAGCATGGAATTATGATCATATAGTAGCATAAAAGAGTAGATAGCTGGAGAGGATCGAATGCATTACCTTCAATAGTTGTTTTGACCTCCGAAATAATCATGTGATCATGACGCAAACCAACAGACTCTGGTGCAAGAGAGGATTTAGGACCTTCTACAATATCTAGAGTGTGAGCTGGCACAAAAAGAGAAGAAAGTTTGAGCATGAGTGGAGAATCTGCAAGTTCTTTGTCAACAAATTCAATATGAGATGATACTGGTTCATGATCTGAGAGACCATCAAGAGGAGCGAATGCATCACTTTGCTTGCTTTTGAAGGGGTTTGGACCAAATCCTTCATTTTGTTTGCCGAATCTTTCATCCAGATGGGCCCATAGCTCTTTTGGAGTTTCAACATCATAAATGATTTGGTATAACATGTATTCAGGAAAAGTAGACATCATTCTTCCAAGGGCCATGTCACCTTTATTCAACCAATCAATATTCTCTTCAGAGGATTCGAACTCTCTTTCAAAATAACAATCAAAGAGATCATGGCTCTTCAAATATGCTATCATTTTTGGTTTCCATTCATCATAGTTGAATGGAGAAAGAAGAGGAAGTCCTTCTAAATATGAATACATTGAAGCTGTAGAGGACCTGCAAAAACAATATAGAATAATTGCAACTGCTACTACTGCAAAAATGCAGAAACTGCTACAACTGCTGCACTCTAAATATGGATAATAACCTGCAAAAAACTCTCAAGAATGGAGATAAACAATACTCTCAACATTCTCTGATACCATGTGAAAATCCTCACAGCAGATCTAAGAGATGATGTATACCTCACAAGAGTAATTATGATTAAGCAGGAAAATAGAAGAAGAGTGATCAATACAGTATAATGAGCAACAGAATAATATGGTACAGTAGAACTCGGATAGAAGCAATAATACTTCACACACACTAATTAATTAATCACAATATGGACAAATAAATAGTACAATGGTAGAGAGGATTCGAATGCCCAAGGTGGCAATTCGAATTAGCCTCTCAGAGTGATCATAAGATCAATGGAGTGTCATCAGAGCACAACTAGGTGTCCTCATGATCATCAGAGCACAACTGGAAGTCTTCATCATCATCAGTGGAGTCATCAATGCTCAAGTAACTATCAACCATCAGTCAAACTGAGTCTGGTAGGTGTAACTGAGTGTAACTAAGTGTAACTGACTGTAACTGAGTGTAACTGACTGGAACTGACTGTAACTGAGTGTAACTAAGTTTAATTGAGTGTAACTGAGTGACAACTGGACTAGTAGGTGAAGAAGGGCGAGTTACTCCCTAAAATCAAGGAAGAAGGGCGCATTAAGCAACTGGAGGGCTAAAGCTGAATAGTGAGAAGCTCCTGGGGGCTGGCTAACTGAGGGCTAGGTGTTGGACTGATGACTGGGATGCATGCAAACCCTAGAATGCATGCAAACCCTAAAGGTGCATGCATGACTGAAAATGTAAATGATCAAAATACAAGTGGGACTAGGATGGAGTATAGGAATATCCTAACACTTCCTTCTCAACATCTGTAGTCATAAACAATTAAATAATCAAGAAAAAATAGTATATCCTTCATATTCTCCTCTCTTTATTCTCTTGCGAATTGGACTATTGCATTTGCAACTATTGCATATGAAACCCTTCAATTTCATCATTGTTTTCTACAACCTATTCATATGTTGTGATTTATTTTCTTTCTTGATTTTCTATAAATCTCTTGATTTCTTATTCAATTACATCATATAAGATGTTTCCCCCTCCTTCGAAATTTCGTTTTGCAAGTTTGCAACAAAACCATTGACTTCTTCTTCATTTGTATCAACAACAAGGTTGATTCTTCCTTCCTACATACCTACACATTTATAAACATAAAACTAATTAATTAAATCCATTTCCCTTATGGGCATGTTATCTAGGTACACTCCATTATCAAGCTCATAATTGATGATTTCTTCCTTTTAATTCTCTAAATTTTCACCAATATCCTTAATATCATTATAGTACACTTATGGACATGATGTTCTCCATTGCAACTCTTCATCCTTTTTCATATCTATTTCTTGGGGATCTTATTCCACCTACTTCACATAGTTTTTTCATTCCAACTAGGGGAAACTCTCTTGCGTGGGTCCATCGCTTGGTTCTCATCTTGTGCAATGATCTCGACAACTAGGGTTTTGCTCAATAAGGGACTACACAATTTTGCAAGATCAGATCAAATGTTGAAACCCTTCAACATTGGGACCTTGTGTGGTATTCCCATGTCTAACATGCCCAAACACACATGCAGCAGCTCGCAAAACTCAAATATGATGCTTGGTTGGGTTTTTATGCCCTGATGACAAATTCACCAAGTGTCCCTAAAAGGATTAAGTAGGGGACCTGCAACATGCCATAAAACGATGAAAATGGAACTGATCGGAAAACCATAAACTCCATTGGGCTTGTGACAATGCATTCCAGCTAGGGGAAACTCCCTTTTGTGGCTCCATCACTCAATGCTTGTCTTGTGTAGTGATCACAAGAACTATGGTTTCGCTCAATAAGAGACTACACAATTTTGTAAGATTAGGTAAATTGTTGAAACCCCTCGACATTGGGACCGTGGGTGGTGTTCCCATGTCAAACATGCCCAAAAACACATGCAGGAGCTCACGAAACTCAAATATGATGCTTGATTGGGTCTTTATGGCCTGATCACATATTCACCAAGTGTCCCTAAAAGGATTAAGTAGGCAACCTACAACTCACCATAAAATGACGACAGTGGCATAGATCGATGAACCGTCGAATCCATTTGGCTCATGACAATGCATTCCAGTTAGGGAACCTCTCTTTCGTGGTTCCATTTCCCAGTGCTCGTCTTGTACAGTGATATTGGGGACTAGGGTTTTGTTGAGTAAGAGACTATATTTTGCAAGATTAGGTCAATTGCTAAAACTCCTTGACCTTGGGACTCTGGATTGCGTTCCCATGTCAAACATGCCCAAACACACACACATGATCTTGTGGAAGTCAACTTTGATGCTCGGTTGGGTTTTTATGCCCTGGTCACATATTCACCAAGTGTCCCTAAAAGGCTTAAGTAGGTGACCTACAACTCGCCATAAAACAACAATAGTGGCTCGGATTGACAAACTATCGACTCCATCGGGATCATGAAAATGCATTCCACCTAGGGGCATCTCTCTTTCATGGGTCCATCGCCATGTGCTCTTCTTGTGTATTGATCTCAGGAACTAGGGTTTTGCTCAGTAAGAGACTATGCAATTTTTCAAGATTGGATCAATTGCTGAAACTCCTTGACATTGGGACCATGGATGGTGTGACCATGTCAAACATACCCAAACACACATGTTTACTACAGGTTCCATGGAGCATTAAGGTTGATTGCAAATTACGGTTTCACTGAATGTTGGATTGTTGTCAATATAGATTCCATATCTTGAATTCATTATTGCATATTGTCAATATAGATATTATTGAATTCATTATTGCATATAGCTACAAAATACAATCTCACAGGTTTCCATTATTGCATATTTTGAGTTCATTCTTCGCTATTAGAATAATAAACATTGAGAACTGGATACTGAGTAGCTATTATACAAACTCCGAGTTATGTGTTTGATGGTAAAAGTAGTTTGTCAAGAATATGATGTGGTTTTAATAACATTTTGTTTACATCCATTATTAAGTTATGATTTGTATGGCTTAAGTTATGATTTTTATGGCTTGAGTGGCTTAATAGTTAAGAACAAGTGTTTTATCTCACAAAATTCATAAGTTCAAATCTCAAGAATGGAAAAGTATGTAACACCAGATTTTAACAGCTACATCTCTATTAGAAAGGAGAAAGGATCCTTTGTCCCATGAACAAAAGATATTATACACCAATTGGTGGTCTTACTTGGAATGTGACATTTAAAAAAGTTTAAAAAATAATACTCTCCCTCTTGGTGACATTTAAAAAAGAATAAAAAATAATAATCTCCCTTTTGGTTGATAAAGCTATTGGCATTTAAGGAATTGCAGCAAACTAACAAAGTTTAAACGCATAAAAAAAAGCAACAATCCAAAATCTAGATTAATCTATAACTTGTTGGTATAATTTGGCATTTAAGGAATTGCAGCAAACTAACAAAGTTTAAACGCATAAAAAAAAGCAACAATCCAAAATCTAGATTAATCTATAACTTGTTGGTATAATTTCCACGGTGCTAATACACAGATCCCTATAGCTACCGACCCCACTTACAAGTCATCAAGAAATGCAGAATAAGATGATGCTGGATATCATAAAAATCAGGGGAGCGTGAATGTATATGATGTTTACGATCCACTCCTCAGGAATTCATCCCGATAATCATGTTAACAGAAATCAATTCAAAATCAATGGCGTGGGAGAGGCTCGGTTTTCAGGAATAATTCGAACTTTTGACCGGAATTCAAAAACCACCAATGGGGTTCAGGAATTCGAACTTTTGACCTCGGGAATTCAAATGGGGTGAGAGAGGCTCGAACTCTCGACCTCAGGATTACTCAATGAAGCTATGAGACCTACGCGCTAACCAACTGCGCCACCACCCCTGATATGCCTAGAGTAAAATAGTATTATACTAATTAAAACACAATCTCTACTAATTAATGAAAAACAAAACTTCAAAGTTAACCGCATGGTGTACATCCTAGAAAGTTGTATTAATGGACACTAATAATGCTTTGTGATGTCATTCTTTTTAGTTATAATTCATTGTGTATTGTAAAAGTAGAAGAACATTTTAAATAAATAGTATTTTACAGTAGGTAATATTTATCATGTGGTTTATGAGGAATCATTTAGGTGATAAGGTTTGTATTAACTTAAGATCTAGGTATCTTTGTAAAAATATAAAAGTATTTTATGCAAAATATCTCCCTCAAGTTTACAAGAGAGCAATGCCAATAACCCCAATATAATATAGCAATATTTGTGTTGAATAAGTAAAAATCATGATGAGTGATGTGACTCCCTTGACTCTATTATATACTAAGAGATGAGGAGGAATTACTCTCACATATTACATGTGGGATAATATAATTCTCCATAATAACATCTCTTTATATAATAATGAATATCAAGAGTATACTTTACCATAATGAATATGGAATATAATGTATTACTCTTTTACATAAGATTGTGGATATCTTTCGACATAATACAAAGACATTATTACCTTCCAAGGAATATAAAATATTCCAACACTCCCCCTTAATAATGGCTGGAGAAAAACCCACTAACAAAGGAAGAAAGGAGTGATTACTACTCCCCCTTGATGACAACTTCCCTCATACCAAGTAAGGAACGAAGATGCACATACTTCGCGGCTGTTAAGGATTTGGTGAAGATATCGGCTGCTTGCTGCTCTGTAGGACAATACTCAAGAGAAAGAACACCATCTACAACGAGACCTCAAATGTAATGAGCATCAAGATCGAGATGATTTGTCTTGGAGTGATATACCAGATTGTAAGCAAGCTGACTAGCTTACCTATCTATGCAAAACAATAATATATCAACAATAAGTACATAAAGAGAACAAGATAAAAGAGTACACCAGATATACGTGGTTATGTTAAGATTCAATATGCTAAAATAGATAACATCAGTATTCAATTCAATTTCACAACAATAGCATATACAGGATCATTGAAAGAGTAACAAGCACAACATAAACACAAGAGACACAAATTTATCTGGGGAAACCTTCATGGGGTAGAAAACCCAGCAAAACTTTCTCAATATAGATGACCAAAAAGTACAAAGAGAAAATCCCCAAACAAGTGCTCCTTCTCCTTCGCAGATATCTCTCTTTCTCTCCTATGCGCAATACACAAGTGAGTGTGTGTGTAAATGAATGAATGAATGAGAGAGCCTAGCTCTTTATTTATACATTCACTTCTACTTTAATTTGACATGTCGGCCTCAACTAACTTTACCACTCAATTAATGCTGACAGGGCCAACTCCTTTAAGGGACTTACAAACCCCATTACATTTGAATCTAGGGGGATCTATTGCCCCGACTCACAAAGGGGATTTAACTCAATGAATTTACATAATCAAATACAATAATGACATCCCGATGGAGGAATAAAACATCTCTGAATAAATTACAATAATAAAATACAATAGAATATTCTTCAAAGTTACAATATTTCAACACTCCCCCTTAACGAGAAGGGTATTCTACTGACAACATCAACATCAACTGTAGGAGCAAGGAGAGAGAGCATCATCAACAACATCAAGGTGATACATCTATAAATCACTGGAATTTTTCTTCAACAGCATCAACAACTGGAATAGTTACTAGAACATCTTCAATATCTTCAACATCTTCAGTACTGGAGCATCATCTTCTACAGTGCTGAGTCTTCATCTTTGGTCTTCATCTTCTGCGGCACTCGATCGCTCGATCATCTACAGCAACAACATCTTGATCTTTCGATTAGCAACATCATCTGCAGCAATATAACATGCAACACACATGATCCAATTATGGGATGATCAATACCTTTCACTTTAGGACATAAGTCCAATGATGATACAATCTTATCCTCTCGAAGACAGAGTCTCTGGATCCGTTCTGAACTAATGTTCAGGGATGATGCAATCCCAACCTCACGAAGACAAAGTCTTCGGATCTATCCTGAACTAATGTTCAGGAATGATGCAATCCCAACCTCATGAAAACAAAGTCTCGGGATCTGTTCTGAACTAATGTTCAGGGATGATGCAATCCCAACCACAGTGCCAGTCCTTTTTTCATACTGGATGTGACCTAGATCAAATCTAGGATTTACCACCATAGAGCTAGTCCCTTTTCATACTGGATGTGACCTAGATCAAATCTAGGATTTACCACCACAAAGCCAGTCATTTTTCATATTGGATGTGACCTAGATGATGATCCAGGAGGATATTGGTGGCTACCCGCCTATTCCACTTGGACCCCCACCATTGTTTCTTCAGTTTTTCAGTTTCCTTAATTGTAGCACAATTTACTATTTTTGGTAGTTTTCGAGTCCTAAACTTCCGAAGCCATTTTGAGCCCCTAAACAACGTTTTTTCAGCATCTGATGGTCTGGCAAATATGAGTCCATTCCGGACCCGAACTCAATAATTTTCATTTTTGGATGTAGTCCTTGAATAGATATTTCTAACGATGTATCATGGGCATCAAACGGAGGTAGTATGCCAAAGTTACGACCCGGGAAATTGATGTACCAAGTTACCCAACAAGGCCCATATTCTGGCGTTTCACCTCTTAGGGTTAGGTTTTTGGATGTGTAGGGTTTCCCTTGTTTCTCAATCATATATAGGCCTTCGAGCCTCATTGTAACACAGAGTTCACAGGAAGGTAGCCGCCACATCTCTTCTCAGAGATAAGCTACCAACACTCTAGCTAGTTTATTTCCATCGTGTATGTAAACAAGTTTCAGTTCTTTGATTAATGAAATGAAGTGTTATTTCCGTTGCATCTTTGTTTTTATGGGTATTTGTGTATTCTGTTGCGTTCCTGCATAAATTCAGATCAATAGAGCCAGTCCTTTTTCATACTGGATGTGACCTAGATCAAATCTAGGATTTACCACCACATAGCCAGTCCTTTTTCATACTAGATGTGACCTAGATCAAATCTAGGATTTACCAACACAACATCATCATCATCACATTCTCGAAGACAAGAGTCTATGGATCCCTTTAGGACATGTGTCCAGGGATGATACAATCCCACTACAACATCATCATCATTGCTCCCCCTTTCGAGGAAGGTCCTTTTGAACCACACCAAGCTTGTCACAGAAGTACTCAAACTTTACTCGAGACAGAGGCTTAGTCAGCACATCAGCAACTTGCTCATCAGTGCTCACATATTGGAGCTTTATAGCTCCCTTCTGTACCATATCTCATATGTAAAAATACCGGATTTCTATGTGCTTTGACTTGTCATGGAATGGTGGGTTCTCCGTCATATTTATACAACTCTGGTTGTCACATAGAATCACTGTGGTATCCAACTCCAGGTCAAATAGACCTGACATCAACTTTCGGATCCATATGGCTTCACAAATTAGCAGAACAAGCTGCTATATACTCTGCTTCAACTTGTGCTGAGAGAAACACTGGACTGCTTCCAGCTAAACCATGAGATCATGGCAGATCCCAGACAATAACATCCACCTGAGGTGCTCTTCCTGTCTGAGAGACTTCCGACCCAATCAGCATCTATATAACCATACAATCTGTAGTCATGATCTCCAACATAGTATAGACCAAAGTCTATCGTACCTTTCAGGTACCTCATCACATGCTTTGCAGCTACTAAGTGAACACATCTAGGCTTAACTAGATACTGACTCAGGGTGTTCACAACAAAGCATATATCTGGCCTGGTATTCGTCAGATACATCAACGAACCAATCATCTGTCTGTAAACTGTAGAAACCATTATCCATCATCCCAGATCTTTGCTTCACATTTTCCTTGGCTAATGAAAAATCTCATCTGATCTCAGCCACATATCTAATCACAAGAATCATGCCAAGATTCTTTAACTCTGAGATCTACTCCCTCTGAAGTGGAGTTTTCTACATCTAAGTATTGTCCTCCCTTTGTGACTGAACATCATTCACACTCTCCATTGAGTGATCTTCTGCATATCTATCCATGCCATCTCCTTTCATATGGGTCTACTGATATGAGCCTCAAGATCACTTGAACTCTATGGTGAGTTCCTTCTTGCATCCATCTGAGAGAAGCATGTCATCTATATATATCAACCATCTTCAACCTTGTAGCAAAGGTTGAAATCTGCATCACCCGTGGTGATCATCAAGCTCATCAAATGACTATCGATCCTGGGTACCTATTGAACCCGTACAAAGCCTTCTTCAATCATATGATTTTATTTCAAATCTTGGGAATCATCCATGGGTGTAATCTATCTTTGGAAGTTTTTCTAGCCACGAGCCTTGCTTTGTATTTCTATAGTATGTTTGATTTGTAAGTCTTCTTGTTGAGCAATCATCACTTGTTCTTCAGAGCAAGTGTTCATCATCCTTCTTTTGTAGATCATAGCACACGATCTTTCCTACAAATAAAATTCAATTAGTAACACTTCATAATCATCAAATCATGTTGACATTTCAATGATAACCTATTATGCATACTGATATGACTCACATAGTTATGCAACTATCTTGACCAATACTTTGGCACAACACTTTTTCATATCCTGTATGCATACAATGGCTATCTAGATGCCTTCCATCTCTACCAGAACATACTATCAAGAGCATGCACAACTCCCAGCATGTTAGCAAAGAGGTTTTATTCTAGACAAGCAACAATGGAATGTTTGTCCAACTTACCCATCATATGCATATTAGTCGTATATTGTTCAATGCTATATGAATGCTTACACTATGCATGATATATTTCCTGATTCTAGGAATACAAATATGCATACAACTATTACGATCAATATCATTAACTATTCAGAGATTCAAGAAGTAATTCAAATAACAACTCAAATACTTATTGTTTATGTTTGTGTGGTTGCCTCCCTCTTGATCTCGATTTTCCCTTTATGATAGCATCATGATTATATGTCTTTGAACTTCTATCTATCCTGTACCACTATGCATGCTTAAGTGTGCACTAGTTTCATCATTGTGTCATCCTCAATATCTCATACATAATCACACATTCATTAGTATAATCTCAATAATATTAAAACCATAAATAATCTTAAACACGTACAGTCATAATCATTAAAACTAAGATTTACACAATATGCATAAAGTCATGATTAGCTAAACTCTATTTTCATGAATAATCATTATCAACCACAAAGTATGATTCTAACTCGATATAGGAAAACATACCTGTATTAGCATGCTTGATAGTTATGTCTAACATACCCAAACAATATCTTCTATGTTCTCTTCAATGATATAGAGACCTTGTGCTAGTAACCTGCATATCTCATAAGTTAAGCATAGTAGAACCAAATCATACATACTTCGTAAGTAGAGCTTCTATGTGATCAAAGACTATGGATGAGTCTTTGTCTTCATGTCATCATGGTCACATATTCTTGATCTATAACTTGATTTGTCTTTCTTCATGTACCTTTCATGTTAGAAGACAACATCATCCTCATACAACACCACAAGTGCATTAGTACAATCATAAGTGGCATAACCCTTAATCAATGAATGTCTTCTATCATTCACATGCATTCATACTTTTACTAAGGTGCTTAGAAAAATATAAAATTAATCATGATTGTACTAACCTCAATAATATGAATACAAACATATCATCAACTTAATCATCAGATAAATAAAACAGATTTCAAAACATACTTGCATCTCCTCAAGTCATACCTGTCGAGATTGCTTGTAGTCTTCTCTATAAGGGTAAAACCCTAATCGTCCAAGGTAGATCACTTGTAAACATATCATATAGATTCATGGTTCTAGGATGAGAGAATACCAATGTCGTTTAAACCTCATTCATTGCTTCCATGTGAGTCTCCCAACTTTGCTAGGGTTTCTTCTTACTTGTAGAACCCAAAAAACCCTAATTTTCAATCTCCTTCCTCCCGCAACATTTGATGGAAGATTAATATATATGATGAAGGGATTCCAAATCCATTTTCAAAGTTTCCAATGTTGCATGAGGTGTCTCCAACATTGTACCAAGTCCTTCCATACCTAAAAAACTGAAAACCCTAAGTGAGAGCTTCTTCCTCCTCTTCTTTGATTTCCTCCGTTGAGCTATTTTAGATGTGCCTTATTATTTCTGGTGTATCTTTGAAATTTCGGATCCTCGGGGTCGAAAAATTCAGCCTGTGGTATCCTGATCTGTCATATTTCCAACCCCATATATTTGAGCTTCATTGGATTCTCCTTGAGAGAGATATGCTAAGTTTCCCAACATGACCTATTTATGGGATGAAACAACATAGCTAACTTGTACGATGTGCCACATGTCACTGTTTCAACTTCGGCCTTTGATACTCGGACCTGTGAAACTAAAGTTCGTTCCCTAACTGTCACTTTTTACGGAATTCCATTTCGAGCTTCTTAGCCAGAGATATGACCTTTTTACCTAGGTCACTTGTTTAGGGATGCATTCTGGAAGAGGCAAAAACCCTATCTTGTACGGATCACATCTCACAAAGTAAAACGAATATGAGGCTGAAACTCAGACACAAGGTACATGAACATTTCATATTCTTCCTGTCCAATTTTTAGATCTTGAACCTTTGCCAAAAGTGATTTATAGAGAAAATTCCAAGATGACTAGTTTTTGCTATACAAAGCCATAGCTTTCAAATTGTCGCAAGTGAAACAAGCGTCGTAAATGCCATACATTGCCTTCTTTCAGGCTAGCTCTGATACCATGTTAAGATTCAATATGCTAAGATAGATAACATCAATATTCAAGCCAATTTCACAACAATAGCATAGACAGGATCACTGAAATAATAACAAGCACAACATAAACACAAGAGACACAAATTTATCCGGGGAAACCCTCATGGGGTAGAAAACCCAGCAAAACTTCCTCAATATAGATGACAAAAATGTACAAAGAGAAAATCCCACAAAAATTGATCCTTCTCCTTCATCTCTCTCTCTCTCTCTCTCTCTCTCTCTCTCTCCTATGCATAATACACAAGTGAGTGTGTGTGTGAATGAATGAATAAATGAGAGAGCCTAGCTCTCTATTTATACATTCACTTCTACTTTAATTTGACATTTCGACCTCAACTAACTTTACCACTCAATTAATGATGACTGGGCCGACTCCTCTAAGGGACTTAAAAACCTCATTACATTTGACTATAGGGGGATCTATTGCCCCGAATTACAAAGGAGGATTTACCTCAATGACTTTACATAATCAAATACAATAATGACATCCCGGCGGAGGAATGCAACATCTCTAAATAAATTACAATAATAAAATAGAATAGAATATTCTTCGAAGTTACAATATTTCAACAGGTTCACCCAATTGGTCTACGTCCACGGAAAGGTTGTCTTCTATTATCTCCAGAATATCTCCCTCAATCTTACAAGAGAGCAATGCCAATAACCCCAATACAATATAGCAATACTTGTGTTGAATAAGTAAAGATCATGATGAGTGATGCGACTCCCTTGACTCTATTATATACCAAGAGATGAGGAGGAATTACTCACATATTCGAGATGCCAAGTCTGTAGTCAAGTGGTGCACGTTAATAATGGGAGAAGGATCAAGAGTACGAGTGGAATCAGTAAGGAAACGATATGTGCAGAGATTTGTTTTGGGAGGTCGTCAAGGTTAATCGTTCACATGTGTCAGAATGCAATAGTGTGCCTGGGACTCATGGTTTTCACCTAGTTTGAAGCTTCGAAAACCCCATATTTGAAATATGGACCTGAAAACTTGCTTACTTTTCGCCCCATGCAGCATTGGTGATTGGGATGGGTGCGAATCATCAGATTAGTTTGATGCATGGGATTGTGTGTCACTTTCACTTGATCAACGTGGAATTGTTAAATTGACCCCATTGGAGGTAGGCCAATCCTCTGTTACTCCAAATTTTGATCATGTCTTAGATCTTGTCCAACCTGGTATGGTACAACCTTATCTTAAATCTATAATGTCAAGATCACATGTACAAATTTCCATATTAAATGTTTTAAGTACATTAAGGGTCTATACTGTTAAGCATTGTGTGTTATATTTTGCAAGGCACATATATGAATTTGTTGCCCCAAAAGGTAATGAATGGAGTGTGGATTATTGGTTAGCACGTTGTATAAAGGGAAAGAAAACCCTTAATATATCCATAACTAATGCTAAGAAAAACAAGTTCCTAGTTGGCTTGATGCTTATCAAATGAGAATACTTGACACAAGATAGCAATGCAAGAAAGAAGGGTGGATATGTTTATATGGATTACAAATCTGGTGCAAGTGTGTATCACTTTACTAACCTAATCCTTGCTACAAACATCCAATTACAAACGATTCCTAAAAGAAACTCCTCGAGGGTACAATACTTTCTACCAAATTATGAGCGAGAGAAACTAATGGAGACCATTAGTATCAAAGGTGATCCAGAGGGTTTGGTTATTTGATAATTTAAAGGTACGTTGACATGTTGAAGTATCTTGATAGAAAAGGTACATTATTTTAGGTTATTTTCAATGATTTCTTTCTAATGCAAGTTCATTTATGCTATTTATGGAAATTTTTATTTTCAATCTAATGTATTATGATACTAACTTACCATCCTTCTACAGTCCAAGGTTCTAAAAGGAATCTAGAGATAGGACACATGAAGGATAAAACAAGAACCAGGTGTCTTAAGACACCGCCATGACACGCTCGAGAATTTGTAATTTTTTTGTTTGAGTATTTATATGGATGATGGATGAAATTGCATAGGTGGATTAAATTATGTTGTTATCTCGTAGTTTTTGCAACATATATTAGGGGTATAAAAACCCAACCATGCTTTGTACATGTAGCTTTACCCAACATATAAACCCAACATGCTTTGTACATGTAACTCTACATGCCTTGAAACCCTCGTGCAATCTATGACACACGCACCATCAAATTAATTCTGAAGCTACTTGACCCAAAATTAATCTTGGTGGTTGATGACTTTGTTGAACCTCTAAAACAAAATATTAACCAAAGATCTCACCAGGAGGCATGAAAACCCAACATAACTTGTACATGCTTTAGTAAAGTGCTCTAATGGTTTTAGTACTTCATTAGGGTGCTCTTCCTTCTCAACATTTGTAGTCATAAACAATTAAATAATCAAGCAAAAATAATATATCCTTCATATTCTCCTCTCTATATTCTCTTGCGAATTGGACTATTGCATTTGCAACTATTGCATATGAAACCCTTCAAATTCATCATTGTTTTCTACAACCTATTCATATGTTGTGATTTATTTCCTTTCTTGATTTTCTATAAATCTCTTGATTTCTTAGTCAATTACATCATATAAGATGTTGCCCCCTCCTTCGAAATTTCCTTTTGCAAGTTTACAACAAAAACATTAACTTCTTCTTCATTTGTATCAACAACAAGGTTGATTCTTCCTTCCTATGTACCTACACATTTATAAACATAAAACTAATTAATTAAATCCATTTCCCTTATGGACATGTTATCTAGGTACACTCCATTATCAAGCTCATAATTGATGATTTCTTCCTTTTAATTGTCTAAATTTGCACCAATATCCTTAATATCATTATAGTACAGTTAGGGACATGATGTTCTCCATTGCAACTCTTCATCCTCTTTCATATCTATTTCCTGAGGATCTTATTCCACCTCCTTCACATAGAGTTTTCATTCCAACTAGGGGAACTCTCTTCTGTGGGTCCATCGCCTAGTTCTCATCTTGTGCAATGATCTCGAGAACTAGGGTTTTTCTCAATAAGGGACTACACAATTTTGCAAGATTAGATCAAATTTTGAAACCCTTCAACATTGGGACCTTGTTTGGTGTTCCCATGTCTAACATGCCCAAACACACATGCAGCAGCTCGCAAAACTCAAATATGATGCCTGGTTTCACCAAGTGTCTGTAAAAGGCTTAAGTAGGGGAGCTGCAACATGCCATAAAATGATGAAAATGGAACTAATCGGAAAACCGTCAACTCCATTGGGCTTGTGACAATGCATTCCAGCTAGGGGAAACTCCCTCTCATGGCTCCATCACTCGATGCTTGTCTTGTGTAGTGATCTCAAGAACTATGGTTTCGAACAATAAGAGACTACACAATTTTGTAAGATTAGGTAAATTGTTGAAACCCCTCGAAATTGGGACTGTGGGTGGTGTTCCCACGTCAAACATGCCCAAACACACATGCAGGAGCTCACAGAACTCAAATATGATGCTCGATTGGGTCTTTATGCCCTGATCACATATTCACCAAGTGTCCCTAAAAGGATTAAGTAGGCGACCTACAACTCACCATAAAATAACGACAGTGGCACGGATCGATGAACCATCGAATCCATTTGGCTCATGATAATGCATTCCAGTTAGGGAACCTCTCTTCTGTGGTTCCATTTCCCGGTGCTCGTCTTGTACAATGGTATTGGGGACTAGATTTTCGTTGAGTAAGAGACTATATTTTGCAAGATTAGGTCAAATGATAAAACTCCTTGAACTTGGAACTCTGGATGGTGTTCCCATGTCAAACATGCCCAAACACACACACATGAGCTTGTGGAAGTCAACTTTGATGCTCGGTTGGGTTTTTATGCCCTGATCACATATTCACCAAGTGTCCCTAAAAGGCTTAAGTAGGCGACCTACAACTCGCCATAAAACAACGATAGTGGCTCGGATTGACAAACTATCGACTCCATCGGGATCATGAAAATGCATTCCACCTAGGGGCACCTCTCTTTCATGGGTCCATCGCCATGTGCTCTTCTTGTGGATTGATCTCAGGAACTAGGGTTTTGCTCAATAAGAGACTATGCAATTTGTCAAGATTGGATCAATTGCTGAAACTCCTTGACATTGGGACCATGGGTGGTGTGACCATGTCAAACATACCCAAACACACATGTAGGAGCTTGTGGAATTCAATTGCAGCACTCGGTTGGGTTCTTATGCCCTGATCATAAATTCACCAAGTGTCCCTAAAAGGCCTAAGTAGGAGACCTACAACTCGCCATAAAATGACAAAGTGGATCAGATCAACAAACTATCAACTCCATTGGGCTCTTAACAATGCATTCCATCTAGGAGAACCTCTCTCTCGTGGGTCCATCACCCGGTGCTCATCTTGTCAGTGATCCGAGGAAATACGGTTTTGCTCAATAAGAGACTATACAATTTTGCAATATTAAGGAAATTATTGACACTCCTCTACCTTGGGACCATGGGTGGTCTGCCCATGTTGACATGCCCAAACACACATGCATGAGCTCGCGGAACTCAACTCTGATGCCTAGTTTGGTTTTATGCCTTGATCACAGATTCACTAAATGTCCCTAAAAGGCCTAAGTAAGTGACCTGCAACTCGCCATAAAAATACGCCAGTGGATCATATCAACAAACCATCAACTCTATTAGGCTCATGTCAATGCATTCTAGCTAGGGCACCTCTCTTATGTGGGTCCATCGCCTAGTGCTCATCTTGTGTAGTGATCTTAGGAACTAGGGTTTTGCTCAGTAAGAGACTATGCAATTTTGCAAGATTAGGTCAATTGCTGACACTCCTTGACCTTGGGATAGTGGATGGTATGTCCATGCCAAACATGCCCAAAACACACACGTCAGAGCTTGTGGAACTCAATTCTGATTCCCAATTGGGTTTTTATGCCCTGATCACAGATCAACCAAGTGTCCCTAAAAGCCCTAAGAAGGTGACCTGCAACTCACCACAAAACAATGACAGTGGCTCGGATCGACGAATCGTTGACTCCGTTGGGCTTGTGACAATGCATTCCATCTAGGGGCACATCCCTCATAGTTCCATCCCCCGGTGCTCGTCTTGTGCAGTGATCTCGGAAACTAGGGTTTTACTGAGTAAGATACTATGCAATTTTACAAGATTAGGTCAACTGCAAAAAACCCTTGACATTGGGACCATGTATGGCGTGCCCATGTTGAACATTCCCAAACACACACGCAAGAACTCGTGGAACTCAACTCTGATGCCTAGTTGTGCTTGTATTCCCTAATCACATATTCACCAAGTGTCAGTAAGAGTCTATGCAATTTTACAAGATTAGGTTGAGGATGATCATCTTCAACAATATTCCTCCTTAAGATGATCCAAACATGATGACTATACAGTTATGTTGGAACACACAATTATACTGAGAGCGTGGGTGAATCAATATCATAAAAGTTAACCAATTTTTACTTCAACAACTCTAAAGCATTATTAGCATTCATCAATCATCAATAGACATCATCAATCATCTTGTGTTAGGTCGTTGTTTGTAGCTTGTTGTGTAGGTTGACTTTCTATTACATGTGTGAAATCTTATTACATGGAGGGTTGACTTTGTTTGCATCCTATTTGTTTGTGTGTATGCTTCAAGGAAACCTCAACATTGCTTCTCCATGACATATGATACTTTCAACATTACCTTCATGTTGACATCATGACAAGGATTTTAGGCTTTTGCTAGGTTTACATCATGTATTGATACTTGACAAGGCTTCATGTGTTGCTTTGATTTCTTCAAGACGTTGCTTCAATTCCAACATTACTTCATCATGGCATTAAACATCAATATACTTCAAGTTCTTTCTAAGGATTTCATCATGACTTTTACTCACGTTATCATCAATGACAACAATCTTTTCAACAAGTCAAAAGTTGACAAGGATGATGGCAACAACTAAATCTTAATTGGAGAAGGCATACCTTGTTTTATGTTTTTGGTGGAGGATGAATGCTACAAAAATACATGTAAGCTTAGTGCTTTAGTGCTTGCGTCAACCTTGTAAAAATTTATGGAAAATTCATAAATTTCACCTCAAACCACCCTATGTGAACTTTCAGCCTTAGGGATGAAACTGAAATATTAATATATAACACCAAATACTTAACTTCATTGCAACGTGCTTCACTAAGCATCCCAAGAAAATAAATATTGGTCAAGTGCACTTCAATACCACCGAGCTATATCCCTTATGAAACAATTCTAAAACATATAACATCTCTAAAAATGGTTTATTACAATGGATGATAACAATAGTAAACGTGCTCCTTTATTTCTAGATATGTGTTAAATCCTTTAACGCATTCAACTCAAAAAAAGTGGACAAAAAATCATGAACGGACCATCTTTGATGTCAAGAGACTCATTCAAAAAAAAAAAAAGTACTATGATTTTCCCATCATTTAGATAATTAGATTTAGTGCTATCAATTAAATCAATATGTGTTAGAGATATAACCATCCCCACCTTGATATTTAACCTGCAAGGGTGCTAGTCGTGACATGGGCATGTTAGCAATGCGGTTGAGTAATGTGGTAGCTAGGGCTAGGTCTAGATTTGATTCATGCCCTGCACAATATTCAATTGATGATAGCAATTATATTAATATGTTTGTTTTATATAGTTTTGAAGACAAAGGACCAAAGGGATATAATAATGGTACCATGCAATATTGTGAACAAATATGAGAATCCTTATATCCAAGTCCAGATCCAAGATGGAGAGACAAAAGTGTTTTAGACCTTATGAAATTGGTATTATTATTTTGATTCAGATGAAGTAAATGTGATGTGAAGGCTTCAAATTTTTGACAAGATGGTACCAATGATATGGTCAAGTAACATTGGTGCTTGGGAGTTTCTTAGCCAAAATGAGCTCCACTTATAGGCTACACTTACCTATGGATATGGGTCCTTAAATAAAACCTCAAACTAGAGTGTTCAACAAATTAATTTCCACATAGGAATTCAAGCCGTGGAATCATGTAGAATTATAATGACACAAATCTTGTGGATAAATCAAACTCAACTTTTATTTGTGAATATGAATCCTTAACCAAAACGCCAAACTAGAATTTTCATAAATATACCCAAGTCATTAACCAATAAAATTATATATGGCATTATGATTTTACTTTCATTTCATAGGCCGCTCACCTCATGATGTTGGCTCAAGTTGCTTTAGGTGAAGGAAATTAAGAGCTTCCTTCTTTTTCATACTTGATGCAATCTAAATGAATAAAAAATAACCCTTTTTATCAAATTTTAGGAGAACAGGTTTTTTCCTAAACCCATAAACATGATAAAGCATGGACCTAGAGTTGTGCACATCATATATCTCATGAGAACCAAGATGATTACCCAAAACACGCATTGATGGTATATCCACCAAATAATCCATAGAAAGGAAAGGATAAAACATATTACCTCCATGCCTCAACAAGGTTACAGTGGGGGTACACAATTAGCATTTAAAGGAGGATAAAGGGAGGATCTATGGAAGGATCAACAACTGTTGATCTACCATCCATCAATATATATCATGATTTTTTGTTCAAATTTTGTGACGGATCTAGGTCACTAATTCCCTCTACCTCCTTACTTCTATGCCTCTAAAATATTTTTACTTCTCTCTCTTTATAAACCTTCTATAAATGCCATAATATATCATCTATACATAATAGTAATAGCTCAGTTTCTATGGTTTTCATAAAAAAAATGTGTAACCTTCTTTATCTTCTAATGAATGTCAACCAACAACCACTGGTCAATGATCAATGTGGATTGTCAGACTCCCAACTTGTTGTTCAATGTAAAGGAATCATATGAAAGTATAACCCAAAATTTTCAAATCTAGAGGACCAATTGAATGGTGGGGTATACCAATGAGCATCGATCACAACACATATGCGTGTGGGTAGTGTCTTCTTTGATTTCCATGCATTGTGGCCTACTGGTCTCTTCTAACCCAATTGTTGTTGGCTTCTCATTGAGTTGTCCCAACAAATGATGAAATGTCTAAGATGCAACGATTAAGAGTCAATTATATCCTAAGCATGGAACATGTTGGATGGATCCCTTATTGGTTATTCCTAGACCATCCAAAAGAAAACACCTCTCCTATTTGAGCAGTGCAACCATTTGGGTTAACTTTGAATTTCCCTTCCCCCCACTTCAGGGGTATGCTAGTAAATACATATTAACCTTAATAAACATGGCATTAAACTTAATAGCTATCCATTGCTTCACAAGTTGCTAGCTATATTTTATATATGTTATTCCACGCATGATATGGGTTTTAATTTTTCCTCTCAAGTGAATCATGGAGAAATTTTAGAGCTTATTTTGGAGACACACGTGACACCCATCTTTCTTAAACCTAATAGTTGTGATAGTGGGATGATGAATTGCAATTAAAACATGCCCTATAGCCCATGTAGGCCATACAGGGTTGCAATAAAGAAAGAGTTTAATTATTTGAATGGTTCTATGAGCTAGTGCTTAATGGAATGAATAAGCTAAACTTGTAGCAATCATATTCCATTTTTTGTAATAAATTTAAGTTGAATCCAATCATATTTTCGTGTACAAGTAGAGTTCCAACATAATCCAAGTTCCATTCATGTTGGAACTTTATCAAGGGTTTTGGCCATTGAGAAAATATTGCTACATGATTAGACTAGTACTTTAATGGACATATGTGGTGTAGATTTAAGTGTTTATGTGGCTGAAGGAGGAAGATTTCTAGGTTGTTTGTGCATTCAATCAAAAGTGTACCATGATACAAGATTGATTGAATGATGGATTCTCTTAGTTGTTATATTCAATCATAACATCATCATATATCTTGGCTATTTTGGTTGGAATCTGAGGTAGAATAATCATACCCACCCATTTGCAATATTTACCTATGTTCTAATCTCTTCTCTAAACCTCCAAACAATGCCTTACTTGACTATATTGAATCCTAGATACCTATCTACATTTTGATGGATTGACCTTGGTCAATCAATGAAAGAATAATGTCTCACTTATAATTTATGCCATTCCATTTGATCCTTTAGATTCTTGCTTGCACCACTTCTATGGTTACAGTGATCTCAATCAAAACATAGATTCGTTGATTTGCAATTAGTGGAAAATGGATTATGCATGGCGATTTGCAATAGGTTGTTAGCATGACATATGAAATTTTTCAAGAGGCTTTGGTCAAATGATAAAAATGGTTAAAGGAACCACTCCCTTAAAAAATGCCTTCAACTTTAAAAAAAATCCTTCTACATAATTATAAAAAACAACCTCAAAACACACAATTAATTTTGGAATAAAGAAAATGTAACAAGCGCCTTCAAATTAACCAAAAAAAATCCTTCTGCATAAATATAAAAGACAACCTCAACAACACAATTAATTTTGGAATAAAGGAAATGTAGAATGATTCTAAATTACATTGAGAGATCAATCATTATAAGAGTTATGAAAAATTGTTCATTTGATTTCTATTGAAGGGATGGAATAAATGCACCCCAAGTAAGATTGAAAAATAGTGTACAATAGCATTTACGTTTATTTCAATGACTTCCACCACATATAACATACATACACGTGAGAAAAGCGATAGGTTGGCATAATTTGAAACATTAATTTAAAACAATAAACAATGAATAAATTTTCATCTCACTTCAACCCAAGACACTAGCCAACTCAAGAGAAAAGATATTAAACATATCCAATAAATTTAAACACTTCGAATATACTTTTCCAAACATAAATTTAATATGACTATCACTTTAATTATTGCATATTTACAACATTAAATATGTTCTATTATCTTCGAGATGTTTTTCAAATCAATTAAGACTTTCAACTCTTAAACATGTTAAATCAATATAAACAATGTGCTGGAAATTGCTTCATCAAGAAGACAATGAAACTGGAAATAAATAAATAATCTACAATTACATAATTATTAATTATTGGACAATTGAAAAAACTTTATATATATACCTTTTTCCAAAAAGCCAAGCTCTCCTCCTCCAAAACAAGGCATCCTCTCTAGAGTTCGATGAGTTGCTTTAATCCAAGAAATAAGGGCCGTGAGTAGACACCTAGACATTGCTTAAAGGAAGGGAGGGGTTTTTTTTTTTTCGTAACCGTGGGAATCCACACCACCATACAACAAGCATTGTTAACCACACAGCAACACAATAAACCCACAAATTGAGGCCAACCTTAGTGTTGGGTGGAAGAACAATCTACTCAACAAAAATAGAACTATCACCGTAGTCACATAAAACATTGAAAGGCTACAAACCTTCGCACAAGAAGAGACTTGTGTAAATGAATGACAAGAAAATAATATGAAAGGGTTACTAAGAAGAGAGGATCATAATCCCATGGATTGGGGCTTATCTAATGATTATAAGTAGGTATAGGTAGATTGGGGCTTATCCAATGATTATAAGTAGGTATAGGTAATTTAATACATACAACGTTATAAGTGGAAGGTGAATTTGGACTTCAAATTTATTGGAGGCCACCCTATATAAAAGTCCCAATATGTTAGCTTGTGATATTTATTATTTATATATATCCAATGATTATAAGTGCATGGAGGTAATTCAAGGCGTGGGATAATTGGCACTCAAATCGCCCTGCTTTTTCGGTGATTTGTTCCCTAGATCTGGTTATAAAAACCAATGGAATCGTAGTTCCACCCCATTTATTGTGGAACTATGCCATGGAACTATGCCCTTGGAGGTTTTGGCCCATTTTAAGACGACCCAGATCATCGAAATTCCAAAAAAATAACAAGAAGGGGTAAAACTGTGCCTTGCAGGGAAATTTTCTGTCATCGATAGGGGGCGATATGAGTGCCAGTTATCACACGCCGTAATTCAATGCATGCCATGTTAGAAGATAGTCCCAACATGTTAGCTTGTGATATTTATTATTTATATATATCCAATGATTATAAGTGCGTGGAAGTAATTCAGTGCATGCCATATTAGAACATAGCTTGAAATGGTCTAAGAATATTGTTAAGTTGTTGTCGATATGTCCGAGTGGTTAAGGAGACAGACTTGAAATCTGTTGGGCTTCGCCCGCGCAGGTTCGAACCCTGCTGTCGACGACAGTCTTTTAAACTTTTTATCTCTATAGTGTTTTGTGATGGATTCGTCTCTAGTCGTAATAAGCACAATGGTAAGTTACTAAATCACAAACTTACAATGTAGAGAAGTATAGAATTGCCAGTGTCATAATTATGTGGTTGCACAGCATAAGCATTCATTCCAGGCGATTTAAGTGGCACTGGTTCAGTGAACATGCATTGACACCACCATATATATCCAGAAACATTGCAGAATAGGAGAATGTTTAGAAACTCTTCACTGTGGAATCATTCAAAGACACTCTGAATTCAAGGTCATCACTAATGGAGGTCTCTTTTTGAGAATTTTCTGTAGAGGGATGGCGCCAATCCACTGGAATTTCTCCTTGCAATGCTGGTGACCTTCAACAGATGTTCTACTACGAATTGTGTCAATTGTGTTATTTTGGGCATTTTGCTACATCTCCTTGCATTCCCATCTGCTTGGTCACTCTGTATCACTGGTCTAGAACTTCAACTGGCTAAGATAAATTTGTGCTATCATTCCAGATATATTGTATTCCAGGTGTTTATAGAGCTTGGGTATTTCCTATCAAACCCCGAGGAAGAGTCCTTCAGTTTGTTTTATTGTAGCTCAAATTCATCCCAATGGGGCTTAATGGTTTGTACTGTAATTCATCCCAAGGGGACTTAATGGTTTGTACTGTAGGTACAAATTAAAATAAACAAGAAGAGTAGCTAGATCTTGGGATGCAACCTATATGATTATATTTGGGTCTGATTCTGAATAATCTGAATAATCCAGGGGATGCCATCTTTTATGTGGGCTTCTCTATTCAAAGGATGTACAATTTTATGTCATTTAACTTTTGTATACAGTGTTGTAGGAGTGCAGAACTTTTGAAAATTTTGGTAACAGCGTTATATTGATATCAGGGAAAGAAAACTTAGTGGGCAGATCAGAATGCTTTCTATGAGAGTATTTGTTTCCAAACTTAAGCCTAATCTATATTTGGTAGATGCTGTATATGAGAACTGTAAAGAATATGGGGAATTGGGATGGAGTTACTACACAAATTTGGTCCATTAAGTATGTTTACTAATTATGACAGGTTCCAGGAGCCTTATATGAGGACATTGAGAACTTATGCAGGGAATTTATCATTAAGGTTGATTGCAGATTACGGTTTCACTGAATGTTGGATTGTTGTCAATATAGATTCCATATGTTCAAAGCTACAAAATGCAATCTCACAGGTTTCCATTATTGCATATTTTGAATTCATTCTTCGTCATTCGAATAATAAACACTGAGAACTAGATACTGAGTAGCTATTATACAAACTCCGAATTATGTGTTTGATGGTAAAAGTAGTTTGTCAAGAATATGATATGTGGTTTTAACAACATTTTGTTTACATCCATTATTAAGTTCGATTTTTATGACTTGAGTGGCTTAACAATTAAGAACAAGTGTTGTGGGAGAGTAATAAAATATATATACCAGATTCTAACAGTTACATCCCTGTGTCCAAAGAAGATCCTTTGTCCCATGAACAAAAAATATCATACACCAACTGGTGGTCTCACTTGGAATGTGACATTTAAAAAAGACAAAAAATAATAATCTCCCTTTTGGTTGATAAAGCTATTGGCATTTAAGGAATTGCAGCAAACTAACAAAGTTTAAACGCATAAAAAAAAAGCAACAATCCAAAATCTAAATAAATCTATAACTTCTTGGTATAATTTCCACACTGATATTACACAGATCCCTATAGCTACCGACCCCACTTACAAGTCATCAAGAAATGCAGAATAAGATGATTATGGAAATCATAAAAATCAGGGGAGCGTGAATGTATATGATATCTACGATCCAAACCTCAGGAATTCATCCGATAATTATGTTAACAGAAATCAATGGGGTGGAGAGTCTCGAAATTCATCGACAATCATGTTAACAGAAATCAATTCAAAATCAATGGCGTGGGAGAGGTTCGAACTTATAATCATGTTAAAAAAATCAATGAGGTGGAGAGTCTCGAACTCTTGACCTCAGGAATTCAAAACCAATCAATTCAAAATCTATGGCGTGGGAGAGGCTCGAACTCTTGACCTCAAGAATTCAAAACCAATCGTTTTCATCGGGAATTCAAAAACCACCAATGGGGTTTAGGAATTCGAACTTTTGACCTCGGGAATTCAAAACCGAATGGGGTGAGAGAGGCTCGAACTCTCGACCTCAGGATTACTCAGTGAAGCTATGAGACCTACGCGCTAACCAACTGCGCCACCACCCCTTCAATGTCAAAAGTAAAAGAGTGTTATAATAATTATAACAAAATATTTACGAATTAATGAAAAACAAAACTTCAAAGTTAACCGCATGGTGTAAATCCTAGAAAGTTGTATTAATGGACACTAATAATGCTTTGTGATGTCATTCTTTTTTTAGTTATAATTCATTGTGTATTGTAAAAGTAGAAAACATTTTAAATAAATAGTGTTTTACAATAGGTAATATTTATCATGTGGTTTATGAGGAAGTTACTAGGTGATAAGGTTTGTATTAACTTAAGATCCAGGTATGTTTGTAAATATTAGTATAGATCTATCTTAAACCCGTATCTATCAAGCATCGAGAGGGATCCAATTTCTTGAGGTGTATTTTTGTTTTTAAATTTAAACTCAAGAAATTTAATATCTCTTGATTGATAAACCTTGGTTTAAGTTTTTATTTTATTATTTTATGAGCCAACATGGATTTTTTTAAATACTTTCATTAATTTTTTATTTTATGAGCCGACATGAATTTATTAATGACCGACATAATATAATTTATTATTTTTTACTATTAGATGTAATGCTACACATACACGTTACATCTCCCCCATACTGGGTTGTAGAGCACCTCGTTTCACTCGGTGCAATAAAAAATTATTTTTCAAAATAAAATAAAATAAATATTGTTATACAAAAACATATAATTATTATAATTATGTTTGTTTACAACTTAATTTATATATATTTGTATATATAATTAATCTTTCTAAAATAAAGTTGATTATGTCACACTTAGATTATTCAAAAAAGTTTCAAAGTAATTGGGCATTTAGAATACATGTCAACTCAATTCAATTTAGTCAAAGCACTTGGTCAACATAACATTAACAAATCATATGATCACACCTTCACACTTTTTTGTCGCAAGCCTTCATAGACTTCATTGATCCTCCAAAGCAATCTACTCCACTAGGTCACATGCCCCCTACAAGAGCACTATCATAGCCTAATTGTCCCCAAGCCAACTCCAAGCCTCCAAACAAGAATCCAACCTATCCAATGCTATCTAGGGCTTGATGCCCTCCTCGAATATGCACAATGCTCCTTCCAAGTAGGAAATCTTCAAGCAAGACGACCTCTCTATGTGGCCATAATGAGGGACATCCCCCAAGCTCTCAAGTGAACTTCAACACCCAAGGTAAGAATCCAAGTCAACACCGAGTTGAGTTCAAACAATCACTAAGCCAATTGTATCCATCATGTAAGTCAATCACGGACCATCTCCCATGTGCCAATCCATCTTGGACCATCTAGGGGATGAACATACACCATGTACCCCAAATCTCATGAAGCACCCCAAACATGATGTAAACACTTCCAGAGTAACATGAAAAAACTAGCATTCCCTCTTTACAAGGAAAGTATTTACACGGACACATGTCTACTCCCTCTACAACTCTACCAAACATTTTACCTACAAATTTGTACCTGTTGCAGTCCCAAAATTAATCATTGTCACCTATAAAGACATTGTTATACATTCTATAACAACATCTCAATCCTCCAAACAATAATGACCTCCCGTGAATATGAAGGAACATAACCCTGGAACAAAAGCATCTTACCAAACTCCATCATCCTCCAAGTCAACAATCATAGGCCAAAATCTATAGACTCCATATCATGAGTTGTTTAAGACATTATGTAGAGAAGATCACATCTCTAAATAATACCAAGACAAGTGGATCACATCTATCAAAGTAAAAAACATAGAAATTTAATGCACAAATCAACTCCTCGATTCTGAAATACCAAGCTTGTGGTAGAAGTAACAAATAATGTAATCCCATCATCAAAATGTCAATGTGAGAATCCCTCTCATGTAGCTCAAATCCTCTGGAAATTGAAGCAACCTTAGTTTGTCCAACTTCCTCGTCCTAGGAGAATCCTAAAGCAAAAATAACATCATGGTCAGCTTCCTATATCTGAGAGAATCCTTGAGCAGATCCATATGTTTGAGAGAATCTAAGGGAAATTCCCTCTATCCGAGAGAATCCATCAACCTTATCCTTGTTTTCTACAATATTCCCATCTACTGCAAAAACGGTATCAATCTCAACATCATCCTCCATCAAGGTATCACACTTCTCTTCCAATGAACAATTGAATGACTCATGGATAGAAGAAAATAATACAACATGACTAACATATCTACTAGGAGGTATACTCACCCTCACTAAATATCTAGGCACTCCTATATGCTCTCAAGGCTCTTTCAATGTCTGAGTGGCCCATCTCAATCTCCTAGAAAATGGATTAGGTGAGGGAATATCCACACTCAATCTCACCTCATCTCCCTCTGAATTTGACTCATCTCAAGCCTTTGAATCAATCTTTAGAACGACAACCTCCACATTCTCCTCAATCACTAAAGGAATATCCTATGAACTAGAATATCTCACATCCTCAGCAAATATCATATATTTGCTCACTACAATCTCCCATGATGTTAAAATACTGATTTTATAAGTTGTAGAAGTATCATCATATCCATTAACACAAGATGCTATAACAACATCCGTAATATGTTATAAACTTGTCTCCATGGAATTCCACCATGCATGTGCCTTCTGCAATCTAAAAGGCTCAATGAGCCTCCTACACAATTTACAAGTGCCACTGGGTTGGAAAGTAACCTAAAAGGGCCACCCTCTCTATCCCCTCTAGCCAAAATACTTTGACTAGCTAGAATACAATAACTGATGGTGCATTGTTGTCCCTCAAAAGCAACTCTCCATTGTAAATTTTTCATAAGGATTTTGAAAGAAGGTTCTTCATTAACCCAAGAACAAACAAAACATTATCCAACTAAATAGCATCACATGAAGGCATTTGAAATGAAATGGAGCGAACTCCTCTCATAGAATATGTGGCATCATCACCAAGGTCCATGCTCATGCCTCCCTCTTGCTCATCAAATTCTAATGAACAAGGACATGTCATATGTCATGTATCTCAAATCTCATATGTCATATGTCATATGTCATATGTCATGTATCTCAAATCTCTATTGTCCACATTCAATCCAACAATAGACATTGTGTTACATGACAAGTAAGAGACCAAAACCATATCCATCTTGGAAATTTTACAATACGAAGAAGATCCTACACCTATCATAAGTGAAAAGCATTGGAATCTACCACAAAAAATCAACCACATATTGCAAGTCCTTCTCAGCATATCACCCATTTAAAATAAAACCATACCAACCAATAATCACAAAGATCTACTACCTACCATAAGCAACCCTTGGGACAAATCAACCACCTATCATAAGTCCTTCTAGGCATCACACAAGTTGAAAATACATACATAATAACCATTAGTGTAGTAGATCCATAATCTTTCATCACAAGAAAATATCATCAAAACTCGTCTAGGTGTAGGTGCTCAACTCAAGCAACCTAGGGTATCACACCTAACAACCTCAAACAAGGTCAACTACCTCTCCCAAGTAATCTCTCGTTGAAATACAAACTCCCTCCTACTCTACAGTGATCCCAGCCACAACAAGCTTTGGTACTGTGTAGAAATTTATGAAATGATTTGATACCATGTAGAAATTTGGGAAGAATTCGCACTTCAATGCAAATTAGAAATTTAACCTCTTTGACTAGAGGTTTCTTGTATCTTAACACTATGAATTTTTCGCCTTAGGGCTGTCATGAAATCGATTATAAAACAACAATGGAGAGAGTAAAATATTTCACCCACTAACTGGCCAATATTCTAGAAAATCCAAGGAGAAAAGATACCAAACAACATGGATAAGTTTCATCCCTCAAGGTAACTTGTCCCGCATGAACCAGATCTAAAAATACAATTTTACAACAATTATTTAGATTTTCACAGGTAGAAATTCTATCAGTTGAGTTTCATGGAGACCTGTGTTATGATTTTTATTCTCAACATACATTTCAAACTACAGATATGTGTCCATCTTCAAGAGAAAGCATTCTCAAAGAAAATAGATCAGGAGGAGAACCATTAATAATAATGTAGCTAATTGTGATCTTTATTAATTATGTTGGCCATAAATTATATTCCTTAATTGTGTCAACCATAAATTATTAATGGTTCTCATTCCTCTTTAAGATGTGGATTAGCAGTTTCTAGGAATTACTCAAATTAAGACCATCATCTATATTTAGGTTTTGGGGATTTTTTTCTATCTCAACAACTTCTAATATCTATCTGTTGTTGTACTTATCTTTCATAGAGATTACTTTTGCTTCTTCAATGCATATGTGATGGTTTGTCATCTAAGAGTGTTTTGCTAAGACTGGCATCTTGGATCAACAATGGATAATATATGCACAATGCTCTTTGATTCTTACCTTCATTAAGCATCCAGTCTCACCGATATACACCTTTCCACAGGAACATAGAATTGAATACATGCCTCTTTTCTATGGGATTGATGGAATTGAATACACACAACAACTATAGAAACAATAAAACAACTGTTATAGGTCAAATCTGCACTTCTCCGTCCGTGATCACATTGCCCTGTCGATCACACAAAAGGACACTATGGATGGAAGAGCTAGGTTGACCTTGGATGAGTTATTGCTGAGATCACACATCTTCAGCTGAACAACATATTTTTTCTACAGTTTTCACTATGTGTGCGCTACTATTGCCATTGACACCTAGAGTTCTAAACGTTGGTTCTTCTGAAGAGAACCCGCACACTTACCTCAAAGGATGTGTGCGCTATTTGTAAAGAAAAAAGTTGCATACTGAAGGCTGGTTTACTATTAGGATACTTGCGCACATGTTAAGATGAATGGAAAAAATATATTAATATTACGAATTGGGATTAGTTGAGGTTGGTTATGTAACTCCCCCAACCTCCCAATTCAACTGCCTCACGAATCTAACTTCCAACCTTGTCCCATAAATACAAGGGGAAGCCATGAGGGAGAGGCCAATGAAGGAAGAAGAAGCTGTTGTTACGCTAGAGGAATTCTTAAGTCATTGTGAGGAGAAGGAACCCAGGACTCGGTTGTAGAAGTGTCTGGACAGATCAGGTATATCTGTACTTATCTACATTTCTTTGACAATAAAAGGTGGAAATACCCTTCCCGTCCCAATGAAATGTCTCTTTTGGTGGATATCTGATTGTATTTAATGTTAAATTGTTTTCAACTTCATTATATGTATTACAGTCAAGATACGCTGGGGAAGGTTAACTTGTTTTGCAGGTTCATCTCTGTGGAAGATTGGGCGAAAGCTAGGACCAGCCATCGTTAAAAAGGTACAACTTTCAAAATCCTAATCTCTTCTCATTCGTAGTAATTGATGCAAAACATGAATGTATTTACCTGTCACCCCATGTAATTTGGTAGTCTCGTCCCCCCCACTATAAGGTATTATCCTGCACAACAGAATTGGCGACTCTGCTGGGGAGCACCGGTTGTTTCTGCTCTAGGGGACCCTATTAGGTTTTCTTTCAATTTATGCCGTCTTTTTGTTTTCTGAGAGGTTTTTTATAGGTTCCCTTGTTGTTACTTTTATCTTGATTCATTTCAGTCTGCTTGAACAAAGCTCTTTTTACTGCTTTAAGTCCCTGTGCGTTGGTTTTCTGTGCATACAGAAACGTACTTTCTTCCTTGTGCACTAGTTTCTGTGAAACATAGTTGCACGCTTTTTGTTGCAGACGTTGGTTTCTATACCAGACAGAAGCGCATCTTCCTTGTAGGTCTAATATTTCCACTAGGGTTTGGTTTCCAGGTTGCTAGGTCTACTTCTGGCATTTTTCTTTCTTCTCTGACTGATTACTAAGACATATTTGTCTTTTTGAGTCTTGTTTACCTCTTTGAAAGTCCCTTTAGATTGCTTCACTTGCTTCATCACTTGTTTTAGGTGTCTTTTTTTCTTCTTTAAAAGCCTTTTGAAGCTGTGCGCGACTATCTGCTAGATACAGTAGCGCACTTTTTTCCCTAGACGCATGTTGCACTCCTACAGACTTGTGCACTCAACACTTGTTGTCTGTTGCAATAGCTGCGCATTTTTACTGAGTCTTGTCTTTTTTTAAGGGTTTGATTCTAGTTTGAGTTTTTAGGGTGGTTTTTGAAAGGTTTGATAGTCTAGGTACCTTCTGAGCTTCTGTTCAGGGTAGTCTGATTTAGTTGAAGCCTTCTTGATGGCTTTTCCTTTGAGTTTGTCTGGCAGTAGAGTTAACTTTGGTTTGCTTACCTACCCTGTTTGTTTGGCGGGTGTTTTATTGGTTTTTGGTGCTTAGGAGCAGCCTCTTAGGTCTATTTTTCCATTGCATGCATATGTTTTCCTTTCTTCTTTTACACCCTGTTCCAAACCTAGCATTTTTTCCATCAAAACAACTCTGTAGGTCAAGTCTTTTTCGGTCTTTTGATTTGATTGGTTAAACCATTAGGTCTTTTATCTTTACCCACAACTTCGTTAGATCTTGCTTGTTCCTTCCTTCAAGTTCATTTTCTTTTGCAAATAAAAGAAAAGATAAAATTGAGTTTGGTAGCTTAGTAGTAAGATTTATCATCATTTTTCAAAGTAGCATATTGTCTTGCTTTGAAAATTTAAAAGAAAAATTATGCTTAAGATTGCCTATTTCTTGTTTTGAAAAAAAATAAATGAAAAAGCAAAAAGAGTCTTTGTGAAGTTTTAAAAGCATTATTTGTACACACTTTGCTTTCTGTCGAAACCATTCCACACACTTCACTACCCTTCTTGAGTAACAAGTAGCCTCTAAAAAGAAATTTTAATAAAATTAATTAGCAACTTTTCTTTTTAGGTATGACACAACATCAACTAGCTTAGGCTAGGGTTTCGGGGTAAATCACCTTAAACTACCCAAAATCGGTTTCATTACTCAACAATCGTAGTAAGACAATCTTTTAGGAAAACCCACTTATATCAAAGTATCTTGGGAACACTCTACTCAAACCAGAGTTAAGCACGAGGCCGTGTGAGACTGGAACTGCTGAGGATACCCCCTCACTTTCCTTTCGAACATAAACCAGAGTTGATTCGCATATGGGGGTCCACTAGTACTTTTAAGTGCTTTTGGATTTCGGGATTTGCTACCCTGCCCATGCGTCTTGGCTAGGCTGACGATTGCTCCCCTAGGTATTTTTGTATTTGTGCTATCCTTACTATCTTAACTCTAGGGCTCTTCACAGGTATAGTGGAAGGTTATTTCCACTGCACCTCGGACAGACACGAAAGGTAACCCTTTGCAGTAATCCCGGGAGGACGGTTTGGTGATTCAAATGCTTGCACCCAGAGGACCTCCATTGGACGTCATGTAACTGATCGTCAATACTCTATTGGTTTGTTATGGGCCCTCGTCATCCCAGACTTGCTTATGAGAGTATTAGATTTGTTTGCATGGTTTTGATCACTGTAGGACATTTTTAGTGGTGTGCTCTTTGTACTGCTTGTTTTTAGTTGGCCTTAGATATTTATGGCTCGTTGAGTCGGAAACTATGGATAGCATCCTAGTGGTCACCAATCAAGGGACCCATGTTCAAGGGGCTCCTTGTACTTTTCCATTCAGTGGGAACATTGGTACTCCCTTAATGGCTACCTTGAATCTTCCAGGATTCACTATAGAGCTACCGGTTTGGTTGTTTTCCACTCCGAACACCTTGCATGCTCCTGATGCTTCTCAAGTAAGCACCTCACATAAAGAGCATCAGAGACCCATTCCTGCTTCGCCAGTAACATCTTCTCCTCCTCCTTCTACCTCATGTGGTGAAAGTAGTAATACTAGTAACCAATAGTCTAAAAGGAATAGACGGAGGAAGAATAGGAAGAAGATGCCAAATCAAGGGGGAAGCCATCCAACCTCTGGAAGTCATGCTGGGGGCACCTACCCAGCCTCTAGAAGTCATGATGAGGGCACCAACCCAACCTCTGTATGTCATGCTGGGGGCACCTACCCAACCTCTGGAGGTCATGCTGGGAGCAAACTTTCAGTCACTGCAAATCATACTGAAATCATGTCTTCAACCACTGTTGCTCATTTTGAAGACACGTCATTGATCACTGCTGGTCATATTAATGACAAGTCACCAGTTACTGTGAGTCATACTGGAGACACTGAATCAGCCACTGCAAGTCATGCTGAGAAAGTTGACATTGTTGACAAACCTAATAAACAAAAGCTTAAGTTCCCTTGTAAGTTTTGCGAGGGAGACCACCTGAGCTATTTGTGCCCTGTACTTCCAGAAGTGTAAAGAGTGTGGTCCATAGTTCAAAAGTCTTATGCTTATGAGCAACTAGCCACTGCAATTCATGTTGGGGGCAAGCTGTCAGCCAATGCTAGTCATGTTGAGAGTATTGTTGTTGTAAAGGACTCCCTTTTTATAGGAAGCAAACCAAAGTTCCCTTGTAAATTTTGTAAGGGAGATCACCTTACTCACTTGTGCCCTGCTATTCCAGAGGTGCGGAGAGTGTGGTCCATGTCTGAAGGATCCTCTGCTCCTAAATTGTCTATAGATTCCCAACAGCCTGATCAACCTTTGGTTGATGAAGTGGTTGAACCAATGCAATCTTTGGTCAACCCCACTCTTCCTTCGGAGAGTGAAGTGATCGAATCGATGCAATCTTCGACCGGTCCCATCAGTCCTTCAGAGACTGATGGACCTGTTCTTGAAGTCTTCTGCATTACTAGTTCGGATGTTTCTGAAACGGGGGGCACTTCATCTGTGACGAGTAAACCCCCACCAAGCTCTGGGATCATTTCCTTTGATTGGAATAGTCTAACTAGGCCTCGTCTTCCTTCTTCTACACCTTTCCAGATAAAGGTTGATATCGACATCCATGCAGTCCATCGATGTATTGTAGATGAAGGAGCCTCTGTTAGTATCTTATCCCCTTATGCTTGGAGAGATTTAGGTTTTCCTAACCTTGTTCCAGTTGTTAATTGGCCATTGACTTTCGATAAAAGACCTAGTGAACCAGTGGGATTCCTTCCTTAGCTACCTATTACTTTGAGTGGAAAAACAGTCTTAGTTGATTTTATGGTTTTAAAGGACCCTATGGATTTTGATATGATCATCGGGCGTGATTACGTATATGCTATGTAGACTATGGTGTCTACGCTCTTTCGTGTGATGCATTTTCCTCACAACGAAATCATTGTCACTGTCGATCAACTTACATTTGTCGATCCCTCTTATTACCCAACTATAGACCAGGTATGTCCCCCGTCAGTAGGCACTACCATGTCACAATCAAATTATGTGGCATATTGTTCCTTAAGTCCAATTGCTACAGGAAAGAAGCCTCTGAATTCATGCTTAGCTTCTCGGGACTGGGTCCCGGCAGTTGATCAGGTGATGACTCCATCTGAATGTTTAGATATGTGTTCTATCTGGGATGATATACTTCCTTCTGATGAAGTTTTCCTAGAGTCTATAATGCAGTCTGCCATTCATTTGGACATTGATCCACTTACGAGCATTCTTCCACCTTTACTTCGAGCTCGTTAAAAACAGTAAGGAGGCAATGAGCATTCTTCTACCTTTACTTCGAGCTCGTTAAAAACAGTAAGGAGGCTACGAGTATTCTTCCATCTCTCCTTTGAGCTCGTTAAAAATAGTAAGGAGGTCACGAGTTTACTTTTTCGGGCTCGTTAAACCTTTACGGAAAATATTTTTATAAAGTTCTTTCACGCTCTTGTTAGACTCTTTAAATATGACAAGATTGCCGAGTATAGTTGTTATTTAGGACTCGTTAAAGGATTTGAAGTGACATCCACTTAGGCATAAGTTTACCCATTTTTCGGACCTTTGTGGATCATTTACAAAAAAGGTATACTCTAGTCATCCATGGCTAGAAGAGTTCTTCTCTCATTGTTTTACACTTTTTCGGGTGAGGAGACTAACTGTACGAAAAAAAAGACCTTTTGGAGTCTTCTTTAGGGTTTTCAAACTCTGGAAACATGAAAACACCAACGAGCATCCACCTACTCGGGCTCGATGTGAAATCCACGAGAAGGTATATAGAGGATTGTTTAAGTTTTTCAGACTCTTTAAACAAAGAAAACACCGGCGAGCACATACCAACTCGGGCTCGATACTAAAATCCATGAGTAGGTGTATGGAGTTATTGTTAAAGTTTTTTAGACTCCTCAAAAAATAAAACACCAATGAGCATGAACCGATTCAGGCTTGATATTAAAATCCATGGATCAGTGTTATAGAGTATTCGTCTATCTCTTCTTCAAACTCTGTAAAAAATGAAGAAGGTCCTGAGTCTTCCTCCCATGGGCTCATTAAACTTTATACATGGTTGGGCTTATGTCAAGTAGTCTGCTCCCTCTTTCTTCAAGCTTGCTTCAAAAATGAAGAAAGACTATTGAGTTTGCTTTCTTGGACTCATTAAAACAACAAGAAGGATATTCTTTTGACAAAAATAATAAGGGAAGAGAAGGGTATCATACATCTTTTCAGTTTCAAAGGCAACTAAGTCAGTCATGTCCTTGAACACAACACCTATTTGAGTCCATCATTCAGTTGGGCTTTAGTTTTTGACCTTAGGGTGAACCTGATCTCAGATTGTTTACTCCTCCGGTTGGTTATTCTTCCAATCATATGGAGAGTCTGCCAATGTCTCCTACATTACAGGCTTATATCACTTTCCCCTCATGTTAAAAGCTACCTAAGTCACTTTGTGTCGTGCTCACTGTTCAAGGATACAGCCCGTGTCGGCCATTCTGTAGTTACCTTGACTTCATGTGTCAGTCATCCCGGTGTCAGTTTGTGTCATCTTGTTACTTGTCCTACTCCAAATTAGCTCAAACTTTTGAGTGTTCCTTATGTTGGATGATGGAAGATCCATTAAGGCCTTCCTTCCAACGGACTTCTTCCCATCGACTTCAACTCATTATGCTCCGGGAATGAAATTTAGAGTTTCGGTTAGTAACTTTGGGATTGAAGTCATCAGTGGCAGTTTCCCTCGTTGTTGGATAATGGGAATACATTAATGTCTCTTATTTGACAGGTTTCTCAAGTGTTCGACTTCAAGTCCACTTATTCACACTTGTTGAAATGTACTAGGTACCTTGGGCCCCATTATCATTATCGATGGAAGCCCTCGCGTTTGTTAACGATATACATCAATGACCAGTAATCAAACAATACCCCCCATGTTCGACTCCAACTCATTTATTCACATGGTGAGGGTTTGTACCTTGGGTTGTTTGGATGAAGACCTTGGGACTCTGATAGCATCACCCTATTTATGTTATCACACAAGCTGCGCAAGACTGAGCCTCATTCATTTTGGCTCTTCATGAGACATAGATCCAGCTTGTTGTTATGGCTATGATCTCTCATCTTTGACATGGATCCATGCTTGTATTTCAGTGGCCATGCCTTATATACATCTCCCAGTTCTGTATTGGAGATCATGTTGTATCACACCGAACATCTATATGATGTCGATATTGTATTTGCTCGATGACCTTGATCATTGTTTTCAGGTACTTTTGTGACTTCGTTCTGTGGTTTATTTCTCCTCCTCTGACTTGGAATTATAGTGTATTTCGTCCATCGTTTCCCTCTGACCTCACACATTAGGGGGAATCTGTTATAGGTCAAATCTGCACTTCTCCGTCCGTGATCACATTGCCCTGTCGATCACACAAAAGGACACTATGGATGCAAGAGTTAGGTTGACCTTGGATGAGTTATTGCTGATATCACACATCTTCAGTTGAAAAACATATTTTTTCTACAGTTTTCACTATGTGTGCACTACTATTGCCATTGACACCTAGTGTTCTAAACGTTGGTTCTTCTGAAGAGAACCCGAGCACTAACCTCAAAGGAAGTGTGCGCTAGTTGTAAAGAACAAAAGTTGCATACTGAACGCTGGTTTACTATTATGATACTTGCGCACATGTTAAGATGAATGGAAAAAATATATTAAGATTATGAATTGGGATTAGTTGAGGTTGGTTCTGTAACTCCCCCAACCTCCCAATTCAACTGCCTCACAAATCTAACTTCCAGCCTTGTCCCATAAATATAAGGGGAAGCCATGAGGGAGAGGCCAATGAAGGAAGAAGAAGCTTTCGTTACGCTGGAGGAATTCTTTAGTCATTGTGAGGAGCAGGAACCCAGGACTTGGTTGCAGAAGTGTCTGGACAGATCAAGTATATCTGTACTTATCGACATTTCTTTGACAATAAAAGCTGGAAATACCCTTCCCGTCCCAATGAAATGTCTCTTTTGTTGGATATCTGATTGTAGTTAATGTTAAACTGTTTTCAACTTCATTATATATATTACAGTCAAGATACGCTGAGGAATTTTAACTTGTTTTGTAGGTTCATCTCTATGGAAGATTGGGTGAAATCTAGGACCAGCCATCGTTAAAAAGGTACGACTTTCATAACCCTAATCTCTTTCGATTCATAGTAATTGATGCAAAACATGAATGTATTTACCTATCACCCCATGTAAGTTGACAGTGTCATTTCCCCACTATAAGGTATTATCATGCACAACAACAACCCTTAGATTCTTAAATGAAAAGGTCAAATCATCAAGGCATATATAGTTGTAAATAATAATGCATGAACAACATATATGGTTGAATTCAAATATGAAAGTTGCACCAATGTTGGATAATTGAAAACTTCATTAATATGCTTAAGATGAAGTACATATACATATCATATCCTTCTCTCGAGTCTAGTACATGTCCACTATCTCTCCAAACTTTAGGTAGGGAAAACCAAGAAACCTTAGTTCAACTCAATAAGGGCTCCAAGATGATGTAGATACATAAGGTATGTCCACACCTTTCTATCACAAGCCTCCACATACTCCATCAATCCTCTTAAGAAATGCAAGTTCCATTAGGTCAGTTTCCCCTTGCAAGAACATTTCTATAGCACATGCATTCCCAAGCCAACTCCAAGGTTTCAAACATGAATCCAAACTATCCCATTATATTTAGGGTTTGATTTCGTCCTCCAAAATGGACAATAATCCTCCTCCCATGTAGGGAATTTTCCAAGTAAGAGAACCTCTCGATGTGGCCATGATGAAGGACATCTTCTAGGTTGTTAAGAGAACTCCAATTCCTTAGGAAATAATATCAAGTAAACACCTAACCAAGGTTAAGCAATCACTGAGAAAATTTTCTCCATCATGCAAATCCATTACGAACCATCTCCCATCATTGTATTCATATGTGTATAATCTTAATGGAAAATCATGCATTCACATTTATTTTTGACTATCTATTTTGGGGTTGCTTCCAACAATGGTATGAGAGAACCCTATAGTTCTTAGGGCTTGTGGAGAATTGTTGGGTGAGTTTTGTTGTGGTTATGCATTTTTGTAAGACTGGCTATTTCTGATCTACATATTGTCTCTCCTACAGACTTGCCAACTCTGTCAACTACCCTTTTTTCCTTCATAACTGCGTATTGGTATTATTCTCTACATTATTTTTTTCCTATGTGTATTGATTATTCTCTCTATGTGTTAGCATATCAGGGTGTTACCGGATCATAGATTTGGTGAACATATTGGACTATTAAAGAACATGGAAATAACTATTATGGTAATTACAATAGAAGTTGAATGAGGTGATCAACTTGACCGAAAGAATGACAATGTATATAGCCTTAGTCAACTGACTGTGGGGGAGGGGGGGATGAAAGAAAATATATCTATAGAGAAATACATAATAAAAATAAAAGGACGTGGAAGGAGGATAGTCATTCCTTTGGACCCAAATTAAGGCAAGCCCTAGTCGAAGTTTTGTCATGAATATGGGGATATTAGAAAACTCTACCAAGTGATTCAAGGAAATTAAGACCATGTCAAACAAAATAATCAAGGTGAACTGAACTTGGGTACACCACTCTCAATAGGAAAAAACTCAAATACAAAATCATATGATTGGAAGATGGAGAATTACGAAGAAAAAGAAAGAGAATGTTGGACAATTCAGGCTATGTCTAAAGACAGTTTTAAAAGTATTTTTCCATCTGGTCGGTCCTAATAGTTGAAGAAAATAAAGTCCAACGGTACCCTATCCCGATAATGAAAAATATGGATTCAACTAAAATACCATCATTAAAATTTAAAGAAAGGGATTCTCCTATTATTCATATCGAAAAAGTATTAAAAAATGTCAGAGATGAGGGTCGATTGCAAACCATAGTCTAGGTGTTCATATCCCAAGCCGCTTGTTGGTGGGGTGTCCATGGCCCACGATTGCAAGCATGGACCACAATTACTGCTTACTTTATTAAAATATTCTGATGAAGTAAACTGACAGCCGCAGCACAAATTTTTAAATTCAAACCCAACTACAACCCCAAGAGACATTGAAGAATGTTAGCGGGAATCAGGGTTGGAATTTCATTTCATCTTTTCCCTTCAAGCTAAAAAATTTTGACGTTTTGAACTTTAATCTTCCCCATCACTTAACGTTTTGTTGAAAAAATTACCCTTCAACAAAACTACCTTTGATTAAATTTTTTTTCGCAAAACTCAGCCAAGAGCCATTCTCCACACATGAGATCTCCTGTCCAAATTTTAGAGCCTATTTCACACCTACAGTGTTCTACTTGGCTTCAATAGTGGCTCCACATAGCTTTGTGATGTAGGCCAGGACATGGAGAGATACATTGATAGATCAAGATGACTTGAAACAATAAACAATTATTGCTTTGCGAGAATATTTTTCTTTCTGGCCTCCGAATATAACTATTTTGAAACAAATCAGGTAAAAACATAAAAAAGCTTTTATTCGATTTCAGTATAGTTACAGTTACAAGATTATTCTCAGCTTGAGTGTATTTGTAAGCCACTGCAAAAGATACCTAAATGCTTTAATTTAATACCATTTAAACTAAATAATTGACTGACCTCCATGTCGATCCAAACGTTTTGGTGTAGAGTGTCAAAGCTCGAGTACTGTCCTTTGAGGGAACAACCATACAAATGAATAAGCTATATGAGTTTACATCCTCGCCTTCAGTCAGCTGCAACATATCATGCCATTCCCCGGATGCATGGTCATGATCAGCACAGCAAGTATGGTACCCATTGCTAAGAGGCTCATGTGGATTCACTCACCCACCCATTTCCATTTGAGAATTTAACCACATTACTTATAAAGCTAATTACCTCCGCCTTCCACTAGGTCATGAAGATTCCAATTAATATGACTCGCATTTTATCTTTAGCCGAGATTGCTTACTCAATATTATGGGATCCTCTTCTACCACGAGCTATCGCCCATCAAATTCAACCTGCCGACTGCACTCAGCTACAGACTCTTAAAAATCAGTCCCGACTTTCTTTTAACATCCATTTTTTTAGTAGATTTCCACAACATCCATTTTTTTAGTATCCATTTTTTTAGTAGATTTCCACACTTGTTTGCATAGCGATATTTAAATCGATTTCGACTGCCCTTTCTTGCTCTAAGGAAGCAACCACGATCACTGCTTAGAGCTTTGCCGTAAAATTCCTCTTGGGAGTGGCGAACACAAAAAGACTTCTACTGAGTATATTTCAGGGGCAAGGGCTTGTAGGTTCAGATATCCATCACAGGGAAGCGAGTCTCCACCAGATTCAGGCAAAGGCACTAGTAAACGATTCACCAAAATTCCAACGACAACCCTAACCAAACACTGGCGTGCGATGAGGTGGGTTCCCTTTTGAATTATCGATCTCTGCATATTAACATCATGGCTGGCCACACCAGAAAACATGGGAAGAAGAGCTTCCAAACTGGGAGAGCACACGCTCAACCACACTATGATTCTTTGCAAAGGCGGCTCCTTCAACCGCATACACCATCACCCCTTTCTTTGCCAAAACAAGCTCATGAGGTAGCGGTGGATAGCGCTGCTGAGAGAGGGGTCTTCAAAAACACGGGAGTGAGATCTCAAAACGGTGGTGGCTATATGCTTCACTCAATTCCCAACAGGTAATTAGCTCAGAGGATTTTTCTGTTATGAAAACTGGACCATGCAAGGAAAGGAACCCCCAGCCCGATATGGCGATAAATTAAATCTCGCCTGGTTTTAGTTCTGTAACTCTATTATCTGCTGCAAACAAAAACGCGTTGTCGTGCAGATGACAGTGACTGTGACCGTAAACATGTAGCAGAAGACTAAATCGAGTGGAGATTGGCATTTAATGTGAAGCGACTAGTTGGGAAGGTACGAACTACGAAGGGTTCAAGTTACTGCAAAAGGGTAAAAGGGGTCTGCTCGCCGCGGTTACCATTACCTACTTACCATCACATTACCTCCTCTATGTTATTAACAGCTTGCTAATCAAAATTAATCACGTTTTATAAAAAATATTGAACGTCCAAAATACGTTATTGTTGATTAGTTACCCGTTTAACTCGACGTCTTGACAAAATTTATGGCGGTAAATAACGGGCAAAATGCCCGTCAAATTCCAACCCTGGCGGGAATAGTGAAGAATTGGATATAGATATGAAAGAGTTTGGCCCCACCTATTTCCCAATACCCTAGAATATTTTCCCAATAAATTGTGAAAAATAGAGGAAGCATGAGGAGATACATGGAATTGGGAAATAAAAGAGAATTTTGTGAAATATTTCTCCTTTGTACCAATCGAGGCGGATTTAAAAGAAGCAGTGTAGGAGATTCAACAATTCATTGAAAAATCAATCGAATAAAAGAACAAGGGCAAGACGAAAGTTGACATGGGATCAATTCTGACTTGTAACAAAGTAACATGCCAAGATAAACAAAGTATAACATGACTTGATACAAAAATGAATTTTTTCCCAGTAAAAACCTTAGATGGAGAAAAAATCACTCAAGATTTGTGAAAGAAGTAAAATTTGTACTCAAAATAACCAAGCAAGTTGATATTGAAGAAAAAGAAAAATCGAATTCCCCCCTAAATATAATGAAATAAATGAAGGCGAAAGGAGGCTATATGAGCCTAAACCCCAACAATGGATGGATGTAAAGATAAAAATCAAGGAAGTAAACATTTCAAATGATGATCTATGAAAAATGGCAAGAATAGGTGACTACTAGTCGAAAAGGCAAACAGTGGAAATTGTTGATTCCTTAAGGGACTATCAAGATGTATTCATAAGGGACTATAAAGACTTAAAAGGGATTAGTTGAGGGAATGGGAGTAATGAAGTCGAGTTGATACCTAATGCAAAACTAGTAAAAAAATATGCCCTACAAATTAGCCCACAAATACAAGGAAATAGTGTAAAAGGATATCCAAAGCATGTTGGATGAAAGCATTATTTACCCAATCGACAAAGCAGAATGGGCCAGTACAATGGTTGTGCAGCCAAAAAAACATGACCTGAAAAGACTCATGATATGTGCCGACTTCAAGAGATTAAATAAAGTGACACTTATAAACATTTTTCCTACCCCATTTGCATATGAAATCATTAATGAAGTCACAAGAAACAAATATTATTTGTTTGCAAACGGATTCTATGGATATAATCAAGTGCCATTAGCTAAAGAAGATCAACAAAAAACTACATATGTGACCAAATTTGGGTCTTTCAGCTATAAATTTATGCCATTTAGATTGAAGAAAACCCTAATAGTCTTTTCCAAGTTAGTAGTCAAAGCATTTAAAGAATACATCTACAAAACAATTGTTGTATACTTTGAAAACTAGACAATCTATAATTTGTTGAAAAACCACATTCAGTCACTTCGACTTATTTTAGAGCGCTGTCGACAAGTCCAACTATCTTTAAACATCAAGAAATGCATATTCCTAACACAAATTGGAATTTTTCTCATCCATGTAGTCTACAAAGAAGGTACCAAATGTGAAATTCCACAGGGATAGATCACTAAGCTTGAACAAACCTCACAATTTCACAATGTTATTACTGAGAAGAATTAGAAAGAAGCATTGATCAATTCACTCATAAAACTAAAACACAAATGAAAAACTATTGTTGATACATTAATCACCATAAGATGGTAATCAAAATATGTTACAATATAATGAATTCTATACACCTGGGAGGATTCGAATTCACCTCAAGTCTAGGCTTAGTTTGCATTGGAACCATCTCCCGATAAGGTTTAGTGGCCACCGATGATGAATGATTAGTTAACTGAGGTAGAACTGAGCATAGTTGAATCGTGTGGACACCAAAATAGGAGATGAGACTCCAAGGGGGCGCATAACTAACTGTCAATGGTCAAAAAGGGCGCTCCTATACTCAGTAGCAGTCAAACTAGGTGCAGCAGTTAGTTAACTGAGCAATCAAGGGGAAAGGCACCCCAAATCATGGAACTGAGTGTGTAGACTCCTAAAATCAAGCATGAGGGTGCATTGGAACTCCGGTGATGTAAAAAAGGCACTCTGAGTGGATAGGAGGGCTAATGATGGCCAAAAAGAAGCTCTAGGGGGGCCAAGGTAAGGACTAGGTGCTAGGAGACTCAACTGTTAATGCATGGATGCATGGAGTGCTACATGGAATGCATGCATGCATGCATGGAGTGCTACATGGAATGCATGCATGCATGCAAGACCAAGATAAGATGGTGAGAACATTCCAACACCCCCCTTGAGCCGGACTATGAGGAAAAATATAAGTAAATAGATGGAAATTAGGGCCCTGGTTACTGAGACCAAAGGTCACCCCGTACAACAATCTAAAAAAATGAGGAAAGAGGGAAAACCCGTTCGGAACAAACCCCCCCCAAGATAGACTGTAAAAAAAACTAATCATCCAAGGTAGCACTCACCCCAAGAAGGGATCAGAGATGAGTGAACTTTTTCACTAAAAAATTCTTGGTGAAAATATCTGCAATACTCTCTTTTGAAGGACAATAGAGCAGTGTCATGGTACGATCATGCACCAATCCTCAGATGTAATGCATGTGTATCTCAATGTGTTTGGTTCTTTGTCTCAGAACCAGATCTGTGGAAATCCTGATAGCACTATGATTGTCACAGTAGATGACTGGTGGAGTACTGTAGCGAATCCCAAACTCTGATAAGATGCCCTGCAACCAGATGCATTGTGTGGCTGCATTCGCTGCACCTCTGTACTTGGCCTCAGCTGATGAAAGAGAAAGAGCAGTCTTCTTTTTGCTTGACCAACAGATAGGACCAGATCCAATCATCAAAAACATCTATCAGAAAGAAAGGGATCTATATGAGATAGTGCAAATCTTGAATTTTGAAACTCATATCTAGTTCTTCTTGGATCTTGTGGATCTCCAACAAGATCACCAGCAGATTCGATGGTCTTGGCAGCCCATCGTGGAAGTGGAGGTGGATATTATCGTGCTAGATCTTTAGGTTCTTGTGGATTTGAATCTAGCATTCGCTCATCTTCACTTTCTGGGTCAAAATCTGAACTTTTATGAAAGGATGACTCTCTATCTTATTCAACATGCTATGGTGGAGTAGTTGGTAAGTTGTCTGCTTCGACATGGTGGGCATCATCCAATGTCCATTCTTCAAACTGGACACTTCTTTCAAGGAAGGTATGCATGGTAGACAGATCCAGCAGTTTGTAGGCTTTTGCATTCTGTGCATAACCAACCAATATGCACTCTTTTCTTTGAGGCTCTAAGACTCTCCTCTTCTCTGAAGGAGTCCTTGCCCAAGCTTTGGAACCAAAGACTCTTAGATGAGACACATCTGGCTTGTATGCCATCCATGCTTCGAAATGAGTTTTTCCTTTTAGGCCTTTGTGTGGAACTCTGTTATGGAGGTATGCAACACAGTTGACAGCTTCTACCTAAATTCTAGGAGCCAACGCTTTAGACTCAAGCATGCAAGCAGCCATCTCTTTTAAAGTTTTGTTCTTTCTCTCTGCTACACCATTCTGTTGTGGTGTGTAAGGAACAATGTGCTACATTTCAATACCTTCATCTACACAAATTAAATGAAACTCATTCTTCACATAATCTCCTCCATTGTCAGTACAAAGGACCTTGATCTTCTTATCAGTAAATTTTTCTACAGAAGCTTTAAAAAATTTGAAGCATTCAAAGACTTCTCATTTCAACTTTAGAAAATATACCCAACTGAATCTTGAATAATCATATATGAATTTTAATATGTATCTTGCATTATTCAAACATAGGTGAGGAAGGGGTCCTGATATGTCACTGAGAATCAACTGGAGAGGAGAAGAGGATACCTTTGCCTTTCCTTTTTCAAACTTGTGCTCCAGATGCTTACCAATCAAGCAACCTTGACAGGTTCCCTTAGCAAATATGATGTTTGGAAGCCCTTCAACCATTTTCTGATTGTGTAGTTCTTGCAAATATTTGTAGTTGAGATGCCCAAACCTCTCATGCCAAAGTATGTTCACTTCATTTGCATGAGTAATAAATGCACTTTGTTTTGAGTAAGGCAAGAAATGAGAGAACTCATAGATTTTGGAATGGTGATCTGCAATGCCTTATGCAATGATCTTCCCAGAAGAGATCTCTTGGATTTCAACCACATTAGGAGTAAAAATTACTTTCTTTGGAACTCCTGTATGGGTCATTTGATAAACTGAAAGGAGGTTAGCTTCCAGGGTAGGCACATAGAGCACATCATTGAAGTATCCATGATCCAGATTGATCCTTCCAATCCCTTTTGAAGGAACTTCAGAATCATCTCCCATTAGGATAGAAGGTCCAACAGTTGGTTCAAATTCAGAGAATAGATCCTTGGATGCAGACATGTGTCTATAGGCTCCAGAATCTGTGATGAAGGAGGATGCATTCGAATTGCCAACCACGAGTGCATGACACCTCTCTTTATCCTATGATTTAGGATCATCTTCTTTTCTTGTAGCACTTGCAGGTACTAGAAGGTTTTTTTTCTCTAGAAGCTAGGCCATGAGATCAATGGTCTTCTTCATGCAAGCACTTTTTGGGTGAAAACCTCTGTTACAGTATGGACATTTGGTCTTCTCCTTCTGGTTTTGCTTGCCTCTCTTTGGATTCGAGGTTCCCTCTGACTGTTTGGGAGTCTCCTTTGACTTTTTCTCATAATGTTTCTTCTCCTTACCCTTATGCTTTCCTTTCCCATTCGCATTATTTCCTTCTCCTATAGCAAGAGATTGATCCCTTGATGGTTTTATTACTCCCATATGCACCAATTTGTCCTGCTCCTTTATGAGAGACAGGATGAATGCATCTAGAGTGGGCATTTTCCAGTTTGGGATGGAAAGCTTTGTTGTTTGGAAGGTGGATACAAACAAAGAATAGTCTGATCCCAATTTTGAAAGAATAGAAAGAATCAACTACTTGTCTTCCTTCTCAATTCCACATAGTTTTAGCTGCACAACCAAGTTATTGAATCTTGTGAATAAATATGTAATGGATTCAAAACTGTTGGGGTTCAGTGAGATCAACTCATTTTCCAATTGATGTCCTCTCAAATCATCATGTTTCTCAAATAAGGATTCGAGCTTTGTCCAAACCTCCTTGGGAGTTTTCAGACCAAGAGAGATGAAATATTAGATCTTTGGAAATGTTGAGGCATAGCAATCCATACGCTTCATCAAACTTGTTTAGATACCTGGCCTTATTTGAAGCACCATTTGGTTTGACCTCAATTCCCTTTAGCAACCTGTAGAGATATCTGGTGTGCATGAATGTCTCCATCTAATCCTTCCATTCAAAGAAATTGAAAGGATTAAGCTTGGGAATCAAAGTTAGATCCATAGTAGATGACTGAATGCGCTTCTGATGATGCAATAACCTACAAAAACAATGGAAAAATATCTGGAGGATTGTTTCTGAATCTACTAAGCATTGCTTTAGGACAATAGGCACTTTTATCCAGATCCTTCACACCTGGCTAGACCTCAAAGGATTTCTCCCGTGAATTCAATGCAATGGCACCAGGATTTGTTATGGAAATCCAGAGACTTCTGGTGCACTACTGAAAGCAGTTGCTCAACCTAAGCTCTCAAAATCTCTCACAAGTTCTGATACCATGTGAAATTCCACATGGATAGATCACTGAGCTAGAACAAACCTCACAATTTCACAATGTACTGAGAAGAATTAGAAAGAAACATTGATCAATTCACTCATAAAACTAAAACACAAATGATAAACTATTGTTGATACATTAATCAGCCATAAGTTGGAAGTCAAAAGATGTTACAATAGAATGAATTCGATACACTTGGGAGGATTCGAATTCACCTCAAGTCTAGGCTTAGTTTGCATTGGAACCATCTCCCGATAAAGTTTAGTGGCCACAAATGATGAATGATCAGTTAACTGAGGTAGAACTAAGCATAACTGAATCATGTGGACACCAAAATAGGGGAGGAGACTCCAAGGGGGCGCATAACTAACTGTTAGTGGTCAAAAACAACGCTTCTATACTCATTAGCAGTCAAACTAGGTGCAACAGTCAATTAACTAAGCAATCAAGGGGACAAGGCACCCCAGATCATGGAACTGAGTGTGTAGACTCCTAAAATCAAGCATGAAGGCGCATTGGAACTCCAGTGATGTAAACAAGGCGCTCTTAGTGGATGGGAGGGCTAATGATGACCAAAAAGAAGCTCTATGAGGGCCAAAGTAAGGACTAGGTGCTAGGAGACTCAACTGCTAATGCATGGATGCATGGAGTGTTGCATGAAATGCATGCAAAGCATGCAAGACCAAGATAATATGGTGAGAATATTCCAACACCAAATTCAACTTAGCAAAAATCAAAGAGATACTTGTTAATCCTAAGCAAATAAGGATATTTTTGGGACATAATGGATATTACATGAAATTTATCAGACACTACCCATACATAACATTCCTTGTGGAGGAACTACTCAAAGCAGACATAGAATTTAAATGGATCATGTAATGTAAAAATCATTCGAAATCCTAAAAAATAAATTGATCGAGGTACCCATGTGATATCTCTCGACCGGTTGAAGAAATTCCATGTGTACATCAATACATTAGGCATCGTAGTGGGTGTTGTATTAGCACAGCCCAAGGAAGAAGGTGTTGATCACCCTAATTCTCATTCTAATAAGAAATTGAATAAGGTGGAAACGATTTACTCAACTATGGAAACAGGGGAAGAACCGAGTATAACTGATGATGACCTCTTAGATGCAGATTTGTTCAAATTCAAAGTTGTACCTCAATAGTTAGCCGAAATAGTACAATTTTTACAATAAGGGAATAAAACAATAAAATATTTAAAAATACAATTTAAAGGAGGGGTTGGATGGTGGTGAATCGCGATTCTCCAACTCGCGTGACCCCTTTCCACATGATTTCGAGAATCCCCCTCTAAAGAAATTTCTTAACTTTATTTTTAATTTTGTTTATTTGTTTTAAAAATAAATTTAAAAAAAATGTTTTTAAATTGTTTTTAAGGAAATAAGTGTTTTTTTAACTTAATTTAAATAATGATTTTTTAATTTAAAATAACTTTTTTATTGCTACGTTGGTGTTGTTGTTTTTGCTAGTTTGTTTTATTTTATTTTTTCCTATTTTATTTATAATATTGATGGTTTTTTAAATTATGATTTAAAAAACAATTTTAAATCCAAAAAAGAGTGTTATTGGTGTGATCTCTTTTCAATTCAAACATTCTTTTAATATTTGATTTTATTATATCGATTGCTTAATTTTTAAGTGTTTGTCAAGTTTGTCAAGTGTTTGTCGAGCAACAAAATAATACAAAGTAAACAAAAAAGAATAATACAAAGTAAAAAGTAATAAATATTATGTCGGCCATAAACAAAAAAAATAATACAAAGTAAAAAGTAAATATGAGACTTAAACTAGAGAATTAGAGCTTAGGATTAGGTGGTAAATATTATGTCCGCCATAAACAAAAAAGAATAATACAAAATAAAAAGTAAATATGTGACTTAAACTAGAGACTTTACTAATTATTTTTAATACAAAGTAAAAAGTAAATATGAAACTTTAGAGTGTTTCTCGAGTTTGTCTTGTTGAGTAACAAAATAATACAAAGTGAACAAAAAAGAATAATACAAAGTAAAAAGTAATAAATATTATATCGGCCATAAACAAAAAAAATACAAAGTAAAAAGTAATAAATATTATGTCGGCTATAAACAAAAAAAATACAAAGTAAAAAGTAAATATGAGACTTAAACTAGAGACTTTAGAGCTTAAGATTAGGTGGCTCATGTATTGCACTCAAGGAAACCTAAGATTTAAATCTAAAATGGTTTAATTTTGATTTTAATATATTGATTAATCAAGTAGAACCCAAAATCACCTCTCTTTATATGGTTCCATAAAGAAGTGCCAATCGCTTCCCCACCCATCCCAGTGGTTGGATCCGTGTATGTATACTTAGGAGCTTAATTTTTAATTTAATTTTAATATATAGATTGCTTAATATATCCATTCTTATTGTGAGCGTGACACCCCATCTGAGGAAGAATGCCTCTTATTTACTTATAATTGTAACAAATATATATTCAAAAGGGAAAATACCCATATGTATGAACTAAAGTAGAACATTTGTTTATAATGATAAGTGCAATTGTGGTGTTTGTTGCATTCACAATTAGAAGAGTTGGTGTGTTATTTAAGCTTAAGTGTTTGTTCAATTAATCATGTGAATATGTGTATATCTTTAAATTTATTTGTGATTGGAAATGCTAAACTTTTTACTAATATCATATTTCGAGAGAAAGATGTTGGAGAAGTGGAAGATTATAATTATCCAGCATTAATTTAACTAGTTATATTTTAATATTAAATAAAAAATATGATCAAAATTAATCCTCCCCAATTAGGATTTATCTATATAAGAGCCTAGCTCTTACTATGTAAAGAGAGAATGTTGGAATTTAATAGAAGTACATGAATTGTATACATTATTTTTATTTATATATCAATTTGGTATCAGAGCTAGCTTCTATAACTATATAAAGGGATCCTTTCCCTTCTTCATCAAGTTTCTGGAACATAACAGGGATCCTCTCCCTCTCTGTTCAAGAACAAGTATTTCCAATAGCAGTGGTTGCTATTTGATACTTCGAAGTATTCCCTCCCACCCAATCTAAGATTGGCATTTGAGTTCAGGGCAAGGATAATTTTAGGGGCCAAATTTAGCCCATGGAATATTTTTCCATGTTTTTTTCCAAAAAAATATTCGCCAATTTGCATTTTTTGAAGCCCCATTTTGCCCAATTTTGATGGGGTAAAATTTTTTCACTCTAAAAATCGCCAAATTATTAGATAAACTATATAAAATCCTTAGAAATTGAAATAATTTTAGAAAAATATCGCCAAATATTTTAAAGTTGGCATTTTAAGAATTGGTAAGATTCGCCAAGGTTTATACACTTTTAAATAAGTATGGGTCCTTAAAATTATCCCTGGTTCAGGGATGTTCCTACTTCAATTAGTCTACTACCTCAACAAGAAATTCATGGCTCCTCCTAAGAATTATAATCACGAGGATGTCTCCCTTGCATAAGCACAATGACAACAACAAATAATTATTCAACATCAAAATAAACTTATTCAAGAGAACACCAAAGTGATAAGTGATTTAGATATAGAACTAAGATCTAAATCTCAAGAAGACCACATCTCAGCGAACCTTTATAATGTGCTGGACCCTAAATTCACATTGCCACAATTTTCTTGTGTTTTTTATGGCAATCAAGTTGAGGCTTGGATATGAGCATTCTCTTCATATTTCCAACATCAAACCATGCTGCCAAAGAGAGAAAAAAATCACCTTGGAAGCCTACAATCTACAAGGATTAGCTACTTAATGGTGGGATAAGTCCAAACATATGAGTGACATTGCAGAATCCCATTGCATAGGAATCAATGAGGAGAGGGTCAAACCACTTCCTAATTCCGTCAATACTTGGGATCAATTTTGCACTACACTTAGAGCATTTATATTCAACAAGCTATGTTGAGAGCATTTGGGCACATTGGCTTCAACTTCGTTAACTTTCCACTCAGATAGTTCAACAATACATTGAAATATTTTGCAAACTCTCCATTTCAGATCCAGAATAGGTATTGATAATTAAATTTAATTATGGTTTACTTACTGTTCTCTGTCATGAAGTTTCTTTCATACATATCTCTTCTCTTTCATTGGCTTTTCAACATGCTCTGGTTTCTAAAAAGAAGCTAGGGAAACACCCGATGCCCCTTCTTTCTCCATATTGATTTCCCCTTTACAACAAAACTCTCCCATGGATACGCCTTCTTTGGTTTCCACAGCCCCAACCCCCACTAGTCAATACTACACATTCCATAATTCATCCTCTCATAGAACAATAGAGTGTCATGCTTTAAAACACCCATGCTCTACCAAGACCTTATTATTTGACCCCGACACACAACCTATCCCTCAAAATTCTTTCATTAATGTGGAAAATCCTACTATATATTATCTAAACCTCATTCTATTGACATGTCTAGCCTCTCCCACTTGTCCCATGCCCTTTACTCAAAATTTCTAGATTATAGATCATCCAACTAAGCTCATCATGGACAATGGTAACCAAAAAAACTTGGTCTCTACAACCCTTGTTGAATCCTTGGCATTTCCAATAACTCCCCACCCTCATCCATACCATCTCAGGTGGGTGAATGATGACAATCACTCCTTGTTTGTGACCCAACAATGTATTATCACACTTTCCAATGGCCATAATTTGTGCATCACCGTGTTGTGGGGTGTTGCTATGCTAGATTGCACTAAATTACTACTAGAGATACCTTGCTAGCATGATCGCTCTACCATATACATTGTAACACATACACCCTCACTAATGATGGTCGACACTTTCTCTTCCACTCATCTATGTCTTCCTCTCTAGAAACTCTATTTGGTAATGATGTTCTACATCAAGTTTCCCTTCATAAATGTTTACATCTATGTATTATTTGGGAAGCTAAGGATGATCAACTCACTTCTCCCCCAACATTGTTGGAACCCATCCTATATTACTATTAAGATATTTTTTACTAAACCAACCACTTTGTCGCCCCCTCAAAATACCAAGCATAGCATTGACCTTATGCCTAGTGCCCCCCTTACCAATACCCCACCCTATCATTTTACCCCTACTAAGCCAATTGGTATTAATAAATGAATCTACGCACTATTGCAAACACATGAGATTCACCATAGATCCTCATCCTCCATGATGCCTCAAGATAAAACTGGTGAAACACAAGTCATGAAGGCTCTACTTGGATTTTAGTTCAAGCATAAAATAATATGGGCACTCCATGCATCTATAATCAATAGGCTATATGATGGCTTTCCTAGGAAATACAAGATCTGTGTATTGTGCTTTAAGTTTCAGGGAAACTATAGCCAACATTGGCCTACATCCCAAAATTGTGATCGAAAATACCATACAACAACCTAACAACAATGATTTGAAAGTGTGAAGAATTGGCCAATGGCATTGGAGCATCAAACTTTTAGGTTGCTTTGTCATTTTTTTCTCAAGATGCAAATTTGCAGCCACAAGAGAGTGCATAATTGGTGGTTCCCACTTATGACTTTGGGGATTTGATTTGAAGAATGAAAGTGGCCATAAGTGGATCGTGAGTGACGTTGTACTCAATGCTATAATTATGTTGGGAAAGAAACAACTTGATTCTCCTATGATTGTCCAAGGGCTTTTGCATTCTTTAAATCCTACACACACCCTAATGCTAAAAGTGTTATATGCTTCACCTTTGGTATATTCTGTAATTCCTACAACTAAGCGGTCCATTCTTCTAGCATCAATTAATTGTCTATTTTTTCCCCTTGGTGTCTACTATGCAAGCAAGAAATAACGTTAGGGTTCTTCATTTCGATCCCTTGAATTATTTAGTCACAATTTTTTCACATCTACGGATGCACAATTCAAACATTTAGTTGATCCTACTAAACATGGAAATGATAAATTTATCATTTCCCTGACCCTCTGGGATTTACATGAATGATATCATATTCATCTTCATAATATTCAAGGCATACTCTTTGATCTCTTGAGAAAATAGAGTCTAAGGGACCTAAGGGAGAGCGCATGAAGATGCTCCCCAAATCCGCTGCAACGAGAGCGCGCAAGCTGTAAAAAAAAATAGTGTACACGCACCGTTAAGACCACGTACGCCCAAATGTTTGGTAAATTATTGAACCGCCATGTAGGCATCCATGCAGGTCTTAAGAGTATGTGTGCACTACTAGCACGTGTGCGCTTTTAACATGCATGCACTATTAGTGCGCGCACGCTTCTCTGCATATTAAAAATTGGGTTGAGGCCCATTTGTTACCCACCTTTCCCAATTTCGTTGGTTCATAGCTTGTCAACAATGCCTCACGACCGTGCGCGCGCACCGATTACTCCATAAACTTCCCCCAATACTCATCCAGGTAATATTTTTACTTCTAATTACTATTTTTTTTATTTTCAATGATTTTAAAAAAAATTACATGATAAAAAATCCAAAAAACTCAAACAATATTGTAACAAATTCAATTTTTTTAATTGGAGTTAATCTCTACCTCGTCACAATGGAAAAAAACAAGAGCCAAAACCCCAAACAAACCACCCATCCATAGAAAACCTTGAATTAAACATTCACCCCGAGGAGAAACCAAGCACGGAATCCCAAATAAACCAAAATTTACACCAATTACGAAGTTTGGTTCAAGAACTTAGAACGACTAGGGAACCATCGAGACTCTCCCTAGCTACATACCTCGACAACACCATTTCCTCAGTTGACAATTCTCATGGTCAATTGACAAGCATAACCGATTATAGGGCTAGGATGAGAGCATATTATTCCACTGGTCTCAGTAGAGACCAAATCAAAGACTTGAACATCTCAAAACAAACTCTAGTTAGTTTTTTCATTGACGCCAGGACCAACCTACCCCCTGATCCACGTAAAAGGTGTCTTTGCATGGATTGTTGTACATATGAGCCATGGAGATAAAACTAGATGAGCCTATGGTTCATGGTTTTTGACAAACCTCCTCGCAACAATAGGGAGGTCCAACTTTATTTTCTTCGGAAACTATATGTGGAGTTTGTGTTGGGCCTACACGTAAAATACTTCAACATTAGTGAGTTTCATGGAGTTGGTCTTGGATCTGCCCAGGATCGACCTGCTGCTAGGTGTAAATGAAGAGGGCCACTTGCACCTAGGCGTACGCCTAAACCCCCTCCACAGACACCTCAGTTACTGGATCACCTAATTGATACTGCCACTGCCATATCACAGCTTACTCATACTGTATTACAGCACATCACATTTGTGGCATCATCTAGGCATGACACATCAGAGCAGCATGGAGAACCATCAAGTGTAGGTCCTTTCTGCCCCATTGGTCACGGACCATCCAACATAGCTAGTGGGCCAAAGGATCCTTTGACACATGAGGATTACCCCATCGTTTCACTCACTGCGGCCATACCTGCCATGTCCCTACGGAGGATATTGCATAAGCTACCTTTGTGTCTGAGGTTAGTACATGGTTTGTAAATGGTTGATTGCATTTTAAATGTACATTTTACAATTGTTAGATTAAGATTGATTAATGTATTTAATGTGGAATTGATGTTTTGGGCATGTGTAGTTGTTTCGAGATGAAACAACTGAATCAAGTTGGGAGGACATTACTGCTCCCAACCTTGATTCTGCCATGGCGGCAGCAGAAAGTATTGCAGCGCCTCACATACAGGTATATAAAATAGTGTATGGTTGTAGGATTTAAAATTTGAGTTAGTTGCAATTTTCATATTTTATATGAGAAATCAATATTAATGTTTATGTGTTTCCACAGGTGCATGCAGAGGAGATTGAGCATAGGTCTCCACCTGTGGTGAGCAGATCAACTTCCATGTAGGTAACTTGTTTGAAATTAATTATATATTTGATGTATCATGTGAAATTCATTGTGTGTGTATGGTTAATTTACATGTTTTTTATTCATTAGAGAAAATATGAGGTCTAAAATGGCCCTCCTAAGGAAAATAATATAAAAAGTCACATCACACTACAAATATGACATGTCACACTAAGTTAAAGGTGTTATCTAGTGAAGGTCAACCTATAATATCTCATTAACGGTAGTTGACAAGTATGTTGGGTTAGTGTAGAGTTAAGAGATGATGGTTGAAAATAATAATGAAAAGTTTAGATTCTTGTACATACACAATAAATAATATAGTGGTAAATTTTTTTTAATTTATATTATAATTTATTTAATTTTTTAATAAATGTGCCACTACTTCTTTTTATATATTTAATAAAATCTAAAACATAAAAAAAACTAAGATTACTGTGAAAAAATATAATTACAAAAATAATAAAAATAAACAATAACTATTTTTATTTTATTTTATATTATATTATCACTACTTCCAAGTCCCTTAAAATACAAATATCACATTAATTAAGATGATAGTGGACTAATTTTGAAATAATAAAAGAATTTATATAATTAATATATTAAAAATAAAAATAAATAATATTTAAAAAATATCATAAATAAAAAATAGGAGAGAGCTAAAATAAGCTTTCGCTATTTTTGGGTTAATTTTCTCCTCCGAACTTGTAATTTGACCTTTTTAGTACTGTTGGACAGAAAAATAATATAAAAAGTCTATGAGCGTCGAGGATGAAAATCACTCTCTCTTAGAGTGCCCTACATACACCCACATTATATATGAGTTTCATAGTATTTGCTACAACACAAACCTTGCTAACCTCCTAACATGCCAAAACTATAGTGAGCTTGGAAAGCTTCTTACCAAGCTTTTGAGTATAGGACCAAAAGTTTAAAGCAAACCAAGTAATAACCTTCTTAAGGTCCGATAGACCAAATTTGGTCTCAATGGACATTAATCATCATCATCATCAATTATATAAATTCTTTTGTTATTTTAAAATTACTCCACTATCATCTTAATTAATGTGAGATTTCTATTTTAAGGAATGTAGAAGTAGTGATAATATAAAATACTTTATATTTATTATTTCAAGTGTATTTATTATTTCAAAGTTACTCCACTATCATCTTAATTAATGTGAGATTTATATTTTAAAGAACTTAGAAGTAGTGATAATATAAAATACTCTATATTTATTATTTCAAGTATATTGATCATATTTCAAGATGAACTTTTCAACATCTTAACCAAGATAAAGTTTATATGAAGTTAGCTATTGTCGAATAAAATTATCACACATAAGGATATTTGACTTCTATATGTCCAACTCAACCATAATGGTTGACCAAAGTTATTGAAATTCTATTGGTTTGAGAAATCCAACTCATCAATGGCACATTTTTTTATAATGCCCATTTTAGACCCCAAATTTCCTCTAATGCTAATGAAATGTATTTCATATGTTTATGTAAGTTCCATTGCCGACTAGCCGATCACCATATGCACACATTCCTACATATATTCCACATAGTTCTGTGTTTCCACATTTCATGTCGAGTTAGGTGATTGGATAGTCTGCTCCTGTGATCGGCATTCCTGTATCCCCACGTAGGTCGCTCCCACACATTATACAACAATAGAGGGTATATCGCCACATACACCCATCCACTCATGTGTTTACCCCTCATGTCCAGCATTTGGCTCCATCTATCCCATACACATGGGCTCCATCCACATCAGCTCCATCAATTTCGCATACATCTACTCCTGCCCATTTACCTACATCATCCCCCGTCTCCCTACCTGCATCACCCCCCGCCCCCTACCTACATAAGTCCCCATCCCCCTACCTACATCATCACCCATCCCCCCTACCTACATCAGCCCCCACCCCCCTACCTACATTATCCCCCTATACCACCATTGCCTCTGAGCAAGTTGTGCAACCCAGTGCTCCACTTCCTAGCCCTAAAGGGAAATTGCCTGCATCGCCTCCGATATTCATGGTGAGATTTATAAGATATTTAAAAACTTATAAAGCATGAATGAATTTCATAAAACAATTCATTTTTGTATTATGTATTAATTATTTTTCTAATTTTTGCAAGGAGTCATTGTTGAGAGATTGGGATAGAGGAGACGGACACCCCCATCACGACATGTTGTCTCTCCTTAGGTGAGTACTCAAGATTTGAATTCTACTTGTATTTTTTTAAGTGTACTAATTTATATAATTGTGGGAATATTGACATTTTTTTTTCCTTTCAGACCACACCCAAACGTAAGGGGGAGCAATCTTCCTCTAGCTCAAAGAGGAGGAAGGTCGATTTTGGAGAGGAGTGTCGAGGTGCCGATGGTGGCCAGGTTGATTGAGACACCCACTATGTACATTAGCCACGATGTGGAATTTTTTGCAAGAGATGGTTACTTGTGTGTAGGCCATGAGCTACCCTTATTCCATTTTTGGGCATGAGCATCCACTATTGGGAACAATGCTCCATTTTGTATAAAAATGTAATTTGAACAAATTTACAACTTTCATTTGGTGTATACGAAAAAGTGTTTATGGGTTCTTACTTACATGGGTGCGTTTGATGTTATATATCATGACTTTTACTTGGTTAATGGTGAATGTGTTTGGTTCATGGTGAATGCAATTTTATATGTATTATTGAAAAAATGTATTTGTTGGACCTTAATGGGTGAATATGTTTGTCAAAAATGGAGATAAGAAACATATTGATGATGTGTACTTAGTTCTAGGTCTGAAATGCACCAAGAACATAATGTTCCAACTCAAAATGATGAGTGAAATTCAAAACTCAATGAATGCATATAAACCTAAGGTTGTTGATCAAACATGGATTTGGCATTTGAGGTTTAGAAACTTGCACTTTGGAGGTTTAAGCCTAAGAAAGAAAATGGTTATGAGATAAAAGGACATGAAAAGAAGGTCTATAAGCTAAAGAATGTCTTATATGGGTTGAAACAAAGTCCTAGCGCTTGATATATCAAGATAGACAACTATTTGAATAACAACAGGTTTAATAGAAGCAAAAGTTACCTCACTTTGTACACTAAAACATATAAGCAAGGTAAAATTGTTATGTCAATGATATAATTTTTACAAGTAATTTGATGTTGGACAAATTTAGAATAGCCATGAAAATGAATTTGAAATGACAGAGTGTGATGAAGTACTTCCTTCGCATTGAAGTTGATCAATCAAAAAAATGAAATTTTTATATGAGAATCAAAGTATGATAAAGATGTGATAAGGAGATTTAGAATGTTGAATTGCAAGCCAATGTCAACACCTGTAGCAGTAGGTACTAAACTAAGCAAAGAGGATGATGTATCTTTTGTAGATCCAACACAATTCAAGAAATTAGTTAGAATTGTGATATACCTAATAACAATTAGACCATATATGTTTGTTGTGGGTTTAAATATCAAAGTTTATGGATTTTATGGAGTCTCCGAGAAGTTCATTGTTTCAAGGATATTTCTAAATTAGGAGAAAATCAATTTAGTAATATTTTCAAGGAACCTCCAAGAGCAAACATTTATGAGGTCATAAAAATGGATTCTTTTTCTCTTAACTCTGTGATACAAGAATAGAATAGAGAGATAATGAAATAAGTCTCATTCAAGGAGTTTCAATTGGTCATTGAATCCTTCCAAAAAGCTAAAATATTGGGTCTTGATGGTTTCTCCATTGAGGTAAATAGAAACTTGTTGATCCAAAATGGTTGGTGTAGTTCATTTCAAGCTTCCCCTTGTCATTATATAGTTATTATAGTGGATGGGGTTTGTCAATAGAAAGTGCATTATTGGATCACAAATAGTGATGGATTTTGAGTTTGGACATATTGAAGGCTAACAAGGATAGATCACTATGATGGATTCTACTATGTGTATCAATGATTAAGCCCAAGGTATGCATGTTGATCAACTTTGGCGAGTTTGGTTTATAGAGTTCATTGGTTTTGAGCTTCATAGTTGTATGTGAAATGTATGTAATGATACATTTTGGTCCACATACTATGTTTAAGGGGAAGAGGTACCACCAAGTGATATATCCCCTTAACTTGAGAATGATTGTGACATCTCCAATTTAATTCATACATTAGGAGAGAGTTTGCATTTTCTCTCACGTTAACATATTTGTGGAAGAACTTGTATATCAAATTTGTCATTCTAATCAAAATCATGCATTTCTTTACACACTTGTTACTCTATTAGTTTTCTTCAAAAAAATGTGTCTATATGGAATTGATATTTGGAATTGCAACATTCATGTACTGTAGATCAATTTGAACAAAAATCAAGCACATATATATATTTTTTTACAATCTATAATCTTTAAATTTGAATGAATACACCATCTTCAACCTTTGGATATTACAAGGGTAGACAACTCATACAATTCATGTAGAAAATTTGTCACCATACCTTTCCTTAATAGCCTCCTTACTTGCATTGCAAAAACAAGTGAACTCCAATGTGTCCAATAGTTGTAATCAAATGGTCCAATGTTCCAAACAAAGCTCTAAGAATTCTTGAGTGTAAGTGTTGTGTGCAAGATGGCTGAGAGGGTTCCACTCTTCCAAAGAATGAAAGTTCAATATGAATGCAAGAGTTACAAAACTGAAATCATGCAAAGCATAGCTCAGTTTAGCGCGTAAGAGTGAAAATTGACATTTTGGATGATGCGCGGGAAACGGTTATCCTTTCTTTTTCAGCCAGAGGCGCACACGCACGCACTATTAGTGCATGTGCGCGCTCCTTTGTGCATTAACTAATCAATGTTCGCCGCCAACGTTCAGGGTACGACCGTGGTGGACTTTGTTAGATATTGGTTGCTCTAGGAGCGTGCACTCGTTGATAGTGTGCGCACGCTCTTGTCGCATTAATTTGGTTGGTGAACGTTCATGTATTGTATTTCGGGTATAATTTTTTTTTTACATTAATGGCACGTTAGTGATCTTGAATAAAGTTTAAAGAGATATAGGGGGTATTGTGGGTTATGGGTTTAGGGAGAGAAAGAGGGGGGAGGGTGGTAATGGGTTATGGGTTTAGGGTGGGATTGTGGGTTGTGGGTTTAGGGGGATGGGGGAGAGAGGGGGGGGGGGGAGATTGTGGGTTATGGGTTTAGGGGGATGGGGAGAGAGGGGGGGGGGGAGATTGTTGGTTATGGGTTTTGGGGGGGGGAGGGGGGAGATTGTGGGTTAAGAGTTTAGGGAGAGAGAAAAATTGGGGTTATGGATTCGATATTAACCATGCTTTAATTATGATATTAGGGGCATGAGAGGTTGCGTAGAACCTGTTCAGGGGTTGATAGAGAGAGGGAGATTGGGGATCAGGGGTTGAGAGAGATATAGAGTGTTATCCCTAAAGTTGAAACCTAGACTACGGGATTCAAGCTTAAGGAAATCTTTGTTCAAAAATGTATAAATCAAATGAAATCAAACTGAAAACATAAGCTGGTAAAAACCAGGGCTAATGGGACTTCACAGAACTTATAAAGAATTAGGATAATTTAAATCAAAAAAACTGTTTGTACAGATCACACAATTCTGGTATGAAATCAAAAGCTTTAAAAAAAAACATCACACAATTTACAATAAACAAAGCTGGTATATGTCACAGATTGGTACAATAAAAGTATTTATAAGAAGATCAAAGCATTGAAGAGAAGGCTGGTATGAAGTCAGGGCTGCAAGATAATCCCCAAAAACTGTATAACATAAGATAAAATACAGAATTCAATAGCAAGGTTACTATGATCCTGAAGACAAGCAGTGAAACTGCCACTATCTATAAAAATATAAAGATAATTGTCTCTCACGATAAGAATTAGTGCAATGGAATATGAATGACCATATACATAACAAAATTATCAGAAGGAACAATTCATAACGTACAGAAGCAAATCATCATCATGTTTCATTCAAAACTAGAACCTGTACAGAAACTGCATCAAGTCTATGTCATACAGGCAGTGCTCAAAGTAGAGCTTGCATACTCCAATAATTGCCAACACGAGTCCTCTGCTTCTTCTTGAAAGGAAAAACTCTCCTCCCATCTGCTCTCGAGCCCCTTAGCTGGGACCTCTCTCCTTTTACATATAAGTTTTTTACATTTTATAGATCAATTGAATTCTCAAAACAATTTTTGAGATCCACAATTTTAGGATAGAATATTTCAACAATAGTTACAAATTACACAATCGATCTTGAAGATAATCGCCAGCTGAAAATTCTGTAACTGAATCTAGAAAAAGAATCAATATTTATGTATTTGTTTCTTTAATAAATTCTTCCTACTGCCACATGTTCATTGGATACCCTGTATTCTTGCCAAATTTGACTACTGATCCTGTGTCTTCAGCCTCGATCATGCCTTTGTGGAAGCAACTCACTATTTTGGGGAATTTGGTACTTTTCCCACCTCTGTCAACTCCTTAATGCCAAGTAGCAATGGACTGCCACGTTTACATTGCAACCGACTCATTGGGATAGTGTAGACTTTTGAAAATAAAAGCATAGATACCAATCTCTGGGTTTCCCGCCTGCTCCAAGTTCTCTAGTTGACTTCTCACCAATCTATGTAACGAAATATTCGAAGATTCCTTCTTTGCTGATGCCCGTGCTCCTTTGGATCAATCTGCTCTAACAGCTCCATTATTTCACATTCCTCAACAACATAATGAATATGCAGTACAGGCTTTGTAACCAACAGTAAATATTGCTTTATGTTCCAGTAGCTCCCATATCTGTAACTGCGTGCTTTGGAATGCAGAGAAGTATATTCATTATAATCCAAACCCATTTGGACATTCTGTCATCAAAAATTAAAATGCTACTAGTTTGGACCAATGCTGCCAGTTGTAAGAATTCATCATATAACATATACTTTCTTGCACATACATGGGCTCCATGGCTTATGAATGAAGCTTTCGATGATTTTAGGTAATGAAAGAAACCCTAATGAAGATCAATCAAACATAAAATATAAAACAAAGCAAAATTAAAACAATAAAAACCAACGATAATAAAAAATTTAAAAATAAACAGGTTGCAACAATCCTAGAGATAACATCTGGCTCTGTCTGGGGATGGCATGCTCCCTGCGAGCTGCCAAGAACAAGTAGACCTGTGCCTTTCCAATAAAACCATCTCTGATAACTACACCCTGTCCTGCCATTCACTGCTTTTGAAAATAAGAAATACCAGTGCCTTGTTTCCATTGGGGCTGGAGTCTTCATCACCAATCTCTGCTACTTAACAAACCACCGACTGAATCTTTAAACTACTCTGCAGACTGAAATAATCTTCTCACAACAATCTGATCACACTGTACAAACTTTAAAGAAATGCTTGAACAATTAAGCTTATTTATTCACAGCTCCTACACTAATCAAAACTACTTTCTTTTGATCAGGTAAAATCAAGCTTCCAGTGAAGCCATACAAGTATCTGAATACATAATGAAAATCTTGATCTGTGGATTAGCAAAATGAAAACAGAAACAACCATCATCAATTGTCTGCAATTTTGATTTTTGGATTTATCATAAAATGTATACTGAAACCTTGAATCGATAAATTCCTTGATGTATTCAACTACCGGGTCATACCATTTTCTCAGTTTTGGATTATCAAACCCGTCCTTATTCTCCATCCTGATATCGAAAGACAGCTAAAAAGGGCTTTGAAAGGACAAATCCTGTATTTTGACCTCTACGACTTCAATCTCTTTCTCAATGTGTGCAGCAAATTCTTTTAAAAATATGACTTTAAATTCTGAGTTCGACATTTGATAAGAAGACAAAATGGAAGAAAAATTTTCATCAATGCTCATATCACCCCATTCCTTGAAATTTTTAATGGAAAGAAAACCTGCCCTAAACTATATCTTCTCCATCCATGTCTTTAGAAATATAATCCACAAATCTATTGATGATCTAATTGACCCCACTGGCAAATCTTCTGATCTGGAAATGATGCATAAAGGGGACCATGGAATATGAAAATTCATTTCAGAAGAAAGGAAAAGACAACCTCCCTTTGTCAAAAACAATCTGACATTTGAACTGCTCAAAGACTCCATATAATCAACAAATGGATCAATGAAGTTATAAGGAAATACCTCTTGTTGAAGATCAAAATATCTATGTATACCCTTTTCCTCATAATGGCTGCCACTTTCAGCTACCTGCAAATTGGATTGCAAATATGGCTGCTCAATGTCTTCTACAGATTCAGGATGGTTGATTTCTACACAATGCTGTTCCTCACCAAAATTTGATTCATAATTATCATACACCTGTTGGCTGCCCCTCAAATTAACAAAAGGTGATGTAGGGACCTGTTTTTTTTTATCTGGATACTCATCATAAATTGGGATATGTTCAGAGTGAATCAATTGATGCTGATTCAAATCTAGAACTTTAATGTCTTCTCCTGGAGGTTCCACCGATATGTTAATGTCTTCATCTGGAAGTTCCAAATCTAGAATTTTAATGTCTTCACCATACAATGGAGCATTCTGATCAATTTCTGAAGATTTCTGCTCTATGATGCTCTCATCAATTTTAATATCAGAATTTTGAAAAATTTCTTGTTGCAAAACAGAATTAGAGGTAGATAATGGATCTTCTTCCTCCTTTATATCATAACCATCGGCTTCATCCTTACTACTCGAAAAATCTGCTTCTAAACTCTGCATATATAATGCATATCCCCTACAACAATCCTCAAAAATGCACTCATCTGGGTATATCCTCTTATAGTATGAATTAAAGGCATCATGAAAGTCTTTCAAAGAGGAAATACTGGAAGGAGGAAGAGTTCTATACCATTGTCTCGCACGACCATCTAACGAATACCTAAAAATTTTCATCAACACATCTTCATGATGTATATTCAGCTGATCCATGTATTGATGAAATTTAATTACATGATGTGCCGGATTGTCCTCTTCCTTTTCTAGGAATCGCGGAAGAAAATCTCCCCATTCATCAATGGTAGGTACTGTATTTGGAAAGCCAGGAATATCTGAAAAATTGAACGGAGCAAATTTCTGTGCCAACATAGTTTCAAAACGCGTTGACATCTTGTAAAATCGCCTTTGGATTCTTCGAACATGGAGTCGCCCGGTGAATAAATATGTAGTATAACCAACGCCCTGCTCCTGTTCACCATCAAGAGTTGGATCTGATCTTTGTCATTCTTTCCCGGGGAAGATTATCTTCACTCCTCCGTCCCCGGCAACGGCGCCAGAAGATGTTATCCCTAAAGTTGAACCTAGACTACGGGATTCAAGCTTAAGGAAATCTTTGTTCAAAAATGTATAAATCAAATGAAATCAAACTGAAAACATAAGCTGGTAAAAACCAGGGCTAATGGGACTTCACAGAACTTATAAAGAATTAGGATAATTTAAATCAAAAAAACTGTTTGTACAGATCACACAATTCTGGTATGAAATCAAAAGCTTTAAAAAAAACATCACACAATTTACAATAAACAAAGCTGGTATATGTCACAGATTGGTACAATGCAAGTATTTATAAGAAGATCAAAGCATTGAAGAGAAGGTTGGTATGAAGTCAAGGCTACAAGATAATCCCCAAAAACTGTATAACATAAGATAAAATACAGAATTCAATAGCAAGGTTACTATGATCCTAAAGACAAGTAGTGAAACTGCCACTGTCTATAAAAATATAAAGATAATTGTCTCTCACGATAAGAATTAGTGCAATGGAATATGAATGACCATATACATAACAAAATTATCAGAAGGAACAATTCATAACGTACAGAAGCAAATCATCATCATGTTTCATTCAAAACTAGAACCTATACAGAAACTGCATCAAGTCTATGTCATACAGGCAGTGCTCAAAGCAGAGCTTGCATACTCCAATAATTTCCAACACCAGTCCTCTGCTTCTTCCTGAAAGGAAAAACTCTCCTCCCATCTGCTCTCGAGCCCCTTAGCTGGGACCTCTCTCCTTTTACATATAAGTTTTTTACATTTTATAGATCAATTGAATTCTCAAAACAATTTTTGAGATCCACAATTTCAGGATAGAATATTTCAACAATAGTTACAAATTACACAATTGATCTTGAAGATAATCGCCAGCTGAAAATTCTGTAACTGAATCCAAGAAAAGGAATCAATATTTATGTATTTGTTTCTTTAATAAATTCTTCCTGCTGCCACATGTTCATTGGATACCCTGTATTCTTTCCAAATTTGACTACTGATCCTGTGTCTTCAGCCTCGATCATGCCTTTGTGGAAGCAACTCACTATTTTGGGGAATTTGGTACTTTTCCCACCTCTGTCAACTCCTTAATGCCAAGTAGCAATGGACTGCCACGTTTACATTGCAACCGACTCATTGGGATAGTGTAGACTTTTGAAAATAAAAGCATAGATACCAATCTCTGGGTTCCCACCTGCTCCAAGTTCTCTAGTTGACTTCTCACCAATCTGTGTAGCGAAATATTCGAGGATTCCTTCTTTGCTGATGCCGTGCTCCTTTGGATCAATCTGCTCTAACAGCTCCATTATTTCACATTCCTCAACAACATAATGAATATGCAGTACAGGCTTTGTAACCAACAGTAAATATTGCTTTATGTTCCAGTAGCTCCCATATTTGTAACTGCGTGCTTCAGAATGCAGAGAAGTATATTCATTATAATCCAAACCCATTTGGACATTCTGTCATCAAAAATTAAAATGCTACCAATTTGGACCAATGCTGCCAGTTGTAAGAATTCATCATATAACATATAATTTCTTGCACATACATGGGCTCATGGCTTATGAATGAAGCTTTCGATGATTTTAGGTAATGAAAGAAACCCTAATGAAGATCAATCAAACATAAAATATAAAATAAAGCAAAATTAAAACAATAAAAACCAACGATAATAAAAAATTTAAAAATAAACAGGTGCAACAATCCTAGAGATAACATAGAGGGTGGTAGATTGTGGGTTAAGGATATAGAGAGAGAGAAAGATTGAGAAAGAGAGAGAGGGTTAGGAGTTTACAGAGAAAGAGAGAGAGATTGTGGCTTAGGGGTTGAGAGGTTGGGGGTTAGGGGTTTAGAGAGATATAGAGAGAGGGATATTGTGGGTTAGGGAGATAGAAAGAGATAAATATTGAGAAAGAGAGAGAGGGTTAGGGGTTTAGAGAGAGAGAGGGAGAGAGATTGTTGGTTAGGGATTTATAGAGAGAGAGATATTGGGGGTTAGGGGCTTAGAGAGAGAGAGAGAGAGAGAGAGAGATTGTGAATTAGGGGTTGAGAGAGAGAGAGAAAGAGGTTGGGGGTTTAGAGATATCTACAGAGAGGGATATTGTGTGTTAGGGAGAGAGAGGGGGGGGGTTAGAAAGAGAGAGAGAGAGAGAGAGAGAGAGAGAGAGAGAGATTGTGGCCTAGGGGTTGTGAGAGAGAGAGAGAGAGAGATTGTGGCCTAGGGGTTGTGAGAGAGAGAGAGGGGTTGGGGGTTAGGAGTTTAGAGAGATATAGAGAGAGGGAGATTGTGGTTTAGGGAGATAGAGAGAGAAAGATTGAGAAAGAGAGAGGGGGTTAGGGGTTTATAGAGAGTGAGAGAGAGATTGGAGTTTAGGGATTTATAGAGAGAGACATTGGGGGTTAGGGGTTTAGAGAGAGAGAGAGATTGGAGGTTATGGATTTATAGAGAAAGATATATTGGAATTTAGGGGTTTAGAGAGAGAGACAGAGATTGGGGGTCAGGGATTTAAAGAGAGAGAGATATTGGGGGTTAGGGGTTTAGAGAGAGAGAGAGATTACAGGTTGGGGATTTAAAGAGAGAGAGAGAGATATTGGGGGTTAGTGGTTTAGAGAGAGGGGGAGAGAGATTGGGAGAGGGGTTTAGAGAGAGAGGGATATTGTGGCTTAGAGAGAGAGAGGGTTTGGGGTTTATATATAGAGAGACAGAGAGAGAGAAAGAGAGAGATTGAGGATTAGGGATATATATATATAGAGAGAGAGAGAGAGAGGCATTGGAGGTCAAGGGTTTAGAGAGAGAGAGAGTGATTGGGGTTTAGGGGCTTACAGAGAGAGAGATTGAGGGTTAGGGGTTTGGAGAGAGAGAGAGAGATTAGGGGTTAGGGGTTTCCAAATAGAGAAAGAGTGAGATTGGGGTTTAACAGTTTAAGGAGAGAGACAGAGAGATTATGGCTTAGGGGTTTACAGATAGAGAGAGAGACTGGGCATTAGGCATTGAGGGAGATAGAGAGAGTGCATCGAATGTGAAAGAGTGTGAAGTCTTGAAGGAAAAGATGCAGAAGATGACCAATATGTACTATGAAGTTTTGGATTCCTATTAGGGGTTGAGGGAGAGCGATATTGGGGGTTTACGTGTTTAGAGTGAGAGAGAGGGAGAGTATCGAATGCAAAAGAGCGTGAAGTCTTGAAGGAAAAGATGCAGAATTTGACCAATCTCTACTATTAAGTTTTGGATTCCTTGGAGAGAGAGAGAGAGAGAGAGAGTATCAAATGTGAAAGGGTCTTATGGATTCGGGGCTAGGGGTTTAGAGAGATAAAGAAAGAGAATTTTGGGGGGTTGGGGATTTAGAGAGAGAGAGATAATGGAAAGTTAGGGGTTTAGAGAGAGAGAGAGAGATAATGGAAAGTTAGGGGTTTAGAGAGAGAGAGAGAGAGAGAGGGTGTGAAGTATTGAAGGGGTTGAGAGAGAGAAATATTGTGGCTTAGGGTTTGAGAGAGACAGAGAGATTGGGAGTTAGGGTTTTAGAGAGATCTAGAGAGAGTGAGATTGTGGTTACGGAGATAGAGAGAGAGAGAGAGAAAGATTGAGAAAAAGAGAGAGGGTTAGGAGTTTAGATATATAAAGAGATATGGGAGGTGGTTAGTGGTTTAAAGAGATAAATTAGGTGTTATGGGTTTAGAGAGAGAGTTTGGGGGTTAGGGGTTTAGAGAGAGAGAGAGAGGAGGTTGTTAACACCTAAAAGTCGCACACATGCGACATTTTGGCGATCCATCTAGTAAAGAGTCATCAACATAAAGAATACATTTCACCACAGGCATCCTCAACAGATCCAAACTATAGCATGAATCCACAAGTTCCAAAAAATAGTCAAAATAAAGGGTAGCGTGGGTATTACACAGTTGACTCGCGCGGCTTTTCCTTCGATAGCTGCGCTACTATCAAACCGAAAGGACCACTCACATCTAGCTAAGGACTCAATCCTCCCCAAGGATCATAATTCGGCTCCTCACACACTTGGGGGCATTAATCATCCCCCCTTGTGTAGCTTGGAACTAGTTCATGAAGGAGGAGAGTTCACATTTGGATCTAGTTGTTTGATGGCCACCTCTTGGCCTATAAAAGGAAGCCATTGGCATGCATTTGGGAGAGAGAAATTAGAGTAAGTTTATGCTGTTGAATTTGAGTTGGAGCTTCCTCATAGCCCACCATTTCCTACCATTGTGAGCATTACCAAGCTTGCTTGCCACCTACCATCAAGGGGCAAGTGTTTCTCTCCATTGTTCTTCCACCTACTTAGCATTTAGTTTGGACAAGAAAGGCCTCCCTAAGGGAGATTGTTGGATTCCCTTGAAGCATTCACCTCCTAGGTGTTGTACAACTATTCCATTGGGAAATATAAGAGTTTTTTAGCATATCTTTGGTTGTTGTTCAAGTTTTCATTCTCCCCCCATCTCTTTCATTTTGTTTTTATTAATATTTTCATGTTTGAAAATTGTGAACTACACTAACAATCTCTTGCAGAATCTCTTGGAGGAATACCACCAACCACCAAAAGGGGCTCCAAGGACTGAGGCATTGCAACAACCTACAAGGCTTAGCCCCTCACCAAGTGGAAGAGTGCACTTGTGAATTTTTTTTCATAATAGTTCTAATGGAGACCATACTTATTTTTGTTCATTTCTTCTTAAACTAGGTTATTTTATGCTAAGTAGCTAATTATGGGTATTTGTCACTTGCAGGAGATCGGGTATTCCAACTCTTGCTTCCAAAATTTGGCCCCATCATTGCCCCATTTATTTTTTTGCAGTCGCGCGGTTCCCGGTGTCTTTGGCACGCTGATAACACGGAATCGACTCATACAGTCATGCGCATAGTGCAAGTTACTAGTGTCAGATCCCCACTACATCGCCCATCGCACCCGTGCAGAAGGTTAGTGTATTACACGCGCTATAGTGCGTCTGTTTTGCATTAACCCACGTGGTCCACGTGGTAGAATCTGGTTTAGCCGCACTACTATTGTTTATTTTCTTTTTATCTGCATAGCTTAGTTTGGAAACCCAATTGTTGCTTACTAGTGAACTTAAATTAAGCTAATTCACCCAATTACTTAATTTCTTAGTAATTAGTGCACCTAGACCAATATTAGGAAGTAAAGAGTACATCTCTTGAAAATTACCTAGGTAACCAACTTTGAGGCTTTCAACGGGTCCCATTGTTGTCACTAGTATTCAAGACCATTTCTTATTTATGCATGAAATCGACATGTTTTTAGTAGTATTGCTAGTGTAGAAAACACTTTTTGCACACAAGCAAGGACCTAAAGACACTTGTCTCCCAAAGTATGCTCTTCACCTCACACTTCATGTGAGCTTGGTGAATCAAAAAAAGGGTGAGAAGTGTGAAATACCTCCATTGCACACTTGTCTATTAGTTAGAATATTTTGATTTTGCAAAGCACCACGAGCATCTCTTAGAGTTAGAAGTACACATTTTTTTTAAGCAAAAAAAAAGAGCATCATTCTATTAAACGTTGGATCAAAGTTACAATATACACCTTTACAGTAGTCTTGGTGCTTAAGTAGCCACCACAGGGATCAGAACTCTTATGAGCACCATAAGCCCCTCCACAAAACTAGAGATCAAGTATTACAAAACAGAACAAAGCTATAACGACTAAACCATCTACTATCCGTGTACAGGAAGCTACTATCAAACATAAAACAGAGTAAGTTGAGAGAGCATGCATTACAAAACCCCAATACACATAAGTATGCCGAGAGAACATGCATTCCCAAGATGTAATCCCACACCCATAATCCCAAAAGACTACTATCTGAAGCCAAAACAGACTAACATGGAAAGAGGAGAAGCAAAAGCCAGCCGCAAGTCTGCGTACCATAACTAGACAGAGGTCTAAACCCCACCAAAACATCAAGACCCCCCATAAGCACCAACACGAAGCACATTCCCCAAGAACTAATGCAGTAGTGAGTCGAACCAGTGCGTCGACACATCCAAAGAATCATCCAACAGGTCCTAATCATCTTCAATGTTAATGACGGCATATCATCCATCTCAACAGCTTTGCCACGGAGGTCAATAAGCTTCGGATTTTCAACTTTATTAGGACAAGTTAAGAAAGAGATACCCAATTCCTCCACAATGGCGTCCAGCTTCATATGTATCCAATGGGTCTCATTAGCGTGCTCCTTACAGTTCTCCTCCAGTTTTTTCAGTCATTGGGATTCCTCCAGAATGTCAACCCGAGCCGTCTGGGTCTGAGCAATGATATTTTTCATGACCCAAAGCCTGACCACCGCTCTTTTATAAAGAGCCATACATCCTCTGGTGTTACCTGCATCATGTATCCATTCCGCCATAGCCACTAATTTAGGAGGCAGTTCCTGCTCTCCCACCATCCTCCATAAATTGCCTTCCATCTCCTCTAAATCACTTTGCAATTGCTCAGGAAAAAGACGACGGAAAAACACCGCGGTCGTGGCCACTCGCCACTGCTCTCGGCTAGGGGCAGTCAGGGGTTCAAAATCCCGAGCAAGATTACTTGGTTCACCCTGTCTACTAAGGCCCCTATGAGCAGGGCGTCCCCTCGGTGGCATTCTCTCAACAGACAGCTTCTCACCCTCACCTCCATAGGAAAACACAATTAAACTCAACAACACATAAACCTTCTCAGACAAGTCACGGAAGTGTCAAGAGCCGACCCGGTAGAGGTGATTTAAAGGCCAGTCGCCACTTACCACCATTAAATTACCCATAATGATACCGGCTCTGCAATAAAGCCCTTCGTACTCGGAAAATGTCGTAATATCATCACTCTAATCATCAACCTTCAACCGAATCATGGAGAATAGATTACTAGTCTCAATCCCACACTTCAGTTCTCGGATCATCATTGTCCTCCTAGAAATATAATAGAGAGAAGGACAGGCCGTTAAATTTCCCGCAGGAGTCACATAAGGTTTCTCTTAACTCCTGCAGTCGCAAGTATCCCTTCCATTTAAAACCATCACTTCACATTATTTCAATTGACTGTTCGCAACCTCGCCAATCGCACACCTGTTGCTTTCAGCAATTTGCATACATCTAACCCGACATGTGCTTGTCGGCATGTTGAGGGCGTCGCCACCCCATCCCTCATCACTACAGCTGGCACCCTGGTTCGCAAGCACGTCACCCAAGCAATTTGCACTCCATCTCACGTGGTAAAAGGTGACAGAGGTCATCATTGTTATAATGTTTTCTAAGCATGTCATTCGCCACACTAACCTCCAAGCAGGCGCCAACTTAGCCGCCCATGTCCCGTTAACCAACCTGGTGGCAAGTTGAATAATTAATTTGGAGTCCCCCTACACGTGGAGACTTGTAATGCCACGACGCGTGGCCATGTTTAAACCCTATATCATCGCCTCGCATTCAGCCGCATTATTGGTTTCCAAGCCCAGAGGACCATAGCAACTAAACAGGACATTCCCTTTGTCATCCCGCATAACCCCACCATAGCCAACATTCCCGGGATTACCCTTTGACGCACCATCAAAGTTGAGCTTAAGCCAGCCAGGTAGAGGTGCATACCAAACCACCGGGCTCTCCATGGACGTTCGCCGAGGACGACTGCTTCCGATATGGTTAGGTGGCGCCCCAATGCCCCATTGTTTCAAAATATTTACTTTAGTTGCTGGTAAGTTCAGATCCTTCTCATTCCACAGAGTTAATTGCAGAGTCTCTATAATGCCGCGTTGAATTTGGCTCCAACTAACAGTGCAATTCTGTCGTTTCTCAATGAAAATTCTTTGATTACGTTTCTTCCACACATCCCACATAAGAAAACCCGGGAATAGTTCCCAGATTCTGTTAAGGATTCTCCCTTGGAAAGGATCCTTCCTCCAACCCTTAATTGAACCCGCAGGGTCGGTTCAAAGTCTATCCATCATCCAGAAGATTGTAGCGCCCTTATCCCAGAGTTCGGAGGAGAATCTGCACTCATCAAGAAGATGTGCAGTCGTTTCCCCATGGCTCCCACAAAGAATGCAAAAAGAGGGTCCCTCAAAGCTCCACTTTGTAAGGTTATCCCACATCAAAATTTTCCCTTTCAGCACAAGCCAGATGAAGAGGGTAATTTTAGGCCAAATTTTCGCATCCCAAAGGCATTTCCAAACATTTTCAGCAATAGGCTTATCATGACCACACTGAATGTAATAATCCTCTTTCATGGTAAACATACCTTTCGGACGATGCCCCCACCGCAACAGGTCCGAACCCAACTGAAATTTAATCTGTCACTGTTGCAAAGTTTCATGGATGCATTTTCCAATTGCCTCCCCATAGGTCTCCATCCACCAATTCAGAGGCTTCCACACCCAAAACCCCCGATCATTTGGTTCCTCCTGCCAATAATGCTCAAGCATCTTCCAATCATGGTTAAAAGCCGGTGAATCCGAAGGGACATCATTCACCAAAGTTAGGATGGGCGGTTCTTGTTGCCATGCATCAGACCACAGATTAGCTGATGATCCTTGTCTGACCTCCCAAAAACTGTGTTGTCTTATCAACTCACGTCCCTTTCTAGCCATGTTCCAAATGTGCGACCCCTATTCCGGCCCATCCATCCTAACCCAATCCTACTTTGCAACATTAAGAGCATACTTCTTTCCCCAGAAACTTGCCCATTGCTCGTTAGTATGATTGAGCCACCTCCACCAAATCTTAGCTCCACAAACAATGCTCATCTTCTCAGGATCCCATAGTCCAAGCCCTCCTTCAGGTTTTGACTTCCACAGAGTCTCCCAAGCCACCAGGGGCCATTTTTTATGTTCTGTAGTGCCTCCCCAAAGGAAGGAACGTTGGATATTTCTGATGTCCCTCGGGACAGATTTAGGAGCTAAAAGTATAGAAAAGAGGTAAAGAGGCATCGCCTGAAGTACAGTTTTAACAAGAATAACCCTTCCCGGCAGGTTTAAAGCTTGGAGCGTCCAATTTGAGAGTTTCTCCCTCATTTTACTTAAGATTTCTTCCTAAGAAGTCTTCTTAAAGACAGCATCAGACAGGGGAGCACCCAAGTATTTGGTTGGAAGGGAACTCTTAGTGAAACCTAAAATCCTTACAATGTTCCTTTCGCTAACTGGCGGAGTATTAAAGAATAAAATCAAGGATTTTTCCATATTCAAAGTAAGCCCCAAAGCTCTTAAGAAGATATTCAACGCCTTCTTGATTTGTCTAGCTTCCTGAACATAAGAGTGACCCATCAGGAGAGTGTCGTCAACAAATTGTTGATGTGTTATGGCCTTTTCATACGGTGGGAATTTAAGACCTTTAATTTTCTCCTGATCAACAAAATGCGTAATAAGCCTGCCAAGACCTTCAGTCATGCTCACAACGAGAAAGGGAGAGAGAGGATCCCCTTGGTGGATACCCTGCGTTGGCTTGAAAACATCAGACGGGTGCCCATTGATCAGGATAGAAAAGAACGCAATTGAAGTAAAATTCACTATCCACTTGATCCATAACTCGCTAGAACCAAAGGATTCCATAATCTCTTTCATGTAGGTCCAGTTAAGTTTATCATAGGCTTTATATAAGTCGAGCTTCAGTAGCATTCCATCCTTCTTCGTGCTCTTGAGGGAATGTAAGACTTCATGAGCCAGGATAATACCATCAAGAATTTGTCTTCCTTCCACAAAACCTATCTATTCCACGGAGATCAAAGTAGGCAAAAGGGGTTTTAGTCTATTGGCCATGACTTTCATTATAATTTTATAGATGATGTTACACAGAGAGATAGGTTTGAACAAATCAAATCTCTCTGCCCCTGGAGTCTTTGGAATCAGCGTGATAAAGGTAGAGTTTAGAGCAGGGAGCACCCCTTTCATTTTCCTCAATTCTTCCATGACCTGCCACACTTCAGTTTTAATCAAATCCCAGAAGTGGTAAAAGAAATTAGCCGTAAAACCATCAGGTCCTAGGGATTTATTCTCCTCCATTTGGTTAATGGCTATCTCAACCTCCTTGATTTCAATGGGATGGATAAGCATCTCATTATGCTCATTAGTAATCAGCCTGGGAATGACATCCTTGATCTCCCTACAGGCTGTGGACTGGTCAATCTGTGGTTCAGTTGTTACTTCCTTAAAATGAGATAGGATTTCCCACTCTGTATCCTCATGAGAATCAACTAAAACTCCCTCATTGGTACAGAGTTTGCAAATTTGATTCTGGTGTCTATGTTGAATGGTTTCTCTATGAAATAACTTAGTGTTCTTATCCCCATCCTCCAGCCATTGGTTTCTAGACTTCTGCTTCCACAACATTTCCTCCTGAGTTTGTCTCTGATAGAGCTGGTCAGAAAGGTGTTTCTCCTCCAATGTCAGATCCTCATTCATACCATTTCTCGTGATACATTCTTGGACATGTTCAATTTGTGTCTCAATCTTGGCTATATCAACAAAAATGTCCCAAAAGACGTCTTTATTCCATCTTTTGATGTTCTGTTTCAGCAACTTCAGTTTATGTTGAAAACAGTACATTTTAGTACCCTGAGGGGGTAAAGTGTTCCTCCACCACTCCTCCACATTGGTATGGAAGTATTTATGGGTTAGCCAAAAAATTTCAAACCTGAAAGGCCTATTCATTCGTGTTCCAATATTACTCCAGATAAGGGAAACCAGCCAATGATCAGATCCTGTAGAAGCTATCGGGCAAGAGTCCAGACTTCCCCCTAAAAGCATAATGCTTTTAGACAGAAGAATTCTATCCAACCTAGCTGCCACCAAATGCTCCCCTCCCCGTCTGTTGTTCCAGGTGAAACCATTGCTCCCCATAGCGACATCAATTAGTTTACTGTTCTCAATAAATTCATCAAACATAGTATTCTCCGGAGTTAGGATTCTCCTACCCCCTTTCTTTTCTGCCAGAGACCTAATCAAGTTGAAATCACCTCCAACAATCCAGTGGGTCTCTTCAAACATGCTCCTAATCCTGGATACACTGGAAATGAAATTACGCTTCTCTGGATAACTGCTCGGCCCATACACATTGGTAATCACCCCCTTCGTGTTGGACCCTAAAAGATGAAAAGCAGCAGAGAGACTGAACTTGGTGGAAAGAAAATCGGTGAGAGCCACAAGTCGCAGGTCCCACAAGATCGCTATTCCTCCAGAGTACCCAATAGCATCCAGCATCATACACTTACAATTTTTCCAAATACTATGTGCAGTTAGTTCCAAGTGAGCTCCCGAACACTTGGTTTATTGTAGCAAAACAACAGCAGGTTTTTCCTTCATAATCTTACTTTTCAGAGTCTTTCTTTTGTGAGGATCATTAGTCCCTCTAATATTCCACAAAATAATTTTCATCAAGCACTGTATCTCACAGATAAGAGAGCTTCCTGGATCATTGGATACTGACCAAAGTCAACCAATCGAGCCCCAATTTCCCCTATTCGCTCCCTATTGGATCTCCGTCCTCTCTTCGATCCTCCTTCTTTAAATTTCCTTTTACTCTCCTTCAACTTTAGGAGCCCAATCCCCAGACTGGTAGTGGGTTTGGTTTTAAGAATGACATCTTTTAATAGTTTAAGTTGATTATCCGGAATAGAGTGAACCTCAATGTTCTCATAGGCTTCTTCAATACTATCAAGATCCAGGTCTCCTAGTTCCATTTCCTCCAGTTCCTCCTCCATCGACTCAACTACCAGAGGGTTTTTTTCCTTCACATTTTTACCCTTATTTTTTTTATCTTAGATATCACTTCTTGTTTATCCACCTCAGTCATAGGATAATTCTGGGTTTCCTTAGGATTAAGAGGGTCTGGTAGATCAGGATCCAACGCAACAAAGCAATTTGTGCTAGTTCCTTTACTCTTGGGCTCAGCCCCATTATGCCTCCTTCCCGCTTTCCTCCGAGTGGTGATTTTGGTAAATCCTTCTGCATCAGGCTGGTCCAGAGGTTTACTACCTGGTATTTCCGTAGGGAGGTTCAAATGACAGTCACGGGCTAGATTTCCATGAGTATGACATCGTCGACAACGAAAAGGAACGTGTTCATAATCTAGGGTTTGAAACCACTCAGATTCTTCCCAATTTGGGGTAATCCCTTCAGGTAGGGTTTTAGAGATATTCATATAAACACAGAAACAGGCATATGACACATACCTTCCTTGCTTATTTTGATCAAATATTTTAACAAAATTCCCTAGAGCTCCTCCAATCGCCTTCAGTATTTCAGGGTCCCAGTATTCAGTCGGTAATGAATATAGTATAATCCAAACCGGGGCTATGGACAGATCCTTCCACATTCGTAAAAATAACCCTACTGAGTAGTAGAAATATGGGCCTCCCTCGAATACCCTATCCTTGTCTTCCACATTGATAAAAACCATAGTAAAGAACCCCTTTGACCCTAGTAGGAGATCAAAATGTCCTTTAGGTTTCCAAGTTGAGTGAATCCACCATATTAGGGCTTTCTCAGATGGCCATACGCCCATGAATTTACTGATTAGCGCATGATCCGTCATGTGCTGAATTCTCTCTTTAACTCTTGTCGGATTCACCGAGATGGCTGGAGTACTAAGTGACTTAGGAATGCAGGATCCCTACCCCATTTTGCCTGTCCCCGATGCCGAAATATCTGCTTTATTACTGAAACCCTCTCCTCCGATTCCTGCCACCTCCCATTGCACCAGTGGAATTTCCGTCGTCGTCTCCTCATCAGGTCGAGGAGGAGGGGATGGGCCCCTCCCCTGGTTTTGAACCATCCTTCCCCGCAAAAGTTGTGCCCTGCACCACACCCTAAATTCAGACTTCCCAAATGCTTCCATTACTAGTAATCACTTCTTGGAGCATACACATGTTTCCTCCCCTTTTGGCAGTTTATCAGAAGTACACATTATTTGATATACTCTTTTAGTTAATTTTCCAATAAAATCATTTTTTTGCTTTCATCACATGTGTTTGCTCCACTAGCACACAATAAGAGGCCTAAAGACTCTTCCAATCCTAGTATGCTCTTCACCTCGCACTTCATGTGATCTTGGTGAAGCAGAAAGGTAGGGATTGTGAAATACCCCTCTTACACTCCATAAGTAAAACATTCAAACCCATTAAAATCAACATTGTAATTGTCTTAACCAACTAAAATCCTCCATAGGAGGTCACAAAACAATATTTTAGTTAGGTAGGATTGTTTGGGCTAGGAATCCATTAATGTCCACCAATCTAGTTAGTAATATTTTGAAACATAGCATTGTTGTCTCATAGGGTACTTACAAAATCCTTCTATAAGCAAGTGTTAAAAGAAAAACTAGATCAGAAGTGCATCGTGACCAAGGAGGTGAACACCGAGGTATAGCTTCCTTGCTTTCCCCTACAATCCACTTAGCTTGTTGTAGGGAGACGACACTATATTGTGTAGGATGAACCATTGATCCACACTTGACGCAAGGTATCTTAGTGGCCCAACCTAGGATATCACCAAGGAGCAATTTTGAGTGTAATTGACTCCTGAATTTAGCTATTTTCATTGGGAGGTGTTGCCAATTCTTCTTGATTGGATCATTGGCCCCATCGCCCATAGAACTATCTCTTTGTTACATCCACTAGTAGATTGGCGAGTGGATACCATTATCACCATCAATTGTGATTTTGGGAGGCCTAGTTACATTTTGAGAGGAAGGATGTTAGGTCTTCTAAGTAATTTACATTTATTTTTCTTTTTTTAACTACAAGTTCACTAGATCATAATAAAAAGAACCTACATGTGGGGACTCATGCACTAAAACTGACATTGCACATATCACTCACTTATCGCACCATTTTGCATCTATTGTGGTTGGCATATTTTTTCATTAGTTCAAATTGTGTTTATTCCACTATCACTCTCATTGGACACAAAGCCTTCACCATTGAGGAACACAACAACATCCTAAGACAGTATCGTAAACTACAAGGCCTATCCCCTCTTGCGAGGGGTGTTCTTACACCTCCCCACCCCATATTACACATGCAGGGAATTCAAGCCAAGGTCGTTCTCAGGAAGCATTAATAGGATTATCTAGTCAAGGCCACGCCTTGCTAGGTAGATTTTCTCCCCTCGGAAAATCTATTAATTACACCACTTATTCCCCATCAGAAGTAGTACCCCACTGGATTCTCCTCAAGGAGATCCCTTTGACCCATCCTCTCTCATAGGAGGTCATCCATTGTTTACAACACCACCTGGGTCTCCCCCTCATGGAAATCACATCCCAAATAGAATGGCAAGACCTGTCATCCCTACCTTACCATTTATGGCTAGTTTAAATCTACTTGATTTTTCCAAATTGACAAATGACCCCATTGCTCATGATGTGACATGGGTGGCTATGCCAGACAAGATTCCTTTCGATATTCCCAAATTTGAAGGAAAACAAGGAGACGATCCCGCCAAACGCGTTATGTCTTTCCACTCATGGTGTTCATCTAATAGCATAGTGGATGACCCCATGAGGCTTCGCCTATTCCAGCGTACCCTCAGTGGAACAACAACAAAATGGTATGTAAACCTAGAAAGTGGCACCCATTCCACATTTGCAACATTGGCCACCACATTTCTTACGTACTTTCAACTGCCAATCCGACATGATCTAGGCCTCTAAATTCTCACCGAGTTTCGTCAAAATAATTCCACCCACATCGCAGACCACATCCACGAGTGGCATAGACTCCACACACAATGCAAGATCGAAATACAACCTCCCTTTTTGTTGGATTGGTTTATCAAATATCTCCAACCCGCCATAGCTAAAGATGTCTCCACCTCCATGCCACAAAGCGAGGAAGAGGCTATTCTAAAAGCACAACATTTCAACCTCATATATGCATAGTCTGGATACCTTTACACAATCCTCCATGATGCCCAACAGCATCGTTCGTTGGATCCTACACCTTCGGGCTCATCACATTCAGTGGATGGGATTATTGGGTCCATTTACCATTTAGGAAAGATTCCTCCCACCACATCGGTTTCATTCAACATGGTTATGTATTACCCATCCATGCCACCTACGTTGGTACCCCCTACGCTGGTACCAACACCATCAGTTGGCCAATTACAGTATGGACCATGCAGTCATGATACCCAAACATTAGCCTAACAATGACGGTTCCTACACCGCCAATGGCGCAATTTGATCCTACATCCATCCCTTATGGAGCGCAAATGGCATTCATCCCACCATCGGGATATAATCCATATTTCCTTTCCCATGCCCAACTGGTCAGCAAGCTCCCCCCACATGGGGGTTAACCTAGTTCAACCTGCTTATGTTCAACAAGCTCAACAATTCAAGTAGTTGAACATCGCAAACCTCTAGAATCCACAGAATCAGGGGAAGAAGAAAGGTAATAACAAAAAAAATCAGCAGCCAGGGCAAGGGGGCAATCCCCCCCAGAAAAACCAGAACATGGGTGATCCAAATGCAGGCACTAAAAACCCCCCAAACAAGGGAAGAATCCTCCCTTGAGAACCAATTATTGTTGCTCCATTTGCGGTGATTATGGTCATTATACACATCATTGTCCTCTTATCCTCGACTGCCAACAGTTAGTGGAAGCTAAAAAGAAGATGGTGGCGAACCCTCCTCAGGTAACTAATCCTCCCCAACCACAAACAACAGCGTTACAACAACCCTTTTCCAATCAAGGGGCATTTACACAAGAACAAGATCCTTGTCCACCTGGCAATGGCTCTTTCCAAAATATCTATACGTTGGATATAAACCTTCAGACATGAGCCAAGTGTTATGATGGACCTTCCACCCCCCAAGTGGAAGACGTTTCTATCCCCTTGGGGGGGCCTCTACAAATACCACGCCCTAATACCGAACAAATCCCATGAATTCTGAAAGCTCCACTCAGGCATACCCCTAGTAACCCCCACATGAAAGCTGCCCACAATTACAGTATTTGGGTGAATTGGCTTAGTACCTCGTGACTATGTCCACATTAGAGGTGCTACAGTATTTACCAACACAAAGAAAGGTGTTAGTCAATGCACTCAGTGCTGTTGACCCTTCTGACTCACACCTCATGACCTTTGATGTTAACAAAGGTGATCCACGACTACCATCATTAGTCGCATTTCAAGTTGCAATCACGATTAAAAACATCATGATCCATCGTTGTATCATTGACGAAGGCGCATCCACTTGCGTTATGTCCGTAAAAGTATGGAAACGATTAGGATTCCCCAAGCTGGTCCCCTCATCTATCACTCTTTGCACATATGATGGGAGACCATCCCAACCAAGAGGATTGTACCAAAATTTCCCCATAGAGCTGGGGGGAAAGATGGTTATGATCGATATCGAAGTAATCGATGTTGAGCTCGACTACAACATCCTCTTGGGAAGTAGTTAAATGTACACCATGAAGGCGGTAGCCTCCAAATTCTTCTGTATCATGATGTTTCCCTTAAATGGTAAGATATTTACCCTCGACCAACTTAACTACTATGACCCTAATACCACAAGAAATCCCGACAAAGTCCTACCCCCTATATTGGGCGATGATCAATTGTATGTTGATATTGCCCCTAGTATGCATAAGGACTCCAATTTGTTAGGATCATATTCGGGACCACCACCAAAGATCCCTATATCTACAGATGGACTAATGTGCACAATTTTCACCACTGAAAATGGAGCCGCCTCCACCTCAACATCGTCATCAACACTACTGCTAAGTCATTCCATTGAACAAACGTTGAGTCTGTCGATACCACCGATTTTTCAAATCCCATTCTTGTATCCTCCCACGGGTGTATAAGGGACGTCGTTTATGGCTCAATTAACTCTACCTAGGCTAACTTTGGGGATCTCAGTGTGGTACCTTACACCACCCTTCCCAGAGATGGCTTCCAAACCAGTCTCCCATTATGAGTTTATCCTTATTTTTGCTAGTACATCTGCAAGGCCCGTAACACGCCTAGTTACGACATCCCAACCTATGACATTCGCAACTACCCCACAATCGATCGTCGCTAAGACCGTCAATGGGGGTACCAAACAACCCAAGTTGAAAGGTACCCTATTACCATCCCCGACATCTAATTCGATAGAAATTGTGAATCCTAAAGCACGGGGCATCAACCATCAGGAATTGAAATCCCTATTACCGATCAATACTCCCAATCAAAGGGTCACACCGTCGTGTTGTCTTTGCTGGTAGAAAGGCCACGCAACAAACCTATGTCCTACTCTACCAGAGCTAAGGAATTTTCTTAACACCCATGTTAGCATCATCCACGCTCCACCAATGGAAAAAGGGGTAAAACCCCATCACACACACTTAATCCTAGAACTCTGCGTACGAATCATGCATGTTCCATATGCTCTCAATATGGGAGCTATATCATTGCCTTGACCTCCCTCGCTAACGGGAGGCCTTGGAAACTATTCTCCTCATAGAAACCTTGGAATATACCTCACCTCCCTCATCTTGAGAAGAGATTCCTATCAGCATGGGTACTATAGTGATTGTGACTAGTCCTCCCCATGGTTGGCCGATTCCATACCCAACCAACAGTTGCCACGACATCCACAAATCCTGGCCATTGTTTTAAATCATACGAATGCCACCTGACCGTGTCTCTCGTGCAACTTAATGTCTCACCACACATTCCAATGCCCTCTTATTGACACATTTTTCACTTTGCATACAACCCAAAGTCGATTAGGTGATAACCTTACCCCATGTGGAACCACTCTCCCTACAGTAATTAAAGAGGATACCGAACCAAGAGAGCAAAATGGGGACAACAACATGTCACATTCATCGGATACCGAGACAAATATTGATCCCCCATCACCAATTTCCCATGAGGTGTTAGACCCCTTAATCTTCCCTCAAGATGAAATCCTAGCACCCACCGCAGCCATCGCTAAGTATCTTGACATCTTGAATCTCGATTCAATTTCTCTTTCTTCCCAGAATGAAGACCATGGGTCTTCAAATGAGGATATACTAAAAGAATACATCTTCACCACATATGAGGAGATAATCGAGGCCATGAACTCTATTGAACACCCATGCGACTCTTTCCATCATAGGTCCTCAGTAGAAAGCAGGAAAGAACCACACACACTCCCCACTGAACAACAATACACCATCGAGTCAAAATAAATTTTACCCCCCATTCACATCTATTGGTTTAAAAATCCTATCCCCTCCCCAGATACGTTCGAAGACAGTAACATTGCCAACATATCCCCTACCATACAGGTCGATATCTCTGTCACACTAGGAGTCGTCGAAAACATCTCTATCGGGGCTTCCTGCTCACCACAGGAAATTACTAATTTCACCGCTCTATTTAAAGATTTATGTGTCTTTGCATGGTCCTATGAATAAATGTTGGGTCTTTACCTAACAATTGTCAAACATCAGATTAACACTTTTCCTGATGCAATTCTCGCCCGATAGAAACAACACCTGGTCCACCCTTCTAAGGCCCCCGTGATCAAAGCCGAGGTCGAAAAACTCTTACAAGCCATATTTATTTTTCCCATCGCTTACACATAATGGGTGTCTAACCCTATCATGGTTAACAAAAAGAAGGGAACTATTCATGTCTGTACCAATTTCTGAGACCTCAATTTAGCCTGCCCCAAGGATAATTTTCCCATGCCATTCATCAACCAAATTTTCGACTCATGTGTCGGTAGTGAAATTTTTTCCTTCATGGATGGGTTCTCCGGATATAACCAGATATGCATCCAACCCCAGGATCAGTATAAAACTGCATTTACCACACATGGGGCACCTTTTCTTACAAAGTCATGCCCTTCGGTCTAAAAAACGTCGACGCCACTTTCTAGCGAGCAATGGAATATGTTTTTAATGACTTGTCTCACATCATCCTTGCGTTTTTAGATGACCTCACATCCAAGTTCAAAAAATGATGCGATCACATTCAAGACCTTTGTACCATATTCACAAGATGTTGCAAGTATAATATACACTTAAACCCCCTCAAGTGTGTATTTTGCATCATCGGTGGTTGCCTCTTAGGATTCATTTTTTCCAAAGATGGTATCACCGTCGACCCCTCCAAGGTTCAAGCCATCTTGGAATTACCAGCACCATGAGCATGACGCCAGTTGTGGAGTGTCCAAGGAAAGGAAAAATTTCTTCATCGTTTTGTTCCCGACTATGCCACTCAGGCCCATGGATTTTTACGGCTTCTCAGGAAATATATTCCATTTGAGTGGGATGACTATTCCCAAACTGTTTTTGATGCCCTTAAACAAGCATTGTGTTACACCTAAATCTTGACACCATAAGACTCGGTGTAAACATCCCTGAAGTTCCTATGACTAAGAAATCAAACTGGAAGAGATATTGACCTGTTTTCATAGGGTTTAGTAAGTTCATCGCAGGTCACCTTAGTGCAGCATGCGATGGCGCAGGTTGTCCCACTGAGCCTGCGACGATGTCAGTTGAAATGGATAAAGGGCATCTTCGAGCCTTTTCTCGAAGGTGTGTGATGTGGATCTATCCCTAACCTATAGGAGAGATGGATTTCGGTTCTCTATCCCTTTGGGAGGATCCCTTAGTCCTCTCCCACTATATCTCAACCTATCCTATCCTCTTAGTCCTATATATATGATCCTCTTTCCCATTCCAAAGAGAGGAAGTCTATAGCACTTGCATGCTGGTGAAATTAGCTTAGGAGATTCCTACTCATCTATTAGGAGACCTATACTTCCTTTGGAGGCGTTGGATTGGCTTGTTGGAGGAGGATTGCAACGTTAATATTTGGTTGTAATCACTCTCTACTATGTATTTCCCTCTTTTAATACAGTAATATAAACTCTTTCCACCAAATGTTGTTGTGTTAATAATGTTTGTGTAGTTTACTTGCTTAACCGTTTTCTTAGATCTGTTACTGTTTAGATGTGTTTTACTGCTTGTATTGTTTATGTATGTCTTGACAGGTCTTGCATCTGAGATCTGACAACCGTGAAGCTTGGAGAAACACAAGGAGAAAGATCCACAATCTAGAGGTAAGACATCTAATCACTTGATCTTTAACTAGATCTACGAATGTAGTTCTATGTTCTGTCTCACTTGTTCTAGATTCACAATGAACTAGGGAGATCACGCCTTAAGTCCACTTTCGGTAGATTGTCTGGTAACACATTGTCATCATCCCCCCTCATCTCTCCTCCAGACTTTGACAAAGATTTAATCTTGTATATCTCTACGTTAGATTCTGTTGTAGGCAGTGTACTAGTCCAACCTGCCACAAACCATCAGGAACATGTCATATATTATGCCAACAAAACCTTCACTGGACCTACACTCAACTACACCCATGACGAGAAGCTTGAGCTTGCAGTCATCCTTTCTGTAAAGAAACTCTACCACTATATTTTGCTCCGGAAAACAACCATCATCGCTGATTCCAACCTTATGCAATACATACTTAGTCGTAGGCTTATCAATAGTAAGTTTTCATGGTGGATCGTTATTTTACAAGAATTTGAACTCAAGTTTGTGATTCCTAAAAGCAAGAAAGCCATGGACTTGGCCGAACTCATTACAGATCTTCCCTCCACCACCACTAGCAAATCCGTTCAGGACCAACTACCCGATGAGCACCTCTTTCTCATTACAACCAAATATCCTTAGTATGGAGATATCCTCCTTTATCTCCGCACCCATAAATTCGCTCCCCATTTATCCTGCGATGATCGCCACAAAGCACCGCGATACCTCCTCATCGGAAATTTCCTATATCATCGTGGCATCAACACTATTCTTCAACGATGTCTAGCGCATGAAGAATCCTAACAAGTTATCAATGATTTTCATAGCGGCGCATATGGCAGCCACCTCTCCAGATTAGCCACCGCCCAGAAAATATTACGAGCAGGGTATTTTTGGCCCTCCGTATTCAAATATTGTGTTTACGCCATCAAAAGGTGCACCAATTGTCAGGTCTTTTCTGGAAAAACACAGTCTCCCCCTGCACCCCTCCATCTGGTCATCACTGCGGGCCATATGGAATGTCGTTCGGCATCATCCCAAGGTCACCACCATATCGTCATCGTCGTGTACTACTTCACCAAATGGGCCGAAGCGATGCCCACATTTGATTGTAAAGCAATAACCGCAGCATGGTTCTTCTTCAACCATGTTATCTCCCGCTTCGGTGTTCCCAAGAAACTTGTCTTTGAAAATGGAAGACACTTATGTGACGAAACGTTTGAGGAACTATCACGATTATTAGGATTTAAACACGAATTTTCAAGCACGTACTACCCTCAAGCAAACGGTTAGGTTGAAGCTGTTAACAAAATCCTCAAAAGTATGCTCCAACACACAGTGGATAAAAACAAAACCAACTGGCACCACATGCTCTTTCTGGCCCTGTGGGATTACCGCACTTCCGTTAAGACTGCCATAGGTTTTACCCCATTTCACCTTGTACATGGAGTATAATTCGTCCTCCCAGTCGAATGTCAAATCCCTACCCTCCAATCTGCCATCGAGTTGCTACCAGATACCCCTGCTCTAGAACAACACTTATTCACTTTGGAACACCTTGATGAGGAAAGGCGTGACTCTCTTAAACAAAATGAAGACATGAAGGTCTGATCCAAGGAACACTACGATCGACAAGTGTGACCACTCACCTTCACTGAAGGTGACTTTTTTTGTTTGTTTAATGCCAAGAAAGACGGTAAACCAGGACCCTAGAAGTTTTATCTAAATGGACAAGCCCTTATGTTGTTAAGCATTGTCTCCCAAAAGGATCCTATATCTTAACCGACCATGAAGTTATTACCCTCAACAACCCAGTCAATGGGTTGTACCTCAAAAGGTTCTATCCTTGACTACCAAGTACCCCACGGGTACACATTGTTCTGATTATATGATTTCTGCATTCTCAATACCTTGGTTATGTCTTTTAATACACTTGGGTATGTGCACTGCATGTGCAGGACTGTGATCAGGACAACATGGAGCCTCTTGTTTTTCCACTATATGGATAAGACTCCAAAGCTCTAACAACAAGGGGCACGCACCCTACCGCAGTTATCATTCCAATGCTGGCTTATAGACTCTATTTACCCTTCGTTTATAATGCATATCCCGATATTCCCCCTGATAACCATAATGTCCCCCTTCATGGCCTTGATGTGCCATCAACGTCATTTTTGAAAATAGCATGTTTCCCCATGGGTATGCGCACCACTTCCATCCCCGTCATCAATTGGAACCCATGATGTCGACGCCCCACAAGTCCGAGGAATCTAACCAAACTTGAAACAAACCTCCCTTAGAGTATCATTTCATAATTGCACATTTACTCCACCAAGTAGACACAAGTCAGACTCCTTGGCACAGGTTACGAGAATGATTCACGAAGCCACCCCTCATAGCTCCATGGGCACTTTACCCTTCGTAATCCCGCTCGTATCATCACCCCCGCAAAGACACCTATTCCCCTCCCACCCTCAGAAGAAACTAGTTATATTCAGTTATCCTGCAAGTATACACTGCATGGTATCGTTTCATGGGGCACCCGTCTTTGCGTCTGCAAGTTAACAATAACTTCATAATTGGAAAGTGCTCCCCAATCCACTCAAAACCGTGGGGATTCTGCTCATCATCAAATCGGTCCCTCGATACACCCCAAACTATGGGGACCCCATCGATATTCTTTATGTACAAACAAGTTCCCTCGTCACCTCACATTGAGGGAACACAATATTATTTTGGCAGCAACCCATGGTCGCCTTTGATCGATGTATTTAAGTCTCCATATGTTCAGTACTATTTGTTTTTTCGGTTACCATTACCATTTGTTTTGCGTCTCCATCAAATCCCTTTTCACTTGTAGTTTGTTTCCACCAATTTCAATCTGTGCCATCCCAAAAGAAAAGTTGTCATCCCTACTCCCCATGTTTGCATCAATCAAAGGAAGTTATGAGCCCCACACTTATCAACTAGTCTTGTGCCAGGTCTTTCCATCCACCAATTGATTACAATATGATATTGGTTCCTAGGAAAGGACCCTCATCTTATCATATACTTCAGCTCTCATCGATGTCAAAACATTATATTCTGAGAGTTGCAGTAGTTGCAGTTGTACCTTGGGATCCCTTTCAATCACTATAAGGGATCACCTCGAACTTAGTAGGGAGAGTCATTAGTGCTCCCTAACTAAGTAGTTTCCCCTATGCTAGACGTCAACACATCATCACATCAGGGGGAAATGTAATTTTGAAGGTAGCAGTGTTCACATTTGGAAATTATGATAACAGTCTATTCGGTACAGTGAATCCCTCAGTGGGTTCATCATGGTCACCAGTAGTTCCACTTCTTCAATATTTCGCAGCAGCTCCAAAGGCATTTACTCTAACATGGATTGAATCCACCTTCATCCATGTCCCAACAGTATAGTAGAGTCGACACCTTTGTCCTCTCTCAATGTAATCACTTTGACATCATTTCACGAGCATGGGTATGCCCACCTCGTTTGTATAAAAACTATTCTTTATTACAACTCCAACGGTCGTCACCAACACTCTTCCCCCATGGGAGAACCTTATTTTTTCCACATATGCTTTGTCCTACAAAACATGAGAGAAACAACAGAAAACATGATGCATTATCGGCTCTATAGTACCCTCCGAACTTCATACATCAAGTGGCATCTATTAACGCCTAAAAGTTGCACACATGCGACATTTTAGTGATCCATCTAGTAAAGTGTCATCAACATAAAGAATGTATCTCACCATAGGAATCCTCAATAGATCCAAAACACAGCATGAGTCCACAAGTTCCAAGAAACAATCAAAACAAAGGTTAGCGTGGGTATTACACAGTTGACCTGCGCTATAGTGCAGGTTACCTGAACAATGCCCGTGTTACACCCACGCGGATTTTCCTTCGATAGTCGCTCTATTGTCAAAACAAGGAGACCACTAATTCCCAGCGGCGCATTAAAGACTCAATCCTCCCCAAGGATCAGAATTCAGCTCCTCACACACTCGGGGGCATTAATCATCCCCCCTTGTGTGCTTTGGAACTAGTTCATGAAGGAGGAGAGTTCACATTTGGATCTAGTTGTTTGATGGCCACCTCTTGGTCTATAAAAGGAAGCCATTGGCATGCATTTGGGAGAGAGAAATTAGAGCAAGGTTATGATGTTGGATTTGAGTTGGAGCTTCCCCATAGCCCACCATTTCCTACCATTGTGAGCATTCCCAAGCTTGCTTTCCACCTACCATCAAGGGGCAAGTGTTTCTCTCCATTGTTCTTCCACCTACTTAGCATGTATTATGGACAAGAAAGGCCTCCCTAAGGGAGATTGTTGGCTTCCCTTGAATCCTTCACCTCCTAGGTGTTGTACAGCTATTCCATAGGACAATACAAAAGTGGTTTAGCATATCTTTGGTTGTTTTTGAAGTTTGCATTCTCCCCCCATCTCTTTCATTTTGTTTTTATTAATATTTTCATATTTGAATGTGAACTACACTAACAATCTCTTGCAGAATCACTTGGAGGAATACCACCAAAAGGGGCTCCAAGGACTAAGGCCTTGCAGCAACCTACAAGGCTTAGCCCCTCACCAAGTGGAAGAGTGCACTTGTGAATTTTTTTCCATAACAAAGGTGGTTAGTGATAGGAGTAGGTGAGATACCAAAAGGAAGAGAGAGAGAGAGAGAGGGTGGTTAAGGGTAGTGGGGGAGTAGGTGAGGAGGGATATATATATAGAGTGAGAGGGATGGATAGATGGTCAGTGGTAAGTGAGAGAGAGAGAAATAAATAGGGGGTGGGGGTATGAGGGTGAAGAGTGGTATTTTGGGGAATGAGATATAGAGAGAGAGATTAGGGGTTGGGGGTTTAGAAAGAGTGATAGAGAGAGAGAGAGAGATGGGGGGGTGATGGTTAGTGGTAGGACTAAGTGAGAGGGGGCAAGGTTAGTGGTAGGGGCTTACAGAAATATAGAAAGGATGGGGTTATGGCTTAGGGTAATAGATAGATGGGGGGCTTGGGTTTTATGGTATATGTTTTTAATCAGGGGCTAATGCTTTGTGGTAAGGAGATATATGGGTGGTTGAGAGAGAGAGGGAAGTGGGGTTATAAAGAGGGAGGGGGCGTGGGATTATATTGAGAAAGGAAGATATATCTAGCAGGAGGGTGAAACAAATATGTAACATCAACGTGCATGCACTAATAGTGTGTGTGATATTACAGTGAGTGTGTGCTAATAGTGCGTGCGCGCTTTTAGTGTGTGCGCGTTACTAACGCGCGTGCGCTAAAAATTTAAATTTTTTTTGGCACGCTTGCCTTTTTCCATACCGTGTGTAATGACTTGGAAGGTGTGGTTCTACGTTCGGATTGTCAAACCTTGTGCCTTGGACTGCATTGTAGAAAAACACATCATGTTCTGTAACTTCATGTTTTTCAACCTCGAATCTATATATGCTCCACTTGTCCACTGCCAATGAAACTGCACACACTTATAGAACTCTCTGTGCAGATTCCAAATATCTATTTTTTGAATAAATTTGTTAGTATTTTCTATTTTTTATTCATTTTTGTTTGCAACCATGTCATATTTACATAAAACATATGTAATGTATTTCAGCTATAACTTTTGACTGACACACCTATTTTGAAAACGGAAAAGAACCCGCACAAGTATACTGAAATACTTACGCACTAAAAAAATGACTTTGGTAAGACCATGATAGCGGGGCCTAACACTCGACCTTGTCTTTTTAGGGCTTTCTCAACTTCCTTAATTTTAAAAAATATAAAATTAGCTTGGAAATTTTTGGAAAAATAGTGTTGCACTAGATCCGCCTGTTGTCTACAACCCTACATAAATGTTTTTTCAAATTTAGATAGTTTACATACCAAACTCGGGGCCTAACACAAACATATGCATTATGTTTTTGAAAAAAAATAACATGTCAATCCTAGAAGAATGCCATTTTTTGGGAGTTATACCTATTTTCCATAAATAAAAGTTATATATTCTAGAAGGTGATCTAATTTTCTATGTTTCATCTTTTTACACCATGTTCTAAAAATTTGTGTAGGTACCTCTAAAAATTCATTTTAATGGTCGGATTTTTGTTTTCCAGGAAGTCCATTGCAACTAACGCATCATAAGTGGGTATCATTACCTTGCACCAACTCCTAATCCAACTTTAGGATCCTACTACACTATCATTAATGTCATTTTACATGGACAAATATTTAGCAACGCATGGCCATTATGCATAGGATGCTTTTGAATCATTGTTTTTCAAGTGTCTCCTCTTACTAACCAATTATTGTTGGTATTTCTAATGAAAACCTCGTGGATGATGCTCTTCAATTACTTGAGAAAACACTAAAATATAATTGTATTCATCACATGGGGACATCAGTTTTGATCCAAGCTTCTATAATTTTTCCACAATAACATCGCCTGCACCAATCATCTAAGGATTTCCAACAACATTGTCTGAGGCCTCTAGATTAACATCTCGATATGCTTCAAGTGTATTTACCTCTATAGATTGATCAGGGAGCACAAGAATGGATCCATGTTTATTTGGTTCATCACTCCATAACATCAATTGTCACCTTCACTCATAGCACCTCTCTTAAATTGAGAGGATAGTGGGAACATTGTCCAATTAAACAAGGAGGAAATGGTCCAGGTCCTAAGAGAGAGACATTGGAGAAGTGGAAGATTATAATAGGCATGAAAATATTTAATAAGTACTCACTTTTAATATTAAATAAAATGGTTGAAAGGATTGAAGTTAATTGTCTGCATTTTGAAATCATAAACAAAATAATTACGACGATGGAGTAATTGTTACTACTTAAACAAATTAATCTTCTTGATATTTTAATGGGTAAAATTGGTTATGCATCACTTACACAAAGCCACTACATAATGGTTGACTCACCATGCTCTTCACGTTGTTAATTGTGTGGATCACAACAATGAGACTTAGTAGCTATAAATAGATTCGTGATACCTAGATTAATCTTTTCTCCATAAAAAATAATTGACATCAAAACATTCTAATAACATACTAATCTACTTATCCAACACTTTAACTTCAATTTTTTCTTAAAAGAATATGTTATAATTAACCCTCACCTTGAAGGGCTTTTGGTTACAAAATAGACCCAATCCATGTCGCTAAATAATGCATGGACACTATTATTTAGAATATATCTACGAACTAAATCAATATGTTCCCAATTATGATTGGTCCCTTCTACCAAGATTCGAATTGCATCAAAATCAAACAACCACTACCACTATGGAGTAGGTAGGAGACAAGTGCAATCACAAAGTTATTAATATGCAATAAAAAAATCAAATTAATTATCAAAATTACGTAGATAAATATTAATATATTCATTTTGATGTTAATAGTAAACCATTTTAAAACAAATTTTCCAAACTTATTTTAGATGATTTAATAATAGGCAATTTGTTTAAAAAGTTAGGGAAACTGATATTGTAATGTATTCATAATGAAAAAATTATTTTTATTTTGCATAAAAATATAAAAGTTGAACACAAGCACATTTACATTGAAACCAATTAGATAGCATTGATTACTTCCATTAATATAAAAAATAATGATATATTAAAACTTATATCTTATTTTAAGCTACATCCTTCAAACAATTATTATAAGCAAGATTGTATAATATATAAAATTGTTTAAAAATACAACAAATATATAATAATAATATTGTAAAGTATTCCTAATAAAAAAATTATTTTTATTTTGCATAAAAATATAAAAGTTGAACACAAGCACATTTACATTGAAACCAATTAGATAGCATTGATTACTTCCATTAATATAAAAAATAATGATATATTAAAACTTATATCTTATTTTAAGCTACATCCTTCAAACAATTACTATAAGTAAGATTGTATAATATATAAAATTATTTAAAAATACAACAAATATATAATAATAAGACGGTATAAGTTTGACTTTGTATTTATGAATTAATTTTTGAAATATATGGAATTGATCAACTTTGTAATCACATGAATTACTAATTACTGGTGTATGGCATTGTTGTGGTTAAAGTTTTCAAAAGGAATAAGTTAAAACATAGATAATTTATATTTTTATTCTTAAAATTTTAAAATCGCAGTAATTTTTATTATTTAAAATGTATTTTAATTCCACAAATAGATTAAGATATTTTAATTATATAATTCAAACAACTTAAAACTATACTATAAAAGTAGGTGCAACTTACACTTATAAATAATAATGATACAAAGCTTAATACTAAACTATATGTATTTCATAAAATAAATGTTTTTTTTCCAGCTGAAAAAAGCATACTATTTATATTCAATATTGAAATAAAACAATATAATGATAGATCGGTCAAAAGGATGACACAGATTACTTCTTCCTCCAAAGCCTACCAATCCTTGTCAATACAAAACTGTATGATCAAAAAAGCAAAAAGAACATAGCTATACACATTCTTTCTCTAATGTCCCTTCTTTGCCTTTAATCTAATTCTAATTCAGGAAGTAAAGAGATCCACGGTCTTGGATCTCTTCATCAAAATATTCTTCCCAAATAAGGAAACCATCATCTCCTGTTAGTGCATGTTTGGATAAACTATCAGCTACCTGATTGTGTTCCCTGTATATGTGCTTAATGTCTAATTCCACAAACTTCTTCAATTCAGCCCTTATTCGGTTGCACCAATGTGATAATGTTAACTAAGATATAATTAGATAAATTTAAAATATTTATATGACAATCTTTACAGCATTTATTACACCGATAGGTGTTTAGATATTATCCAGGATTTTGGACTTCCTTGAGTCTACCAACAAAATTAACCTGAGTGTAACAAGTGTACAATGGAGATTCATTTCATGGTCATCGTACCTTGTTATGCTCAAATGCATCTTGATTAAGATTTAAATAAGTTTGAGTTAAGAGATGGATAAGAAAAGGGGTATTTTTTTGGTTTTTTTCAGGAAAAAAAACGTACTTTTGTTATTTCTATGAAATCAAAAAGTACATAGTATATATGGCCCAAACAGGATAGACCAATGTAACGTCACAATACATAACAGCAACTTTACAAAGATTGTTTCTCCACTAAACAAAACCAGAAGCACAAATAGTGGTGGACATAGTATCATTTACATACATCTCGTTACATCAGAAAAAAGAGCTTCATCGGTCCTCAAAACCAAGTGACAAACTAAAAAACTTCTGAAAAAAAAATCCGCAAAAACCAAATGAAACCAGCTGATCATTCACCCATTCCTCCCAAAAGAGAGAACCTGGATCTCCATCAGTAGCAATCTTTGATAATGCATCAGCCACTGCATTGTTTTCTCTGAAGACATGTTCAATAGAAAGGTGTTGGAACCTTTAACCATTTCAGAAGTTCTATGACACCAATGCTGGAGGGATAAGTTCTCAATATTGACAAGTTTATTTGTCCACTTAACGATCACTGCGGAATCCCATAGACCCGAAGATTGTCCAATCCACACAGTAGAGCCACTTTAAGAATGCCCCAAAGGCCCAAAAGTTCCGCCTTGTATTTGTACCCTTGCCACCAAAGAGTCTAAATTTGAGGGAGAGAGTTAATCCATATCTGATAAAGAAGCCAGCACCGCATTTAGAAGCTGAGGATGCTCCGTCAAAAAATCCAATAATATTATCACCATCTTCATTAATGGGACTGCACCAATAATATTATCACCATCTTCATTAATGGGACTGCAAAGCCCATTGAAATTCAGTTTATCAATATCCACCTTTGCATATAAATGGAAGATATTCCAGAAAGAGAAAAGGGTCTATTTCATTGATGGATCAATATTCTGAAAAATAGTCTGATTCCTAATTTTCCATAAAAAGGTATGTTTATTAAATAGAATTTGTTTTTATGTTTATATTAATTAGTTTAATGTTTAGTCTTTGTTTAACAACTAACCATCTCCACAAAATTAAGTGGTTGGCTACACCTATCTTGGTCACGGTCACGGACCACTTTTTTTTATTGTTGTGCTAGTTATAGCACAGCATTTATCGTATGATATTTAACTGAAATTGCAAAATGTCTAAAAATATATATGACATTGTTGTGGCAAAAGCTGAGAGGATAATTATGCAAAGATCCATAATGTGAAAAATTGCAGAATGTCTGAAAGCGTATGGTACTGTTGTTGTGGTGGCTAAAGCTCAGAGAACAATTACGATAACTTGCAAAATTTCAGAATATCTTAAAAATTGTAAATCGTTGTCGTGCCTCAAGCTATCCGGTTTTTCCCGGGTGCAACTGTATTTCTAAGGGAAAGATCCTGTTCTTCCAAGTGAAAGATCCTGTCAACATAGCCGAACCACCCTTTTATAACCTTGAAAATCCCACAAGGGCAATCTGGACAACATTCTGTTTAAACTGTACAATATCATAAAAAGGAAAATCATTCTATTTTTGTTATTTTTGTTAAAACTAAGTGGTTGGTTTTCCTATGGGTGTTCATTGGTCATTTCATTTGTGATTGTGTTAGTTATATACAGATGATCACCCTGAAAGAATGAGTATTTTCACATTTCGTTAGAATAGCAATGCAGTTTTCTGAATAAGAATGTTTTCATTTTTCTCTTATAATAATAATGCAGTTTTCTGTATTAGATGATGAATAGAATGTCCACTTGAAAAGTTGCAGGCTCCATAACCTCAAACACAATTTTATTCCGGAAAACTACACTAATAAGATGCACAATTTTATTCCTAAAAACTACACTAATAAGATGATCATCCTGTTAGATTCACACAGAAATCATATAGTTGTCAATTCATTTTAAGATTCTAATCATTCTGTTAGATTCACAGAGCAATCATATCGTTGTCAATTCCATTTAAGATTCTAATGGTTTTGATCTGCGTAGGTTAAAGCCAAACCCAAATAAAAAACACAGCAATATAATGTAATGCGAAAAACATTTGGGGTGAATATAAATATTATATACAGCGTTTCTTATTAAATTCAATAAATTCAAGAATAGCTGTAAAAACCAAAATAATCACAAGCTCCCATGCCAGCCTAAACAATTGCTTCGACACGAAAATTTACAGTAATGCAGAGCCGAGTCTGTCTGTTCACACTTCACACACAAACAAAGCAAAACAAAGAAATAACAGTAATAGTATTTCAGTCATTGAATAGGTTTGCAGGTTTGCAAGGCTCTCCTGGCTTCCTTTACAATAACTGCAGCACTGATCCATCCATGCAACATGGTATTCATAAAATATTATTTGTCATGCTTTCCTAGAGTTACTGAATTGTGATCAGGACTTGGCCCTGAAGGCGGAACAGGCCCCTTAGGCAACATTGTGTGAAAGATTTCTGGACACTGAATATCACAGTTATTGTCATCCTTCAAAGGTATAAATCTCTGATTTCTCTGATTCGTTCTGCTGCAACAACTGTTGGGCACCGAGGCTGCCAGAGACAATAGAATGACAAAAACCCACCATGCCCTCACCCTGCACTCCATCTTCCAACCGGTGTAGTGACAATACAGGAATCGACAGCGTATTAAATGAAAGAGCTGCAAGAATGCATATAGTCTGAAACCTAGAGAGAGGAATACGCTGCCAACCATGTTCAGTTGACTTTAGCTTGATTTCCTTATAACGATATGAATGTAAATTTATTTGCAATCGACAGCTGATAAGCGGCCATTAATGCCATCAATCCTTGCTGCCATCCATATCCTAAAATAAGCATACTGGATGCAGCTCAAGCCACTACCTTTTTAAGGATTGAATACAGTTTTCAATTGCCAGTCTGGGAAATTAAGAACAGTTGTCTATTTCTTTGAACAATTGCCCATTCACTCCAATTTTTATATTGAATTTGTGTTGCTTTCAAATCCTATCACAGAATTGTCAAAGGAAATTATTGAATGGGACAAGTTTAGATGTCAACCTTGAGTGGAATATAGCCCATTATTGCTCTGTCTTCAAATATTTTAAAAAGGAAATGAAAGAAGTGATATTGTTAATTATACATGTAGACCTGCAACAAAGTCCATGTCTAACAACCTTCCCATTTGGAGGGTTGAAGAGTCTAGCACTCTACCAATATTTAATGTTAGATTATAATATGGAAGTTGAGGGTATTTCAATCACTAGATCCAACCTAATGTTACCTACTCCGTTGTTGTCAAGTTGTTGGATATAATCAGCTTTGTAAAAGGCGTTTTGCCCCCAATGTTCAACTCAAGCAAACTTTACTTTTATTTTCCTTTCGTTTCTGGTAGATTAAATAGTTTAATAAGAATAAAATATTTGTAACACTATTCACTCTATTGGGATAGAAGGTTCAAATTTCGAGTCCCTTTTAAGTTCACCCTATTTGGATGGAAGCTTTAAATTTTAAATTTTGATAATGGTAATATCTTTTTATTTTTATATATGCTGTCTTGATTAGAAGCTATATATTAATGTTGGTTGTTCACGAGAAGCTATATATTAATTTGGATATATATTAATTTGGGTTGTTCTCGATTGTATATTAATTAGGTTGTTTTATATGAGGATTTATATTTATTACTAATTTGTGTTTTTTAAGATTATTTATATAAATTATTTATTTTTTATTTTGAAATTAGTTAGACAATATATGATATTTTAATAATATTCATTATAATATTATTTTCTAACTCCAATGAACTTGTTTTCTTTTTTATTTGAGTTGTCTAATTAAAACTTTATTTTTCCCAAGTGGAACTATCAAGTGAGTGCTCATGTAGGGGCTAGTTGGGCTCCATGAGGAGAGGGATCATATGCAAAATTTCTAAGTACAATTGTCTTTGGTTGTTGTGGTGGAATCAACTAGTGGTGACTATGCTCTTCTTTATTAAAACCTTTGTTTTTCTCAAAGTGGAACTATCAAGTGATTGCTCATGTAGGGGCTAGTTGGACTCCATGAGGAGAGGGATCATATGCAAAATTTCTAAGTACAATTGCCTTTGGTTGTTGTGGTGGAATCAACTAGTGGTGACTATGCTCTTCTTTATTCCACCAGGTAGTTTTCCTACTTATTCACTTTTTAATTGAGATGTCCTTTCATTCATTAGAATGTTATAATTTCATTGTTCAAAATTTATTCCAACTATGATTATGATTTTTGCACTAAACCAACGTGAGTTTACCTAAAATTCCTTTGCTTCAATCTATATATATGTTGATTCAAGTAATAATGGAATTAGATCTCGTTTCTACTTATGGGCATATAGTAATAAACTTGTCCAAAGTGTTACTAATGCCCATAAGGGTATTCATATTCTAATAATCCATAGGGGTGAACTAAGGGTCCTTACTGACCAAATGTATTATATCCTCCTTTGACTTAAAATTGAAAGTAAATAAGCCCTTTGCATTTGAATGAATCATCACTGGGTCTTCTAAGAAACATCCCCAAGAACCAACAATCCATGATTGGAGATTTTTTAAGGATAATAATCCATTGAACCTGTATATCAACCCATGCTCTAATTAGTGGTCCTAATCATGCTTAACCCATTCAAGAGAAAATGTTCAGAGTTGGGATTAGGGTTTTATAATCCAAAATTAAGGATAGAGCTTATCCTTTCCAGTGCAACATGAAGGAATTTGTTGGGACTAACTTGGTAGGAAACTTGGTAGTAACCAAGGGCTTCTTGTTAAAGTTACAACATCATGAATCATTCTCCAGCTCAATCTTGTGTGTCAATATTAAGCCTCCTTTTTCGAGGTAGTGCCTTATAGGAGCCTGAGTTGGACTCGGGAAACTTGGAGAAGAATCTTGAGTTGGACTCAAGAATGGTTAACCTTCATGTGTTGAGGCAAGTGCTTTGTTTGCCAAAGTGATGATGTTATACAGTATTGCTAGTCAAGGCTAAGGTCTTGTGTGTCAAGACAGATCCTCACGTGTTGAGGTGGTGCCTCATGTGTTGAGGTGATGTTTTACATGTCGAAGCATGCATGGTGTGTGATGTACTACTAACCATGGTTGAGCTATTAAGTCTCCCTTAGGGACTATCCACCCCTAGAGTGAATTACTTTAGCATATAACCACTTGGAACGATAGTAAGACAATATAATCACATCATTGGAAAAATATCTTTATTATATTTTATATGATAATTAAGCTAGCACATGTGGACCATGTAGATAAGACAATAGATAAAGATAAGATGTGATAAGATATGAGAGAATTCAAATTGCACATAAAATAATTAATTAAGAGAGAATTCAAATTGTTAAACGTCAATGAAGACTTCAATAAATCAAAGGAGAACTCAAATTGATCATTGCAGTGATGTTAACAAGGAAGAATCAGTTAAGAGAGTTAACTAAGTGATAACAAAGAATATCTAGTTAACTAAGTGTTATTGCATGACGACACATATGTTAAACTAAAAGATGACACTTATGCTAAACTAAAAGACGACACTTGAGTTGCGACACTTGCATGATGACACTTAAGTTAGCCACCTAACTAAGTGAGCAAGCTTTCAGTTAAGGGGCTAGTTCATCCTGAGACTCAGTTCAATAAATTAATACACTGCATGATAAGTGGGGTGCCCTTCTTGATGCAAGATTAATACATACAGATGGAGGGCAAGTTCATCATGAAGTCAGAAGTTAAAAATAGAAGTCGATGCATGTGAAGAATATATAAATATATTATACATGATTAATGAATTCAATGTGAAGCGAATTCTCTTCCCCCTTGAAGGAAAGGCACTTCCCTTTGTGCAGGATATTATTCTGAGTCTCTCTTATTTATCTTTCTCTTGCTATGTAATTGAACCGGGGGTGCTTGATGTAAAATACATCCTTTGCTATCTATCAATATACTAAGGAAGGTTTTGTTGGGGTTTTCTCCCTCAATTCATAGAGGGTTTCCCTAAGATAAACTCATGTGTCGAATGTGATTGCTTATGTGTATCATTGTTATTTGATTTCAAGTACTATTGCATTCCCGAATTAAAATAATAAAAAAATTAACACTTCTTCACCAAAAAAAAATGTCTTTAAATGAAGTTGATTGCTCATCTGTTATTACCACCTGAAAAAGAAGAAATTATTGGAGATGTACAAGAAGAGACCATCCCTTTATTCTTAGAGCACCATAGAGACTAAGCACCAAGTATAAGGTTGAGTCATTTTGTATGTTATAACCTAGCAATGTACAATTGTATTACAATAGTTTGTGGCAAAATGTGTCCTATTTTCCCCTTAATTTTGATGGTAGGATGACTCGATGGCGCCAATTTTTAAAGCACATAATCAAGTTTGTGTTGTGCAACATTTTGGGGATTCGTGACATGGTAGATGATTATATAAAACAAAAGGAAACTAGAAAAAGATAAAATATTGAATTGCTTGAGATGCAATCCTAATTATTTTTAGGAAACAATGTAGATAAAGGATTGCATAGAGCTAGATAGGGATTTATTAATCAACTAGCGGATATTAATGACAACTGACAATAACTAGCCTTCCTAGACTTTTGAATTAACATGTGTTGTTTCCTTCAAGCTATTTTATATAGATTTGTATGAGGAGGATGAAAAGGAGTTGGATTCCCTATTTGATAGAGATTGCATGCAGTGTCTCTTATGATGAGTCTTGTGTTGATTATGGTGTATGGATGAGTAATGTGATTCCAATGGTGTATTTGTTGGTTATTGAGCTTGATCATTACTAAAGATATGCCCCATTTTTTTCCATTTTTCAACATGTGGTGTACATGGATGATGTTTATTTCTTTTTTATTTAGCCTTGTGTTATTGTGAGTGAGATCTTATTATAGTATAATGGTGTGTGTTCTATTTATAGCTATTATGAATGGAATATAAATGTTAACGGATGTGAATAATGGTTATGATTGATCCTTTTTACTACAAATTAACCCACGTGCATGGAGACTTGGTAATGCACCTCAAGTGAAATTTTCCTTATTTCGGGGATATTATGTCACTGTTTGATTACAACACTTTGCCAGACATCATTAGGACCCTATCATTATAAGTGTGGGTCTTTAACAACATTAAGAAGAAAATTTTGAAGGAAAATTTCCAAGACTTGTTTGACACTCAAATCATCTTCTTTGTGAACATAGAAGCTCCATTAATGAAATATGAGATGCAAAATTTTAGGGTTGAGCTTCTACAAAATGAGACATGTAATATTTTTTAGGTTGTTCTTATGGTGAGTTTGCATGAATGGTTGCAGAGGCTTGTTGAGGATCCCAAGTACTTCTTAGCTCCCAAAATTGGGTTATAAAATATGAAGTCTTTAACAACAATTAGGGAAATTGTAGTGTCGTCTAAGGAGTGCTTCTCATTGTCACAACATCAACCATTCCTCTCACTTTAGGGTACTTCCTTTCCATCTCTAAGGGGGATTCCCTAATACACATTTTGAACTATCATTATAGCTTAAAGTATTCAGATATTCAATAATCCCATTGAAAATACAAGAACAAATTTAAAGGTAGTGGTTGAAGCTTATCATGACCAATGCTTATCAATTTGGTAATGGAATAAACTATTTAGTAAGAGGCATGAGTTCATATGCATTGAGAAAACTCATATGTATCTTGTTTTACATCATCCTTAATAGAACAAGTATCTCATTTCTCATTGCAAATGCTAGAAGGGAAATCCATAAAAAAAAGTGAATATAACTTTTGCACAACCATACTTTTTGTAAAACCAAGTAAATGAACTAGATGAAAGCTTCATTAATGAAAGCCACTAACATAAGAAAAACACTATAAAAAAAATTGAAATTCAACTTAATTCACCAACAACAAGAAGTAGAGAATTGAATCACATTTTTATTTGTAATCAATTTTTCAAATAGAGAGATGAAAGCAAATCCACAAAAAAAATGAAGTCTTGAATTAACCCTCTTAAAAGACTACAACTACGATATATTTCATTCAGATCCATCGTACATAAAAATAAAGAAGAAAGTTAAAGGCACAAAAGAGCATAGAAACATTATCCCATTAATCCATTCTCAAATAACCAATACATGGGGGATCGATCTAGCTAAACTAGCTTACCTATCTTAGCAATCAATAACGTATCAACATAAATAAGAACAGAAAGAGAATGAAGGAAAAGAATACACCAGATATGCGTGGTTCACCCAATTGGGCTATGTCCACGAGAAGGTTGTCTTTTATTATCTCCAGAAATCTCCTTCAATCTTACAAGAGAGCAACTACAAATAACCCCAATAAAATATAGCAGAGAGCTTGTGAGCACAATACAATGTGTTGTAATAGTATGATCAGTTGTTCACTATATCACTATATTAATGATATGAATCCCTTGATCATATTATATACCAAGAGATGTGGAGGAATTACTCTCACATATTGCATGTGGGATAATATAATTCTCCATAATAACATATATTTATATAATAATGGATAATAAGAGAATACTTTACCATAATGAATATGGGATATAATGTATTACTATTTTACATAAGATTGTGGATAAATTCCGACATAATACAAAGACATTATTACCTTCCAAGGAATATAATTAATATATTCCAACACTCCCCATTAATAATGGCTGGGAGAAAAGCCCTCACCAACACTAAGGAAGGAAGGAGTCATTACTGCTCCCCCTTGATGACAACTTCCAGAAGCTGCAAATAAGAAGAACACTTCGGCTAATGGAATTTGATGAAGAACAACCGCTTCTCATTGAATCATGAAACTACACACGAACCAGGTTGTACGATGAAATACCAACAACAAGATGCCCAAATCTAAATAGAGGCCTTTATGGCTACTAGATCCAACAGTAAAATGCCGAGAACATGTGACACAATCCAACAGCAAGGTGCCCAAATCTAAAGAGAATTCGTCATGGCTACTAGATCCGCAAAATGCCTAGTTCACCACAAGAATCATCACAACCATAATTGATAGATGAATAACTCTAATATAACATCCACACCAATGTACAGATACCTTCTGACGGCTGATATAATAGAACATGTGGCTAAGAACACCACAATAGTGTACAAAATACCCAGATGGCCAATACATGCGGATAGCATACATCCTTCCAATCAAGGAGCAATATAAATATCTGTAGAAGACTTCAAACATCGAAGAAACAAGACCCCAATGGTCTATACATCGAAAATGATATCATACAAATGAACATCATGATTTTAACAGTAGAAGATGGTGCTTCATTATTTCTGGAATAAGGTGATAACAAAGATCAAAGATTAATATGCTCAGTAAGGAAGTACATAAACCAGCTTCTCACAAATTTTCCCATAAACATAAAACTTATCTGCACACAAGAACTTCCAAGATTAAGGCATACAAAGATCATAAATTACAATTGTTCATACATAAATGAAAATGCTTATACACCAATGGTTAGCAAACATCATATAAAAAGATGGCAACATAATATGATCAAATAAAATATTAACTTGTTCATTAAAGAAAATGAAGTTACTTTTACACATTAAGTGTCGGCCACAACATATAAATAGTGAGCAATAAAATAGCTTACACAAGATTTACAAATATGAGATAAAATTTCTCAAGAATATATAGATTGCTTTTATGCTATTGCTTCTATGCAAGACCATAAAACATTATTCCATGAAGAGTGCTCTAAATACATGTTACAACAGGAGTAGCAACTCATATATCATGTTAAAAATAATAGAGGAATGCTTCTATGCAAATCTTAAAAAAAAGGAGCAACATATGAACAAAATAAACATGACATGATTAAACATGATCAACAAAAAAGAACAATTTGGTCATTAAGCATTAGAAGAAGAACTACTAGACAAACACAACAGATGCACTTAAAGCTACTTAAGATTCATCAAAACCTTTAACTTTAGCTTAAGCCATTAAACATTTCGCTTTAAAGCAATTCTTTTCAGGATGATTAATTTTACCACAATGTTTACAAGGATCATACACTTTCTTCTTCTTACTATTTTCATGATGTGCATTAGAAGCATTACCAAATTTATAAGTATGATCTGAAGTGTGTAAATTAGAATCTTTAACATTATTAAAAAAATTCTTAGGATTCCTATTATGTGCCATAAGAGTTGTACTAGGTGAGACTTGTCCTGAAACAATCAACCTTTCTTTCTCATTTATCAGTCCTATACAAAAATCATCAAAAGTAGGTTTTGTGGTATTTTAAGATAATTCAAGAGCCCTATTCCTAGTTTGAATGAACCTGTCAAAACAAGATGACAATTTTTGTTCTACGAGAATTATAAGAGCAGTGTCTGTTTTCTTGTAATCTTTACCACAATTATTTAATTTTTCATTTAAAGTTTTCACTTCAGCAAGATATAATTCTACTCTTTCAAAATTAGTAGGATCTAGCTCAAAAATCTTATTTTCAAGGTAATAAGCAAAAACATCATCAGATTTATCAAATAAAGAAGCAAGAATTTTCCATACCTCAACCGGGTTGTCTTCTGCCTCAATACTTACCAGAAGACTATCTGCAACATTTTGTCCAATCAGCCCTCTTGCTTGATCACATTTATCTTCCCATATAGCCACATCTTTAGCATCAGCAAGTTTTTGGTGTTCACCATTAACAATCCTCCATAGATTCTTACTTCTGAGAACATCAATCATTTTTCTTTTCCATGCAAGATAGTTAGTACCAACAAGTTCAGGATCATATGCTACTTCTAGAGTCATAATGCTAGAAATTTTGACAAGAAAATAAACCCAAATGCTAGAAATGACAAGAGAAAAAGGTGAATAACATAAAACTAATACACTTTATCGTATTGATCTGCAGAAACACAAGAAAGGAAAAGAAACTTTTACTTACAGCCCTTAAAAAAGTGCCAAGAAAAGTCACTTGCGGGTCTGCCACAATAAACTCACTGGTAGATTTAATACTCGAGGGTTCTGCACGGCAATAGTCGTGATTACTCACGGGTTTACAGTAGAGTCAGTCGTGGGTGCGCGAGTCTGTAAAGGCGAAAGTCGCGGTTCTGATCTGATAGTCGTGGGTCTCTGTACAGTAAAGTCATGGTTATGTCGAAGCACTCGCGGGTCTCTACACAATCAGGTAGCGAGTATCCTGAAGTAAGTGTGAGTTTAACAGTAGAGCAGGCGCGAGTATTTCATGGCACACGCGGGTCTGTACACTGAAAGTCGCGGGTTTGTAGTAGGGAAAGTCGCGGTTACTCGTGCTTGTCTACGAAGAAAAGTCGTAAATGTCTAGTTTTAGGCTGAAAACAATGTCGATTAAGCCGTTGACGAAAACCTGCACAAAGTCTACCAAACTTAGATGAAAATTGTCGATCTCACAACCCGAAGATAGATTTCCTTGAGGAGAAACCACAAAACATATAGATCTACAAAAAAAACATCAAGAAACCCTTAAAAAATTTCTGCAAAATATACACAACAAGGTTAGGGTTAGAAATAAAAAAAACTGCAGAAACATGCTGAGATCTGAAGAGAAGCCTAATGGCTACCAACTAGAAATCAAATCTACAAAATAAACAATTCCCAGATGATAATAGTTATTGATTGAAATCTATCGAAGGTGCTAGATACCATGTCAAACTATAGATCTAGCTAAACTAGCTTACCTATCTTAGCAATCAATAATATATCAACATAAATAAAAACAGAAAAAGAACTAGGAAAAGAATACACCAGATATACGTGGTTCACCCAATTGGGCTACATCCACGGGAAGGTTGTCTTCTATTATCCACAGAAATCTCCTTCAATCTTACAAAAGAACAACTACAAATAACCCCAATACAATATAGCAGAGAGCTTGTGAGCACAATACAATGTGTTGTAATAGTATCACGTGATGATATGATGTGACTCCCTTGACCCTATTATATACCAAGAGATGTGAAGGAATTACTCCTCCATAATAATATCTATTTATATAATAATGGATAATAAGATAATACTTTACCATAATGAATATGAGATATAATGTATTACTCTTTTACATAAGATTGTGGATAAACTCTAACATAATACAAAGACATTATTTCCTTCCAAGGAATATAATTAATATATTCCAACACTCCCGCTTAATAATGGCTAGGAGAAAATCCCTCGCTAACACTAAGGAAGGAAGGAGTCATTACTGCTCCCCCTTGATGACATCTTCTAGAATATCCATAAGTTGCAAATAAGAAGAACACTTCGGCTAATGGAATTTTATGAAGAACAATCGCTTCTCACTGAATCACAAAACTATACACGAACCAGGTTGTACGACGAAATACCAACAACAAGATGCCCAGATCTAAATAGAGGCCTTTATGGCTACTAGATCCAACAGTAAAATGCCGAGAACATGTGACACAATCCAACAACAAGGTGCCCAGATCTAAAGAGAATTCGTCATGGCTACTAGATCCGCAAGATGCCTAGATCACCACACGAATCATCACAACCATAACTGATAGCTGAATAACTCTGATATAGCATCCACACCAGTGTACAGATACCTTCTGACGGTTGATACAACAGAACATGTGGCTAAGAACACCACAACATTGTACAAAATACCTAGATGGCCAATACATGCAGATAGCATACATTCTTCCAAACAAGGTGCAATATAAACATATGTAGAAGACCTCAAACATCGAAGAAACAAGACCCCAATGGTCTATCCATCGAAAATGGTATCATACAGATGAACATCATGATTTTAACATTAGAAGATGGTGCTTCATTATTTCTGGAATAAGGTGATAACAAAGATCAAAGATTAATATGCTCAGTAAGGAAGTACATAAACCAGCTTCTCACAAATTTTCACATAAGCATAGAACTTATCTACACACAAGAACTTCCAAGATTAAGGCATACAAATATCATAAATTACAATTGTTCATACATAAATGAAAATGCCTATACACCAAAGGTTAGCAAACATCATATAAAAGGATGGCAACATAATATGATCAAATAAAATATTAACTTGCTCATTAAGGAAAATGAAGTTACTTTTACACATTAAATGTCGGCCACAACATATAAATAGTGAGCAATAAAATAGCTTACACAAGATTTACAAATATGAGATAAAATTGCTCAAGAATATGTAGATTGTTTTTATGCTATCGCCTCTATGCAAGACCATAAAACATTATTCCATGAAGAGTGTTCTAAATACATGTTACAACAAGAGTAGCAACTCATATATCATGTTAAAAATAATAAAGGAATGCTTCTATGTGATTGCTTCTATGCAAATCTTTAAAAAAATGAGCAACATATGAACAAAATAAACATGACATGATTAAACATGATCAACAAAAAAGAACAATTTAGTCATTAAGCATTAGAAGAAGAACTACTAGACGAAAACAACAGATGCACTTAAAGCTACTTGTGATTCATCATAACCTTTCTCTTTAGCTTAAGCCATTAAACATTTCACTTTAAAGCAATTCTTTTCAAGATGATTAGTTTTACCACAATGTTTACAAGGATAATACACTTTCTTCTTCTTACTATTTTCATGATGTGCATTACCAAATTTATTAGTGTGATGTGAAGTGTGTGAATTAGAACCTTTAACATTATTAAAACTTTTCTTAGGATTCTTATTATGTGCCATAAAAGTTGTATTAGGTAAGACTTGTCCTGAAACAGTCAACCTTTCTTTCTCATTTATCAATCCTTTACAAAAATCATCAAAAATAGGTTTCGTGGTGTTTTGAGACAATTCAAGAGCCCTATTCCTAGTTTGAAAGAACATGTCAGAACAAGATGGCAATTTTTATTCTATAAGAATTATAGGAGCGGTGTTTGTTTTCTTGTAATCTTTACCACAATTATTTAATTTTTCATTTAAAGTTTTCACTTCAGCAAGATATAATTCTACTCTTTCAAAGTTAGTAGGATCTCGCTCAAAAATCTTCTTTTCAAGGTAATACACAAAAACATCATCAGATTTATCAAATAAAGAAGAAAGAATTTTCCATACCTCAACCGGGTTGTCTTCTGCCTCAATACTTACTAGAAGACTATCTGCAACATTTTGACTAATGAACCCTCTTGCTTGATCACATTTATCTTCCCATAAAGCCACATCTTTAGCATCAATAGGTTTTTGGTGTTCACCATTAACAATCCTCCATACATTCTTACTTATGAGAACATCAATCATTTTTCTTTTCCATGTAAGATAGGTAGTACCAACAAGTTCAGGATCAGAAGCTACTTCTAAAGTCATAATGCTAGAAATTTTGACAAGAAAATAAACCTAAATGCTAAAAATGACAAGAGAAAAAGGTGAATAACAGAAAACTGATACACTTTATCGTATTGATCTGTAGAAACACAAGAAAGGAAAAGAAACGTTTACTTATAGCCCTTAAAAAAAGTGCCAAGAAAAGTCACTTGCGGGTATGCCACAATAAACGCGTGGGTAGATCTAATACTCACGGGTTCTGCACGGCAATAGTCACGGTTACTCACGGGTTTACAATAGAGTTAGCCACGAGTGCGCGAGTCTATAAAGGCGAAAGTCGCGGTTCTAATTTGATACTCGTGGGTCTCTATACAGTAAAGTTGCGGTTATGTTGAAGCACTCGCGGGTCTCTACACAGTAGAGTAGCGAGTATCCTGAAGTAAGTGTGAGTTTAATAGTAGAGCAGGCGCGAGTATGTCATAGCACACGCGGGTCTATACACTGAAAGTTGTGGGTTCGCAATTGGGAAATTTGCGGTTACTCACGCTTGTCTGCAAAGAAAAGTTGCGAATGTCCATTTTTAGGCCGAAAACAATGTCGATTAAGCCGCTGACAGAAACATACACAAAGTCTACCAAACTTGGACGAAAACTGTCGATCTGACAACCGGAATATAGATCTCCTTGAGGAGAAACCACAGAACATATAGATATACAAAAAAAACATCAAGAAACCCTTGAAAAAATTATGCAAAAATATACACAACAAGGTTAGGGTTAGAAGTCAAAATACTGCAGAAACATGCCCAGATTTGATGAGAAGCCTAATGGCTACCAAATAGAAATCAAATCTACAAAATAAACAATGTCCAGATGATAATAGTTATTGATTGATATCCATCAAAGGTGCTAGATCATAACAACCGGCTTTGATACCATGTCAGAACTATAGATCTAGCTAAACTAGCTTACCTATTTTAGCAATCAATAATATATCAACATAAATAAGAACAGAAAGAGAACAAGGAAAAAAAATACACCAGATATACGTGTTTCACCCAATTGAGCTACGTCCACAGGAAGGTTGTCTTCTATTATCTCCAAAAATCTCCTTCAATCTTACAAGAGAGCAACTACAAATAACCTCAATACAATATAGCAGAGAGCTCAATACAATGTGTCGTAATAGTATCACGTTATGATATGATGTGACTCCCTTGACCCTATTATATACCAAGAGATGTGGAAGAATTACTCTCACATATTGCATGTGGGATAATATAATTCTCCTTAATAACATTTCTTTATATAATAATGGATAATAAGATAATACTTTACCATATAATGAATACGAGATATAATATATTACTCTTTTACATAAGATTGTGGATAAATTCCGACATAATACAAAGACATTAGTATCTTCCAAGAAATATAATTAATATATTTCAACAAGATCCAACCCTTTTTTAAAGGCTTAAATAGATAGGAAATGAATTGGTCATCTGTAACTGCGAAAGAAAATTGATTATGTTATAAATAAAACATTATTTTGTACTTTGACCACAACAAAAAAAATATTGAGCCAAGAGTTTATCTAATATAGAAAACCTAGATATTTGTTCTCGGACTTTATTTGTTTTAAGGAACAAACATTCTCCTCTTTAAAACCAATGCCTTTTCATTATTGCTAACCATAGCTCTAAATTTTAGTTTTATGGTTTTGTCCATAAAATGTGTATTTTAATCATTCAAAATTTTCTTAATTTTTAGCTATATGTTGACTATATTCTAATGCTTAATTTTGGTCATCATGCATTCTCCCAATGATTGCATAATCTCTAATAAATTCATATGCTATTTTATGTGCTCTATAAACAATCTAGCAATGAACAAGGCTACAAGGCAGCAGATACCTACCGAGATTAGCAAAGTTGAGTTAGCATATATATAGTTTTGTTTTAAGTTGAGTTAGCATATGTATAGTTTTGTTTTAAGTTGAGTTAGCATATATATAGTTTTGTTTTATATTAAAACAAAGCTTTAAGTAGGCTCCCACTTTAGTTTTAAGTTAATGGATTAAAAATGCATTAGCTATAAATATGATTAAAAATAAGTAAATATTGAATTGAAATAATTGCAAATTTGCATTTACAAAGGCGTGGTTGCGTGGTTGTTTCTGGACTTGTACGCCGAATCTAAACTCAATTGAATGTAATCTTTTAAATGGCTTCAACCACAATTATTATTTGGTAAACCGCATATCGTTTATATTTACGGTAGTGTAATTAATCATATTTAAAGACCAAATGTCTACCAGAGAGTGGTGAAACTTAGTTTCAGCTATCGCTATCGAGAGGAAACTACTATATCTAACAACCAATGTAAAAACCACAGGCCGGCCCAAGCATTGGAATAGGAGAATGACCTGCCAAGCAGCAAATAGAACTATCACAATGAAAGACATAAGGATTTGAAGGGTTTTTAGCCCCGTAGAATTGGTACCTAGGTCTCCATTGGGTTAGCCATAAAACCACATACCAACCACGTCGCAAGCTCCGATCTCCTACCCTTATACCAATTATCTTATATATTCAACCAACTAAAAACAATAATACTCGATACTCCCCAAATAAACAATGTAATGATGCATAAAACACTGACCCATATTTTTATTGAAATGTAAAATTGCCAATAATACTTGTCCATGATATCCTTTGTTTATAGAGCATTCTATGATTGCGTGATGGTAGTTATATAATATCCCACATGCACAATTTTTTATTGAGACACCGTGAATCACAAATTTCCATCCATCAAAAATATTTATATGTACAATATAAAGCAAGTTAAAAGCCAAAACTGGCGGTGTGTTTGTATCGATAAACAACAAGAGCAAAGATAGGTTATATTGAATGAATCTGAACTCAAGGAAACTGAACCGCTCTATTCCCAATAAAGGGTAACTTTGAATATGCCTAAACTGTTCTTGTTTTATAAGTGAGTGTATGGCTGCTTCGTGAACAAAATCTCTGAAATTTTATATGGCGGGCTTCAAACTCGGCCTACACTACAAGAAAAAGGGCATTTTAGCCTCACATTAGCACCACTATTTGTAAAGGATTTGGGAAATCCTCAATTTTCAAATAGTGGTGCAAAAGTGGTGATAATGTGGGGATACGCAAGTGGTGCTAAAATTTATGGTGCAAAAATGGTGTTTGTAAAAAAGTTAATTTTGGTGTTAAATGAATATGTGGCATAACATGGTGTATGGTGCAAACCACCAAAAGCCAATATTACGTGGATTGAAATTTTGTGGTGCAAAACACCAAAACCAATCCAACATGGATTAATACCTTTTGGTGCGAAACACGAAAATTATTATTATTATACTCAAACTTGTATATGGTGCAAAGCACCATAAAATAACAAGTGGTGCAAAGCACCATAAAATAATAAATGGTGCAAAAAAAATAAAACGCATGATTAATATATATATATATGGTGCAAAGCACCATAAAATAATAAATGGTACAAAAAAAATAAAACGCATAATTAATATATATATATATATATATATATATATGGTGCAAAGCACCATAAAATAATAAAGGGTGAAAAAAATATAAATCACACACGCACGTGTGTGATTTATATTTTTTTACACCATAAGCTCTTATATATATATATATATATATTATTTGGTTTATTTAATTTTAATCCATCATCTAAAACACAATAATTCAATACATTAAATAGACATAATGAAAACCATAATGCTATTTCAGCAAAATTTATAATTTATAATTACAAAACAATTATTCTCATAATATTAATATAATGGAAGACTGTGTTTTGAAATTTGTTTTTAAAGAAAAATTATAATATATGTGATTTATATTGTTTTGCATCATATATATATAAACAAGGATAAAATATGTTTATTAAGACATCTCATTATAGTTTATCTGGTTTAATCCATCATTTAAAAAATCAATAATTCAATACAATGAAAAAACATAATAAAAACTATAATACCATTCCAAAAAAATTATAATTGATAATCATAAAACAATAATTTTCATAATATTAATATAATGGAAGACTATGTTTTTGAAATTTGTTTTTACAGAAAAATGAAAGAGAGAATATTAATAATTCATTTGAAGAGTTGCTAATATTGTTCATCCTTGATTTTTCCAAGGAACTTGCCATCACCTGCATGGCCAAAATGGTAAAAGAAAATTATAAACATGATGACTTCTCTTTGTAAACAATAAAAATACAAAAAATGATGGAGAAAAAAACACAAACAATAGCTTTAACTGAATTGCAAAAACAATAAAAAGGTTATGCATTTAGTGACATTTCATAACTAAAATATGCTATTGATTGCAAAAATAATTGAAGTGAACTAACCTTTGAAGCCATGTAGATTCAACATGTCAGCATATGATAATGTTGAAGCATGAGTCAAAATTCATTTTCCTCTTCTCTTTCATCCTCTGAAACAATTACCTAAGAAGCATACAAGATAAGATGAACATACCTACAAATTGTACTCATTGAAACTTTCATTTACATATATATGTTTCATATCATGAACATTTATTTAGAACAAAGAATTTGTAGGTGGAAAATTACCCCATAACCAGTGATAGGATGAAGCCCTTCTTTAACCTTTTGATGGATGAGAGAAGATATACCATAGCATGAAGCAAAATCTTTATCATCTTCAGACATTTTAGTATTGAATACCTGCAACTACAATTTTAAAAAAATAACAAAATAGTTAGAAAAGATGTTTATAAGAAAAATAAAGTTTACTTGAGAAGCATAGTAGTGTATTAAACTTACAAATTTTGCCTCTGCAGACAACATGCCACCTTTCCCCAAACGATGGCGTGTGGCCAACCTAGAGGCTTGCACGGTATGTGCATATTTGTCCTTTCCAACCAAGGTTCCACATTTCCTCTTTTTTTTAATATCCACTTGTTCCAATATTTTTTTCCACTCTACTTCTCCTATGAAATGTGGTTTGACTATATTTTTGTTTTTAACCAATTCCCCTCTCAAAGCATTTCTAGTATTTTTCATATATTCAGCAACACTGTGGAGAATTTGCTTGGGAGGTACAATTGCAGAAACTTTATGCATATGAGATACTAACTCATCCTTCTTAGATTTGTCTGCAAAATAAATATAAAAATTTTAATCTATATGAGATATTTTAAGGTTTCTAGTATCATGGTAATAACATGAAATCTTGTATATGAAGTATAGGGAATGCAACAATGAGTAGAATATATAAATTTTTGAATATGAAACATGAACTATTTAGTCAAGTATATAAATTTATACTACCTAAATTAAGCATGCATTCTATGAAAAAATATATAATATTCATGTTTTACCTTGATGACGAAAATCTCTAGTAATTGTAGGACCAAATAATCTCAATGATTCGCGATGAAGTATGTCTCTCCATGTTCTCCCAGCTTCATCATTTAACACTTGCCCTTTTTCATTTAAAGTGATTGTAAATGGCATACCATTGGTTGCCTCTGCTCTAACATATTCACTTGGATGTTTCAAAGGAGGTGCAAGAGATGCACCAATAGATTCTCTAACTGGTTCATCTACGGGAGGAGATTGATTTTGCACTCCATCAACATTGGTGCCTTCTTCTGGAACAATGGTATTACTGCTAAGAAACAAGGTAGAATATATTATTATGTTGATATTATATGTAATTACAAACCTAAAATTAATAAGTATAAAATAAATGATGATTTACCTTGGCATATCATCAACAACTATTTCTGTATCTGCTGCATTATCTCTGTCAAATATGGTTGTGTTGTATGCTATTTGAATTGCATCTCTTATGAATGGGTTGACATCATCCCTAGTCAACCACTCTTTATACAATCGTAACTTATCCATTTCAAATCCAGTATCTAATGTTCGCTCCACATTATAGCAAGGATCAGTTACTACCGGTATGTATACATCATGTATAAAATTTGAATGTGAAGATGGTGTTGTAGATAAACTACTTCCATTCAAAGGTATTTCAGTAATATCTGTTCCTATAGAAGGCGTGTTTCTCATAACATCATTTACACTCTTTGTACGAATAGTACACATTGCTTGTTTTTTTGTTCTCATATTGAAGCAAGAGACCTAATTCAATGTTAACACATTTCCCAAAAGTCAGAACTAGTATTATACACTTCATTGCACTAGTATGAAACCAACAATAATCTAACTATATGAAATAGAGTAAAAGTATTATAAAACAAAAATTATGCAAATGAACTAAAATACTTATTAGAACCATTAAGCTTTCTACATATAATAAAAATAAAAATGTTTTGTGAATCAATATATAATAATACATCTAACATTTAGTAATTTTGAAATGGCATCATTTATAAGTTTATAGAAAATTTTTTCCAAGTGTCTTCTTCCTAAATGAATATGAGACATTAAAATCATGAAATGCTTTTATTATATTTTTATATTTCAATTAATAAACATTTCATCATAATTAAATATGAGAATTGTTTCCTAATTTATGTACTTTTAAAATATTAATTATGAAATATGAAAAATTGTATCTTATATGCTAAATACATATCTTAAAATGAAAATGTACAAGATTTTGAACCTAATCAATTCTCTAGATTATCTTTAGAAGACAAATTAAAAAAAAATGTTTTGCAACTTTTGGATGTTAGAAGAACTCTCAATGAGTTTCCTAGACATATCCATGCAATAGATTTAAATGAAAAAACAACCCTAATTCAAAACCAATGGACATTTTTTTCAAATAGGAATATTCATAAAATTTGTCATTAATCATCAAAATAAGTTGAATATACATTGTAAGGTCCAATCATGTCTTCTTATCCATTAACCTCATCATCTGAGCTATCATCAGATGACATTTGCTCCAGGATAGGTTGGTCTTCATGTAAATGTTGAAAGGATCTTATTGATCTAGGATTATACTCAATAACAAATGACTTTGAGCATTCTGTAGGATGGCGGCATAAAAATATCTGCTCACACTGGTCAGGGAAAACATATGGTTCATCTGTTTGCTCAAACCTAGTATGGTTGATGAGGAAAAATCCATTCTCATGCATATATGTTGTTGGATGATTTCCAACCACAATATTTCTAAACCACTTAGCATTAAATAGAACCACCTTGAAAGATCTGAAGTTAAGCTCTAAGATATCTTCAACTAATCCATAGTATCGCAAGGTGTCTGTTTTTAAGTTTCCATCATGAACATGTGACTGGCAATCTACTGTAAAATATGCAGCAATGCCACAGTCAAATGTTTGTCGATTTTCATCTACCTTTTGAACACGGTAATGACGACCCTTGTACCACATCCCCTTGTAATGTGTCACCTTATTCTCTTCTGGCCCCTTTAGAATGTCCAATGCATATGTAGTAACCCTTTCATCATTATCTCTGCATGCCCTTGCTACTCTATCCCTGAAATATTTTAAACTAATAGCTGGTGGCCAATCCTTTTCAAAAAATTTCATTATTGTTGAGTATGCCGATGAATTATGACCACCTCGAGATACATATGACAAACAACGTCTCTGCTCAGCATCACGATGCCTTTGATAGTCCTCCCTCCAAACATTTGTGTGCTCATTGTTTCTTGCAACATATAGTAATAAAGCCTCCATTTCAGTAGCATCTACAATCACAAACATAAAACACATTAAATACCATCATAATAAAAATTTAGACACTTGTACCATATATGGATATGAGTTTAATCACCTTTAATTTTCCTAGTTTTTGCTCGTCCTGTGAATACATGCCCTTCAACTTTTTCACTTTGTTTTGAGTCCCATAGTTGTGGCCCTTCAATATTTAATTCTTTGCACAATTCGGTGAGATAAACTGTTGATTTGAACAACATGTACCCTTGAAGCATGGAACCTTCAGGACGAGCCTTTTGCTTTACAAACTTTTTCAAAACCTTTAAATAACGCTCAACGGGAAACATTGTTCTTGTTTGAACTGGTCCACACATTTCTATTTCATGTAATAGATGCACAATGTAGTGTTCTTGTGCATTGAAGAAACTTGTTGGGAAATATTTTTGCATTTCACACATTAGAATGGGGACTTCTTTCTTCCACATCTTTAGGTCTTTGTTGTGTATCTCTGTTGAAGTGACCCACCTAAAATAGAAATAACTAATATAAACCCACATTTGTGTAAATGAAGAAAATATTTTAGATGACCAACTTCCTATTGTATTGCATTATACATGAAGATACACTTTTTCTTATATCGACCATGCATTATACCTAAAAAATTTACTGAGCTTGTAGATTGTCCTCCTAATGTTGTCATCCATATTATTTGGAAGGCAGGCGGGTAATAGGTACTGCATATAGAATGTTCAAGTTGATTAATAACACATGAAATAAAAAATTAAATTAAAGGCAGATAACATATAATATAAATAACTTCAATGAGTGTGCACATACGTACCCTAAGGAAATTATGCCAATCATGGGTCTTCATTCCAGTAAGTTCATTTCCTTTTGTGAATGCCTTCTTAAAATTCACTCCAAAACCTGTTGGGAATCTTAATGATTTTATGGATTTAATCATTTGCCCTTTACCCTCCTTTGTGAGAGACCATGGATCATCTACAAAATTACCATCATCATCTGGCCAAAGATGAGGCATTCTTCCTACCTCTTTGAGGTCCATCCTCACTTGTAGCTTATTTAGTTGTCTCCCATGTATTGAACTCTTCTCAAATAACATATTATATAAGCAAGAAGATACATTCTTCCCTATATGCATTGTGTCAAACATGTGAACAATAGGTAGGTCTTCATAGTATGGCAACTGTGAAAATATTGTCTTTCGAGTCATTCCTGGAGGAAGGGATCCTATCACAAAGAAAAATCATAATAAATTTACCAAATCCATTATTTTCAGATGTTATTTTATAACATTTCAACTATGGACATGAGAATTACCATTTGTGTTTCTATATGCATGCATCCATCTCTTGGGATTCATCTTCAAAGGTGCTCTGATAAGGCACTCCTTCCCACCAAATTCATCCTTATCTCGTACACGATATGGGTGATTAATCTTTAGAAACATTCTATACTCATCATATATTGTCTTTCCCAAATGTCGCGATCTTCTAGATGAGGTGCAAGGCCCACATGTTGGGCATCCATAAGATCCCTTAGTCTGAAGGCCTTTTATTTTTATATGCAAGATCAGTAATAATTTAAGGTGTTATTATGAAATAAATAAAATCAATAAATACAACATGAGGTGATTAACACCAACTATAACTCACCACAACACATTGATAGACCCGGGGCATCATGAATTGTGAAGAGAAGCATTGCATGAAATTGAAATATCCTTGAACCAATAGGACGCGATACGTCCTTCATATGCATTCCTTGCCAAAGCATCAATAACTCATCTATTAGAGGTTCGAAGTATGTGTCCATGCATTTAGGTTGATTTGGACCTGTAAAAAAATTAACTTCAATTTGTCATTTGCATCATTAATTACTCTCCATTACCATATGGACTAATTACTATGCATTTCCATAAAGTATAACCTGGTATGATCAATGTCAACATAGCATGTTCCTTTTTTGTTGACAACCATGGGGGTATGTTGTTGTTGATAGCAATTACTGGACATGTAGACCATTGTGTTGATTGATTTCCATAAGGATTCACACCATCCAATGCTAATGATATTCTTGCATTTCTCGGTTCATCTTTGAAAATTGGCCACTTCTCCTCAATCTTACGCCATACAACTCCATCAGCTGGCATCCTCATAACACTATCTGTGCTCCTTCCCCTCACATGATAATCCATGAGCTCTGACATTCCCTTGCATCCAAATAACCTCTCAAATTGTGGGGCTAAAGGTATATGGCGAAGTACCTTCCGTCCTACCTTTTTTGATGATGCACTTGTATGGTACCTCTGCTCACCGCATTCTGGGCACTGATCTAAGGAATCCTTTCCATCTCCATAATATAGCATGCAGTCATTGGGACATGCATCATAAGACTTGGCAACATCCATGCCTAAATCCTTTGTTAATGACATGATCTCATATTTTGATTTAGGCAATTTGTTATTAATTGGAAGGTGCATGCCTGATAACAACCTATAACAATGCCATCAACAATGATAAGATAAAGTTTAGAGTGGCATTAAAGTTCTAGAAATATTTATTGAGAATAAACTTGAAATTTCCTTTCAACAAAAAACACACTTACTGTAGAAGGTCAGTGAAACTATTGTTTGTCCATCCATGGACAACTTTTAAGTTAAGAAGGGATAACACAGCTTGCAATATAGAGCATCGTGCAATGACTGGCTCTATATTTTCTGGCGAAATCAACATAGCCTATGAATGTATGCTTGTAAGTAACAAACATGGCTCCAACCAATGTTGTTTTCTGGTAAAAACAATGGGATGTAAACTACTTTTATTATCCTTCCTCTCGGCTATGAAAGTAGTTGGCCTTTGAAGGGTGCAAGGGCATCCTGGTTATCAGAGAGAAACAATATGGTCCACACTATCTATACAGCACAGTCATTCCAGAACTACACCTAATTAGAATTAGAACTACAGAGGTTCACTATGCTTTGCTCAGCGTTGAACGAGGCAGCTTCGCCAACAAATAGAAATATAGAGAGTCAACTAGCCAAATAGAAAGGAACCACTAGGTAAGAGTGGCAAGAGGAGAGGCATTCAGTATAAAAAAAAACTAGTATAAATAGAGTTTATAGATAGACTAATCAACTACTTATGCACAGAGAGAAAGGCAAATGGACACAACTCAAGAGATATAAGTCGTTAGAAGACGGACACAACCTTATTATTCTTCGCTAGAGGGGAACACATCCAGCTCAACTTCAGATTGTTTGTTGACTCATGCATGGATAAGAAGTTGTTTGGTTGGTACATATAACACTGAAGATTCATCTCTCTATAAGTGTTCCGAAAAGTGCATAGACTAAAACCTGGAATTTATACTAAACAAGGAGGACAGTATCTTCAGAACTACTTGTAAGTCTCCATTTGCCTGTTGAGACTGGTGGCTTACCAGCTAGCAAATCACACAAATATGGGCACTTTCCTATGCTATGTAACCAAAATGTATTCTGGTTTAACCAACGGGGTAACCTTTATTTATCCATCCTCTTGGCTATGGAAAAGTTACACGTATATATCGAGTTTAATATAAGCTCTGGATATATCTATAGTATAGGGGTTTAGTGACCGCCTCATTATGGGTGACCTCCTCCTTATAGGTTCCAAAACATCCAAGAAGACCTTGCCTCAGTTTGCTTGCTTTCCCATTGCCCTCATCATACGCGGGAGAGAAAGCCCCCGAATACGAGGCACGAGTATTAGGACCTCCGGGTCATCGATTCAATGTCCGGTAGAATGAAAATATGAATAAAAAAAAATGAAAGTAACAAAAACTTAGCTGTGGTTGCGTTTTAAGGTTTGAAATGATTACCAATTTACCATCTTGATATGCCACCTTTCAGTACTGAATTTACACTATTGAATGCAGTTCAGTGCTGATTACCTCTTCTTTATTAAAATTTGCTGGGCTTGGGTCTCTTGTTTTGCGAAGCATAATCGCCGGGTCTAGCCTCACGTTCTAGCGTCAGGGTCTAGCCAGGCGGCAAACCGTCCATCCGTGTAAAGTTCATTGTCTCCAGTTAGCAAGAGAAACAGATATCAATCAATAGACATACAGGTATCATCTTACAGGATAGGCATTTATTTATTAATTGTATAAACTGAGGAGTGGGGAGGCCAGTTACCAAATAGATTGGATTCTCTACACTGATGATGAGTATTCCCGGGAAGCAAATTACAACTGAATCTTCTGCCACTAGCACGTACCTATAATTCCCCAGATCATGGCCCCAGCATTACCAGCCCTCGTACCCAGCATTTCCCATATAATCCATTCAGTTCAATATGCAGTCCGCTTTCCGTCCAATCTGCAAATGCCCACATCTTACGGTAGGGGCGCACCAGGACTTAGTCACCCAAGGCTCAGGAAGTATTAAGTCCGCATTCCCCAGCATTACACAGTCCGCCTTCTGTCTGCCTTCAGGTCAATCCGCACCAGACAATTTTGGGGTGATACTAGGGACAAAACATACAATCATACTAGGAGGCCGCTTCGCAAGCAACTGATATATTTGTGAATCCAAGTGACCAAGAGACAAGGACGCTGACGCTATTAATGGAACAAAGAATGAGACAAGGAATGAGAAGATAATACTAAAATTGGTCTATCTTCGTATGTAACAACATGATGTCTATTATTTTTTGTGTGATGGCTTGTTATAGGTTAGATCTGGTGTGCGGTGGGGTTGGTGGTGAAGGCTTACGACTTATGGTTCGTGTAGTCCCTGGTGGTGGTTTCACTATATGCCGAGAAAGAGGCGATCACTTACTGAAGGATGCCATTTCATAACGTTTCACTTTGATGGCGCGGGATGGAAAAGATAGAAGAATTCAATTTTATTACAGGCTGGTGGGATAGCTAGTTAACTGGACGGGGTTAGAGCTGGAGAAGCTGTATGGAGCTGGGGTGCTTATTGAGGGATCTAGGTGGGGTTCATGCATGGATGAATAGATGGCTGGGATTGCTGGTCTGGGCTGGATGGTAAATAAAAAATTTATAACCTTGCCCCCTTAGATCGAGTAGCTGGTAATTTGACTACTTAAGAGGGAGGTAGGTGGCCATTGGGATTAGATAGAGTGCAAACGTTGAAACAGATAGTCGATTTTTAAGTAAAAACATTACCTTTTTATAGTGAAGGCCCCATGCTGCTGGATTACCAGCGGTTCATGCTCCCTTATCACTAATTTGGCTTCTTGCTGGCTTGGTCTTGGGGTTTTACACAGATTCATTGAGAGATATAACTGCCTGGCCGGTACTGAGCGGCCAGATGCAGGAGGTGATACTTAGTAATTATTACCCTAAATACACTAATAGCAGAGGACAAATTCCTAGACCGAGGCTACTCAGTTATGGCATGGAAATCCAGCCTCTTTATACCCTGGGCACTGTAAATTGTTATTTTCTTATTGGGGACCGCTTAATATGCAGAAATAGAAACCATAGCGAATATGGTTATCCACTTTTACTAATAAAAAATAAAAATCTTCCTTCCAGATTTCCTATATGCACTGTAAATTGCTATTTTCTTATTGGGGACTGCTTAATATGCATAAATAGAAACCACAGCGAATATGGTCATCCACTTTTACTAATCAAAAATAAAAATCTTCCTTGCAAAGTTCCTATAGGTGTGACAAGGAAACAAAATCTTCATTTCTTAATTTGCCTAAACTAGGGCCAATGCAAAGCTCCTTTCCAAATCAGATCTTCACTGTATTCGTTAGTCGATGTTTTTCAAAAACACAGTATATTCTTCAATATATTGGATTTTATGCAATTAATTTATAATATAGGTAAGAAATTAACATACCTGTGATTAGCAAAGTTGCCGAGATCAATTGAGAAAGCCGAACAGACCAGCAAGCTACAAAACGGATCAGACCAGTTGAGAAAGCACATAACAAACCAGCAAAGCAAGATGCATGCACTTAAATTGGGGAAAAATGGAGTAACCAACCTCAACAAGCAAGCATCCAAGCATCCAGGATTAAGTAAACTGGGTAAAATGGAGTAACCAGCGCTTAACAAGGCAGCATTCAGCATTCAAGAGTAAATTGGGGGAAAATGCATAGCCCACATGTACGAGTAAATTGGGGGAAAATGCATAGCTTTGGAGGGAAAGGAAAATGCATTGCTTTGGAGGGAAATTTTTAGATTCACCCGCGACCTGAGTGACTTTCCATTCGGCTCACGCCAACTGAAATCTTAAATGCGGTTCAATTATTTAGGAGGCACCTCCTACCTGACTGGCTGTTCATTCGGTTGTCCATCACGCCAACTCAATGCAGTTTATTGAGCTATTGATAATAATAGTGGTTGTTGAGATTTGCAAATCACTTTGCATTTTGACCGTTAGTCGAAATAGATTTGTGTTCATCCAAGTGAGATATGCATAGTTTTTTTTTTCAACAGAAGTTATATATCCATAGTTATATAGCACTAGCCTTTAAGTTTAAATATGAATTATAATGGCAATTACAATGGTTATAATTCCTCGAATGTAATTTTTAATTTTATTTTTATGTAATTTTTAATATTCTTTTCATTGTAATTTTTCTAATAATAATTTGTTTTTAAATAATGAAAAAATTAGAATTATTATATCATTTCTAAAATTAATATAATTTTTTTAATTTTATACTTTAAAGTTAAATTTTAATTAACTTTTATATAAAATTTATGAATTTTTAAATGTACTTTGTCTTTAAAAAATTATAGAAAAATAAAACTATTGTATCATTTTAAAATTATATGATTCTTTAAATTTTGTAATATTAAGTTAAATTTTAAATAAGATCAAATTTGATTTTTAGAATTGATATATTTTTTAAATTTTGTAATATTAAGTTGAATTTTAAATAAGATAAAATTTGAGCTCATATTTTTTGTCTATAAAAAAACTTCTAACTATTTTTATTTGAAAAAAAATATAATATATATATGAAAAATTGAATGAAAATATTATATCATTTCTAAAGTTAAACTATTTTTTAAATTTTGTAATATCAAGTTAAATTTTAAATAACTTTTATAAGGTTAGAATATGAAGGTAAAAGTTGAGCTTGTAATTTTTTGGTGTAAATTTTTTTCTTAAATATAATTGTTTGAAAAAAATTATATATATAGAAAATTTGAGAACTATTATGTAATTTTTGAAAGAACATAATAAATAAATTTAAGAAAAAAAACATAAAATATTAAAGTAAAAAAATTGTTAGATCTACTTCTCATAAATGAATAATTTTTCACCCTTACCACAATTTAATTTTTAAAGTTGTTTTGGGAATAGAATTTTTCACCCATTACCACAATTTAATTCTTAAAGTTGTTATGGATTATTCATACATAGTGGTTAATTGTGTAGGGCTTGCATTACATCCCCCGTGCACACATAAGTGCATTACACTAAAGTTATGGCCATAATTTGGGGTCGTAAGAGACTAAGTGAAAAAAAGAAAATGAATAAAAAGAAAAAGCGTATCATTACATTCCCCCTTGCACACATAGGTGGATCACACTAAAGTTATGGCCATAATTTGGAGTAGTAAGAGATAAAGTGAAAAAATAAAATGAATAAAAAGAAAAAGCATATATCATTTTGTTGTGTAAGTTTGCACATGTGATTTCCATGGTTTCCATCTCAAAGTTGTTGGGCTTTAATAGAGAGTTTCTCGATTAAAATATTTTCAAGCTTATTTATTTTTTGGTGTTTTTGGACCCTCTATGCTAAGTGTTTTTCTTTATGGATGACCATACTATCAAGTGTTGAGTGTATTGTCTCTTCCCTAGGTATTGTAAAAGGGCCATACACATTCTATGGGAGAAACATTTTCACATTAAGGCCCAAGTTTCCCACTCCAACCATGTCAAGGTACTCAAGATCAATACCTATAGCTCAACAAGTGCTAATGGAATCCATATCACCACTCAAATGCAATTGAATCCATCAAGAGGTCAGTTATGGTATTTAAGGTCATTGTTCTTGGACATAGATGACTAGAGCCTTCATTTATGGAATGAGGCTTTGGTTTCTTAGGGGGGGTTTGTTGGTGGATGAAAGCTTCTTAGTGTAACATCCCTCAAATTTGACCCCTATTACTATTATTACTAGTTTGGTAAATGTAATTGTAACTGTGTAAATGGACCTGATGAGGAGATTAAGGCCAAGGCCCCATCACTCGATCTTGAAAGAATTATTTTTTCTTTTCCTAAGTTGTAAATATTGTTTTTGGATATCGAGTTTTTTTTTTTCCTTGGAAAAAGTCCGTAATTTTATTTCAAAAAGATGATCAAAATTACATATTGCACATGTAGTAGAATCAACAAGGATCCCTACATTTTCACATATTTCTGTCCCATATAAGCAAAAACAACAGCTTAATAAGAGCTGAACCAAAAAAAAGAAACCCAAAGAAAAACTTCGCCACAAGAAAATGGAGAAGACGTCTTCAACTTCCATCAACCGAAACCCTCTACAGAAGAAATAGTAGATCCAAGTTTGTGGACGAGCAGCAAACTCAATGGATCTCCCAAACCGGCGAAATCAGCCAGCATCTCCTGATGAAGAAAACGGCCAGACAAAAACCAGAGCACCGCCGTAGATGTGCTCCGCTTGTGATCTATGCATCCAGCCGCATAGAACCGCCATTAGCCTGCCGAGAGCCCTGAAGCTTCTTGGCGATTTAAAAGATGGGTCAAGAAAACCGAAATATAGGTGCACGGCACCAGGTGCCAAGAAACTCCGAAAGAGTTCTCTGCGGCCTGCGTCTTTTTCGGGAGTTCTTTAACAAGAAATCTCTGAAGTTTTTGATACGCCCGAAATTCACCACGTAACCGGCTAATGGTCGAGTTCTTCACAGAAACCCTCTAAATGTCTAGCAGACAAGACAGGAGCCTCTTACAGAGTAGTCGAGAGCACCACCGGAGGACTGTTACAGGGCCACCATGGCCGCCATGGCTGCCGAGCGAGAGCTTGGCTTCCTTTCTTCCAATCCTTGGTCAGATCTGGACGAAGGAAGATCGTCGCCGCCATCGAGTAGCAGCCGCCGTCAGGTTAGCATCCGCCGTCGAAGAAGATTATTGCCGCCGAGAAAGAAGATCCGCCGTCCTCCAAGCCCTAGGCAGCAACAGGTGAATAGGGCTCAGATCTGGACGAAGGAAACCAAGATCGCCGCCGCCATCGAGTATCAGCCGCCGTCAGGGGTCCGCCGTCGAAGAAGATTAGCTTGCCGCCGAGAAAGATGATCCGCCGTCCTGAGGGGCGGCTGGGCCAAGCCCTGGCCGCCCAAGCTACAACAAAGCTTCGCTCCAAGAACCCTGCAAAATTCAAAGTTCATGTCTCCTCCATTGACCATGTACAAAGCCCCAAGACCACAAGAACTATAAACATAACACTATGGACACCCATGCGAAGTAATGTATAATGCTTTGAGGCATTTCCCATGGATTTGGATGCCTATATGGTTTCTTTCAGGCCAAATTTATGATCTTCTTCCCAAAAATGTCATTCCCAAGGCCCCAGGGAATCTACATAATGCTCAAAACCACCTAATGGCACCAACATCCTCAATCATAGGCCAATGACACCCTCAGTAGGCCATGTGTTGTTCCAGGAGGAAACCTACTTAGCCCTAGATGACTAGAAGATTCCTTTAGATCCCGAGGTTTAGGTTTCCTCCACTAACCATGTCCAAGGCCCTAAGGCCACACGATCAAGATATATAGTTCTATAGATACCCCTACAAAGTCATGCATGGTGCTTTGAGGTAGTGTTCTTGGATTTGGATGCCTCAATGATTTATTTAGGCATAAAGGCATGGTATTGTTCCTTGGAACACAATTCACAACACTATAAGACACCTACTTCCTGGTCAAAACAACCTAATGGAACCAACATCCCAAATAATAGGCCAGTGATACACTCAGGAGATCATGTGTGGTTGGTGGAGGCAACCTACTTAGCCTTGGATGGATAGAAGATTCCTTTAGGGCCCAAGGATTATGTTTCCTCCACTGACCACGTCTAAGGCCCCATGACTAGAAACCTAGATACATAGTTCCATGGGAACCCCTATGAAGCTATGCATGTATCCTTGAGTTATTTTTCATAGCTATGGATACCACACCAATTTATTCAGTTCAAAAAAATGGTCTTATTCTTTATAGCATTATTCTCAAGACCCCTAGACACATAAATACTACTCAAAACCACCTAATGACACTATCAACCTCACTGATAAGCCAATGATACCCTCAAGAAACCATGTGTGGATGGTGGAGGGAATGTTCTTAGCCCTAGATTGATATATGATTCCTTTAGGATCCAAGGTTCAAGTCTCCTCCCTTGACCATAGCCAAGGCCCTAAGTCCCAAATACTTCGATACATAGTGCCATGGATACGTTACGAAGTGATGTGTGGTGCTTTGTGGAATTATTAATGGATTTGGATGCCAAAATGGTTTCTTAAGGATTAAAGGCATGGTATTCTTCCATATAATTGTATTCCCAAGGCCTTGAGACATGTGCATATTTCTCAAAACCACCTAATGTCAATGTCATCCACAATCATAGGCCAATGATACCCTTAGGAGGCCATGTGTTGTTGGTAGGGGCAACCTTAATAACCATGGATAGATAGAAGCTTCCTTTATGGACCTAGGTTTAGATATCCTCCATTATTCATGTTGAAGGAATCAAGGAAATAAGACCTAGATGCATAGCACCATGGATACCTTTTGAAGCCATATGTGGCACTTCAAGGAATTGTTGATGGATTTGGATACCTCAACAATTTATTGATGGCTAAAGGCATGGTTTGATTCCCTATAATATCATTCTCAAGGCCTAGAGACATGTATATAATACTAAAAAATACCTAATAGCACGAGCATTCACAATCATAAGCTAATGGTAATCTCAAGATTCCATGTGTGGTTAGTGAAGGAAACCTTCTTATCCCTTGATGGCTAGAAGATTCCTTTAGTTCTAAAGTTGTAGATCTCCTCCCACGATCATTTCCAAGCCCCCAAATCCCCAAGACATGGATACCCCTATGAAGTCGTGCATGGTGCATTAAGCCATTGTTCATGGCTCTGGATGATTCAATGGTTTCTTTAGGGATAAAGACATGGTTTTTTCCCTAGAATTCCATTCCCAAGGCCATGTGTGGTTGGTGGAGACCATCTCCTTAACCTTAGATGGCTAAAATATTCATTTAGGGATTGAGGATCAAGTGTCCTCTACTGACCATGTCCAATGCCCAAAGGAAAAAAAACCTAGATACATAGTGCCATGGATACCCCTACGAAGTTATGCATGATTCCTTGACACATTGTTCATGGCTCTAAATTCCATAAGAATTAATTTAGGGCCAAACACATAGTCTTCTTCCTTAGAATATCATTCCCAAGGCCTTGAAACAAGTAGATATTACTCAAAATATATAATTGTACTAAGATCCCCAATCATAATCCAATGCTTCCTTTAAGAGGCTATGTGTGGTTGGTTGAGGTATCCTTCTTATCCTTCGATGGATAGAATATTTCTTTAGAGACCGAGGTTTAGGTCCCATCCCTTGACCATGTTCAATGCCCCAAGTCCTAATGACCTGGATGCATAGTGCCATGGATACCTATTGAAGCCATGTGTGGTGATTTCTAGCATTATTTATGGCTTTGTATGCCTAAATGGTTTCTTTAGGGCCAAAGGCATGGTCCTCTTCTATAGAGTGTCATTCCCAAGGCCCCGAGACATGTGTCTAACGCTCAAAACCAACTATTGGTGTTAAAATAACTAATCATAGATCAATGATACCCTCAAGAGACCCTCTGTGGTTGGTGCAGGAATCCTTCTTTGACACAGATGGCAGGAAGATTCCTTTAGGGCCCTATTTTTAAGTCTCTTTCATTGACCATGTTGAATTCCCTAATGCCACAAGACCTAGATACATAATACCATGGATATCCCTACAAAGTCATGTGTGGTTCTTTGAGGCATTGTTCATGGCTGTGGAATCCTCAATTATTTCGTTAGAGATAAAAGTATGTTATTCCTCCCTTGAAATCCATTCCCAACACCCTGAGACATGTACATATTCCTAAAAACACCCTAATGTCACTAACATCCTCAATCATAAGCCAATGACCCTTGAAAGGCGATGTGTTGTTGGTGGATAGAACCTTCTTATCTCTAGATGGATAGAAGATTCCATTAGAGCTTGAGCTTCATGCCTCCTCCCATGACCATTTCCAATCCCCCAAGTCCCCAAGACTTGGATACATAGTGCCATGGATACCCTTGCAAAGTCACACATGGTGCTTTAAGGCGTTGTTCATGGTTTGGGATGCCTTAATGGTCTTTAAGGATAAATGAATGGTATTTCCCCTAGAATGTCATTCCCAAGGAATTGAGACACATACATATTTTCAAACCCGCCTACTGGAATTGTCATCCTTAATCATAGGCCAATGATACCTTTAGGAGGCCATGTTTGGCTGGTGGAGGAAACCTTCTTATCCTTGGATGGATAAAATATTTCTATAAGGCCCAAGGTTCAAATTTCTTCCACTGACCATGCCCAAGACCTCAAGAACATAACACCTAGATACAAAGCTCAATGGATACCCTTGCAAAGGCATGCATGGTGCTTTGAGGCATTGTTTAGGGCTCTAGATTCCTTAGTTGTTTATTTAGCGCCAAAGGCATGGTATTATTCTCTATAGCATCATTCCTGAGGTTCTAAGACACCTACATACTTCTCAAAATCACATAATGGTGTTAATATCCTCAATCATATGACATGATACCCTCAAGAGGTCATTTGTGGTTGGTTGAGGAGATCTTATTAGACTTGGATGGCTATAAGATTCCTTTATGGATATAGATTCAAGTCTCCTCCCTTGACCATGTCCAAGTCTCCAAGGCTCCAAGAAATGGATACATAGTGGTATGGATATCCATGCAAGGTCATGCATGGTGCTCTAGGCATCGTTCATCACTATAGATTCCCCAATTGTTTCTTTAAAGAAAAAGGCATGGTTGTTTTCCCTATAACATCATTCCCAAGGCCCCGAGACATGTAGATACTACTCAAAACCACCTAATGGCAATTACATAATCAATCATAGGCGAATGATACCCTCAGAGGCCATGTGTCTTTAGTAGAGGAAATCTTCTTACCCTTAGATGGATGGAAGAATCATTTAGAGCTCAAGATTTATTAATATTTTATAATAGTAATAAATCAAAAATGTTTGTATTTAATTATTTGTCAAATTTAAGAATCATGGGTATTTGTTTGCCTGAATAATATTAAAAAATGAATACTCGACTTGAGCTATTTAGAAAATAATTATTTGTGAACTTGTTGTGTTTGTGGTGCAACACCTCATAAATGAATCATGTGAGCTTGTTGGTTTAAATAGTGATAAAAGCAAATAATTGAATTTGTTGTGATTGTGGTTTAAAACCTCATAAATTAATCATGGGCATTTATTTGAAAGAAAAAAATTGAATTAAGTTATTAAAAAATAATTATTTGTGATATTGTTGTGTTTATGGTGCAAATCATCATAATTAAATCATTTTTGCACATGTCCATGAGACAAATATGAGCTTAGCCCCACTATATGGTACTTGACAACATGACATTTCTTTATGCTTAGGATTCCTTTAGGCTAAGGCCTATGATTGTTCGTTCAACAATGTTGAGGGCCATTGGACCTATCCCTGGTGATTAAAAACTTATAATAGTGTGAATGCCCACACTTAGAGGCTAAGAATACTCTTAGGAATATGTGTGGAGACCTTTGTGGTGTCTTTCTTGGTCCTAGATTCCTAAAAGCTTCTTTTAGGGCCTTAGCTAGAGGTTTTCTCCATTGATCATATAGATGGATCTAAGACCCATGTCTTGTATTAACACCTAATAACAATACTAATTTCCATCAAAAAAATTTCAGAAGATAAAAATATCTCAAAGGAATAATCAAATTTAAATTCAAATAATTTTATTACTAATTTACAATAGTAATAAATTAAAAATAGTTGTTTTTATTTATTTGTTAATTGTATTTATATGTTTAATAATATAAAAAATGAATAAATGAATTGAGCTATTTTCCAAATATGTTTTTTGAACTTGTTGTACTTGTGGTGTAAACTTCATAAATGAATCACTAGAATTTATTTGCTTAATATTTGAACTTTTTGTAAGTATGGTGCAAAAACTCATAAATTAATTTTTGATCATTTATTTTAATTGATATGAAAAAATAAATAAATATTGAATTGAGTTATTTTCAAAATAATTATTTGTGAATTTGTTTTGGTGCAAATCCACATAATTAAATCCTACGTGTACATGTCCATGTGGAAAATAATAGCTTAGCACCACTTTATGGTACTTGCCAACATGGCATTTCTCATAAAGGTAAAACTAATATAACACCATATTAACACCACAAAATATAAGTGGTGCTAATACCACCACTTTAACACCACAAAATATAAATGGTGCTAATAACACCACTTTAACACCACATATATGTAAGTGGTGCCAATACCACCACATTAGCACCACAAACTATAAGTGGTGCTAACTTGTGGTGCTAAAAGATGGCTTTTCTTGTTGTGCTGGCTCATGATACTATAATCATTTCAATCATAAAATATAATTCATATGAAAGTTTTCATGTAAATACTGCCAAAACAGGTTTGTTCGTCTTACTAAGCAAAGCAGCAAAAAGTTTTCAGGTAAATACAGCAAAACAGGTTTGCCTTACTAAGCTAAGCAGCAAAAAAATTTCAAGTAAATACAGCGAAAACATATTTGTCTTACTTAGATAATTAGCAAATTCTCTAGATTGTAGATTTAAACAACGATGGCTTCATTTAATTCAAATGGTTTGGTTTTGGGATTTGAATTGTTTTTACTGTTTCGAATACCGTGGATTTTAGATGAACTGAACTTGAAACAAGAAATCAAATTAAATCATTCAAGCTTTCACAGTAATCTGAATACTCCATGATCATGGATTTTTAAGTAGGTTTCAAATTCTTGAGGCAATAAAAACAAGCACGCATTGCTGATGAAACCAATATGCCTTGCCACATGTATGCCATGCATAACACAGTGGCGCAGCCTCTGCCTGCCAATTTGAAGTACCTTAATGTTATTACTCCGTACATGTTGATCATCGGCTCCACTTAGCTTTGCTCCTTTATGGAATTTAAAAGCTGAGCTAGCATGTAAAAGAACTAGACAATTATATAAGTTAGGGTTGGTTTGGTTCCAATGTGGAATTATTGTGCAGCTTCTTCCTTCAAACAGCTTGTACTCCAGCTCAATTTGCTCGTGTGTAGGGACAAGCTTCAACTGGGCTTGCAATTCTACATTTTATTGCTATAGCTTATGCACTATATCTTTTATTTTGACTAACTTATGTTCAACCGACAACTATATATCTGTGGATGTCTCTTCTACTAGAATGCTGGAATATAAGGTCTCCACCGACGATTCCAGAGATGAGAGCAGGGCCACTGTCTGTGAGAATAGGAAAATAAAAATTGAACCATTATTACATAAGTAAGGCCTTGGATTATAAGCCCACTTAAGAAGCACGCAAGACAAGGTTAAGATAGTCTTCAACTCGGGATCAAAATCTATGGAGTTAGCTAGAAGTACTTACGAGCAGCCTTGGACAAACTTTGGGCCTCATTGAGGTTGATGGAACTCCAAGGCAGCCTTTTTGGCACAGCCGTAGCTACTGTAGTAATGTTCAACACTGCAACATATGGTTTGACAATGGATATATTTGCGTCAATAGCTGAAAATACTAGTGGAATTGTGGAACTGACACCAGCCTGAAATTGTTTAAGAAATAACAGTTGTACTTAATGTAGTTGGCAGAAATTGTAAGAGAAATAACAGTTGTACTCAATGTTGTTCGCAACAACACAAAAGCAACTACCAAAGGCTTTCAAATTCATTGTGTTACATCAGCTCATTTTCTTCTATTCAACACCTTAATGGATTTTGTATAATATTTTGCTCTTCAAACATTCGACCAGGTTGATATTGAAATTCAAGTGCTCTGGCAGGGAGACGATGGATGAATTTGCAGAGGAGGTGAAAGGATTGGCAGAAAGAGTATTAGAAATAATGGGCAGGAATCTGGGACTTGAGAAAGGATATCTGAAAGAAGCACGGGCAAGGGGCAATTACCATTGCAATAACCCTTTCTTTAGTGTAAAAATGTCTGGCTATCCGCCATGCCCAAGGGACAGATCTCGTAGACGGCCTGCACTGCCACACGGATGCTGGTGGAATGATTCTGGTGCTACAAAATGATGAATTCGATGGCCTTCAAGTTCTCAAGGACGTACCCAGTTTGATGTTCATCCCATTCAACACACAATTGTTATTAACATTTAACGGAAGGTATATGATAATAATTTAATTATATGACTGCAGTTGAGTAACAGGTATCAGATTTCCTTGTTTTGGAATTTCTCTCTGTAAATTTGATACAGTGATGCACTTAGCTCGAATATTTCCCCAGTTTAAAATTGGTTTGTGGGTGCATACAATGCAGGTGATGACAAAGAATATGAAATTCATATGAATTGACACAAAAATATAAGAATTGAGAGCGAGCAATAACTATAATTGAATGCTTACCAGGATAGATGGTTCCGAGCTGATAAGCACTCAAGATGGAAAATGGATCTGGACATTCATTCAAGTGTCTGGAGATTGAAATGCTAAAGAAGTCTGCTATGTTCTTTGTTTCCATGCTAGATGGAAAAGACTTTTGCGTAAAGCTGTATTGTAGAAGAGGCTATATTGTAACAGACGGCGCTTGTACGTGCTTCAGCCCATAGAAAAAGAGCGTTTAAGGCACATAATACGAAAGGCCTTGGCTATATTGTAACAGACGGCGCTTGTACGTGCTTCAGCCCATAGAAAAAGAGCGTTTAAGGCACATAATACGAAAGGCCTTGTTTGTTGTTTATTTCCATGTTAGACGCTAAAGAAGTCTGTAAAGCTATATTGTAGCAGAGCGGGCCTGGAATTGTTATACCTGCTCCCGCCCATGGAATGCTCAGAGGATGAGGTGACCTCTGCCAGCCAACACGTCGAATGAATCACTAAAATATTTTGCAAATGCCAAGAACTCTGCGGTAATGCCCATAAGCCTAAATCAAGCATTAAAGATGCTTGGCAAATGCCAAAAAAACTTTGCGGTGATGCCGAGAAGCTTGTCGTCAACCCGGCAATAACACTCTCAAGTTGTTACCCAATGATATAATGACAAAATGGGATTGAAATACTTTTGAAAAATAAAAAATTTCACAAAGTGTTATATAAGACTTAGGGAATTAAGAAAAAATTTAAGTCAACACATCAACTATTTGATAGTCAACGCTAATCGAAAACAATATACCAAGCCTTCGGCAGGTTATAATAAGACGCATCAAACAAGGTTTTCATTAAGCATTCTCCTTTCATCTTCTTTGTTATGTGGCACACTATGATTAGTCTTGTCATCATCATCATGTAAACCTTTTCCAAAAATTCTTCATTATTTGGAATATTTAATTGCAACTAAATATATGGCATGTCGAACATGGGAAGGCAGGGGTTAGGTTTTTGCTTTTTTAAATTCAAAATTTTATATATTTTTTAATTTTTTTTTGTTTTTAAGTTTTGAACTTTGTACTTTATTTTTTATTATTTTTAATTGAAAATTTTAATTTGTTATAATTTGTTTTTTTTTGTTTTTTTTATATATTTTTAATTTTTTTTTAATTTGGTTTTTAAATTTTGGTTATAAATTCTTAAATTTTGTTATAATTTTGTTTTTTTTATTTTGATTTTAAGAGTTTTTTTTTTTTTTTTTTTAAGTATTTTTTTTTTTTTAAATCTTTAAAATTTTAAATTTTATAATTAAAATAGTTGAAAAGGATTTAAAAATGGTTAAAAATGTTTTTATTTTCTAATTTTTTGTTACAAATTTACCTATATAAATTACTTTTTCAAGATAAAAGTTCAAAGAAAAAACTTCCAAAATATATATATATATATATTCTTTCTATCTAGCTTCTAAAAGTTTACAAATTTTGAAAATTTATATATTTTTTCATTATAGCTAGCTACTATACATATATTTTTTGTAAAAGTCGAAAAAAACACATTTGTAAATAAAAATTAAATTTTTTTTTACCAAGAAGTTTCAAAATTGCAAAAAAATGGCTCAAAATGAAAAATGGTGCTATCAGTATACACGCTTTCTGAAACGAAGGTAAAAATAGCTACTAAAATTGACCTCCAGAAAAACGAAAACAATGTCGGTTATTGTCAAGTTGTATAATGTTACACCTAGATCTTATCATAGTAGTCATCAAATATGCCCCTTAGTGATTTGTACCGCATTGACTATGTGAAACATTTCCTTGTAGTTTATATTGAAAAGCACTTTCTATGTGTAATTGGGTGAATGCCCAAGATATGCTACTTCGTATCCTCATATGTCCATGCATTTATCTTTTGGATCTCTATTATTATATCCACGCCACATCACCATGTTATGCCATTTTCTTGAATGCCACATGTATTTTGAGTCATCTTATCACCATGTGCCACCAAACCACATCATAGATTGTGTGCCCTAGTTTAGGCGTTCTCATCTATTAGCCTCAATATGTGTCAAGGTGTAACCAATAACCCAAACTTTCCTTGATTATTAAGTATCTAATGTCTTTGAACCTTCCAAGAAATCCTCCTAAATTAGACTAGGAAAGGAGCATCAAAACCTTGGTTGTGATTAATTCCAAACTCATTGTTGTTGAGCTCTTTGTGGAGACGCCCCAAGCTCAGTTGTGGTAATCCCTTAAAAGACCCTTCTTGATAGAAATGGTCAACAATGCAGTCAGGATCTCTATGGGGGTTCCCTTGATCAGGTAAGGTTAATCCCTCAAGATCCTCGATTATAAAGGTTGTATCATGTGGATCGTTGGTCGATTCAAAGCATTTTCCTACAATGAAAGTGGGGTGATCTAGTTAAACCCCTTACACTAAAGAAATCTCAAATGACATCATCAAGGTTTCTATAGATGCTCCCCCAAACATAAAGTGGGATAATACCTTGAATTCCCTAGAAAGGAAGGATTGAAACTCAATACAAGAAGGCCTCCCATAGATATTTCCCAAAGGGTTACATGTATTCCCACAAAACATCTATCTCTCGAGGAAAATAGGTTGGTATTTCCTTGATATTTAGACACATCTTTCCACCAAGTAATAAGGATGTGACTTGGAAGGATTTATCCCAAGAAAAATATGACTAACATAGGAGGACTTCATATTTTTTCTCAAAATTTCTCAGTGCAAAATAACTCCTTAAGGTTGCGAGAATAAGAAATCACAAAAACGATTGCAGTGAGGGTTACGTGTTTGTTCTTATGATATCATCACCAATATTTTTACAAAATTATCCCCAAAATATTGCATCTAGTTTTAGAGGATAATAGTACCTATGGAAAAAATGCAAGAATATTACTTGGAATATCCACAATTTGGTAGCACAAAATGTTGTGAACACTTCATAGCTAGGGTACTTCACTTTTGGGTTAAAGGTACTATGGATTTTGTAATAGAATTGTGTGAATCATATTCACATTTTGAGGAGAAATTTATGAAATAGCATGAAGGAATATTAGTGAATGATATCCCTACTTGGGTTAAAATGTTGATAATGGAGGACGGAAAGTTTCCTTTTATCCTCTAACCACGGTAGCATAGAGCCTTGCATTAAGGGATTGAATTACCTAGTGTTAGATATGAAGGATGAGATGCCATGGAGGACACACAAGAATGAGAGAGAGTTGAATGAGACCTACATAGAGAATAAAGATGTACTAATTGACAAATTGACAAATTTTGCCAACCAAATTCAAGTGATCAAAGAGCATGGTGAATTCCTAATAAAATATATTAGTGATGAGGGAAGTAACAAGTCAAGGATGAAAGAGTTTAAGAGTTTGGGAAAGAAATGTGAAAGGGATAACTAATGGTTTTGAAATATAAATTTTATGATGGAAGATGGTCCAATAAAATGAAGAGTGAGTAGGGAGACTTCTACTGGTCTAATGGCTAAATTGAGACTACTTCATGACCAAATCTATGTGTGCAAAGTCACTTGTCGAAAATATTGTAGGATAATGTTTCGCTTGAAGATAAGTCTAAAAATACCATGGATGGAAGCATTTATATGGAAGCACAACCAAAAGAGTTGCAAGTAGATGTGTTTGGTTATTTGGAAAGAAAGTGTAGCATCCCAAGAGTTTTATTCCTATGTAAATAAATAATAAATCTACATGTAAATATGTTTTGAGACTTGGACCTATAAATGATACAAGGCATCATGGAAAAATGACACTTTATGAGATTAAAGTGGTTTATTACTTTTATATTGTTGTACCTACTTGCTATGGGACTACTTGTTAAATGAGAGACCAAGCTCATTAGGGAATTAGAACTAGAGAGTAATTAAAATTTAAAAAGAGAAAAGATAAATAAGTTGAGAGAAATAATAATTTTTTATTTTCAAGAATTGTGAGGAAAATAAAATAAACCCCAACTACTCTTTCTTGAAAGCAAGAAATGATAAAATGAAAAAGAATCAAAGGGAGAGGCTGCTTTTTGATCTCTTTCTTTCTTGGAGAATTTATGACTTGCTAGCAATTCTTCTTAAATTCAAAATGGATAGGAAATCCATTCTTGAAAAGTAATTAGGAAGAGGAAAAATGAACTATAGATAAGGGAGACTGTAGAGGCAGGGCTTCCCACTTCCACAATACAGGTCCAGGCCCGTTTCCTAATGAGCTCATTGATTTCTTTTGGTCCAAGTAGAGGTCTTGGAGTGTGCACTCCTTACACAAAAAGAGGGATTTATCTACATGAACCATAGAACTGATTAAAGAGATCCTATTGGAAAGTCTACATTAAAGAAGAGTACACACAGGAAAAACAACCCTAGGTTTTAATTTCTTAGTGAGCTTGGTCTGGCTCGGGGGTGATTATCTGTTCAAGTTGAGAGTTTATGAATAGCAGCAGTAATCTATGGCAAGGAGGAACATGACATTTCCATAGCAAGTTGGAAGAAGCAAAGGTTAAACAGATAAGCTGTTTTAAGTTTTTGTTTATTTACAATTATGTTATTTAATGGTTGGTTGGGCCAATGGTTTGATTAAAAGATTAATGTTTTCTATTTAGATAAGTTGCAAGGATATTTTGTTTATGATTACTTATCTTTGTATAAATTACTTAATGGTTGGTTATGTTAATGGTTTAGGATAATGAAAAGTGTTCTCTATCTAAGCCTACAAATGTTTTCAAGAAAATAATATAGGGTCTGTTAGAAATGGTACAGCATTATTATTTTGTTTATTAGAAGCTATTAAGTTTGTTCTTATTTAATTACAGTGTTACGAATAGCTTAGAACAGCTCAAAATACCTACAGTTGGGTATTTTTAACTTATTTAAATTCCGCTTTATGCAACTGAGGCATCTTTACTGAGTCTATTGAATTTAAAAGTGATAAAAATCCTAGAAATAAAGTAGTTAAATTCATTCAGACTAATCAATTGTTTTTTAAAAGTTATTCTTCCAAGTTTCATTTTATGGCTAAATAGTTACTTTCATAATAGTATTTATTTTCTCAACATGAACAGAAAATGATAGTAATTATATACTAATTATCTTATTATTTATATCCGTGAGATGTAGAACAGTTGGTGGCGGAGTATGGTTAAGACAACCCCTAAGCGAAAAGGTCACCAGTTCTAATCCCGCGGATACCAAAAAATTCAACCATGTTAAGGGTTGGTGCGGTCCAGGCCGAGTACGATCCCCAGGTGATTTTGACGGCTTAGATGCCCCTAGTCAAGGAGGTTCCACCACTTTACCAACAAAAAAAAATTATCTTATTATTTATATTGAAGAAAGCTCCTAAGTTAACCCCTATAGCGATACGCATGGTGTAAACCCTTCGCAGGGTTACCATACCTATGTACACGATGGGAGCAAGTGAAAAAAATTATATATATAATATATATAATTTATTATAACATCAAATTTGATGAACAAAGAATAACGAAACCTACATGAGGGCAATACAATATAACTATAAGATGAACAGAGTAATGAAAATTATGATATGGAATTACAACGCAGCCATAAACAGAGACATCATATTTATCATGAGTGCGACGATAATTCAGCCATATATATAATCAACAGAATGTAAACAAAGCCTTAATACAAACAAAAGACTTTTGTTCTGTATATGAAAGCAAGGAAACAAGAAACATGTATAATACAACGAGTTGTTACAACGAATCTAGCGAGATTCGTTAAACCATGTACGCTTCATATAAACATGCTGAGATGCTTCAGGAGGATAGCGTGCTCCTCATTAACCACGATAATAATGAAAGAAATAAATAGATGCATGAAGAATGAAACACACGAGGGTGAAACCTCTGTACATATATAATCAACAGAGACAGAATATAAATTAAATAGAAAACGAAATGCTCAGTATGGAGCATCAATATAAACCCAGTAATAGATATAAACGCCGGGAAAAGACATTCATATAACATTATTAATATGGTAAACTATATGCTTGGTGCTCGAAGGTCGAAGCCATGAGAGGGAAACGACTTTGTAGCTCACAGCCAAAGCTTTTAGAAGTATACTATACTTTAAACTTAAAATCAAATCAATTCCATTTACCAACAGAGAAGTATAAACCCTTATGAAAAACACAGGCCTCTTAGAGGCCTTCAATAAAAAAGATGGAGCACGATATTCTCACACAGAAGTATTAAGATAAACGAACAAGATTGATCAGTGCGGGACGAAATCCCATATTTAAAGTAAAGGATATCCATATGAGTACACCAATGTTCAAATAGACACAGAGATCCTGTGCAAATCCATAATTCACAAATATATATAAATGCAAAGAACTCTCAGAGCCAAAATGGGTATAAAAACCCCGTTTATATTTATTGAAAAATCACAAAGGAAAACGGTTACAAGGCTCGATGACCTAAGCTCTTACAAAGCAAAGGAAACATTACATATAAACATGAAAACGGTGGGTCTTCCATTTTTGAAGCTCAAGGAAGGGAGGCTTACCCCAGCTGCTTCCTTGAGATTCTTGGTTCTATATATGTACTTATCCACACAAACGCAATCTAAGACAACAAGTAATAATAGGCAATACATTAAATAGCAAACGTAAATTAAAAACACGGTGTTAAGATATACTCTGAGTGCACGATACCTTCAATAGATCAAGAAGAGGACTCCTTCAACTCGTCGAAGCGCAAGTTCAAGCACGGAACCGGTAACACCCTTTAACAAGAGTAATAGGAAAAGGATTTACACATAGTATTGTTTTCAAACGTTGCTCGGAGCAAGGATTCACCTGAGCGAGGCTCGAACCCTGCTCAACACTTCAACATAGTCGCAGAGCAAACCCTTACCAGTGAAAAAACAAGAAGAATGAGTTTTCGTGAAGGTTCAATGAGAGGAAAACCTCCATTGTCTTTTCCAGGAGATAGTACGAGTCTTTAATAAGACGTGATTGCCAACTAATATTTACACCAAGTGATGGAATTAGAACTGCTAGTTCGTTGGCATAATAAATGACAAATCCAAGTTTATAATGCCACGTCGTGGCTCTATGTTTAACCTCCACAGCTAGAATGATCCAACAAGATCGTTCAACATTAATGTTGTATAACCTTCCACGTTAATAGTTAGGGCGGTCCCTTAGATCATTAAACAATAACAAAGCATGACTCTTGCAAAAGTGAGTCTTCTCAGCATGAGCTAGGAGACTCGTGGCATACCTGCATAAAACGTTAATAGTGTTAGCGTGAGCTAAGTAAGCTCCCTTCGTGGAGCATAAATAATGAAGATGCCACATTTCCATGTTACAATAAGAGATCAAAGGAAATTACAAGACAGGATCATAAGATAATATCGATTCCTTAAGTGGAGTAAGCAAATTCATAAGATGAATATTCATGATATTCATCCATATGTATGTGTTACAATATAGACAAACGAGAAATATATAGATTGTTAATACATTGAGTAATTGTGGTGATGACCATAAGGATATGATAATGCAATTATATTAAATGCAAGCAGATTGGCAAATTTAAGAGACAACTCATAGTTGAATATGATCAATAAAATACATATATATATGACTATGCTACTTTGCAAGCCTATTATAGGCTGACAATTAAACACGTGAAATAATGAAGCTAGAGCAAGTCCAATATTAATTTGATTAAGAGAACTTTCTAAAAATTGACATTTACTAATATGTAGAGATTCAATAACCAAATTTAAGTCAATCAAAAAGCTTGTGCATATTGTAAGTATGCAAAAAGGAAAATTATAACTGTAAAATATTCCATGAATTTCCTTATGCACAGAACCTTTATCGCATAATGATAATTCTCATACTGGCATGAGAAAGATTAAATACATACAAAAAAATTATTTTGTGCATAAATAAGGGTAAATTATTTGGGGTGTTACAGAAAGACATTGTAGAAGTTGACATAGTACATCCACAAGGTAGCAAATCCAACCCATTATAGCTTCCACCCCTTGGACTACCAAATCTTAATCAAGTAACATCATTTAATTTTGATATTGTGGTTTGTGTACAACAACTAGTAGTTAGGGAGTGTCTCAAAAAAAATTAATTAATAGTGGGCATCAACCTAATAGAAGCGAGAGTTTGATTATTTCAAGTACCTCGCTAAGTAATATTAGTTTGTTTACAAGTGGGAGTCATAACTTAATTGATAAACTAGGGTCACAAGTCGTTGTATTTATACATAAGTATTCATTAGTGTGGTTGTAATTCAACAAATCTCTGCAATTCATTTACTTAAGTTTTTAGGCAAAGGTGGTGGATATGGTGACTGACATTGATCTCTTTATGAAGCAATATGAGAAGGGAATTTTCCCAACTTCTAAGTGGAAATTCAAACCACTATAAGGGGAAGGAATTATGTACAAAGTACACCATAGTGTGTCATGGAATAGAGTTTCATCACCAAGATTGAGAACCCTAAGAATGACCATCAAAGCATTGTTGAACTAAAGGGCATCAAGATGATAGTAGAGGAATCTACTTAGGAGTATGGAAAAATATTTTGAGATTTGATGAGTAGATTGACCTACCAAATCCATGATGTGCAACATAAAAGAGTTGTTTGTTTCAATGCTCCTCCACTTGACAAGGGCCCCACTAATGCAACAAAGGTTGGATACTTAGAGGGAGGTCCTTGATCATGCAATGCGTAATGAAGCTATTTATGATTGCTATTGTTCAATTGTGGTGCAAAGAAGTTGGAAATGACAAAGGTGTAGATTTAATTTATCTAGTTATTTAATATTCAAGCTTGTCCATTTAATAAAATGAGAACCAACCATAGACATGTTATAGAAGAATGCACACATCATCTAAATAAAATACCACAACAAAGAAATAGGTAGAAAATCCATGTAACTCCATTGTATTAGAATATAGTGTGTTACATCTAGGTCGTAGACTTAGTAATGAACCTTGAGGGAGGTACTAAACCCACTTCCCTGTCTTGTTTTGGAAGAGTTCCTCTATTGGAGATGGCTCCATATCGAAGCCAAATTTGGTAGATTTCTTACACACTAGAGCCTTGTGGGGAGGTGTTGCTTATGCTAGAGGCCTCTCTACCACACATGATACTGTAATTAGTTGGATATTATATCCTTATACATATATTTCATGTAGATTGAACCATAGGTGAGTGAGCCACAGATTATTCCCATTGAGTTGTAGCCCTACATGGAGGTGTTAGCACTAAAAGTTGTCCTTTGACTACTTGAAGGGCAAGTTTAGCACATCTTAAAGATTTGGGATAGTTGAGGTTATGTTTTCAAGTTTAAAAGTAGGTATAGTAGGAAAGGTTACAAGTATGTAAGATTGTAGGTCTAAAGATTTACAAGTGTCTAATACTCAGGATGAAATCTCAAAACTCATAGGCATCTTACGCAAGGAACATACTGAATATTAATATACAACAAAGATCCAATTACATAAACACATAGGAAGGGCGCAGCCATGTATTTAGAAATTAAAATCGAATATAGTGTATCATTCATAAATCTAAAAATGCATGTTCCAATAAAACTTTCCCGTTCATGCGATCAACAAAAAGCTCTAATTGTGCATTGATTTGAACTAGAAAAGGTCACTAATTGCATTGCAAGAAGTTTTTTTGTATTAAAACAAGAGATTAAAGCTATGAAGCTGAAATTCACAGGCTGTAAAATAAGTAGATGATCATAAAGCATGAAACTTCATCGTTTGTATTAGATGCGGAGAAAAATATGTCTGAATAAGGTATCCCTTGTAGTCTCTCCTCTCGAACCCCTTAACTTCCCGAAGGAAGATCCCTTCAACATTCAATTTACAAGTTTTTATAGGAAAAGATATCAAGTCTTCTCCCATTACAATCTTTTTGAAATAAAATTTATTATCACAAAAGAATAAGAAATTTGAAACGTGATTTTTTGAAGGTCGATCCTTTGCATTAAATCTTAGAATTAATCTTTAACTATCAGATAATGTGGAGACGATACTTGAAATTTGAATTAATTTGGTTAACTCCTGATACTTTCCTCCAAATGCTTTGCCACCAAATCTAGAACAAACTGTTTGACTAATGATTTAATGGTTTTAAATGTTCAAATTCTAGAATTGTTTAACTAAAAATGTGGATTTGGATGTTGAATAGCTGCATTCAAATATGGAGTTGAACTCTTGCCACTCTTGATCCTTCTCTTTTTCAGATATGCGTTGAATATAACTGGGTGTCCACGTGGAGTGATGGCTAGGCGTTTGGAAACATGCCGCAACAATTTTATGGAAAATTTTGTCTTGAACATAGACAATTTTCTCTTAAACCCTTGTAAAAATTTGAAAACCTCTCACAATTAACCTAATCACCCCATTCCTAAAGTGGGTTTTTAACTGTTTTGACTAATTCCTTATGGTTCAGTCGGAAATCGATCCCGAAATTCACTTCCTGGAAGAATGACGAGAACTGACAGCTGGCATATATTTTTAACTATGAACTTCTCTTTCACATAGGTTGACGGCCATGATGATTGATTTCAAATGTGGTGGGAATTTTTAATGTAATATGTGTCCTTCAGTTGCAACAACTTCATACTAATGGAATTAAGCCTTCGCTATATGACTAATTCTGATTCTTCAGCACCAAAATAAATTTATGCTACAGAATTGAAACTCAATCTGTAGCGTACTGAAGAATAAGAGCTCATTTTGTAGCGTCGATACATGTAGAACTTCAGGATTTTGCTACAAAATCATGAAACTCTTTAACTTTGGAAGAACAAAGATGACTTTGAGAGCCACTTCCTGCACATGATCAAAGCATAACAAAGCATCTCTACAGACTGTGAAATTTTCATAAATCATGCAATCAATCAACTTGTCAAAACAGTCAAACTCAAGCAAGAATTTGCAAATAACAAGCAAATCGAGTGAACTATTAAAATAAGATCAAGAGTTAGACTGGAAAGAGGGTCAACATGTATAAGATTTAAATATGACAACTCTGAAAGACTTTAGCTCACGTAATTGGACAAATTTTAGGTAGTAAATTTGAGTGCTAACAGGAGGAATCACATATTTCTCAATGTTTCCATTGGTTGGGAGGAAATACATTCTTAGGGTGTGATTTTCCTATGGTTTTTGTTGAACTTGAAGATTGCACTAGTTGGTTTGACATCCTCGAGGTGAACTAGATATGAACATGCATTAATGTTTATTAGTTGTTTTTCTATTTTTTTAAGGTAGAATCTTCTTTAAATGGTTTTAAAGATCATATTTATACATGTTAAGGTTTTATACTAGGTTAATAGAGGGAAATTCTATAAGTGAAAACCCACCCAACCTGCTCATGTTGGGTTGGGCTTACAAAGTGGTATAAGAGCCTCAATTGTTGAAACTTAATGCCTCTAGGGTATTTGAAGGAATTATTAGTGATGCAGTTGGTTAAACTAGATAATAAAAAAATCTATCAAACTTGAGCAAGTTGAGTACTAAGGAGAGGTTCTTGGAAAACAATAATCAATGATTGTTTTGTTACTAATTGTTTAATTGTTGTTTGTGGTTTTCATTTATTTCTTGTTTTTTTTAAAATAGAAGTAGGACTAGTATCTAATTTTCCTTGTAAAGTAATTTAACATGTAATTCTTTGTAGCATTATTTGTCACATTAGAGTGACAAGACAGAGTCCTATTTCTTTAATTTTTTTCTAGTTTATTTTTCTTATTAATTAATTAAACAAAATGACACTATTACTAATGTTATGGTTCATACTAGTTGCATCAACATCCTTTTTTACCTAAGATAGTGTAATGTACCTAGGGAGGTACCCAAGGAGGAAAATTAATGCAATATTGGATACATAGGTAAGTACGTAAGAGGGATAATTAATGTATATGGTCAAAAGGCCAACTATGTTGTTGGTCTCTTTTAAGTTGTGACTCCAAACCCTCTCAATAAATTCTTGCAACACAATTTTATCTTTGTCTATGTACCTAATTACAATGGGACTAGTGTCATTAGAAGCAAAGTAGCCATGGATTTTCATAATTTCGTTCATAATAAAGATTTTGATCATTATTGAAGGAGTCATGATCATTTTAATCCACTGCCTCAAAATCCTAGCCAGACAAAGGGGTTCCATTGAAAAGTACGCTAGTTCTTCAAAACCCTAGTTCTCTTTCATTTTTTTCCAAGTAAGATGCATTTTATAAGAAGATCTTATTATCCTATTATTGAAGATTACATAAAGAGAATGAATTCATTGATCCGATAGAGTTGGAAAGATTGGATCAACCTTAATTTAAAATATGATGATTCCATATGGTGGATGTCAATCAACTATGGCAAGATAATCAAAATAGGGAAAAGGTTAGTAACCCAATACTGGGTCGAAGTAGCCAAACCCTAATTAGGGAAAACAATGAATCCCAAGGCCCACAATGGAGAGCTCCTTCAAGAGGAAGGTATCCTTACACAAGACTGATAAGATTCCAATAAAAACCCTAATTTACCTTGATTAAGGTGCAAAGGCAACATCAAATAAGAAAATGGAGAGATCTTACCAACATCAACCAAGAAAGAGAGCAAGAGATACTTCTTAAGTCCTTCCTTAGCCACAAGTTAATACAACTATCTTAGGATCAATCTTTAAAGATGGAAAACCCTATAAATTCCACCATTCAACCTTCATCACATGTAAAACTTGCTAAAGAGAGAGGTGTGTGCCAATTTGAAGCTCCAATATACGAAGAGAAAAAGAAAGATACATAATTAGAACCCTTTTCTTGTTTACAAGTGATGCTAGGAGATTTTATTTATATAAGGATTCCTTGACTTACCTAATTTTAGAGCCTACCTTACTAAAAAGTAAAATAACTAAAAGTTAGGTTTTGTCACCCACAAGCCGAGGACTAAACCACAAAAGACTAAAATTAATGATAAAATAGTGCAATAGGGTTCATCTAAATGAAGTGATGATCCAGGGAATCACGCCATCCCCTAACTAAACCCAACAGTGTAGAAGATATCTTAATTCTCTCCCCTTTAGTAAGGCAAATCTCTCTTGAAGAAGATGATGTCATGATGAAGTGTGCACATGTGAACCAAGAGGAGGGGCCATACAAGAAACATAAGGTCTAAGTGGGCATAAATAAGGTGTTCTCAATCGGGTATGAAACCCTTACATGCACAATCACCTTCTACATAGCATAAACATGAACGTGGCTAGGAGCCCCTAATCCATGTGTCCTAATGGGTCCATCCTAAGAAGCATCAGACACCATCCTAGGGCACAAATGGCCCAACATGACAAGGGACATCTATCCCTCAAGGGGCAGTCAATAATGCCACTAAGCCAATACTCAAAGTGAAAATAAAGAGGACCTGCCTTGGCCATACCATGGGTGTTGAGCCCCACTAGACCAACACTTTTACATAAACAAGCCTAGACTTGGCCTTTTACAATGGAAAAAGACCCCCTCACTCCGGTATATCTTAGAAAGCATGTCATGGATGATCAAGGTTGTAACAGGTGGCTCCAACTGCAAGTCATGCACTCTTCTCGAGAGTGTATCAGAACCTCTAAATCATTTAGGACATGTATACCTGCACACACATCTAACAAAAAATATTTCAAATGCATCAAAAGAAGCCACTTTTGTCCTTCCTTGTTCAAATCAAAATGAAATGTAATAAATAACAAGAGAAATGCATGGGTAAAAGTTGATGACAAAATCAAATGAAACTAATGTAGGAGTTCATGCAACCTACCTACCTACTATAAGCATGGTAAGAGAAATAATTCAAGTGAAATCATACCACCGGTGAATCCACCTTAATATATCATCCATGTTAGGGCTTCTTCCTTTGTCTTTGGCAATAGTTAAAGACAAAACCATGTTAATGATGAACTGAATATATGCCATTACCTTCATCGGAATGGGTATGGAACCATGGAAGAGGTCATGAACATAGATGCTTTTATATTCCTACCAAGAAGAAGGACCTCTTTCACAAGCCCCCTCAATCCAAGCTTGGACAGGGCTCAAGTACAAATTGTCATCATCATAAGCCTACTTACTGATCTTTGTTTGGTGCCCTAAATGACCCTCAAAACCAATAAGTAACCTTGTGAAATGAGGCTGAAAAAAATCTTCTATGTTGTTCATAAACATGTGCATCTGCTTGTCGTCATAAAAAATCTGCCAATAGTCAAGGTTATTAGGGAGTGAAGATTTGAAAACTTCTTACACTTTTATTGATTCTTGGACGACCTCGCAAAGTTAAAGAACATAAGTAGATGTTGCTAGGGAATCAACCAACTAATTATGAACTTTGGGAATCACTTGTAAAGATAAGGCACAAAAAATTTCCATGGCCAATCACACTACATCTCTCTACCTTTTTAATCTTTGGTTTTCACATGCAAATTTTGTTGCACCCATACCTGACTAAGACTTGGTCCCATTGAATTTCATCCTCCAAAACGTTTTAGCAACATTGGTGGTGAACATTGTATAGGATCCAATTTCATTTTCATAGCAAACTATTTCACTCCATGGATCTTCTGGGTCTTCACAATGATGTATTCTCATGGGAATTAGCTCTTCCATAAGAGGCTCTTCATATTATTGTTGTCCAAAACCTGCATCAATTCACGAGAAGCATGGTTGAAAGTGTTGGTTGAGATCCAACCTAGGAGAGGGTAAACTTGGTTTCTCTATATCTGTAATAGAATCTTCCCTATGCAACCCTATATCATCCTTGATGATGAATAAGCGTGGTTGAACCAATTCATAACACTACAAGGAAAAGGCCCTATAGCGGAGGTTATAGCGGAACCTCCCCAAAAAACATGTCCCTTCTCCATTTATAACGGAGGCAAGCGGGCAGAGGTTTTAGTGGATGTTTTATCTATGTATCCAAAACCATTATGGCGCACCGGTGCATCTTTGGTTTAAGTGCACCGGTGCTTTTTTTTAGTAATGACGCATCGGTGCGTGTTTTTTAGTAATGGCGCACTGGTGCTCTATGACCCATGTGCACTAATGTGATTTTATCCAAAAATAAATTGGTGCTCCACTTTTGTAATAGCACATTGTTGCTCCTCTTTGGATAAAGCACATAGGTGTCGGTGCTCCTCATTGGTGAAGGCGCACCGGTGGCAGTGCTCCTATTTGGTGAAGGCGCATCGGTGTTCTTTTTAAGGAGTGGGTGTAGCAATCCTCCATGACCCATATGCACCAATATTATTTTGTAAAAAAAACATCGGTGCTCCAATTTTGAAACTACGCACCGGTGCTCCTCATATGTTGAGGTGCACCGGTGTCGATGCTCCTATTTGGTCAAGGTGTACCGGTGCTCCTTTTATAGTTTAGGCGAAGTGGTATCGTTGATATACAAAAGCATCGAACATTAAGTTGTTTTTTTAACTTATTGAAAATAGTGGGAATTTTTAAACATTTTAAAGAAGCGGGAAAAATGTCTTCAAAAGAGGAAAAAATAGGGTTTTTTTTTAATTTCTTCATTTCACATAGTTCCAGCAGAGAGAAGAAGAAGATGAAGAGGAAGAGAAAGAGTATTGTGTCCAAACAACCAATTTTTTCCCTCTTCATTGTTTCATTTCTTCCTGTTATCTATTTTATTATACTATTTTGCATTTCTCATTATTGTTCCTAATTTCTTATTTGGCTTTGTTGTTTATTTTGGTTGGTTTGAGGGTTTTTCCTCTATTTTCCAGGTTAACGGTGGATTTATTTTAGGATTTACATCAAAACAATGGGTTTTCCCCGCTTATTGAAAGAAGCAGGTTTTTTAAAACTTATGAAAAAAGCGAGAAAAACGTATTAAGAAGAGGGGGAAAAAGAGGTTTTGTTTCATTGCTTCATTTCATATGGTTCTACGAGAGAGAAGCAGAAGAGGAAGAGTATTGCAACCAAGAAACCATTTTTTTCCTATTCATTGTTTTATTTCTTCCCATTATCTATCATATTTCTATTATTTTTCCTTTCTCACTATTGTTCCTAATTTCTTATTTGGTTTTGTTGTTCATGTTTGTTGTTTTGAAGGTTTTTCCTCTGTTTTGCAGGTTAATGGTGTATTCATTTTAGGATTTTTCTTCAATATATATGGATAGCAAATGAACGTTAAGTTTGGAAAAGAAAATGATACTTTTTTGTGCAGCATGGGTGCATATCCATAAGGGTTTTCACCTTCGCTTATTTGTAGGTTAACAAGGTTTATCTACTCGCGAAAAACTATTTTTGTTGACAGCAATCTATTTTTTGTTCGCGGTGCTTCTCTTTGGTAGAAGCACATCGGTGCATCTTTGTCAGAAGCAGACCGATGCATCTTTGGCAAAAGTGCACTGGTGCATCTCTTTGGTTAAGGTGCATCGGTGCTCATTTTTTGTATAAGTGCACTGATTCTCCTATTTTAAGGTGTGGGAACACTAGTGCTCTTCTTTGGTCTGAGAGAATTGATTCTCCGTGTTAGGCATATTATATCTAGTGGATGAGTGGTTTTGGAGAGTTCTCAACGAATAATTTTCATGTAACAATTGAGTGGTTTTGTAATTACAAGAGATCCACTCATCAAGTGGTAAATGGAGTGGTTTGACACTCATCATGGTTTTGTATGGCGGGTTCAATCACCATTACTATAAATTGTAATGCTTAACATTTAAATATTAATCGTTAAACATTTTCATAATATTACTTTTATTTTTATTGATAACGTCTTATTTCATATGCTTTTAACTATAATTTTTTATTTCAAACAATCAAAATTATACTTTTTGTTTAATATTCAACAAGTATTTCATTTTTAGATTTAACACATAAGAGATTCATTAATAAACAACAATAAGAACTAATACTTGGAATATTCAAAATCAAAGTTATTATATCACTACATTTTACTAATCTCGTATTTATTAAATCACCTCCCTTTATTTGCATGTTGACAAGGTTTGTGTACAGGACATATTGTTTTTTGTCATCGGCACTCCTATTTTGTATGGGCACAACGATGCTCATTGTTGGTTAAGGTGCACTAATTCTCATATTTTGTATAAGTGCAATGGTGCTTCTTTACTATAGGCGCATCAATGCTCCAAGACTTTAAATTGTAATGCTTAACATTTCAATATTAATTATTATACATGTTTATAATATTATTTTTATGTTTATTGACAATGTCTTATTTCATATGCTTTTAACTACAAAATTATATTTCAAATAATCAAAATTATATTTTTTGTTTAATATTAGGCAAGCATTTCATTTTTAAATTGTAAATAAGATATTCATTAATAAACAAGGGTATGAACTAATACTTGGAATATTCAAAATCAAAGTTATTATATCACTACATTTTAATAAATTATCATGTATTTATTAAATCACCTCCCTTTATTTGCATGTTCACAAGGTTTCTGTACACAATAAATTGTTTTTGTCATAAGTGCTCCTCTTTGGTATGGGAAAACCAATGCTCACTGTTGGTTAAGGTGCATTGATTCTCATCTTTGGTATAAGTGCATCTATGCATATTTACTGTAGGTGCACTGGTGCTCCATTACAAATGTGCACTAGTGTGGTTTTGGCCAAAAAAACATCAGTGCTCCTCTTTGGTGAAGGCGCACTGATGCATCTTTGGTATAAGTGCACCGGTGCATCTTTTGTATAAAACATCCTAGTGCATCTTTATCAGAAATGCACCGGTGCATCATTGGAAGAAGCGCACCGATGCATCTTTGGAAAAAGCGCACAAGTGCATCTTAGGAAAAAGTGCACCGGTGCATCTTTGACAGAAGCGCATCGGCGCATCTTTGGAAAAAGCGCACCAATGCATCTTTGGCAAAAGCGCACCGACGCATCTTTGGCAGAAGCGCACCAGTGAAAAAAACCTCTGCTAAAGTCTCAGGCCATCAATATTTTTTAGTTATAATAAATTTTCATAAAAGCCTCCTCTAAAACATCTCATACCATTGGCATAGGTTGTAGCGGAGGTTTTTTTGAAAATTTTGACCAATCTTGTAACACTAAAAACCTCCGCTATAACCTCTACTACAAGGCCTTTTCCTTGGTAGTGTAAGGATCATCATAAAGAATTGTCTTCCAAAGTGTTCAAAATTTAGACTTCCCTCATCATAAGAGTCATATATGGACTCTCCAATGAATTTCAATGATCCATATCCATATCACAACCATCATGAGGAAAACGCATATCGTCAAACCCATGGAAATCATCTTCAGTAGCAAAGAGATCCTTGAACCTATCGTCTCCCAAAAAAAAATCTTCAATAGAAAAAGAGAAAGGAAGGCTCACCAAACCCTCATCACCATGGGGAGAACAAGATGAGGCACCAACCATACCTCCATCAACTATGTCTTTGTCAACCTCTTCGACTGGCAATGATTCTTCAACAAGAGCTTCTTCATCAACTTCATTGTGTTCATCGTTTTCTTTAATAAAAAATTATGGATGTTCTTCCAAATCTGCAATGACATCCTGATGGAAACCCTTAAGGGTTTCTCCTTGGGAATGTTCATCTTGCTTGATCTAATTATCTTCACCATGGAATTCTTCAAGGTATTCCTAAAGGACATGGCCTTCAACATGGTCTTCTCCCTTGAACATAGTCTTCATGTATTCAACATAAGTAACCCATTCTTCATGTTCTTTTGGACACCAATGGCTATAGAATATCTTTATCAACTCTGCAATAGAAGATATTTTTCCCTTGTCTAGGCCTTCAAACCAAGCATGTGTGTTTTCCTCCAAGTGAAGCACAAATGATGTCATATAAACACCCTCATTCTTAACTCAGAACCTTGTATCTACTATCATGAATTTTCAACATGGTCCATAGCATCATCATCATGGTCACACAAATATTTCAATAACGGATTTGGTAACTTATTCAAATAACCTAGGATGCCATTTTTCCTTATTTTCAACTTCTAGGTCACCAAATTTGAAACTAAATATAGAAATATGTGTGGAGTCATTACGATGAGCTCTTCTTCTGAACTGATTGATGTGCTCACCTCTACACCCAACAATGCCATTTAGAACTGAGGCTTCTTTCTTGAAGTGTACTTCTTTGTTTGTAATTTTCTTCTTTGGAGTCTCCAAATAAGACATGCAAGGTTATTCCTTAACAATAATCTCATCAAAGTACAAAACAAACACTTACCTCAACTTTCTTACCAAATATATTGTTCTTGTTTGAAAGATGAAAATAAATATGACTCAATTACTATGAAACAATATTTAGGCTCCCCAACAATGTTGCCAAAAAATGTTACCACTCAAAATAACACCCTTGACCAAGTTCACGGATCACGGTGCAATGAAGGGTAAACACAAGAGGAACTAGTGCCCATAAAACCTAGCTCCTGAACACTTTAGGTCAAATCCTAAGACCAAGGGGGAGTCCCTGATGTTGATGATATATATCTACAGTTGCTTAAGCAACACACAAACACCTTTCCTAAGAAACCTCTTAGCAAAGATCAGTGTCGTATGGAGTCAAAACAGTGAAGCATAAACAACATTGGGAGAGGGGAAGGAGTTATAACACTTAATTACGGATTCCAAAAAATATAACTTCAATATGATACTACTGTTATAATATTGCAGCAGTCAATACACTTCTGGAAACTTGATAAAATCAGTCTAAACAATGCCAACCTTACCATATGAGATATACCTTGAGGTATGGAGGTCGGGGGGATATGCAAAAGGATAAAGGAGGGGCCTTAAATCATATCTGAAAATGTAAAAACAGATTTTGTATATGCCTTAGAACATCCCTTAAATATATGGTAGTCCCACTTATCATGTTTCCTGACAAGTGTACAACCCCCCAGGGATCAATCTAGGCCCAAAACTTGCTTTTTAGACCATCAAACTTGGTTGAAATGATGAATATACATGTTGTGCCTAGAATAAAATATATACAGGATGAAAACCTAGCATGCATAGGTCACCCAAAACAACACAATCCAACCATATGATTAAAACGCCCTCAAGGATTAACCATTAATTCAACTAGGGCGCACTTTTCTATCCGAAGAAATTTTCCAAATTGTAAATATTTTTTGAGATATGAATTTTTATAATTTTTAGGGTTTTTCCAATATTATATTTCTTGGGATTTTTTAGAATAATATACAAGAGAATTTTGATAAAAAAAAGGTGAAGAGAAGGGGTTATGACCTTAGTCCTTCAACCCGAGGGCAATTAGAGATCGAGGTCAACATCCCTATTCAATTTGGTTATTCAAGATTTACCAACTAGGGAAAATGCTAGTAACATGATACTAGGTCAAAGTAGCTAAAACCTAATTAGGGAAAACAATGAATCCCAAGGCCCATAATTTAGAGCTCCTTCGAGAGGAAGGTGTCTTCAGACAAGGCTGGCAAAATGCCAATTAAAAACCCTAATTTACATTGCTTACGATGTAAAAGCAACGTCAAACATGAAAATGGAGAGATCTTACCAACATCAACTAAGAAAGAGAGCAACAAATACTTCTTAAGCCCTTCCTTAGCCACAATTTATTGCAACTATTCTTAGGATCAATCTCGCAAGATAGCAAACCCTAGAAATTCTTGCATTTAACCTTCATGACATGTAAAACTTGCTAAAGAGAGAGGTGCACAACACTTAGAAGCTCCAATATACTAAGAGAAAAAGAAAAAAGATACATAATTAGAACCCTTGTCTTGTTTACAAATGATGTTAGGGGCCTTTATCTATATAGGCTTCCTAGATTTATCTAATTTCATAGCCTACCTTATTAAAAAGTCAAATAACTAAAAGTTAGGGTTTGTCACCCACGAGCTAGGGACTAAACCACAAAAGACTAAAAATAATGATAAAATAGTGCAATAGGATAACCCCAACAATGTAGAATATCCCTCAACACCCTCCCCTTTTGCAAGAGAAAGCTCTTTTAAAGAAGATTGTGTCATGATGAAGTGTGCACATGTGGACCAAGAGGAGGGGCCATACAAGAAAAGTAAGGCTCGAGTGGGCATAAATGAATTGTACCAAATCAGGTATGAAAACCCTTGCACACATAATCACCTTCTACATAGCATAAACATGAGTGTGGCTAGGAGCCCCTAATCCATGTGTGCTAATGGGTCCATCCTGAGAAGCACCGGACACCAACCTAGGGCACAAATAACCCAACATGACGGGGGAATTCCATCCATTAAGGGGCAGTCAAGAATGCCACTATAGCTGGTGTTTTCACACCAACCCATGCAAAAGAGCACCTACTAAGGGTTGTACAAACCTTAGTAGAGTTTCAAAGGAAAAAAATAGAATTGAACAAAGTACATAAAGTAAAATTAATCTAACATGGAGGCGAGACTAAACTAAAACAGTATCAAAGAAAATTTATACTAACATTTCCAAAACATTCTTTAACAAACACCATTCAGATAACAAAAGTGATTAAAGAATCAAAGAATTGTATCGAGTTATAAGGAGTAGGATCACCACATAAGGAGCAATAGAAGGGGTCCCTGCAGCTATTTGAGGGAGGGTTCGCTTGGTCGCCTATCAGTCCACGATCCTCCAACCGCATGTCACGATTGCGATCTCTGATAAGGTGAGACAGGAACAAAGGAGGTTGGCTCTGATCTCATGGAAATTTGGGCAGAATGGCGACTTGAGCGATGAATGGAGAAATCTTGTTGAATGGGAGACGTTGAGGGTTCATTTATAGGATCAGTGAATGGCTTTAGGGATAAGGATTGGGGAGGCTTTTTCCATCCCAAATCCTCTCCATGATTTGTGTTGAGTCAAAGTTCGAGCCCAGGTTTCCTCTTTTTGTGAAGGAAAAGTAGGAAACAACCAAAACTAATGCTGGGAGCAAGGTTGCTCTTTTTCAGAGAGTTTGTGCGACTTGGGTTGTTCATTTCAAGGGATTTGGTGCAACCTGGGTCGCTCATTCCCTAGGCATTTTAGCAACTTGAACTTAAAGTGTCCCCCTTTGGTGTTTGCTTTGATTTTTTAGCTTTTGCAATGTTTTGTCAAGGTCCAAGGGGTGGAATGGAATGGAAATGAGATGAAATTATCATGTACGTAGGTGACTGGGATAATGACATGGCCAATGGAAAAAATTTAGTTGTTAACATATTTCCCATTAATGTGTGAGGTCAAGAGCTCATCATATGGCCAATATACATCATAGAATCTTCTTTTTCCAATAGATAAGAGTGACAATGGCATAGAATATAGAGACTGTGTTAGAGGTAACCCGCTTTCCTATGGGTCTACAGGGACCCTTGCCCGCAAGTACAATACTCAACATGGATTAGATGCACATAATCTCAAATATATGGACAAGGCGAGCATTCCCATGCTGATATCAATGTCTCAAATAAAAAAGTGGATCTAGGTCCAAAGGGGACCTGATCAATACATGGATAACTATTGTGTACATCATAAGTCCAGGATGGACTCAAATCTAGAATGTAATCATGGTCCAACCATGGATGATCTAAACTAATACTAGAACAATGGAATTCCCATGGAATGTTGAACCACAATAACTGATGCATTGCTAGATCTGAAGGGTTCCAACATCTAAAGTGACCCAAACAACTAAGAGTTTGAATCTAACAGGTCCATGGAACTACATCAAAACTACATACAATAATCTCTAGAAACGTAATGTTGAAGGATTTCACATAGACTCGCCATGGGACTAGAGTAAAGGGATATTAAGGTCTTCAACCAAATAACGAGATAACCATCAACCTATATGAATCTCATCAGTGTGATGATTTAGTTGATGTCAAGCACGTGAGAAACAACCAATTCAAGGGGTACTAAGGTCTCCCCTCAGTTGGTCTAAGGAGCTCATAAATAATGGTTATGAGTTCAAGGTACAGCGTACCTCTAGGTCTATCATCTGGAATAGATGTGTTGATGTTGATAGAGGGATACCTGCAACCGACAAGGCAATGAGGTTTCCTTGATGGGAGCGCAAGGGATGCAACCAAGAACTGAATGGGACTGGACATGTAATTGAGACATTGTTGGGTGATATGAGGGTAAGTGAGTAATGGACTCAAACTTCCTTTTTTCAGAGTACGAAGGCATGGTTTACTTGGAAACATGTGTGAAATTTATATCGGGGAGGGACACAACCTATGATACCAAGGATTATAAATGCAATGGGGGAAACTCAAAAGGAGGCGGGGGGGTACTTATACTTGAATTGGGGAGACCACGATGTTAGTATGACTCCAAGGGTGACTCATCGCAGAATACTCTAAACAAAGGTGACCAGGGATGTCGTCATAAAAAGAGACTATACGTGATCTGTAGGGGTGCTGAGGAGCATCATTTTGTTAAATGGTTTCTCTGATGTCAGCATCGAAGAGAGGATGTGGAGGAATACTCCACAATCATAGCTTCCCATATGTATGAACATCTAGAAAAAGGGGGTGCTTAAAAGCACCTTTGTATAATGGTTGCTCAGGAAGGAAGCCACCTCGGCAAGACAAAATGATAGGCAAGGAGGTAAGTGTCCAATGAACTGATTAGATGATTCAAATGACTAGGTGATAACATATGGAATTTTTTATGGTGGGGTAGGACGTTGATGGTAACCTCCTTATGGAATGATAAATGGCAACAAAATAATGTGACTTTTGCAGTATGGATGGAGTCACAGGCTCATAAATGTGCAATATAGAACATCAAAATGACTTAACAACCATAAGTATGGGAGTTTGCAAGGTAGGCCAATGAGTGATGATGACAGAGTAACATGTGGCTTTATGCAAAACCAAAGACTAAATGGACTCCCAATCCTATGGGAAATTAACGGCATGGGTGCCAAATGGAAAAGGGTACTAAAAGGTCACATGTGCAAGGTAGGTTATATTGTTGAGTAAGGGCAAATGCAAGTGTGGTTGGGATGGGCCACTTACACAACCAGAGGGAGGTCCTACATGCGTAAAAGGGGATAGAAAGGTTGATGCATACAATGTCTTGCATAGGGGAGCATCTATATGCCAGTTTGAAGTGTTATACCCATAGGGACTGGCCACTGGCTGAAATTAATGATTCTCATCACGACTGAGACCTATATACATGGAAATGATACCTAAGCATAAAAGTGTGTCTAGAAATCAAACCAAGTATGCAAGTAGCATGTGACCTCTGAAAGTGGCCAATATCATGTATGTTAGTAAGTAGGATTAGTAGCCTAACCCCATGCTGCGGGCATGGGGTTTGTGATTGTGGATTATATATGTGTTAGGTTGAGCTATGGGATCATTGAAATACTGTGATAGATTTGACGGTGTAGGGTCAAAATGTTTGAGCATGCATCCTATCCCAATGTTTAGACAACTGATCATGCCCCCCAGCCCAGAGGTGTCGATGGACTGTGGATGCTCTCCTGGAGAGTTACCAACAAGGCATTGGTCAATTGTTGGAAAGGGGGTATACCATGAGGTAGATAACCATGGTGGAACACTGACTTGGTGAGATGATGATGGTGGATACCCCCTATTGGGGGATGCCCCCAGTGTCATTGATTTGAATAGCGACGGGGGTGACAATGAGGAGTAGGGAGTTTTAGGGGCCTGCCCCATGCTGTGGGCATGAGATTTCCTCATCGATTCGAAAGGAACAAATAGAGAGGTCTGAGGGACCCAGGTCTATCGATACAACCGCAACATCATGGGATGATGCAGAGGGTTCATCAGAAGATGAGATGAATCAAATGGTGTTCATATCGCTCGAAGAAGAAGCTATAGTTGGGAGCATCTCGAGCATTGGGATTATTTGTGATGCAAAACAATGGAAATTTAGGGACTATGGGAATCCCATCAATAGGTGGTTGAGGTAGGTGCAAGGGTTCGTTAATAAGAGTGGAGTCTTTACCTTTATTAGTAGTGGTGGTTTTAGTGGCCGAACCGTATTGGTTATGTCACGTTTGGAGGTTCATGTCGATGGAAAACATAAGGAGGTGTTGGACCCCATAGTCATGAGGTTGACTTGATGAAGCTGGTGGGGGTGGATAAGGTTCTAAAGGTTTCCCTATAACTACTCATTATAGAGGGAAGGGGTTTTGTAAGGCCATTGGTTGCGTTTGAGCGGGTTGAAGTAGAGGCATTTTAGTTTTCCCCTATGGGGCAATAGTCACTTCTCGTTGGTTATCCTCATTCCACAGTGGGCGAGCCTTAACCAAGTGAGGCAAATGATGGGTATAGTGCCCGTAGACACCGTAGAAAGAAAATGAATGGTTAGTTCGTAACTAAGCATGTTTTTCCTGCTTAGGCAGATTCTTGGGGTCGTGATATGTGGGGTTTGATCCAATGTTATGAGATTGGGTAGTGGGTTGAGCCCCACCTCCTTAGAATTGGCTGTTCACTTTATTCTTTATAATATTCTTTTTCTTGGGTTGCGCTTGTTGATTATTGGGTGCAATTTGGGTAGGAATATTCTGTTGGGCGTATACTTGTCCATGAGGAAAAGGGGGAACAACAGGGTGTATCTGGACTGGATCAACTGGTAGAGGGATAGGAAAAGCGTAGTATGGGTTAATGGCCCGGGGGGGGGGGGGGGGGGGCATGAAGCCGGTAGAAGCATCACCACACATGGTGCTACTACACGAGGTCCCATGAACATGGGGGGCTGAGGTAAGAGACGAATACGATGTACTCATTGCAGTATGTGATGAAGCGCAAGATAAATCATGTCCATAACTATGTGTGGCAACAAGGCCCTAACGAGGACGCACAATGTTGGGAGTATTACCATACACATAACCACTCATTGGGGGAGGGTAAGTGCATGATATGGGTTTGGACGAGATGTAACAACTCCAATGACACCATCCATAGCATGGGATGCCCTTGGTGGGTCTTTTTGAATAAAATCTTCGTGGGGGGCATCGGGGATAATTATGTACAAATAATCAGATTGCGCATAAATTAGGTCATATTGTTGAGCCTTGAGGATAGCTTCTTCCTCATTCTGTGGTCGTTTAGAGGCCGCATTCTTGGCAATGGTAGGGAGGAGGGATTTCAGAAACTAATCTAGACTTCGCCGTTGAGTTTGATCTTACATAGACTTCGCCATTGACGCCACTCATGGATATGATCTGTGATGTGTGTGTGGAGGAACTTTGTAGGTAAGATAAAATGATTTCTACACCCTTGTCGTATAAGACAAGTAATTGGAAAAATTGCATAAAAGTTGAGACCAAGGACACAAAGTTGGGATGTGTCCCATGGGGTTGGTCGATGTACCACTTAATGACAACACCGGTTAAGGTTATCTGAAACATGCACAACCTGATGGAATTGTCTACAATGTTGTTCGAAGAGCACCATAGGTGAAACGTCATGTTATGGTTTTGGGGGTCTTCCCCAACCTTCCCTTCAAATTTTGGAAGATGGGAGTTTGGTAGGCATGGGAGGCTAGTTTGGATCATGGCATATCAAATCATTGATCAACCTCACCAAATCAGGGAGGTTGAGGCTAGCCATGAATGGAAGGCTTTTAGTAGTGGATGATGTGAAAGGACCAACAACAGTGATGGTGGTGCTTGCATGTGTGGGGTCTCCGTCGATAGTTCCCCCTCCTAACAGAGGGTTTCCACTAGTGAATCCACTACCCACAATCCCCCCATTAAAAGGGTACAAGATAGCACCACCGGAAAGGGGGGTATTAGCAGCCATGGTGCCACTAGTGTGTGGATGTGTAGGTGAGCTTGATTGTGGGGATTCAAAATTAGAAGTCTCAGAGAAGTGCCCCAATGATTGTGTAGTGCGTTGAACTGGGGTTCGGTGTGAAGAGCTGACTGTGCGGTCTAAGAAACCGTACTGACGGGGTTCACCCCAAAGTCTTTGAGAGTACCTTAGGGGAGCTATAGTGATGAATTCTGAAATGAAAACAACTTAACAACACTACAAGGATCTAGCAGGTTAAGCTCAAATCAAAAAACTAGATAAAAAAAGCAAGTGCAACCGAGTGTGCAACAAGCAATCTGCAAGATGAAAGGGGAAAATTGAAAATGGGTAATCCTAGAAGGAAAAAGACCCGCTACCCTGAAAGATATCTACACAATCAAAAAGAAAAAAAGCACCAAATAAATCTTCCTCAAATCTTTTCCTCTGTGTGTTCATCACATCCCCATCAGACAAAAAGAAGGAGGAAGTCAAGTCGGGTCTTCCAATCACTAGACTGAAATAGGGGCATCAATCTTATCTGGACTCATTGAGTGAAGATCAAAGAAGAGTTACAAAGCTGGGGCCGCAACCAAATTCATCTCTCCTAGGTCTCCCCCCAACAAAGGGGATGGCATCTGGGTAAGAGACCTAAGAAGAAAGGCTTCTAGGCTACCTCATTCACAAACACGTTAGAATGAGTATTCCACAGCTTCAGTCTAAAGACAATGATATGGATTATCTTCAGTATTGAATGAGGACAGTGCACCACCCATCCCTATGGTTCTAGTCTTGTCGTTTACCCTCCTACAGGAGAGGCTCACCCCATATATTTGATTTTAACCATGTTTGAAAATACTAGAGAATTTTGGCTCCTTAATTGGACAACCACTATGTTTCAGATGTATACTGACCAGGGGGAATTATTTGAATTCCTATCCCCAAGGTCCTAACCTAACTACAATATTATTTTGATCCTCAAGTGATGTTAATATGTGTTTAAGTTAGGGTTTATTTTAAGGCTCTGCTTGGCGGCATGAACCAAGCTATAGTTTGAATTAGGGAGTGTTGGTGTGTGGCACTGGAGGTGTGCACAACTAAAATTGAGAAATTAAAATGCATGAAAAGGGATAGCAAAATTCCAATACTAAGCTAGACTTTTCTTGAAATAAAAAGCATCTCAACATAATAAGGCTATAATCAAGCATCTAATACTCACATCATACATGAAAAGGACAGATAACTGAAACAATCTAAAATTGTAAAGATCAGGGAGAGGCCCCAATCTAGCAAATTAAACATACTTTAAAGAACTAAAACTAATCAATTACCTAACAAAATCATTTTTTCATGAACAACTGACTAAAACAAAAACAAAAAATGCAGCTACATGCAAAACCAAACATTACTGAAAAGATGGCAAATACTCAAGTCTAGAGGGAATTTTTCTTCACCAATCAGCTCAACCGAGAAAGAAAAAAGACTGGTACAGTAAGTGAAAAAGCTAAAAACAGAACCAAAGTGGACTGTCAACAAGCAGGGACTGAAAAACCGACTTTGTCTGCATAGAGCAGAGGGAAAACAAACTGAAAATTATGAGAACAAGATGTTTTAAGAGCAGGTTGCTCTTTTCGAAGCAAATTGAGTGACCCAGGTTTCTCAAAATGGGAAAACATGTGCGACCCAAAATAAAAAGGTGAATTTTAGAGCAGGTCGCACAATTTGAAGTGAACAATGTGACTTAGGTTGCACAAAAGTGGTAGAAAGGAGCAACTTGACTTAAAAATATGAGTTTCAGACTTAGGTCGCACTGTTTGAAGGAAACAGTGCGACTTAGATCACTCGAAATGGCCAGACAAATGCGACTCGATGCAACAAACTTAAAAAACAACACAAACACTCTCGGCTTGAGAAATTTGAGGGACTTCCAGGCTAGGGTATCAACTATTACCAATAGACAACAGGAAGAAAACATAAAAAAGATGAAACAAGACAGAAAAAGGGCCTAAATAGAGGTTGAAATGGTTGTACAGACACAACCGGAAAATGACGCAGATCGTCCCTAGTGGAGTCACCAAAAACTGTAGCTAGTGTTTTCACACCAACCCATGTAAAAGAGAACCTACTAAGGGTTATGCAGACCTTAGTAGAGTTTCAAAGGAAAAAGCATAAATGAGCAAAGCTCATAAAGTAAAATTAATCTAACATGCAGGGAGGACTAAACTAAAACAATATCAAAACAAATTTAACTAACATTTCCAACACATTACTTAACAAACATCATTCAGATAACATAAGCGGTTAAAGAATCAAATGGTTGTATTGAATTATAGGGAGAAGGATCACCTTGTAAGAAGGAGTAGAAGGGGCCCCTACAGTTGTTCGAGGGAGGTTCCACTTGGTCTCCTGTTAGTCCATGATCCTCCAGCCACTCATCATGATTGCAATATCCGATGGGGAAAGATAGGAACAAATGAGGCTGGCTCCGATATCAGGGAAATTTGGTCAGAATGATGGCTTGAGTGATGAATGGAGAAATCTTATTGAATTGGGGATATTGAGTGTTCATTTATAGGCTCGGTGAATGGCTTTGGGGATAAGGATTTGGGAGGCTTTTTCCATACCGAATCCTCTCCATGATTTTTGTTGAATTAGGGTCTGAGCCCAGGTTTCCTCTTTTTGTCGGGGAAAAGCAGGAAATAACCAAAACTAATGTCGGGAACTAGGTTTCTCTTTTTTTAGATTTTGTGCGAATTGGGTCGCTCATTTTGAGGGATTTTGACCTGGGTCGCTCATTCCCTAGGGATATGAGCGACTTTAACTTAAAGTGCCCCCTTTTGGTGTTTTCTTTGATTTGTGGACTTTTGCAATGTTTTGATAAGGTCCAAGGGGTGGAATGGAGTGGGAATGAGATGAAATGATTATGTACATAGATGATTAGGATAATGACATGACCGATGGAAAGTTTTTAGTTGTTAACAACCACTAAGCCAATACTCCTTATAATGAAAACCAAGAGGACATGCCATGGACAGACCATGGATATTGAGCCCCGCTAGACCATCACTTTTACATAAACAATCCTAGACTTGGCCTTTTAGAATGAAAAATACCCCCTCACTCTGGTATATCCTGGCAAGCATGTTGTGGTAGATATGGGATGCAACATCGCCAACTTGAAATTCCACTTCTCACCTTCCGTGATCTATCCATTTATTCATTTGTTTGGTTGCCTCCGTAAGCTAGACACGAACCATCTCCACTCTATCCTTCAAACCTTTCACGAAGCCCATGACACATGGATTTTGTGTGTAAGATCCCTTCACATTGGTGTGAGGAGTCAATGATTGTTGTCTTATTTCCAACTTAAATGGATTGTAACCCATCGTTGGGGTTGTCTGCATGTTGTAGTTGAATTGCACTGCATCTAACAACTCCGACCCTTCATTCTGATCTAAGCGCACAAAGTGCCTAAGGTATTCTTCTAAAAAGTTATTGATTCATTGCGTCTTCTTATTGGTCTGTGAATAGTAACTCGAAATCATTTGCAATTTAGTGCTCACCAATCCAAACAACTTCATCCAAAAGTGACCAGTGAACCTGGTGCCTTTATCCATCACCGTGATCAAGGGAAGGCCCCAAATATATATACTTCACAACATGTCTGAAAAATAGCTTTGTGACATCTTCTGCCTTGCAAGGCACCTTTGTCAAGATGAAAGTGGCATACTTTGAAAATTTGTCCACCACAACTATAATTCCTTTGTAACCTTGTGACACCAACAGTTGTGTGATGAAATACATCAAGAAACTTTCCTAATGTCTCTTTGGCATGGGTAGCAGTTGGAGTTGGCCGACTTGCTTTCTAGTGTCGAGCTTGTCTTGTTGGAAAACAAGACATGTTTTTACGTATTCCTCAATGCATTGCCTCATGTGCTCCTAGTAATAACCTTGCTCCAACAATGCTGAAGTTTGTTGTTGTTCAGGGTGCCTCGCTCAAAGCAAGTCGTGACACTCCTTCAATAATTCCCTTCTAAGGTTAGATGACCATGGCACATACAAGCGACAACCAAAATACAACAATCCATACTCAAGCTAAAATCTCCTCATTTTACCTTCCTTCACTTGCTTTAAAATACTCAAGGAAATTGGATTGTTCTTCAATCCCTTTTGATTCATTGCCACAAGTTTGATGTGATCTAAGCCTATTTTCATAAGCCACTGGATGCCCTTCTTGCATAAAAACTATCCCATTAGTGAAATTTGGGGCATCCATTTGCACCTCAAACATTCCTTCAAAATTAGGTAGCTTTGACACCAATGTCGTCACAAGTCTACTTTTTAGCTTGTAGAATGTTGTTCGACACTTGTCCGTCCACTTCCAAGGCCAATTTTTCTTCAACAACTCACTAAGTGGTGTAGATATATTAGAATATCCCTCACTGAACTGGTGGTAATAGTTATCCCAACCAAGGAAACTTCTTACCTCCTAGACTATTCACGACTCATCCCAATCCACTATGCCTTCTATATTCTTAGGATCCATGCATATTCATTTTTGATAAGCCTAATGGCCTAAGAATAGGACTCGAGACTGCCAAAAGACACACTTCAACTTCTTCAAGTATAGATGATTTTGCTTTAGCACCTTAAAGACCTCTACCAAGTGTTTCCCGTGTTCTTCCATGATTTCGCTAAAAACCACAATGTAATCTAGGTAGACCACCACTAACTTGTCCAAAAATGGCCTTAACACATCATTCATGAGGGTTCAGAACATGGTCAGAGTGTTGCATAACCCCAAATATATCACAAGAAGCTCAAACCTTCCATACCTTGTCACGTAGGTCATCTTGTGCTTATCCCCTTCTAGGATCCCCACCTGATAGTATCCTTTCCTCAAGTCCAATTTTGAGAAAACCTTGACCTTATCCAACTTGTAGAAGCAATCGACTACCAAAGGTAATGGATATATGTTCTTCACCATTTGGTTGTTCAATGCTTGGTAGTCCAAGCAAAGTCTCAATTCTGGAGTTTCCTTCTTCCTTCGGAAGAGGACCAATGCACCATAATGGGACCTTGAAGGCTTGATGAAGTTGACGTCAATCAATTCACCCAACTACTTCCTCGACTCCTCCAATTATGGTCCTGATAGCCGATATCGAGCCTTGGCCATGGGCTTGGACCCTAATTCTATCTCTATGTGATGATCCACAATGCCATTAGGTGGGAGCACTTTCGATAAGTTTTCCAGCATCAAATCATCATATGTGCCCAACATGTTGGTAAGCTCTAAAGGCATAGGCATGCCTATTTCTTCCTCCGTTACCCACCAAGAAATCTTGCATACAAAATCTAGGCGTTAAGGCGTCCTATTCATGCTTAGTGCAAACACCAATCGCATGCCTCCATATGACTTCCTTACTGTTATGGGAACAACATAGGGTGTATTCTTGTCTAGAATCACCATCTTATATGTGAATGACTGGAGAATGACCTTGAGCCTCCTTAAGAAGTCCCACTTGAGAATCACTTTGAAGTCATACAATTGCATAACTATAATGTTGCCCCCCCCCTTCCCATTCCCCCCTTCTTCAAGTGAACGTTAGAAGCAACTCCTGCCGCTACTTTGACTTGGGAGTTCACTTCCTTGACCATAGTGTCACAATGTTGACTCCTTAGTCCAAGCTCACTTGCTAACTCCTCCTTCAAGAAGTTATGTGAGGCGCTAGAGTCAACTAGTGCCCTCACCTTTCTTCCATTTATGATGGGTTCCAAAAGGCATTATTGGTTCAAATTCCACCTTTAGCCTCCAACCAAGATGCCAATTCGTCGAAACGACTCCTTGGAGTGAGGCTTCTCCTCATCCCCGTTCACCAAAGTCACATGTTCACAACCATGCAAGTGATCTAAATCACAAACCAGTTGAACCAAAGACTAATGCACTATTCATGGGTACCCAACAAATCCACCTTTAGTTCTATCTTTGTGGTGCACCCGAGTCCATCTATCACCGAACTCAAGCCCATTCGTAGCACTACCTTGGTTCCTGATGTCAATGCTCTGATGCTACTGAAGAGTGCTCTAAGTCGTGCCGGCAAGGAGTCCACCCAACTCATTGCTTTGGATGCAACCAACATTAGCATTTCCAAGCTTCAATTACCCTTACACATCCAACCTCTCAGGGCATCCAACTCATGCACGAGTGGGGTGTTTTGGGGTCTTGGCTCAAGATAGCCATCAATAACTTCCAAACTCTTATTTTCCTTCATTGCAACCTTTGGATTGCCATCTTTGCCTAGTGGTCGATTTGCACCAAAGTCTGTACTCTACATTGTATCAACTTTGATACCACTTGTCACGACCCTGCAATTCTTTCCCAAAGCAAGGTTTCTCATCATCTCCTTTAGGATGTGTGGCACTACCCAACTTCACAACTAGTGACTTGATCACCCTAGTGCGAAGTTTCCCAGACTACACCTATACATGATCCAATCCTTTTGAGTCTTTACTTATGTGTTTTTAGTTATTCTTATTTAGCCAAATTCATGCATCAAGTAAATAACCGCACAAGTAACCAAAGAACAACACGTGTAGACATGACACTCAAATGTAGTGTCCAAGTATTATTATAAGTGAAAAATAGTTGCAATAGAGGAGTGTGCCTAACCTAGCATCAACTTGTTTATAAGGTTACAACATATAAGTAGATTGCTAGAACTGAAGTTCATCCACCAACTTGTCTTCTCCTTTGACCTCTTCATGACCGCCTCCTGTGGCACCTATTCACTTGAACTTGATCTCAATTGGTTCACTGAAGTACCTCAACCACACTTAGTCACTTTTGCTACTTGGTCTTGCTTTCCTTCTTCTTGTTCATTTAACTCCCGCTCTCTTTGTGTATATATAGTATTGTTCCCAAGGGATGCCTTTAGTTGAGGTGCCTTGTCTTGCACGATGCAACATATGTGGGCTCGTTGCACTGTCTACTTGGCTGACTTGTTTATGGGCACTCTGTTAAGGTGCATTCCCCTTGTTACTTCTTGCTCACTTTGGTTCCCGGTCATGGGTCTTCGCCCAAGTCATCATAAGTTTGGGTGCTTTGACTATCATGTCACCCTCATGCAACCTTTTGCCAGGCACGCCTTGCTTGGAGTGGGTGCTTAGCACTCCACCAAGGCAAGGGCGTTACAATGCTTGATTGCATTGTTGCTAGACAACCCGACTTCTTATTAGATATGCATTCCATGCGTGACCTTTTTTCTCATATCCACCATTTGATTTTTTTCCCTTATCAACATCAATCATGATTTCCTCCTCCACTCTTCCAATCACTTACATTTCATTGTTATACACAACAACAGCAACAACAACAACAACAACAACAATGATACTAATAATAATAATTCCATGTAATACACGAGCTCTTCTCTTTGTAACAAAAATAAACTACATATAACACATGGGCTCAACTATGCATGTAGGCGTTTCTCGATTAAAAAATTAGAGTTCATGTACGCCTTTGCTTGTGTAAAAATTCCTAGTATTTAGGAAGAAAAAGATTTTAAACTTATATTTTAAAAAAAAATATTGTAACTAACTTGCTAATTCAAGGTGAAAGGGAAATGTTTTGCATACTTGAGACCTCACATCTTAGATGTTAGTTAAGAGGTGAAAGTGAGAGGTTTTGCATAATTGAGGGTCACACATTGGATGTCAGTTAAGAGTTTCTATTCTAATCTTCTACTTTTGAGAACCCACTTTTCTCTTAGAATAGTTGTCTCAAGTAATTGGAAGACTTTATCTCAAATTTTTAGGTTGGTTTTTCAATTTTCTCCACCTTCTTCAACATAGCTTCTATGTTGTGGTTCAACTTCTTTAATTTTTCTAAGTTTCCTAAAGAGAGCTTTATAATCACATTTTAGATTTTATAGTCATTATTTTCTTTTCACTTTATTGAATTCATAGTTACTAACAACTTAGGTGAAAATCATCTAATCAAGTTCTTATTTATTCCATAGATACCCCTAACTTTCTCCAAGCTACTTTCTTGTTAGGTGAAAATAATCTAATCAAGTTCTCATTTCTTCCATAGATACCCCTAAGTTTCTCCAAGCTACTTTGGCGAGAAAGTCAAAATGTATATTGAAGAAGAGTTGCTCTACAACTTGTTAGAACAATGTTGAATAAAATGAGATGGGAGATCGTATGATTAGAGATCAAGTTGCTTAACAATAGAGCCAATCACCAATTTTACTAATTTATTTCCCATGATATCAAGATTGCTAGTGCTATGCATGAGCTTCATGTTTTCAAATTCGCTCTTCAAGCATGGAAGAAAATTCACCATTGAACCATGTAATAATGATTTGAATCTCACCTTGTCATTCATGTTCTAAATAATGATGGTTGAATACCCCACATAACATAGTTTATTGATATCATTTCCCTACCTAATTGTAATCCTTTTAACAACTTATTTTAACTTAGTTTTTAGAGGTTGCTCCAAGGTTTTATTCGTAAAAAAAGCATTTAGCTTTCAATGTCTCGAATGAACTTTGTGATTTTTGATTTAGTGAAATTAGTACTTTGCCAAAGACCCCGATTCATGTTCGTAGATAAAGTTTCGAGATCCTACATTATATGAAGCTATTATCATTGGAAACAATGTAGATATCTTAAAATTTTAATTGATCTTTTAGTAAGAAAACATGTCCGCATGTAAAAGGTTTTGAGTTCTATCTCCTCTACCTCTCCTCATCATAAATATATTATTTAAAACCCTAATAATGTTTTTAGTAAAGAAACATGTAAAGAGGTTTTGAGTTCTACCTCTCCTCATCGTAAATATATTATCTAAAACCCTAATAATGTCTAACAAGTTAAACTCATTATAAAAAATGACACTATAAAGCCTTTTAAAAAAACTCATCCAATCTTATGCATAAATCTATAATTTAACTACATTAAAAAAATAAAAAGATTTCAAGTTCCTCCCACCAATACATTATTTTTTTTTCAGAGAAAAAAACCGTACTTTTGTTATTTCTATGAAATAAAAAAATACATAGCATGCCAAGTATGTAACCTGGGATCATTACATAAACATTGATACATATACATATCAATTCCTAGTTCATCAACCATTGCCAAGTAGTTAGCAACATCAAACAGTTAATTGCTAAACAACAAAAAGCCGAAACATGCCATCCAAAAACAAGGACAAACATATTAAAACACCTCAGAGAAAAAAGAAGCAAAAGAACCACAAGTAATCATCTGATTATCCACCCATTCTTCCCAAAGGAGAACACAGGGATCTCCATCCAAAGCTTCTTTTGACAGGGAATCTGCAACGTCATTATTCTCTCTGTAAGTGTGTTCAATTGTAAGATCAGGGATTCTGTTCATCAAACCGTGAATTCTCTAACACCGGTGTTGTAAAAAGACATTGTCCAGGTGACACAACTTGTTGGCCCATTGAACAATAACCAAAGAGTCACCAAAAATTCTTATGGAATCCATGCCACAGAGGAGAGCCACCTTTAGTACTCCCCACAATCCCAGAAGTTCTGCTTTTGTATTAGTACCTGATCTACTTGCGAGGCGACATTTGAGAGTAAAATCTGCACCAATACTAATAGTGAAGCCGACTCCACACTTATTATCTGCTGAGGCACCATTAAAAAACCTAGTAGCTTTACTAGTATCTTCTATATTTAGGAGATTTAATCTCTGCAAATTTCGAAACTTTTTCCTATCCTTGAAATAAGAATGATATAAATTCCAGAAATTTACCAAGGATTGTTTCACTGACGGTTTAGTATTCTGGAAAATTGCAGCATTCTGAGTCTTCCATATATTCCAAACATAAGCACCTGGCATGGTTTTATGACTGCGATTCTTTTGAATCCATAATCGAAAAGCCTCGTCAATATCCTGGGAAGGCCATTCGTTTTCCAGCTTTAGACTAACACATATCTCCTTCCATATACCCTGAGAGAAGCCACATAGAAAGAACAAGCGGCTGATGGATTCTTCAGCATTCCTACATAATACACACATACTTGGAACCTGTTTTCCCCTAAGCATCAGATTTTCCCAGGTAAGAACTTTTCTGTTGAAAAGAAGCCAAAGGAAACATAAGATTTTTACAGGGAGTTTCCATTTCCATAACCCAGTATACCACCACTTTCTATGGCCATCAGTATGATGTTCAACGATAGCCAAATAAGCAGTGCTTGCAGTAACTTGAACATTCCTTGAGTTCTTTGCCCACTTTAACTTGTCCTGCTCCATAGAAAGACGAACACCATCCAGATTGAGATTTTGTGTGTACTGCTTCCATTCATCTTCTCAGCGCCTAACTAAACTGAGATTAGAAGCTGTGAGCTAGTATGATCGATCAAGAACCTGCTTGTATGTTCTCTTGAATTGGTTCAAGGTAAAAATACCATAGTTTGTGAAACAAGTTCTAAGATCATGTGACAAGGTATAATCACCATTGACTCCCAAGATGGGATCAATACCCACAAAAATATTGCAACCACTGCCAACCTGCCAAGCCAGATGAGAACTGATCCAAGGTAGAATTTTCATGAAGCCATTCCATATGAAAGAGGCATTACGTGTAGTAACAAGGGGGTTTCTCAGCTAGTTGTACAAATCTATTTTGATATATTTTGCATGTAATACTCTGAACCATAGATTCTCTCCTAGTAAAGCACCCTTTAACACCAAAAAAAAAAAAAAAACTATTCTGTTTTTTTTTTCACACAGTAAAAGTAACTATGCTTTAATATTAAGTATGTAACCATGCTTTAATATTAAGTATATGATGAAAATTATAAATACTCGCTCCATAGTCTAGAGAAGATACATACATTCAGCCTACCAACAGCCAGAAAAAACAATAGTCCCCCACGGCTACCGTGAAAACCTAAAAAAACAGAAAACAGGATATAACTATTCCACCTTTATTTATACAACCATCTAGTGAAAATTGGTCTACCCTATCCTGTCAAGGAAACTGATTTCAGAAAAAGTCCTAAGAAATAGGAAATATAAAAGTAAAATAAATGTATTTATTGAAACGACGAATTCGACATTGCCTACGTCATCACGAAACGCTGAACCATACATAAATTCGAAGGAGACGAATGTCATGCGAGGAATGTTTTGGGATGATTATGCAGATTTGAAGTTTCCTTCCATTCATAACACAACATGAGAGCAATGCGGCCGAGCGAGGCAAAGGCATTGCTGGGGTTTGCTTCAGGTGCATTTCCTACTCAATCCGAGGTATGCTTGCCCTGCCTTCAATTGATTATTATTATTTTTTCATTCAAATTTGGGAATCTCATGATGCTGCGTGACAATTTTATCGAGAAATAAAATACCATGTTATGCCACGATACGAAGCATTTAATTATACCGTCCTCATTTTCTGTAATTAAATGGAGATCTATATGGATTCTTATTTTGATAATGGCACAATTCTCTCATTTCTGGAAGGGATTGTTAATATAGAAAATCAACTGGTATGGATTGCCTGAAATGTGAAATGTTTACAATCTGCTGGGATTTTAGGGCAATTCGGTTATCAATTAAATGTATTTTCCTTCGCTTATTTGTGCTTCACTGGTTATCGAGAAATGATTTTGAGCTGAACGCCGGGCTCAAATGTAATGTAACTCCATGTTTATTAGGCATTCGTGTTCTCTCTGTGACCTGAGAGGTCACGCCTGCTGCTTAGAATTTTCGATCATGATTGTCTAGCTGTTTAAGATTTTCAGTTAGAGTAATTAGGTAATGCAGGGCATATTCCGAAGCACTCTCTGAATCACCCTCCTATAAAAAGGATCGAACAAAGCTGATTGAATGGGTTGGGGATGGGGATGGGACAGGGACGGTGAACACCCATTCATCTGCCTATACTTGTCTTGAAGAGAGGGCAGGTCCCGCTCAGGTGCCAGTTGCCTCTACAATAGGGTATGTTAAAAGGATAAAGTATCCTATCAGTGCTCAACTAATTTGGCTCGTTGGACATGTGTTAATCTCCTTTGATTGAGGAAGGAAACCAACTTCCGGAGGTCAAACACCTTCCCTTACACACAAGGGCTCTACACCCGCTAGGATTTGACTCTTGGCTATTTACATGGCGACACCCCATCCCAACCACTAAGCCACAGCCTGGTGAAGATGAGCATTAAGTGTAGTCTATTCAATCTTTGGAAGGACAACAATTTTAATTCCAGAAGAATGCCCATGAAATGCCTTTCACAGTTCTTGGCCCTTAATCTGCTTGTTGCAACAACGGCAGCATGCACTTTGACATTGTGGTACTTGTCCGGTGTCCCCCAACAGACCTTAGCTGACGCTTACGTTAGCAAGCCCCAAAAGACATTGCCAGGGTTCTCAACATAGGGTTGGGGTTGGGGTCAAGTCTCTCTCTCTCTCTATATCTATGTGTATGTTCATGTGGAATGAAACCTGCTTAATATAGACTCAGTTACTTAAAAACAATGAAACATGAACACTTTTTTTCTCTATTTCTTTATGAAGCGCTTAAAGAAACATATCTCAAGGGGCAACATTGCAAAGAGCAGACTTCCTTTTTGCTGTAAATACTAAAAATTAAACTCAGAGATCTGCAAACAGACTACACTATGTAATTACTAATTACTAATAACTAGAGACAACAAATAAGCAACATAAAAAGAACATGCATTTAACCAGACAACACACAGATATGGGAAGATGAACTGACAAGTCACAAAAGTAACATTAACAAACTAATTCTCCCTATGCAGCAGACAAATAATACAACTTTTCACTTGGGGCTTCCCGCGTCACCCAATATTCCATCTGTTACAATGCATCTGCCTTCCTTTTATACACTTTCTACGCCTCTGTGCTAGCTACATCACAATAGATTTGCCAAATTACTTACAAGTTTCCTTAGTTTTTTATAGCATTACATATGATAAAACCATCCGTTACAAACGTTCCTAAAAACATAACAACTACTTACAAAAAGCGACAGATTTATTGAAATTACTATTTTCAATACCTTTGGCTTAAAGTGCTAGAAACAGAACACTCATTATATAAGAACATTTAGAAAATCGAGGTCCCTTGGAAATTGGCTGGAGACCATGAACTCTTTACTCTGAGCAATCATTAACATATAATCAAACAAGTATAGATTTGGAATTTGCATTAATCAAGCAATGGAAAATGCAAGAATAAGAAACAATCATATTATGTTTCTATATTTGGAATAACTTTTTGATTGTTTCTATATTTGAACTAATTCAAGTGCAAGGTCAAACTCCTTATACTAATTTAATCCTCAAATTTGTTACTAGTCCTGCCATAAATGCACATTGGAAGAGGGAGAAAACTATTATTCAGAATATTGATCACCATCATAGCTTTTATCATATAGTATATACTCTATACCTATATTCCATCCTTTAAGTGGATCTATATGGTTCCTAATTAGACAACTGACTAGCTAACTAAAGCAGTTTTAAGGTGAAATTTAGATTATTTTTACTTTGTTTGCCCTCGTTTAAGGCAAATTATGCCTTCCTACCTAGTCTATAATAAGCGGTAAATATCCATCCTTACCATTTGGAGTAATGAGGACTTAGGAGACCATAGCATGTATGATACAAAGTGCACTTGCAAGCCGATTTAGAGATTTATTTATTTATTATTATTTTTTAAAATTCAGATTAACTATTATGATTTCATCTTGGCACTTTCTGAGTGCAAATCTCACCCACAACACCCAAATTGTCTGGCTGAGTATTTTGGTCTTTAAACTGTGCAACACCCAAATGCTCTCAAAGAAATGGAGTTTCTTTGAGCACGAACAACTTAAAGGAATGACTTTGTAGTATGATTGGAATATTGAATTCTTCTTTTAGATAAAAGGTGATTTCAAGTGGTTTGCAATAATTTGCATAGACTCTGGACTGCTACAACACTGCCTATTCGAATCTTATATTTGGTTTCTGATGCTAGAAGAGGTTCATATATAGAGATGAGTGACCCATAGAGCAGACGACAGGTCTAGGAGGCACTGATCTCCTTGTGCCTTCTTTCTAGTGTTGGTTTATCCAACAATACTGAGAGGGGGGGTGAATCAGTATTGCCTTCTTTTCTTTTATTAGAACAATTAGTATTAAAACAAGATAAACAATGAATCAAACAAGTAAGGACACTGAATTTTATCGTGGAAACCTCAAAGAGCAAACCACAAAATCAAACTCATTAATAAGATGACTTTTACAAAATTGTTTTTCTACTACTACAGAAAGGATGCAGCAACCAGTTTTTCTATCTGCACCAACAGATAAGGATGCCACAACACCCTTGTTTTCCAGCCACTACTGGAAGGAGGCTACAACCCCCTGCAGGCTTGCAGCCTGCCCTAGCACCACCCTACCACCCTAATTTTATTTTATCAGATTTCCAGATCTTCTTATTTCTTCAATTTTGTCACTGGTTATTCTTCATTTTCTTGGTCTCTGTCTTTTCTTGCTGCTACTTCGATCTGGACTTCTGAGACATTTTTCCAACTCGAAATTCTGCTTATAAATACCTTTAACATCCAGATGAAACATCATGCATGTCATCCCTCTTCACAATCGCATCTCTTCATTCTAGAAACTTATGTATTTTCACAATCGCGCCCTTTCACTAAAGTAATTAACTCTACTTTAATTTTTACAATCACGCCTTTTTATTAATCATAACTCTTCAAATATTAACCTCATTTTTCAGATTCGTTATGATCTGATTAGTGATTACAAAACTAATCGACTTTCCTTCATTAAAAAAATACTTTTGTGATTAACGCATTTCCAAAATTCGTTTACTAATTTCTTCCTCCAGCGTAAATAAAACAATCAACCTCCTCCATCTTCAGATTTTCATTGCAGTCACGAGCTTCTTCTCTTTATTATGCACGAAGGAGTTTTCTGGAGATGCCCGAATCATCTTGCCCCCCATACTTTCACTTACTTTGCTAGCAACTTCTCTGTACAGGCACAAACAGATTTTCAAGAACACGCAAAGGCTTCATTGCTTCCTTCAGAATCTGGAGTTTCATCTTCATCTGTTGACATCATCTTCTCCGTTGACATCAATGCGAACACATTATTCAACATCTAGGCATTCCTTTGAGGAGTTTCTTGTCGTTTCCTTTCTTTCCTAGCTTAGACAGTTTACATCTTAGATTATATATGCTTTTGGCTTTTTGGAGTGTCCCTTTGTGCTCCCACAATGTATTGATACGTGTGTACTTAACAGTCCCATTGACCTATTTGTGGTCATTTGTTGGACATTATTAGAATTATCATATCTTGTTTATCTATCTTCTTCTTCTTCTCAATCTCAGGCTTTGCTCTTCATTGCCAAAATGCAGAGAACACAGTTTGTAAAGGGGCTTTTCAAGAGGTTATGGGAATGTGGTGTAGTTTCCAATGCTACTGCCAATCCTCTTCCTTTTTGTTGACATTGACACTACTTGAGATATGGCTCGCTTTCTATGGACTCTATCCTCCTAGAAAGCAATCATTGGGATTTTGCTTGGTTTCTCCCCTAGAATGATTTGCAATAGATCTCTTCTTAGTGGCTTGACTTCTCCCATATTGATCCTCCCTTTAGACCAAGAACTCATATTTTTGATGTGATTTCTCTCTTCTCACTACCCAAAAATGCTTAAGAGGCATGGAGGTTCTGTAGCTGGGAATGATCTAGTCTTTCCAAAAGTGGCGGGAAAGCCCAAAATGAACTGTTCCCTTTTGTTGTGCTTTCATTCTAGTCTCAATACAATGGAAGACATTCCTTTTTCTAGCTGTAATCCAAAATTCAAGTTACTCCTTTAGCAAGTCCTTGCTGTAAGGCAAACCATTCTTCCCTTTGGAATACGTTCTCTTTGCCAAAAGTGTTGGGATCATCCAAAGCTAAGTTGCAGGAAACGCAGGTCTGGCACTCGTTTCCCCCCGGAAATCGGCTGAAATGCCGAAACGCATATGGTACTTGACGTAAACTCATTTCCGTCCGTACGAAATGTGTTTCAAGTATGGAAAATGCATCCATATAGATGGAAACACGTTTTTGTCATGTTTTCTCTCCTATATGACGTGTTTCCCATCGCAAATAAAAGCTCGTCACTTAAAAAACCAACCCATAAACTCTTTTTCCGCCCACGGATTTGAGTAATTAAGGGTTCATACATTAAATTTTAAAATAAAATTTAATTCTAGATGCCTCTAATTAGGTTGAAGAAAGTTATAAAGAGAACATCACTTCATTCTCTCCTACACAAGCGACTTGAGCACTTAGGGCCCAGAATATAGGAGTGGGCCTTGTGCAGATTGGGATGTCGAGTTAGAATCTGCTAACTTGGACCTCCCTCTTGCTGCACTAAATATTGAGGAACCTAGAAGTGGAATTGGAAATACTTCTTCCACTCTAGATTCCGCTGCTGAGCGTGCATCTTGTGCTTCTTGAAATACTTGGCATGTGGAGGATTATTGTATTCTTTGTTGATTCCTTCCTTGCACAATTTTGGAAAGTTGTTATACATTGTAAATCGTGCTATGGAGGTAGTTGAGGTGTCCTAGCTTTTGGGACCACGCTTTGGCATTTATGAATCATCACTTCAGGGTGGTTATATTGTGGACCTTAACAACTTGAAGGGAGAGTTAGTTATGCATTAGAGAGAACGCCATTTTGGGCTTACTTGGAATCCACACATGCTATTTTTGGAGGTCGTTGACATGGTCAACCACTTGATGAAGGGGACATCCACATTAGTGATTCCACGTGTGCCATTGAAAGAGGTTGTACTTGGTTTATTGCACACCTTTTTACACATTATTGCTGGGATGTGGGAGCTTTTCTTGCACAATGTTCATACAATTTGATGGGACGTGTCACTTGAGGAGATATTACTTGGTCAACCACTTGATTGATGGGACATTTAGCTAGATGTAGCATTAATTGCACACATGTTTATGCTTGATTATTCACATGTGCTACCTTGGAGGAGATCTAGGGCGAGGCTACTTGCTATTTTTGAAGGTTTTACTTGGTCCACCTTGTTGGGGGTCACACATGATATTTTGAGGTGTTTGATACACATCTATTGAAGATTTTTAGTGGAACGGCCTCTCTTGGAGACAATTGAGGACACATTCGAGTTTTTTGACATGGTCAAGCACTTTAGAGAAGACAATTGGCATAACCACTCCTATTATTTTATCATTGTTTGACTTGTCACATGGAGTTGGTTATGTGAGAGTATTATAGTATTGTTGTTTTCCTTGGAAAAAAGAATGGATCTAGGAAAACAAATCATTGTTTATTGGAGATGGAGCTCAACTCTATTTAAAGAGTGGCTCTCCCCATTTGTAGCTATGGTTGGATTTGTGAGGAGTCTCTCCTCTTGGGCTTCATTGTATATCTCATTGAAAGGCTTAATGCAAAGTTGAAGGTATTGTTTCTATCATATGTGATGCATAAAGTTTTCATTCCTTTAGATTTTGTTGTTTAATTATAAATTTCTGGTAAAGAACTTGTTGTGAAGGCCTTGTAATAGAACATTTGCCATTTGGATGGGTGTAATGTGAGGAGGTTCTCCCTCATGCTTTTAGCTGTTGTCTTTCTTAAAATATCAATCTTGCATCTATCAAATAAGTTGTTGCTGAAATTATTATTTCGTTGTAGGACAACACCTTCATAACCTTGTTTAAGAGTGGTACCGGTAGGGCTCTCCAAGATTACATTTATGCATTTTTAAATTCGATTGTGGCATGTTGTCAGCAGCCTTTTCTTCCTTAACCATTCACAAAGCTGCCCTCTTAGATTGATGCTTCTTGACTTGCTTTTGCCCAAGATTTGATAGGCACTAGTCCCGATCCCCCATCACCTCATTTTCTCATTTCATTACTATGCTACAACCATTGTTTTGTTAAGGATAACTCTTCATATCACCTTGAGCCTCCACTTTTTTAACCTTAGCAATCTTAATTTAGGGAAGCCCCCTTGTGTTGGAGGAGAGCCAACCTAAAGTGAGGGGAAGAGCTACTATGGTGATAGTGGGAAACTTTCTTGAGTTTCCCTGGGGGTGCACTTTGTGGTTGGTACCTTTTACACTTTGAGTGCAGGTTTGGGAGGTAACGAGATGGAAGATTGCAGGCCTTGTTCTGTTCCATTTTAGTCAAGAGTTTAGGTGACCAAGGAGTGTGATTCCAAAGGTTGATGCTCTATTATATAGGGAACTTATTGGGAGTCTTGTTTACTTTACTATCCACCACTAAGATCGAGACTCAAGTAGAGAGGAGTGGTGAATTTAGTTGCAAAAATCAATTTGGGTTCTCAATTTGATGGATGAACTTGGACTTCCTAAGGAGTCGCCTATAGTATATTGTGACAATCAGAGTATGATCCAGGTGGCTCATAATTCGGTTGCACATAAGAGGACCTAGAACATTGAGGTTCAAGTACACGATCTCATGAAGGTTGTATAGGAAGGTGTTATATCCCTTAAGTATTGTAGGATAAGTGATTAGGTTGTTGACATCCTCATGAAGCTGCTAACAAAGGCCAATTTTGACTTTTGTTCTATGCTTGAGCTTAAGGAAGCTTTCTTTAATGGCGATGTAGTGGAAAGGGGGATGTTAGCTGCTAACAAAGGCCAATTTTGAATTTTGTTCTATGCTTGGGCTTAAGGAAGCTTTCTTTAAGGGTGATGTAGTGGAAAGGGGGATGTTAGAATGTGTTGAAATATGTGTAAACCTGACTTATTGGGCACTTGGGGATTAATGGCACGGCTTGTATGGGATTTGACCATACTTGGGTAGCTTAATACAGGGGTGGTTGTTGTAACACTCAAGGAGATCAAATGTGTTATAGGTCAAATCTGCGCTTCTCCGTTTGTGATCATTGCTCTGTCGTTCACACAAAAGGACACTATGGATCGAAAAGCTAGGTTGACCATGGATGAGTTATTGCTGAGACTACACTCTTCAGCTGAAAAACATATTTTTTCTACAATTTTCATGACATGTGCACTACTATTGCCACAGTGATCCTGCGTTCCGAACGCTGGTGTTATTGAAGACAACCTGCGCACATCCTCTAAAATGTTGCAAACGCTGGTTGTCAAGTGCAAAAGTTGCATACTGTGTGCTAGTCTGGTTGTATGAAACCTGCGCACATCTTAAGATGAAATGAAAAAATATATTAAGATTGCGAATTGGGATTAGTTGAAGTTGGTTTTGCAACTTCCCCAACCTCCCAATTCAACCACCTCTTGAATTCAACTACCTACCTTGTCCCATAAATACAAGGAGGAGCCATGAGAGAGAGACCTAGAAGGAATGCTTTAACTGCTGTTACGCTGGAGGAATTCTTAAGTCATTGTGAGGATCAGGAGCCCAGGACTTGGTTGCAGAAGTGTCTGGACAGATCAGGTATATCTGTACTTATCTCATTTCTTTGACAATAAAAGGTGGAAATACCCTTCCCGTCCCAAATTGAATCTCTATTTGATTGAATGCTTATTCGATTGAATGTCTATTTGGTTAAATATCTGATTGTGATTGATGTTTAATTGTTTTCAATTTCATCATATTTATTACAGTCAAGATATGCTGAGGAAGTTTAACTTGTCTTGCAGGTTCATCATTGTGGAAGATCAAGTGAAAGCTAGGACCAACCATTGTTAAAAAGGTACAACTTTCGGAATCCTACTCTCTTTCCATTTGTAGTAATCAAATGCAAAACATGAATGTATTTACCTGTCACCCCAGAAGTTGGTAGTGTCGTCTCCCCACTATAAGGTATTTTCCTGAACAACAGACTGGCGACTCTATTGGGGAGTAACCGGTTGTTTTCTGCTCTAGGGGACCTTGCTAGGTTCAAAACTGGCGGGGGGTAGGGTTGCTCATTGGCCCGTTGTGACCAGGCTCGAAGGGTAGGCGACCCCTGGGATAGAGGCTCACCTCGGTGGGCTTCAGGACGTCTCTGCCCCTGCTGAGTCACAAGTTACTGGTATATCTGGCTTGCGGGCTGTTAGATATACCCTTGGGAGGTTGTTGTTCCCATGGTTAAAAAAAAAGTTTATTCGGTCTTTTGTTCTCTGAGAGGTTGTTTATAGGTCACTTTTCAGTCTCCTTTTTATCTTGATTCATCTTAGTCTGTTTGAGCAAAGCTTTTTGTTTGCTTTAAGTCCCTGCGCGTTGTTCTGTTGTACTTACAGCAACGCATTTTCTGTCTTGTGCATTGGTTTCCTTGAAACACAGTAGTGCACTTCTTGTGGCAGGTGCTGGTACTGATACCACACAGTAGCGCATTTTTCCTGTAGGTTCAAACTTTTTACTAGGGTTTGGTTTCCAAGTGGATGGGTTTACTTCTAGCTTTTTCCTTGCTTCCCTGACTGATTACTGAGACATGTTTGTCTTTCTTGAGTCTTGTTTGCCTCTCTGAAGTCCTGTAGTTTGCCTTTACTTGCTTTAGCACTTGTTTAAGGTGTCTTTTCTGTTTTTTTTAGACCCTTTTGATGCTGTGCGCTACTCTCTGCTAGACAGACCCGCACACTTTTTGCCCTAGATGCTTGTTGCAGTTATACAAACCTGGGCACTCAACGCTTGTTTGTAGCAACAATTGAGCACTTTTACTGTGACTTGTCCTTTTTTTAGGTTTTGATCCCAGTTTGAGTTTTTATGGTGGCTTTGAAGGGTTGTTTGGTCTAGATACCTTCTGAACATCTGTTTAGATCAGTCTGAGTGAGTTAAAGCTCTGTAGTTAGCTTTTCCTTTGAGTTTGTGTGTCGATAGGGTTACTTTTTGGTTTGCTTACCTACTCCTTTGTTTGGCGGGTGTTTTCTTAGGTTTTGGTGCTTAGGAGCAGCCTTTTAGGTTTGTTTCTCCGTTGCAGATATCTCTTTTCCTTTTTTCTTTTACACTTTGTTCCAAACCTTGAGTTTGTTCCTTGAAACAACTCGGTAGGTGGAGTCTTTCTCAAGTCTTTTTGATTTGATTGTTTTAAGCCGTTAGGTTGTTTTTCTTTACCCACACTTTGTGTTAGGTTTTACTTGTGCATTTTTTCAAGTTCATTTTCTTTTGCAATCATTAGAAAAGACAAAAAATTGAAATTGGTAGCTCAGTAGTGAGATTTATCATTATTTTCGAAGTAGCATAGTTTGTCTTGCTTTGAAATTTTAAAAGAAAATTGAATTTTTTTTTGCTTAGGATTACCTATTTGTAGTTTTGAAGAATATAAACGAAAAGAAAAGAGTCTTTTGTGAATTTAAAAGCATTATTTCATATGCACTTTGCTTTCTGTCGAAGCCATTCCACACACTTCACTACCCTTATTGAGTAAAAAGTAGCCCTTAAAAAGAAATCTTAATAAAATTAACTAGCAACTTTTTCTTTTTAGGTATACACATCATCAACTAGCTTAGGCTAGGGTTTCGGGTTTAAATCACCTTAAACTACGCGAAATCGGCTTCATTACTCAACAATCATAGTAAGATTATCTCTTAGGTAAATCCACCTCTATCAAAATATCCTGGGAACGCTCTAATCAAACCAGAGTTAAGCACGAGGCCGTGGGCGATTAGAACTGTTGAGGTGGGCGATTAGAACTGTTGAGGATACCCCGTCACTTTCCTCTCAACCATAAACCAGAGCTGATTCGCGTACGGGGGTTCACTAGTACTTTCAAGTGCTTTTGGACTTCGGGCTTTGTTATCCTGCCCATGCGTCTTGGCTAGGCTGACAACTGTTCCCCAGGTTTTTTCATATTGGTGGTATCCTTAGTATCATAACCCTAGGGCTCTACATAGGTAGAGTGGAAGGATATTTCCACTTCACCTCGGACAAATGCGGAAGGTAACCCTTTGGCAGTAATCCCGGGAGGGTGGTTTGGTGATTCAAACGCTTGCACCCAGAGGACCTCCATTGGACGTTGCGTAACTGACTGTCGATACTCTATTAGTTTGTTCTGGGCCCTTATCATTCCAGACTTGCTTCTGAGAGTATTTGCCTTGTTTGCCTGGTTTGATCACTTAGGAATTTTTTAGTGGTATGCTGTTTGCTCCTTAGTCATAGTGGCCACTAGGTTTTGTACTTAGTTTGCTTTTTATATAGCTGTGGAGGACCAACCTCTTCGTAGGTTGCAAAACCGTCCCCCACTCATTGTGGAGCCGCCATTGCCACCGCGACGCCGGAGGACGGATTCCCGTGGTTCATTCGAACTTACAGGTGAAACATAAATACCTGGAGAACCACAGCCCAGAGTTCAGGATCAACAGGTCTTTGATACTGTTGAGGTTGAGGACTTAACTCCTTGAGAGTTTAACCCTCCTTTTAACCCTTCACTAACTGGACCCAATGATCCACTGCTGGTACCTGTAGGCTTTCTAGGACAACCTGAGTACAGTGCGTACTTGTTTACACCTGGTTACACCATGACTAACCCAGGAGGTGAGCAGGGAGTTCCTCAAACTCCCACAACAGCTATGGCTACAAGGATTATTAATCCTTCTTTCACAAACACTGCAACACCGAGCTCTTCGCAGACTGCTTCTGCTTCGAGCCCGTCCTTTAGTTTCAATGCTGGTATTGTAGGCATGTCGAGCTCACAAGCTTTGACATCTGCTTCAGTTTCTACCCCTACTTTTGGACCAAATAATGTCCCTTTGACAGGGATACCTGCAGTGAATTTCACTTAGCCTCCTGTTACACAACAATTCCAGGGTATAACTCAGATTATTGCTTCCACATCTGTTGTAGGACTGATCCCCTCTACATCTATGTCTGTTATGGGTACGATGACGATACCGTCTGTTACAAATACACCTGGCTTTAACCCCTACGCAGGTTATAATGTAAATCCATCAATATACCTGCAGGGAGTATCCCTTTCTCTCTGTTTGCTGGAGGAGGGGGTAATATTATTAATCCACAATACGGTGAGGTTAACACCCAGCCGCAATTGTAATCAAATGCTATGGGCACATTGCGTTTATTCTGCTTTCTTTCAGGTGGAGCAATTTTAATGCTTTTACCTCACAATCGATGGCTCGGGGCAACCCCAACCAGCAGTACACGAACCAGGTAGTGGGCAATTCCCAATACCAGGTTCCTGTCTATCAAATGCTATGGACACGACCGCGTTTACCTTTTCTGGCAACTTTGAACTTGCCAGATCTTTCAAAACTCACTAATGACCCTGTGTGCCATAATCCTGCATGGCCACCTGTTCCCACTAAGTTGCCCTCAGACATTCCAAAGTTTGAAGGTAAGACTGGTGAGGATCCCGGTGATCATGTCACGACATTTCATCTCTGGTGCTCCTCGAATTCACTAAATGATGATTCCGTTCGATTGAGGCTCTTTCAAAGAACCTTGACAAGTGTCGCAACCAAATAATATATTGAACTGTCGGCAGCTGCTTATGGCACCTTTGGGGATCTAGCTACTGTTTTTCTGAATCACTTTCAACTTCTTGTCCGGTACGATGCCGCCACAGACCTTCTGTCAACTTTCCGACAGAACAAAGCCACTCATCTATCTGACCACATTCAGGAGTGGCGAAGGAGAAGGGGGCTCATTAAAGGCGACATCCCTCCAGCATTTTTATTAGAGTGGTATCTTAAATCACTCCTTCCTTATATTTCTAAGGAAGTTGCAACTTCAAGGGTGTCATTCGAAGAGGAAGCTATCTTAAGAACCCAACAACTTGACTTGGTATATGCTCAGTCTGGGCTCTTATATGAGATTATTCCTGACGCACCAAGGTCTAACACAGACTTAGGTAAACCTAAACCTGGACCACATGTTGATGGCATCGTGGGTTTAGTAGACTCTGTAGCGTTTGATGCTTTAACAAAGCAGGTTCATGCCTTGTCTGTCAAACAATCTGCTGTAGAAGCAACTTCAGTTGCATCCTCCCCTTCAAAAACGAAATCTGTACAACAAGTGCAGACGAATCAAAAGGGTCCTCGGCAGCCCAACAACAAAAGAAAGGGCAAGAAAGGGGAGGGGAACCACCAAAAGCCCAAAAACACAGAAAATGCCGAGGAGGGTAAAAAGGAAAAAAGGAAAGTGAAGTTCCCTTGCAAGCTAGGCAAAGAGGGCCACCTTACCCATCAATGCCCTCTAATGGAAGAGGCCCAGAAGCTGCTTCGTGAGAAGAAACTAGCTGTCTTGAAAGATCTGTTCCCTCATGGACAAAGTTCAGCTTCTGGCAACTCTAGTGCTAGGGGCATACCTCATGCCTCATCTGCTGATCAGTCATTCATTAATATGGTTAATTCAGATGCTCTTCTGCAAACTTGAGCTAAAAATTATACCCCGGATCCGCAGCAGAAAGATGTTCCTGAGTCATCTACCCCTCTCCACGTCGAGAGACCAGTGGATTCGTTGCCGAAGATCCCGAAAGGTGTCTTCAAACGGGTTGTGCACAACCCCAACGTGCGGGCTGCCCCCAACTACAATGTTGTGGAGGATTTAGCCCAAACCCCCTGTGCCATGTCCACTTTAGAAGTACTGCAGAATTTCCCATTGCAACGCAGTGCACTTCTCGTAGCGATTGGGAGCGTAGATTCATCCAATATGCTTGCTCGGTTTGATATGACCAATATCAAACCCCGGTCTACGTGCGTAATGTCCATTTCTTGCTGGAAGGCTTTAGGCGAACATGAGTTAGCCCCCTAGAACACGGTACTTACCGCCTTTGATGGAAGATCTTTCCGTCCACACAGAGTCTTACCATCATTTGATGTTGAACTTGCGGGCAAACTAGTATCTGTAGAGGTTGAAGTTCTAGATGCTCCACTTGACTACAACTTGCTGTTGGGTTGGCGCTGGACATATGCCATGCAGGCTGTGCCGTCGGCCGTTTTCCGAGTCTTAATGTTCCCTCACGAAGGCAAGATCATCACAGTTGATCAACTTTCGTTTACTCGGAAAAACAACCAGACTTTATCGGATTCAACGATTCCGTTGGTTGATCAGTCCCGCCCAGTTACTGAGAGTTTAGGAGCAGGTCTCTATGGGTCATTAATAGGCACTTTTGACCTATCTTCTCCTGTTCATTTTATTGGTTATGAAGAATGTTCTTCGTCTGAGATTTTCACGGTCAGTCCAACGACACATCCATGGATTCTCCCTACCGAATCAAAACTAGTCGTGCCTTTATCTGTTGCAGAGGTGGCTTACTTGGATTCACAACATGCTGCAACAGAACATATCGTGACTTCGTTGGTCTCTGTTGAGTCAGATATGGACTATGCCCCTGCATGGTCAGTGGACTCTATCCACTCTTTTGACTGTTTAGACACTGTTTTGCCCTCTGATTAGGCAATTCTGGAAGCAATGATAGGCCTGGACCATCCTTGGGAACACATGCACCACATGTCCTATTTCCTTCCCGAGTTGGATAGGATAGAGAGAGGTGAGTTTTCTATGAGACCCGGTGGGAGTGTTGATTTTTACGCTATCCCTTCTACTTCAAAAAGCTGTTTTTGCCGAAGGGAATATGGCAAATATATCGAGAACTATTCCGATCAACATTTCCATCAAACCTGGGGTCGTGGAAAATATTTTCATTGGAGCAGACTGTTCTCCTGAGGAGATCATTTTGTATACCAATCTCTTTGAAGAATTCCGCGACGTTTTTTCCTGGTCTTACAAGGAGTTGCTAGGCATCGACCCTACCATCGTTGAGCATGTCATCACAACGTATTCCAACGCTAAACCTGTGAGACAGAAGCTCCGTCCAGTTAACCCTCAAAAAGCAACTGCCATCAAGGCAAAAGTAGAGAAATTGCTCAAAGCCAAATTTATCTATCCGATAGCTATGACGGAATGGGTGTCAAATCCTGTTTCGGTAGATAAAATCCCTCAGATAGGCAGTTTAATCAAGCAACATGACAGTCCCCAAACCCTTGACGTCAAGCAGAAAATCAGAGCTGAGATGTGTGTGGATAAGATGATATCAAAATGAGGGAAAGTAGACTTCAATATATAGATTTTTAAAGTCTTCTAGAAAGGTCATTAAAATAATTCTTTAATTAAGTTAGGGTTCCATTAAATAGGGTGGGTACCAACACACAAGAGTTAAGACAACAAAATAATAAAACCACTTAATAATATAAAATATAATTAAGGTGTCTTAGGTGGGTACTAGGGTCAAGTCACCACACATATAACTTAATTAGGTGGGGGTACAAGGACCAACAAGATGGTACACGTCGAAACCATAAAACAAAGAAGGGTACATGACCCACAACCCTCAAGAGGTGTACCGCTAAGGTGGGTAAGCAACTCTATTGCCCATGAGATCAAAACATCAAGGTGGTACACATCAAGACAACTCAAGGTGGGTAGATAACCCTTTTAACCACAAGTCAAGGTGGTGAACAAGACAAGGTACTAAACTTTTCAAACCACAAGACCAAGAACAACAAGGTGGGAAGACCAAGGGTGACCAACCAAGATGGGGTTACAACCAATCATCTATCTCTCAAATGTACAAGTGTTCCATACACAACCTGGAAGTTCATCATCATTGTATAAGGAAGGTCCACATTGGATGATGTGATCCTGTAGTCCTCTTGACTGCTCCTGAGGTCAAATGCTAGTGACTCCATCAAGTGGTGGCCAGTCCCTTGAGAAGACCATCTAGTTCAACCATCTTGAAGACCTAGGAGAGGAGGGCATCACACATCATCATCTTGGTTAACTGACCAAGATCCTCCATTCACAAAGAATGGATCTTAGCCCTAGGTTGAGCTTCAGCTCCAGACTGAATCATGTTGATCAACCTCCTGGTCCTTGACCAGGTCCTCCATTCTCTCGAAGAATGGTCCTCAACCCTAGGTTGAGCTTTCAGTCCCAGACTGAATGTTGATCAACCAACCACCTGCAGGACTTACTTGGTCCTTGTGACCAAGAATCTGCCTGGTCCCAAACCAGGAGGTCTCTGTCTCAACCTGCAGGATCTGCTTGGTCCTTGTGACCAAGAACTTGTCTGGTCCCAGACCAGAATACCCTAGATACAAATAGGGTCCCTAGCCACATGCTAGGGACTTTGCCATGGCATCAACCTGCATGGTCCCCGAACAAGAACCTCAAGAGACAACTGGGGGCCCTAGGTACCTTCTAGGGACTTACTCTTTACTCTGCCTGGTTAACTGACCAGGAACCCTAGTTAACTGACTAGGGTACCATCCTCTCTAAGAATGGGTCTCACAGTTGCATTATTTTTAACATTGACTGGGTCATTTTAACTAGCTCGACTTGTTCTGGGCTTGTTATTATTCTTTCTTGTGGAATATATATCGATGCTACTAGAAACATCAACACTCCCTCTTAGCGAGGAAGGTATTCTTCTGGTACGTTCCTCAACCCCTGGCTTTTTGCTTGTTGACTTCTGGAACCTTCTTGGGTCTAGAGAAGTTCTTTGTGAACCTCATCCTCTGTGATGTTCTCCAAGGTCTAACCACTTCCAAAGTGGCTTCTTTCTTCTTCATTGTCCCACTGTACCCGACTAGCCAAGTATATGGCTATCTGACCTCTCCAAGAAGTTTGACTGTTCCTGAATAATCCTTACTATAACTCACTCGAATATTTGATAGTCACTGATAGTATCAGAGACCTTGACTATTATCTGATAGCCATCTGAGGTCTTGACTGTCTCTGCTCATGTGGGCGCACTCCACATGAGATACTACTGCCCCTAGCTGTCTAAGTCATATACCATGACTAACTGGTATCTGAGCCATGTACCAATGCATGACTAATCTGAGTCATGTATCACTGCATGACTAATCGGTGTCTGAGCCATGTACCTTTGCATGACTTATCAATGGGGAAGATAATTGAGTCATGTCCCACGACTAACTGGTGGGGGGGAAGACTACCCACTGTTGCCCATGGAGAACCATCAACACTCTTCAATGAGAGGAGTCATTCTGTACGACACCAAGCTTGTCCTAGAAGTACTCAAACTTTACTTTAGATAGAAGCTTGGTAAGTATATTTGCAATCTGCTCTTTTGTTGCTTCCATGATAGTTCGATTCTTTCTTTCCGTGACTCCATTCCGTTGGGGATTGTAGGGAGTAGCCAGCTCCCTCTTAATCCCTGCTTCCTTGCAGAAGTCATTGAAGTAATTTGAGGTGAATTCTCCTCCATTATCTCACCTTAGAACTTTAATCTTTCTTCCGAAAAGGTTTTCAACAAGAGCTTTGAATTCCTTGAATTGATTGAAGACATCATCTTTTGTTTTCAAGAAATATATCCATGTCTTGTGTGAGAAATCATCAATAAAAGTTACATAGTACAAATACTTACTGAAAGAGAGTGCTGACATTTGTCTGCATACATCTGAATGTACTATGTCCAAGATTCCTTCTTCTCTACTGTCACTGCTTGAAAATGTTCCTTTGACATTCTTGCCAAGTTGACATCCTTTGCACACGCCTTCATGTTCCACTTGGATGTCTGGCAATTTAGTAACCATCTTGCTAACAATTAGTAAGGCTTTGTAGTGAAGATGATTGAATCTTGTATGCCATAGCTCACTTGAGCTAACATTGTTATTCGCCAAGGCTTGAGTTGGGTGTCCCTTCAATTTGTATAAGCCTCCCTCTTGAACATCGATCGTAGTAGCTGGATCAATATTTGAATCTTTTGACCACATAAGAACTTGGCCATCTACAAATGTTATTATGAAGCCTCAATCTTCTAAAGCTGATATAGAGAGAAGATTCTTCTTTAACCCTGGTACAAATAGTACACCTTTCGTCTTCATGGCTTTTCCTGATTCCAACTGATAAGAAGCTTCTCCTACTTCTTTAATTGCATACTTGGAGTTGTCCCCAAGTTCCACTTGGTAGGGAGAATCCTTTTGGAGTAATTTTGAGAGTGAATCTTTGTAACTAGTCATATGCTTGGATGCACCACTATCTACTAACCATGTATCATTTCCATGAGTGACAGTACCTGTTAGTGTTGAGATAAGTACAAGTTCATCATTTGATGCTTCCTTGATTTCTTGTGTGAAGTATGCTCATCATCCTCTACCATATGAGCATGATGCTTCCTTTTTCCCTTTTTGTTCTCTTGAGTGCAATTTCTTGCATAGTGTCCCAACTTGTTACAGTTGTAACACTTGATCTTGGACATATCCTTCTTACTTTTTGATATTGATCTTCTATCGGAATTCTTGGTAAACTTTCTTCCATTTCCCTTTCTTGCATGAGCTGCTAGTGCTTGATCTTCTTCGTCATTTCTCTTCTGCATCTTGGAGATCAACGTTGCCTCTTCTTGAGTACAATCTGTCCATAGCTTGTCAAACTTGGGTAGCTTCTTCCTTGCACAAATACCTTGAACAAACACATCCCAAGAAGAGGGAAAGCCATTCAATGTTGTCAACACGAGCCCTTTCTCTTCTACAATATCTCCAATAGGTGCTAGTTGATCCTTGATTTGAGAAACCCTTGTAAAGTAGGACACTGTCTCTGACTTGTTCATCATCACATTCCTTAGCTGATGCCTTAATAATAACTTTCTGCTAGTATTATTGCTTTCATATAATCTTGTCAAGGCCTCAAACATTTCCTTAGGAGTCTTCAATTCTGATACATGAGAGATCAAGTGATCCTTGATTGAATCAGATAGAATTCTGTTTGCTTTGATCATATTCTTCTTGTGCTTTGCTTTAGCCTCCTCTTCTTCTAGTTCTGGGATATCTTCTTTGACATAATCTAAGAGATCATTCTCTTCTAGGATGAGAAGTATCCTATGCTTCCAAGATATCAAGTTATCTGCTCCATCCAATCTGTCTTCAACCCTTAGATTGGTTGTCATCTTTTCAAAACTGAGATTTGACCTAAAAACCTTAGCAGAGGGTAGGTCAAAAATGAAGTTTGCCAAAAATGAGATTTGACTCCATAGATAGTTGCGTCTTCCTAGGGTGAGTTCAAAAATGCTAAGGTTGAACCTGATCTATGGATGGAGAGGCTTAAAACTGGAAGCCCTAGTTCTTGACCACCTACAGAAATTAAGTCAAAACTAAAATTTCTCGTATCTGAGATCTGTTTCCATAGATAGATGCGCCCTCCTAGGCTGAATTCCAAAACCCCACTTTTCAGTCCAATCTATGGTTGGAAGTGCTTGAAACCAACGTTTTGAAAACCAGCCAAGTTGGAATCGGAACCGGTTTGTTTGATCGGCCAAGGCACATGGATGTGCAAACCGGCAAAGAACTCGGACCGTGGTCCGGTTTGGTAACGAACCGACCGACCTGATGCATGAACCGGTCGGTTCGATACCAAACCAGACCCAACCGGCCAAGTCTGTAACAAACTAGCCGCCCAGCTGAGCTTTCACGTCTGCGGGCCCGGGTCAGGGTCCAAGTCAAAATTTAATTGTTTTTATTTATTAAAAAAACACTATACCTAACCTTAATTCACCTCCAAGAAAGGATAAAAATGTGCCCCAGCCCCTACATTCTAATTCACTCACATGCAAGTGTCCATTTGTCTCATTGTTGTCCCCAAGAGTGTCATTTTCACCCTCTGTTTTGACTTTTTGAAAGTTTGAGTGTGTTCACGTTTTGGCAAGGAGTGAACCCAGGTTCACAGTGGAGGAGGCTGCTGTCCAAGACTCCAAAGTGGCAAGGAGTCAAGCCTCAACCAGCTTCCAGCAAGCTGTTGGAACTTGGAACTTTGGAAGTTTGGAACTTGGAGGGCTGTCAAGTTGACTGTTGGAACTTGGAGCTTGGAGGACCATTTCCATTTCGAATTTCAGACTTCAAAGTTCAGTCTTCAAGTTCAAGGCTCAATCCTCTTCGATCCTTCAAGGCTGCTGCAAATTTCAAGGTATGTTGGCCTAAAACCGAAAGCCTAAATGCTCTTCACAGTTCAACTTCATTCTTGTTTCTTGCTGCAATTCTCAAAATTAAAAATTTGCTGACTGTTAAAAGTTTTTTATGCCACTGTTTTCTAAAATTTTTAAGCAAATGAGAAAATTGTTTGTTTTAAATTTTAATTCTGTTTTCCTTTAAAAAAAAACTTGAAAACCAAAATTGCAAATATTTTTTGTAAGTTTGATTTTGTATTTGTAACTTGTTGATTTTTAAAATTTACATTTGAAATTTGAATTTTGTATTTGCACATTTTCATTTTTTTCCATTTTGTACTTGCAGAATCCATTTGCAAATTGCATTTTCCCAATGGCTCCTAGAGTGAAAGATGCTGCATGGACCCATGTTGAGTGTGTTGAGGGGGAAATTTTTTGCAAATATTGCCACAAACACATGGGTGGGGGGGCATTCATAGGGTGAAGCAACACTTGGCTGGAATAAGAGGCCACGTTCTCCCATGTGATGCACCAGATGAAGTGATTGGAGAGATTAGAGCTGATATGTTAAATCAGTTTAAAAAATTTCAAGAAGATAAGGCTAGGCATAAAGAGATAGAAGCTAAAATTGGGAGGAAGAGGGAACTTGCAAATGCTGCCATGAGGGCATCTGGATTACAAGATTTTGAAGGCTCTTCCTCTATCCCTTCTACTCTTGTTAGAAACCCCTTTGATTATGTCCCTCCCTCTCGTCAAAAGACTCAAAACATTAGAGAAAATCAACCTAAAAAGAAGACCCTTCAACATTATTTTTCTTCACCTTCCCCCTCCTTGCCAAGTGCTAATGCTTCTCAATCTCAACCAACCCACATTCAACCCACCTTAGATGAGTATTGAAAGAAGCAATGCAAAGAAGTTGCTCATGAGTGCATAGCTAGATGGTGGTATGATTCAAATATTCCCTTCAATGCTTCCCGCTCAGCTTATTATCAACCCATGTGGGATTCCGTTATTGCAGCTGGTAAGGGCTTCAAAGGCCCTAGTATGCATGCGTTGAGGAGATCACTTTTGCATAAGGAAGTTATGTCCATACATGAATATTTGCAGGGTTTTAAAGAGTCATGGGCCACTATGGGATGTACCATCATGTCAGATGGATGGACTGATATAAGGAATCGTACTATCATCAATTTCCTTGTCTCTTGCCCACAAGGAACCATGTTTTTGAAATCAGTTGATGCATTTGATAGGGTGAAAGATGCAAACCTATTATTTCAGCTCTTGGATGAAGTTGTTATGGAGGTGGGGGTGGAAAATGTTGTTCAAATCATCACAGATAATGCCTCTAATTATGTTCTTGGTGGTAAGATGTTAGAGAACAAACACAAAACCATATTTTGGACCCCATGTGCTGCACACTGCATAGACCTCATGCTTGAGTATATAGGCAAACTGGATTGGGTCAAGAATGTTATAGAGCATGCCAAGAGCATTACAAAATACATCTCACAACCACTCATGGGTCTTGAACCTAATGAGGAAAAACACTGGGAACAAGGAACTTGTTAGGCCCGCCACCACGAGATTTGCAACACACTTCCTCACATTGAAATCTCTCATTTCTCAAGAACAAAACTTGTAAAAGCTGTTTTCATGTGATGAATGGAATTCATCTAAGTGGGCCCATAGGCAAGATGCAAAAGACACCCAAAAAGGTTAATGATAGTGCACTTTGGGAAAAAGTAGCAGAGGTTGTGAAAATTGCTGAGCGCCTTGTTAAGGTGTTGCGGTTGGTGGATGGGGAAAGATTGGCCATGGGTTACATTTATGAGGCTATGGATCAGGAAAAGGAGCAGATAAAGGCAACATACAAAGATAAAGTAGCCAAGTATGGGCCTATTTGGGAGATCATTGATAACAGATGGAACAATCAACTCCATCGCCCTATACATGCAGCTGGGTTTTTCTTGAACCCAAGGTATCATTATAGAGCTCGGCTAGGAGATGATCTAATAGGGGAGGTGAAAGATGGTTTGTATGATTGCATAGAGCGCATGATCCCTGATGAGAATGAGCAGATGGAAGTACATTGACAGATTACCTCTTTCAAAAGAGCCATGGGCACCTTTGGCAAAAACCTACCAATAAAGGCAAGAGATGAAGACCAACCAGGTAAACAATTTCAAATTTCCAAGAATCCAAAGTTTGATTAAGTTCAATTGTTTAAGCTTTAAGTTCAACTTTCAATAAAGGTAAACAATTTCAAATTTCCAAGAATCCAAAGTTTGATTAAGTTCAATTGTAAAAGCTTTAAGTTCAACTTTCAACTTTTATTGTTTAAGTTCAATTGTTTAAGCTTTAAGTTCAACTTTCAACTTTTATTGTTTAAGTTCAATTGTTTAAGCTTTAGCCTTTAAGTTGTTTATGTTCAATTCACAATCTAATTTGTTAAATTAAATTTGTCCATGCATCAAATTGGTGGGAATCATTTGGCAGCCATTGTGGTCAATTGCAAAAGTTTGCAATTTGAGTCCTTAGTCAAACTTGCAATGCTTCCGGGTGTGAGCACAATTGGTTTGTCTTTGAGTGGATTCACACGAAGAAAAGAAACCGTTTGGAACAAAAACGGTTGAATGATCTTGTCTTCGTGCAGTACAACCTCCAACTAAGGCGCAACCAATTGCTAAACAAAAGACCTGATGCAGATCCCATTGTGTTGGATGATATTGATCCAACCTCAGAATGGGCAGAGGAGAGACAACAACCAGATTTTGGTCCCGATTTTGATATTGATGCAGTCGTAGATGACTTGACTTTGGATGCAGATCCATTAGAAGTAGGGGATGTAGGTGCAGAGCTAGATTCAAGCATTGCAGACGGTGATATTGGCAGTAGACGACCTAGCCGTGCAACTCGTGCTTCTACTAGTGCTACTGCTAGGGTCGTAGATGTCCCTGAGGAGTCCGACTTCGAGGAGTCTAAGCCATATGTTGATGTTGAGCATTCCATTTCTAGCAGTGGTGCTGAGTATGATGATTGATTAGTTATGAGTCATGACTCATCATTGATCATGGTTTTTTGGACTGTAGAGGATATAGAGCCTCATTGATATTGTATTTTGTTTCATAATTTGAGATATATGCTATGAGACTTTACTATGTAGTGCACTTGGTGCCATTTTGTGACCCATACATGGTTTATGGATTTATATATATGAGTAGACTTTACATATTATGTGTCTAATGGTTTGAAATATAGCTTGGAATTTTAAATATAATTTTTATGATTAAAATTGTAATTTTTTTTTGTATTTTTTAATATTCCGGTTCATTGAAATCAAACCGCTCCGGTTCATTAACGGTTCCGGTTCCGGTCCGAGTTGACCCCTGACCGGTTTGATTCCCGGTTCCGGTTTTAAAACATTGCTTGAAACTGGGAACGCTAGTTTCCGATAGTTCTCTGGTAATGGCTTCTATTTAGTCCTGCTCCGATACCATGTTGATTTTTCTTAGCAGTTAGATGTTTTTAACTTTATATAACTTATCTATCACATAAACATAAACTGCATGCATATAAAGGATCACCAAAAGGAACACATTCACACTAGACACAATTTTTATCCTGGGAAAACCCTCTCACGGGAAAAACCCAACAAACTTCTCTAGATAAGATTCTTCAACAAGATACAATGTCTAACCTTGTGCCCAACACTAGTTACACAAACAAAATAATGATATACAAGAAAGATATAGAATAACCTCTGAGCCCTTTTGAGAACAAAGTAGAGAGAGAAAGATGATAAACCCCAAAAGATTGTCTTCTTGATGCCTCTTGAACCCTTGACACTGTTTTCTTTGATTTGTGCACCTTTTTCCTTGCTTGAGAAAATTGGTGTGTTGGAAATGAGGCTGCCTCAATTGTATTTATACTGGAAAGGTCACTCTTCCTATCTGGGCCGACTTGACCTAGTGACTTGGTCATTTCCACTTAACTGGGCCGACTTGACCTTTTGACTGGGTCATTTTAACTGGCCGACTTGTTCTAGGCTTGTGATTATTCTTTCTTGTGGAATATATTGCGATGCTACTAGAAACATCAACAGTCAATCAGAGTTAAGCTCAGAGATAAAATTAACATGGTATCAGAGCCTCGTCTTTGAAAGAAACCAAGGGTTTACACAGTGATTTTTGTAGAGAGTGCACAATGATCTACATATCAGTTTGATTTAAAGGGTTTGAATCACAGTTTATCAAATCTACAAGGTCATGGTGACCAGATTGAGATTTGAAGATAAGTTGGATGGGGCAACCAACTTCAGTGCATGGAAGGAAAGAATCACCCTGCTGTTGGAAGAGAATGAGTTGTGGGATATTGTCAAAGATCCCGTTATTGTTCCAACAAATGCAGCAGATTTGGCCACGTACAACAAGAGGAAGGTGAAGGCCAAGCGAATCTTTCTAGATTCCATGAAGGATCATATGATTCCGCATGTGAGCAAAAAGACGCATGCCTATGAGATGTGGGTAGCATTGACGAAGCTCTTCTAGAGTGGCAATGCGAATAGGAAGATGGTTCTATGGGAGAAGCTTCACGGTGTAAAGATGCTCAAGGATGAGCCAGTTGCAACATATCTTACCAGAGTTTCACAAGTTCAAAATGAACTTGCTGCAGTTAGTGAGAAGATTGCAGATGCAAAGATGGTTCGGTCAACCATGAAAGGTTTTTCCAAACCATGGGAGACCTTTGTTCATTGTATCGTTGCCAGAGAGAATCTTCCCAATTGGGATAGATTGTGGGACGATTTCACTCAAGAGGAGTTGAGATTGGGATCTAGTCAGTCAGACCACAGGACTGGGGATGATGAGGAGAACTTTGCACTTGTGAGCAGAGGCAAGGGCAAAGGGAAGAAGAACTTTGGAGGAGGATCTACTTCGAAGGGTGAGAAGGATTTGAGCAAGATCCAATGTTATGCACGTAACGAGTTTGGCCAATTATGTAGGCTAATGTCCTTATAAAAAGAAGGGCAAGAAGGAGAAAGAGGGACAAGTTACAGCAGCCGCTGAGGTGGATGAGTTGACTGCAAAGTTCGAGAAAGAGTTCTCCCTTGTCTCATTTGTATCGGGTTGTGACAATAATAAACTTGAGTTGAGGTTGATGAGAGGTGGATAGTTGACAGTGTGAAATTCCACAATATGGATCACAAAGCTTGAACAAACCTCACTAATTTCACAATGTTTTAACTAAAAAGAATTAGGAAGAAACACTGATCAATTCACTCATAAAACTGAAACACAGATGAAAAACTGTTGTTGATACATTCTTCAACAATAAGCTGGTAATAAAAAGATGTTACAATAGAATGAATTCGATAGCCTCTGATGGGATTCGAACTCACCTCAAGTGGCAGGCTTAGTTAGCATTGGAACCATCTCCCGATAAGGTCTTGTGGCCACCGATGATGAATGGCTAGTCAACTGAGGTTGACTGGCACATGAATGAGTCATTTGGGGCTAGAAATTAGGGAAGAAGACTCCAAGGAGGCGCATAATTGACTGACAGTGGTCAAAAAGGGCGCTCCTACACTTAGTAGCAGTGAAACTAGGTGTAACAGTCAGTTAAATGGGTAATCAAGGGGACAAGGCGCCCTAAATCATGGAACTGACTATATTGACTCCTAAAGTCATGCATGAGGGCGCCTTTGGACTTCAGTGATGTAACCAAGGCGCTTAGAGTGGATAAGAGGGCTAATGATGACCAAAGTTAAGCTCTAGGGGGCCTAAAATAAGGACTAGGTGCTAGGAGACTCAACTACCAATGCATGGGCGCCTTTGGACTTCAATGATGTAACCAAGGTGCTCTGAGTGAATAAGAGGGCTAATGATGACCAAAGTTAAGCTCTAGGGGGCCTAAAATAAGGACTAGGTGCTAGGAGACTCAACTACCAATGCATGGGCGCCTTTGGTCTTTAGTGATGTAACCAAGGTGCTCTGAGTGAATAAGAGGGCTAATGATGACCAAAGTTAAGCTCTAGGGGGCCTAAAATAAGGACTAGGTCCTAGGAGACTCAACTACCAATGCATGGATGCGTGGAGTGCTTCATGGAATGCATGCATGCATGTAAAACCAAGATGAGATGGTTAGAATATTCCAATAGACAGTGGGTATTGTAGCCACATGACAGGAAGGCGAGATGCATTCTTCTTTTTAGAGACAAGTCCAGATCAACTTGTACAGAATGGAGAGGGCAAAGTGCATGTAGTAAAATGAGTGGGACGAGTAAGATTCCAACTCGGGTTTAGAGAACTTCTAGAGGTGTCAGAAGTACTCTATGTTCCAAGGTTGAAGGATAACAAACTCTCAGTTCCAGCCTTGGAGGATTTGGGGTATGCGCTGTTGTTCAAGAGTGGACAAATATTTACCTATGTATTGGGAGTGGATCCAGTTGAGCCAGTGTTGATGGGTCATCAGGTGGATAGGGAGTATGTAGTGTGTGGCCAACCGACATTTGGAGGATCTGGGTGGATATCAGATTCTACATTAGTGTTTGAGATAGACAAAGAGCGAGATGCTCCAAGGATTGAAGTGGCACCGGGTAGTCAATCCTCAATTCAGGGGAGTGAGCGAGAGGCTACTTCTTCCAGTTCTAGCAAGAGGTTCAGTTGGTACGATTTGACTTTGATGGAGGCTTAGAAGCTGGATGAGACATCTCGGAGCAAAAGAGTCAGGAACAAGTCTTCAAAATCAGTAGAGGGACAACTTCTAGAGTTAGAGGGAGCTTCTGCAACAAATAGCATGATGCATCTGGAGAAGGATTCTGGTGGAGGACTTGTTAGAAGGACTTCCCTTGCTAAGAGGGAGTGTTGAGATTTGTATCTTGGGATGTCTTTCATGTGATCATACCTAGCATGAAGGGACATTAACTGAGTAGGCATGGATGTATTGCGTGAGAAACACTTTACCAGGTTGCATGGCTTAAGTGGTGGAAGCATGCAGAGATTTCCGAGACTTTTACCTTTTGCACGTGGGAGATTTTTTAATGCGGAAGTGTGATTTTGCATGCAAATGAAATTAGGGATTTGCGACCCTAATTAGGCTTTGAAGCTTATAAAAGAAAGCAAAGGGGAAAAGGTAAAGTACTCAAGACAGATCTTCAGAGATTGAGGAGCAAAAGAGAGAGGCCGCACTTCTGAGAGAGAGAGGCGCATTTCTTGAATGGGGGCGCACTTCTGAGAGAGAGGGCGCAAATTCTTGAATCTGGGAGGGCAGATAGAAGTTGAGGGGTGAAGTTGAGGGGTCTCCCGTCAGTGATTGAGGAGGGCATAGTTAGATCTCATCAGAGATTGATCGAGACAGAGAGTGGGGCGCACTTTAGAGAACGAGGGGGCACACTTCTAGGCAGAGGGTGCACTTTTGAGACAAAGGTGCATTCTTCTTCAGAGCAGAGCAAACATAGGGCACACTTCTGAGACAGAGGTGCATTCTTCTTCAGAGCAGAGCAGACATAGGGCGCACTTCTACTGTTGGTGGATAGTAGAGGCAGAGGGCGCACTCCTTCACAGAGAGAGAGAGGTAGTTACTTCTTCCAGAGATTGGCAGAGGCAGTCGATTAGACATTTTAGACAAAGCAAAGTAGAGGGTGTATTCCTTAGAGCAGCAGTTGCAACTGTTGCAGATCTTGGGCTTGTCCCACCAAGTTTCTCTATTTGTATAAATTTCTGATTGTAAAACATTCCATAATTCTCTCTGGCTTGAGATTGAAAAAAGCCCTAGTTGATGGTTTTCCCCATTGGGGTTTCCAGGGTAAATCATTGTGTTAAATTGTGTGTTTGGTTTCTAGTTCGGCTGCGCATGTTAGACAAGTTAAATGAGTTTATGTATTGCTGCTTATACAATCAGATCTGAGATTTCTTTCTGTGTATGTATTGTTAAAAATGTACCTTAGAAAGTGGTTCCTTAGTTTTTTTTAAAGTATTTTGCCTAGGGAAATGTGTCCACATGAAAAAGCGACTTCTTTTCCTAAGTTCACTTTATAAGTGGTAAAGTGACTTTTAAATTAGAACATGAAAAGTGACGTTGTAACTTAAAGCACCAAGTGGGTCTTTATTTAAGTTGGGTGAGGGAAATTAAATAAAAGGCATTTATGGAGCATTTAATTTCAGCCATTGATCTTGGGCAATCTCAGCCATTAGATCAAAAGAAACCCAAAAGTCACTTAGTGTTCTCAAAGAGGGAAAGAGGGAAAAGACTTTGGCATTCTTTCAAAAAAGAGAGAGAGAGAGCAAGAGAGAGCAGAAGAAAGAGCATTTGCAGCAAGAAGAAAAGAGCAATTTCCAGCTGAAAGTGAGCAAGAGAATTTGAGCATTTATTGGCACGAATTCCAAGGAAGAGTAACCAGCATTAATTGCAGCAAGCCCATACTGTACAGATTAAAGAGGCACGGATTTTGAGGCGACAGCTGCAGCAACAGTCCGTACGATTTCTGTACGCTGTACGGCTTCAGGGCATAGTTTTCGAGGGCTGCATTTTCTGTACGGATTCCGTATGGTTTTGGAGAATCCGTACAGCTGGGTAGAGGCATGAAAATCGAGGTTGTGGGCTGCACATTTTCCAAGAAGGAGTTTGGTTGCTGAGTGAAGAAATTTCTGTGGGTTTCCTGAAGAATTCAAGTTCTGGAATCTGGAGATAAGTTGTAATTAGTTTTCTGGGTTTTCTATTTATCATTTTGCTGAAGATGAATGTAATTTTTCTAAGCACTGCAAATCAATAAAGCTGCTCTCTAGAAGCTGAAAGGTTTTCCCCCACCCTGGGGGTTTTGCCTTGGTCATTGACCAAAAAAATATCTTGTGTTTTGTGTGACTGTATGTGACTGAAATTTCTGAGTTTTACATTTCAACAGTAGTAAATAACCCAAGTGTTTTATTTCAGCAGTAGTAAATAACCAAAGTGTTTTATTTCTGCAAAAAGTCATTTCCAGAATTTATGCTTTTAACTGTTTTGCTGAAATGCATATGTGGGTTGGGCATTTAACTTTATGGGAGTGATAAGGAGGCTATAAAACCGGGTTTGGGTTATCAAAAATTTACATGTATCTGGGAATTGTATTGAAAGTAGTTAATCAGAGATAAGCTCAGAGATAAAATTAACAGTATTTTACCATCAAATTCTCGAGATTCAACTATATTTGGTGTAATATGCATTGATGATATAGTGCATTCTTTAGGGTATTTTCAATACCGACGATATATTCTTGGCATCTCTCTCTTTCTCTCTCTCTCTCTGTTTTGCCAGCGTGGAGTTAATTGGTTAATCATGGAACTTGCCATTAAATTCCAATAGATGCTATATGGATGGATGAGGAAATTAAATTGGATGGTCTTGTTGAGATTCCTATAATTACAAACCTTGCATAGGAGCCAACGTTTCAGAGTAATGAGTACCTAGAGGGCATTTTGACTGAGGATCTAGAGGATGGGAAAGACACTAGCATCCGCATTAAGGATTGATGATTGATTGGCATTGAGCATTGGGTATTTGATTCTTGTTTTTTATGATTTTAACTTTGAAGTTTTGAATCCTTTGTAACATTGTGATGTGCCATATCGAATTTTGAAATTTTGTTGTCATGATTAATGATTCTAATGACTCATTGAGTGGTCCATATGATATCAATAATCACTTTATTCTACATTCAGTTTTTCTCTTTTATATTTTCGTAGTTTTGATTTTTAGACTTTTACATTTCATACATGTGAGGTGCTTGTGGACCTTCAGGAATTTAAAATGAAAAAATGGTGTCCCCTTACTTGTACTGGCAGCTATAGCCATGACTACTGGCAGCTTCAGCCACGAATACTGGCACCTTGATGCAATTTGTTAGATATAGATTTGGAGGTGCCTAACTTCTAAGGTAATCCTCTTTTCTTTGCTAAAATTTGATATGTACTTGGCTTGAGAAACATAGAAATAAAAACCTGGTTTTGGAGTGTCAAATGTGGATACAGTGTCATAGGAATGAACTGAACCAAGTTAATCATCATATATGTTCCGGGTTTCTTGAGTTGGAAAGGAAAAGTTCAAAAATTTCAGAATGCAATGATACTTGAATATTCAAAATCTGAAATGTGACATGAGGACAGAAGTAAATTAAGAATCACCCACAGCTTCTTGAAGAATGCACCAAATCTGATTCCAAAGCCATGAGTCTTCTTCTTCACTCCTAGGTTATCAGAGTTACTAACATGTATAGGGTCGAAGTGTACAAAAAACCAGTAAATATGCTAGGACCTCTTTTTGAAACTCGTCCTGTTGCTTGGTTCCTTTGAAATACCTTCGAATCTGATGATAGAAGCGGATTGCTGCAACAAAAATTAGATTCCTCTTTGCTGTCCTGGTCTTGATTTCCTATGGAGGTGGTGTTTGAATCCTACAAAAACCCAATTTTCCAAATGTCAAGGCAAGCTCCACAAAAACACTTCAAGGAGTAATGTAATTTGAGCATCAAATAGTAAATAGACTTAGGAAGATCATAAAAAATAAGGTGTGAACCATATAGAAGCAAATCAAACAAAATATGGGCTGCAGACACATCATCCACAAAGAAGAATGCCAATATGGAGGTAGTTCCCTTTCTTTTTTTCCCCAGACGTTTGAGCCTACAAAAGTGAGTAATAAGAGACCCAATGCCTTTTATATCAATGAAAGCATAACTTGAAAAATTAAAGTTCATAAATGATATTTGAACTTTACATTTGTTGGCTTATAAAGATGACTAAGGTACATCAAATAACTAATGTAACTGGGTGAAATATAACATTTTACTGGCCTAATGCAGTATTGCATAAGTGAAATAAAAAAACTATCCTAAATGTGAAATAAATGCTAGAACAACAATATAATGAAAAATACTCATGTAAGCTCACCAAAATTTGTTTTTCCTCACTAGTAATATTGAGGTTTTGTTTTTGTCTATATATCCATCAATATCTTCCATCCTCTCTGGAATTTCTTGAATTTTGTGCCAAAATATTATAGTTTCAGGTCAAAATCTTCATATAATTTTTGTTCATCGTTCATACTCACAAATTTACAAGTGACTTCTAAGGATTTCTGTCAAACCCATTTCTGATACTGAAAAGTAACTGAAGTGCAATGATGATGTTCTGTGAAATTTAAAAATCATGTTTGTTAGGTCCTCAACTAGCTAGAATGCCTTTCTTACTACTATGTAGAAGAGAGTGGAACACCATTGTGCCTTTATTGATGTTGGCATTTGTTTTACACTCTCTTACATGATGTGGCTACCTAGAAAAGTAAAAGTACGTATGAATGATCGTCTATTTTCTTATCTTTTATAACAATGTAAGTTCTTGTAGACCTGAGACATTATCAGTTAAGAGAGCTATTGATCTTGTTTTTTCTTAAAAATTTACCCATGCTTTCAGAAAATTTTGTTTGTTTTTGCAATTTGCTTTAATCTATTTTTGGTATTCATCATAGGTTAAAGCTGCATATAGAAAAAAGGTGTGGGAAAGTCATCCTGATCGTTTTCCTCCTGGAGAAAAATCTCTCGCAGAGTCAAAGTTCAAACTGGTAAATCTCTTTAGAGCTTGCTTTCTGCCATTATTTATTTTAATTGTTTAGTTCTAATATTTGCCATTTATACTAAATATTTTGCCTTTGGGTCTTCCAAGCACATCAAAGACTCAACTCGTACCGTTCATCATTATGAACTTTAATAAATTATTTTGGGTAATGTTTCTTTGGCACTTCATGTCAAGCCTTATTCAAAACAGGTTTGTAGGTAATCAAGTATTATGAGTCATGACACTTATTCAAGGAATGATACTTTACCAAGCTTGTAGTTTCTGATGAGTCAGTACCAACCATACTTGCAAACAATGATTGTTAAATTATGACCACGACAATGGCCATGGGGTTAACAGGTAGTAGCTCAAAAAAAACAACTTTATAGCAACATATTGCATATTTGGTTTCTATTTGATGGGAAGTGTTGCCACCGAAATGCACACTTGGGGGGAAGCGCAGTAGAAATATTTCGAAGCTGCTTGGTGTGGCCTTGGGGGCAAGTCTCGAGTCAGGTGCTGTCACCCGATCCTGACTTCTCCATTTAGGCTAACTCCTAACCGAAGCCAGGGGGGTAGACCCTATCAAAGAGTTTCTAAAGGCTCTTAGATTGTGTTATTTGTTAAGGATGGGATGAGTGTTATTTAGGAGTTTATGAGTGAATTAGAAAAATTTAACCAAGTCTATTCGTAAATAAATTTAAACACATCCACAACATGACATAATCATAATTTAAACAACAACTTGCGAGATAAAAAATATGAAAATATTGTTACAAGTGTATGAGACCAATGCTAATGGAGTCACTGATTGTTGGAGTGCTGTACTGAGAACTGTTGTGCGAATGTTCTTGGTTTATTTTATTTCTGATTTTAAGAGGATGAGTTGATTAATAAGGGGAAAGGGAATTCCCGATATACGTCGCGGTACAGGGAATATGTTTGGATTATGATCTAAGTGGCTTTGTACAAGGACATGTGGGCTGGAACGGAGTCTCACGAGTGGTGTTCAACACTACACCAACAAGGGTGTAGTCTAATTGTTCCCTGAGGTCGCTTCCTAGTTGTTCCCGCTTTCTTAGCCAAAATTTCCCCACTTGATCACTTAACGGTAACGCTGGATTTTCGTTTGTTTATCAGGGTCTTGATTTTATTAAGGTGAGTGGATTAATTAATGTGAGGAATTATAAACTGCGAACAACCGCTTTTGATATCCCAAAGCTCAGACAAGCCTGCGATGGGGAGAGCATACATAGAGCTTATGAAATGTAAATTCCAATTTTAAACCCTCCGACAGAGAGCGCTCTTGATCTGCAAAAGCGAGATTCAAGAGACTTTAAAGGAGCCTCGGAGACTCAAAAAGAAAAATGATGCAAGGTACTTAAATGAAATAAAGCAAAAAATGAAGTTATTTAATTACTACCCAAGAGTCTCTTTCAGGTCAAAGACTGTACTTGGGAAAGCAAGGGGGTTAGTATTTGATTTAGCATGCAACAAATCTAAGAAAAAGACTAAATTGCAAACTAAGAATAAGTTTGGATTTTGCAAAAGTAAATTTGAAACAACTTTAAACTTTTGAGAAATTGAAACTTTGAGTAACTTTTAACTTTTGCAAAATGAAGACTAGCCTAAAGATGAATTCTAAGAAATCAAAACTTTAAGTAACTTTTCAATTTTAATTCTAACTTTTGCAGAAATGGAAACTAGCCTAAAGATAATACTACTCTAATTATGAAGTATGTAAACAAACGTAAGCAAATCAAGGACAGATACAGGTTTCCTCCAATGGGGGAAGAGGGGTGTGGGAGTCGTAATCCAACTTGCTCTTTTATTAAAATAATTACAAATTTATTAACTCTCCAATAGAGAGCGCTCTTGATCGGCCAAAAGCGAGATTCAAGAGACTTTAAGCTTTTTGAAAATGGGAATTTTATGGTTCAAGATCTTAGAATTGCCTTTTTTCCTTGCTTTCCTGTAATATAAAACCCAAAGATCAGCAAACAGAAATTTTTGTTAAAGTGTTAGTATGTTAGTTTAAAGCACATAAAATACAACTTTACTACTTCCCAAAACTTAAGAAAAATTAACGCTTCAAATAGTAAAGAACACAAATCTAGATCTATGATGATTCCTCGATATTTCTAGATCTATGATTAAGCAAAATAGACTTTGAATTTAAACTTTATAAGCCTAGATCTACTTGCTTCTTTTAACCAAAAGGGAAAGAGAGAGAGTTTAGTTTGAATTTAAAAGGTGAGAAAGATGGAACCAAGCCCAAGCTTGAGAACGATGGGAGTTTCTGAATGTCTGCAAAATCAACTTATTAGCATGTATACCAATATATCCTTGTTGTTGGAGAGGAAGAAGATCCAACTTAGTTCCGCTTCCAAATCAACTTGCACCCTGCAAAGCTTTCATACACTTACAAGAACAAATGGATCAAATCTAGAAAACACAAATTAACGAAAAGCTATGAAGAGCAATAGTAAATCTGAGTACGCATGCTACTTACTATCCTTTTACTAACATGTTAAATACAAACAACCCAAAGACTATGAATGTTTCTTCCTATGGGTTCAAAGGCCTTCTTAGCTAAATAGATTCACAAATATTCAATGCAAGAATGATAGAAAAGCTAAACAAAATTATACCTCAACAAACATGCTTCACAATGGTGGATCTTGCAAACTTCATGGACCTCCAAAGCCTCAACAAATTTGTATTACCGAAAATCTTATGCATTACAAGAGCAGAGGTTCGATGCCAATCCACCTCAAAGAATGGAGCTCGACCTTGCTTAAATAGAGCTGAGAGGAGAAGAGGGCGAGTTCTAGAAGCTTCTAGAGCTTGAGAGGGCACAAATCCTAATCAAAGGAATGAATGGAGCTTGATCTAAACTCCAACTAGCACTTGGCTGGCACCTTATGATGAGGTGGCTGCCACCTCATGAGAGGGACGCCCCTCCTAGCATAGTAAATAACTCCAATCCAATAGAAACCTCCCATATAACCCAAGTCGCCCATGCATGGAAGGAGGGCGCATTTGTAAATTTCCTTAAAACCCAATCTTGAGTCACAGTATGCAAGTTATTTTTAAATTTAACCCCAAATAATTACTGATAACCACAAATGGATTTCTTCACAAATATTGCAGTGGAAAATAAATATTGAGAGAAATAAAACAACAATCACATCAATAGAGACCAATATTTTTGGGTATGAAAACCCCCGGAAAAACTCAAGATGGGAAAACCGGTGCAGCAGTTTGAGGAGATATTTTTATTAGCAAGATATAGAACAGTACAATCCAAAAATCGATTTTACCCAACCTGGCAAAATCGTACAACCAAAACTCATAGAGAAAACCCCAACTAGATCATATGGACCCCCTGCGTTAGCGTATGACCTCCCTATGTCACTCGTACGGCCTCTGCGTCACCCCGTATGACCGGCCCTGCGTCACGGGTATGATTTCCTGTGTCACACATATGGCCGGCCCTGCGTCAGCTTGTATGGCCCTTTGCGTGAGCTGTACGACCTCCTTGCAAACCTGTACAGCCTCTGCGATTTGCCTCTGTCACTCTGTCAACCTTAAGATAGACGTACTTCAGTCTCACCCTCTGCAAACTTCTCCTGCGAACTTTCTTTCTTACTCTCCGATTGAATGATATGAGCAAGAAATCTCAACTGTGTGTATGCGTGTCCTCTCCACCAAATCAATCTTCTTTTTAACTCAATGGCCAAGCGAAAACCCTAACTTCCCACTGTGGAACAATGGACGAGATCCTCCGATGAGATCAATGGCCAAGATTAGATTAGCCATCACTTAAATTATTTTCACTTTAACTTTATAAAAAGTAACTCCATTAAGTCAATTAATAATTAGATCACATAATGCAATTTTCCTAAGTCTAAACTTTGGATAAAGGCATTAATCCATTTGGCTTCTTGTTTTATGTCTTCTAGCATGCAGGGACACATGCAAATGATAGAAGACCTTCCTTGTTGCCACTTTCTACAACATTTCTCAAGGAGGATATGCTTGTAGTGGTTAAATCCTTAACTGAAAGCTCAATCTCTTGATTTATTCCACCTCCGATGATGATTGCCATGTCAACTGGCCCTTTATTTGACTTAAATCCCTCAATTATAGAGAATTTGATTTTTCTCCATTCTTTATTATTTTAATTAAATAATTCTCTTTTAATATTTTCGAGAGAATTTTTATTAAAGTGATAAATACTCACTTAAAACTTATGAAAAGTCGGTTTTGGGGTTTTATGGGTGCTCCGGGTTAGAAAACGAGCACCCCCATGGCAAAAACAACCTCTAGACCACGCTTCTATCATATTTTTGATTTTTTTAATTAAAACCATTAAAAAACCCCATAAAACGAGAAAAATTAAAATTGTCCAAACTGACTCAAACTCCTAGGGGACCTAGTACATGTTCATAATGACCCAATTATGTCTAGCAAGCTCATAAACATCGACACTCGAACTTTAATAACATCCTAAGGCAAAAAAATCAGGACAACCATTCCAACTTTGGAGGAGTAGGTGAAACACTTGTCGATCATACAATGCTTATTCAACATTTGCATAATTAACAAGGAAAAAACACCATGGAATGATCACCGTTGATAAAAAAGTGCTAGGAGGCCAAGTTCTTTACATAAGAAAGTCTTGCTAGCACATTTTTACAATATCCCCAAGGGGTATGAACATGCAATTATTTCAAAGGGGCCAAAATGGCCTTGAAAAAGTCTTCTGAACTTCTGAACATTGATAATGAACATTGAATATGTTCACAACACTGGCGGCTCACAAGAAATCCAACTATGGTACAAAATAGTTGGTAATAGGAAGAAAGGGAAAAGAAGAAATTCAATTGATGACCAGAATTGACTGAAACCAATGAGTTCGATAGGAAGGTGCAAAGTACTTGAATTGGGAATGCATAAGGAATATTTGTGCCATGCTTGACATGTCAGAAGGTAAATAGTAGCTAAATGACGAAATAAACTGTTGGTGAAATGCAAAATAAATAGAATGAGAATGGTTTGAAGTATCCATCCTGCAAATGAAACATGCAGAGGGGAGTGTACCTGTAAGGCATAATCACTAGTGTTCTTGTTCACATGGAGTTCTTTAAAGGATGGTTGGAAGTACATTATTGGGTATATCTATATCCCAAACATAATCATGATATAGTTGGTTTCATATGTTGTTGTGTTATGGACCAGTTGGTTCATTAACTGAATATCGGGAATAATTAGGATAAAGTATGGCAATCCATCAAGGACAAATGTAATGATTGATAATATGAATGATGATATCCCATTACATTGAATAGTTACATGCTAAATAGATATGACTCGTGATCCTTGATAATAGTATGATTCTGTAATGTACTTTATGTACATCACATGTCTTCCCCCTTAAAAGGATGCTTTGCCCTCAAAGCATGGTTTTGACAGTTTCCGTTGTTGGAAACAACCGTTTTGGATTGTAGTTCTTCCCCTTAATGAGATATTCTTAATGCTGTCCTGGGTTGAGGAGCTGCATGATTAGACATTTGATGGCCATTTTTTTGATTGCAATTCCCAGTATGCATTTGCTTGTGACTCCAAGTTGTATGAGAACCACGATTCCTCGGAATATTTAGTGTTGTAAATGTTGATGCTGGTAAGTTTAGTTGTCCATGTGATGACACTCTTGTGATTAGGATGATGATAAGCCTTAAGGTATTTTTGTTGAAAATTTCAACTTGGACAGGAACTTCTGCGTAGGTTTAGTGTCAAACTTGCTAGAATTCGTTTGAGTCAATTCTATTTTGTAATTCACTTTAGTAATAAAGTGAAAGTCCTATATAGCTGTTGAGTCTAATAAAGTTTATTTTTAATACATTGGTAATTTAGACTAATCTCAACCATATATCTCATGAGAGATTAGGGTTTCAACTCAAGTATAAAGGCAAGTCAAGGTAGAGGGTTCAAACACATTCATTATTCTCAAAGACAATTTGGTCGGGCAGATTTAGAGTGCTGAAGAGGAGCCGGTTTAGAAACTAGGCAGAGATCAACAAACAGGTCATTACAAGACAACTTCTGTACATTTGTATGTGTTACGCGGTACCGGTACTTGCTCACTTTCAGATATCTACCCAGGGAGAGGGGTTGTTTTTTTCTTTAGGGCCAGGATGGGGGTATTATTTGCAGTTTTGAGGGTTGGTTATGGCCAGACCCCTTGATTCGCCCTCGTTGAGTACTATGGCTTAGTGGCATTGCCGACTGCCTCATTTTGGGGATTGTAACCCTGAGGTTGGTGTCCGGGGCTCCTAGGAGCAGGTCTCTGGGTCACATGACCCCCTACTTGATTTCCACACAGGTGACAGTGTTTCAGCTTAGAGGTACTTGCCTCCTCTTCCAGTCACCCTATGCACCCATCCTGGCCCCTTTTTAGCAGAGCGCCCTCTCTCCTTGGTGCCTTCTTACTGATGACTTCATCCTAGCCATCAGGCCTGCATGCTTGATAGAGGGACGTTGAGGGTTTTTCAACACAGTTGGGGTTAGATGGGGCATGACGATTCCCCCCTGCTCACTCCATCTTTTGGAGTGAAGCCTTTTGTTCAGTTATAGTTATTTTTATTAGTTTTTGGTCACCTAGGGGGAAAATATCCCAGATTACCCACTTTTTAGATTATTTTATATTATTTCATGTTATATTTTTACATTGGCATTATATTAGCTTGTCAGCTTGGTTATTTTGTAAAAGTGAGTTGAGAAGGCTATAAATAGGACTCTCCTCACTCATTTGTAAATCATAACACAAGGGATAGAAATCACTATGTTGCTCTTTTACCCTAATTAGGGCTCTTGGAAAGTGATACACACCTCTTGGATTATCTTCTTCTTTGGATTATGGATGGATTTGGATGCTCTCTAGGATTTTAGACTCATGCATGGTGGATGCTAGGAATTGTTGGAATAGCACAAAGCTCAAGTAAGTCTTTCTTGGTGAAGGAAGGTAAGTTTTGCTTTTTTGATGATTGAATGGTGGCCATAGAGCTGGATTTTTTCTGATTTTGGGCTTCTTTTCTGCCTTCTATCAACTACGCATGGTGGAAAATGCTCCCTAGAGGAGGTTTTCCCTAGTTTGTCCTTGGATCTCTAAATTTGCCCTAGATTAGGCCCTTACAACGAACCCTAGGGGTTGTTATAGGAAGCCCTAGTTTAGAGTCAAGGAGAAAATCAGCCCAAGAGGGAAGCTGGTTGCCTCTCCTCTAGGGCTAGGGTTTAGGGTTTCATCCATTAAAACCCTTGTTTTTTCAAATTTCTATCAAATTCGTATTGCATTTTTATGGTAGATTTAGGTTTGCATTTTTATTTCAGAAACCCTAAAAGGACTACAAAAATTCAAAAGTAAAATATATATATATATATATTTTGCAAACTTTTTGAGGCCCTAAAATTTCGTGACCTGAAAATTTCGTGCCTGAAATTTCGGCCTCCCTCATATCTTCCTTGACAGCCTTCTTCCAGGCTTTATCTGCCTCTGCCTGCCGTCTTTCAGCCACTCCCCACCTCCATCTCAGGTCTGCTAAGTCTGCAGCCTGTTAACTCTCACTGTTGTTCCCTTTTCAGACCTAAACTACCCGTCCTAAGTGCCTAAACTACCCCTTCTAAGCCCTAGCAGCCTCCTAAGCCCTAAACCGAGCCCTTAAGTGCCCTTTCTAGCGACCTTTTAAGCTTGGCTTGTTGCTGCCCCATAAAACAGACCTGCAAAGTAATAAACAGAGGTCAGTATACTTGTCTAAATAATGAATTAATGCTACAGTTGGACTCTACTGTTAAGGGTTGTGAAATTGTGGAGTTAATTGATGCTTATGCAATGTTAAATGCCTTATAAAGTGCTATAAAAAGGTTACTGCTGCATGACTGGGATAAGTACTGTTAGCATGAGTGATTGATGGATTTTGCTCTTCTACTGCTGATAGCTAATGTACAGGGATGATTTGCTTTGTTTAGGTCATTTAATTGGCTAATATTTACTGTTGGTAAAGTGCATTTACATTGTGCCTAACGACTACTTCAATAACTGCTAATAACAGCTGTGTACTACTGATTGGTGGAAGTCTGATTCCTAATTGGTGATATCTACATATGCTCCATGCAATTTTTGACATTTTGGTTACAATACTGTAATATGTATACACCAGCGAATGCTGGTCCTAGAATGCTTATTATTAAATTGGAATGCCGATGTGGTTACGGACATAATATGAGCAAGTACTTTAATGCTAAAAACTTGTTATTGCTTGTATTGATAGACTTACACTTTAATATCCCAAACTGATATATTTTTTTTTCCTCTGTTTATGGAGTTTTGTTGCTTGCTAGTAGTCTTTAGGGCTCAATACTTGAAGTAAATATGAATGCATGTACTGAACTATGCTTGCATGAGCATGCATGCAGACGAATGGGTTTGCCAACCCCTAAATACCCAAATAATCAGAAATGCTATAAAATAGGGATAGAAAATATGCATGTATGTACCATCAGATCAAGGAGTGGATATAAGTCAATATGAGACCAGCATGCAAGGATTGTGCTGGAGAACGAGCAAGATATGGAGTAGTCCTCCTCCAAGAATGCACCCTTGTAATTAATGCGCCCTCTTCAATCTTGATATGGAGGTATAGATGCTATATTGATGGGAAGTAGCTCCGGAAGATGTGCAATGGGGTTATAACCCCCCTCTGATCACAATAGAAGCTGCATGCAGACCATGCACCAGCTTTGAGACCTAAAACGTGAGCCCTCCTCTGGAAAAGTCGCCCATGCAAGAGAGGACGTCCTTTGAAAAGGGAAGATGTTGATAACTTGCTCTGAATTCCAAATGGGAAGCCCTTCTTCTAGGGAAAGGGTAATAGTGGTGCTCTCAGAAGAATGAAGCTAGCGTGCAGAAGAAAGGACCTCTGTACACTGAGATACAAAGATATCTCTCTTTGTGCAATTCGCCCAAGCAAGGAAGGCGAGTTCCTTCAATCCAAACTATAGCTCGAACCCTGCAGAATGCTGAAGAATGATAACTGATGATAATAGCAATGCTGAATTTGGATGATCCAACCTTCTAGTGACTAGGGAAGATAGATTTCGTTGCGGAAATACACTGAATGGTTGAGTGTGTGCCCTCAACCCAAAATAGCTCACTGAGCTCTCCAAATCGACTTCTCAAATCAATAATCATATAAGTAGGCCTTACTCACTCGCTTTACCTTTCTTTTATAACATTCACCTGGCCTGACCTAACTTTTGCATGATTAGGTCGCTTTATCTTCTAATTTCCAATTGACTTGCATGCAGTGCTTCCGGTGTGCATGGAAGCTCAATAAAGATGTTTCAGTGCATACAACATGAAATGTGGCCCGCATGGCATGCATGCAGGGGGCCTCTAGTTCCTGTGGCCCTTATTTAACTACTGATGATTTAATAGCCATGCTTAATATCTTATTATGGTGTAAATGGCATCAAACGTCAGTCAATCCCCTGAATGCCAATGCTCGCTCAAACCTATGGGAATCAACTAGGTTAGCGGGATGGTCCTCAGTGCTTAAGTAGAAGAGGACATTACACACTAGGACAGAGTTAAGGAAAAGTGCCATAATTTACATCAATGATTATATGACCTCATGCTATTTATTTTGCATATATGTTTGACTCCGCCCAAAGGCACTGATCTATGCTTGAGGTTGTGGAAGGTGTTTGGTGTAAATATTGACAGGCACACAGATAAGGGCTCTCCCCTTGGAGGTCAAGACTCTCCGAAGAAGTTAAAGATTTGTGATCGAGGTGACATTGGGTCATGTTATCACATATATAGTAGCCGGGCTACCATATTCTATTTTCAGATTCCAGTACACTTTTCAGTCAGTTCCCTTACATTTGAGATGCCGAGATGAGCATCTACAGTGGATCACTATTTGATTATGGACAACAGTATTATTCCCATGCCATGACTGAGTCTCAGGACACTCGGATTTGATGACGGATGTGGCCATTTAGCCATTTATAGAGTAGTTGGTATTGCCCAGAGTTGCAGCAACAGGTTCTCAGTGGACAGATGATGGTTCATATTGGTTATTTACAGGTATATGACCCAGCAGGTATTATTTTGTGTTATGGTTATATTGCTTTTATACTCATTCTTGTGACATGTCTTAGCATTTAGTATCATGATTTGGCAATCATATAGATATGTGGACCTGGTTGTATCATTTATTATATGTATGTCCTCACTCAGACTTAGAAGTTCTTGATCTATACTCATTGGTCTTACCCTCCTTAGGGAGAATAGAGGTGATCTTTCCCACCATCCTTAGCTTGCTAGTGTTGGTCTCATTATTCATTGTCTCCACCCATCCATTACCTTCCAGTTTGTTGATTATGCCGACTTACTACTTGACTAGTGGCATGGAGGACCTTCCCCCACTATAGCCTCTTTGTTGGATGAGCTTCCCTGTTTTATTGTGTCTTGGCTTTGAGTTGCCTAAGTTGTGTTGGCTAAACCTGAAACAGATAAGTACTACCATCAATACAGTGTATATGAAAAGCCCATTCATGTAACAAGTGTTTCTGAACACATGTCAATGCAAGGCAAGCCCAATGAAATTGGCTTTGAAATGTGAAATGTGAAATGTAAATCTATGTAACAAGTGTTTCTGAACACACGTAGATCATAAAGCCTTAATAAATGTAAATCCATGTAACAAGTGTTTTTGAACACATGTGGATCGAGGCTATGGAAACTCAAAGGCCCAAAAAGCAATGGTTCTTAAAAGTTATTTCTAAATGATTGTTGGCCTCACTTGTATTTGATGGGATTGTAGGCATTTTTCAAGGTGAATAAGCACTACTGAAGTAACTTACCCATTTGTGAGACACGACCATTCCTCGTGTTACTACTTGTCCAGCATATGCTAGAGTGTGTATCCCCTTTCCATATCCAAAGTGTCACAGTGTCAAGTTAGTAGTCATCCTTTGGCCTAGCCTATTGATTTTTAGCCTTCACCCTTCACTAGCAAATTGATCACAACTATAAAGTGAGTATGGTCTTGAAAGTCTGGTCCGAGTCTTAATAAATATTGAAAACCCTTTATATTTGGTTATTAGATCGCCAGAGAAATGATTACTATTTGTTGTAATTATCACTTGAATGATTTGTAGAGCATGTCTTAACCTTTACCACTCGTAGCATCTTATTTTCAGTTTGGGTCATATTATTGGTCATGTTGACTTGGTCAAACTTAGTTTGACCAAAGTCAACTACAGGACATGAGGTGGATAGACCTCGGATGATGCAGATGGATGATATGTGGTCTATTACAGGTCACCAGATGGTTCCATGTAGTGGTTACAGGTTTATGATGATGATTTGTGATTTTCAGCATATTTGATCATTTACAGATTATTATTATTTTATCTGTCTAGATATATTGAAGATTTTATATGATCATGCAGAGATCCATAGGGTGTATGAGTACACACCTTAGGTAGATTTGGGCTCTTTGAGTCCAATGAGATAGTTGGTTTTCAGTTCCGGGCAGTTACAGTGATGATTTTCCTTAATTTATCATTCTGGTGCAGTTTTGCCATGATAAATGGCTTGTCAGAGCAGAGAGATGATGTGTTTGGTTTGCCTAGGGCGCTGTATGAGGAGGGGGTGGTCCAACCGCTTGATTTTACCATTATACCCCCTCCTAGAGAGCCTGGTGGGCTCAGTTTGATAGCGTAGGCACTCCAGGTATCAGTTTGGGCAGCTTCACAGTTACCGAGGCGGATTAAAAATGGTTAAATTGGCTACTGAGGAATTCAATTTGGGCTACTGAGGCAAGGAAATGGCATGGGATGTGAGTTTTGATGATGAGTGTGATGTTTTCCACCCCTTCTCCAGCAGTTTCAGCATTCAGTGGGGCCCACTCCCATCTCTCCGGCACATTTTATGATTTTCTGGAGCCTTTGGAGGCTCACGACTTTCCCAGAGGGGCATGATTTGGTGCCTAGCTTGGTCATTAGATGTTATTGTGCCATGGGGACACACTAGGGGTGTTAGATATCACCCCCTAGACCCACCATGAGCTTTATTCATGTTTATTTTATCATGTTGAGTGGGACCCCCTCTCCTAGGGCGATTTTGTCCATTGGTGTGTTATATTTTTATGTTGATCCATGTACTTTATGTTGAGCTCATCTCAACCGTAGATTAGAACATTTTGATCTTTTAATCTTAGCCATCCATTCAAAAGGTGGTTAGGGTTTTGGTATGTCTCCATCCTATTTAAAGGAGAGAGCTTCTCATTGCAAAGGGACTTTTGGCTCTGGAATTTTGGAATAAAATATTTTCTCAGAGATACTTGTCTCTTGGTTTTGGATGTCAATGGTGTTGATTGAAACTGTTCTTCCTCTGCACTGAGGGTTTGGTGATTATCTTGCATATCTATATTTCCACGTTTTTATCTACAGGTGAGGAGGGCGATTTGGTGAGGAAGGTGCATTGGCTGGGGAAGACCCTCCCTGCTATCTTCTCTTCTCTTCGTCGGTTACAGGGAGTTTTATTGTCTATGTACCTCTTACTCTTTGTGATTTACTTGTCATCTGTATTTCTTTCATGCTTGTTGGATTGATTTATTTTACTTGTCCTTGGTTCATCAGGTAGAGGAGGGCGCACACATGGAGCTGGGCAATTCGTGGGTTTAAGAGAAACCATCAAATTCTCATTTGATCTTTGCGGGAACAATCCTCAACATCTTGGCAAACATCTCCATGACTCAGGTACGCTTCTGAGGTAAGATTTCTATTTCTCAAAACTACCCATCTGTCATTTTTAATTAAAACCCTAAGTAAAATCCTTTGGAAAATTCTCTGGGTCAAACGACAAGGTTTACTGGCAAACCTTTTTTGAGTATTTTGGCATTTGCATATCCCTAGGTGGGTTCTTCAAAGCGTCATGCTTGAAGGACTCCATAGGCCCATTCTCCAAGGCACTAGCCTCTCTCAACCCTCATGACTTTCCTGAGATTGACTGTTTACCTTTTGTTTGACCCTGTTTGCTAAGCTTGTTGGTTTTAACACTGTTAGATCTATCTCACAAGCTGTGCTAGAAAGCCCCTAACCTCAAATCCAGTCTTTGGGTCACTTTCCCTATTTTAAGGGTCACGTTTCCCAAGGCAGCTGAATTTGACCATTTTAAACTAGCACTTGAATCCTGGAATCATACCTAACTGTCAAGCCACTGTGTATAATTAATCATCATCAATTCATTTCTGTCCTAAGCCTCCACAGTGGTCTTGTTTTCCTTAAATCTAGGGTTCTATACTTGTCACCCTACGTACCTCACTTTGTCTGATTTGATTTGGTGATTGGGTTGATCTCTCCTGTCAGGATTAGAACTGGGTCTCCCCCTTTCTACCTTGGCTTTGGTAGCAGAAGCGAAGAGTGCCTTGGTTGGCGTGACAACCATCCATTTGGGAACTAAGGCTCTCTTGGTTCACCACTTTAGTTGCCTATCCCCTCTACCATCCTTACGGATCCACCATTAGGGGCAACTACAAGATTGGCGATAACATTTTGGCGCCATTGCCGGGGAGGTAGAGGCTTACCTTCGGTGTTTGCAAATGTCCATGCGTTAATCCATATCTTATCGCATTCGGTATTTTTCCTCGGTGATTGCATTTCTAATTCCATAATTACTTCAATCGCCATCTTAATTCACTCATCTCACCTCTCCTACGACATATATCATTTCGGTGAATTACTTGTGTGGTTCACCTGGCGACTCCACCCCGCGACTCTACTGAGCACCGAACCCCAACGTATTAATCTTAAGTTCTAGAGTAAATGATGATTGAAATGGCCAAGCTGATACAAAGTTTGTATGGCTTGGTTTTAAATCAACAAAAAGAAAATATGAGATGTGATGAACATCTCCATAAATTATCTGAGAATGTGTATACCAATGATTATCCTCAAACTAGGTCTATGAGGAAGCCCTCAGATAACCAGGTAGTGACAAGGTCTCAAGCAAAGAATAATTAGAAAAATTAAGATAGTAACAGGCCTGTTATAAAAGAAAATTCCCCCGATCAAAGGAATATCATTCGTAAGACTCCTTCACAGTCACTAATGCTTCCCCTAAGGGTATCTTAAAGAGTAATGATCAACCTCGAAGAATAACATATCAAGAGACTAGAAAGATAATGAGTCCAAGTCCTGCTAGGCCTCAAAATAAAGAACCCATGCAGAAAAGGCAAGTAAGTCTCCCTAGCAAAGAAGTTTCTCTTGTAATACAAGAAAGTCTAAATACAAATATACTGGGAAAACTCTCTGGATCTTCAATCGTGGTGTCTTTGAAAGAACTCATAGTTATCCCTTCGATTAGAGCACAAGTAATGGATTTATTAGGACTAAAAGTAAATGTTAAGGATCAAGGGAAGCCTTGTGACCCAAAAGTTGATTTATGCAGTTATTTCTCCAAAACTAATATTCCCGTGCCTCTTAATCAATTACTAAAGATACCTTCCTTGTTTAACCAAGCTACTCAATTCTTAGGAATCAAATCCAAAACTAAAGCTCCTAAACAATTAACAATAGAAGAAGATCCTCCTGTCATGATTCAAAGTGTATCTGACAATGGTAGTGGTCATCCTCTATTTTAGATAGCTTTAGAAATAAACCAATTGATTCTACACAATTGCATGTTAGATTCTGGAGCAGAGGTTAATATTATGCCACTTAAGGTAATGGAATAGCTAGAGCTAAAGTCATCTCGACAGTTTAAGAACGTGTGTGGGATTGTGAGGCACCTTCAACAATTAATTAACAAGAATATGCAAAATAGCAGAAATGACAGAACTCAGAATCACTTTTGTATTGATCACAGGCCACTTCGAGGGGGCAACCTCCTTTGAGCAAGCTCAATACAAATAACTTCACGGTGCCTTCATAGGTCTCAACACACACTTATATACTAATTCTAGGCGCCAATAATATGGGTCGAAACCATGGGCCATTACAAACTATGGATCAACAATACTACGGGCGACTTACAAAACATATGCGCCAACAACAATAACACAAACTATTGATTAACAAATACTACGGGACGACTTACAAAGCATATGCGTCCAACAACAACATACTAACAAAGTAAAGACATGGGTTCCTAACATCCCCTCCCTCGTAAAAAAAGCTTTGTCCTCAAAGCTTTAGATGTGGAAATTGTTGTTGAATCTGAAGGAGTGGTTCCCATGTAGCATCCTCTGGTTGCATGCCGTGCCACTGAATTAAGACCTCTGTGATAGAGCGAGAGCGAAGCTGACGCGTGCGTCGATTGAGGATGGCCTCTGGCTCCAAAAGGATGGATCCTTCATTATCTAGTTCGGGTAAAATCGTTTGGCCGCTGATGTTGGTGCCAAGAACTTTCTTCAGACAAGAGACATGAAAGACTGGATGAATGCGGGAAGAAGGAGGAAGTTCCAATTTGTAAGCAACAGACCCAATCTGCTGAAGAATCTGATATGGCCCATAGAACTTTGGAGCGAGCTTATGACGCCCTTTGAGTTTCAATGAGGATTGTTTGTACGGCTGGAGACGAAGAAAAACCATATTGCCGACTTGAAAAGTGCGCTCCGAACGGTGCTGATCAGCTTGTTGCTTCATGCGATTTCTTGCCATGTGAAGATTGTCCTGCAAAATGCGAAGAATCTGATCGCGGTTGCGAAGGACCGTGTCAACTTCCTGAACTGGTGAACTGGTGGGGGTGTATGGAAGAAGAGCTGGAGGTGCCCGACCATAGACTGCTTCATATGGGGTCATTTTAGAGGCAATGTGGTAAGAGGTATTGTACCACCATTCAGCGAGAGGGAGCCACTTTGCCCACTGATGTTGTTGTTCCAAGGTGAAGCAACGAAGATAAGTTTCCAAGCATTTATTGACAATTTCAGTCTGACCATCTGTTTGTGGGTGATACCCTGAACTCATCTTCAGTTTGGTGCCAGTGTGGCGAAATAGTTTTGTCCAAAAATGACTAGTGAAAGTCGCATCACGATCCGAGACAATGGAAGAAGGGATGCCATGAAGACGAAAGATCTGGTCCATAAAAATTTGAGCGACGGAGGAGGCTGTATAGGGATGGCTGAGAGCACAAAAATGACTATATTTGGAGAGACGATCAACCACAACGAGAATCACTGTCTTCCTGCCAGATTTAGGGAGCCCTTCAATGAAATCCATAGAAATATCTGTCCAAATCCGTGCAGGTATGGGCAAGGGTTCAAGCAATCCTGGAAGGAGTGTTGTTTCACCCTTATTGCGTTGGCAGGTATCACATTCGGCCACCATCTGTTGAATTGTCCTTTTCATGCTCTGCCAAAAGAAGTTACGCCGTGCTCGTTCATATGTTTTGAGGAACCCAGAGTGCCCGGCCGATGGAGAAGCATGGAGTTCATAGAAGACAGCCTGTTGAAGATCTGTGCTCTGGGGAAGCACCAGACGACCCTTGTATCGCAGAGAAGCACCATCCCAAGAGTAATGTGGGACAGCAGAAAGATTGTTGGTCAAGCGTTGGATGATCTGAGATAAGGAAGAGTCATTGACATAACCCTGTTGAACAGATTGCAACCAATTTGGAACAGGCATAAAAATAGCTGAAAGAGAACCTTGGGCATCAAATGTGCGAGAAAGAGCATCTGCCACAATATTGTCTTTACCCTTCTTGTAAGTGATCTCATAGTCATAACCCATGAGTTTGCTAACCCATTTCTGTTGTGCCGGGGAGGAGACACGCTGGTCCAAGAAATATTTCAGACTCTGGTGATCAGTCTTGATGCAGAAATGATTCCCTAATAGGTATGGACGCCACTTCTGTACTGCATGCAAAATAGCCATCATTTCCTTCTCATAGGTAGAGGCAGCTAAATTCTTACCTGAAAGGGCTTTGCTGGTGAACGCAATGGGGTGTTCATCTTGAAGGAGAACAGCACCAAGTCCATTGCCGCAAGCATCACTCTCAATAGTGAAGGGCTTGGAAAAATCGCGCATAGCTAGCATCGGTGTAGTACACATAGCTTGTTTTAGTTTGTCAAATGCACACTGAGCAGCAGGTGTCCATGTAAAAGCATCTTTTTTCAATAGAGCAGTTAATGGAGTTGCAATCTTCCCATAATCCTTGACAAACTTGCGGTAGTAGCTAGTCAACCCCAAAAAACCACGAAGGCTCTTGAGTGTCTGAGGATGTGGCCAATTGTTCATGGCCTCGATTTTGGCAGGATCCACGCGAACCCCTTGTGCTGAGATAATGTGCCCGAGATACTCAACTTCCTTTTGTCCAAAAACACATTTAGACTGCTTGGCATGGAGATGATGGTCAGAGAAAAGTTGCATGACAAGATCCGGATGCTAGAGATGTTCATCCCATGTTTTACTGTAGATGAGGATATCATCAAAGAATACCAGAATGAATTTCCGCAAGTAGGGTTGAAATATTTTATTCATTAAGGCCTGGAATGTGGAAGGAGCATTAGTGAGGCCAAAGGGCATGACCAAAAACTCATAATGGCCATCATGTGTGCAAAAAGTTGTTTTAGGAATATCATCCTCATGAACCCGAATTTGATGATACCCAGAACGAAGATCCAACCTGGAGAAAAAGTGAGCCCCATGAAGCTCATCAAGAAGCTCATCAACAACAGGAATTGGAAACTTATCCTTGATGGTGAGGTGATTAAGTGCGCGGAAGTCAATGCAGAGGCGCCATGACCCATCTTTTTTGCAAACAAGAATAACTGGAGAAGAAAAGGAACTAGTGCTTGGGCGAATAATACCTTGCTTCAATAAGTCCCGAACGAGCATTTCAATCTCCGTTTTTTGGTGAAATGGGTAGCGATAGGGCCTGATGTTGGGAGAAACGCTGCCAGGAAGGAGCTGAATACGATGGTCTTCTGGCCTGGAAGGTGGTAATCCCACTGGTTCAGCAAAGACACCTGTATATCGATCCAGAATTTGTTGTAGATCCAAAGGAGTAGTGGAGACCGTTGATGGTTGCATCTGGATGGAATGGATCTGAGCGATGACACCATGTGAATTCTTCTTGAGGAGTTTTTCCATGCGATGTGAACTAATGATGCTGAGAGAACCTGGTTGTAATCCTGTCAATGTGTGTTTGTGTCCATTCTTGGAAAACTGCATCCAAAGTTCGGCAAAATCCCATAAGATAGGGCCGAGTGTGCGTAGCCATTGAGCGCCCAAAACCACATCACATCCGCCTAAGGGCAAGGCAAACATGTCAGAGCGCAAGGTATAATCTCCCATAGAGATACGCACATTTCGACACTTCCCTTTGCAAGGTAAGGTGCCCCCATTGGCAATCATGACTTCAAAGTTAGAGCAAGGATGGATAAAACAATCAGCTTGTTTGGCGATCCGAGGGTCAATGAAATTATGCGTGCTACCAGAATCAATGAGGATTGTAAGAGGAAGCTTCTTGAAGTAACCCCTGACCCGCATTGTTTGGGGGGTGGTGATTCCAGCTAAAGCATGGAGAGATATCTCTGGCTGGTCATCCTGAGACGTAGGGTCAATAGGCGGTTCCTGAATGTCGACCGGAGCATCCAGTGTTTCTGGATCTTCGTCACCCATTTCAGAGGCAGGCGGAGACTCCACATCCAGGAGATAGAGCTTTTGCTGAACACATCTATGTCCCCGAGTGAATTTCTCATCACAATTATAGCAAAGCCCCTTTTCTTTGCGTGCTTGCATCTCTGTTTCAGACAAACGCTTGATAGGAGTCGGTCGAGGAGCCTGCGGTATAGGTGGTCGCTGAGAACCCATATTTCGGAAGGGAACAAAAGTGGCCTTTGAACGTTGTTGGGCTGCAATCTTGTCTTCTGCCAACTTAGCCAACCCGAGTGCTTCCATCATTGTGTTGGGACAGAACATTTTGACCTCAGAGCGAATGGCATCCTTTAGACCACTGATAAAACAACTCCGGTAAAATTCATCAGACAATCCTTCGGTGTGGTTGGCTAGATTCTCAAATTCGGTTTGATACTCTCTCACAGTGCCGGTTTGGCGAAGTTTAGTGAGGGCTCCTGTGAAGTCATCAAAAGCACTAGGACCAAATCGTTGCAAAAGGAGCTGGCAAAAGTCTGGCCAGTTGGGCTCCAGATGAGCCTTGATGTATCAACGGTACCATTGAAGAGCTTCATGTTCCAAATGAAAGGATGCCAACGGAACTTTTTTGACATCAAAAGTATTATGCAGACTGAAATACTGTTCTGCACGATAGATCCATCCAGTTGGATCGGTACCATTGAAGCGAGGAAAATCAAGCTTCGGACCACGGAAATTGCTGGAAGAAGAGAATCCATTGTCTACTGAAGACTTGGACTGCCGTTTGTTGTTCATAGCTGAATGTTCAAGATGGAGACCGATAAATTTTTCATCCAGATCCTGGAGTTTGGCTTGGATGGCTGCAAGTGCTTCCTCCATGGTTTTTGCTCCTGCACGGGTGACAACCATAACCAGGATTTTTTTTTTGACTGGGTAGGAAAACAAAAGCAGGAACTACTTCAGTAAGGGAAAATTTGGATTTGGGAAAAAATCAGAAGGGTAATTGGGGTTTGACTAGGTTTTGGACACTGTTGGATAGACAGGGAAGCAAAAATGAGGATTTCAGAAGCGGCGTGAAAGAATGGGAAAATTTGGCAGAGGGGAACAAAGAAGCAGAATTCAGAAAGGAACTCTGTGGTAAAATTTGAAGGTGATTGGGTGAAATCTGAGGAAGTTATGGCAAACCCTAAAAATAGACAAATGTGGGATTTCGGGCTTTGGGAAGGGGAATTGGGGATAGGGTCCTCAGGATTGAAATATGCAGAATGGGATGACAGGGGTTCCCCGAAAATTTCAAGGGAAACAGAGTGAAAATAAGGGAGATATGGAGAAAAAACTGAATTTTATACTCCTCTTTTTTTTTTTATCAGACTGGAGCGGCTACGGCTCGAAAGAGATCTGGAACAGCGCCGAATGGATTGAAAACGGCTGAATCTGGACGGCTTGCAAAATAGATCTGAAACGGCGCAGCAGTGATCGACAATAGTTCAGCTGAAAGTAGATATGGACCCCAGGTATGTGCGGCTTCCTAACAGTTCAGGGGTTTCACTTGGCCACCAATGCTGTCTGACGGCTTGCGTATTGGGGCAATACCCCTCACTCCACAGCTCAGGTAAAACTGATAACCGCTTTGCCACAAACGACAGCTCTTGGTTTACCTCACGGGTGGGAACTAGTCAATCAGGTAGGGGTCGTTGCCCTTTTTGTTGGCAGGTCCTCTCAATGGGCCAGCTACTTCGGGGTTCCTGTGGTACTCCTCACAATGAGTTTTAGGGCTTATGCCCAAGTACTTCCCACAGTTAAGCGGATAGGGATTATTCCCAAATCCGAACCTGCAACAGATGCGAAAAAAAATTTGGCAGAAATTTCACCCAGCGAGCTCAAGAAAGTGCTCTGATACCAGATGTGAGGCACCTGCAACAATTAATTAACAAGAATACGCGAAATAGCAGAAATGACAGAACTAAGAATCACTTTTGTATTGATCACAGGCCACTTCGAGGGGGCAACCTCCTTTGAGCAAGCTCAATACAAATAACTTCACGGTGCCTTCATAGGTCTCAACACACACTTATATACTAATTCTAGGCGCCAATACTATGGGTCGAAACCATGGGCCGTTACAAACTATGGATCAACAATACTACGGGCGACTTACAAAGCATATGCGCCAACAACAATAACACAAACTATTGATCAACAAATACTACGGGACGACTTACAAAGCATATGCGTCCAACAACAACATACTAACAAAGTAAAGACATGGGTTCCTAACAGGGATGGACTCTAGACCTGTACGGTCAAAAGGGGTAATTGAAAATTTGAAGATGAAGCTAGTAGCATATCCGTAAATTGAAATAAACATGAATGTTTTAGTTCTAGACATACCTGATGCATGGGGAATGTTGTTATCAAGAGAATGGGCTGCTAAGTTAGGAGGAAGCACCCAAATGGATCTGTCATATGCAACCATCCCCATTGGAGGAAATGCCTTCTATAAATTAATGAATGAAAAACCTATGACAGAGCATGTAGAGACACCGAGTATCTGTTTGAAGAAGCCATGCGCCCTTCGGATGAAGTTGGAAATTATATGGTGCTGGCAAATTATTGGGAAGAGCCTCGACAAAATCCTTTTCCTCCTAGCCAAGTTTGAAAGATGCACTTTAATGGAGCTAAGTCTAGGCATGGTGTAGGACCTAGGATTGTTCTCACCTCTCCTTTTGGTGAAGAGAAATTTTTCTCTTTTCGCCTTGAGTTTGAATGCACTAATAATGTGGTCGAATATGAAGCATTGCTCTTAGGATTAGAAGTTGCCCGAGATCAGAAAATCAAGTGTTTAAGTGTTACAGGAGATTCAGATCTTATTGTATGCCAAGTTAAAAATAAATTTCAGCCAAGAACAATAGACTTAGAGATTATAGAAACGCTGTTTGGGATACCATTGAAATGTTTGATGCTTTTGCAATTAGAGCAGTTCCAAGGGAGGAAAATGTTCTGGCTGATGCATTATCGGTAATAGCATGTACCTTTGAAATCCTAGATCACCTTCAAAAGAAGGAGTGTAAAGTTGAAGTATTGTTCAGACCATCAGGACAATCAAGACCATTGGCAAATATTCGATGATGATTCCCAAATCATTTCATTTTTACAAATAGATGATTTTCAAAATTGCAATGTTGATTTGGAAGATAGAGTGAATAATTTGTCTTTCCAAGATGTTGATGTTATGAAGTTAGCAATCCCTTTAGAGAAGAATTTCAATAGGCATGATGAATATAAAGGTAAAAGAGCTGAACCAATAGATGAGGTCATAGAGATCAACATTGGAACCCCAGTTTCTCCTAAAATGATTAAAATCGGAAAGAATGCCTCCCCAAAGGAAAGGAAAGCCATTGAAAATTTAATTAGAGAATATAAGGATGTCTTTGCTTGGACGTATGATGACCTCAAAACTTTTGATCCTGCAATTATTGAGCACACTATCCCATTGAATGAAGGAGCTAAACCTTGTCAGCAAAAGTTACGAAATGTTAATCCTAAATTAGCTCCCCTGATTAAGCAAGAACTTGAAAAGATGCTAGCTGCTGGAATCATCCGACCAGTAAGGCATACTACTTGGGTATCCAATCCGGTAATTGTGAGAAAGAAAAGTGGTGAAATAAGGATATGCATAGATTTTCAAAATCTAAATCAGGCATCTCTTAAAGATAATTACCAATTGCCAAATATGGAAAATCTCTTGCAAAGTGTTACGGGGGTTGGAATGTTGTCAATGTTAGATGGTTTTTCAGGATATAATCAAGTGCGTATTAAAAAGGAAGACAGAGAAAAAACAACTTTTACAACTCCTTGGGGAACTTTTGAGTATATAAGAATGCCATTCGGATTATTAAATGCTGGGTCAACTTTTCAAAGAGCAATGGATCAAGCTTTTAATGACCTTATTGGAAAAATCATTGCTATTTATCAAGATGACCTAACAGTTTTCTCCAAAGAACGGGATGATCATGTAAAACATTTAAGGAAAGTTTTTGACCGATGTAGGAAGTTTGGTATATCTCTGAATCCGAAAAAGTCCACTTTTGGGATTGATGAAGGTAAATTATTGGGACATATTGTCTCTAAGGAAGGCATTAGAATTGATCCTGAACGAGTCCAAGCCATTAATGCCATCGCTGCACCCCATAATGTTGCTTCCCTTCAATCTTTCTTTGGAAAAATAAACTTTGTCCGAAGATTCATTCCAAATTTAGCAGAGTTAGCTAAACCTTTAAATGCTCTTTTGAAGAAAGATGTGAAATTTGTCTGGGATAAAACTTGTGAAATGTCATTTACCAAGTTAAAGGTGGCCATCTCAACTGCTCTTGTTTTAGCATGTCCTGATTATAGCAAGGAATTTATGATCTATTTGTATGCTTCTGAAGATACCATCGTTGGAGTTTTGCTGCAAAAGAACAATGAAAATCATGAACAACCTATAGCTTTTATGAGTAAGAATTTGCGGGATGCTGAGTTGAAATACACCACTACCGAAAAACAAGCCTATGCCTTGGTCAAAGCCCTGAAACATTTTAGAACCTATGTAGGATATTCTAGAAGAAGAGCATATGTGCCATATCAAGTAGTGAAGGATGTCTTGTCACAAGTAGATGGTATAGGCGTTAGAGGAAACTGGATTTCACGAATCCAAGAATATGATTTGGAAATCAAACCTTTCAAGATTGTGAAGGACAAGGTTTAGCTCAACTTTTAACTGAGAAAGGAGGTGATTGTGTAGTTAACATTGTAAGTGAACAGAACCCTTGTATTCTAAATATTGATGAAGAGCATGAATGGTATAAAGACATTGTGTATTTCCTGAGAAATTTATCTTGCCCTGATTACCTAGTAGATCATCAAAGGAGAGCATTAAGGTTAAAGGCTGAAAAGTATGTTTTGACTCAAGATGGTCTGTGATGGAGAAATCCTGATGGGATAATTTTGAAATGTGTCAATCTTGAAGAATCAAAAGCCATCATAAAAGAAATGCATTCAGGGTTATCTGGTGGACATTATGCCCCAAGAACAACTGCAGCAAAAATCATGAGGGCAGGTATTATTGGCCAACATTATTTAAAGATGTGCATGCATATGTTAGAATTTGCCAAGAATGTCAATTTTTCTCTGGAAAACCAAGACTGCCTGCTTTACCTCTGACCCTAGATGTAGTTGAGGAACCTTTCCAGCAATGGGGCATGGATTTTGTTGGGCCTTTTAATGAAAAATTGAGTAATGGATATAAATACATGTTAACTTGCAAAGATTACTTCACTCGTTGGGTTGAGGCTATTCCAACTAAAAAGGCCACAGTTGAAGTAGTGGTAAAATTTCTGGAAGAGAACATTGTGTCTAGATATGGTTGTCCTTTAAAGCTAACTACAGATGATGCTAAGGCTTTTAGTAAACTAGAAATGTCAACTTTTTGCATGAATCATGGAATTTCGCTATCTCATTCTTCAAACTATTATCCTCAGGGAAATGGTCTTGTAGAATCTAGTAACAAGAATTTGATCAGGCTATTAAAAAGGATGGTTGGTGAAAATAAAAGAAGTTGGGACACTAATTAAATTTAAGTATTTTATTTGTTTAACTCTTTCCCTGAAAAGTCCAACAATAATAAAAAATGGAGTTAGTTAGGTCCCACCCTCATCATGCCAAGTCAAAAGGTCTTCATCTCTTCTAAAAGAACTCACCTACTAGGAAAAATGATAGAATATTACAAAAGGAATCTCCAAGAGAGAGGGTGCACTACTAAATATAAAATATTGTTTTGACCATATAAAAGATTCAAGAAATAATAAAATATTGTTCCCTTGTGCACCCTTCAAGATGCTTGCATGCAAAAGTAATAAAACAATTCTTGCAAGGGAGATTGTCCACATAAAAAACTCCCCCAAGGTGCATCCTCCAAGATGGATGAATGAAATAAAAGAATAAAATATCCTCCCTCTAGGAGAGTACTCCTCAACAAACTCCTTTAAATAGTATCTGCAACTATCCACACATGTGAAGGAAGAGGGTGCTCCAACAAATTGATAACAAACTTCCTTAAAATAGAATGTGGTTAACCACCCACACGTGTGGAAGAAGGGCGATCCACAAATTTTTCGTTGATGAATGTGCATGGTAACAACTAACTACAACACTCCTCAAGAAAAGAGCTAGGTCAACCTAGGCTCTTTCTCCAATGAGCAACCAACTCAATACAATATTTCATTTCCAATTAACTTCATATAAATGCACCCTAGGGAGGTGTGTCAACCACCTCACATGTGTGAATGAAGCTAGGGCGCTCCAAGAGAGAGAATAATGCCATGTGTAGGTTTAATCATGAAGAAGAGACTACCAAGGAGATGCGCCCTAGAAGAATGTGCCATGTCAACCACCTCCAACCAACAAATAATAACATATTACCAAGTGAAGTGTTTCGTAGGAGATAGTACCAATGGTGTTGGTCTCATCAAAGAATGTGCTAATACCATGTGTTGTTTTCCATTTCCAATTAACTTCAGATGAGTGCACCGTAGGGAGGTGTGCCATCCTCCTCACACGTGTGAATGAAGCTAGGGCACTCCAAGAGAGAGAATAATGTCAGACATAGGTTTAACCATGAAGAAGAGACTACCAAGGAGATGTGCCATCTTAACCACTTCCAACCAACAAATAATAAAATATTACCAAGTGAATTGTGCCGTAGGAGATAGTACTAATGGTGGTTGGCCTCATCAACAAATGTGCTAAAACCATGTTTTGTTTTCTAAATCATCAATTGATTCACCTCAAACCATGTGCATAAGAGGAGGTGAACTAGAGAAATGTGCCAAGGTTTTTATACTTCTCAACAACAAATAGTAAAATACTCCTCCATGTGCCATTGAAGATTGCTCCATAGAATAAGCTTTCATAACTCCAACAAACCTCTCCTATTTGTGAAAAGAAGTCAGTGAAGGAGGGAACTCAATTATTAGCCTTCTAGAGGATTAAATTAACCATTAAATGGTCAAATCAACCTCAACATGTGTGCACCATGGATAAACTTTTAATAAAACCGTAGTCAAATGTCCAATTAGTCATCAATTGATTAAATCACCATAAACATGTGTGCCAATGAAGGGGGGATGCTCCATTAACTGTTGTACCATATAAATAAGTTATTCTACCTATTGAAACCCCACATAATAAAAAATTAGAGGCGCTACCTAGGATTGAACCTAGGGCACTCTACCAAAGAACTAATACATGATTAATATCACATCAAACATTAGGAAAAGGCTTGACCATCAAGAATATGTGCAATACCTCCCTTCTCTAACTCAAACTTAGGAAATATTACATCGCAAGGGTATTGAAATCATTGATACACATTCCGCCTAAGCAATGTCTAGCAAATTTTGCAATATCAAGTCATATCACCTTGGGAAATTCCACCAAGGGAAAGTGCACTACCACAACACATCAAGACCAAAGGAAAAGGGTGCATGAGAAAAGTGTTAACTCCATCTAGCATCAAGTATGTACCCACCACACATTCAACCAAAAGGGACTGTGTAGAACCCCCTTCCTAGAGACACCAATAATACAACATCATCACATATAGTCACTAGGAAGCATCCATATATCAACAGAATGAAGCAACTGCATGAAAGAAGCATCCCATCATAGAGCGACCATCAACCTAACCATCCACCAAGAGAAGTAAACCTCCTCCACCAAACCTCCTCCACCAAATATCTTCATCAAATAACCATTCTAAAAACATCATAGAGCGACCATCAACCTAACCATCCACCAAGAGAAGTAAATGTCCTCCACCAAATATCTTCATCAAATAACCATTCTAAAGAAGAGAAGAAGCTGCTTGAAAATGTAGATCTCCTAAGTCCATGAAGATGCTACAAGGTATTCACTGAAAAAACCCATTATGAAACCTAATACAATATGAGGTTGTAATGAACATAATAATAATAATATTTATCTAAGGGTCACCAAGGTGCCCCTTTAGGGAATATATATATGGGCCCTCTCATTGTAATTTGATCATCTCACCTATTCTTATTCAAAATATATTTATTATCCTCTATGGGTTACTGTCTTTTGTCCTATTTACATTGGATGTTTCTTTAGTAAATGAACTGTGGTTCGTTCCATTTGGCATTAGAGCTAAGTTTTATCCCGCCCTTGGCCACAATTTATTCAGACATTGTCTGATCCAGCTTTTGGCAACCCCTATCTTTTTAGAGTTTCTTTGATCTCCCGGTCTTTGACCACTTTCAGGCCTCTGACCAATTAAATTTCAGAAATTGCATTGAAGGAGGACAAAAAAATAAAATTATTCTGTTGTGAGAAAGAAAAGAAGCAACGTATTTGCAAGAAGTAAACGAACTATTGTTCATGCTCTGAACAACGATGCCACTCTCTTGGAATCACGGGAATTACCCTAATGTCGGTCTACAACACAACCACTGTGGAGGCATCGATTGTTTTTAGGATTTGAAGGTTGGGTTGAGCTTGTTTACCTAATTTCATTCTCAAATTTCGACAGTGGATATCAGGAACCAACGTTGCTTAAGATATTCAAGAATTGAATGACTTAAAATATAAAGTGGATCTGAAGCTTAACAATTGAATTGCTTGAGTTATTGTTCAGATCTCTGTTAAAATTCATATCTTAGCCAAAGGAGTGGTATATTTGTGACCAACATCCAATTGGACTGTGATTTCATACAATTGCCCCATTTGAATCCGCTAAATCTCTTTTGAAGAATCTGCTGTTGAGGTACAAATCGTGGGCATTCATTAGTCATCTTATTAACCGCTGTTATAATTGTCAGTCAATCTGCCGCCAATTAAAATTTGTGACCATCGACAGGTGAGAAGAGTCTCCACCAAGCAGAATTGCAAATCATTGCTAGTTGAAATCGTGCCAGTTTTAACTTTGCCTCCATTACATTATCGCCAATGAAAATAAAGTCACTGAGTAGAAAGTCATTCCCATTCAAATTAAGAGCGACCAGTGGAAAAACACTTGGCATAGTATTGGAGGGTTTTGATTTCTAAATTCTGTTGCGGAGATTCGTGTCCTGATCTCAATACTTCTAGCCACCGCCACCGTAAGAGACACAGAGAGTTGCAGGGAAAAATTCTAGACTAGTGGGAACGTTACGAATCTCAAATTGGAAGCCTTGACTTTTAATTATCGAGAGTTTAAATTTCATTAAAGGTTGAAGTGACAAGTTAATGGATAAGGGTTACATGTATTAAGCTCTATTGCTTTATTAAAAGATTTCATGAATCATATAAAGGGGCACATTGGTGACTATTCATGAAGGTCTATGACCCTTAGATAAATACTATTATTTATTATTATTAAGATTTTTTTATTATCATTTTATTTATTGTTTACATGTATATTATGTTCATTACATTTCCTTCCCATTTAGAAATGCTTTGTCCTCAAAGCATATTTATGCAAAGACTTGTTACCACCCAATTTGCAAAGGATGATCAATAGACAAAAGATATCAAAGGACGGAGGAACCTCTAGTTCTATGATCCAGCTCAAGTAATCTTTTGCTCTTTGTATTTCATCTTATACATCTCTTTTGCCCATGGTCAAAAGAAGATGACTGTAAAAAATGCATGACATCCTATTATGTGTAAAAGGGCTAGTCCGAATGAGTCACTTGTATTATTAATTTATTATTACTTTGGAGTGTTTTTTCACTTAGATGAACTTGGCAATCTGTGTTTGTCTAGGTTTTTTGCTCACTCCTCCAAATCTAGAGTATGTAATAATACATCTGCCTCAAGCTGGTGTCTGAGTCCTTAGGTTTGATGTCATGTATTAAGTGTGTCACCATGTTTTTATTGTAAAATATGACCTTTTGGGCTCCTTTGGGGGTGGGGGGGCGGTAAATATGTCATAATGTTGTAATAGGTGGTCAAAGGGGTGTCAAATGTATTAATAAACCCTCTTAACCACTTTAGACACCCTTTTTTAGCCTAGCGCACCCTCCTTGAGACAAATTTCTATGATTTGAGGTGTCAAAACCCAATTTCCTTAATTTATGGTGGTGGGCCAAAAGGAATACTCCTTTTTGGTAGGCGCCTCCCTTTGGACTCATAACTCTCTTTTGAGGTGGTGCATGAGGTTCTAGGTGGTGCATGAGGCTCAAGTTTGCTTTAGTGCTTGTCTCCTTGCCCCCTTGTTGACTCAAGAGGTGTCTCTTGGTCTCCCAGTTAGCTTTAGATGTGGCATGAGATCCCTTATTTCATTCACAGGGACTCCTAGATGCGGTGCAATGAGGCTCTAGGTGGCACGTGAGGCTCTAGGTAGACTCGTAGTCTCCTACAGGTGGCACACTCTTGCATGGAGGGAGTTTGACACCTAGAGGGGCACGTCCTCTCCTATTTGCCTATTTAAACAAGTGCTCTCTCCCTCATTTGATGTTTGTTGTTGCTTGATAGTCGGAGCTTTGTATTGTTTCTCTCTTGAAGAGCATTTTGGAGGTAACATCAGTCTCGCCTTGCAATTGTGTGGTATACATTTCTTGCTTATGTTATTGCTTACTTTATTTGTGTAAATTACTATTGCTAATTGTTGTAGCTTGCATGGTCATTGAAACGGTATTGTTATTCAGTTGAAGAATGGGACAAGGTAAAATTAAATCTGATAATTTTCTTTGTCAAATTTGCAGGTTTCTGAAGCATATACATGCCTCAAGACGGGTATGGATTATGATATTTTTTCTCTTTACTTTCTATTTTAATATATTTACATTTTTTTTGTAAAAGATAATACTTGTATATACAGAAAATATTTACATCAGCAACATTGAACAAAAAGAAAACAGAAGGTTATATACAATGAAGTTCATATCCATTTCCTTTGAGCAACCAACTAAAACAGCTATAAAATCAGAATAAGTGGCATCTTTAATCAGCAATGCTCCTTTTGGTAGAAGTTGCATACATACTTATCTTGCCATATTTGACAAAAAACAGTCTTAGAACTTACCTGTTTTCAAAAAAATATTTGCAGCAGAGTTTCCAGAAAACATACAAAGCAAAAACTCTTAAATAGTGCCAAATATTAACCAAGGAGTTTTGAATCACCGATCTGGAATCGCCTTACAAAACTGCCTGCCAATACAAATGTCCCTGTAGAATGCTTGCTAGCTGCGAGTGAACCAGATCCCAACATGATCTTGTAAAAATAGAACATTCCCATAAGATATGCTTTATTGACCCTGACTTTGAGAAAAGTGGGTAGAGGCCATCAGAGAGGCCACTTTTGGTCAAACAGGGTTTGGAAGGGAGGCTTTGATAGATCACCAACCCTAAGTCACCGGATTTGTCGATTTTTTGCCTTCAAAATCAAAATTCGCCGATTTTCACAGCAAGCCGTATTTATTAGATGAAATTCGTCGATTTTCTCCTCTGAGACCTGACCTTTTCTGTTTTTTTTACTCGGCTCCTCTCCAAATCTAGCAGCCCACATGTTCCTTGTTTGCCCTATGCTTTGTTTTCATGTTGTTGTCCCGTGCTCCATCTAGCCACCAATCTCCGCGTCTTCCCGCACGTTCACAGTTCCCTATTATCTCCCGTCCTCATCATCTTACCCTAGCTGACTCACCAAAGCTCCAGCCCAGATCTCAGGTTTTCTTTTCTGACCAGATATTTTCATTTCTGTCATGCCATCTTCATCTCATACACCTACCGCTGCCATTTTAACATCCAATCTCTCCCAGCCGTTGTGCTCCTGTAGCAGATTGCACACTGTCTCCTTCACAAAATCTGGTCGTTGCCCTCCTTTTTTTTTCTTCGGCATTCCTCACACCCAAATCTGCTTTGTCCTCCCACCAGCAGCATGTCACCCCCGCACTCCTGCCTCACAGTTTATTGAGCATCATGAATTTTATTGAAAATTTTCATATATTTTTTAATTTCCAAATTTTATTGTCACTTGAACTGAATGCCGAATTTTACTGGCAAATTTCTCATTGCCAAATTTTTGTTGAATTTCAAGGTCTCCGAATTTGAACACGAACTCAAACCAGGTGACGTAGCACCAACCAAGCAAAAACCTGGAGTTTGTAAGAAACTCTCATTGACTAAACACCATGGAACTCCGAATCCAATGTCTCTCAGCATACTAAAAGTTAAAACCCATCTGGCATTAAGAACATGACCTAACACATGTTGCTGATGCAGAATGGAGTAGAGTTAATGAGAATCATACTAGGTCAAAGTGTAGAAATTTCATTTGCACTGGGAAATTATTGCAAATCCAAAAATTCACCTTCTTTCGATAAGGTTCTGTTATCACATCCATAGTAACTGGGCTACCATGGTTGTGGAGCAGATATCTGCCTATTTTTGAGCTTTGCCTTTGCACATATTCAGTGAGATCAGCTATGATGAGCAGTGTTATTTGTGATCACTCACACATTAGAGCAACCTTGGTTGCAGAGCAGATATCTGCCTATTTTTGAGCTTTGCCTTTGCACATATTCAGTGAGATCAGCTATGATGAGCAGTGTTATTTGTGATCACTCACACATTAGAGCAACCTTATATCAGACATGTAGTAAACCTTATGCCAAGGCTGAGCCTTAAGACCTCAGATTTGATGACCAAGATGACCTTTTATTCCATATAGGTACAGGGCAGTGTTCAAAGTGACAGCAACAATGTTCTCAATGGTTATAGTTGGTCCAGATTACAGATACAGATATATGACCCAGTATATATATGATGTGCATTGGTATTATTATCTTGCTGTTTTAGTCCTTTTGATAGCTGGGCTTGGCATATAGTAATTATGATCTGGCAGTATATATATATGTTAAAATGGAATTGGTTACTATGGATTATATGAATGATTGTATTACTGACATTTAAAAACTCTTGTTTTATACTCGTTGGTTTTTACCTTCTTAGGAATGTGGGCATGATCACTCCCGTATTTTTGACTTGTTAGCTTAGGCACCACTTTCACTTGTTTCCATCCATCCATTTGTCTTTCCCTATTATTTGATCTTTACCCTGACTTACACCTTGACTTGTGATATGGAGGACCTCCCCACTTTTGCCTCTGTGTTGGGATAGCATCCATGTTTAATTTGTGTCTCGGCTTTGAGTTGGCAACAAAAATTACCTTTGGTGAGTTGGATTTTATACCTTGATCTCTCTAGTCGGTTGCCCCGATGTTTGATCTTGATTGTGGAAGTCCCCATAGTTGCTTGAGTTGTGTTGGCTAAAACCTGAAGCGAATTGTACTACCTTTGGAAACTATTGATATATATCTTTTGTAAAGCCCAATGAAAAGGGTTGTGAAATGAAATTGAAATAAAATGTAAATGCACCCCGGATGAAAGCTGCAATTAGTTGTGCTTTTAAGCACATGCAAAATTCCGGAGGGGTCCTAAAGGCCTAAAAAGCAATGGATAAATGTATGCTAAATCTAAAGATTGCTGGCCAATGAAATGAAATGAAAAGTCCAAATAAAGCAGTGGTTAAGTATATGCCAAATCTAAAGACTGCTGACCTTAAATGAATTTTCCTCATTGAGCCCGCGGGTTATGATATGAGATGGAGCAAGGGACAACTAATTCTAAGTGTCCCTAGAACCTCAAGTTGCGGTTAGCCGGGCACCTAGTTGACGGCGATTCTAGTAGTAGACATTTTGCCAAGGTTGAATAAGCACTTCTCTAAACAACTTACCCATTTGTGAGACACCGCCATTCCTTGTGTTTCTTTGTCCAACACATGCTTAAGTGTGTAATACCATTTCCCTGATCCAAAGTATCACAGTGTCAAGTCAGTCGAGTCATTCCCCTTTGGCCTAGCCTTTCATCCTTAGCCTTCACCCTCTGTTAGCAAATTGATAATGTCTACAAATGAGTATATTCTTGAGGTTCTCTTTGAAAGTAAATTATTAATTAACCTACTATTATCTATTAACTGCCAGTGAAATAATGCTTAATGTTTTAAAGTCTTGCTATGAAAATGATTTAAAGAGCACGTCTTAACCATTTGCACTTGCAGCAGCATGCTTCTTTAGCTTGGGTCATATTTCGATCAGTTTGACCGGTCAAACCTAGTTTGACCAAGGTCAACCTTGGGATCTGTGATGAGATGGACCACTTATATTGTATGATGTTGATCTATGGTCCTTTATATACCTTTTGATGACTCCATATGATGGGCACAGGTTTCAGATGATGATTGATGCAATTTTTTATTGATTATTATTATTTCCAGATCATCATATTTTTATTTGTCCGGATATGGCGGATGCTACAGATGATCTCACAGGTTACCATGAGGTGTATGAGTACTCATCCCTAGTGGATTTGGGTCTTCTGGATCCATTGAGACACTTATCTTTCAGTTTCAAGCACTCCCAGATATGATTGGAGCAGTTTTTCACCTGTTGACCAGTTTGGCCATGATGATGTGGCCTGTCTAGCTGATGGATTGGAGGCAAGTCGTTTCCTAGGGCGCTACAGAGGAAGGGGGTGGTCCAACCACTTGTTATTACAATATTACCCCCCCTTCCGGACATGATGGTACCGTCAGATTTTGTGCCTAGGCACCAGGCAGTGGGCTGTGGGGAGTTTGGTGGTTTTTCAGGTGGAATAAAAAGGTCAATTACGAAATCGATTTGGGCAATTGAGGCAAGGTTTTGGCATGAGGTCTTCTCAGAGGTCATCTATGGTGTATCCCACTCCTTCTAGATCAACTTGCAGCATTCAGTGGGGTCCACACAGTCACCAGGTTATGTTTTGATGCATTCTTCTCTAAGTTGAGGGGGCCAGGATTTCATCATTTGTACACTTGGACATGTCATTGAGTCATATGTTATATTATTGTGCCTTGGGGTGATGCTAGTGAAGGAAAGTAATGCCTCCTAGCCCCAACATGTGCTCCTAGTCACTTGTCCTTGTCATATTTTATGGCACACTTGTATCATTGTCACTTTTTATGTGGTGCGCACCCCCCTAGGGCATCTTTTAGCTAGTGCACACCCCCCTCATGTGAGTGATCCATGTTATATTGTACCGACCCATCTAGGCACCCCTATTGTAAAGGCATCTAGAGATTTTTGGCTCTTGGCTACCGAAATAGAAGAAATATCTTTTGAGCACATGCTTGGATCTTGAAATGGGTGTTTGGCTATGATGATTGTAAATGTTTTTTCCATTGCACTGAAGGATATTTTGTAGCTATCTTGTATCTTTTTCCACTAATCGATTTACAGGTGAAGAGGACGATTTGGGAGGAGTGCGCATTGGTGGGGAGGCTTTCCTTGCAACCTTCTGTCAAATTGTGGTTCAAACAGGGAGTGATTTTGTCTTTGTACCAATCATTCTTTATCTTTTACCTCTAGCTTGTATCTACCCTTGTTTTGTTGGCTAATTGAGCTCTGTCTCCTTGGTTTTGCAGGAAGAGAGGGGCGCACATGTGGACTTGGGCAAATCGCACTAGCAAGAGAAACTACAAATTCTTCATTTGATTTGTGGGGAAGTAATCCTCGTCATAATCGACATCCATCTCATTATCTAGGTACGCTTGAAAGGTACGTATTTTACTTCTTTAGCTTATCCATTATTTCTAGATCTTAAAACCCTCAAAGTCAAAACCCTCATTTTTATTTTTATTTTTCAGATCTATGGAGATCTAGCAATCACTTGGGCTTAATAATTAAAACCCACCTCTACATTAATCACAACATTCCCGATCTAAAGTTTGGTGGGCCTCTCCAATTTACCCCCCGATCTAAGGCACTGGGCCTCTCCAATGGAGGTCGCACTTTTGGGTAGGTGGCCATTTTTGCTAGATCCCATCTTGGGTTTTGTTAATTCCTCATCGTTTCATTAGATCCATATCATAGCAAACTCCCTAGTGCTTTTCTTCATTGATTTTCACCTTGTGGGCCCCATTTGGACCAATTGCCATATTTTAAGGGTGGACCCCACTTGGCTCTACTATTTTGGCACTAGATCTATCTAGATCTATCTAGATCTATTATTTTAACTCTATAAGTGGCATTTATCCTTCATTGGTTGAATATTTGCCCTTCCTTAAGCCTCTTTAACCAAGCCGTAACTCTTTGGGTCCACTTATCCATCCTAGATCTAGATCTAATCCTTTCTTGATCTTCTCCTTTATCACCATCACATTTCCCTAGGAGGTCTTGATTGGGTTTGCTAGCCTTCATTGGCTAAGCTAGGGTCTCCCCCTTGGTCTTGCTTAATCTTGATTTAAAGTGAAGAGTGCCTTGGTTAGCGTGACACAACTTGCATTGGGAACCATGGCATCTCTTGGGTCACCTCTTTAGTTGTCCAATGCCTCTACGATCCCAGATAGGATAACCTTTTGGGACAACTACAAGTTGTGTGATAACATTTTTTGGCACCGTTGCCGGGGAGGTAGAGGCTTACCTCCGGTGTCTGTGAGTATCCATGCGTAATTTATATCATATCGCATCCGGTCTTGTAAGCTAGATGGTTATCATTTATATTCCTAAATTATTCATAACCATCTCTTTTCACTCATCTCTCCCCGCTATTTTAATGACATATCTTTTAGTAAACAAGATCAATAGTTTATTTATTTTAACGACATATGAGTTTGATTGTCAAGGTCAAAAGGAGTATCATATCCTTACACATCATCCATTTGTGAGACGCTTTCCCTAGTGTTTGCTTGACTAATGAATGCCATAGTGTTCCTCTCTTCCCCTTTATCTTGCGTGTAATATTCCAACTGATATTCTTGTCTTGTTTATGGAGTTCTGTTGCTTGCTAGTAGTCTTTATGGCTCAATATTTGAAGTAAATATGAATGCATGTACTGAACTATGCTTACATAAATAACCCAAATAATCAGAAATGCTATAAAATAGGGATAGAAAAGATGCATGTACATACCAATAGCTTGAGTAGTAGATGCAAATCAATAAGATATAAGCATGTAGGAAATATGCCAACACTCGGTCAGATTGGGAGATGATCTCTCTCCAAGAATGCGCCCTTGTGGTAAATGCGCCCTCCAAAGATGAAGAAGTGGATAATAACTGATCCACTGATACTGGAATGCTGTCGGAAGTTGGTACTAGGGTTAAATGGCCCCTCTGATCAATATGGAGCAAGCATGCAGATCATGCATGAAGTCTGAGACCTAATGCGAGTTGCCTCATCTAGGAAAAGTTGCCCATGCAGTAGAAGACGTCCTTTGAAAGGGGGTAATGGTGATAACTTGCTGCTGGATCTGTAAGGGAAGCCCTTCTTCAGGGATTAGAGTAATAGTGGTGCTCTCGGAAGAATGAAGCTAGCATGCAGACGAAAGGACCTCTGCAGAATGAGATACGAAGATATCCGTCTTGTGCAATTCGTCCATGCAACGAAGGCGTGTTCCTTCAGTGCAATCTGTAGCTCGAATCCTGCTAAATGCTGAAGAATAATATCTGATGATAGAAGTAATGCTGAATCTGGATGATCCAACCCAGATAGTGACTAGGGCAGATAGATTTCGCTGCTGAAATACACTGAATGGTTGACTGGTGTGCCCTCAACCCTAAATGGCTCACTAAGCTCTCCAAATCAACTTCTCAAATCAATAATCATATATGTAGACCTTACTCACTCACTTTACCTTTCTTTTATAACTTTCACCTGGCATGACCTAACTTTTGCATGACTAGGTCGCTTTCTCTTCTAATTTCCAGTTGACTTGCATGCGGTGCTTCCTGTGTGCATGGAAGCTCAATAAAGATGTTTCAGTGCATGTAACAAAAAATATGGCCCACATGCCATGCATGCAAGTGGCCCCTAGTTCCTGTGGCCCTTATTTATCTACTGATGATCTAATAACCATGATTAAGATTTTCTTATGGTGTAAATGGCATCAATCCTCAGTCAATTCCTTGAATGTCAATGCCCGCTCGAACCTATGGGAATCAGATAGGTTAGTAGGATGGTCCTCGGTGCTTAAGCAAAAGAGGACATTACATTGTGTCAATTAGTCATCTTTGACTAATCCTCCACTTTACTAGCCTTGTTGACTTTGACCATCCACTTCACCCAAAAGAAGAATGATCCTTGTAATTCTCTTGATGATAGTTTAGATGGTGGCATGAATAAAACAATAATTTCATGCTAAGCATTAACTTATGGAATTTTTCTTATGTTTGAAGCTATGTGATGAGTCACATGATCACTTGTCTAATATGAGTATTGTAGCTCTAGTGCATTATCAATGTATATAATTTGAGATGTTATTTTATCCTCCTAAAAACTTTGGATGTGTCATTTCATTCATTGGACAACATAGTCCAACTTTGATCAAAGTTGATTTTTTCAACTTTTCAACTTGGTCAAAGAGGGTTTGATTTGGTCAACAGGAGCAGTTGATAGTATGTGGTCACCAAGCATCACCATTCATCATATTTTCACCTACAACATTCAATTTTGCATTTTTGGGCATAATAAGATAGGCAATTTTACTCTTATTTAATTCTGTTTTAGGGACATTACAGCAGGATTAACTTGCTGTAATTTTCTTTTTGTTGCAGAAACAGAGAGAAACTATGTCGTTCTTGGGTTTTGTGCACAAAAATCATAAACAGTCATAAAAAAACCCCACATTGAAAACACTAAAAAATAGTCTTAATTTACTGTTGTAGTTTCTGTTTTTTACATCTAATTAGCATACTCAATTCATCCAAGTTGCATTGGATTGCATTCCCAAATTCATAGTAATTTTAATGCATTTTCATTTTCAGCTCCCAAATCATCTATTAGCTCGCTGTTTTTAATATTTTATATTATAATACATAGATTTATTTTAGGACAGCAAGCTTTTATTTCGATTCAAGTGTTACTAATCGTATGTTTGATTATTTGTTGATCTCTAATGCTGCCAGGGATTTCCCCGTGGTAAGCAAGTACTAACTCAAAGTGCAGGGGGATAGTGCGTAGTGATAGTGCACTGTTTCCAGTTGCTTTGGAACCAGCCGTTTCAAGCTTTAAAATGACATATCTTTTCTGAATTACAAATGTGCTATAGCCTGTCAGGATCTAGAATGGGCCTTTTGGAGCCATATCCTTGCTAGGCAGTTCTATTGGAAGGCTGCCCTTGGAGATTTTGATTATGTTGCCCCACCATATTTTAGAGGAGTTTGGCATTGTATTAGAATAGTTTGCCTGTTTGTCATTTGGAAAAGTTGATATAGGGCTGTTTTCAACAATTATTGGTTTGATTAGAATCGGTTTGGGAGTTGATAATGGATGAGCTTTCCAACTTATAGCTGGAGCTTTTTTCATTACGAGAGATGTGAAGTATTGTGATTCTCAAGCCCAATCTATCTGAAGGACCTTTCTGTCGTCCTTTAGGTCGCTATAGTTCGGTCTTGGAACTGATATGTTAATATAAGAATCATTTTTTCAAAAAAAAAGGGTCAAATCTTGACAACTTTTGCATGGGGCCTCAAATATCAGTGTACCAAGTTAGTACAATCCGCAGCAGTACTTGCATGGGATTTTGGAAATAGTACACATTGATGTTTGCCATACACAACTCTCAAAAAATTAGAGAGTTGATGTTAACCTGAGATCTGTAGTGGGTCTAGAGTCCACTTAATTTCTCTCGGTCTATACATGACCAATTGTCGATTCCATGGTTGGGCTTGACAAACTTTACTTTTTAAAGTTGTAAATACAGTGTCTGACTTAAAAGGTTATGCAATTGACCATCATAGACTCCCCTTGTTACTATTTGGTTCTTAGAATTCTTTGGAAAGCAGTAATTTGAGTTAAATTTTAAACCCCCTTTTCAATCCAGAATCTGCTATTCTATTAGTAGAAATAAGACTCTTGGCCAATCTGGGGTGATGCAAGTCATCATGAACCTCCTTATGAAACCCACTAAAGAATTGTATGGTTACAATTCCTTGGTGAGTGTTACCGTTCAAACTAGCAGGCTAGGCTCGCAAGTGAAAGGCAATCACATAAGAAACTTGGACTGTTGTCACCTTTGTCCTATCTCCTAACTTCTTTGAGATCCAATGTTGTACCAAGGGGAGAGCCCTTTAATGTACCTGCCAAGTAGATGCCAAATTCCTTCCAAACACCTTTAAGCATAGATTAGTGCCTCTATTGGAGTCAAACACAGAGTAATAGAGAGAGTTAGGATGGTGCTTGTATAGTAGTTTTGGCAGTTTTGCAGGTCTGTTTAGGGTTAAAAAAGATAGATCGATGATTTCATGCCCGACATTTTAGGGCTGAAAGTTTAGGGCCGCGAGAATTTAGGGTCACAAGAATTTAGGGCTAAAATTTTGGGGCAAAAATTTTGGGGTCGCGAGAATTTAGGGCCTAGATTTTGGGGTTGGGAGCAAGGTTACTTGGGAGCGGGAGCGAGAAGCGAAATTTTCAAAAGCTTCCGGTTAGGAAGCGTTCCGGAAGCGTTTTTTATATAATATATATTTTTTATATATTTTGATGCATATATGTCAACAAATGCAAGTAGAAGTTCATCAATCATCAGATAACATCATATAACATCATTAATCATTGAAAAGTATAAAATAAACAATAATACCATATAACATCATTCATCAATCATCATTCATTAATCATTTACTAGTGAATTCATGATTTCATCAACCATAGGTCCAATATCCATGATTCCATAAGTTATAACATCAAGATTCAACCTTAAAGCTTCAAATTCAAAGGTAGGTTCAACATAAAACTTCAAACTTGAAATGCCATGTAATGTTTACAAAATATATGATAATAAATATAAAAGAGTCAATAGTGCCGAAACTTGAAAGTACTGTAAACAAGAAAATACAAGAAAAGTAGATTTTATGGAATCATGGATGTTTCCTCTTGCCACGAGAAATTTCCATTTTCTTTTCTCGTGCTCTCTGAACAATGGGAGTGGGATTATCATCCCCAGTAGCCACCACTGCTGAGCCACGTCCAAGACTCGATCCTGCACGACCCCCCCTCACTGATGCAGATGGAGGTCGTGAACCTCTAGGCAAAGATGGTGCATCTGGAAACGAGGAAGAAGATGGCAGCGCCCTTGGTAGTGGTACTGCATATGTGTCATCCTCATCGCCCAAAAGCTCTTCCTCCAAGCGCTCCAAAGCTATGGCTCCATCCTCCAAGTTATGCTCCTCCGGATTGTTGTCCCAAGTGACATATGATCTATCAGTTTTGGCACGCTCACAATAATGAGTCAACAACCTCAAGTTGTAATGTACATAAACCAAGCTTTCTGCTCGGTTTTCATTTAATCGATTTCTTTTCACTGAGTGGATGAAGCTATAGGTGCTCCAACACCTTTCTGTAGAGGAACTGTTAACCACCTGTGAAAGCACTCTAACAGCCAATCTATACAAGCGTTGGCATGTTGAGCCATACATGTTCCACCATTCGATAGGAGGCGCCCTATCTCGATCTCTGATTGCATGCAAAGTACCAAATGGACCAACTTCACTGAGGTATTTGCTTAATTCACTGCGCAATATGTCACATTCCTCTAAATCAGGGACCAACTTGTCTATAGCAGTCATGTACGCAAGATGTACCTCTGGATCTGTGTGGGGCTTTCTCCTAACCCCACCCCCAGGTGTTGGTTTGGCCAACCAAGATGGAGAATAATATTTTGGTGTTAATACATACGCTAAGGCATGCAGTGGAACGTTGAGATGTTCCCACCTTTTGACCACATGTTCATGAATATGGTCATACAAGATGGGATCTTTCTGTTCAACAATATCTTTAATTTGACCCAGCATGCTATCCATCTGCTCATACACCTCCCCAATCACCGGCTTATCTGTATCTGCAAACCGAATCATGTTATATATGGGCTTTGTGAACTGCAAAACATACTTGACACTTGCCCAAAATCCCGCATCAAGAACTGTTTCTTCCACCTCCTGAAAATCAAGCCTTTCAGATGCGGATGTACACCTATCTTTCAAGACCTGCCATGACTCACTTGATACCATGCTAGCTAATGCCTCTCTTACCTTCAAAAGGCGCCTGAAAGTGAGGTAGTAGCTAGCAAATCTAGTCTTTGCTATCTTCAATAGCTCCAACTTTGAGTGACTGTGGAAAATGCCATGGGCATTGCTATGGTTGGTTATAAATCTTATCATCTTCTTGCCCTTTTTGTACAATTCACCAATCCATTTGTATTGATTTTCCTTCAACTTAATGATGTCGTGCATCAAAAGGTTCATTGTGTGAACCAAACACCCAGACCAAAATATGTTGGGGTATTTATCTTCAATGATTGCTCCCGCTGCCTTACAATTAGCAGCATTGTCGGTTATGACTTGGATGACATTGTATGGACCAATAGATTCAATGGTTTTGAGTAGGAGTTCTGCAATGTTTATGCCAGTCTTGAATTTATCTGAGTAGTCATGGGCTGAAAGGAAGACTGCACCAGTAGCAGACACACCAAGAACATTTATCAATGGCTTGCCTTTTACATTTGTCCATCCATCTGATACAATTGATACCCCATACTCATTCCAAGCATTTGTGAATTGCCCCAAAGCATTTTGGATCTTGCCTCTTTTCTTGTCAAGCCCCACAGTTCTAGCTTTGTCATACCCTGGGCTCTTGTATCCTGCTGGAGCAGTGCGAATGGCATCTACCATTTCATGCCAATAGGGTGAGCGAAGGACATTGAACGGTATGCCACATAGAGAAACCGGAACACTCTTGCATCCACGTCATCCCTACCGTTGGTGTCAAGGAAATCTGATATTGTCCTGCGTGACCCAAGGGGTGAGAATCCACTACCTTGGGTGGATGGGCCTCTAGCTATCGGTGAGTTCATTGAGGGGTCATGGTCAACCCTTGCTTTTGATTTGTTTTGTGCTTCAAATTCTTCCTTCTTATACATGGCTCTTTGTGTTGATGGCACACTTTTGCAAACACAAACTCCTACAGTTTTGTTTTCATCACATGGCATGTTCCCACATAGATGTCTTCTCAGACGGGTATATGAACCCGTGTAAGTCTTTTTACAATGGGGGCAACCAAATTTGGCGGTTCCACCCCCCTTGCTTCCTCCCTGCTTGGTGACATATTTCCATAAGGGTGTTGTGTCTTCCTTGGTTTTCATTTGGTTTCCCTCCTCCTCCTCCTCCTCCTCCTCCTCTTCCCCTCCCTCCTCCTCTCCACGGTATGTGCCACTACCCACTTCTTCATCATCAACCTCTCCCTCATTCCTCCTTCGGTTTTCAATGAACATCATCAAAACAACAAATGGAACCAACAAAAGAAACCATAAACCCATCATCATGTTTGTTGGACTTGGAAGTTGGAAGTGGAACTAGAGTTTAACCTGTTGCCCTGCAATAGAAATGATGGAGAAAGCATGGGAAAGAGTAGGAGAGGAACATTTACAATGACATTCTAGATTGTAGTCAAATTTCAAGCTTAAAAAATTCAAGTCTCAACCATCAAAACTTCAAGTTCAAACTTCAAACACAAAGCAAATCAACAAGAAAGGGTTTAGAGCCTACCTATTTGGATGTCCAAGACTCCAATGGTAGTGAGTGTGCCAACTTGCCAAGGCTCCAAGCATCCAAGATTCCAACCTTCTTCAATCTCCAATGGCACCTTCTCCTCTTTCTCTTCTTCTCTTCTCTTCTCCTCTCCTCTACTCTCTTCTCTTCTCTTCTCAAACAAAGTGACAAAATGGAGTGTGGAGGAGGGCTTTATACCTCAAAGCCGTATTCCCCCCTCCAAAACCCCAAGCGTGGACCCCACGAGCTCCAACTCACCATGAAAATCGCGGTTTTTGGCGAATCGTCCGAGGAAGCTACGGGAATCGATTTCGGAAGCGACCGAAGCGTTTTTTTTCGCCGGAATCGATGGGGGAAGCGAATAGGAAGCAAAGAGGAATCGATCCGGAAGCGACGCTTTGGATCGATTCCTGCACGCTCTCATACAGTGGCAGGGAGCGAAAATTTGAACCTTGAAGCACGCTTCTCAAAAACGATTCCGCCCGGAAGCGAAAGCGAATCGCGCTTCCGCCTAGCTTCCGCCGGAAGCTAGCTTCCGGAGCGGGGGCGAGAGGGGGGAGAGCGCTTCCCCGTAACTTAGGTTGGGAGAATTTAGGGTCAAGATTTCAAGGCCGTGAAAATTTAGGGCCGAGGTTTTAGAGTCGAGATTTTAGGGCCACGAGAATTTAGGGCTGAAATTTTGGGGTCATGAGAATTTAAAGCCACGAGAATTTAGGGGCGAGATTTTAGGGCCACGAGAATTTAAGGCCGAAATTTTGGGGTCACGAGAATTTAGGGTCACGAGAATTTAGGGGCGAGATTTTAGGGCCACGAGAATTTAGGGGTGAGATTTTAGGGCCGAAATTTTAGGAATGCCAAAAAATGAAGATTTTTTTTTTTTTTATTTTTTTTATTGTTTTTGTTATAAAATTGCAGACCTAATTCTAACCCTAATTCTACCATGAAAATGCAAGTTTAACCTAACAATAATATTTACAATTTCTCTTTTTTTAACAATGGGAACAAAAACCTTGCAAGGGTATATCCAACAGCCCGCAAGCTAGACACACCAATAACTTGTGACTCAGCAGGGGCCGAGACGTCTCGAAACCCACCGGAGTGAGCCTCTATCCCAGGGGTTGCCTACCCCTCGAGCTTTGTCACAACAGGCCAATGAGCAACCCTATCCCCCGCCGGTTTTGAACCTGTGACCTCCACGAAGATAACACATGTTTTTAACCATTAGGCCCACTCAGGGGCTCTATATTTACAAAAATTCAAACTAGGGTTTGATGTAGAGAAAAATGACAAACTTAAGGTTTTAATGGATGTTACCCCAAACCCTAGCCTTAGAGGAAGGTGACAAGCCTTCTTCTTGGAGGTAATTCTCCTTGCTACTAGGTTAGGGCTTCTTGAAACAACCTCTAGGGTTGGTTTCAAGATCTAAACTAGGGCAAAGTTGGAGCTACAAGGTCAAACTTTGTAAAAACCTCCTCTTGGGAGCGTTTTTATTATGCAATGAGGATAGAATAGCAGGCAAAAGCCTTATTCAAAGAGAATGTATCCTTAGGGCTACCATTCAATCATTTAAGATGCAAAATTGACCTACCATTCATCAAACAAACCTTAAAAATGTAAAAGACTTACTTGATCATGAGTTATTCCAACCATTCTAGCATCCATTGCATGAGTTATTCCAACCATTGTAGCATCCACAAAGCATTAGCAAGACAAATAAAACATCCAACTTCATCCAAGAGCAAGAGGAATCACCCCTCCTAGAGGTGCACATCACTTCATAAGGCTCTTCTAGAGTAAAAGAGTAGCATAATGAATTTTATTCCATAAGTTGTGTTGTTCAAATGAAGTGAGGAGAAGTTTATTTATAACTTCTAACACTCATTTTACAAAAATATCCAGGCCGACATGCCTTTTAAAATGTCTATTTGAAATTATAAAATGTCAACTTAAAATTATAACAAAAATAATATAAAATAATCAAATCTGTGGGTAACTTGGGGCATTTTTCGTAGAGTTTACCCAAAAATGACTAAAATAGCTAAAAATGAGCAAAACACTCCGAACAAAACGCTGGAGTGGCTAGAGGGGGACGTCAAGCCCCATCTAACCTCGGAAGTAGTGAAAATCTCTCAATGCCTCCCCTAATCAATTATTGTAGGCTTGGAAGAAGGATGACATCATCATCAAAAGACAACCAAGGAGAGAGGACGTTGCAGTACTGGAGTGTTAGATTTCATACATTCATAGCATAATAATTCAAATGCATAACCAAGATCACTAGAAGAAAGACAAAGCACAAAACAATAACACAGAGTTTATCCTGGGAAACCCAAACGGGAGAAAACCCAACAACCTTCGTATAGAGATGATAATCCCGAGATCAGAGTAAAATCATAAGAGAGAAAAGATGAAAGTGTCTTCCAAAAGTAGAAACCCCAAGACAGTCTTCTTCTCCTCCAGCAGATCCGAACTTCTCTCTCTCAAGTAATGCGAACTTGAGTTGAGTGGATGAGTGAATAATGAGGTGAGCTCACCTCTTATTTATACAAGTGTGAAACTGATTTTACCCTAGGTGAGCCGACTTCTCTATTTGACTGGGCCGACTTCATTTGGGGGGCAAATAATAATTTAATTTTAATCTTTTACTTTGCTTCTTTTCTCCCCAAGGTTTACACTGATTCTTTCAAGGGTTCACATGGTCATTGACATCAAGTTCATCTCCCTTAGGAGGTACAATCAAATACAATAGAAATACAATAAATAATATCTTTTGAAGTTGCACAAAATCCAACACTCCCTCTTAATGAGGAAGGTATTCTTCGGTCTTCATCAGCATCACGGTCATTTGGGTTTCATCTTGTATATCTATACTGTCTCCATCATCTCTATACATATTGAAGGTTGTCCACACAGTCTCAGTCCTTCGAGAAGTGTCATCATACATCATCTTCACCAGTCCTTCGGTGAGTCCAGGAGAATCACTCAATCCTGGATATTTGAGATATTAGCTATACCATCTCTGCTATACCATTTGCTACCTGTCTGTCTCATTTGTTGATGGGATTTCTCCCATACTTGGCTGAGATCCCAGACGAGCAAATGTGCATGACCATCTACTACCTGTTCGGCTCATCTGTCGATGGGGTCCTCCCATACCTGACTGAGAACCTGAACGAGTAGAGGTACTAGTGCAATCACACATCCAACTACTGACTGTGTGACTCATCTGCCGATGGGAGTTCTCCCATACCTGGCTGAGTACCTGGAGTGTAGAGGCACCAATGTGAACCCGACCATCCACTACCTATCCAACTCATTTGCCGATGGGATTTCTCCCATACTTGGCTGGGTACTTGGACGAGTGGAGGCACCAGGGTGAACTCGACCATCTACTGCCTGTCCAACTCATCTACCGATGGGATTTCTCCCATACCTGAATGAGTAGAGGCACCGGGGTGAAAGCAGGGAAAGCATCTCGATGTCATCTTTCCCTCTCAAGGAGGGACACGTTCTCTTCTACTCCAAGTCTTCTGCGAAAGTATTCGAACTTCATCCTGGGAAGAGCCTTGGTGAAAACATCTGCAGTCTGGTCATCTGTCAGCACGTACTGTAACTCGACCGCAACTTTCTGCACCATATCACGTATGAAGTGATATTGAATCTCTATATGCTTCGACCTGTCGTGAAATACAGAATTCACTGACATCTGCACACAACTCTGGTTGTCACAGTGAATCATGGTTGGCTCTATAATTTGGCCAAACAATCCTGCCAGGAGTTTACGAAGCCAAACTGCTTCTCGAGCTGTTGTACTAGCAGCTATGTACTTAGCCTCTGCAGTATTGAGTGCTACCGAGTTCTGCTTCCTACTGCACCAGGAAATAACTGCAAAACCCAAACTGAAGCAACATCCGGAAGTATTCTTCCTATCTGCAACGCATCCGGCCCAATCTGAGTCTGTAAACCCTCGCAATCTCAGGTCACAATCTGAAGCATATTTCAATCCATATCCCACAGTGCCACGTAAGTATCTGAGCACATGTTTTGCAGCAATCCAGTGAATTTGCCTCGGTTCGCACATGAACTGATTGAGGGCATTCACAGCAAAACATATATTTGGTCTGGTGTTGGTCAGATACATCAATGACCCAATCAATTAGCGATACATGGTGGGATCAATCAAATCTGAGTTTGAAGCAGAATCTCTTAGCTTCTTCCAATTTGCATCCATCGGAGTGGCCATGGACTTGCAGTCCAACATTCTGAATCTCTTCAATATATCTATGGTGTACTTTCCTTGGCCTAGGAAAATCTCTTTCTGCCTCTGCCATACTTCTAATCCCAAGAAGTAATGCATCAATCCAAGATCCTTCATTTCAAACTCAGAGAAACAAGTCATCAAGATCCTTCTTACACCATACAATAAGTTTCTCATTTCCTGTGAGAAACAAGTCATCAACATATAGTACCAAGATCAGTGGCTCATCATCTACAACTTTGTAGTAAAGGTTGGGGTCTGCATCACTCTTGGTAAATCCCAAGCTCACCAGGAATCCGTCTATCGGTCCATACCAAGCACGGGGTGCTTGCTTGAGTCCATACAATGCCTTTTTCAATATGCATACATGAGACTCCTTTCCTTGGACAATAAACCCATTTGGCTGCTCGATGTAAACTTCTTCCTCAATAACACCATTGAGAAAGGATGTATTCACATCCATCTGATGCAACTTCCATCCCATAGCTGAAGCAATAGCAATGATCGATCTGATGGAAGTATATCGAGCCATAGGAGAAAATGTCTCATCATAGTCGACTCCCTCTTTCTGAGATAATCCTCTAGCAACAAATCTGACCTTGTATTTTTCAACACTTCCATCTGCTCCATGCTTGATCTTGTATAGCCATTTAGAAGTCACTACTGCCTTCTCCTTAGGTCTCGGCACAACCTCCCACACATCATTCTTCATGATGGATTGATATTCTTCCATCATGGCATCCTTCCAAACTTGGTGTTTGGATGCTTCTTCGTAAGTGGTTGTTTCTAAATCAATAATGTTGCTCATCAGTGCCACATGACTAGAGAACATCTGAGGTCTTTTGCTTTTTCTGGAAGCACCATGTGGAGCTTCATGCCCCTCTGCATCCTGCAGTGTTTGTTGTGCCCATCTAGGTCTTTTTCGACTTGCAACATCTCTGGGGATATCAATTGGATCTATGGGATCGATAGGTTCATCATTTTCTGCTAACTCCCTCTAAACTGGAGGGGGAGATGATCTTCATCTCCTTTGGTTCTAGCATTTCTTCATCATCGATCTCCATGTCCGGTCCTCTGCCTTTCCTGACAGCCATCTCTTCTTCAAAGGTCACATCCCTACTGACTTCAAGCTGTCTGGATCCTGGGATGTAGATTCTATAAGCCTTTGTAGACTCACTATATCCCACAAAGGTTCCCTTCTTGCCTAAAGGTTCTAGCTTTGATCTTTTCTCCTTGGGCACATGTATATATACTGGACAACCAAATATCCGGAGATGGCCTACTTCTGGTTTCACTCCTATGAAAGCTTCTTCTAGAGTCATATTCTTCAATATCTCGTGTGGACATCTATTTTGTATATATATAGCTGTTTTGGATATTTCTATCCACAAGAACATTTGAAGATTTTGGTCATGTATCATGGCTTTGGCTGCTTCCACAATTGTTCTATTCTTTCTATCCACAACCCCATTTTGTTGAGGGTTGTAGGGAATTGTGAGCTCCCTCTTAATTTCTGCTTCCTTGCAGAAATCATTAAATTCTGTAGAGGTGTATTCTCCACCATTATCGGATCTCAAAATCTTGATCCTCTTCCCAGACAGATTTTCGACTTGTGCTTTAAATTCTTTGAACTTGCTGAGAACTTCTTCAGATTCCTTAGACTTGAGAAAGTATATCCAAGTCTTTCGTGAATAATCATCAATGAATGTTATATAGTAATGATATCTACCCAATGAAGCAACTCTCATGGGTCTGCACAAGTCAGAGTGTACTAGATCCAAAATCCCTTTGGATCTACTCTCACTATCTGGAAAAGATCTCTTGGCATTCTTGCCAAGTGCACATCCTCTACATGTCCCATCATGGTCTGCCTGGAGCCCTGGTAAACCTGTCACTATATTCTTTAGTGCTGGGAGAGCTCGATAGTATGAGCTAGTTTTCTGTGCCATAATTCGCCCATACATGCAGCATCGTGTACTAGGGCTTGGACTGGTGGAGTGTTCAGTTGATACAAGCTCTCCTCTCTTATACCAATAACTTTGGCTATGTTCATGCTTGAGTTCTTGTGCCAAGCAAGGACTTTCCCTTTTGAGAAAGCTACTTTATATCCCTTGTCCTCCAAGCCTGAGATGGAGACAAGGTTTCTTTTCATTCCAGGTACATAGAGCACATCACTTAGGCGCAATGTATCATTGGATTCTAGTGGCTCCAGATCCCTTCACAGTGTAGTTTGCATCATCTCCAAGTACAACACGGAGATGTGAATCTTTCTCAACTAATTCTGAAAGATTTTCTTTATAACCTGTCATGTGTTTAGAAGCACCACTATCTATGAGCCAAGTGTCACTAGTGGTGGGAATAGTACCTGATAAAGCTGACATGAATAGAAATTTTGAATGATCTTCATTCTTGTGCTTCTTGTGATGATGATCTTCTACATCAACAATGGATGATCTTCTTCTATCTTCAACCTTCATCCCAATCATCTTGACTGCAGATCTCGTTCATAAACCCTAGCAGGAGCTAGGTCAAAAATGAAAGTTTGAATTTTGAAAAACCGATTCCACAGGTAGATGCGCCTTAGAAAAGCGAGTTGAGTTGAGGTAGGGCTGATCCAAATCTGTGGAGAGAAGTAGGTTAAAACTGAAACCCTAATTTTTGCTGCAGCGGTAGAATTAGGTCAAAAACTGAAAATTCTCGGAATTGAATTCCGTCTTCACCAAAAGATGCGCCTCCCTAAAATCAAAATTCCCAAGGCTCTTTTTCTCCAAAATGTTGGGTGAAGACTTCATGAGGTGAAACCCTAGTTCCGACAATGGCTTCTTCTAGAACTGCTCTGATACCATGTTAGATTTCATACATTCATAGCATAATAATTCAAATGCATAACCAAGATCACTAGAAGAAAGACAAAGCACAAAACAATAACATAGAGTTTATCCTGGGAAACCCAAACGGGAGAAAACCCAGCAACCTTCGTATAGAGATGATAATCTCGAGATCAGAGTACAATCATAAAAGAGAAAAGATGAAAATGTCTTCCAAAAGTAGAAACCCCAAGACAATCTTCTTCTCCTCTAGTAGATGCGGACTTCTCTCTCAAGTAATGCGAACTTGAGTTGAGTGGATGAGTGAATAATGAGGTGAGCTCACCTCTTATTTATACAAGTGTAAAACTGACTTTTACCGTAGGTGAGCCGAATTCTCTATTTGACTGGGCCGACTTCACTCGAGGGGCAAATAATAATTTAATTTTAATCTTTTACTTTGCTTCTTTTCTCCCCAAGGTTTACATTGATTCTTTCAATGGTTTACATGGTCATTTACATCAAGTTCATCTCCCATAGGAGGTACAATCAAATACAATAGAAATACAATAAATAATATCTTCCGAAGTTGCACAAAATCCAACATGGAGGACCAGGAGGGTGTGGAAGGTGACTTGGAGGAGAGACATAAACCTCAGTGCTGAAAGAAGTGCCACCGGAATGATAAAACAAGGTGGGTTCCATGTGATCCAGTGACCCACCCCTAGAAGCCTTGGACACCAACCTCAGGGCTTCAAGCCCTTTCATGAGATAGTCAACAATGCCACTAAGCCATAGTACTCCCAGGAGAGGGACCAAAGGATCTAGCCATAACCTCCACTCAGAAAATGCTGGATAACACCCCTCCTGGTCAAGAAAAAAAAATGACTCTCTCACTGGGGCACATCTGAAGGTGCGTTAGTACTGGTATCACGTAACAGTGAGCAATCTCATGAGTTCTTTTTGACCATCTTGAAGTTCGTAGTAAGACTTGTGGAATTTCTAATAACTTGGCTTGATGCGTAGCTTTGCTCCTGAATCCAAAAAATGCGCTTTTGGTCTTCTACTGTATATGTCCAAAGATCCACCATTAACAATTTGAACTCTAAGCTATTTTGCAGCAGTATTTACTTGCAATTTTGTTTCCGCTTTCAATTTCAGTTTACAGTATATTATGTGGTAACCAGGCTTCTTGCAATAATAACAAATTCCTCTCTGCCTTCTCTAAGCAATGATAATTACATGGGACTCTTTGTTGGAATGTTATTCTAATATTCTTTTTCTTCTGAGTAGTGATTTTCCTCCTTGTGTAAAAAGCAATGTTTTTTCCCCCCTCTTTAACCATTGTCTTTACTTATTATTTCCTCTGGAAAAGGTAACCGTCTTGCTGCCCTGTTGAAGTGTAGCTCTGATCCACTTCAAGTGAACTAAAAACCTACCTGAAGGCTGTGTGCCCCTTTTCGACCTAAACAAATGGTTTTGATCTGTAGACAATCAACAGTATCACAAAAATGGTTGCAATTCACAGATACAATCCTCTTCACAACATCGTATTTGGTTGGTTTCACAACCAAAGCCACTCTGTTTTCCTTGATTCATCTTTCAATTTTACATGTATTTCACTAACTTACATTCAGCCCATTGACACTTTGATGTGAATTGCAACTTTGCAAGTACTCGGCTTAAATGCAACAAACACTTATCCTTCAAATTGTAAAACAAGATACATTAGTGATTGAAGATACATTAGTGATTGATTGTAAAGCAAGATATAATTGTGAAAGAAAGGGTGTTTATTTTACACGACAAGAACGCTTGAAGTCAAATCAATGTATTAAACCAGTCATTGCATTGTCTTGTTATCTTTGTTCCATAATGCCAAGGTTCTAATAATATATCATTTCACTTTGTAGGTACAATATCTGGAGAAACTACTTCATGTAATATCCTTTTCCTTGCAATTTATCTTTTTCCATCTGTTACTTATTTTTATCAATGTGTACTTCAACATGCTACACTTATTTTTCCCTATATTAAAGTTTTTCTGACATAAAACATGCATGTATATAGCTTGCTATGTGCATGTTGTAAGGACAGGAGTCCCTAAAAAAAGCATGCATGCCAACCCTACACTCCTCAAGATTCCTTTTGCAATATTAATACTTGGAACAGCCGCCCTTGGTGGTTTTAATGCTACAAGGTAAGTTTTCAAATCATGGACAAATATGGTCATCCATTGCTTGGTATTTGAAAATGGTCCATGATGTTATATACTTATTGTCTAAGGAAGCCTTTTACTTAGTAATGTTATTTCTATAATTATAGGGACTTTATTTTTAATTTTCATTTTTTATTTAATGCTACAAGGTAAGTTTTCAAATCATGGACAAATATGGTCATCCATTGCTTGGTATATGAAAATGGTCCATGATGATATATACTTATTGTCTAAGGAAACCTTTTACTTAGTAATGTTATTTCTATAATTATAGGGACTTTATTTTTAATTTTCATTTTTGATAGGGCTTATCGAGAGCAAAGGCGAACATATCCGTCCCATAATCCTTTTCTTCCTTGAGGGACAGATTGAAAGCAAGGCAGCACTGTATGCAAGATTCGGATTGGACCTTCAACGCATGTTATAATGCAATGAATACTTAGACTAATCTCATACATCTTCTTGATAAAGGAAAGACTAAAGCTTTCTTGATTTGTTCCAAAGTCTCATAGTTAGCTTTATCTTTTCAGGAGATTTACCGAACTTCTATTTATTGTCCTCATATTAGGGACGACATTCATTGCAATTGAGCTACCTTCCCCTCTTTCTTCACGAAATTAAAATCTTGTCATACTTACAAATGGGACCTGCTCAAGTGTGTATTATATGCAGCTATATAACGTGTTGTACAATCATAATTATAAGGAGATGGTGACATAGTCACTATGCTCTTAGCTTGGAAATTCTATTTCTGTCAAATACTGTTGTTGTATTGACCTATTATTATTACTATTTATTCTTTAATTAAATTTTATTGACCTTATCAATGACTTTTTACCCTTTTTACTCTCTATATCATCCATATATATAATCCATTGTTTACATTGTACTTATAAAATAATTTTAAAATCTTAGTTTTGACTAATTATTATCATTCTCCAAGGTATAGAAGCACATCGTCAAACATTAAGGGAATAACTAGATGCATGTTTCTAAGTTTCATCCCCAGCTTGTAGGAGGTTGATAGATAATCTAGCTTCGTTGGAAATCTATAAATTTTGACTTGTTATTATCATTCTCCAAGATATACAAGCACAACGTCAAACATTAAGGATGTTTACAAGGTATGCTCTTGTTCATCCCCAGCTTGTATGGGGCTGGTAGTTAATCTACCTTTTTTGTAATTGTAATTCTATTAACGGTGGCAAGTGATTAAATGGATTTTAATTTTAAGAAAAAACTAACTTTTGTTTTTTAATTTAAATTTTAAAATCATGAAAAAAAAGATATTATACATCTCATGTAACAAGGGATTATTGTTACTATATAAATGACAAACTATAATTCTGTTTCTTTATGTTTTCAAAAGGTTTTCAAACAGCTAGCGAAACACACATATGACCCTTATTTATTCTTAATGCTATAGAAGGAGTTGATAAAGAAAGAAAGTACCATATTGATGTTAGGTGCTAAAGAGCGCCATATTGATGTTAGGGTTATTTTTACGGTACTGGTTTATTTAACTTTGTATAATTAAGATGATGCAAAATATGTTTCTACTTTTTACATTTTTCAAGGTGTATTTTCTTTTAACTATAAAATAATTTCTTTTAAATATTATACATGTTTATAAAATAATTTGTTATAAATATTACACATGTTTATAATGGTAATAATATTAATTTCCTACTCAATGATGTAGGTTTAATTGGAATAATGACGTCTCCTTAAGCATTAACTAAACCTAATTTTCTAAATAATAATTGAAATTTGAAAATAATATATTTGTTTTAGATGTATTATTTTTGTTGCATTAAGTGTTGAACATTTGTTGTATTTGTTGTACTAATTTTAGTTAAGTAGGGTATAATTTAATGGGTTAGGGTTTTGGATGCTATAATATTGTAGTGTAAACATAAAATATAATACGATGAGATAGAGTGGAGAAACTCTATAGTAGATTGTTTTTTTTGGTTTTGGGTTTTCGAGGTAAATCTCTGTTGTGTATGTGAGCCATTGATTCTTGTGTTTTAAATTTTGTTTAGTATTGTTTTTCTTACACAAGTTTATCAAACTCTTCATTTGATATTAGAGTGAAGTTATTGGCTTCAAGGGGATGCCTTTGTTACTAGGGTTTATCTCATTCTATGAGTAAGGGTATTTTGGGTCCATGTTAAACTTGTGTTGGAGTGGGAGCTTTGCACAATGAATCTTTTGCTGAGAAAATGCCGAGCTTTCAAGAATAGAAATAAATAAGTTTAATGGTCAAAATTTTGAGTTATGGAAGTTGAAGATGGAGGATCTTCTTGTAGACAAGAACGATGGATTGTTGTGGAACCAAGTACAAATCCCACTAGTATGTTGAAAGAAGATTGAGAAAAGCTAGAAAGAAAAGCGAGAAGCATGATTCAACTTTGCATCTTAGATTCAATGTTGTTGAATGTCTTTGGAGAAGACAATGCAAAGAAGTCGTGGCATAAGCTAGAGAATTTGTATCAATCAAAGACCATGGTAAACACGTTATTTATTTGAAAGAAGTTGTATCATCTTAAGATAGGGGATAGTGACTTCCTATTAGATCATATAAATGCCTTGAAAACTTCAGAAAGTCAACTTGCCTTTGTTGATATTAAGATGGAGGAAGAGGATAAGTGTATTATCTTGTGTTTTTTGCTAGACTCTTGGGATAGTATGGGTGTATTAACTGATATTGCCACTCAATCCACATTAAAGTATGAGGATGTAGTTGTATTCTGTGATTAGAGGAACTGAAGAGAAAATCCATGGAGGATGTGATCAAGGATGATTTATTTGTGAGGTTGCTCCCAAGAGAGGAAAACCAAATCTTCTAGGGGCATATCTATGTCAAGAGGTAGATTTAAAACTCTAGGAAAATTTGTAAATAAATGATGGAAATGTGGTAAAGTTAGGCATTATAAGAAAGATTGTAGATCTGAGAATTTTGATAATGGTAAGGGATTTGATGATGCCCCTTCTACAAAAAAGAAAAGCTCCACAAAATAAGGCTGTGGTATTTACTTGGCATATAATATAGGTACACATGCAAATCACGATGTATGGCTGATCAACTCAGGTGCTTCATTTTATATGACTCCTCGTAGGGAGTGGTTTTGTGATTATGAAAGTACAATGAAGGTGTTTTCTTAAGAGACGACTTGACAATCAAAATTATAGCATATGGAAGGGTCAAGTTGCTACTGAAAGATGGAAGGATTAAAACTCTTCTTGGGGTTTTGCACATTCCAAATCTGGCTAGAAACTTCATATCTATTAGTAAGATGGATGCCACAAGAGTGCATGCTGTATTTGAAAAGGAAACATGCAAGATGGTTCAAGCAATGGTGTTGATGTTGAGAGTTCGAATTAGAACTGTATGGATTGTTGTGAATCACTTTTACTAATGGGTGTAATAGTCCTGTTGCTCTCGAAGATAGCAATGCAAAAGACATGGTCTCTATTGTCTCTTTAGAGAAGATAATGCTATGGCATTGAAGATTGGGACATATAAGAGAGAAGGGCCTTCGAGCATTACATTGTAAATGTATGTATGGTTGCTCATTAGATTTTGATTTCTTGAACATTGTATATATGGTAAAGACAATAGAGTCAGATTCCCATTTGGTGCAACAAGAGCAAAAATAATCTTGGAGTTAATGCACAATGATGCGTTTGGATATGTTCTTGTTCCATCATTAGGTAAATTTGTGCGTTATGTTACATTTATTGACGATTTCCCAAGGAAAATGAGTCTATTTCCTCCATAAAAAAGCTGAGTTTTTTGATAAATGTAAAGAGTTTAAATCTTGTAGGAAATCAAACATAGAAGAAAATAAGCGTGTTGAAGACAGATAATGGTGGAGAGTTTTACATAAATGACTTTAAGGAGTTTTTGTAAAAAAGTGCGGAATAACAAGGCAAAAGACTACTCCATTCACACCTCGATGGAATTGAGTTGCAGAAAGGATAACATGATGTTGATGGAGAAGGAAAGGAGCATGCTTAGTGGTGTAGGGTTATCATAAGAATTCTAGAGAGATAGTGGATATTGCATGTTACTTGGTATTTTGATCACCTACATCAACATTGGTTGACAAAACTCCACACGAGACATGGATTGGTAAGAAAACCCTTCTCTTAAACATCTCATTTTTTTGGGTTGTGATGCGTATGTGCATGTTCGAATTGAAACCCTTCTCTTAAGCATCTCAATTTTTTTGGTTGTGATGCATATGTACATGTTCGAAATGAAAATAGGATTAAGTTGGATAAGAAAGCTAAAAAATGTATCTTTATTGGTTATAAATAAGGTATAAAAGGTTATAAACTTTGGAACCTAGTAGGTAAGAAGATTGTTTACAGTTGAGATGTTGTATTTAGAGAGGCTAAAGTTCCTCTCAAAGAAGAATTCTATCCAAAGGAAGAAGAACCAGAGACAATAGAGTTTTAGTTTTAAGGGTGAAGAATTTGACTCTATTAAGAATATGAACCAAAAGAATAAGAATCTAAAGTTCTAGCCTTGAGGAGACCAGTTCGTGAAAGAAGGCAACCAAAAAGGTATACCCCACTTGCTTCGCACTCTAATTTTGCTCCATCTATTACTAGTGACAATCCTAGCACTGTTAGGGAGACAATGGATCTAAAAGATAATAAACTTTGGCAGAAGGCAATGGGTGAAGAAATGGATGCCTTGGATGAAAATGAGAGTTGGGATTTAGTTGAGTTGTTTCCTGGAAGAAAACCTATTGGTAACAAATGGGTATTTAAAGAAAAGTTGAATGCATAAGGTAAGGTGGAGAAGCACAACTCTCACCTAGTAGCTAAGAGGTATTCCTAGGTGGAGGGGAATTGATTGTGGTGTTTTTTTTTCCTATTGCCAAATTAACTTGTATTGAATTTATTTTGTCTATTGTTGATGCTTTGGATATTGAAGTACAACATATAGATGTGAAAACAACATTTTTGCATGGCGATCTTGAAGAAGAAATTTACAAGAAACAACTAGAAGAGTTTGCAGTTAAAGGGAAATGAGTTGGTTTGCAATTTGAAGATCTCTTTTTATGGATTGAAACTATCACGAAGAATGTGGCATCAAAAGTGTGATATTTATATATTGGGACTTGGTTTCTCAAGAAGCAAAGCCAGTCACTGTGTGTATTCTAAGCAGGTTGGTGATCATTTTATATATGTGGTCTTGTATGTTGATGATATGTTGCTGATTGGAAGCAAGAAGAAAATCATCAAGGATATCATGTTGAAATTTGTACCAAGAAAGTGTTCCCCCAGTGACTTTTTCCTAAGTCACTGAAAATGGGACAAAGTACATAACCCTTGCATTAATTGTTTGAGAAAAGTAATTAATGTCACTTTAGAGTTATAAAGTGACTTTTCAATTTATTTAAGTTGTGGTTGAGAGAGAAAATATTTAATGGAGAGAAAAGTGACTTCTCATCCATTGATGAGAAAACACTAGATTAAATGTGGGCCCTTGATTTAGTGTCCTTTCAACTACCCCAGGAAGGTGAAGTGAAAAGACAAGAGAAAAACAATAAATAAGGCGTCCCATTCTTCTTTTTACACACATCCCAAGAGAGTTGGAGAAGTGGAGATATTCCAAGAGAGTTGGAAAGCAAGTTCCAGTTGGAGTTTGAGAGAGAGAAAGTGGTTGTCTGAGATAGCAGCTAGGTACGACACGGATTCCAAGACTGTACAACAGTTCTGGGCATGATTTTCGAGAAGAAAACAGTGGCACACATTTTCAAACAGAGGCACGAATTCTGAGACAGGTATAGAAAATTAATTCCACACAGTCCGTACAATTCCGTACAGTCCATACAATTCTGTACAGTCCATACAATTCCGTACAGTGGCACAGAAATCGAGGTCTGAGATAGGCATGTTTTTTGAGGTAGAAAATTAATTTCTGTACTGTTTTGTTGGGCATGAATTTCCAGGCATAAGATTGAGTTTGGCATTGAAATCGAGGAGCTATCCGTACAACTCTGTGTTGCTTGAGAAGGGCACGATTTCCCCGAAATTTATGCATAGAATTCGAGGTAGCTTGTTAGTCTACTGGTTGAGATAAGTTGTGCTTGATATTATTAAAATTCTGTTGTACATTTTATTGAAGAAGAAATTAATAAAATATCTCTCACAGGTTTTCCCTTCGGGGTTTTTCCTGGGCCATTTTGGCTAAAATCTCTGAGTTTGAAATTTTCTGTGCATGGTTGTTATGTTCTTTTTGTTCTCAGTATTTTGATAGTACTTCTTTTGTGCTTCCAATTCATATGTGTTTGTGAGTGACATTTCATTTTCAGCTATCTATGGTTGAATGAGATGGTTTATTAAACATTGTTAATCTAAGTTAATTTGAAAGCCTGTTAGAGAAGTGAAATTTTTACATGGTATAAGAGCCCTATTAAGGGCATATTGACAGTTAGAATTTTTCAGACTTGTGAGAGATTTAGTCTTTGTTCACCTAGCATATTTATTAGACTGTTATTCTCAGTAAATGTTGGCTTGCATCCGGTATGAAGATCGGTTGGAAGGGATTTCCAACTACTTGCAGTGGAAAGCTCGGATGATAGCGGTTCTCAAGGAGAACAAGTTATGGACCTTTGACAGTACCACAGTGGTGCCTCCCTCAGTTGATCCTATAGCCCTTGACATACATGAGGTGAAGGAGGCTAGAACGTAGAGATTGCTTCTAGATGGTGTTTGAGACCACCTCATTCCTCATTTGACAGAGAAACATATTGCCAAGGAGATGTGGGATACTTTGAAAAATTTGTATGAGAACAAGAATCAAAATCGTAAAATGGCTTTAAAGGATAAGCTTCATGGCACAAAGATGGCGAGAGGTGAGACTGTAGCCTCTTACCTCACTAGACTCAGACAGGTAAAAGATGAACTGAGTATAGTTAGTGAGGTGATTCCCGATCCCAAGCTAGTGCAGATAGCCCTTAAAGGCTTCACGAAGGAGTGGGATGTGTTCATGAAGTGTGTAGTTGGTAGAGAGAACTTTCCCTCTTGGGAAAGACTGTAGGATGATTTTACTCAGGAGGAGATTCGAGAAGGGTCTCAAGGGAAGACTGAGTAGGATACTGATGAGTAGAATGTTTCCTTATCAGCTAAAGGCAAGAAGTGCAAGAAGGGCTCGAGAGGGGCTAAGCAACAAAGGGGTGAGCAGAAGAGGGACTTGAGTAGAGTCAGGTGCTATGCATGTGATGATTTTGGCCATTATGCGGGCCAATGTCCTAAGAAGAAGAAGGGCAAGCAGGAGAAAGGGGAGCAGGTTGCCGCTACAACAAAGATTGAGTGTTTTGCCACACAGTTCGAGAAAGAGTTCTCTTGTCACTACTATTTTGAGTTACGACAGTAGCAGACCAGTTGATACTGGGAAGTGGATTGTGGATAGTTCCTATTGCAGTCACATGACTGGGAGGCAAGATGCCTTCCTCACTTTTGAGACTATTCCAGAGCAGCTCGTACATAATAGAGATGGGACAATGCATGCAGTCAGAGGTTTGGGACGAGTACGGTTCCGGCTTGAGTTTGGAGAGATTCTGGAGATTACAGGAGTACGTTATATTCCAGGGCTGCAGGACAACAGACTTTCAATTCCATCCTTGGAGGGAGCAGGATATGCAGTATTGTTCAAGAGTGAACACATCCTCATTTATGTATTGGGAGTGGATCCGGTTGACCCTGTGCTTATAGGTCATCGAAGAGATGGAGAGTATGTAGTGCGTGGTCAGCCTACAGTTGGAGGATCTGAGTGGATAACAAATCTTGAGTCCGAGACAGACAGTGAGCGAGATGCTTCGAGGATTGATGTGGCGTCGAGTAGTGAGTCCATAGTTCAGAGGAGAGAGTGACATGCTCCAAATATTATTGTGGTGTCGAGTAGTTCATCTTCTATTCAGAGGATTCAACGAGAGGCTACTTCCTCCAGTGCTGGCAAGAGGGTCAGCTGGTATGACTTGTCACTGATGGATGAGCGAGATGAGATGTCTCGACATGAGGCATTAGTGCAGGATGCAAGACAGATTCTAGAGACAGGGGGAGCTTCTACTGTTGATAGTATGAGACTGGAGAGAGGTTCTGGCAGAGGATATGCCAGAAGGTCTTCTCGCATGAAGCGGAAGCACTGAGCTTTGTAGCTCAGGATGATGTCCTTCATGTGATGATGTCTAACATGAAGGGACACTTGATTTGACCTTTCTAGAGCAGATTTTAGAAAGGGTGGGCATCTTCGACATTGTGCGAGAAGCACATGGGCAGACTTTGATATTGTGCGAGAAGCACATGAGCAGTTTACCAGCCTTGGTGGGGAAGCAATTTATCTTCTTCAGGGATAATTTGGGAGCGAGGGAGAACACCTTCCTTGGTAAGAGGGAGTGTTGAAATTTGTACCAAGGAAGTGTTCCCCTAGTGACTTTTGCCTAAGTCACTAAAAAGGGGACAAAGTACATAACCCTCGCATTAATTGCTTGAGAAAAGTAATTAATGTCACTTTAGAGTTATAAAATGACTTTTCAATTTATTTAAGTTGTGGTTGAGAGAGAAAATATTTAATGGAGAGAAAAGTGACTTTTCTTATCCATTGATGAGAAAACACTAGATTAAATGTGGACCCTTAATCTAGTGTCCTTTCAGCTACCCCAAGAAGGTGAAGTGAAAAGACAAAGGAAAAACAATAAATAAGGCACCCCATTCCTCTTTTTACAGACATCCCAAGAGAGTTGGAGAAGTGGAGATATTCCAAGAGAGTTGGAAAGCAAGTTCCAGTTGGAGTTTGAGAGAGAAAGTGGCTGTTTGAGATAGCAGCTAGGTACAACACGGATTCCAAGACCGTACAACAATTCAGGGCACGATTTTCGAGAAAAAAAGTGGCATGCATTTCTAGGCAGAGGTAGGAATTTTGAGACAGGTATAGAAAATTAATTTTGCATAGTCTGTACAATTCAGTACAATGGCACAAAAATCTAGGTTTGAGATAGGCACGTTTTTCGAGGTAGAAAATTAATTTCTGTGTTGCTTTGTTGGGCACGAATTTCCAGGCAGAAGATTGAGTTTGGAACAGAAATTGAGGAGATGGCCGTACAACTCTATGTTGCTTGAGAAGGGCACGATTTCCTCGAAATTTATGCACAGAATTCAAGGCAGCCTGTTAGTCCACTGATTAAGATAAGTTGTGCTTGATATTATTAAAATTCTGCTGTAAATTTTATTGAAGAAGAAATTAATAAAATATCTCTCACAGGTTTTCCCTTCAGGGTTTTTCCTGGGCCATTTTGGCTAAAATATCTGAGTCTGAAATTTTCTGTGCATGGCTGCTATGTTCTTTCTGTTCTCAGTATTTTGGTAGTACTTCTTTTGTGCTTCCAGTTCAGATATGTTTGTGAGTGAAATTTCATTTTCAGCTATCTATGGTTGAATGAGATGGTTTATTAAACATTGTTAATCTGAGTTAACTTGAAAGCCTGTTATAGAAGTGAAATTTTTACATGTCAAAGCTCAATTGTTTTCTAAGTATAATAAGAACAATCTTGGTGCTACATATTTTATTTTGAGTATGTTAAAAGAGATTACGCACACAAAAGACTTTGGTTGAGCTAGAGGAAATATGTTGATACAATATTGCAAAGGTTTAATATGTAGTAATGCAAACCCTTAAAGATCCCTATTCTTGTAAGTGCAAAGTTATCTGAAGATTAATGTTTGAAAGACTCAAGAGAGGTAGAAGACATGTCACTTGTTCCCTATGCTAGTGTTGTTCGAAGCTTGATGTATACTATGGTTTGTACTAGACCAATCATTCTCCATGTAGTGGGCGTTTTGAGGGAATTTTGAGCAAGTATATGTTAAAACCAGGGAATGATCATTGAATAACAGTAAAGAGGGTATTCAAATATATGCATGGCACTTCAGATTATGCAATTTGCTACTAAGGAAGACCTGGACCTCATACAAAGAAAATATACAAGGTTTTGTTGATGTGGGTTGGCCTGGAGATCTTGACCACATAAGATTTACAAATGATTATGTTTTTAACTTATTTGGTGGAGAAATCAGTTGGATGAGTAAGAGGGATGGTGTAGTTGCACTATCAATTACCTGGAAACCACTCATGGAAGTAAGGGATCAATATGCTTGCAAAGATTGTGTTCGTGTATTGGTTTTGTTTAGAAAGCAGTGATAATAGGTTGTGACAGTTCAAGTGCAATTTTTTTAGCAAAGAACTTAGCTAATCACTCTGAGGAAAAACATATTGATGTACAATGCCATTTTGTTAGAGTAATAGTTGAATAGAACAAAGTATTGTTGGAGAAGGTTGACACCTTGAAGAATGGTGCATATTCAATGTCAAAGTCTGTCAGTATTGAAAATTCTCTTGGTGTAGAGAATCAATAGGCATTGTTTCCCTTAGCAATTGATGTCATGCATGCTCCCCTCGCCCCTTTGTTTCAAAGGATACAAGTGGGAGAATGTTGGACACGTGTTGTACTCTTTGTAGGTTTCCAGAGCAAAGGGGGTCAACTTTTTTAGCCAATAGTTTTCAATCCATTGTAGATTAATTCCAGTTAAGGAATTAGAGTTGCAATCTAATTTGGGTTGTTGGATTAGGGTTTTAAATTCTATAATATTGTACTGTAAACATAAAAGATAATGCAATGAAATATAGAGCGGATAAACTTTTACATAGTTTGATTTTCTTGATTTTGGGTTTCTATAGTAAATCTCTATACACTGTGTGTGAATCATTGATTTTTGTGTTTTAGATTTTGTTTGATATTGTTTTTATTACATAGGTTTATTGAAATTTTCATTAATAATATTACTTTAGTTCATCATTAAAAAATGAAAACTTTTTATAAATATTGTGTTATATTATTTTATCATTATAAAATTGAAAGTATTTTATAAATATTGTGCAATATATGATGTCTGTGTTGAAATAAGAATATTACTTAAGTTTGTCATTATAAAATTCAAAATTTTAATAGAAAATCTTCCTCTTTCTTCCCTATGAACTTAGGGCCCAGGTGTAAGCTTGGTTGCAACAAAGGGTATCAAAAATAAAAGTCTTCCTCTATCTTTTCCTTTTGATCTAAGTGCTTAGTTATAGGCTTGGATGCAACCAAGGATTACATAATGCATGATTACCTGTTAAGTATGATATATTTTCAAGTTCAAAGTCAAACATAACAACACATTTGACATGAACAACTAGATATGGTAAAGCAAATATGCTCAACCTATACTTAAATGTTGATTAAATCATATATGAATTCGGATTTAGATTCATGTACTAAAAAAATCTAATTCGAAAATATACATGTATATATATCTCATTAATATGAAAAATACATCTAAAGTATTTAAAATTTTAGAAAATAAAAATATAGAAATATATATCTCCTTAATATGAGAAAACATGTAAGGTAACATTTTAGACAATAGAAAATAAAAAAAATAGATAATTAAATAAAATGAAGATCAACACATATATAGTTGTAGATCAATGCACAACTTTCGTTTTGGTTAAGGACTTTGTCATCTATTTTGTCATATATGTACAAAAAACTATAGCAAAGTAACATTGTTGCTCTACAAGTGTTGATATTGTGGGTAACATACTTGATCCACAAGCAACAGTGCTTTGGATCCTCAATGCAATTCACTAGAGCCAACAAAAATAGATAAAAAGCCAAGGAAAAAATGAAATAACTAAATGGTGAAATGTACAAATATTATTGAATTACATTTATTTTGTTTGTTTGTAAGTCATTTTTTTTAATTGATTGTGATCATTTATCAATAACTATAATCACAAACATCATATCTCTATAATTTTGATCATTGCTATGATACAAATAACCTAATATGAATCAAATAGTTATGTCAAATTTTATAACCATAACACAAATTGGATTTGTATTGAGATGAATATTCAGTTGAATTGCATTTGTACCTGAATTTTTGTACAAGAAGGGCCATTCTAGAGGAATTTTCCTACTATCAACTAAAGAACAAATGTATACATAGAATTTTACAAAATATTGGTGTGATTTTAAGAGCATAAATGTTTTTTATGCCAATTCATGAGAAGGGTTGTAATGACAAAGTCTCCATATGTATCAAAACTACTAATAATACAACAAATATGAGTAGTATTTATGGACACAAAAATCCTTCCAAAACTTGAGATGGTTGGTACTTTAATTACATAATATTCAACTTCTTACAATCGAAGTTTATTTATCATGTTATTTCACATTCTCTATGTTATGATTCGTCAAAATTTGTATTTGAGGTTTGTGGCTTTGAGCTTTGCAGTGTGTTTGATGGTGTAATCACAACTTTTGCAATATTGAACTGATGTCTATGGTCTTACGTAAGAAATTGTGAACTAAGCTCACAGTGGTTAGGGATATGCAAATGGATCTTGTATACTATAACTACTCCACCAATGGATCTTGTGGATACATAAGGTGTTGACTTGCTTGTGAATTGCATACAACATGGAACCAAATTTAGTGAAGATTGTGCAAGCCTATAAATTTTGGCTCAAGACAGAAAACATTGATTTTTTTTAGTTGTTCTCCATTGGAAAGTGAGGATCATTTTTGCTTGTTGGGATAGTTTCAAGAACAATACTTTAATATGCTCCACGATGTACCACTTCAATTGGTGTGAATTCTATCCAATGTTAACACTAGAACAAAGGAATTCTAAATTGTGGAGGATGATTCCTTTGTGCAATGATGATTGAGTTAGTTAAGGTAGGTGCTAAATAAGTAAAGGTTCAAATATATTGATTGTGAAATTGTAGAATGCTAAAGTGGCATTTGAGTGTATGGCTTGAGACATTTAGCGTGAACTAATGTATGGATTTATAGTGAAATGCTAAGAACAAAGACAATGCCACCATCTCCATTAATAATTGTGTATGGGTTGTACTTGAGAGTTTTGAGCTTCAAATGAGGGCCTTTTTATCCATTCCTTCTACTAATGGAGCTAGCCCCTATTACCAACTTTAGATTGGTGTAGGGTATGGTAAATATTGTGTTGTTACTTATATATCTATTTTTGTAGGATAAGGATGACTTATAACTTCTTATGGATTTGATTGATCTACTAGATGAATACATTTGATTTATCTTGTCGATGCTGGTGATACTTGGAAAAGAACATCAAGTAGAGTATTTAAGGTTAAAATCTAAGTCTGAAAAGGGTTATGGGTTGTTTTATTATATAATTTTGGGAAACTTGTTATGACCATTTGAGCATAAGCTCTTTGTTGCTCTACTTTTGGGTGTGTAGATGTTAAGGAGGTTCAGGCTCTAAAGAACTCTCCATTTGGGCCTTGTAGCACTAGTTTGCTTCACTATGGAGATTGGGTGGAAGTGTTGTAGAGGTCACTATTTTGTTGTAACTTATCATAGTTAGATATTTTGGTTGTTAATATTCTTATCCTAGTTGTGTTAAGGGGGGAATGATGGGAGATGTGGTATCTTTCATGTCTTTAGGAGATGATGCAGTGGTGATGTTCATTACATCAAGTTTTCACTAAGGGTTGTTGTTGAGATAATGCCAATTTCATAGATTCTCCAAGTTGTGTATAGGGAGGATTTCAGAATATTTATTGTAAACCTAACATGAAGGGTTAACGGACCTTTGGGACTACTTGAACAAGCCTTCATTGTGGTTAACCATTTTAGTGGTTATTATGGCCCAACCCTTTGGAGTTTTAGAGATGAACCCTAAGTCTATTTATTGGTGAGGACCTGGCCTCTTCTGACATATAAGTACACATAATGGATTAATCTCTTTGAGATCTTATGAAGACTTTGTGCACAAGAGAATTAATATAGATGAACATATTGGACTTTAGTTAGAGCATCGAATCAGGGAGATCAATTCAAAGAAGTTTGAGAGATTATTAATTTTATGAGATTCTATTTATCAATTGATTATGACAACAAGTTGGTAAATCTATTGGCCTTGAAGTGGTAGAGAAAGGTTTTATTTCCCACGGTGCCTTATTATTTTGATTACAACATTGAAGGATATATTGTGGAACATATATCTATTTGGTTCTTTGAGCATTTGAGGTAGAATTTTATGGATGTTTCTCTGTATATTGCTTGAATAACATAGTGAATGAAGATAGGTAAATCCATTGTTGTAGAAGAATAGACTAGGATTTGAATCTCTTGGTTACATTATACTGGATTGGTTGTAGTACGAATATGTTTGAAATAATTTATATAGCCATTCTCATGCTTGTTAAAATCCTTTGTAGTTTGATTAGGTAGTTGTGTGTTGTACATGAATATACCAAGGTTTTATTCTTGGTAGTGACTTATTTTTTATTAAGGAGGCATATTGTATTGTGGAATATATATCCACTTAGCTTTTGAGTATCAAAAGGCCTTTTGTAGGTGGATTGGTAGACTTGTTTGGTTGGTAGTGATAGACCAAAGTTCTATTTTGTTTGTCTATACTTGTCTTAAGCATTGGAGACAATATTATTGTTGATATCCATGTCTTCTTAAGTGTTGTTTTGAAAATTAGAGAAAATAATAAAGTTGGATTGGTATTGGCTTGATATGTGCTCAAATTCATTTGATTTTTGCTTGGAGGAGAACAATGGTTTCACGGGTCCTCACATTTCACATCCACTGCTCACACACTGCATTTTTCCCAATATATTGACAACTTTAGAGTACCATGGGTGTCATTAACAAGTATTAGAAATAGAAGAATATTTATGATCTTATTTGTTCTTAGGTGGATGAGAATGACAAGGCAATCAACGATTTGCATGACCTCAATTAGGTCCCTACTCAAGAAGTCCCAAGTTAAGGAAGTATTGAAGTCAACTTGAAAGATCACATCATTGAGTTAGAGACTTTTGCTTTTAAGTACAATTCCATTCGAGAGTTGCACAATTTGTATGAATGAGCTAGACAAATTAGATTCTAATGTTTGTCAAATCCTCATGAATGGTTGATGTGATAAGGAGGAGCGACTTTATGTTTATGAAGCAGATGTTAAATGCCTTTCTCAATAGCTGTTGTGGGGAAAATGCACCTATAGTTCAGGGGAGAAACTACCAACTTACGGTGATAAAGATAGACTTACAAGCATTCTGCAAGTACAACAAATAAATAAAGAGATTAGGGTTTAGAGATGTAGGAACCTCATTCAGAAGGTTGATCCTAGCTTTGCCTCCCTTGCTCCTCAATGCTTATCCAGTGTTGCAATGCCCAGACCTGCAAAACAACTTGATACCTTTCTCAAACACATTTGACTACATATATAAGACTGATATTCATAATAAAAAGAGACATCAGATTGTAAACAAACTGTAATAAAATCTAAGACACATTAATAGGTCATATTTGGAAAGAGAAGAACGTCTGATCTTTATTAATGAATGAAAGCAAGTACATAAAGTTATACCTTCCTTCAAGCTTGGCACTTCACGAAACCTAGATTCAAGGTCTCCTGCTTCTGTTCTCCAAGGATTCCAGCCTCTAATCAACTGTGCTAGGGTTTACCAAAACTGAAGCACAAGAGAGGGGGATGAGGGTCTCCATTCCTCCAGCATAACTTTGTAATTGGGCTTAGTCCTTTCACATGACCCTTCTACCCTCCTTATATAATCAATGAGGAAGAGGAAAAGAAGTTATAACCAATCAAGGGGTTTCCCAACCCACTTAACTTACTCGAATTTCGAGATTTTTGACCAAAACAGGTGTGTACTCTACTCTATAGTAGACAAAGTCGCGTACACATGGAAATGGGCGCTACTTTGAATGAGACAAAGTCGCGTACACACGCTACTATTATAACAGTGGAGTCGCGCTCATGTTGAAAAATGGCCAAAAACAGGGTTTTCTGCTCATTTTCAGGAGATGGTTTGGTCTGGAAAAATGTTCCTAAGGGTCATATACATCAAATGGGTCAAGAATGAGGTAATTTCAACCATTTTTAATGTCCCAAATGACTCCTCCATCCACAAATGTCCTGTTGTGTGACTGAACTTGATCTCAAGAAGTGTCGTCATGCGACCAAGGGAAGCAAGTGTCGTCACGGACGGAGAGGTGTCATTTCAAGCTATAACAGATGCCCCCTAATGTATGAGGTCAGAGGGAGTACGGGAAACGATGGCCGAAATACATTATAAATAAAAAAGAGTTGAATCATGGAGGAACGGAGAAACCAAGAATCATAGGCTCAAATGAAGTACCTGAAAGCAAAGGCAAAGTCAGACAAACTTATCCATGGGGTAACTGTCCATGTTCAAATGGTGGAACATGATCTCCAAGAGGATACAATAACGATCCAAATACTGATGCATATATCATGGCCACTAAAATACAAGCGTGGATCCATGAGGAACATAAGTGTAAACATAGCCACATAAATACAAGGTGGATCTATGTCAAAACTGGAGAACATAGCCATAGAGAACAAGCTGGATCTATGTCTCATCAAGAGCCAAAAAGAGTGTGGCTCAGTCTTGCGCAACTTGGGTGATAACATAAATGAGGTGATGCTATCAAGGATCCCAAGGTCTTCATCCAAAAACAACCCAAGGTACAAACCTATCCATGTGAATAAATGAGTTGATGTCGAACATGGGAGGTATCGTTTGATTACCGGTCATTGATGTATACCGTTAACAAACGCGAGGGTGTCCACCAATAATGAAAATGGAACCCAAGGTACCTAGTACATTCAAGCAAGTGCGAATCAGTGGTCTTGCCGTCGAACACTTGAAGAATCCATTGGATAGGAGACATTGATGTATTCCCATCTATCCAATAGCGAGGGAAACTACCACTAATGACTGCAATCCCCAAGGTACTAACCGAAACTCTAAACTTCATTCCCAGAGCACAATGAGTTGAAGTCGATGGGAAGAAATTCGTTGGAAGGGAAGCCTTAATGCATCCTCCATCATCCAACACGAGGGACACTCAACAGGTATGAGTTGATTTGGAGTAGGACTGAACACATGATGAAACATACTGACACCAAGGAATGGCCGACACATGAGGTCAAGGCAACTGCAGAATGGCCGACACAGGTTATATCCTTGAACAGTGAGCACGACATAAGAGTGACTTAGGCAGCTTTTAACACAAAGGGACCATGATACAACTCTGCAATGTAGGAGACATTAACAGATTCTCCAAAATATTGGAAGACTAACCAAACGGAGGAGTAGGAACTCTGAGATCAGGTTTACCCTAAGGCCAACGCTAGAACCCAACTTGTTTGAGAGACTCAAAACAGGTGCTTTGTTCAAGGAGATAGTTGACTTGCTGCCATCATATTGAAAGATATTTTGACATTCTTCCCTTCCCTTTCCTTTTTCATTTTTTAACGAGCTCGACAAAGAACTAAAGCATGCTCGACGGTATTTTCATATTTAAGGAGTCTGAAAAACCTAGAAGAAAACTCCATACACCTATCCGTGGATTATCGAGCCCGGATTGGTCTGTGTTCGGCGGTGTTTTCTTGCTTATAGAGTTGAAAAACTTAAACAGTCCTCTATCAACCATCTCGTGGATTTCACATCGAGCCCGAGTAGGTGACTGCTCGCTTGGTATTTTCATGTTTAGAGAGTCTGAAAACCCTAAAGAAAGACTCCAACAGGTCCTTTTTCGTACAGTTAGTCTCCTCCCCCGAAAAAGTATAAAACAATGAAAGGAGAACTCTTTTAGCGCATACAAGAGTATACCTAGAGTATACCTTTTCCGTAAAATATCCACCAAGGCCCGGAAAAGGGGTAATTCTATACCTAAGTGGATGTCGATTCAGTTATTTTAACGAGCCCGAAAAGACAACTATGCTCGGCAAACTTTTCCTATTTAAGGAGTCTGAAAAGGGCTTAAAAGAACTCCATAGGGATCTTTTCCGTAAAGGTTTAACAAGTCTGGAAAAGTAAACTCATGACCTCCTTACTGTTTTTAATGAGCTCAAAGGGGATATAGAAAATGCTCATAACTTTCTTACTGTTTTTAACGAGCTCAAATGAAAGGTGGAAGAAATGCTCGTAGCATCCTTACTGTTTTTAACGAGCTCGAAGGGAAGGTGGAAGAAATGCTCGTAACCTACTTACTGTTTTTAACGAGCTCAAAGTGAAGGCAGAAGAATGCTCGAAATGGGAGGAGACGAGTGTCAGGAACATGCGAAACTAGCTCCAAGCGCATGGAACAAAGTTATGCCTAATGCAAGGAACATGAGCAAGATAAGTACACTCAGGGTGTGTCTCCTCCAGATAAAAGGTGTCAAACTGAAAAGGCAAAATGATACAGGGCTTAGCGTAAATGAGATCAGAGATGGAGGCTTATACAACGGGCTAAAAGCGTGGAAGCCGGCTTCAGGCTCATTAGCGCAAGCGGGATTATAACAGATGCATATGCAATTTGAACACAAAGATGGGAGCCTTATCAGGTATGGCCAGAAATATATGAGGAAGAAAGATATGAGGCTTCTTCTCAAAGTCATGGTAAATCTAAAAAGGCTCCCAAGCCTATGAGAAAAACTCAGCATGGGCACCAGAATGGCATAAGGGTGCTGACTAGGGTGACCCATGTTAGGTAGGCTCTGCTGTCGGACTGGTGCACAATGCATAAAGAGATGGCTAACAGACCAATATCCAACAGGTTCGACCCTATGGCGAATTCGGATGGCAAAAGGTTCAAATGCAACATAACAGTGGGGAAGCCTAAACCTATATGCAAGGTTCCGAATATACCTGACATGGTCGCACAAGGTGTCGAAAATGACCAGTAAGCAAGTATACATCTAGCTAAGAATCCTGTCTCCAAGAAACATTAGTACCGGGATCATATCTAAAACATATGTAAAGAAAGACCCGATACAAGTCACTGTGGTAGAAATACTTTCAACTTCGCTATCATCAACAACAGGCATAAACAAGGCAGAGTTTTCAAATGAAGACTCTATGGTACCCAAGCCCGAGGACTTACAATCAACAAGATCGACTTCAGGATGAAGATCAAAGTTGAAGGACATGATGGAATCTGCAGAAACAAATTCATCATCACGGGAGTTGAAAATTCTAGAAGCAGAATCAAACTCAGCAGGAACACCGATTTGCAGATCTATAGGAGAGTCCAAAGACTCAACAGTAGGAAGATCAGACTTTAAGGTCAAACCGGGGCTGGACATAATTGCAACTGGATCAACATCCAAATGAATGGTAGACTGTACTATGGACTCTAGGAAAACTTCATCGGAAGGAAGTATATCATCCCAAATAGAACACATATCTAAGCATTTAGATGGAGGTATCACTTGGTCAAAAGCTGGGACCAAGTCCCGAGAAGGTAAGCATGAACTCAGAGACTTCTTCTCAGTAGCAGTTGAACTCAAGGAACAATATGCCACATAAGGCTCATGTGACATAGTAGTGCCTAATGACGAGGGATCAGACTGGTCTTCAGTTGGGTAATAAGGAGGATCAACGAATGCAAGCTGGTCGATGGTGACAATGTTTTCGTTATGAGGGAAATGCATCACACGAAAAAGCGTAGACACCACATCATGCATAGCATAAATGTAATCACGCCCAAGGATCATATCAAAGTCCACAGGGTCCTTTAGAACCATAAAATCAACTAAGACTGTTTTTCCACCCAAGGTAACAGGTGCCTGACGGAGGAATCCGATCGGTTCACTAGGTCTTCTATCGAAGGTCAACGGCCAATTAACAGCTGGAATAACATTAGGGAAACCCAAATCCCTCCAAGCATAAGCGGATAAGATACTAATAGAAGCACCTTCATCAACAATGCATCGATCAACCGTATGGTTCCCGATATCAACCTTTATCTGGAAAGGTGTCGAAGAAGGAAGACGAGGCTTGGCTAGACTATTCCAATCAAAGGAAACAATCCTAGGGCTTGGTAGGGGTTCACATGGCACAGATGAAGTGCCCCCTTTTTTAGGAACATCTAAACTGGTAATGCAGAAGACTTCAGTAGTAGGTGCATCAATCTTTACAGGACTGATGGGATCGGTCGAAGATTGCATCGATTCGATCACTTCACTCTCCGAAGGAAGAGTGGGGTCGACCAAAGATTGCATTGGTTCAACCACTTTATCAACCAAAGGTTGATCTGACTGTAGGGAATCTATGGACAACTCAGGAACAGAGGTTCCTTCAGACATGGACCACACTCTTCGTGCCTCTGGAAGGCAGGGCATCGGTGAGTAAGGTGATCTCCCTTACAAAGTTTACAAGGGAACTTTGGTTTCCGTCCTATAGGTTTAGACTCCTTTACAACGTCAGTACTCTCAGCATGATTAGCATTGGCTGACAGCTTGCCCCCAGCATGACTCACAGAGGCTGGTTGCTCAGAAGCAGAAGACTTTTTAACTAAGGACCACACTTTTTGCACTTCTGGAAATACAGGGCACAAGTAAGTAAGGTGGTCTCCCTCGCAAAACTTACAAGGGAACTTAAGCTTCTGTTTGTTGGGTTTGTCGACAATGTCAACTCCCTCAGCATGACTTGCAGTGGCTGATCTGGTGTCTCCAGTATGACTCACAGGAACTGGTGACTTGTCATTAATATGACTAGCAGTGATTAATGACGTGTCCTCAACATGACTGACAGTGGTTGAAGACAAACTTTGAGTATGATTTTCAGTGACTAAAATTTTTCTCCCAGCATGATCTCCAGAGGCTGGGTAGGTGCCCCCTGCATGATTTGCAGAGGCAGGGTGGCTGGCCCCTTGTTTTGGCATCTTCTTCCTATTCTTCCCCCGTCTATTCCTTTTAGACTGCTGGTTACTAGTATTGCTACTTTCGCCACATGAGGTAGAAGGAGGAGGAGAAGATGTTACTGGCAACGAAGGCCCAGGGTTCTGATGCTCTTGATTTGAGGTGCTCACAAAAGAAGCGTCAGGAGCATGCAAGGCATTCGGAGTGGAAAACAACCAAACCGGCAGCCCAATAGTGAATCGAGGAAGATTCAGAGTAGCCATTAAGGGAGCACCAATGTTTCCAATGAATGGAACAACACAAGGATCCCCCGGAACAGGGGTACCCTGATTGGCACTCGCCGGAATGTTAGACATAGTTTCTCGCTCAAATGAACAAGAAGTTCCCTAAGGAAAACTAAAACAAGTAGCACAAAGAGCACACCACTAAAAAAGGTCCTAAGTAAATCAAACCAGGCAAACAGATGCCTTCCGGAGAAGAGTCTGGGATGATGAGGGCCCAGAACAGATCAACGAAGGATGAAGGACAGTTACCCGGGGTCCACAATACAATGACTAAGGGTGCAAGCGCTGGAATCACCCAACCGCCCTCCCAAAGACTTGCAAGGGATTTCCTCCCACGTCTGTCCTAGGTACAACAGATATACCCTCCGCTGTCACCTGTGTATGAACCTAGAGTCAGATACTAAGGGTACCACAACACCGAAAACTCCTGGGGGAACAGTCACCGGTCGAATTAGAAAGCGTGGGCAGGGTAGCTAAGCCAGAAACTCGAAAGAGTCCCCAATACGCAATCCGATCCTGGCGTATGCTCGAACAGAAAGTAGGAGGGGTATTCCCACAAACTGATCTCGCAATGACCTACTGCATATATCCCAGGCAAGTTTTGAGTGAGGTGGGTTTACCTAATGATAGTCTCACTACGATTTTTGCGCAATGTGTGATCTTGGGTGGTTTAAGGTGTTTTAAACCCAAGATCCTAACCAAAACTAGTTGGTGTAGTGTAACCTAGAAAAGAAAATGTTACTAGTTCATTTTATTAGAGTTCATTTTAAAGGTTACTTGATTACTCAAAAAGGTAGTGGGTGTGTGAGAGTGGTTATAGTAGAGATAGAGTACTGAAAATGAAATATTTACCACCAAACAAATCTTTTTCTTTTCAATGCAAGTCTTAAAATTATGATCTAGAATGCATGTGCAAATGCAATTTTTTAATATTTTGAATGCAAAAAAGGTAAAAATAAAGTCTAAATGTACAAAAATAAACTCAAAACCTAAGAATGCAGCTACTCAAGCAACTAGGTATGCAAAAGAAAACTTGTTCTTTTTTATGCAAAGCACTCTAAAATCTTTTAAGCCACTTGCAAGGTACTCTATTCAGAAAATGAATCAAAATTCTTTATGCTTTTCAAAGGCAGGAAACAAAAACTGAAACTAACCTACTATCAAAGCAAAGCAAAGAAACTTTCAGGTTCTCTTTATGAAACAGTAAAAGCTACCAAATATGACTTTCAAATTCTTATTGATGTAAGCATGCCAACCATTGGGAAAAGAGTACAAAAACTACTTTTAGACCCAAACGAAGCAAATGACCTACGAAGAAGTATGGTTTGGTAAAGTCAAGTTTGAACATAAACAATGCAAACGAGGTCTTGAACAACAGCCAAAACACTTGAGCTTTCACTACAAAAGAAAAACTAAAAGCATAAGGGAGGATAAGAAACCAACCTAAAAGAGAAATTTCACTCAAATAGATACAAACAGGGTCAAGAAGACTCAAGAGGTTCCAAATCCAATGGAAAATGGGGCAAGCAAGTTCAGTCAGACTCAAATTAGGGTACAAAACACCAAACAGGTCCACAACCCCCCAACTTAGGTCAACAAACCCCAAAACTTTCCAAACAAGCCAAAAATGATCAAAAGAGGTTCAAATCATGAATGTAGGATCAGTACAAGGATGGGAGACCACTTACGGTGGTTTAAATCAGACCTAGGGTCATCAGGGACCCCAAAAATGCAGCCATAGCCCCCAGATTTGGGTCCACAACCCAAAAACTCAAAAAATCAAACCCAGATTTTGAGCGCTACTGTGTATGAAGGAAACTAGCGCTCATAACAGTATGGGCGCTACTGTGCAAAGGAAAAGTAGCGTATGGGCGCTACTGTGTGGTACAAACAGTAGCGTACAAGAAAAAAAGTCTAAAAAACGGGGTTAAAACCCCCAAACTGGGTCCACAAAGGTTTGCAAGGGCTGGTAAGGGTCTGTAAAAGGCCCAGGAGGGTCAAACAGAGCCTACTAACTGATCCTAATCAAGAAAATGAACAAAGACCATCAAACAAGACTGAAGAAATGACCTTGGATACCCCTAAGCAGTTAGGCTTTCCCCAGCGGAGTCGCCATTCTGTTGTGGGGAAAATGCACCTATAGTTCAGGGGAGAAACTACCAACTTACGGTTATAAAGATAGACTTACAAGCATTCTGCAAGTACAACAAATAAATAAAGAGATTAGGGTTTGGAGATGTAGGAACCTCATTCAGAAGGTTGATCCTAGCTTTGCCTCCCTTGCTCCTCAATGCTTATCCAGTGTTGCAATGCCCAGACCTGCAAAACAACTTGATACCTTTCTCAAACACATTTGACTACATATATAAGACTGATATTCATAGTAAAAAGAGACATCAGATTGTAAACAAACTGTAATAAAATCTAAGACACATTAATAGGTCATATTTGGAAAGAGAAGAACGTCTGATCTTTATTAATGAATGAAAGCAAGTACATAAAGTTATACCTTCCTTCAAGCTTGGCACTTCACGAAACCTAGATTCAAGGTCTCCTGCTTCTGTTCTCCAAGGATTCCAGCCTCTAATCAACTGTGCTAGGGTTTACCAAAACTGAAGCACAAGAGAGGGGGATGAGGGTCTCCATTCCTCCAGCATAACTTTGTAATTGGGCTTAGTCCTTTCACATGACCCTTCTACCCTCCTTTTATAATCAATGAGGAAGAGGAAACGAAGTTATAACCACTCAAGGGGTTTCCCAACCCACTTAACTTACTCGAATTTCGAGATTTTTGACCAAAACAGGTGTGTACTCTACTCTATAGTAGACAAAGTCGCGTGCACATGGCAATGGGCGCTACTTTGAATGAGACAAAGTCGCTTACACACGCTACTATTATAACAGTGGAGTCGCGCTCATGTTGAAAAATGGCCAAAAACAGGGTTTTCTGCTCATTTTCAGGAGATGGTTTGGTCTGGAAAAATGTTCCTAAGGGTCATATACATCAAATGGGTCAAGAATGAGGTAATTTCAACCATTTTTAATGTCCCAAATGACTCCTCCATCCACAAATGTCCTGTTGTGTGACTGAACTTGATCTCAAGAAGTGTCGTCATGCGACCAAGGGAAGCAAGTGTCGTCACGGACGGAGAGGTGTCATTTCAAGCTATAACAGATGCCCCCTAATGTATGAGGTCAGAGGGAGTACGGGAAACGATGGCCGAAATACATTATAAATAAAAAAGAGTTGAATCATGGAGGAACGGAGAAACCAAGAATCATAGGCTCAAATGAAGTACCTAAAAGCAAAGGCAAAGTCAGACAAACTTATCCATGGGGTAACTGTCCATGTTCAAATGGTGGAACATGATCTCCAAGAGGATACAATAACGATCCAAATACTGATGCATATATCATGGCCACTAAAATACAAGCGTGGATCCATGAGGAACATAAGTGTAAACATAGCCACATAAATACAAGGTGGATCTATGTCAAAACTGGAGAACATAGCCATAGAGAACAAGCTGGATCTATGTCTCATCAAGAGCCAAAAAGAGTGTGGCTCAGTCTTGCGCAACTTGGGCGATAACATAAATGAGGTGATGCTATCAAGGATCCCAAGGTCTTCATCCAAAAACAACCCAAGGTACAAACCTATCCATGTGAATAAACGAGTTGATGTCGAACATGGGAGGTATCGTTTGATTACCGGTCATTGATGTATACCGTTAACAAACGCGAGGGTGTCCACCAATAATGAAAATGGAACCCAAGGTACCTAGTACATTCAAGCAAGTGCGAATCAGTGGTCTTGCCGTCGAACACTTGAAGAATCCATTGGATAGGAGACATTGATGTATTCCCATCTATCCAATAGCGAGGGAAACTACCACTAATGACTGCAATCCCCAAGGTACTAACCGAAACTCTAAACTTCATTCCCAGAGCACAATGAGTTGAAGTCGATGGGAAGAAATTCGTTGGAAGGGAAGCCTTAATGCATCCTCCATCATCCAACACGAGGGACACTCAACAGGTATGAGTTGATTTGGAGTAGGACTGAACACATGATGAAACATACTGACACCAAGGAATGGCCGACACATGAGGTCAAGGCAACTGTAGAATGGCCGACACAGGTTATATCCTTGAACAGTGAGCACGACACAAGAGTGACTTAGGCAGCTTTTAACACAAAGGGACCATGATACAACTCTGCAATGTAGGAGACATTAACAGATTCTCCAAATGATTGGAAGACTAACCAAATGGAGGAGTAGGAACTCTGAGATCAGGTTTACCCTAAGGCCATCGCTAGAACCCAACTTGTTTGAGAGACTCAAAACAGGTGCTTTGTTCAAGGAGATAGTTGACTTGCTGCCATCATATTGAAAGATATTTTGACATTCTTCCCTTCCCTTTCCTTTTTCATTTTTTAACGAGCTCGACAAAGAACTAAAGCATGCTCGACAGTATTTTCATATTTAAGGAGTCTGAAAAACCTAGAAGAAAACTCTCTACACCTATCCGTGGATTTTATATCGAGCCCGGATTGGTCTGTGCTCGGCGGTGTTTTCTTGCTTATAGAGTTGAAAAACTTAAACAGTCCTCTATCAACCATCTCTTGGATTTCACATCGAGCCCGAGTAGGTGAATGCTCGCTTGGTATTTTCATGTTTAGAGAGTCTGAAAACCCTAAAGAAAGACTCCAATAGGTCCTTTTTCGTACAGTTAGTCTCCTCCCCCGAAAAAGTATAAAACAATGAAAGGAGAACTCTTCTAGCGCATACAAGAGTATACCTAGAGTATACCTTTTCCGTAAAATATCCACCAAGGCCCGGAAAAGGGGTAATTCTATACCTAAGTGGATGTCGATTCAGTTATTTTAACGAGCTCGAAAAGACAACTATGCTCGGCAAACTTTTCCTATTTAAGGAGTCTGAAAAGGGCTTAAAAGAACTCCATAGGGATCTTTTCCGTAAAGGTTTAACGAGTCTGGAAAAGTAAACTCATGACCTCCTTACTGTTTTTAATGAGCTCAAAGGAGATCTAGAAAATGCTCATAACTTCCTTACTGTTTTTTACGAGCTCGAATGAAAGGTGGAAGAAATGCTCGTAGCATCCTTACTGTTTTTAACGAGCTCGAAGAGAAGGTGGAAGAAATGCTCGTAACCTACTTACTGTTTTTAACGAGCTCGAAGTGAAGGCAGAAGAATGCTCGAAATGGGAGGAGACGAGTGTCAGGAACATGCGAAACTAGCTCCAAGCGCATGGAACAAAGTTATGCCTAATGCAAGGAACATGAGCAAGATAAGTACACTCAGGGTGTGTCTCCTCCAGATAAAAGGTGTCAAACTGAAAAGGCAAAATGATACAGGGCTTAGCGTAAATGAGATCAGAGATGGAGGCTTATACAACGGGCTAAAAGCGTGGAAGCCGGCTTCAGGCTCATTAGCGCAAGCGGGATTATAACAGATGCATATGCAATTTGAACACAAAGATGGGATCCTTATCAGGTATGGCCAGAAATATATGAGGAAGAAAGATATGAGGCTTCTTCTCAAAGTCATGGTAAATCTAAAAAGGCTCCCAAGCCTATGAGAAAAACTCAGCATGGGCACCAGAATGGCATAAGGGTGCTGACTAGGGTGACCCATGTTAGGTAGGCTCTGCTGTCGGACTGGTGCACAATGCATAAAGAGATGGCTAACACACCAATATCCAACAGGTTCGACCCTATGGCGAATTCGGATGGCAAAAGGTTCAAATGCAACATAACAGTGGGGAAGCCTAAACCTATATGCAAGGTTCCGAATATACCTGACATGGTCGCACAAGGTGTCGAAAATGACCAGTAAGCAAGTATACATCCAGCTAAGAATCCTGTCTCCAAGAAACATTAGTACCGGGATCATATCTAAAACATATGTAAAGAAAGACCCGATACAAGTCACTGTGGTAGAAATACTTTCAACTTCGCTATCATCAACAACAGGCATAAATAAGGCAGAGTTTTCAAATGAAGACTCTATGGTACCCAAGCCCGAGGACTTACAATCAACAAGATCGACTTCAGGATGAAGATCAAAGTTGAAGGACATGATGGAATCTGCAGAAACAAATTCATCATCACGGGAGTTGAAAATTCTAGAAGCAGAATCAAACTCAGCAGGAACACCGATTTGCAGATCTATAGGAGAGTCCAAAGACTCAACAGTAGGAAGATCAGACTTTAAGGTCAAACCGGGGCTGGACATAACTGCAACTAGATCAACATCCAAATGAATGGTAGACTGTACTATGGACTCTAGGAAAACTTCATCGGAAGGAAGTATATCATCCCAGATAGAACACATATCTAAACAATCAGATGGAGGTATCACTTGGTCAAAAGATGGGACCAAGTCCCGAGAAGGTAAGCATGAACTCAGAGACTTCTTCTCAGTAGCAGTTGAACTCAAGGAACAATATGCCACATAAGGCTCATGTGACATAGTAGTGCCTAATGACGAGGGATCAGACTGGTCTTCAGTTGGGTAATAAGGAGGATCAACGAATGCAAGCTGGTCGATGGTGACAATGTTTTCGTTATGAGGGAAATGCATCACACGAAAAAGCGTAGACACCACAACATGCATAGCATAAATGTAATCATGCCCAAGGATCATATCAAAGTCCACAGGGTCCTTTAGAACCATAAAATCAACTAAGACTGTTTTTCCACCCAAGGTAACAGGTGCCTGACGGAGGAATCCGATCGGTTCACTAGGTCTTCTATCGAAGGTCAACGGCCAATTAACAGCTGGAATAACATTAGGGAAACCCAAATCCCTCCAAGCATAAGCGGATAAGATACTAACAGAAGCACCTTCATCAACAATGCATCGATCAACCGTATGGTTCCCGATATCAACCTTTATCTGGAAAGGTGTCGAAGAAGGAAGACGAGGCTTGGCTAGACTATTCCAATCAAAGGAAACAATCCTAGGGCTTGGTAGGGGTTCACATGGCACAGATGAAGTGCCCCCTTTTTTAGGAACATCTAAACTGGTAATGCAGAAGACTTCAGTAGTAGGTGCATCAATCTTTACAGGACTGATGGGATCGGTCGAAGATTGCATCGATTCGATCACTTCACTCTCCGAAGGAAGAGTGGGGTCGACCAAAGATTGCATTGGTTCAACCACTTTATCAACCAAAGGTTGATCTGACTGTAGGGAATCTATGGACAACTCAGGAACAGAGGTTCCTTCAGACATGGACCACACTCTTCGTGCCTCTGGAAGGCAGGGCATCGGTGAGTAAGGTGATCTCCCTTACAAAGTTTACAAGGGAACTTTGGTTTTCGTCCTATAGGTTTAGACTCCTTTACAATGTCAGTACTCTCAGCATGATTAGCATTGGCTGACAGCTTGCCCCCAGCATGACTCACAGAGGCTGGTTGCTCAGAAGAAGAAGACTTTTTAACTAAGGACCACACTTTTTGCACTTCTGGAAGTACAGGGCACAAGTAAGTAAGGTGGTCTCCCTCGCAAAGCTTACAAGGGAACTTAAGCTTCTGTTTGTTGGGTTTGTCGACAATGTCAACTCCCTCAGCATGACTTGCAGTGGCTGATCTGGTGTCTCCAGTATGACTCACAGGAACTGGTGACTTGTCATTAATATGACTAGCAGTGATCAATGACGTGTCCTCAACATGACTGACAGTGGTTGAAGACAAACTTTGAGTATGATTTTCAGTGAGTAAAAGTTTTCTCCCAGCATGACCTCCAGAGGCTGGGTAGGTGCCCCCTGCATGATTTGCAGAGGCAAGGTGGCTGGCCCCTTGTTTTGGCATCTTCTTCCTATTCTTCCCCCGTCTATTCCTTTTAGACTGCTGGTTACTAGTATTGCTACTTTCGCCACATGAGGTAGAAGGAGGAGGAGAAGATGTTACTGGCAACGAAGGCCCAGGGTTCTGATGCTCTTGATTTGAGGTGCTCACAAAAGAAGAGTCAGGAGCATGCAAGGTATTCGGAGTGGAAAACAACCAAACCGGCAGCCCAATAGTGAATCCAGGAAGATTCAGAGTAGCCATTAAGGGAGCACCAATGTTTCCAATGAATGGAACAGCACAAGGATCCCCCGGAACAGGGGTACCCTGATTGGCACTCGCCGGAATGCTAGACATAGTTTCTCGCTCAAATGAACAAGAAGTTCCCTAAGGCAAACTAAAACAAGTAGCACAAAGAGCACACCACTAAAAAAGGTCCTAAGTAAATCAAACCAGGCAAACAGATGCCTTCCGGAGAAGAGTCTGGGATGATGAGGGCCCAGAACAGATCAACGAAGGATGAAGGACAGTTACCCAGGGTCCACAATACAATGACTAAGGGTGCAAGCGCTGGAATCACCCAACCGCCCTCCCAAAGACCTGCAAGGGATTTCCTCCCACGTCTGTCCTAGGTACAACAGATATACTCTCCGCTGTCACCTGTGTATGAACCTAGAGTCAGATACTAAGGGTACCACAACACCGAAAACTCCTGGGGGAACAGTCACCGGTCAAATTAGAAAGCGTGGGTAGGGTAGCTAAGCCAGAAACTCGAAAGAGTCCCCAATACGCAATCCGATCCTGGCGTATGCTCGAACAGAAAGTAGGAGGGGTATTCCCACAAACTGATCTCGCAATGACCTACTGCATATATTCCACGCAAGTTTTGAGTGAGGTGGGTTTACCTAATGATAGTCTCACTACGATTTTTGCGCATTGTGTGATCTTGGGTGGTTTAAGGTGTTTTAAACCCAAGATCCTAACCAAAACTAGTTGGTGTAGTGTAACCTAGAAAAGAAAATGTTACTAGTTCATTTTATTAGAGTTCATTTTAAAGGTTACTTGATTACTCAAAAAGGTAGTGGGTGTGTGAGAGTGGTTATAGTAGAGATAGAGTACTGAAAATGAAATATTTACCACCAAACAAATCTTTTTCTTTTCAATGCAAGTCTTAAAATTATGATCTAGAATGCATGTGCAAATGCAATTTTTTAATATTTTGAATGCAAAAAAGGTAAAAATAAAGTCTAAATGTACAAAAATAAACTCAAAACCTAAGAATGCAGCTACTCAAGCAACTAGGTATGCAAAAGAAAACTTGTTCTTTTTTATGCAAAGCACTCTAAAATCTTTTAAGCCACTTGCAAGGTACTCTATTCAGAAAATGAATCAAAATTCTTTATGCTTTTCAAAGGCAAGAAACAAAAACTGAAACTAACCTACTATCAAAGCAAAGCAAAGAAACTTTCAGGTTCTCTTTATGAAACAGTAAAAGCTACCAAATATGACTTTCAAATTCTTATTGATGTAAGCATGCCAACCATTGGGAAAAGAGTACAAAAACTACTTTTAGACCCAAACGAAGCAAATGAACTACGAAGAAGTATGGTTTGGTAAAGTCAAGTTTGAACATAAACAATGCAAACAAGGTCTTGAACAACAGCCAAAACACTTGAGCTTTCACTACAAAAGAAAAACTAAAAGCATAAGGGAGGATAAGAAACCAACCTAAAAGAGAAATTTCACTCAAATAGATACAAACAGGGTCAAGAAGACTCAAGAGTTTCCAAATCCAATGGAAAATGGGGCAAGCAAGTTCAGTCAGACTCAAATTAGGGTACAAAACACCAAACAGGTCCACAACCCCCCAACTTAGGTCAACAAACCCCAAAACTTTCCAAACAAGCCCAAAATGATCAAAAGAGGTTCAAATCATGAATGTAGGATCAGTACAAGGATGGGAGACCACTTACGGTGGTTTAACTCAGACCTAGGGTCATCAGGGACCCCAAAAATGCAGCCACAGCCCCCAGATTTGGGTCCACAACCCAAAAACTCAAAAAATCAAACCCAGATTTTGAGCGCTACTGTGTATGAAGGAAACTAGCGCTCATAGCAGTATGGGCGCTACTGTGCAAAGGAAAAGTAGCGTATGGGCGCTACTGTGTGGTACAAACAGTAGCGTACAAGAAAAAAAGTCTAAAAAAACGGGGTTAAAACCCCCAAACTGGGTCCACAAAGGTTTGCAAGGGCTGGGAAGGGTCTGTCAAAATCCCAGGAGGGTCAAACAGAGCCTACTAACTGATCCTAATCAAGAAAATGAACAAAGACCATCAAACAAGACTGAAGAAATGACCTTGGATACCCCTAAGCAGTTAGGCTTTCCCTAGCGGAGTCGCCATTCTGTTGTGGGGAAAATGCACCTATAGTTCAGGGGAGAAACTACCAACTTACGGTGATAAAGATAGACTTACAAGCATTCTTGCAAGTACAACAAATAAATAAAGATATTAGGGTTTAGAGATGTAGGAACCTCATTCAGAAGGTTGATCCTAGCTTTGCCTCCCTTGCTCCTCAATGCTTATCCAGTGTTGCAATGCCCAGACCTGCAAAACAACTTGATACCTTTCTCAAACACATTTGACTACATATATAAGACTGATATTCATAATAAAAAGAGACATCAGATTGTAAACAAACTGTAATAAAATCTAAGACACATTAATAGGTCATATTTGGAAGAGAAGAACGTCTGATCTTTATTAATGAATGAAAGCAAAGTACATAAAGTTATACCTTCCTTCAAGCTTGGCACTTCACGAAACCTAGATTCAAGGTCTCCTGCTTCTGTTCTCCAAGGATTCCAGCCTCTAATCAACTGTGCTAGGGTTTACCAAAACTGAAGCACAAGAGAGGGGAATGAGGGTCTCCATTCCTCCAGCATAACTTTGTAATTGGGCTTAGTCCTTTCACATGATCCTTCTACCCTCCTTATATAATCAATGAGGAAGAGGAAAAGAAGTTATAACCACTCAAGGGGTTTCCCAACCAACTTAACTTACTCGAATTTCGATATTTTTGACCAAAAACAGGTGTGTACTCTACTCTATAGTAGACAAAGTCGCGTACACATGGCAATGGGCACTACTTTGAATGAGACAAAGTCGCGTACACATGGCAATGGGCACTACTTTGAATGAGACAAAGTCGCGTACACACGCTACTATTATAATAGTGGAGTCGTGCTCATGTTGAAAAATGGCCAAAAACAGGCTTTTCTGCTCATTTTCAGGAGATGGTTTGGTCTGGAAAAATGTTCCTAAGGGTCATATACATCAAATGGGTCAAGAATGAGGTAATTTCAACCATTTTTAATGTCCCAAATGACTTCTCCATCCACAAATGTCCTGTTGTGTGACTGAACTTGATCTCAAGAAGTGTCGTCATGCGACCAAGGGAAGCAAGTGTCGTCACGGACGGAGAGGTGTCATTTCAAGCTATGACAATAGCCTATTGATGATGATACCTATCAACATGCTTCTGCTCATATTTTTTATAGTAGTATTTTATTGTATTGCTAAGAAAGGCAATATTCAGGTCACTCATGCATTATTGGTTTATCCTAAATTTGACAACTATACTAGAGGTATCTAGTCTCGAATGTTTTTCCAAATGGGTATATAGGTGGTGGATTTGGGAAGAGCAGACAATGTATTAATTTCAAATAGAGGTTGAGATAAGACCGTTTAGAGTAAGACTTGCATATGGTGTGACTCCATTGCTAGATGGAAGTCATTTTACCATTGATTTGTAGGTGAATTATTCTATACCCACTATTGTTTTGTTTATTGTTGAAAGATATTGTATTCAATTATATGGAGAACAAGTTGCACCAATTGATGATGATGGTATGCTTGAGTTGGAGAAAGATGGTAATGCTATTGATTTGCAAGGATATCTTGCACCTTTGGATTAAAAGTAATCACATCCCATGCCTTTCATTTAGTAGAAACATGATTATTTTTCATATTGGCATCCTTATCATAGAGACAAAAGGGGTTCATCCAAGAGTGGAAATTCTTGGTAAGGCGACAATGATTGTTATAGATCTTTGTAGAAGAGGCGCGAGAGGTAGAATTTTGGACTATTCTTGACAACTAGGAATTATTGTGGTTGGAATGATGAATGATTGTGGAAACATTTGAATAGGTGCTTGAGGACTTTATGCAAATGTGTATCATCCGTTGTACACTTTTATAATTATCCTCTTGACCCCTTTTGATTGATTGATTGATTGATTTATTTTTGTCACGATATTTGTTGGATTGTTTTATTGAATAGTCTTATTGGCATGTTGGCATGTTATGCATACAAGACAACTTGGATTGGAGGCCTTGTGTCACAACCCTAGAAAACACCCAACTTTTTTTTCCCTTGTTGGTCCCTAGCTTCCTTGTGACAACACCTGTCTTGTGGCATGGATACTTGGTCATCTGCACTTACTCGGTGGTGGATTAAACCTCTTCACTAAATGAATTCCCATACCTTCACCTTGAGCTACCTGTCGCTTGGACCTGGTACACTCAACAACCTTTCCAAATCTATAATTTGACTTATTATTATGTGTAGTTTACTTGGTTACACTTATCTTGTTATGTTACTTAGCTCTACATACCATAAACACATACACAAGAACACAAGAACACAAGAACAAAACATATGTGTGGTGCCGAAACCCGGGTACCGAAAATCCTTTTTATTGAATTATGTAAAGAATGATACAATGGAGATACAAAGAACAATTTCAACACCTTCTTGCTGACACCCTCTTACAACCAAAAAATATGTCTAGGTAGATAAGAAAACTTCAGTTCTAGTCGTCGATGCACTCTGCTTGTCAATGGGTGAGCTTGTCGACAACCTATCTCTACCGAAGGTTCTGTCTGTACTCGACAAAACTATGCCACTAGTTTCACTGTCTCCCGAAGCCACTGTCCTCCCATGCGTTGACTGTTGTTACACTCTGCTGTCTCCCACAAGTCTTCCCATGCAACACTTGTCATCAACATTTCTAGCTCGCCTTCTACAACACTACTCCATCAGTAAGCTTGTTCTCTTACCCTTTTCCATGGAGAGTCTACCTGTGGAAACCATTGAACTTAGAACTACTTGTAATAATTGGGCGCTTTTCTTCTGTCTAACATTTCTCTTTGCTTGCTTGTCACAAACCTGAGGCCTAACTCACCTCCTTCCCTTGGTCTCTAGCACGTCTTACTTGCCATGATTAGATGCTTGGATCCTTCCTTAGATTGCTTAGTCTCAAGTGATCCCAACTAATATATATGAGGTGTCCGTGGGTGCCCAAGGTAAGGGATGTGTCATTTGGGAAACCCTGTGGAAAGTGGGCACTCTCCTAATGGTCGACAAAGAGGTCCGTCAGTAACTCTGTCGACCTTATTTATAGCACTTCAATGCTTCTCCCGATGGCCCTCTTGGTTGCACCTGCATTGATTGTTTACCGGTTCTTTGACATGCGCTTGGGCCCCTTTGTCAAAGAACTTGAGTCTCACGCTGATGGCGTCACATGTGACCAACATGGTGTACAACCATTTTTCCTCTTATCCAGGTATCTTATCACCATGCTTTGGACAAATGGACTCGATGGCATCTCTTCCACTTTGCTACTGGATGAAGCCTTCTCCATTAAATCCCCTACCAATTGTTGAAGCCCCTTGTCGACACCCCAAAGCCTCCTAGTTGCATGCCTCGTTGTCGAAATCCTCTTGGTTGCATGCCTCGTTCTCACGTCCCATTCATCACTACCCATGATTTCCTTGCATTCTCTTGGATGTGTTGTTGTAAATGTAACTCTAGAAGATATTCTTTTGTATATTATTATTATATTATTGTTGTACTTTTATTGTTCCTCTCTCGAAGATGTTTTTCCTCCATTCGGGGATGTCATTATTGTATTTGGTCATGCAAGAAAACCTCCATTGTAATTCGGGGCAATAGTTCCCCAAAAGGTAAATGTAAAATGTATTTTTGAGTCTCCCTAGGACAGGTCGACCTAGTCAGTTAGGGAAGTCGTCCCCAATGGGGAATTAGGTCAGTCTCAGTTAAAGTATAAATAGAGAGGCTTACTCTCTCATTTGGACATCACACTCACTCAAGCAAGTTCTCACCAAGTGAGAGAGAAGACAAGTTCGCTTGAGGAGAAAGAGAGAAGTTGCAGAAGACATCCTATATTTGGGTTTTATATCTTGTTTGATATTGTACTAGCGATGAAATCTATTTCTGAGGAAGTTGCAAGGTTTTCTCCTTTATGGTTTCCTTGAGGAAATTTCTTGTGTCTTTTGTGTTTTGTTGTGCTTGTCTATATTTCAGTTTAAAGATATAACTAAATTGAATTAAAGTGCAAACTCTAACATAGTATCAGAGACACTCTTAAATAAGGTACTATGCAGCAGCGAGAAACTAGGGATTCCTATTTCAAGGTCTTCTCTCCACAGATCATCAAGAAAAGAGGGATAAGTTAACTCTCCCTAGGAGGGCGCATCTTTTGGAGGAAGAATAATTCAATTTGAAGAATTTTCATTTTTGACCTAGTCACTAGTGCTGAGAGAAAACTAGGGCATCAAACTTTTGAAGCTTCCATCCACCAATCCGGGAAAAGGAGTACATTGGACAACTCGCGTTGAGGAGGCACATCATTCTGTCCAAGCAGAATTTCAAGATTCCAAATTTGGAAAATTAGGGTTTCTCTAACAAACCCTAGGTCAGCCAGCTCCAGAACAGGTTGGGCATCTCAAATGGGTAAGATATAATTCTTTGCTATTTCCATTTGAGGTTCTCATATCAAGATGACAAATCACACCAAGATTGAGGATAAGCTTGAAGGAGTTGATAACTTCCGAGCATGGAAGTATATAATATCTATTGTTCTAGAAGAGGATCATTTGGACATGTATGTCAATGAGGAGGTTCCAGAACCAGAGGGAGAAGAGGCAAAGGCAATCCACAAGAAGAACATGTTCAAGACCAAAAGAATTATTGCAGACTCCATCAAATATCACCTCATCCCTCATGTATCATCCTTGAAGACTCCCAAGGATATGTTAGATGCCTTGACAAAGATATTCGAAGGGAAGAACATCAATTGGAAGATGACACTAAGGAACCAACTTAAGAATGTAAAGATCCAACACTCAGAGACTATGCAATTTTACTTCACAAGGGTCTCTCAAATGAAGGAACAACTTGAAGCAATTAAAGACAAAGTTGAAGAAGAAGAGATTGTAATGACCACCTTGAATGGTCTCCCAAGATCATAGGACTCATTCATTCAAGGGATATGTGCCAGGAAGAAGCTAATCACATTCAACAGATTGTGGGAAGAATGCACCCAAGAAGAAGCTCGACTAGTAGTAAGAGAAGAGAATATGGGAGCTAATGATGACCAAGCTCTAACTGCTCACACAAAGAGAAATCATAACAAGAGGGAGAACCATCATCATAAAAGGTCCAAAAGGCCTAATAGGAATCATGGACCTAGAAGAGACCTATTTAGTATCAGATGTTTCACATGTGATGACAAAGGACATTATTCAAGAAATTGTCCCAGAAACCAAGGATCCTCCAGTAGAACCAACGAGAAGAGGCATCATGCTCACACCGATAAAGATGATGAAGCTGTAAGGAAAAGAACTAGAGAAGAAAGACATGATTCTTCAAGTGATGAAGAATATGTTTTAATCTCAGCACTCACAGGTACCATCACCCATGGAAGTAATGATTGGCTTGTAGACAGTGGAGCATCCAAGCACATGACGGGATACAAAGAATCTTTCATCAACCTATTAGAACATGAGTCACCCCACAAGGTGAAACTTGGGGATGATTATCAATATCCCATCAAAAGAAGTGGAGAAGCTTCCTACAAGCTAGATTTCGACAAATCCTTAAAGATGAAGGATGTTCTCTATCTACCAGGGTTGAAGAAAAATCTTCTCTCCATCTCAGCATTAGATGCTAAAGAAATGCGGGCTGCATTTATTGATGGCCAAGTTCTAATGTGGCCAAAATGAAAGACAATAAAATGGTGCAACAATAATTGGAGAACAAGAGGGAGGCTTGTACAAGTTGAAAGGTCAACCAAAAAAAGCATTGGTCCATGACTCCATGGAACCAAGCGAACTATGGCACAGAAGGCTTGCACATGTGCACTATAGAGCACTACCAATTGCAAGCAAAGCAGTTTTTGGTCTTCCAGAAATTCAAACAAAGCATGAAGGCATTTGCAAGGGATGTGCACAAGGGAAGAATGTGAAGAAGACATTTGTTAGCAGTGAAAGCAAGGAAAAAGGAATCTTGGAGATATTCCACTCAGATGTGTGTGGCCCCATGTCTTCCATCTCATTAAGCAGGTATGTATACTATGTTTCTCTCATAGATGGCTTTTCTCGTAAGACATGGATCTATTTCTTGAAAGGAAAAGATGAAGTGTTTAGAAAATTCAAGGAATTCAAAGCCTTGGTTGAAAATCATACTGAAAGGAAGATTAAGACTCTACGATCAGAAAATGGTGGAGAATTCACCTCAGAAGAATTTAAGAATCTTTGCGGGGAATCCAGGATTAAGAGGGATTTGATCACTCCTTACAATCCTCAACAAAATGGCGTTGCAGAACAGAAGAACGAAAAAATAATGGAAGCAATGAAGGAAATTCTCCATGATCAAGACCTCCCAATGCACTTATGGGCAGAAGCTGCAAGAACAATTGTGTATGTACAGAACCGTACACCTCATATTGTATTGAACAAGAAGACTCTAGAAGAAGCTTTCTTAGGAGAGAAACTAGAAGTCAACTATCTCAGAATATTTGGTTGTCTTGTGTACATACACATCCGAAAGGAAAAGAGAACAAAACTAGATCCTTCAAGAAAGAAGGGGATATTCATGGGATATAGTGATACATCAAAAGCTTATCAAATATACTTCCCAGGATTCAAGAAGACTGAGATCAGCAGAGACATAACTTTTGATGAAGAATCAAGATACAACAAATCAAGACAATTACCTATTGAAGAAAATGAAGAACCTGAAGTTCCTAGAACAAGAGACATAGTTATGGAAGAGACAATCCAAGAATATCACCAAGACCATGACTTTATAGAACCACAAGAACCTGTAGATCCACCTTGTGAGAAGAACTCCCATAAGAAGAGACCAACATGGGCACGTGAAGCAATACACGATGCAGAGAAGTATGGTGCTCCATATGGGATATACATAGAAAGCAAGAGATCTAGACCATACTCCAACTATGTGGCCTTACTATGTGACATCATTGATAAAGAACCTTCCAACTATGAGGAAGCAGCAAAAAAGAAGGAGTGGAAGGATGCCATGATCGAAGAGTACTAGTCGATTATGAAGAATGATGTCTGGGAGATAGTTCCAATATCAATAGGGAAGTCTATTGTGACTTCAAAATGGATCTACAAGATCAAGCATGCTGCAGATGGTAGTATAGAAAACACAAGGCAATATTTGTGGCACGTGGATTCTCCCAGAAAGAAGGTATAGACTACGAGGAGACATTTGCACCTGTAGCAAGATACACTTCCATTAGATCTATACTTGCCTTAGCCGTAATAATGAAATGGAAGGTACACCAGATGGACGTCAAGACAACATTCTTGAATGGTGTAGTTGAAGAGGAAGTATATGTGGAGCAACCAATGGGATTCGAGACACATGACAAACAAACTCATGTGTGCAAGATGAAGAAATCCTTGTATGGTTTGAAGCAGGCACCTAAGACATGATACAATAGGATGGACAAATTTCTGATGAGCTTAGGCTTTACCAAGAGTAAAGCAGATTCCAACCTCTACTTCAAGGTTGAGGGCGGAAGACCAATGATATTACTACTATATGTAGATGACTTGTTTGTAACAGAAGAGGATGAACTCATTGCAGATAAAAAGAGAAAGCTTTTCGCAGAGTTCGAGATGAAGGACCTGGGAATGATGTACTACTTCTTAGGCATGGAGGTGTGGCAGAATGAAGATGGGATTTTCCTTGGTCAAGGAAAGGATGCAGTGGATATTCTGAAGAGGTTCAGAATGATGGACTGCAAGGAAATGGCCACACCAATGGCATTGAACTTGAAGCTACTATGTGACGCTTCTTTAGAGATAGTTGATGCCACGATATACATGCAAATGATTGGTTCGTTAATGTACTCAATGAACACGAGACCAAACATATGTTTTGTTGTGAACACCCTAAGTCAGTTCCTGACATATCCAAGGCATTTTCACCTGAAGGCTGCAAAACATATATTGAGGTACCTGAAGGGTACAATTGAGTATGGGATCAAATATGAGACGGATCAGAAGATTAACCTGCATGGTTATGTTGATTTAGATTGGGAAGGAAGTGCCACAGACATGAAGAGCACTTTGGGATGTTGCTTCAGTTTTGGATTCGGTATGACCTCTTGGTTTAGCTGGAAGAAGTCATGTGTGGCATTGAGTACAACCTAAGTAGAGTATGTTGCAGCTTGTTGAACTACTTGTAAGGAAGTATGGCTTCAGAAGCTATTGCCAAATTTGTTTGATATCGAGCTAGAGGTGACTTGTATATTTTGTGACAACCAGAGTTGTGGGAAGTGTCCGAGAACCCGATGTTCCATGACAAGTTGAAGCATATCGAGATCAAGTACCACTATATCTGGGATATGGTGCAAAGAGGAGCAGCAAAGATCCAGTATGTGGCAACAGACGAGCAGACAACCGATGTGTTTACCAAGCCATTAGCAAGGGTGAAGTTCTAGTACTTCAGAGATAAGCTTAGTTTTATCCAGAACGATGTTTCTTGAAAGAGGGATTGATGTGACTGAAAGACGTAGGTGCAATGGGGTTGTATCTTACATGGTGGACGACGCGGGTGGTCCGCAATGACGTAATGCATTTGGGATGCTCGTGGGTTGTATCCACATGTTTGAAGACGCTGGTAGGTACACGGGTCATAAAGCATATGGGATGCGCCTAGGATGTATCTTACATGGTGGAAGACGCAGGTGGTCCGAAAGGATGTAATGCGTCTGGGATGCTCTTGGGCTATATGCACATGCCATTGAATACACAGGTTGAATGAGAGAGTCGTAATACATCTGGGTTGTATCCACAAGGTGGAAGATACAGATGTCCATGGGATGTATCCACTGGGTGGAAGACACAGATGTCCCTGGGATGCATCCACTGGGTGGAATATGTAGGTTGACTGAGAGAGAGACGTAATACATCTGGGTTGTATCCACTGGGTGGAAGACAGAGATGTTCCTGGGATGTATCCACTGGATGGACGACGCAGGTTGTCTGATGGACATGATGTATGCACTTGGGCTGCTCTTTGCACGAGATGATGAGATGATTCGGATACGATGAGATGATAGTAGGAGATGCAGGTGATTGCTGTGGCAATGTAATGTGTGTTCCTGGGTTGTACCTACTTGATGGATTGCTCGTAGAGATGATGAAGACCTAGATGAGAGGTAGGACTACATCCAACATGAAAAAGGGCTGGCTCTATAGAACTTCTAATGAAGGATAGATTTGAGAGATGTCACTAGTCAATGATCAACAAGATGAGGATTGCTGCAGCAATAATGATGATGATCCAGTGTTGATGATGTTCCAATGATGATGATGTTGTCCACAGTTTGTGTCCAGTTGTGATGATGACTGTGTTGAGAGAATACCTTCCTAGTTAAGAGGGAGTGTTGTTGTAAATGTAACTTTGGAAGATATTATTTTGTATATTATTATTATATTATTGTTGTACTTTTATTGTAACTCCGTCGAAGATATTTTTCCTCCATTCAGGGATATCATTATTGTATTTGGTCATGCAAGAATATTGAGGTAAAACTCCATTGTAAGTTGGGGCAATAGTTCCCTAAAAGGTAAATGTAAAATGTATTTTTGATTCTCCCTAGGACAGATTGGCCTAGTCAGTTAGGGAAGTCGTACCCAATGAGTAATTATGTCAGTCTCACTTAAAGTATAAATATAGAGGCTCACTCTCTCATTTGGACATCACACTCACTCAAGCAAGTTCACACCAAGTGAGAGAGAAGACGAGTTCGCTTGAGGAGATAGAGATAATCTATAGAAGACATGTTATATGTGATATTATACAGGTGTAGATCACTCAGCTTGAACAAACCTCACAAATTCACTCAAATAATTGCAGAGAAGAAGAAGAAGAATTGAATCAATATTCACACATGAAGCTTAAAGAATGTGGAAAACTATTGTAATTTCATTCATCAACTGTAAGCTGGAAAAAATATGAGAGTACAATAGAATGAATTGGATTACCCCAAAGGTGATTTGAATTCTCCTCAAGGTGTGGCTTGGACAACATTGGAGACATCACCCAATCAGCGGTAGTTGTCACGAATGGCCAAGTTCAGTCAAAGGTGAGTCTAACTGATCCATGTGGGCACTAATTGTTATAATTTTGATAATTTCATTCAAATACTATGTAGGATCCTACTAAGAGAATAAAATGCACAACATAACAATCATAGACACAAGAGACACAATGTTTCCTCGGGGAAAACCATAAAGGTGAAAAACCCTACAACTTCCTCATAGATAGAATAAGCACCAATACAAAGATCACAAAGATGAAACCCCAAAAGATAGATGTCTCTAGTAGCTACTCCTCCTCCACTTGTGCTCACTCCTCTCTCTCAACTATGCGAGTTGGATGAATGAGTGAATGAGCAAATAGAGTGGTGCAACCACTGTATTTATACTTTAACTTGACCTGCCTTTTACCCTAACTGGGCCGACTCCTTAAGGGAGTCTAATAACCCTTCCACTTAACTCATACTGGGACGACCCCTCTAAGGTGGTCTAATAACCCATCAAATATAAGTTACGACACTTACAATATAACTTGCGACACTTGCAAATACAAATGATGACACTTCCGATCGAAGGAATAAGACATCTCCGTCGGGGATACAATAAAGTACAAATGTAATACATACAATATACAAGTGAATATCTTCCGAAGTTACAAATACATCAACACTCCCTCTTAACTAGGAAGGTATTCTCTTGACACAGGTCATTAATACATATAGGCACAAGTCTTCAATACTAGAGATGGATCATCATCACTGGATCACTGGAGCATCATCGTCACTGTTGCTGTACTTGTCATCTCGATCACTGGTGCTATCTCTCAATTCTACTCATCATAGGGAGTTTTACAGATCCATCCCTTTTTCATCTTGGATGTAGGCCTAGCCTCCATGTAGGTCTTCATCATCTCTGCGAGCGGCCCATCCGGTGGAATCTCAAGACTGATTATGTGCATCTACAAAACCTGAAAAGAGCATCCCAAGATTGATTATGAGATACTACTCAACCTGCAAGATCTCCCAGGACTGATTACATGTGAACAAACAAAACCTCGAAAGAGCATCCCAGGACTGATTACATGCCAAGCACAACCTGCAAGATCTCCTAGGGACCTATTACATGTGAACAAGCAAAAAAACCAAAAGAGCATCCTTGGACTGATTACGTGCCAAGCACAACTTGCAAGATCTCTTAGGGACCTATTACATGTGAACAAGCAAAAGCTCGAAAGGGCATCCCGAGATTGATTACGTGCCAAGCACAACCTGCAAGATTTCCCAGGGACCTAATACATGATACTGCACAACCTGCAAGATATCCATGGCCACGGAGCATCATACGGATGCTCATGATAATACGGATCATCATCACTCACGGTGCATCATACATATGCACATGATCATACAGATCATCATCATACGGATCATCATATAGATGCTCATCACACAACACTTACAACCATGGGGAGGACCCTCCTGTCACCATGCTAGGAAGGGATCCTGCATTTGTGTCTTGTCACTTCCTCTTGGAAGTATCTTTGACCTGAAGAACACCAAGCCTCTCTCTAAAGTACTCGAACTTCACCCTGGCTAGTGGCTTGGTCAACACATCTACTACCTACTCATCCGTCGCAACATACAGGAGCTTCACTGCTCCTCTCTGCACCATATCCCTGATATAGTGATACTTGATCTCGATATGCTTCGACTTGTCATGGAACATCAGGTTCTGGGACAACTTCACAAAACTATGGTTGTCACAGAAGATACAAGTAGGATCCAACCAGAGATCAAATAAATATGATAGTAACTTCCTTATCCATACTGCCTCACAACTGGATGAAGAAGCTGCGACATACTATGATTCGGCTGTACTCAGTGCTACATAGGACTGCTTCCTGCAAAACTGAGAGATCACCCCTGATCCCATACTGAAGAAGCACCCCGAAGTGCTCTTCCTGTCTGCAACACTGCCTGCCCAATCTGAATCAACATAACCCTCCAGGTTAACCTTTTGATTCACATCATACTTGATCCCATAATCAATCGTACCCTTCAGGTACCTCATAATATGCTTTGCAGCAATCAAGTGAACATGTCTCGGATTTGTCAGAAACTGGCTCAATGTGTTCACAGCAAAGCAAATATCTAGTCTCGTGTTCGTCAGGTACATCAAGGACCCAATCATCTGACGATACATCATGGCATCAACCGAATCTGATGAAGTATCACTCAATAGCTTCAGGTTTGATGCCATAGGTGTGGTCATGGCCTTGCAGTCCGTCATCCCAAACCGCTTCAGGATCTCTACTGTATACTTCCCTTGTCCAAGGAAGATTCCATCTGTACTCTGCCACACCTCCATCCCTAGAAAGTAATGCATCATACCTAAATCCTTCATCTCGAACTCGGCAGCAAGCTTCCTCTTCGTGTCGGCAGTCAACCCATCCTCCCCTGTCACAAACAGGTCATCTACATACAGTAGGAGTATCATTGGATTGCCTTTCTCAACCTTGTAGTAAAGGTTGGAATTCGGTTTACTCTTGGTAAAGCCCAAACTGGTCAAGAAGCTGTCTATCCTGCCGTACCATGTCCTAGGTGCTTGTTTCAAACCATACAAGGCTTTCTTTAATTTGCACACATGTGACTCCCTATCATGTGTCTCAAAACCGAGTGGCTGCTCCACATACACTTCTTCTTTGACTACACCATTCAAGAAAGCTATCTTGACATCCATTTGGTGTATCTTCCACTTCATCACTGCAGCCAGAGCAAGTACTGTTATGATGGAAGTGTGTTTGGCTATAGGTGCAAAAGTTTCTTCATAATCTATCCCTTGTTTATGGGAGAAGCCACGAGCCACAAACCTTGCCTTGTATTTCTCTATGCTACCATCTGCAACATGCTTGATCTTGTAGATCCACTTGGAAGTTGTTGAATATTGTAACTTCTACGAATATTATATTTGTACTTTATTATTCCGGAGATGTTTCATCCCTCCAAGGTGACCCTATTGTATATCTGGAGATGTTTATTCCTCCGATGGATTGTGGTAACTAGGGTTATTAGATCTCCCATGTGGGGGTTGACCTTGAGTTAATTGATTAGGGGTTATTAGACCCTCTTAGGAGAGGTCGACCCCATAGGGTAAAAAGTCAACCGGGAAACAAGTATAAGTAGAGGAGGATGTTCCTCACTTATCACACACTTCCATCACTCGGAAAGTAGCGCACAAGTGAGAGAGAGGTCTGCATAGGAGGTAGAGAAGGATCTCTAGTCTTGGACTACATCTTGTATTTGGTTGATCATCTTATTGAGGAAAGCTTTGTTGGGTTTTCTACCCCATGAGGGTTTTCCAGGGTAAAATCTCTGTCTATCTTGTGATTGTGTTTCTTTCAATGATCTTGCTAGTCAAATTAGTTTAAACTTAACATGGTATCAGAGCTAGCCTGAAAAGGACATCTTTCACAAGGTGAAAATATATATCTCTCTCTCTCCAGTGAAAATTAGGGTTTTTGCAAAAGTTAGTATTTTTGGATTCTGATTACATGGCTGGATAGCTCTTCTCAAAATCGAAATTTTGAGCCCTAGATCAAACTTTTTGGTTGGGTAGAACTCCGGGAAAGTCAAACCCTAGTTTGAAAAAAAGTGCGGAAAACCAGAAAACCAGAACCAGAATTCTACAGTAGGTCCGAAGTTCGCTGGTCAAGTTTGGAGACTGAAAAATTGAAGTTTCTAGAAAGTAAGTACATCAGTCACCTCACCTCAGTCAAGCCAATCTCCTGGTAAATTCAATTTTTCATTTTTGGAATTTTTCAATTTTTGGTGACCCCCTGAGCAAGATGGCCCCAAGTATTAAGCTTGAAGACAAGATAGAGGGTATAGAAAATTTCCGAGCATGGAAATATAGAATTGGTCTCATTCTTGAAGAGAATGATCTTGCCCAATATATCAAAGATGAGATTGCAGAACTTACAGAGGATGAAGCTAAAGAGAAGTACAGAAATGACTTGATTAGGGCAAAGAGAATCATTGCTGATTCTATCAAAGACCACTTGATTCCCCAAGTGGCATCCAAAAATACTCCTAAGGAAATGTATGATTCCCTAGGAAGAATGTATGAAGGAAGGAACATCAACAGGAAGATGAACCTAAGATCTCATTTGAAGAGTACCAAAATGAACAAAGGAGAATCTATTCAAGACTATTTCTCAAAGGTTTCCCAAATCAAGGAACAACTAGATTCCATTGGAGATACCCTTGATGAAGATGAATTAGTTATGACTGCTCTAAATGGTCTCACTAGACCCTGGGAGTCATTCATCCAAACTATGTGTGCCAGAAAAGAAAGTATGAAGTTTGATGTGGTATGGGAGGACTGTATTCAAGAAGAAGCTAGGGTAGCCAATAGAGAAGCCCTTCTCAAGGAGGGTGACCAAGCTTTGGCTACTCACACCAAAAGAAGAAGAAAGGATCACTTCAAGAAAGACGACCACAAGGAGTCTCAACCTTCCCATATATTTAAAAGGAGAAGAGGAACAAACTCAGAAAGAGACCTCTCCACAATCCAATGTTACAATTGTCTTAAACTAGGACACATTGCTAGAAATTGTACTTCACAAACAAAGAAGAAGAAGTTTGTTCACAAAAGACATCATGCACATATGGTAGAAGATGATAGTGAAGAAGAAGAAGAGGAGAGGCCTTGAAAGAAAAGATCTAAAGTAAAGAAAGAAGATGCAGAAGAATATGTTCTATTTTCTGCACTCTCTGGGTCTGTAACACCTGGAGAAGATACATGGCTCATTGATAGTGGTGCTTCAAAGCACATGATAGCTCAAAAGAAAACTCTCTCAATACTTGAAGAAAAGACCTCTCCACAAAAGGTATCTCTAGGAGATGATTATCAATATCCCATTAAGGGAATTGGTGAATCAAGCTACAAGCTTGATTCTGGAACACCATTGAAGATGAAAGAAATCTTATATGTACCAGGTTTGAAGAAGAACCTACTCTCTATCTCAGCACTAGATAAGAAAGGCTTTAGAGTTGCATTCATAGATGGACAAGTACTTATGTGGCTCAAAGGAAAATCAATTGAGGATGCAATTGTCATTGGTGAAGAGGAAGGAAGTCTATACAAACTCAAGGGTCATCCAGAAGTTGCCCTTTTTCATGAAGCCACTAGCCCCAGAGAGCTATGGCATAGAAGGCTTGCTCACATCAACTACAAAGCCCTACCTTATGTGAGAAAAGTAGTTATAGGATTACCAAACTTAAAGGTTGATCATGATGGCACATGCAAAGGATGTGCAAAAGGGAAGAATATCAAGAACCCATTTCCAAAGAGTGAAACAAAGACTAAGAGCATCCTGGAGTTAATACATTCAGATATATGTGGACCAATTCCCTCCACATCTCTAAGTGGGTTTGAATACTATCTCACATTTATTGATGACTATTCAAGGAATACTTGGATATACTTTCTAAAAGGAAAGAATTAAGTCTTTGGAAAATTCAAAGAGTTCAAGGCATTGATAGAGAATCACTCAGAAAAGAAAATCAAGATTTTCAGAACAAATAATGGCAGAGAATATACTTCAAAGGATTTTGAAGACTTTTGTAAAGAAGCTGGAATCAAAAGGGAGATAACCACTCCCTACAATCCCCAACAAAATGGGGTTGTGGAAAGAAAGAATAGAACCATCATGGAAGCTGTAAAGACTATGATACATGATCAAGACCTACCCATGTATCTATGGGCTGAAGCAGCTAGGACAACAGTCTATGTACAAAATAGACTATCCCATAGTACTCTTGAATTCAAGACTCCAGAAGAAGTGTTCACAGGAAAGAAGCCTGAGGTAAGTCATCTCAAAATATTTGGATGTCCAGTGTACATTCACATTCCAAAAGAAAAGAGAACCAAGTTGGATCCTTCTGGGAAGAAGGGAATATTTTTTGGATATTGTGAATCATCCAAAGCATTCCGAATTTACATCCTAGGTTTTCATCACATGGAAATAAGTAGGGATGTGACATTTGATGAAGAAGCAGCTCTCAAGAGATCTAGGAAGTGTCAACATGAAGAAGTCTATGAAGAAGATGCACCTCCCAGAATCATAGAGGCTGTACCCATCCTTGAAGATGTTACACTAGAAGACCATGACAGGTTAGAACCACAAGAACCCCCCATTACAAACTTATCAAGAAAAAGAAGGCCAGCATGGGCCAGAGACATTATTCAAGGAGCTGAAAAGTATGGAGCTCCTGAAGGCTCCACTAGAGAAAGGAAGAAACCAAAGCTAGTATCCAACTATGTGGCTTTGATGTGTGATCTTGTGGATCAAGAACCTACAAGCTATGAAGAAGCAGTTCAAAAGAAAGAGTGGGTAGAAGCAATGACAGAAGAATACCAGTCAATAATGAAGAATGATGTTTGGGATATAGTTCCCAAACTAAAAGATAAAAGTGTGGTATCTTCCAAATGGATATTCAAGATAAAACATGCTGTAGATGGTAGCATTGAAAAATATAAGGAAAGATTTGTAGCCAGAGGATTCTCTCAAAAGGAGGGAATTGACTATGAAGAAACATTTGCACCAGTTGCTAGGTAGACTTCCATTAGAGCTATCATGGCACTTGCATCTATGATGAAATGGAAATTACACCATATGGATGTTAAGACAACCTTCCTAAATGGTGTGATTGAAGAGGAAGTGTACATAGAACAACCACAAGGATTTGAGGTGAAAGATGGAAGAACACATGTATGCAAGCTGAAAAAGGCTTTGTATGGATTGAAGCAAGCTCCCATAGCTTGGTACGGAAGAATTGACAGTTTCTTGACAAGCATGGACTTTACCAAGAGTAAAGTTGATCCTAATCTTTATCTCAAAGTTATAGATGATGAACTTGTTATATTATTGTTGTATGTAGATGATCTATTTTTGACTGGAAATGAGAAACAAATTATCGAGTGCAAGAAGAAGCTCTCTTCAAAATTTGAGATGAAATATCTTGGATTGATGCACTACTTCTTAGGTCTGGAAGTATGGAAAGACCCAAAAGGAATCTTTCTAAATCAGGGTAAGTATGCTGTGGGGATTTTGAAAATCCATGGCCACCCCCATGGACTCCAACTTGAAGTTATTAGTTGATGACTCATCAGAGTTAGTGGATCTGATTCTATATAGACAGATTATTGGGTCATTGATGTATTTAACAAATACTAGACCAGACATATGCTTTGCTGTGAATACCTTGAGTTAGTATCTAGTGGAACCTAGAAGAGTTCACTTAATAGCTCCAAAGCATGTGATGAGGTATCTAAAGGGTACGATATATTTTGGTCTACAATATCTTGGAGATCATGATTTCAGATTACATGGTTACTCAGATGCTGATTGGGCAGGAAGTGTTTCAGACAGGAAGAGTACATCAGGTGGATGTTATTGTCTTGGATCTGCCATGATCTCGTGGTTTAGCAGGAAGTAGTCTAGTGTGGCTCTCAGTACACCTGAAGCGAAATATATAGCTGCTTGCTCTGCTAGTTGTGAAGCAGTATGGCTTCGAAAACTATTATCAGGACTATTTGACTTAGAGATGGATCCCACTGTGATCATGTGTGACAACCAGAGTTGTATCAAGATGAAAGAGAATCCAGTGTTCCATGATAAGTCAAAACACATAGATATCTGATATTTCTATATACGGGATATGGTGTAGAAAGGATCTATTAAGCTCGAATATGTGAGAACTAATGAAAAAATTGCTGATGTATTGACCAAACCTTTGTCTCGAGTAAAGTTTGAGTATTTCCGAGACAAGCTTGGTGTAGTTCAGAAGGACCCTCCTCGAAAGGGGGAGTGATGTGGTCACTGATGATGAGATTGCCTGCATCGACAGTGAGGTCAATGATGTGGATACCTATATTTGTGATGCCAACAGGAAGGTCGATGTATGATCCTTGGTGGACAAATGGGGATTGTATTTTCCCCGGACTTCAGTCCCAGAATTTATCCGCAGACAGATGTCTTCGAGAATGAAGTCCTTGGTGGACAGATGGGGATTGTATCTTCCCCAGACTACGGTCCCAGAATTGATCCGTAGACATATGTCTCCGAAAATTGATGATAGGACTGCATCGTCTCTGGACCTCGGTTCAAAAGGTACATGAGAGGATTGCATTGTCCGTGAACCTTTGGTTCAAAAGGTACGTGAGAGGACTGCATCGTCCGTGAACCTTTGGTTCAAAAGGTATGTGAGAGGACTGCATCATCCATGAACCTTTGTTTCAAAAGGTATGTGATAGGACTGCATCATCCCTGGACCTTAGTTCAAAAGGTACGTGAGAGGACTGCATTGTCCATGAAACTTTGGTTCAAAAGGTACGTGATAGGACTGCATCGTCCCTGGACCTTGGTTCAAAAGGTACGTGAGAGGACTGCATCGTCCGTGAACCTTTGGTTCAAAAGGTACGTGAGAGTACTACATCATCCGTGAACATTGGTTCAAAAGGTACGTGAGAGGACTGCATCGTCCATGAACATTGGTTCAAAAGGTATGTGAGAGGACTACATCGTTCGTGAACATTGGTTCAAAAGGTACGTGAGAGGACTGCATCGTCCCTGAACATTTGGTTCAAAAGGTATGTGATTGGGATTGCGTCGTCCCTAGACATGAGACTTGTCTTAAAGTGATAAGGATTGATCATACTGGAACTTGATCTGGATTGTATCATCCATGGACCTGTCCTAAAAGTGAGCAGGATTGATCATCCTGTAATTGGATCGTATGCATTGCAGAGTATGCTACTATGATGATCCAGATGCTGTAGATCAAGAAGATGATCTAGATGCTGTAGATCGAGATGATGATCCGGATGATGTAGATCGAGATGATGATCCAGATGCTGTAGATCGAGATGATGATCCAGATGCTGTAGATCGAGGAGATGATCCCGATGCTGTAGATCGAGATGATGACGATGCTGATGATCGTATGTTGACGATGCTTCTTATCATGATCGAGAGATCCAGATGATGCTATTGATCAGAGGATCCGATGATGATGATGCTGTTCGAGTGCTGCAGAAGATGAAGACTCAGTATTGACGATGTTGATGTTCCAGTATTGAATATCTTGAAGATGTTCCAGTAACTACTTGAGTTACTGATGATGATGTATTAAAGCTTCCAATGATTTATAGATGTATCATGTATGATGTAGTCAATGAATCCTTGCTCCTGCAGATGTTGTTATAATATCCTTCTCGTTAAGGGGGAGTGTTGAATATTGTAACTTCTAAGAATATTATATTTGTACTTTATTATTCCGGAGATGTTTCATCCCTCCAAGGTGACCCTATTGTATATCCGGAGATGTTTATTTCTCTGATGGATTGTGGTAACTAGGGTTATTAGATCTCCCATGTGGGGGTCGGCCCTGAGTTAATTTATTAGGGGTTATTAGACCCTCTTAGGAGAGGTCGGCCCCATAGGGTAAAAAGTCAGTCGGGAAACAAGTATAAGTAGAGGAGGATGTTCCTCACTTATCACACACTTCCATCACTTGGAAAGTAGTGCCCAAGTGAGAGAGAGGTCTGCATAGGAGGTAGAGAAGGAGCTCTAGTCTTGGACTACATGTTGTATTTGGTTGATCATCTTATTGAGGAAATATTTGCTGGGTTTTCTACCCGATGAGGGTTTCCTAGGGTAAAATCTCTGTCTATCTTGTGATTGTGTTTCTTTCAGTGATCTTGCTAGTCAAATTAGTTTAAACTTAACATAAGTCACCACAAAATTCCCTTTTGGTCTTGGGACCACATCCCATACATCATTCTTCACGATCGATTGGTATTCTTCGATCATGGCCTCCTTCCATTCTTTCTTTTTTGCCGCTTCTTCACAATTGGAAGGTTCTTTGTCCATTATGTCACATAACAAGGCTACATAGCTGGTGTGTGACCTTGTCCTTTTTCTTTCTCTATGTTACTCCTCTGGAACACCATACCTCTCTGCATCTTGGATGAGCTCTCTTTCCCATGCTAGTTTCCTCTTGTGAGAGTTCTTCTCACGGGGTGGATCTACAGGCTCTTGTGGATCTTCTATTTCACGATCCTCTTTTGGAATTGCTTCATTCATGGTGGTGTCTTGTATTCTGGGTACTCTTGGTTCTTCATTGTCTTCAACAGGTGGTTTCCTCGATTTGATGTATGCTGAGTCTTCATCAAAAGTCACATCCCTGCTGATGTCAATCTTCTTGAACCCCGAAAGTAGATTCTGTATGCTTTCAAGTTTTCACTGTAACCCACAAATATACCCTTCTTCCCTGAAGGATCTAGCTTTGTCCTCTTTTCTTTTGGAATATGTGTGTATACTGGACAACCAAATATCCTGAGGTGACTAAATTTTGGTGTCTCACCAAAGAAAGATTGTTCTGGTGTCTTGTTGTCAAGTATCTTGTGTGGTGTTTTGTTCTGTACATATACAACTGTCCTTGCTGCTTCTGCCCATAGGTGCATAGGGAGATATTGGTCATTAAGCATTTCCCGTTCTACTTCCATGATTGTTCTATTCTTCCTTTCTGCAACTCCATTCTATTGTGGATTGTAAGGAGTGGTCAACTCCCTCTTAATCCCTGAATCACTGCATAACTTCTTGAAGTCTTCTGAAGTGAATTCTCCACCATTGTCGGATCTAAAAGTCTTGATCTTCTTTTCAATGTGGTTTTCTATCAAGGTCTTGAATTCCTTGAATTTGCTAAATACTTCATCTTTGTTCTTCAAGAAATAAATCTAAATCTTTCTATAGAAATTATCAATAAAAGAAACATAATATACATAACCACTCAGAGCACTGGATGACATTGGACTGCATACATCGGAGTGGATAATTTCCAAGATTCCTTTTGCCTTGCTTTCACTGCTTGGAAATGCCTTCTTTGTGTTCTTTCCTTTTGCACATCCTTTGCAAACACCTTCATGCTTTGACTGGATTTTAGGAAGACCTTCTATTGCTTTGCTTTCAATTGGTAGTGCTCTATAGTGCACATGTGAAAGCCTTCTGTGCCGAAGTTCACTTGGCTCCATGGATTCATGTACCATGGCTTGTTCAGGTTGTCCCTTCAATTTGTACAATCCTCCCTCTTGCTCTCCAATTAGCACTGCATCATATATGGTTTTACCTTTTGGCCACATAAGTACTTGGCCATCCACAAATGCAACTCTCATCCCCTTTGTATCCAAAGATGATATGGAGAGAAGATTCTTCTTGAGTCCAGGTACATATAGAACTTCTTTCATATTCAAAGACTTCCCAGAGTCTAACTTGTAGGAGGCTTCACCAATTCCTTTTATAGGGTATTTATAGTCATCCCCAAGTTTCACCTTATGAGGTGACTCATGTTCAGATAGGTCCATGAAGGATTCTTTAAATCTCGTCATGTGTTTGGAATCCCCACTATCAATAAGCCAATCATTACACCCATGTGTAACAGTACCTGTGAGAACAAAGATTAGAACATACTCTTCGTCACTTGAAGAGTCTTCACTTTCTTCCTTAGTCTTCTTTCTGGGAGGTTCATCATCCTCTGCAGCATGAGCATGATATCTCTTCTTATTGTTCTTCTTCTTGTTGTTGTTAAATCCTTTTCTATTCATGGGACAATCTCGGGCATAATGTCCCCTCTCATCACATGTGAAGCATCTAATGTGAGAGTGATCTTCCTTAATGTTCTCCCTTTGATGATGGTGAGAAGATATTTTGTAATGAGGTTTATCCCTCTTGAACTTACTTCTCTTGGTGTGTGTTGTGAGAGCTTGGTCTTCACTTCCCATCTTTTCTTCTCGGGCCACAAGTCTAGCTTATTCTTGTGAGCATTCCTCCCATAGTTTACTAAAAGAAATAATTTTTTTTCTTGCACAAATTCCTTGGATGAATGAGTCCCATGACCTTGGTAGGCCATTCAAAGTGGTCATCACAATTTATCCATTCTCCACCACTTCATCCACAGCTTCAAGTTGTTCTTTGATTTGAGAGACCTTAGTAAAGTAGGATTGGATGGTCTTTCCATTCTGGATCTTCACACTCTTCAATTGCTTCCACAATGTCATCTTCCGATTTATATTCTTTCCTTCAAACAACTTGGTCAAGGAATCAAACATATCCTTGGGTGTCTTTAGGGAAGACATATGTGGTAAGAGATGGTATTTGCAATGATTCTCTTGGCCTTAACCAAGTTCTTCTTATGTAAGGCCTTAGCCTCATCTCCCTCTGGAACTGGAACCTCTTCACTTATGTAGGTGTCCAATTCATTCGCTTATAGGATTAACCCAATCCTATAATTCCATGTTCGGAAGTTATCAGCCCCTTCAAGCTTATTCTCAAGCTTGGTGTGGTGATACATTTCAATGAGAAACTCAAATGGAAATAAAATATTTAGGTCTTACCACTTGATTTGCTAAAACTGGATTTGGAGCTGGCTAGGGTTTGACAGACAAACCCTAAAAATCCAAACTTGGAATTTCAAACTTTTGTCTGGACAGGGAGATGCAATTGACTGAGGCGAGCAAGTTGGTGTGCTCATATTTTGAAAACTCTAAAAATTAACCCCTCAAAATTGACCTGCGAATTTCGGATCTGCAACTTCTGTCAAAATCTGATCTTCTAGTCCAAAACCTGAACTAGGGTTTGATAGATCTCGAGGTTCTGCCCAACCAAACGGTTCGATCTTGGTATCTAAACTTTGATTTTGCTGATAAGATCAATCCTATGCTGAGAGCACTCCAAAATTCCACTTCAGTCAAAAACCCTAATTTCCCGCAGTAGTGACAGGCCAAAAACTGAAAATGCTCAAAATCAAATTATGTTTCGACAGAAAGATGCACCTTCCTTAGGAGAGTCAGCCTAGCTTCCTGCCTTTGATGATCTGTGGAGAGAAAACAAAAGATCAAGAAGCCCTAGCTTCTGCAACTGCACAATGTCTTCTTCTTAGTCCCACTCTGATACCATGTTAGAATTTTGATAATTTCATTCAAGTATTATCTAGGATCCTACTAAGAGAATAACATGCACAACATAACAATTATAGACACAATGTTTCCTCGGGGAAAACCATAAAGGTGAAAAACCCCGGAACTTCCTCAAAGATAGAATAAGCACCAATACAAAGATCACAAAGATGAAACCCCCAAAAATAGATGTATCTAGCAGCTACTCCTCCTCCACTTGTGCACACTCCTCTCTCTCAACTATGCGAGTTGGATGAATGACTGAATGAGCAAATAGAGTGGTGCAACCACTGTATTTATACTTTAACTTGAACTGCCTTTTACCCTAACTGGGACGACTCCTTAAGGGAGTCTAATAATCCTTAACTTAACTCATATTGGGCCGACCCCTCTAAGGTGGTCTAATAACCCATCAAATATAATTTATGACACTTACAATATAACTTGCGACACTTGCAAATACAAATGACAACACTTCCGATCGAAGGAATAAGACATCTCCGTCGGGGATACAATAAAGTACAAATGCAATACATACAATATACAAGTGAATATCTTCCGAAGTTACAAATACATCAACACTAATCAAGGGATGGAGACTCCAAGGGCGCATGACATATTGTCAGTAGTCAAGTGGCACTCCGATACAGATAAATGGAAGCTACAGTCAGTTGAACTGAGGAATCAATGCATGAACTGAGCAATCAATGCAAGAACTGAATGTTGGAATCCAATATGTGTAGTAGGGCGCATTTGTAATCCAGACGATGAAAAAAAGGTGCACTAGGTAGGTAGGAGGGCTACTGATGGCTAAAAACATGCTCTTGGGGGATGAAAATATGCTCTAGGAGCTGGGGATACTACCATACTGAGGACTACATGCATGCAAATACTCATTATGATGGTGAGAATATTCCAACACCCCCCTGAAAGCCAGAATCCGAGGAAGTAATTGAAAAAGTAGGGCCCTGGAAACTGAGACCAAAGGTCACCCCGTACAACAATCTAAATGAAATGTGAGGAAAGAGAGAAAACCCAGTGGGAAGAAAGCCCCCCCTCAAGATAGATTGCAATAAGCTAATCAAGCACGTGTATCACTCACCCCAAAAGGAGGCAAGTGACCTTCTTTACCAAGAAAGGATCTATCGGAAAGAAATGGATTATTGTGTGAATGATCAATGTGAGAAGGATGAAACCTTCTATTATGAAAATCAGATATGGTTCTCCTTGGATCAAGTGGATCTCCAACAAGATCACCGATAAATCTAAGAGTTGTGGTTGCCCATCTCGGAAGAGGAGGATCATCAGGTTGTAGATATGGATGTACCATTCGCTCATATTCACTGTCAGGTGCTAGATCTTCAGGTTCTTGTGGATCTGGATCTAGCATTCGCTCATCTTCACTATCAGTTGCTAGATCTTCAGGTTCTTGTGGATCTGGATCTAGCATTCGCTCTTCATCATTGTCACTTTCAAAATCTAAATTTGAACTTTCTTGAGATGAAGCTTCGCTCTCTTTCTCATCAAGCAATGGTGGTGTGGTAGGAAACATGTTTTGCTCAACAGGATGAGCATCATGTAAAGGCCATTCCTCAAACTGAACACTCCTTTCAAGGAATGTTTGCATAGTAGAAGGATTAAGAAGTTTGTAGGCCTTTCCACTTAGTGTATAAGTTTGTAGGCCTTTGCTCTGGATCCAAACAATCTGAGATGAGATACATCAGGTTTGTAACCCATCCATGCTTCGAAAGGAGTCATCCCTTTCAGTCCTTTGTGAGGGACTCTATTCTGAAGGTAAGCAGCACAGTTGATGGCCTCTGCCCAAAGACTAGGATGCAATACTTTAGACTCTAGCATATAGGTTTCCATCTCCTTCAAGGTTCTTTTCTTTCGCTCTGCAACAACATTTTGCTGTGGTATGTAGGGAACAGTGTTTTGCATCTCTATACCTTCATCTACACAAAAGGTTTGGAACTCACCCTTCACATACTCTCCTCCATTATCAGTGCGAAGGGCCTTGATCTTCCTGTCAGAGAAAATTTCTACAGAAGCTTTGAAGAATTTAAAGTAACCAAAAACTTTAGATTTTAATTTGAGAAAGTACACCCAACTGAATCTAGAATAGTCATCAATGAAAGTTAAGATATGCCTTGCTTTGTTCAAAGACAGATCTAGAAGTGTCCCTAAAACATCACTATGAATCAGTTCAAGAGGTTGAGAGGATCTCCTCGCCTTCCCTTTCTCAAACTTATGCTCTGGATGCTTTCCCATCAAGCAACCTTTACAGGTTCCTTTGGAACACTTGATCTTGGGTAGACCTTCAACCATTTACTAATTATGCATGTCTTGAAAGTACTTGTAATTGAGGTGCCCAAATCTTTCATGCCAAAGTCTACTTTCTTCATTTTCATGTGTGAGCAGTGCATTCGACTTTGAGTAAGGTAGGAAGTGAGACAAATCATAGAGTTTCGAATGATGATCAACAATACCTTTTGCAATGGTTTTCTAGTTGAGATATCTTGGATCTCGACCTCATTAGGAGTGAAGATGACCTTCTTGGGTACTCCTGTATGAGTCATTTGGTAGACAGAAAGTAGATTTGCTACAAGAGTAAGAACATAGAGTACATCACTGAAATACCCATGCTCAATGTGGATCCTTCCAATCCCCTCAAAGGAGACCTCATAATCATTTCCCATCAAGATTGAAGGGCCAAGTGTGGATTCGAAATCAGAGAAGAGATTCTTGTGAGCAGACATGTGTCTTGATGCTCCAGAATCAATGATGAAGGAGGAATCATTGGAAGTACCATCCATGAGTGCATGGCACCTCTCCCTGTCCTCATCTTTTGGATCAAAATTTCTTCTAGCATTCGCTGGTACTGGAATGTTGTTCTTTTCCAGTAGTTGTGCCATTAGATCTATTGTCTTCTTCATACAAGCACTCTCATGATGGAAGCCCCTGTTGCAATAGGGGCATTTGCTCTTCTCCTTTTGAGATTGCTTGCCTCTCTTGGAATTCAAAGCCCCTTCTAAATGATAGGGAGCCTCTCTTGGCTTACGCTCATTTGAATTTCTCTCTTTAACTTTTTGCTTCCCTTTGGCATTCACATTCTTCCCTTCAACAACTTGAAGAGCTGAATCCATTCGTGGTTTGATCACTCCCATATGCACTAGTTTGTCTTTATCTTTTGAGAGAGACTGAATGAAGGCTTCAAGAGTGGGAATATTCCGGTTTGGAATGGATAGCTTCGTTGACTGGAAGGTGGAGACAAAAAATGAGTAATCATCCCCCAATTTTGACAGAATGACAAGGATAAGCTGCTTCTCTTCTTTCTCTATTCCATATGACTTCAACTGTGAAACCATATTTTTGAACTTGGTGAAGAACTCATTGATTGAGTCGAAACTACTGGGGCTCAGAGAGATAAGCTCATTTTCCAATTGGTGACCCTTCAAATCATATTTCTTCCCAAATAGAGATTTGATCTTGTCCCAAACTTCTTTAGGAGTTTTGAAATCAATGACATGAAAATGTAGATCATCGAAAATACTGAGGCCTGTAGCAGTCTAATTGCTTCATCAAGTTTATCAAGATACTTTGATTTCTCAACTGCTCCAATGGGCTCAACTGAAGTACCATTCAACACTCTAGAAAGAATTTTGGACTTCATGAAGATGTTCATCTTGGATTTCCATTCGAAATAGTTAAAGGAGGTGAGCTTGAGATCCATAGTAGTTGCTGAATTCGAATCTGTTGAAGATGGAATAGCCTGCAATAAAACAAGCAAATTTTGATGGAGATTTGTTGCAGAATCTAAAGAACACTGCTTTAGGATAGTGAGAACATGTGACTGGATCCTTCACAACTTCCTAGACCTCACTAGATTTCTCCAGTGAATTCAATGCAATGGCACTAGGATTTGCTGTGGAAATCCAGAGGCTTCTCATGCTCTACTGAAAAAAATATGTTCAATAAACTGTTGCAACTGCTGTAATTCGAATAGTTGTATCAAGATATGATACCATGTGATATTCTATAGGTGTAGATCACTCATCTTGAACAAACCTCACAAATTCACTCAAATAATTGCAAAGAAGAAGAATCGAATCGAATCAATATTCACACATGAAACTCAAAGAATGTGGGAAATTGTTGTAATTGCATTCATCAACTGTAAGCTGGAAAAAATATGAGAGTACAATAGAATGAATTTGATTACCCCAAAGGTGATTCGAATTCTCCTCAAGGTGTGGCTTGGAAAACATTGGAGACATCAACCAATCAGTGGTAGTAGTCACAGATGGTCAAAGGTCAGTCAAAGGTGAGTCTACCTGAGTCTAACTGATCCACATGGGCACTAATCAAGGGATGGAGAATCCAAGGGCGCATGAAAGACCGTTAGTAGGGAAGTGGCACTCTAATACAGATAACTGAAAGTTATAGTCAGTTGAACTGAGCAATCAATGCAAGAATTGACTGTCGGAATCCAAGAGAGTGTAGTAGTGCGCATTTGTAATCTAGATGATGAAAACAAGGTGCACTAGGTAGGTAGGAGGGCTACTGATGGATAAAAACAGGCTCCAAGGGGCTGGAAATAGGGTCTAGGTGCTAGGGAGACTACCATACTGATGACTGGATGCATGCATGCAAATAATCATGATGATGGTGAGAATATTCCAACATTATATTTGGGTTTTTTTATCTTGTTTGATATTGTACTAGTGACGAAATCTATTGAATCTGAGGAAGTTGCAGGGTTTTTTCCTTTATGGTTTCCCCAAATAAATTTCTTATGTCTTTTGTGTTTTGTTGTGCTTGTCTATCTTTCAGTTTAAATATCTAACTAAATTGAGTTAAAGTGAAAACTCTAACAGGATGTGCCCAAATGCGTCGACATATCTCTTGGTCATGTTGGGCGTGCCGGTTTCCCATGCACCTGATCTCTCTGATGGGTGAGTGAGAGTAGGTTGGTCACTTGTCCACCACCGGGACATACCATCCTCCCTCACTCAAATATGTTGTCATCCTAAACAACTTGGCAAGAGTTTCTTCCATCCTCGCGATTGTGTTGTTCATCTTCTCCTTGTTACCGCTCGCTTGGCACCCTAGGCTCTTCTACCTAGCTTAAATCAACCTTCTACCACATGGATAAGTCATGCCCATTGGTACTACATTCCTTAGACACTTTGTCGCATCCGTTGTCAACTTATTTTCATCATGCTCCTGCACACTGCTAGCTCTCATGCCATGGACTTAGTCGGGTGAACAATCCAACCATTGCGCCGAAGCTACGAGAGCACACTTTGTAATGCTTGCAAATGTTGATTATGGTTTTTATCTGTCCCTCTTTGCAACATCTTCTTGGGAAAGGTAACTACCTCTACCTCTGTATGTTAAGCTTGCACCTATGGTCAACAATTCACCTCTTTTATTGGAAAGGAACCACTAGCAAAACACACACTGCCCATCTCCTAAATAATGGGTTTCCGAAGCGATGTAACTTAGGAAAGAATGGGGCATGTAGCTAGAGATGCTACAACGCTCCTTCCATTGTCTTATTTACCAAGTCCTTCTTGCACCCATAATATCTACCATTGCTACCTGGTTGATGAAAGAACCAATCTACTATTGGAAGAGGTCCTTGCCTTCCTTTTCCTGCTTCTCACGTTTCCTACTAGCTCACCTCTTTGCTGACTTGCCTAACCTTTGACTCATTGATTGGGCATCTTTTGAAACTTCCTCTAGGCTATGTAATCCAATCAAAACATGGTATGGGTTATGTTGTCCCATTGTAATGCTTTCATATTGAAGGGCATTCACCATGAGCCCAAGTCTACCACACTTGCCTTTAAATGAGTTATTTCCCATAACCATCAAGTGCTGATTACGCCCAACACTTAGGTTGTCTTCATCGGAATACTTGGAAATCTATTGGATTTCCTTCTATGATGTACTACTAAATGTGCAACAAGTTTCTATCCTAATTCTCATATAAGCTTCTTTGTTCCTTGCACCCAAGGTATTCCTACGCAACCCTTCTCTTGTTGTTGTTGCATGTTGTGATTGAGTATGCATGTTGGAGCACCCACCACATCAATCAACCTCACTCCCGACATCCGTTCCACTCTTTCCAAATTTTTCCTGGTCTTCACCAATGCTCACCATTGTGGGATCTTTCCCAAGATCATCAAACAACTCTTGTGGGGCACAAGTATGGCTTGAGCCATCCTTAGAAAGTCCCGTCCCAAGATGAGTTTATGGTCATCCAAGGGAACCACCATCAAGTCTAAGGTGCCATGCCAATCCACAACCTTCAATGGTACTTCAAGAACTGCTCTTATCGACATCTTCATTGATGATTTCACTGCCTTATATATGGTACTACTACCCTTGACCACCCGGTGAAGCCATTTTGCAGTCTACTTGCTAATGAGACTGTGGGTAGAACTGATGTCCACCAATGCCACCACCTTCAACTCACTGAATATCATGTTCATAAAACAAAGTCTATTTACCCGTTTGTCTTTTGAACCTTGTTCTTGACCTTTTGTCGTGAAATTTCCCAAACACCCCATTAAGGCACCAAAACCTACGTTGAGGCTATCGAAGGTTGCTACCCTTGGAATTCCATCAAGGTCGTCGGTCTCCCTTTTAGAGAGAAATATTTTGCATGGTTTTGCTTGCAAAGAATCCTTAAAATCCTCTTCCCCATGCACTTAGGAACTTCTTGAGCTTCTGTCCTTGTGATGAATCCATCATCCCTAGAATCCTTCTATGATCCCAATATTGGTTGCAAGTGATCCTTTTCGTAGTATATCCTCGCATGCACCCAACTCAAGGCATCTATTTGAGCATGGATTTGTTATTATCCTACCTCAAGGGTCCTAATTAACTCATTCCCTCCTACTACAACTGCTCTATGTTGGACCATTCCAATGATTTCCTTTTCTTCCCCTGATCTTTGGGTGCGCTCTTTCGAGTGTTTAGGATTATGGGCGTGAATTTTCTCATCTGCATTGTGATTTGGGTGCCCTCCTAAGTGGTCTCCTAGCACTTAGTACTCTAGGTGTGCTTTTCCTATGCATGTTGTGTTCTGGGTGCACTCTCGAGTGCTCTGTCTTTTGGGAACTCTTTCTGGTGCTGAATATTCTAGCTGTGCATTTCTCAATGTGCGCTCTATCTCAGATGCACTATATTCCAGACACACCTTTTCCAATGCATGATATCCCAAGCACTCTGTTTTCTCTCGTCATAATTCTTCCTAGGTGCCCTGTTTTCCTTGGGTGCACTTCTTCATGGGAACACCTTTTCCTATGCATGTTATGTCCTAGTCCCACTATCTTCCAAGTGCACCTCTGTAGATGCGCCATGTGTCCTGGGAAATTTGTTTTTTTGTCACTCTATTGACGAGTGACTATGTGTTCCCAACTTCTACTCAATTGTCACTTCCGGGACAATGGTGAAGAACTTCCTGAAACTTCAGCTCTAAGTCACCCTTCGGTCTATTCATGACTCTGAAACCAATTGTCCCATTGGAGACATTTGTGAAGAGCCCTGACAAAAATTCACTTTTTAGTACACTTGTGGTCTTCAAACCCGCTCTGATATGAATTGTCATGACCCTCAAGAACACCCAATTCATTTATCTTGTTGGTCCCTAGCTACCATGCGGCACCACCTGTATTTTGACACAGAGATTTGGTCACCCACACTTACTCAATGGTGGATTATGCCTCTTCACTTAAGGCATGCCCATACCTTCACCTTGAGCTATCGGTTGTTTGGACCTTCTATGCCCAACAACCTTGCCGAACCTACACTTGGACTTATTATTAGGTGTTGTTTACTTGGTTACACTTAACTTGTTTTGTTACTTAGCTCTTCATGCCATAAACACATACACAAGAACACAAGGAAATCACATATATGTGGGGGGCCCAAACCCAGGCATCGGAAAGCCTTTTTATCAAATATGAAAATAATGTTACAATGGAGATACAAACCACATGTTCAACACCTTCTTGTCCACACACTTTTACAACCAACAATTATGCTTGGGTAGATGAGCACACTTTGGTTTTGGCTGCCAACGCACTATGCTTTTCGATGGGTGAGCTTGTTGTCGATGACCTGTCTTTGCTGAAGGTTCTCTTGGATATCGAAAAAACTATGCCACTGCTTGCACCGTCTCCTAATGCCACTGTTCTCCCGTGAGCTAACTGCCGGTACAATCTGTTGTCTCCCACAAGTTTTCCCATCCAACACTTGTCATCAATTTTTTTCAGGTCACCTCCCACAACACTACTCTATCGACAAGCTTGTTCCCTTAGCCTTTGTAGTGGATATTTTTCCCTTGGAAACCATTGAACCCATAATTTCTCCCTGTAAGAATTGGCCTCTCTACCTCCTTTTAACAATTCTCTTTGCTTTCTTGCTGTAGAATTGAGGCCTAACTTGCCTCCTTCCCTTGGTCTCTAGAATGTATCACTTTCCATGCTTAGATGTTTGGATCCTTCCTTGGATTCCTTAGTCTCAAGTGCTCCCATTTAATATATATGAGGCATCCTCCTCATAAGTGGGTTCCCAATCTAAGGGACACATTGATTGGGAAACCCCAAGGAATGTGGGCGCTCTTTTGATGGTTGGCTTGAAGGCCCATTCGCAACATTGTTCACCCGATTTCCAACACTCGGGGGCTTCTCTCGATGCCCCTCTTTGGTGCACTTGCGTCGAGTGCTCAACTCTACTGATTGTTTTGCTAATTATTTGACATGCACTCGGGATCCTTTGTCCATGAATCCAAGTCTTGTGTTGGTGTCCACATGTGCTTGGTGTGGTGTGCACCCGTTTTTTCCCTCATCGGGGTGTCTTACCACCACACCTTGGGAAAATGGACTTGATGCAATCTCTTCCACTTTTCTACTTGCCGAAGCCTTCTCTACTGAATCCCTTATCGACACTCCTCTTGTTGAAGCCTTGGTGACTCTCCAAAGCCTCTTGGTTGCATGCTCCAATCCTGAAAGCTTCGTGCTAATGTCCGATCCATCACTGCCTACAATTGCATTGCATGCTCTCGGATTTTCCCAAATGCGTCAATTTACCTCTTGGTCATGTCGAGTGTGCCGATTGGGGCAATGCACCTGGGTGTGTGAGTGTGGGTTGGTTTCCTATCCACCACAGTGACGTTACACCTTGCATGTTAACCTTCTTCACTATTGTGATATGCCGATATTATTCTTGAAAATTTTTGTAATTGACTCTCATTTTTGTATTTTCCATGGTTGAGTTTGCTTGGTTGACATGATTATGATTTTGAAGATTCTTTTTCATAGTTCCTTTTAGGACACCTATTTTGATCATTTGTGCATAGCTCTTGCTACCCCAACTTTGTGCGTGGATATGTTTTAGAGGTTCAAGTTTTAAAGAATATTTGTTGTGAGTCTTGTTGCATGGGTTTGCTTTACTATGTTCTAAAGAGGATTGAATGGGGGTGTTGTGGAGATAACTATTATGTAGTACCTCATCACTGTTAGTTATTTTGGTTGTCGATATTCCTAGCCTGGTTGTGTTAAAATGGGGATGATGGTAGATGTGATATTTGGAGGATTTGAGGACATGTTGTAGCAGTGATGTTGGATACAATATGTTGTCATTAAGGAGTGGTGCTAAGATAATGCCACCTTCACAGATCACCTAATTCGTGTTTAATATAGGGTGTGAGAATATTTATTGTAAACCCAACTTGAGGGGTTATTAGAACTTTGGAAACACTTGATCACTCCATTTACGGTGAGCCAATTTAGTGGTTATTGCCACCCCATCCTTTGGTGTGATAGGGGAACCCTGAGCCTATTTATTAGTAGGTTCTAACCTCATTTGGCATACAACTACACAAAATGAATTGTGCTCTTTGATTTTCTTATAAAGGCATGCTTCCTAATTTAAGTGGTGTTTCTCAACACCACTGTTCCACTTGGACATGTTGGGCCTTACTTTGAAACCCTGAAAAATGGTTTGTCTATATATGGATAATGGGGATGCATCTTGAAATATTATTGATAGGCAAGCTTAGAGTGATATACTTGTAGATAATATAAGGGATACACTAATACCATTGTAAGAGATACATTTTCATGTTTTCTAGTTGCCAATGATGTGGGTTGACATAGAATATATGTCATTATGAACATCCTAGATATTTAGGAGAGACGATCCAATTTGATTTATTCTATACTTTGAAAGAGAGGCATGCACATATTAAAATAAAAATAAATTCACATTTGGGAACTTAGACCATGGTTTATTGGGCCTAATATTGTTTGAGATAAGGTGTTACTTTTGCTACTAGGTAGAGTTGAATTTGTATCTTGAGACATTATGGGGTTTTGCAATGAGATATTCGTCTTATTTGTGTCTTTATCCACCTTGTAGGTAAGATTATTATCATGCTAGGGGCCTATAGGTATGGCATTTTTTAAGCATAGAGTATGTTATTGGTAAATGTATCCATTGTGATTTAGTAGTTTTTTAATGTGATATCAGTAACATTATACTCAATTAAGAGATTATGATAGAGATATAAATAATTTTAGTTACCCATTGTTATTTAGTGTCATTTAAAGAAAATGAATTTGTTGACAAGTAAGTCTCCATGCAAAATCTCAAGAGAGATTTTATTCATAAATATATTAAATAATCTCAAACATCTTAGGTGAGAAGAGCACCAGTGTAGATTTCTTTGACAATATTATCCTTGATATTGGATTTTCCAATGGATTTTGTAGGGTTATATATTTCAAACTAGATATTTACAATCATGCACGTCTTAGAGACTTGCATTAAGGTAATACAAATCTTGGAGATAAATTAGTCAAGAGGGGTGCCAATCTAGAGAGAGAAATAACCCAAGTAAAAGTGTGCTAAAAAGAGAAGGAAACCTATGAACAAAAGAGAGCACAACACTTGAGGGTGCCCTTAGGAAAATCGCTTTGATAAAAGATTGATAAGAATCATTTGATAAATCAACACAATTGAGAGTTGTGTATATATACATATCTCAATAGGTAGATTGCTTTCCCCAAGAGGAGTTATGAGCCTAGTGTACTAGCATGGATTTAACCGGACATAGAAATATAATGATGATTATATTATAAGGTTGGTCATCGCCAAAAGTAAATCTTACACCATTTTCAGTTACCCCCCTTCAGATGAACTGAGAGCCACAAATTAAAACAATGAATGCAAATGAGAGTGGCTCTATAGATGCCCACCTCAATATATTTTCGGTTGTGTCCGAATTACAAATGTGAGTGCGTGTATAGATACTTAACTCATTATGCCCCAAGGGTTATCTCAATTGGTTGAACCATCCACCCAAGGCATGTTTCCAACAATGAGGCAATAGATCACATGTTTGAATTTCTTTGAATGTTTAATATTACCAACTACTATTGTTGTTGGCGGTTTAGCCCTCCATCTGGTCATGTCAGGGAAGAGGGGGACATCTTGAGAGGTTTTCCTTGGAAAAGGGAAAGGGCACCCAACTTTATATTAGGTCAATGGTGGCTGAGATATAAATGATAGTATATATACTCAATTCAATATAAGGTTGACTACATTGTTGAAATATAAATGAGTGGGTGTATAGAAACAAAACTCAACATACCCCCTTAATTTGAACATAGGGCATGGAAAAATCACACAACCCCATGGATGTTCAAATGTTCCACATAGATAAGACATTAAATATTATCCCCATGACTGCCATATCTCCCACTCTAATATGATTCCACAATTTGGTGAAGATGGTCTCTTGTAGAGGTATATAAGAAGAGACTTTTGTAGGATAGGATATGAATGAGTCATCAATAAGGTCCTCATCATCAACATCATAATCTGAAGGAAAGAGATACATTAAAACATGTTCAAAATATTTTATAGGTGAATACTATGTAAGAAGCAATGAAAAAGATCTTGGCATATTGTGAGTAGGAACTTAGCCAATATCACCAATGATTACTTTTCCTCCACTATGTTTCCCATGCATGGAATGTAGAGGAAGGGCCCATATATGGAATGCACAACCAAATGTGCACTGTAAGATGAGTCCATCAGCTTCAATAATGTATTACGTCATAAAGAAGAAGACTTCATAAAGGATTCACATGTTCACCTCTGTAGGCCTAAGAGAAAGAGAGGTATTGACTTCTTTTAGAAAAAACAATCTATAGGGTGCCACCTCTAACTATAGAAAAAATGAAAGAAGAGAATGCTACCATTAAAGGAGGGTTCAATCCCCATGAAACCTTAGAAAAAGTGTGTTGGTCTTGAAGGAGGGTTTAAATTGTAGGAAAAGCCTGGGAAATCTTAGAAAAAAATGTTAGTGTTGAAGGAGGATTAAACCTTAGGAAACCCTAGATAAAATGCATTATCCTCGAATGAGGGTTTAAATATTAGGATGATGTACTAGCCTTGAAGGAGGCCTTAAAGTGATAGGAAAATAGATGATCCAAAAACTTAGTTTCATAATAAAAAAGAAATAAGCATTACACGATGTCTCTATAAAAACATTTGCATTAGTTGCTAACGTGAGACCATGAAGGATGAGTTGAATCCTAGGAAAATCCCTTAGAAGAACTACAAAATGATGATTTAAAAACCCTAGTTCTTCCACTCTTAGGTGATGCCACTAACAAAAAATCTTGGAATCATTTTGAATTGAGTAAGGTTGACATCTTCTTTGAAACCATGCTGAGATTCACAAGAGATAGTGGGAGAGAATCAAATATAACCGACATAAAACCTAATTCTACAATAAAGATAGATAAATCAATACTAGGACAACCTAACTATTGAAGATAAATTAAGAAAGAGGAGTGAAACCCCCAAAAAAGGTTCAAGTGTGTTGGAAAGAGAAAGAAACCCATCAACAAAAGAGAGATCCACACTTGAGGGTGCCCTTAAGCAATTCAAATTGATAAAAAAATGAACAAGAATCACTTGATTGATCAATTACAAATGATAGTTGTGTATATATACAAAACTAAAGAGATATGGTGCTTTCCCCAAGATGGGTTTCGAGACTATATGTACTAGGTCGACCTTAGCCAAACTTAGAAATATATTTATTATTACAATATAAGGTTAGTCGTGGGTGGAAGTGAATCTTACACCATTTTCAACTTTATGTGTGTTTGATAGGAATGACGAGGTTGAGATTAAGACGTAGTTATTAATAGAGTTTCATTTGAATTGGTGGTTTGGGCAACTAAAATTGATGATATATTTTTGTTGTAGCATAGATGAGTATAGTATGACGGTTCTAGAACGTTACAGAGAATGTGCAACAAAGAAATAGTCCATGGAATGGGTTGGTTGAGGAACTATGATGGAGAATTGAAATTCTATCAACATAAAGTGATGGAAGGGCATCATGGATAAAGTTTCCAATGTTAATGAAAGAGCTAAGTTGTAATTTTACTCAACATGGTTCATGCATACATTTATGAACCAATGCGGACTTAGATTGGAGGTTGTGAAGAACACTGTATCACATTCTTTGATAACTATTCTAAGAATAATTTTGTCTACTTATTGAATTACAAGTTATAGGATCTAAGCAAGATCAAGCAATTTTTAATGCTTTCGTCGAAACCTTGCCAACAAATCAAAGTGATGGGATGTAAAAGTGGCAGGGACTTAACATCTAATCACATTACAAGGAACTATAATCAAGTTGGAATAAATCCAACATGCTAACTACCTCCCTTGATGTTCTACCCACCCATAAACTTGATGTCTCCCTTTCCCACCACGTTTTTGCACAAAAGGACTCATATAGATAAATACCTTCATGTTCAAATCTGATCTCCACGTTGCTAAAAAATATATTGTGTCTAAAGATATTATAGCCACATCCTTTTGAATTTACACCCCCCAAAACCTAGATAAAGAAAGACCCCACCTCACTAAAACCCTCAAATCCAATGGTTATTTTGTTTCCCAAATCAGTAGAGATTGTTGCTCTTTCTTGAAGCCAAAAATGAAGAACTACCTCTCCACTAACACCCCTCCTAATAGCCTAAATTTTTCTCCGCTACAACGATGGAATGATCAATTACGTCTCTAAGATCTTATCCAGTATGTCAAAATTATTTTTAAGCTACATTAAACCCTTAAGTAATTATTTAGAAGTGTTAAAGATAAATCTAACCCTTTTCCTTTCAAGGTGTTTATCAAATTTCATGTTCATGTGGAAAGTCCTACATTGGCCAAACTAATAAATGTATCCAAACTCCCCTCAAAGAACACATTGTTGATACCTTTCATCATCACCTTACGAAATACACCATTGTGATCATTCCCACAATAACAAACATCTTATTTTCTTTAATCACACCAAAAATTGGCACCAACTTCCTATTATTCATCACACATCATTGGGAAAGACTTAGCCATTGAAAAAAACCCTATGAACTTTACTTGGGTAGATGGTTACAAACATACCCACTCAAAGAAACCCATCATCCATCGTCTTCTTTTAATATATTTTGCAAATTAATTGTCCCATATAATTATTTTTTCTTCATTTTTTTAAAATCCTTTACCTCTCCTATATTTAGCTCCCTATGTCAACTAAAGCCATTTAATTTTTGATGTCACTTTTATTTTTCATAGGTGGGTGAAAACATGAAGTTGGGAAACAATTTTGGCTTGTTTTTGAAAAAAAAAACTGCTAATTTTTGTGTTTTTCAACTTCGACCTATTCAAACCCATATATCCCTTAGGAATTTCAACTTGAAGTAAACACAAAGGTTTTATAGAATTGAATTAGCTTTCTACTCGTATTTTTTTTAATTTTTTTTATGGACATATCGTGGGAAAAAATTGTTGTCAACCAACGGCATATACTTGAAAATTTTAGGTATGGATAATGAGTGACCCGTGTTGACCATGTTTTTTTGATATATGGTTATTCATTTTAGGGAAACAAATTGTAGGCTCATATTCTACACACGTTAAACTTGATCATGGACTATATTTTGAGTTTTTTAAGACTTAGGAACTATTTTTTATTATTTATCGAAACAACATATGTTCAAAAAATGGTACATTATCGACACATGTTTTTGTCTTCTCATTTTGTTTCAAATGTGACTCTTATCAAACAAACTAAAACCAACCCATTGAAGAGGACAGTTCAAGGAACATCCCTGTAGTTTTTTAATTTTTTTTTGGATTTGGCATTGTGATGATAATGAATTTCCATTGTGACTGATTTTTACGTCACTAAATTTTTTAATGATAAAGTTTAGTAAAAAAATAGAAAAAAATAGTAATCCTAAACGAATTTCGAAAAATTTTATATTATGAGAAAGTAGATTGAATGACAAATATACTGGTATAAACTCCGACACGTAATTCTCATTTTTTGCAGTGGTCCGACCTTGTTAAAGTGACACATTTCTGCATTCTGCAGAAATTCTGCTGGAACTGTTGACCAAAAACTCTCGGCCCAGAAAATTTCTCGGGTGAGAGATTTAAAATGTCTCGAGCGAGAGTTGTTCCCACTCAAAAATTAACCCAGAGTTAACGAAAACTCTCGGCTGAAAGTTGATTGAAACTCTCGTCGCAGAGGTTATAACATTTCTCGCCCGAGATTTTTGTTACATAATCCACCGAGAATATTTTAGGCACCGACACATTAAATATTAATTTTCCTTGATTTGTGGGAGGGATTCCACATTATTCGGATGGGATTCTCGGCCGAGAATGGTATATATAATCTCTCGGCCGAGATACTTTTCCAAATTATTTCTTCTGAGGATTTGTTTTCAGCGGATTGTTTTTTCAGTCGAGGGTTTGTTTTCAGCGGATTGTTTTTTCAGTCGAGGGTTTGTTTTCAGCGGATTGTTTTTTCAGCTGAGGGTTTGTTTTCAGCTGAGGTTTTTTCAGCCAAGGGTTTGTTTTCAGCAGATTTTTTCAGGTGAGCATTCTTTTCACACGAGATTCTATTCATTCAATTTCAATTATGCCTAATGCTGCACTTTCTCTCTTCTTGGTTGTTGAACCTTGAACTCATCTTATATATTTACAAAATGTTAAATTTCACTTGAAAAGGGTTACAAATCACCACTTCTATCAAGCAAGGTTTGGAGATTAAACTCATTGGTATTTAAAGTAAATTTTTAGTGCTTTTAATGAAGACTATTTTTAGTTTGATAGGCAAAATATTTTAGTACATTTCCATTGAGAAAGTTTTCATCACATTATTCTTTATTTTTTAGAATTAGTACTTGTGCGAATTGTATTGGTTGTTGCATGGTGAAATATTCCCTAAAAGAGGCCTCGTTTGTTTGTATTCACTAAGTTTTCACTACTTTTTCTCTTGAATCACCCATAATGAGCATTTTGATTGAATTCAGAATTGTTTTAAGATTTGTAGTATCACATGTCTTTGATGAATATTTGAGACTGAAGCACATAACAAGTCTTGCACTATTTTGAAATTGTTGTTTTATATGATCATGGTATTCTTGATATAAAGGTAAGGTTAGATCAATCAATGCTTTGTATTCATTTTACATGCATAAGAACTATTTCATGTTGAAGAGGTTTTTGGATACTATTTGGCCATAACAAGAACTATTTCATTTTGAATGAATAACACTTATTGGGTCAATGTACTGTTCTTTTTTTTTTCAGCATATAACTCTCAATTATCATATGTTTTCATGGATTGGATTTTAGGTCTTTATTTATTTCAACATGGTAAACCAAAAGAAATGTGAAAGAAAATATGATCGCACCAGAGTTGATGAAGAGGCAAGGAAAGAGAGATCTCGTGTTTCTATGAGAAATTTAAGAGCAAAAAGAGCAATGGAAATAAATGTGGAGGCACATGGCAATGGCGAAGAAATGCAAAATGTGAATGCACATGGTGGTGACGAAGAAATGCAAAATGTGAATGCACATGGCGGTGATGAAGAAATGCAAAATGTGAATGCACATGGCGGTGATGAAGGAATCCAAATAGTCGAAGAGCACGTTGATGAAAGAAATGAGGAACATGGAGGTGATGAGGAAATGACAAATGTGGAGCAAACTATGGGTAGTGTTGATATTGAGACCATGCGTGGTGAGTAAATATTTTTTTATATGTTTATAATTTACTTTATAATACTTGAGTATATATATATATATATATCTGATTTGAAAGTGAACAAAATCTTATAAATTTATATTTATTTTTATGCAGGGTTGACATCCAACATACAACATCCTACCATAGTAGCAATATACAGAGATTAATTGGAAGCTGCAACAATATTGTCATTGATGATATTTTTTTGGAGAATTCGGATCCAAGTAAAATTGAAGAAATGGGACCGCAGATGCTTGATCGTACAGCTCGTTATAGAGTAGATACGATAGTCAAAAAATATTTTGAAGGTATTTCTGTCATACAACAAGCTCAAATGTTGCATAAATTGTTAAAGCGAAAATGTCTAAAAGATGCAATTACATTATTGGGCATTCAAAGTGCCAAAGAGGCTAAGTCAAATCAGATTGTATCACAAAATCTAACCTCGGTCCTTGCATCACTTGCAAAAAAACGATCTCACAATTTCATGGTTGCTCGTAAAGCAATTCTAACAGGGGTTGTGGCAAAAAACACTACAACCAGTCGTTTGTTGTCTACGACTGCAAGAACGTTAAAAACATCAAGAAAAAGTTTATGGAAGCATAAAAAGCTTTGGGTTCCGTTAGATGAGGATGATGAAGTTGCATGTTGGGGTGTTATATGTAGGCAACCTTATCAAGATAGACTTCCGGATAATGTGAGGGACATGGTGAAAGAGTTTTGGGATGTAAACTCGCGTGTCTTACCAAATGAAAAGGATGTTGTTCGATGTCATATATCGAAAGGAAACTATGAAACTCATGCCAAACACATAACAACGATCACTCAAGAGGAAATGTTCAAAACTTTCATGGAGAGTAATGTTGATGTAGATTTCCCTTAGCACATTTGTGAAGCTTAAACCATGGTATGTCACGCCCATCGTTGTTCGCGACACATCTTGTTGTCGATACCATGTAGAATTCGAATTATATTATGAGACATTTATAACTTTTGGCATGCAGTGTTGGACAAATAACCCCCCTCCTTCAAGTGTTCGTGAATTTGTATCTAAAATATTATGTGCTCAAGAGAATCATCAAGTATTCTATAAGAAACAATGCGTCGGAGGTAAAAAATGTGAGGAATGTTCTGATTTAGCCCTTTTTAATGCTAACTACCCCATTGATGCAAACAATCCTCAATTGTCAAATCGCATTGTCAAATGCAAGAGATATGTTTATGTTGACTATATTGTAGTTACAGATTCAACGACAACATCAAGAAAGCTTAATTTGGTTGAAAGTGATATCTCTTTGACAGATTTTATGAATTTGTTCAGGGATCAAATATATAAATATATCAAGCACTCTCACTCAGCACGATGGTAGGACTTACAGTTCAAGCAATCACGAGATGTATTTCCAAAAGGGACAATATTATCCATTGTTGATTTTGCAGAAAATTACACTTTCACTCCCCCAAAGGAGATACAAAGTGAGTATTATCATTCAGATCAGGTATCTATACTTGTGCATATTACGTATAGACATGCAAAGCTTGATGTCGATGGTTTTGATAGCAATGAAAATAATCGCGAAGTTATTAAGGAGTATCATTTATACATCAGTGATGATCATACACATGATACATGTTTTGTCCAGCATTGTTTTGGTATGCTTTTTCAAGAATTAAAAAGAAGAAGGGTCACTCTTAAAGAACATTGGGTGTGGTCAGATGGTTGTGCTGGTCAATTTAAATCAACATGATCATTCTTATGGTTGTCTCGCCTTCATAGAAACACGGATGTTCGCCACACATGGAGCTTTTTTGAAACGGGACATGGAAAAGGAGAACATGATGGTGTTGGGGACTGCGTGAAACGTGCACTTAGGAGATATCAAATGAACATTCTGCTGCTCGCCTTGAAAATTCAAACGATGTTGTTAATTGGTGCAAACAAAATTTGAGCCATGAATTCAATGAAAGGATGGGTAATGTGAGAAGGTTTTTCTGGAATATTGCAACGGGTGATGTTGACAGATCAATGCTGCATAATTGTATTGCAATCCCGAAAACAAGGGGCTTACACTCCATTAGGAGTAAGAAAATGGAAAATATACAGGCAATCGAGAAACGGAAGTACTCTTGCTTTTGTCTTGCATGTATTGATGATGTAGAGTCTTTGGATGAGTGTCAAAACCAAACTAACAAATTTGTGAAACCATGGAGACATCAAGAATTGACACCATTTCCCCCATTTGGAAATATCAACGATGTAGAGCGCGGCAATGAAGCGGTTGTGATTGACAAAGATTATGATTGTGTTTCTGATTTGGTTCGAGAAGGCGATGTATTTGTAGTCATTGCACCAGCAGATAATTCAGAAAATGTGCATTATTATTTATTGAGATGCACTAGGTTGAAAAGCACGTTGATGCAAGAATTTAAAGACCCGTCAAATTATACGTATGCAGTGGGTTCAATGGTTTTAATGGGACATTTCTTTGCAGAAGTAAGAAAATGTAAAGACCATATTCTTTTTCAAGACTATGAGTCAAATGTTATATGTGCTAAATACAGTCATTTGGTCATAGCAACCCAATTGCAGTTGAAGGCAGTGAAGAGTAGGAAAAATTCCAAGCATCGACAATGGAAATTGTCGATAGAAGATCATAGTGCCATTCTTGAAAATATGCCACTGGCACATTTCATATGATTCAAGAACACATCAAGGTTGACGAATGTTTTCTTTGATTCTAGGGTGGGTGGGTGGGGCCAAATGAGCTTCCACCTCCACGTGGTTGGCCTTGTCAGTAGATAATATATATATAATTCTCGAAAGTAAGAGAAGCTCTTTTTAACAACATATCCAATGATAAATCAAGGCTCATAGATGTTCATGGGAACAAGAGAGATGGCTTCACCCTTTGGTACACCTGCCATTGAATGTCTTTGGTTATTTATAAAGTATAAGGGTTCTATATATCTTTTGCGTTCAATTTCTAGGTTAAGATTGAACTACAACTTCCTCCAAATTGTTTTCCTCCTTAACATTCATAGTCTCAACCTAGAGTGTCCCACCTTGAGTGTTAATAGGGGGAGTGGAAGCATATGGAAAGCCCTTCAGGGACATGCATGGAAAATTTGTTATATGATCAACCCTATAAGAAAATGAGCCCATTTTTCTTTATAGTTCCAATTATAGAAACTTTTGTGCTTTCATGTGGACTCTGATGCTTTTTTCATCTCCTTCAAAGCTTAGATTTATACCGCAACATATACCATATGTCTATTATGTTCCTGCACCTCTACAAAAATATTTTCCTCTTGCATTTCATGCCATTTGTTCCATTGCAATACCTATCTTGTCACCTCTTGACATTTATCTCTGATTCCCTGCTCATAATTTCTCATGTTCCACCTAATATCTACCAATTCACACATAACATGTCTCCTATTCTTGCAATGTGCCTGCCACCCACATACTACACCACCAATCTATTGTCCCATGCCACAAAGCAAAAGGTCATGATCATTTCTCAAACTTATGACTCTTATGAAACATGCAACCTCCAACATAGGGATGATGAGAAGAAGGGTTGTGATGAATCCAAAGATAATGGTGAAGACAAGGGTGAATAGATCTCTTGATAAATTGAAGGATGAATTAAAAGGAAACAAAAGAAGAATGAGAAAAAATGATCTCACATTATGCCAAGAACCGTATGCAGAAACGTTCCACCTTCCATTCACATGTTTGTAAATCATTACATAATTACATAATTGGTTTCAAAAGAGAAATTAGGATTACATTACATTAGTGTCAGGTGGATCTTCTACAATGGTTACATTTCCTTTGATAACCTAATAACACAATATAATACCATGAGTGCAATTATTACATAGGATTTCACCTCCTTATATATGGTTACTCATGGAGAAAATAGTTTCCACTTATGAATGTAGAATAGATTTTCTTTACACCAAAATTACAAAAACATAACTCGAAGAACGGATTTTATTATAACATTTAAACCTTATATCCTAACGGTCATAAAGTGATAAGATTTCCTTATAGGGATAAAATGTTTTAGCATTCATCTCTAAGTTTATATCAATGAGGTTTATCACATGGATTCAGGGAATTTTGACCCAAGTATGGACAAGATTATTGTGATAGAGGTCAACCTCGCATTATATCAACTTCACATCATTTGATAAACTAACTCTAAGAACACTAGTTTATGGAAAATTTTCCTTATTACACAATACAACATTAATGGGCTCAATAGGAAGCATTATGACTAAAATACACCACCATTATGGGCACAAAAATACACCACTATTATCATTGCTAGAGAGTTGAAGAACTAACTCACAATGTAGAATTATGACTACAATACACCACCATTATGGGCACAAAAATACACCACTATTATCATTGCTAGAGAATTGAAGCACGAACTCACAATGCTTTAGACAAATACTCATTTGTGGCTTCACAACCTTACCTCTTTGTCATTGTTGACTTGGGTGCATTTACCATGGTATAATAAGGAAATTCTATTGTATAGGATAAGTGAGTGTACCTCATTAACTTTTCCATCACAAACATTGAAAGAGACATTACATGCATTGAAGTCAAGGCATGGCAACATAATGCATGCCAATGCATCCTTACCATCACCACTAGTTGGTTCAACTATTCATTGATTCATCTGCCAAAACCCCTTATAAGTTGAAAATGACACACAACAATTTTCTATATTACATAATACAATTTAAATATTTGTAAGTCCACTTTAACACTCGAACCTTCATGCAAGTCATTTTAGCTTTTATAATTAATGATACACTCTTGGATGAATTCACAAGTTTCAGGCATTGTTGGATAATACCAAATCCTAGTTATGAAATAGGATAATTGGAGCACAAATATTTAAGTTGGAAAGACTAACGAAGACATGTGTGCATAAAAATCCATTAGATTTCCCACCTTACCCACCTAAGTGGAACAATGAAACAATGCAATGAATTGTTATTGATCCTATATTTCTACTCTTAGTACCTTCCTCTCTAATTTTACAAACTCATTTGTTAAGCAATATCTTCTCATTGATTATTTTGCTTTCCCATTTATTAAGTTGTCCATTGGATATCATGCATTGCAACATCATTGTGGTTTGACTATATATTATGTTTCAAGTTTGGATTCTTTATAAATCATTTCTCAACACATGATTTTGTTTGGGCCTATCCACTTCATTTATATAGAGAAAATAAGATCTGTGTGTTGTAAACTCCACACCCTTGAATTTTGTACTAGAAGAATAAAATAGTTAACTTATGTTGTCAACCTAAGAAAGTATGTTGCATTCCTAATGAAATTATTGCACTTCAAATGGTACATTCACAAAGCATCAAGCTATGCATAGAATAGTACATAAAATTTTTCAAAGGATTCTAAAGCACTATCATCAATCTCTATGAGAAAATTTGCAGCAATATTCAAATACCATACAATTTTCATTTTAAGTTCAATAATTAATATGCACAATGAGAATAATGTTTAGTTACCTTGACATCACCAAGATATTAAATCCAACCAATAGTTGCTGGTTGAAATATATCCAAACAACCTCAACTCTAGCTTCTATCATGATCTGATTTACTTCTAACCATCTCGGGTATTATATTTTGTAGGTAGGATTTGAATATTTTAAATATATAGAACCTAAAAATGAATCAGTGGTAGCTCCAATTTCTACAATAATATCCAAATTCAAAAGTCATCATGGGATGTGTTAGTCCCTGAGATGTTCCAAGGTTGTTTTGGAACTATGCCAAGGCATCAATAAACTCGTGCTTGCATTTGGAATGGTCTGCCCAGTGAAAAAAATATATTATATTTCAGAATCTTGAGAACTTGCTCGAATTACTAATCAATATGACATATATGTAACAACATGGACATTGGTGGGCATCATTTTAACATAATAGACAATAGATAATGGAATGAGTGAATGAAATGGAAATAAAGTACTTGGAAAACTAAATCTTAATCCCACAATACATAAAATGTTTTAAGCAAATAGAATTCAGTAGTTCAACATAGAATGTAATTACAGAGATAACAAGATCCTCATAGGGACAACATATTTGATTTCAAAAATATATCATGAAAATTTCATAACACATTAACAAGATATGAAACATTCATCATAACACATGACCTAAATGTAGATGAAAGGATGTCTCATGGGATTGCATCATATACTCAGTGTAGAAATTACATGGAGATGAGAGATATGTAAAAACAGAACAAGAGAGAAACAATCTAGAATAATCAAAACCTTTGAATCCCCAATGCCCCAATTATAAAATGTTAGATATTACGAGATCAAAAACTTGATCAAACAGAGTATGAACTTACACTTAGCCCAAACAAAATGTCAACCATTCAAAAGAGGTCACTGACTCTATTTGTAGTACTTGGCTTTACATTCTATTACAACAAATTTTTTATCTTACATAACAAATTTATTTTTATGTTACAAAATTTCTCAACTAAATCTTCAATCTAGTGCTGCTGGCAACTTTGAGGTTGACCAATCCTTGGATTGGAGTGCTGAGTTTTTCTTTTGCCATGATGTTGACCTTGAGGGTGAGGTGGTCGCTCCATGTATTGTGGAGGTGGCACTTGAAAAGGATGCTATAATGGCACTTTATCCAGAGCATTGAATTCATCTAACTTGAACATCATCTAAGTGGCCCTATATTGATCTAGAGTTAGCCTTCTTCCAGAGACAACGGTCTCTAATATTTCCATTTTGAATGTACCTTGCTTGATATCGACTGCAAAAAACAACCTTGAATTTCCCTTTGAAATGAATTCTTATTAGGGAAGCATATCTTTCTTCAGTTGTGTGCTTTTGGATCTGATGGATGAGAACATTCCATCCAATCTAGATGCATAAGGAGAAGCTTGAGAAGATTCCCCTAGTCCTTGTGGCCACCTGGCTATGGGGAAATTTTCAATGATAACTAAGGACTTAGAAGAGGACGAGGCTTCCCCTCCATGATACTAATAAACTTCCATGGATGACTATTAACAAGTGTACCTTTTATCTCATGGAGTTGTAGGTGACAGTTAGATGATGTATTTGAGGCAGCAGTGAGTGGTTCTCAGAAATCAGACTTCTAAATGCATGCTTCAGCAGTGAATCTTCCCCAAATCGACCAACAGTGATGGCAGCAGTGAATAATCCAATGATACAGCTCTCCACACGAGGATCATGATCTTCCTTATGCACACCCAGTACATAAATAACAAGTGTAGGTTGCTGTCGATAATTTCCCCTTTAGACTTGTTGTGGTGCTACAGGAACTTGATCCACCACACCACAATAATCTTAGTCTATGTAACCTGAATTACTCTTTTGAGGAGTGTGTGGTTCAAGAGCTCACAACATACATTTCACATACATATACCAAAACAAATTGATCACAACATCATACCAACATTGCATTGATCTCGAGCATTGAATATCAATAAATGATTCAGATCTGATTGAAACATTATAACAATCCTGTAGATGACCCATTTTAATACACAAATTCCCACAGAGGCAAGATACATGGACTATATCAACACATGAAATTTATTAGCAAGCGTGCCTTTTGATCTCATGGAGTTGTAGGTGACAGTTAGATGATGTATTTGAGGCGGCAGTGAGTGGTTCTCAGAAATTGGACTTCTAAATGCATGCTTAAGCAGTGAATCTTCCCCAAATCAACCAACAGTGATGGCAGCAGTGAATAATCCAATGATATAGCTCTCCACAAGAGGATCATGATCTTCCTTATGCAAACCTAGTACACAGATAACAAGTGTAGGTTGTTGTCGATAATTTTCCCTTTAGACTTGTTGTGGTGCTACAGGAACTTGCTCCACCACACCACAATAATGTCTTCACACCCAAGATCAATCCACTGGAGAAGCAAAGTCCAGAACAGTAGTAAACTTGTATTCTTCTTAGCAAATGAAAGAAGATCTAAGGAAATATATAGTTGTCCATATAGCAGTTTTCCCTTCTTCAGATGGCAGTCACCATTCACTCTAATGAAGTCGCCCTCAACAGTACTTAGCAGTAGCAATAAGATCAATCTCTACCCCCACGATTTTGGCCAAGTTGTGATGAAATATGCATTTTCTAACTCAGCCTTGGAGGATATCTGCAGATGGTGTTCTCGTCAACTATTTTCCACATGATTTATTTACATGGAATGGACTTTACAGATTTGATATATGTTAGTAATAGCATCTAATCCTTTAATAGAATCTAAAACATATTTAGGTATACTGATACTCAACCAAATGCCTCACTTGGATCCTTGCCATGAAAACTTGCACAAACTGAAATGTAGGGAGTAAATAAACCCGTATTGTACTTCCATATCAAACTTGCTCCACAAGAGCTTCCATAGGTTTTCATTTATTTGCAGATAAGAGGGAGATTGCATCTAAGTTGCTTGGATCTCCTATAGCTGATGGAGGCAAGTCCCGAATTGTCCCCGAGATCTTTGGTGTTATGCAGCAAAAATGTGCTAGAAAGGATTGTAGCAAAATCACACATCTCAGTGACAATTTGAGATGGATCTTGCCTGTCCCAGTTCTCAAACAACCAAGAAAAATTCTAATCAATTGTTGTGCTTTAGCATTAATAAACAAGCAAAACATAAAAGCATTATGAAAGAAAAACATAAAAGCATTATGAAAGCTGATCAACCTCATCTGCTGCTGTAGTAGGATGATATTGACACATGGAAAAGCAGATCAAAACTGACATTGATAATCATCCAGGGTGAAAAATAGCATAACAGCTGCCACAAGACCATAAAACGGCTGCAAAACTTGAAATAGGACAGATGACAAGGATTCACTCAAGATGCTGCAAGAGGAAGGAATAAGATGATCAGATATGAGAGTAACCACACAGTTTCTAACCATACTTGACAAAAACAAAAGTGATATTCCAATACCAGCCATAATCGAATAATTTGATCACCAGTAGCTCAGTCACAAGGAAACTATGTTCAAGTAAACAAAAATGATCGTTCAAGTAACCAAAAATGATGGTCATGCCCTTGGTCATTTCTTACTATCGCAAAAAATGGTGACAATTAATTTACAAGTAGAGCAGATTGATCTCAACCTTCGGACTGGAACACCAATGGCTCTTGGGTTTCTATGGGCTGCAAATTCAAAAGGACGAAAGAAGAATAGTTACTTCTTACTACCCTAATATGGATTTACACAATAGTTCAATGCCAAAACAATAAGATTAATATTTATCTCGTGTTTTTCTCTCAATAGTATTTTGAAATACAAAAACATTTTCTCAACTGTCTTTCAAGAAACAACTGCAGATTGCTTAGAGAAGTGCTTTTATGCTGAAAACGTGAGTCCAAAATTGTAGTAAAATTCAATAAACATGCAAGGAAAGAAGATGTTATATTTGACAAAAGCACTACATGTAGTCTAGAACAAAACAAGATGCCTCATCCACAAAGAGATGAGGGGATTTCCTCTTCAAATTGAGAACCAAAATAAAGAATAGGACACGGAAAAAAGTGAACCAGTGAAAAGAGTAATCAAAGAAAGGTACAACATGAAGAGCTTAAAATATTCAAATTCATAAACTTGAGGACATGACTTGAAAGTAAACTTTCATCTTTCGCTCTCTTAAATCCATATTTTCAACACTCTATATAAAGAAATTAGGGACCATAAATTTGATCTCAATGCCTAAGAGTAAGCACATAAGACCGATAAGCATGAAATTGGGTGAGACTTATGCTAAAAGAATTAAAAAATTCTAGGAGATCTACGTCAAAAGAGTGGACTTGGTGGGTTTTTATGTTCTTGATCTAAAGGAAATCCTCCTCAAAATTGAGTGGAGATACTTCAAATACAATCAGACCAAAGGTTCTAATTTCAAGTATGGTTAAATGTCAGCAATGGCATCCCAGTTTCCAATTGATGAGATGGGATGGGTTATCATCTTCCTCTTTGTAATCATATTTCCTACCCTGCATACAATATAATACCTTAACAAGAGAAGAGGCATATCTTCACAATCCTGGATGTTCACATAGTCAATAGATTTGCATTTTGGAGAAGCCACCCAATGATGTATACAATATGTGGGAGCCTATAACATCAGTTTGATCCATTCACAAAGCAAATTCTGTAAAAGGAATGGAGACCAAACTGAATGAGCAGAGGGGTAGGCTAAAGTTTTGGCATTTTTCAACGAGGATATTTTGGCCTAGATGATGCTCAAAATTCCACAACATTAACAAGAATGTTCATCCAAGCAGTGATGACATGCCAGAGGGAAAATTCTTTCCTGGTTATATAGGAGTTGACCCTTGTGAATCCATCTGATCCAAACCATCTGATAGTCACTCCTAATCCTTATGGACTAGGCTTGTATTTTTACAATAGATCAACATTTCTTTACCAATAGTTCATATCCTTGAAAACCCTTTGGCCAATAGTGGCCAACACATCTCTTCCAAAGAGTGAACATAGAAGGGTATGCTTATAGTCCCTAATACCCATGAAAGAAGAACATACCAAATAGTTGGAATCCCCAAGAAGAGTTGCATGCAAATGTACCTTCCTCTGTAAAAGAACTGAATACTAAGTCTAAATGTAATTCCAACAATTCCTAGCAAATTGACAATCCAAAAACATGTGCTTCACCATTTGAGAATGGCTGCAGATAGGGAAGAGACCATCAAATTGACCATTTCTCCCCAACTAGGCCTTCAAGGGGATCCCCTAATAGAAAAAAAACCAGACGAAAACACATAGCTTGTATGACAATTGCTTGATTTGATGCAATCTGGAGGCCATCCAACACGCATAGATAATATGGGCTAGCTCTTGGCACTGATGCAAAAGGATGTATAAATTCTGACAATCATAATACTGGAGAGCGGGGGACCAAATATCCATGCCCAATCCCTCCAAAATGGACCCAGTATGGCAATATTCATTTTGAACACATTTTCCTAAAGGATGAGCCCTGTTAACCCCATTTTGTATGGGTGTCCACTTTCATCACAATCTCATTAGGGGGTTATGTGTGATAGAGATTGGATGGCTTGTGTTCTTGATTCTAGACATCAAATAGAAGCATATATGCATTTCCATATCTATGTGCAGAGGAATTTGTGTTTGTAGCAGGGAATATTTACTAATGGCATTTTGGATAGAGCATAGGAGGAAGCATTCCCTATTTAATATGACCCGAAATATCATATAAAATGGAATTTATTTCATCCATTCTGGTGGAAGAGTTGGATTGTTAAGTTAATGGAATCCCTAGCGTCATCATATTTCATAGGTTTTTGAGGATTCTTGTAGCAATGTTAGAACATGATTAATGGCAACCAATGGTAGGTACATATTATGGATAATTTTACTTTCAAACGAGAGCAAATCTAGTCATGCATGTGAACTAAAGCAACAAAAAACAACATTTAGACCTAGAACCTAAGTTGAAGGAAGTCCCCTCTTTGTAGTGCAGCCTCTCTGGTCCTTCCCTCTTTGTGGTGTAGTTTTTCTAGGCATATTCTTTGAAGACATATATGGGTTCAATATACTAAGATCCATAGAAGAATATGGAGTGGGGTTCGAATCGAGCATCAGGAAGATGAGATTGCTCATAGATTTTATCAGCACACCTTTCACCAAGATTGTACGATCACTCTGTCATTGCCAAGAATGTGTGTGCCTAATAAGCTTAGTGTCAAATTTGGTAGCATAAAATTAAAGAGAGTTGCTACATGTTGACCAACATCTAAAATGCAAAATGTGACAGTAAAACAAGTCATGTTTCTCTGAGGTAACAAAGTAATAAAGAAGGCTATCAAGTAAACATCTATTCAAATTGCTTACAACAATGCATGATTTCCTACCTTGCAGTTTCTTAAATGTGCTAGTAACTTGAAAGCAAATTTACATATGAAAATCCAACAAGCAATGTAAATGTAAATATGAAAATCCAACAAGTGTGAGGTGTCATAAAAGCTAATTCAAGTTACAAGTGTAAGTTGATAATTCAAGTTGAAAGTGTGAGTTGTGTACATTGGGAGCTATTTTGGCTAGTCTTCTAGGCATGAAAAAACCCTACTCTCAGAATCTGGGCACGAACAACCATTTTTAACAGTAAAAAATGCACAGAATACCCAGAATACCCAGAATACCCAGAATATAAATTCAGTATTATGTATATAACACAGAATACCCATAAAAATAGGAGGTAAACCGTTTAAGCTAAAGCTAATACCAATGATTAGAAGACATGAAACAAGAATATCCATACCTGTGTCCCATGTGGAAATTGAGAAACTACAATTTCCTCAACATGCGTATTCGTGCCACTAGCCTCTGTTTCTGACCGGTCAATAAAATCTGTATCATCAAAGTTGTCATCATTCATGAATCTGGTATACTGCATAAATTCCATATAATTTATAGACATTAGATTTGGAGAATAAAAAAATTAGATTTCATATAATAAATTGAAAAATATTATTGCATACTTACGTACCTTGCCTCTGTTTTGTTTTTGTCCAGCGATGACTCGGTTATAATTATCTTTATAGTACGTTGCATACTGCTGAAGCTCTAATCGAGTCATGCTACTCAAGCGATCATCAGAATAATCATCAAATGGAATTTCATCCATACTGGTTGAAGATGACAAAGTATTTATGCCGATTTCCACCCCTGCCAATGCATCCCAACACGCTCTCTTATCTCTTCCCTCACCCCTCTTTCTATTTGGGATGTCATTTACAACTCCTATGGAAAAGCAACGACTCTAGGATGTGGCTGTACTAACCGAGGCATCAGACGCCTATACTGAACATCTCATCGTGCATCAGGTCGTTCATATGTACGACCTTTACCAGCACCATAGAAACTGGATCCCGTATCTGTATAGTCAGGGTCCATGTGAAACCGGAACTCTACAATCAACATCTTAACAAAATACTGAGGAACCTCGTCATTATTAGGGAAATTCCCATATGCATAGGAACCTGGAATAAATATGGGGTGCAATTAGTGGATCATTGAATCTTGTGATCTTTAGATGTTTTTTGTCTTCACGCCGCAAGTCAAAACATGAAAAGACCATTTCTTTTGTGACAAGTTTTTTTATTTCTTCAAACTTGTGGCAACCCATCACTGACAACCGCCTCCTACGCATCATGTCATGAAAAATATGGGTTGATGGTCCAACCCCAAGATATGTCTCGATCAAACTGTTCAGATTGTGCAAAACAATCTGGAGACACTGTTGAGAACCAAAAGAGATATTTGAAGTGTCAAGTTCTGCCTACAATCTTGATGAATGCTCCTTCATCTCTTCCACAGTCAACATAGCGATGTTGTCTTCCCAAGGAGTCTCCTCGGGAACATCTCTAGGATGATTGTAAAGAGGATCATATCTTTCATTGCGAGCATACTGCTGCACCCGACGACCTCTCCTTCTCTAGGGAGGTGGATTAGGATCAGCAGCAGCAAACCCTGTAAGAAGTAAAATGCATGTGCAAGTATTAAAAACTATATATATAATTTGTCAATCAAATTATAAACATTTAAATAAAATGTGTTCATTTTAAGTACCTGATGGAACCTCTGCATTATCATGAACATGGTGAGAAATAGAAATAAAGTCTTCTGAACCATCATTATTGTTAGAATGTCCAGAAGCCCCTATAGGAAACCAAATATTGGCAATCACATGTAAGTTTACAGGAAAAATCATGTAATTTTTCACAAATAAAACAATCATGTCAAACAAAAATTCTAGTCAAAATGTATGTAAACAATCTCTACCTGGCGACGGAGTATCTGAAGAATAAGACACTAAGGGTTCCATCTGTGGTTGTCCAACGGCCCCTGTAGACCCACCCTCAGACAGACGTCTGTCATTTTGAGAGCCACCACCTGTGCACAACAAGATCTTAGAAAGATTTGTGTAAAAGATTTTTTATGTTTATATAGACTTGAGCATGAATTGAATGACAATTGAATTTACCTGACGATGACCTCAGGGAGTGAAGCTGCATACTAGCCAAGATTGCTTCACCCTGAATCTGTGAACCTGTGCCTGATAAGAATTTTCCACAGATAAATAAACATGTCAAACAAGAATTCTAGTCAGAATGTATGTAAACAATCTCTACTTGACCATGGCGTATAAGACACTAAGGGTGTCCTCTGATTTTGTCCACCGGCAGCTGTAGACCCCTCAGACAGACGTTTGTCATTGCAAGAGACACCACCTATGCACAACAAGATCTTAGAAAGATGTGTAAAAAAAATATTTATGTTTATATAGACTTCAACATAAATTGAATAACAATTGAATTTACCTGACGATGACCTCACAGAGTGTTGTTGCATAGAAGTCAATATTGCTTCACCCTGAAGCTGTGAACATGTGCCTGATAAGAATTTTCCACATATTAATAAACATGTCAAACAAGAATTCTAGTCAGAATGTATGTAAACAATCTCTACCTGGTGGCGTATGAGACACTAAGGCTGTCCTCTGAGTTTGTCCACCGGCAGCTGTAGACCCCTCAGACAGACGTCTGTCATTGCGAGAGACACCACCTGTGCACAACAAGATCTTAGAAAGATGTGTAAAAAAATATTTATATTTATATAGACTTCAATATAAATTGAATAACAATTGAATTTACCTGACGATAACCTCATGGAGTGTTGTTTCATAGAAGTCAAGATTGCTTCACCCTGAAGCTATGAACCTGTGCCTGATAAGAATTTTCCACAGATTAATAAACATGTCAAACAAGAATTTTAGTCAGAATGTATGTAAACAATCTCTACCTGGCGATGGCGTATGAGACACTAAGGGTGTCCTCTGAGTTTGTCCACCGACAGCTGTAGACCCCTTAGACAGACGTCTGTCATTGCGAGAGACACCACCTGTGCACAAAAATATCTTAGAAAGATGTGTACAAAAATATTTATGATTATATACACCTGAGCATAAATTGAATAAAAATTTAATTTACCTAACGACGACCTCACGAAGTGTTGTTGCATAGAATTCAAGATTGCTTCACCCTGAAGCTGTGAACCTGTGCCTGATAAGAATTTTCCACAGATTAATAAACATGTCAAACAAGAATTCTAGTTAGAATGTATGTAAACAATCTCTACCTGGCGGTGGCGTATGAGACACTAAGCGTGTCCTTTGAGATTGTCCATCGGCACTTGTAGACCCCTTAGATAGACGTCTATCATTGTGAGAGACACCACCTATGCACAACAAGATCTTAGAAAGTTGTGTAAAAAAATATTTATGATTATATACACTTGAGCATAAATTGAATAACAATTGAATTTACTTGACGATGACCTCACGGAGTGTTGTTGCATAGAAGTCAAGATTGCTTCACCCTGAAGCTGTGAACCTGTGCCTGATAAGAATTGTCCATAGATTAATAAACATGTCAAAACGTTTCAAACAAGAAAAATATATTTCAGATTAACAATCGAAAATACCTGACTGCATCACATGTCTTCGTCTAGCACTGATGGTAGATGTCTCTGGACGATCCATGTGTCCTTGTTAAGACAAAATGAGAAATCAACCATATTAATCATAAACTTAGAGATGTAGGCACATGAAATGCAACATTAGAACATTAGAACATTAGAAACATGGTAGTATCTATGTTTCTCTCCACCTCAATCCAATCTCAATCCCCATTGTAGCTACACAGTGAGACAAGCACGGCGACCTAGGATTCAATGGAAGAATGAAAAATTATATGTCCAATAATACCATTTTTGTGAAGGCACAAGATGCGACAGAGTTGGCTAGATCCTCAAAAGAAAGAGCAACAAATAAAGGTAGAAACCTACTACCTCCTCAACCTTCTTGTGACATATTGAAGAAGGGAAGTAATGAGAAAGTCTTAAAGACTCATCTTCCACCAGCATGTAGAATAAGTGGCAAACTTATCAACCATAGAAAGATTAAGAAGACAAAGAGGCATACATTAGGCAAGAGATCCCTGATTTGTCACTGCTGCAAGAAGAAAGGCCATAGAGATGCTAACTGTTGGTATTCAAAATCATGTTCATTTTGTGGAAATAAAGTTCATTATATGGATTCTTTTTGGGAGAAGCAAGACATCTACAGGGATCCATATTCATTTTAGAGGAAGGATGGAAAGAACACTTCTCCAAACCATCCAATTGGAAGTATACCATCAGGTGCACCTTACATGAATCCTTGTATTTGCACTCATCTATACTAAACAGGTACAAGTTATATTCAATTTTTTTAAGACTAAAAGTTATTCATGGCACTTAAGCTTTATCTATGTTTTCAATTTCAAGAGACAACTTAATTGGAGTAAATGAGTGCTAAATGGGTTGTTTCTAATGCACATATAGTTTCAATGCTACATAATTTCAAGGTCTCATCATTGACATAAAAAATTGAGAAAATAACCAACTCAATGGAACAAGTTCTATTCGTTGTTCCAATAATTGCATTGTTGATTGCAAAGATTCCATGTAGCTATTGGCATATGGGCATATTTTGCATTTCACAATATGGCAAGTAGAGCTACAATATGAAATGCATGCATCTTTGGCATTGTGGTAAAAACATATTGTGATCGATGCAATGTTCAAGTCATATGACCAAATTGCAAATATATTTAATATTGTGATCGATGCAATCTTCAAGTCATGACCAAATTGCAAATATATTTAATATCATTGTGCGATCCTGTAAGATTGATGCACATTTTGCAACATCTGGAGCTGTATGCAACAATCAAATTCCATGATCAAATTGCAAACATACTCAATACTATAGTTGATGTTCTAAATCAAAATCACATTTGCAACACATGATACTGAATTTGATCCAAGTGCATAATAACACGAGAAGCATCAGCATAGATCATTTGATAGTGTGACAGGACAAACATAAAAGCATGTTCTTGTGGCCAATTCCAATAGAATCATTGGGCTAATTTGCAATGTTCAAGATATATATCAAATTGCAAACATGCTTGATATCACAGTCGATGTTCTAAAATAAAAGGAATCCACATTTCCTATTATCAATTAGTCGAGAAGCATAAATAGGGTTTGCACTCTTTTCACGAAAACCGTGGCTGCATTAATCATTTAACATTGTGACAATGAAACATAGATGCATGCATTTTTGACATTGCAGTAAACACATATTCTTAAGGATGCAATGATCAATTCATATGACCAAATTGCAAAAACACTCTATATTATAGCGCATGCTCTAAAATCGATGCACATTTTGCAGCATCAACAACTGCATGCAATGAGAAAGCCCCACAATCAAATTGCAGACAAACTCGACACTCCATTTGACATTGGAAAACAGAAGCATATTTTTCAGCACGGGCTATTGAATTTGGTCCAAGTGCATAATAACATGGGAAACACTAACATAAATCCTTTGACATCGACACTTTAAAATTGAAGCAGCTTTTGCAACAAAGACTATTGAAATATCAAGGGAAACAATATAATCCTAAGGTGTAGAAAGGAGATAAAGAAAGTAGAGGGGAGGATCTAGTTGAAAAACATCCAGTTTTGGAAATTTGACTCCAAGAAGAAAGAAACATCAATTTTGGGATATTTTAAAGTGAATTCACAACCAAAACCTGAATTTATTGACAAAGTGGGGTTATTTTGATTGAAATACTGAATGGTTGCTAGATTTTGGTGCATCTTTTCATATGATTGGAGATAGATCTGTATTTGCTGATTTTTTATAGGAAAATAGATTAAAGTCCAAGAAATTACTATTGGAAATAAGTGAAATCAAATGTTTTGAGAACTGGATATGTTCATTTAAGAAATGGATATTTGAAAAATGTTTTGTTAGTCAAAGGATTAGGGGGCAATTTTACATCAATATATAAGTTTGTTCAAGATAGTTATGAATTTGTTGCTTCAACAGATCAAGTCATTAATAGAGAAATAAAACACCTAAACTCTATAGGAACCATTGATCATGATGCTGGCCTCTTTAAGCTAACTAGTTTTGTTGGTGATGGAAGCATACCATCAGGTGCACCTTTGATCTCTCATACATATTATATGTTCAAATTGTGGCATGATTGACTTGGTCATAGATGATAGATAATAACATTGTTAAAATATCAACAAAAATACAACTCCAGAAGGTGTTTGTGAAGGCTATGCTTTAGGGAAGTAACATCAAGATCCTTTTCCTTTGGGAAAATCATGGAGAGCTAGAGTTCTCAACATGAAACCTATAGTTATGTTAGTGGGAGCTTATAATTATTGAATGACCATATGATGCTTTTTAGCCTTGAAAAGTATTAATGATTTTACTGTCATGACACATTGAAATTCAATGCTTATTACATGTAGAAATATTTCCTATGTGGCCTGTTTAGTTCATGTTTTTGGATGGAATTCATGATAACAAATATTTAAGTTCAATTTCAAGTCACCAAAGTTCAACAAAAAAAATGGAAATTTACAAACTAAAAATGTAGACCAGATCTCTGGCAGCCAAGCAACTCTGATGAGCTTTGAATGAGGACAACCAAAAAGTTCGAGAAATAGCTTAAAAAGGCATTTTCAAACTACCCAGCATATAAACTGGAAGAAATATCACGATATCTTCTCGGAAAAAGATGATTATCTACTCAACAACGACTTGCAATCAACTAAGACAACAAATCCAAAAAACCTATTATATTCTTTTAATTTCCATGCAATATCTCCAGTTTGAGGAAACTTACCCAACAACACCACAATCTAAAAACCAAAGTTTTACAAAAAGGAAAATAAAAAATCATTAATTTTGTTGTCTATAGACAACATGAATTAGCTTTTTACTAGAAATAATTTACATCTTAATGGATTTAAGTTATCTACAGCTTCAACCTAGTCAGAATCCATAGCCAGTCAACATGTCATTCAAAAAATATTGCAATCAATCGGTTTGTTGTGATTGGGTCCAAGTGCAAGCCCGTATGAATTTGTGTTGGAAGCACATATTCAGATGAGCAAATAGAAAATAAATTCTTAAAATTGTGCTATCATTTCCAAAAATGTTTTAAAGTACATTGTATTAATTTATTAATTTCAAGTTTCAATTGATCAGTTATTCCATGATTTTTCATTTTTTATTAGAAAACTAAAATAAAATTTCCTAATGAAGTTGACTTTAAATTTTGTTATTCTCAGGTTATTTTAATTTTTAATGCATTCTTTAACTATTTCATGTCATCTAATAAGAGACTCTAAAAGGGTTAGCAAATATTTGGCCAAGATTTAGATAAAATTTGTAAATGAAGTTTATGAATGTTAATCCAGATTAATTAAATTAGTGCTGTACATGTTCAAGATGTGGCTATCCAAGGAGAGATATACACTCAAGAGGAATGTAAAACTAGCAATATGGATAACAAATTGGTGTCAAGGATAGCCACATTCTAATGGTTTAGAAACTTTCACCTGAAGAATCCACTTTGGAAGATGGACCAAATATTGATGCATGGAGGTAAATGAATTTGGGGTTCCTTAGAACTCCATGAATATAGCAGACAAAGTGGCCATGGTTGAGTATGTTTTGTGGTTCAATGAATAGTTGATTCTATTTTGAGAGTGAATGTAGAAGCAACTATGATATGGTGGAGAATGTTGGTAAAGGATCCACTGCATCTTATTGATGGTTATCACTTGCAACCAAGCATTTGCAAGAGTTGGCACTATCTTGCATAGTAAAAGTGTTATGATTACACACCAATTAGAGGGTCTTTCAGTTTATGTTATTGGAGATATAAAGTGTTGATTAACACCTCACCAATCAATATAGATTTGCTTCCAGGATGAGAATTAACTCATCCTAACGGCAGAGAGTTGCTACCATGATAAGCAACAATTGGGTCTTGCAATGAAGAGATCATTACCTGAGCATCCCAAGGAAACAAATGTCCATAAATTTGTAGTTGCATGAGAGGTCAACCTCACCAATGAAGCAAGCAACAATTCGATGGAATTATGAAAGAGCATAAAAAGATCTCAATCATGGGCTAATGTTTTACTCATTGAAGATTGATTGAAGCATGATTAACCAACATATAATTGTTCCATTGCAGGGAGCAATTGATCCTAGCTGAAGAGGGAAGCCCACACTTCATTTTTTATGGCATATGTTACATAGTGTCCAAAAATGAGGGCCAATGGAAAATATTATATTACATTGTTGGGTCACAAACAAGGATAAATCACCCTCATTCACCCACTCAAGATGGTATGGATGAGGGTGGGAGGTTACCAACAAATCCAAGGAATTGAAAAGGGTCATAGAGAATAAATGTTTATAGGTTACCATTTTCCATGATGATCTTATTGATATGATATTTAATATGACAGTTTTGAGTGAAGAGAATGGGATGGGTGGGAGGGGCTAGACATGTCATTAGAACGAGATTTGGATAAGATATAGTAGGGTTATCCACAACAATGACATCGTTTGGAGGGGTAGGTTGGGTGTTGGCATTAAAGAATAATATCTTGGTAGATCATGGATGTTATAAAACACAACATTGGTGTGCCATGAGAGGATGACTTATGGAGAGTGCAATATTGAATGGTGAGGGGAGGGGGTTTGTATACCATGGGAGAATGCCTACCCATGTGATATACCTGTTGTGAAAGGGGGAACCAAGACGAAGAACAAAAGGGCATTGGTTGTTTTTCTAGCTTCTTTTCAATAGCTAGAGCATGTTGAAAATCCAATGAAAGATAACATCTATGCACCAAAGCAGCTTCATGATGGAGAGAAGGAAGTAAACCATAATTAAATTTAATTATTAACGCATGGTCTAGATCTGAAATGGAGATCTACATTTTAATTTTGCAAAATATTCCAATGTATATTGAATTGTCTGAGTGGAAAGTTGACAGAGGTGAAGCCAATGTGGCTAGATAGAAACACTCTCGAACTGCAATGTAGAATTGGTCCCCAAGTATTGATGGCACTAGAGAGTCTATTAAGACTCTCATTGAGTTCTATGCAAAGGGATTATTCAGTAACACATATTTTTCACTTGATCCCACTATTGGGTAGCTAATACTTGTATATAGTAGGATACCAAGGTGACTTTGTCTCTTTCTAGTAGTGTGGTCTAATGCTAGATATATGAATATAATGCATGTATCCAAATCCTTGAACTGGTCATCATGAAAAGCACCAGAAATCTATGGCAATGTCAGTTTACGGTCCCAATGCAATCCAGAGGTTGGCAGAGACATGGATATGGCTTGTGAATTCAGCCTCTAACCCTAACCCTAAGGGCGAATTGATCGAAATCTCATCGACATTTTAACCTTGACCTAATTGAGGTCTTCGCCCGTTAGGATTGCTTCCACTAATATATATGAAAATGGAGTTGTATAGGAAATTATTAGTAGTTTTAGTTTAAGTTCGGAGTTTTTACAAAATATCCCCTCTATAATTGGCCGGCCTTTTTCCCTCTCAGAGTTCAGGCCTCAAAGCTTTGGATAGAGGCACGATAGTGAGGCTCTTAGTAAACTCTTGCTGAACCAACTGCTGAACTAACTACCAAGTGGTTACATACAGATAAGGATTCGGTTGGGTTTTAGAGAGATGCCAGTGGAAAGAGAGAAACATACCCGTGTGCGGTCGTCTGGATCAAACTGGCGGTGGCGGTCCTCTTTTCGTGGCCGTTCACTTCGTTGTCGTGGGGGGTCTTCCCTGAAGGTGTTTCAGCAAACAGGTTTCAACACAATATCGGTTTGCGCGAACACAGACACCAACAGCAACAATGTGAAAATGACAATGCACGTGGCGGGAAATATTATTGCGTTTATATAGTTAAACATGTCTCGGATGAGACATTAAAAGGAATCAAAACTCTCGACTGAGAAATCTGTCCGATAGTTTGACAAAAAAAATGGTTATACTCTCGAACGAGAAATTAAAAACTCTCGAGCGAACAATTCTCTAACTACGGAAAAACTCATGGACGAGAGAAATCTAACCGGGGTTAATGTCTCTCCCAAGAAGTAGTAAAACTCTTGTCCGATAAAATTTGTTGACTTTTGTCTCGGGTGAGAAAACGGAAATTAGAACAAAAAAAAAGCAAATTGTCACGGAATTGTTTCCCACCTTTGTGTTTTCACCCAGGTAAATTTATCTTTTAGTTTAGTTCATAACCATTTTTTTTTGTACCAGGGGAATAAAAAACTACGACAAGGCTCGTACTTGCGTGACACAGGGTCGATTCCGGTCTGCTATCATTATACCCCTAGGTGCACCCACACATCCTGCCAACATGGGCATGGGTTCTCTAGGGTTTGAACCCATGGCCTCTTTACAATGTGTCATATCATTTCATTCCTTTGCCAGTCGGTCTACCCACTTGCGAGCAAAGTGATATCTATTTATTTCACCTTAAATTCTTACTTTAATTATGTCTATAATCTTTTATTTAATATTTTTATTTAATTTTTGTTTTATTCTTCAATCTAGTTTTATATCTTTTGATATTTTATTATTTTTCATTTGAACTCCTCTTCTTCGATACATGTACTGTTAGATCATCGTTGTCATTACTTTCAACTAAAATGTATTATTTCATCCATTTGACCTAACATTCTATATGCGATTAAATTTTCATCATTTTTAATTTATAAATAATTTTATTTTCTATATTTTTCTAGAATTTTCCCATTCTTTGACCTTTTCCCATAGCCTTATCTTCTCTCTAAATTCAATAAAAAATGTTATACGTCTACACCATTTATTTAATCCATTAGTTCCTAAAATCGATTTAACCTTAAAATGTTTTTAATGTTAATATTTCTAGTATATTTGTTTTTATTACGTTTTTGATATTTTGACCATTCCTCATTATTATTTTTTGTTTGCTAGTTTGTCTGTGACTTGCAGGACTAGCTTGTGTTATAAGAAACCACAATGCAAGGGCATCTAAATTGTCAAAATCATACGTGGATTGCACATGGCTTGGGCCACACCAACCCTTAACACAACTGGATTTTTAAGTGTCTCCTCCTGGATACCTTGCTAACTTTGAACTCAGGTCACCATGCATAACAAGGTCCATCGAGACCAATTATACTAGTGGGATTTGACAACCATTCCTCATTACTAATTATATTACTATATTATATTTTTTAATTAACTAATGCCCCTTTTATATTTTATTATTATAATATATTAATTATTATTATTTCTAACAACTATGTCCTTTGAATTCTATTTATTCAATCTAGATGCTCACTCTTTTCTATCTTACAAAAGCCATATTTGAATTCCCTAATGATGGGTGGTGTGTCTACTCAAAACGTTGGGAATGTTTTTAAACTTTAACATAGTTCATATCCAAAATTTTTATTAGAGTAAAACTTGCCAATAAGTCATTAGAGGATAACTCCATGTTTTCCACAATGGCAGAGTGAAAATACTAGTTTGGTAGAGTGTGCCAAATGCATGCTTTGCAACTTAGGGTTGAGTAATGTATTTTGGGGTCAGGTTGTGGAAACAACAACACATCATTAATACTATTTCTACGGGAGCTTTGAAATAAATAATTCTAGAGGAAGAATGGAGCGGAAGAGACTCATTTTTTTACATGTTCATGGATTCAACTATGAGGCACATGATTGGATGCTGAAAAAGAATTGGTTGAAGCTAGATGAGAAATGTTGATGAAGTGTCTTTAATAGATAAGAAAGAGGCGTGCAAAGATATCGACTATGGGATCTCGATTGATGTTGAATGGTCTTAAGTTGACATCTCATGTTTCATGGAATCTAAAGGAAGAACAAAAGTTCATCTAGTCGAAGCTATGAAAGTTAATGTTGAAGTTGACATAAGAATTGACTAAGAAGCTAATCACCATGCTTGAGATCAATATTTCATCAAACACAACTTAGAAACAATAGGATAAATTCAAAGTTGGTTATCACAAGTAGTGACATGGATGATGAAGAGGAACGTATGGCACAACTTGGTCCAACAAGGTCAACAAGAGAATAAGGAGATCCTAATATGAATTACTTTGTATGCATGCACTTGTGATGAGCCCATTAAAATGGAGGAAGCTCTTAGTAGAGAGGAAATTGATAAGTGGAAGGATGCACTTGGTGAAGAATGATTCTATGATTGATAACTACACATGGAATTTGTCACCATTTCCTTATTTAACAAGGGGGGTTTTGAGACAAGTATCTACCATAATACTTTTAGAAGAAACATATTAGAACCTTTCATGCATTTGGTTCAGGGAAATCGGGTAATGGTTCAGTACTAGATGAGGTTCATGGAAGCAGTAAAATATGTTCCCTGCATGTGCATATATGAATGTTAGATAGAGTTCCTTGTGTACCAATATATTTCTGGGATTTGGACCCATGTTTGGATGTGGCAGCAACCTCGATAGCCAAGGTGGTGTAGTTAATATGTTATGAAAGAACGCATATCAGTGGTGGGTTGACCAAGGGTGGGGCATGAAGTGACTTGCACCCCAACAATTAGGAAACATGGGTATTACCTCTCATACCTTCTTCAAGGGAGGTAGTCTAGGTCACCCCATTATGGAAGTAGCGCCACACTAAGAGGAGAAACAACAAGTGTTGCATTGATCATGAGTATAATATTATAGGAAATGTTAGGGCCATAGGAGAGTTATACACACTTGTAGGGTGCATACAACATAGTGAGAGGTTTTAGGGAAGGAACCAACCACAGTGATCTCAATAGATAAAATGCAAACTTTAGCCTACATCACTTGTTGGATGTGTGGAGGTCCTTAGTTTTATAGAGATTCCCTAGAGATATGACCAAGTTTTCTTTATTGAGAGGGAAAGGTCCTAGTTGGAGACACAAGACATAGACACCGCATATAAGAAGTGACTAATAAACGTCAAGAATAGCATCAATCCACTATGGTGGAATCCTCAAGTAAATATAACAATTTAAAACCTTTAGTCTCATTTAATCTCAATGCAACGAACACTTTCATTTCCCCTTTTTCATTGGATAGGTGTGGGTTCTCAAGTCATGAGTATAATGATTTTATATTAGTTGAGATAGATTATAGAGTGAAGGAAGGAACATGAGCCATTATGGAGGAATGTTTAGTGTATTTGGGGGTTTTCACTACCCATTTGAAATTGTATGTCATTGCCCTAAAATCATATGACATCATTATTGGTATGGATTGCTTGGAATCCCATCAAGATTCTGTAATGCCCCACATTTGGAATTATGTGGCTATAACTATATTATCACTTGTCATATTGTTTATTTTACTTACCATCTATTTAGACGAGCTCGACTAATCAGACACTTGATATGTGGACATATGGACATATTTATGTATTGTGGGATATTATTTTTATGGTTATATGTGTGTGATGATGATAAATATGAGTTCAATAAACATACAAAGTAAGAAGTGGAAACTTGGTTCATGGATACCGACTCAAAACTATGTTGTAAATGTATAATAGATGTGAGACATGGTATAAATAAACATATAGTTCAAGGTTCGAAATTTGTTTTATATCTGCATGAATATGAGTTACTATTGAATCAACCTATAGGGTGATGAGCTATGTATAGCCAAATGATTGTAGTGATGAGGTAAATTGGATGTCGTAGACATTGTGAAAGTAATGTGTATTATATGTTTGCTTATGATTTCAAATGCTGCTACGATCTATCAGAGAGTGTGGTTTTGAAAGGATGCATAACTTTCCTAGAATGGTTGTTTGTTGACGTGACTATAAGAACAATAATTGCACAATATGGCTCAGTATAGGGAGTCAAACCTAGTTATATCAGGAGGGGTGGAGGCATTGCCACTATGCATCCTCCGAAAGCTGGAGTCATGGGAGGGTTTTGCGGAGTAACGCTCCCCAAGTTGTGTGATGATGAATACCAATTTTCTGTGGGGGAGGTTTGGTCAATATAATTGACACTTCCACATACGGGTTCTATCTGGATTTAGGTCAATATAGTTGACGTTCCAACCTATTATAGTAGAAGAAAGGATAGGATGTGGAAGATGGAAGTAGGTTAGGGAGGAAGGATGATTTGAATTAATTTAGAAGGATGTTTTGAATTAATTTAGAAGGCTGTTTTGAGTTTGTTGTTTAACAACTTAGTTGATTTTGTGTGCTAAAATTATTGCTTTACTCATGTGTGATGATACAAGTATGTTGTGTCATTTGTATTGAATTATTGTAAACTAATGTGATTATTAGATGTTGAGATTCCTATTTGTTATCTTGTGTACTTGGATGAGAATGAGAACTTATAGGAACCTTACATTAGAGGAGTGATTGTTTTTAATTAGTAAGTGCGCAATGCTAGCTACTATACCTACATAGTGCATGTACACTAGTATGATTAATTGATGTATTAATTACTAAATGAATGATTAATGATTGTAGGAAGTATATTGAATACGTGTAAATATCTAGTAGCATTAAATACCCTTCTTGACTCTCATTAATTGTTGGTATGATGAATTTAATAGGTAGGGTGGGGTGTCATAAATTTTGGGGGAAATGTCAAATTCATTTATAAGCTAGCATGAAAAGAAATACTTTTTATTTTATATTTATTGTTATTTAATTCATTATTTTATTCTAGATCTCTTTTCCCTAAAATCTAGAAGGGGTGGTTGATGGCCATAAATGGGGGTGGTTGATGAGACTTGGGGAGAGGTTCATGAAAATTTGATAAATAGAGAGAGCGAAGAGGAGTTGAGGGGAGTTCTTTTTTGCTTATGAGAAGTTGTGGAGAGGTTGGAGCTTGTTGAGAGGTGAAAGAAATCTTGGGAGGAATTCTTGCAAGAAACATTTTTCATGGAACAATTTTCTTGCAATATTGTGCATTATTGTTCTTAGAGTCATGGCCAAGGAGGGTAAAGGTTTCTTGGAGCTTGGAAGCCAGCTAGGCTCATGGTTTCCATGAAGATATAATTCCATTCTGGGCATTGAAGGAGGATGAAGGCTTGTTGCTTCTGAAAGACTACTACATTCTTGGACAAATTCGACATTTAAAAAGGTATGTTTCAATATGTTAATGCCCAAATTCATGTTATACTACAATTATTTGTCCTTTCCATGGTTATAAACATGTTTATCATATTAGTTAGTGTATCTATGATATTGAATTAAGGAAGTAAAGTCGTGAGTCCTTACATATGGTATCAAAGCTTAGGCTCTAACACTAAGGCCAATAGGACCACCATCTATGTAAACTATGCCAAGAAAATCATAGAAGTAGCATTTAAGACCATGGAAATCTTGGATTGAGTATATCATAGTTGTCATACGTATTTCTCTTGAAATATTATATGGTGTGAACCTTGAAAGGAATGGCAAGCAATGAGTGAAGCTCTAGATTTACAACCATGAAATAGCAGTGTGTTCACTAGAGAGAGAGAAACATCCCTTGTTTCTCTCTCTCACCCACTAAATGAGGTAGATTGGAATGACATTTATGATGTATGGAAACAAATGAAAACTACAAAGCCTCTCCAGTTAAGCTAAAATACTTTTGAGGAATATCAAATAAATGAAAAAAAAGATGGTTTCTTATTATTTTGTTGAAATGTACTAGCTTATGTAAAATAATACTAATTTTATAAACCTTACTAATTTAATTTTTTTTGTTTATTTCTTAGATTTAATTGAAAATTTATCACTTTTTGAAATATTTAATTAATTTATACTTATCAATTAAACCACAATTATTTATATAAACACTTCCATTTTAAATGGCCGAAAGATATACCATTATACCATTCAAATTGATATTTAAGACCCACCCTTCAAATTTGATAGAGTTTCGAATCGCAGTCAAATGAAAATGATAGATATTTGAATGATATTGGAGCTGCCATGAATTTGCCACGTAGCACTCGTCCTTGCAACCTATCTTTGATGCGATTATATACTCATAATTTCAGTCATATCACTGAGTCCAACATTGGTGGTGGGATGCTCGACAGTTTTGACGGAGGTGATGGATGGAAATGCGGGAAAGAGGATTGGTTGGAATATGCATAACTTACATTGAATTTTTTATTAAATTTGAGATTAGTTTTAATGAAAATGATGTTGAGTTCGTCCGTTAATGAATTTCTTTTAATAGTTGTGGAAATTGGTGGCCAATAAACACATTGCAGTGCAGTATTGAATGTTGAGGCAAAGATTTTGCTGGTAGTTGGATTTCAAATTGCTTAAGATTCAACAAATCTTCTCCGTAACATTCAATACTGCACGGCTATATACTTATTGTTTACTAAAGATCATACTCTACTGTCATGTAAACATAGGGAAAAGGCAAATTGTTCCAATATAAATAACTGCAATGGAACGAGTACTTTAGATACCATGATCAAACTCATCCTTAACATAGGAGAATGTCCAAATAGTCTTGTGATTTGAACAAATTTCGTTCTCCATTAGAACAATAATCTCTGGACCTTCATTTTCTCCAAATTAGTAGAAAAACATCATAATTTAATATAACCTATTACAAAATTTGGTGGATTATGATCTAACACAATTAGTAGAGCACATGTGTAGTTGAAACTTGTTTACGAGACACATAGAAAATACAGCTTTGATGCATACTCTAATAGAACATAGATCTTCCGATAAGATAAAGTAGTAAAAGAGGTTCTTTCCTAATATTTGTCCATTATAATGTAACCTTCATTTTGACCAGAAATATAAAAAAACAGATCTTCCGATAAGATAAAGTAGTAAAAAAGGTTCTTTCCTAATATTTGTCTATTATAATGTAACCTTCATTATGACCAGAAATATAAAAAAACATTAAGATGAAGATTAAAGTTAAATTTAACAAGTTAAAAAGACAAAATATCAAGCATTCATCATTTTGTCATTTTTTTCATCATTTGTGTGAAAGTTATTGGAAACATGGCTTTAAGCTATGGTTAATAGTTGGTATGCCTCTTTGTGAAACCTAAATTTGAACGATATAATACCATTTTCAATGGAGAGTTCATAGATACATATTTGGTTTTTGGTATTTTCGCTAATATTAGGTGCACGGAGGTAGAAATAATGGCCAAGAAAGTAATCTGACACAAGCACATGAAAGACAAAATGCACTATAAAGATAAAGATGTAAAATTGCATGTAATATGTTCATCATTGATATGTCATGTGAAAATTACGTGTAATTGGTTCAATGTTGAAATGTGGCATGCAAAGAAATAATGTGTACACGTACATGAATGGATGGTTGATTGACACACTACTATATTCTCTTGCTTCCTAGAGTAGCACATAACAATCCTTTATATTCTCGAGAAAGATCTAACTTAAGTACTGTATAAGTGTTTTAGCTAATTGCATTTAGGCAAATAATCTAATTAATATTAACATATTGGATGCACATTCTATTTAAATACCTTTGTGAAATACCAAAATTTATATGTATTTTCAATCATCCAAGTAAAACAAAGTCTAGTTCATAACCAAAATTTATATGTATTTTCAATCATCCAAGTAAAACAAAGTCTAGTTCATATTAGATAGATGGTATCAAAGATATAAATACATATTTAACTAATAGAACCAATCTTTTTGTAAGAGATTAACCTTTTTTAATGTGTCTTTACCAAGATCTAGAGGTTAGAGGTTGATGGGTGTTACTAGGATAACCATCAAGGAAATGATTTCCAATATATGCATTAGCTTTTGGTTCTAATAATAACATCTTCAAAGATATTATTCATATATAGTTTCACTATGATGGTTGTTACTAACATCTTCAAAGATATTATTCATATATAGTTTCACTATGATGGTTGTTACGAGGAGAACCATCAAGGAAATGATTTCCGATATATGCATTAGCTTTTGGTTCTAATAATAACATCTTCAAAGATATTATTCATATATAGTTTCACTATGATGGTTGTTACTAGTAGAACCATCAAGTAAATGATTTCCAATATATGCATTAGCTTTTGGTTCTAATACTAACATCTTCAAAGATATTATTCATATATAGTTTTACTATGAAGCATAGAAATAACATCAAGTTATGTATTCTTCGTGATCTAGACATTGATCTCATAATCATTGTTCATCTACACAATTTCATAGTATTAATGATGATTAATCAATTTAACAAGATTGAAGGTGAGATTAAGGAATAAGGAAGGTGGGTGCTAAAGGAAAGGATAATAACAAGAAGGGAGGTGGGATAAAAACAAAATATCATAATGGAAATATGAATCCATATCATCATTTGTATGGTAAATATATACAACAAAAGGGTTCAATATACTAATTGCAAAAAACATGGTCATAAAGGCCACAAATCCCAACAACATCCTTTCCAATTCAAGTTTATTCCTTGCATTTTTTATTATCAATTATAGATTGCAATTTTCCTCACCGTCATCTATGTCATGTAGCACCCCCCTAGAATGTCAATGAAACACTACCTAGTTGTTCTTATAGACATGGAGAAAAACACACTCTACTCCCCAAACCTCATGCATTTCCTTGTAATCTATGGTCATAAGATTCATTACAAGCATATGCATATTCCACATGCTAGTATCCATGTAGATACAAATAAGATGAGTGAACAGTGAAAAAAAGTTACCAATCCCCGGGGTTGAGTATATTCATTTGTTGCAATCCACTCATTTCGAAGTTTGTGGAGGGTTGTCATATTTATAAGTAAAACATAACGACTTATAATATGATGCCATTGACACTACTACTACAATTTTAGTGATTCTAATTTCCTTTGTTTATTGTATCAATTGTAAATTGTATGTTGGTGCATTACATTATCGAGTACTATAACATGTGGCAAACCCATTTGGTGTAAATCACTAGAATAAAGTTTTGGTGTGTATGCCACAATAAAGTTGAGAACATGTATTTCTTTCCTAGTGAGATAGGTAGTGAATGTGAAAGCAATCAATAAATTGTATGCTTCTAGAGATATTGTTGTTCCTTGACACAATGCATAGAAAAACCTATTTTGTTTCAAGATGTGAAGCTATATAATCTATATTTCACAAATTATTCACCTTCATTGTCAATATAAGCCTTGTGAAGCAATTGTAATTAAAAATATATCTACACATGTGGTAGATGAACATTTGGAATCGAAATTGCAGGTACACATTTGTCAAGTGAGGTTTGTTAGATTTTCAGCATTTAATTCAATCTGATCTAGGATCTTAACTGAGAGAACAACATGTACAACATATCAAACACAAGAGACAAGAGACACAAAGAATTTCACCGGGGGAAACCAAGAAGGTGAAAAACCCCGCAACTTCCTTAGAGATAGAATGAGCACCAATACAAATATCACAAAGATCAAACCCCAAAACAAGAGATAGTCTCCTAGCAGATGCTCCTCCTCCACTTGTGCGCACTCCTCCTCTCTCACTAATGCGAAGTGAGTGAGTGAGTGAATGAATAGAATGAGAGAGTCACACTCTCTATTTATACAATGACTTGACTTTCCTTTTACTCTAACTGGGCTGACCTCCCTTAGGAGAGTCTAATAACCCATTACCACTTGTCACTAGGATGACCCCACAAGGGTGGTCTAATAACCCTTTAACCCACACTGGGATGACCCCTCTAAGGTGGTCTAATAACCCATCAAATATAAGTTACGACACTTAAAATATAACTTGCGACACTTGCAAGTACAAATGACGACACTTCCAATCAGAGGAATAATACATCTCCGTTGGGGGTACAATAAAGTGCAAATGTAATACATACAATATACAGGTTAATATCTTCCGAAGTTACAAATACATCAACAGTCCCTCTTAACTAGGAAGGTATTCTCTTGACACGGGTCATCAATACATATAAGCACAAGTCTTCAATACTGGAGCTGAATCATCGTCATTGGATCACAGAGCATCATCGTCACTACTGCTGTACTCGTCATCTCGATCACTGGTGCTATCTCTCAATTCTTCTCGTCATAGGAAGTTCTATAGATCTAGCCCTTTTTCATGTTGGATGTAGGCCTAGCCTCCTATAGGTCTTCATCATCTTTGCGAGCATGCCATCTTGTGGAATTCTCAGGGCTGATTACATGCATCAACAAAACCTCGAAAGAGCATCCCAGGACTTTTACGAGCTTATTGCTCAACCTATTAGATCTCCCAGGATCTTTTACATGTGACCTTCACAAAACCTTAAAAGAGTATCTTGAAACCTGCAAGATCTCTAAAGAGCATCCCAGGATCTTTTCCGTGCCTAGCACAACCTGTCCGGATCTCCAGGATCTTTTAAATGTGAACTCGCAAAACCTTAAAAGAGTATCTTGCATCCTGGAAGATCTCTAAAGAGCATTCTAGGATATTTTCCATGCCTAGCACAACATGTCCGGATCTCCAGGATATTTTCTATGCGACCCTTGCAAAACCTTAAAAGAGTATCTTGCATCTTGCAAGATCTCTAAAGAGCATCCCAGGATCTTTTCCGTGCCTAGCACAACCTGTCCGGATCTCTAGGATCTTTTCTATGCAAATGCACAACCTGTACACGAACACAAAGTATCATCCTGATACTCATGATCCCACTGATCATCTTCTTCGCATGGAGCATCATCCTGATGCTCATGATCATACTGATAATCATCATACAGTACATCCTCTTGATGCAAAACATCTGGAGCATCGACCTGATGCTCATCACATATGATTGTCCCGATCATCATCATACAATACATCATCCTGATGTACAACATCTGGAGCATCGACCTGATGCTCATCACATATGATCGTCCTGATCATCATCATACAATACATAATCCTGATGTAATACAACATCTGGAGCATCGACTTGATGCTCATCACATATGATCATCCCAATCATCATCACATCATCATCTTGATGCATATCATCTGGAGCATCGTCCTGATTCTCATCACACATGATCAATCTGATCATCATCATAGCATCGTCCTGATGCATATCATCTGGAGCATAGTCCTGATGATCATCACACATGATCAAATTGATAATAATCATAGCATCGTCCTGATTCATATCATCTGGAGCATCGTCCTGATGCTCATCGCACATGATCAATCTAATCATCATAGCAATATCCGGAGCATCGTCCTGATGCTCATCACACAGCTCTTACATCCATATCCATGGGAAGGATCCTCCTACCACCATGCTTGGAATGGATCCTGCAAATGTGTTCCTCCTTGAAGTGTCTTCTATTTGAAGAACACCAAGCCTCTCTCTGAAGTACTCGAACTTCACTCTAGCTAGTGGTTTGGTCAACACATCTGCAATCTACTCATCTGTCGCAACATACTGTAGCTTCACTGCTCCTCTCTGCACCACATCCCTGATATAGTGATATTTGATCTCGATATGCTTCGACTTGTCATGGAACACCGGGTTCTCTGACAACTTCACACAACTCTGGTTGTCACAATATATACAAGTAGCATCCAACTGGAGATCAAATAAATCAGACAGTAGCTTCCTTAGCCATACTTCCTCACAACTGGCCGAACAAGTTGCGGCATACTCTGCTTCGGCTGTACTTAGTGCTACGCAGGATTGCTTCATGCTAAACCAAGAGATCACACCTGATCCCATACTGAAGCAGCACCCCGAAGTGCTCTTCCTATATGCAGCACTACCTTCCCAATCTGAATCAACATAACCCTCCAGGTTAAACTTTTGATTCGCATCATACTTGAGCCCATAATCAATCGTACCCTTCAGGTACCTCAAAATATGCTTTACATCAATCAGGTGAACATGTCTAGGATCCGTCAGGAACTGGCTCAATGTGTCCATCGCAAAGCAAATATCTAGTCTTGTGTTCGTCAAGTACATCAAGGATCCAATCATCTAACGATACATCATGGAATCAACTAACTCTGATGAAGCATCACTCAATAGCTTCAGGATCGATTCCATAGGTGTGGCCATGGCCTTGCAGTCCATCATCCTGAACCGCTTCAGGATCTTTATTGCATACTTCCCTTGTCCAAGGAAGATTCCATCTGCACTCTGCCACACCTCCATACTTAGAAAGTAATGCATCATACCCAATTCCTTCATCTCTAACTCGGCAGCAAGCTTCCTCTTTGTGTCGACAATCAACCTATCCTCACTTGTCACAAACAGGTCATCCACATACAATAGGAGTATCACTGGATTTCCTTCCTCAACCTTGTAGTAAAGGTTGGAATCCGCTTTACTCTTGGTAAATCCAAAACTAGACAGGAAGATGTCTATCCTACCGTACCATGTCTTGGGTGCTTACTTCAAGCCATACAAATCTTTCTTCAATTTGCACACATATGACTCCTTGTCATGTGTCTCAAAACCGAGTGGCTTCTCCACATACACTTCCTCTTCGACTACACCATTCAAGAAAGCTGTCTTGACATCCATCTGGTTATCTTCCACTTCATCACTGCAGCCATGGCAAGTGTTGTTTTGATGGAAGTGTATCTGGCTACAAGTGCACAAGTTTCTTCATAGTCTATCCCTTGTTTCTGGGAGAAGCCACGAGCCACAAGCCTTTCCTTGTATTTCTCTATGTTGCCATCTGCAGCATGCTTGATCTTGTAGATCCACTTGGAAGTCACAACAGACTTCCCTTCTGGTCTCGGAACCACATCCCATACATCATTCTTCATGATCGAATGGTACTCCTTGATCATGGCATCCTTCCATTACTGCATCCCGGATCCTGGGAACTTCAGATTCTTCAATATCTTCAATAGGTAGTTTTCTGGATTTGTTGAGTCTTCGTTGCTTGTTCTTCGAAACAAGTCTCTCTTGCAGGTGATGGTACACTTCTTTCCCACAAGACAAGTTCAATTGCATGATTAGAAACATCTCATAGATTTCAGAACAAATTCTTACACATAAAGACATATGTCATACAGTCATGCAATTATCTTAGCCAATGCTTCAATACAACATTTATCCATACCCCGTAACTTTCTAGATGCCTTCCGTATCTACTAGAAGATTGTTAAGAGTGTGCATAGCTTCCACATGTCAGCAAAGAGGTTTCATTCTAGATAAGTAGCAATGGAATGTTGTATAGTACCATAGGCCACTTACCCATTACTTTCACATTAGTAGTATCTTGTTCATTAATGCAACTTTTCTAACATGCATGATATCCATCCTAAATCTAGGAACATAAGTATATACATGACTGAACAACATCACTTAAGTAATCATAACAATTTAAATACTTATCTTTGTTTGGTTGTTGGGTGGACTGCCTCTCAATCTTTGCTTCCTTACAGGAATTACTGAAGTGTGCTCCCTCTTGATCTTTGCTTCCTTGCAAGAACTATTGGAGTGTGATCCCTCTTGATATTTTCTTCTTGATTATCTGTCTTTGAACTTATATCCATCCCGAACCACTATGCATGCTTAAGTGTGTACTAGTGTCATCATTGTGTCATCCTCAAGATCTCATACATAATCATACATTCATTAGTATAATCTCAATACTATCAAGATATTATAATCTTAAACATGTATGGTCATGATCATTTTATACACAAGCGTTAGTATTCAAGGTTTCAGGGAGGACTTCTTTTACTCATGCATATTTTATTTGACCATAGGATTCTTCTAGTTTGTCATATCATTAATCAATCTAAGAAGTATAATATGCATAAAACCATGATTACTCAAACTTATAACTTCATGAATTATCAATCATACCAAGTATATAAGATCCTAACACAAGGTAGGATTCTAACTTGATATAGGAAAAACATACCTAGATTATCATGCTTGCTAGTTATGTCTAACATACCCACATAATGTCTTCTTGTTCTCTTCAATGACTTGTGCTAGTAACCTGCATATTTAATAAGTTAACCATTGTAGAACCAAATTATACATACCTCGTAAGTAGAGCTTCTATGTGATCCATGACTATGGATGAGTCTTTCTCTTCATGTCACCATGGTCATATGTTCTTGATCTAGAACTTGATTTGTCTTTCTTGATGTACCTTTCATGTTAGCGGACAACATCATCCTCATACAACACCACAGTGCATAAGTACAATCATAAGTGTCATATCCCTAATCAATAAATGTCTTCTATCATTCACATGCATTCATACTTTTACTAAGGTGATAAGACAAGTCTAAAATTGATCAAGATTGTACTAACCTCAATAATATGAAGACAAACATATCATAAACTTAATAATGAACAGATTTCAAAACATACATGTATCTCCTCAAGTCATACCTGTCGAGATTGCTTGTAGTCTTCTTATGTAAGGCCTTAGCCTCATATCCCTATGGAAGTGGAACTCGAACTGTAAAAGTTTCAGATCCTGAACCTTCGCCAAAACTGAGTTATAGCGAAAGTCCCACGATGACTGGTTTTTACTATACCAAGCCCTAGCTTCCAATTTGTCGCAAGTGCAACAAGTGTCATAAATGCCATAAAATGCCTTCCTTCAGGATTGCTCTGATACCATGTTAGATTTTCAGCATTTAATTCAATCTGATCTAGGATCTTAACTGAAAGAACAACATGTACATCATATCAAACACAAGAGACAAGAGACACAAAGCATTTCATCGAGGAAAACCAAGAAGGTGAAAAACACCGCAACTTCCTCAGAGATAGAATGAGCACCAATACAAAGATAACAAAGATCAAACCCCAAAACAAGAGATAGTCTCCTAGCATCTGCTCCTCCTCCACTTGTGCGCACTCCTCCTCTCTCTCACTAATGCGAAGTGAGTGAGTGAGTGAATGAATAGAATGAGAGAGTCACACTTTCTATTTATACAATGACTTGACTTGCCTTTTACTCTAACTGGGCCGACCTGCCTTAGGAGAGTCTAATAACCCATTACCACTTGTCACTAGGCCGACCCCACTAGGGTGGTCTAATAACCCTTTAACCCACATTGGGCCGACCCTTCTAAGGTGGCCTAATAACCCATCAAATATAATTTACGACACTTACAATATAACTTGCGACACTTGTAAGTACAAATGACGACACTTCCAATCGGAGGAATAATACATCTCCGTTGGGGATACAATAAAGTACAAATGTAATACATACAATATACAGGTGAATATATTTCAAATTTACAAATACATCAACAAGGTATTTGGTCACATTTCCAATAAACATAAGATGAAATTTACATATGGGCGCTCGCACGAAGATGATACCCAAAATCGTTGCAATGGTAGCATGCGAGCGGTAAAAATCAAAAGCGCAGACGTGCTCCCAACACTGCACATGAACTTTTGGTCCGACAATTACCAAACCTCCACTAATGCATCAATGTTGGCACATAAGTGCACATGTGCTAATAACGTGCACGCATTATTAAAAACACATGCGCATTAGAAATGCGTGCACACTTCTAAGAACATGCACATGCTTCTAATAACGTGCACACACTTTTAAAAACATGCCCGCGCTTTTATTAAATAAATTAACAATATCAGTATTTTGGCCATAAATTTTGACCCTAAGATCATATTTTGATTCTCCTTATACTATTGGAAAGGTATTTTCAAGGACTACAACTTTGTAGTCATAAGTTTTTCATGATTCAGCATTGTTTGTTTCTTATTTTCAAAAAACTAATTCTTTGACGCATTTTTCAATTTCCTCTCTCAGGCATAGTCGAGAGAGAGAGAGAGAGAGAGAGAGAGATAGTAGGATGGAGAGGGAGATGGAAATAGAGATGGTTAGAGAGTGGGGTATAAAGGGACAGAGAGAGAGGTGAAGGGAGGGATGGTGAGAGAGAGTGGAGGATGGTGGAATATAGCGAGATAGAGAGAGAAAAGTATAGAGAGGGAGGGGAGGAGTGATGTAGTGAATAATGGAGGGTGAAAAAAAAGTGACAGAGGGAAGGAGAGGGAAGGAGAGGGAGGGAGAGGGAGGGACTTAGGCTTGGAGAGAGAGAGAGGGGGGGGGGGGCAAAAGAGAGGGGGGAAGTTAGGAAGTGAGAGAGATAAAATTATGTTGGGGGGGAGAGAGTGAGAGAGGGGGGGGGGGTAAAGAAGGACCCAGGTGGGGGTTAGGAAGAATTTGATGTAATAAAGGAGGTAGGGATAAAGGGAGGATAACGGAGATAGAAAGAGAGAGAGAGAGAGTGAGAGAGAGAGAGAGGGGGGGGGGGAGTGAGGAATGGAGCGTAGGAGAAATAGTGAGGTAGGGAGGGAGTTATATGGATGAAGAGAGAGAGAGAGAGGAGGAGGGGGGAATAAGGTGGGTTTAAGAGAGATATTAATGTAATGAGAGAGAGAGAAGGGGGAAGTAAGGGTGGAATAGAGATTGAGTTAGGGAGGGATTTAAAGGGATGGGGAGAGCGATAAATAGAGATCAAGGGGGTTGAAGGGAGGCAAGGGGAAATTTAGGGAGGGATATAGATGAGGTGTGGGAGTGAGGGAGAGAGTGAGAGGGAAGGAGTGAGGGGGAAGGAGGGAGGGAGAGAGGGGGGAGGGATGGAGGGATAGAGTGAGGGATGGAGGGAAGGAGCATGAGAATGTGTGTGTGTGTGTGTGTGTGTGTGTGAGAGAGAGAGAGAGAGAGAGAGAGAGAGAGAGGATGAAGGGGGTGTGTGTGTGTGTGTGAGAGAGAGAGAGCGTGGGGGGGAAGGATGAAAGGTGGGTGAGTTTGAGAGAAAGGGAGGGAGGAAGAGAGAGGGAGTGTGAGATAAGGTGGAAGAAATATGGAGAGAGAGAGAGAGAGATTGGGGGTTAGGGGTTTAGAAAGAGAGATTGGGGTTAAGGGTTTAGAGAGAGAGGGAGAGAGATTGGGGGTTAGGGGTTTCGAGAGAGAGATTAGGGGTTAAGGGTTTATATATATATATATATATATATATATATATATATAGAGAGAGAGAGAGAGAGAGAGAGAGAGAGAGAGAGAGAAGGGGTTTAGAGAGAGAGAGAAAGATAATGGGGGTTATATACACACACACACACACACACACACACACATATATATATATATATAGAGAGAGAGACCTTTCCACCTATATAAGGAGAATCAAAATATGAGTTCTCAATAAAATTTTATGGAAAAAACAATGAAGGCATGTTCTTATGTAAGAAAAATCTGGATTCATTTTATTATATTGGTCAAAAGATTCATAATCTTATTTTAAAAATAACATAAAAACAATGATGAATCATAGAAAACCAAAAACATAAAATTTGTAGAGATCAGAAATACCATTCCAACGATATAAGGAGCATCAAAATATGAGTTCTGGATCAAAAGTTATGTTAAAAAAAGTAAGGGTATATTTACATGTAATAAAAGTGCGTGCGCGTTTTGATAATGTGTGCACGTTATTAACATGTGCACGTTTTAATATCGCGCATGTTATTAATGTGTGCGCATTTTGATAATGCATGTGCACTATTAACGTGTGCGCGTTCCTACAAATTAAAAAAAAAAGGTGGGACAACCTCTCTTCATCTACGTGGTGGATGAGTTGGTCGCTTTGGTTTTAGGTTATGATTGACAAACCTGTTGGTTCAGACTGCATAAACCAAAACACATCCATTTCTTCATCTCCTTGTTTTTCAACATCGATTCTACATATGCTCCAGGTATTCATTTCAAATGAAACTGCACAGACTTATAGATCTTTATGTGTAGATTCTAAATATATATATTTTGACAAATACAATATTTTTTTTCTATTTTTATTTGCACATATGTCAAATTTTTGAAAAAAATAGGTCTTTTATATTTCCACTATAACGTTTTATTGGCTCAACTATTTTGAAAACGAGAAAGAACCTGCAAAAGTACAGACAAAAACCTACACACTAAACAAAAATATAGTTGATTGATTAGGTTAAGGCCCTCATAGTGGGGCCTAACGCTTAACCTTGTCATTCTAGGGCTTCGTTGACTCCCTTAATTTAAAAAATATATAAAATTAGCTCTAAATTTTTTGGGAAAATAGCACTACAGAAGAACCACCTATTATCTACAACTCTACATGAACTCTATTTTTTGGGAGTTATACTTATTTTCCATAAATAAAAGTTATATATTCCGGAAGTAATTCGATTGTCTACGTTTAATATTTTTACACCACAATCTAAAAAGTTGTGTAGGTAGCTCTAAAAATTCATTTTAATGATCATATTTATATTTTTCAGGAAGTCCATTGCAACTAATGCATCATAAGTGGGTATCATTACCTTGCACCATCCCATACCAATTACATGAATCAATGTAAAGAAAAAATATTGACAATTGTTTACTAAGACAATCTTTCTATGTAGTAGAGAAGAAGTGACACTTACATCTAACTTATGGGTCATACTTGGCTTGGTTAATAGAGGTTTTGGGAAAGTTCTTACCATTTTCTATTTAAACTAAACTCAAATTCCCCAAAATTGCTAATCTGTATGGTTGTGATTATGATATTATTATAGTATGCATTTTATCTAATAAGGCATGTGCATTCTCCAATGTGGCATGCTCCACCTTTTTCCTCAAAGCCCTAATCTTAGCATCACCTATTATTATCAAGCAACCCCCATTGAATTCTCATGAGGCTACCACAATTGCCTTAACCACCACAACCTTGTTTCCTATTTAAAACATACAATTTTTTTATAAATTCTTGATGTTGCATAAGGATCATCTCCATCGATGATTTATGTGTTTTTGTATATTTCAAGTATAGAAACTCAACATCCTCCTACAACAAAGGGAATACTACTTCCCACTGCAACAAAGGAAATACTTATTGGAAAACACCTTCACAAAAGATACTCTTAGCACCATAGAATATATTTGGGTGAGTATCTCATCACAAGAATAACCCATCCTATGTTGTTTGGCCTACATTCTCAGTATAGGTGGTACTTTTTCTTTGGCTTCTTCACCGAATTTCATACAGAGTAATTTTCTCTCATTAATTTGGTAATAACTTTAAGAGGTTGTTGTATCATCCACACAAAGATGAGTGATTTTCGGTGTTAGATTTTTGCATTGATATCACCTTGGTTAGTGTCATAATTTCCATAGTGAAGAGATAATTATGGATATCTTTTATTGACTATGTGTCAAAAACTTGATTTTCCATCAAACATTTGTCTACATGGTTGCAAGAAGCTTTCCTGTTGGAGTGGAAAAAGATGTGTCAAGTTCACACTTGAGGTTAGAATACTACAATATTCATATACAATGCATATTTTTTAGAACATATTGTCTTTCTCTTTAATTCATGTGGGTATGGATATAATTGTTTCATTGTGTTGTTTTAGATTTACGTGAAAAATCTTTATTTGAAGCAACATTTTTTTTATTCTTTAAAGGTTTTGTCTTTCATACTCATAATTTAGGCATTTTAGGTTTTTAATACACTTACTTTTTCCCTTGTATCCTTCATACCTATGAGGCCAATCATTTCTTTTCAACCTCAACTTAACTAAAGATTAGGTGAAGAGTCATGGAAGCTTATGGCCTATGTTTTGGTAGATTTATTAAAGAAAATCATCATGTAATGTTGAGTTTATAGGGCCATCCATAATATTAGGGGTACAAAAGTGGTTGTAGGTCCTTAAGTTGTAGAAATTTATGACCTCGATTTAGGGAAAAAATAATTCCATGAACTATTAGAAAACCTTTCAACACAATAATTTTATTCAGTCTCAAGGAAAGAGCTTGAGTGATTTGAAAAGAACTTGTATTTTGTCTAATAAATATTTAACTGATAATTTCTTAGATTCCAAGGAAGGCCATTGTTGACAATGGTTGATCATAAAAACAATGGAATTGCATATTATTTGGATACCTCTTATACATTGACTTTGAAGCATCTATGGCCTTCAAAATGCATTTGGCCACCTAAAAGAGTTTCAACTAACATTCCTTCAAGTAGATGACAATTTTAATAGGTTTAGAGCATCGACAAAGGTTATAAAGGCCATGCCTTTCCATACACAAAATATCAAAACTATAGTTATCCACTTCAAACACTAGTCGCACATATTTCTTCCAAGAGTAGGGAGAATAGTTTAGTGACAATGTTAGGTGTCAAATCCTACTATATAAATGACAATACATGATCATAAATTGATACCATTTTAGCTTATACTATACACTCAAATATAAATTAAACCAATTTTGATATGTCATTTAATTAAATATTGTAAAATATCATGATTATCTTGTTATATATTTGGAACTTCCATTAAAAATTAATATAAAATGTAGAATTTAAATGATTCTTACTCATTCCTATAACATTTTCAAAATTCCTCGAAAATTTGTTTATAAAAATTCAAAGATAACTTTATTATAATCTTCAAAACACTCTAAGTTGAGTTTCTTCGTGATCTTATAAAAAAACTCATAATAATAACAATAACAATAACAACAATTTTGTAAAATCATAGCCTTGCAAGAAACCAAATAGATTTATGGGACCCCTTGTTTGTAGGACAAGGAAGGTTTTGTCTTTCATACTCATAATTTAGGCATTTCAAATTTTTGATACATTAACATTTTCCTTTCTATCCTTCATTCATACCTATGGAGTCAATCATTACTTTTCCACCTCAACTAAACTCAAGATTAGGTAAAGAGTCATGGAAACCTATAAGCTATGTTTTGATAGCTTTATTGAAAAAAATCAGCATGTAATGTTGAGTTTATAGGACCCACCCATAATCAAGAGGGACACACTAGTTTTTAGGTCCTCAAGTTGCAAAAAATTATGACCTTGATTAAGTAAACAAATAACTCCATCAAGTATCAACATACCTTTCAACACAATAATTGTATTCACACTTGAGGAAAGAGCTTGAATGATTTGCAAAGAATGACTTGTAATTTGTTTAAGAAATATTGAACCAATAATTTCTTGTAGTTCCATAAAATGCCATTGGTGGTTGACCATAATGAAAATAAAATTGCATATCTATTAGCACAAAATGTATTGGACTACCTAAAAGAGTTTGTCATTTGCTTAATTAATATAACCCTTACAATTTTTTAATAATTTCATAGGTTTATAGTATTAACAAAACTATAAGCCATGCTCTTCTATACATAAAATATCAAAACTATAGTTTATCTACTCCAAACACTAGTTGCACATATTTGTTTCTAAGATTAAGAAAATAGATAGCATTATGTAACCTTAGCTTCAATTGCCACTCCATCTATTAGAAGCCCACCTTTCCACCAATTCAATTTCTCGTCCTCCATAACAAATTTGATGAGAGAAGAGTATTCATCATCAATATCTTCTTCCGCTGCTCTCTCTGTGAATTCTCCTGCAACCACTTCCATCCATCCACCTGCATTAATATGCTTCCTTTCCCCTTCTCCTTCCGTTAAAAGCTGCTCCAATTCCATCTGATCTCCCTCTGGCGTTGTAACTGAAAACTTAATTGGCCTTTCACTCCAGCCAGAGGAATGCTCTCCAAATTTAAGGACAAACACCACTTTGTACACGGTATTCGCAGACAAAAGCCTACAATCGATTCCACCACGGACCTCCAACCAGCAAATCGTTAATAATTCCGCCACCTCCTCGAATCTGGACAACATAATTATATCGATTTCAGCCAGAAGATTTTAGTTTGTGAATGTTGATATACTATAAATTAAGTTCATTTTGAATGTTTCAGTTATTCATAAACTAGTATAGCCACAAGTAAAGTGGCCAGTGAATACAGATAAGTATAGTCAATCATTTAGTTTTGTAGAGATGGCTAGTTGTTAAATAAAACTAAATCTTAATCAAGATGTATATGAGCATAACAAGAATAGGATGACCATAAAATAAATTCCCAATTTATACTTGTTACACTCAGATTAATCTTGTAGATCCACTCAAGAAAATCCAAAATCTCAAATAATTAACAATAAAAATAATAAAATTAATGATGAAATCTCGCCTGGAATCATGTCCAGATAACCAATGACAATAGCGTTGGTCTTCCCCGTAAACGATGTATAATTGCCTTGTAGATAACATGTAGCCTATCTTCGCTGTGGATCGCTCCACCCAAAATCTCTATTGTTGTTGTTCCACCAGAAAATAATATGAATGACTGAAGTTGGGAGACCAAAATCAAGAGGCATGTATGAATAACAATATAGACATTAACAGATGCATACCTTTGTTCCCCCGTCTATGAGAATTGAATCGCAGAGGAGAAAGTAGAGTTCTCTCTTCGAAGAGTATGCGAGAGGGGTAACGGCCCCGCATTGGAGCTGGTAGCATTTCTGGGGAATGAATTTGTTCCAGAGGGAGTCATCATAGGCGGCAGATTTGAAGACTTTGCAGACGGCTGAGAGTCTACAGATATCGCGTGGAGTAGTGAAGGAGAGGATGGCAGATATACAGCTCTCTGGCAACTCTGGCAGATTGATCTCATGCTCACTTGCACTTAAATATTTCTCCACGGTCGTAGCAGCGCTCTTTGGAAGCTCCAGCAGAATTGTCTCATGTTGATTGTAGAGTAGTCGGCCAGTTAAATTCCCCATGGTTGCTTAGCTTATGTACTCAAAACTAATGAATTCTTACTTGATATTTAATAATAGTCAACAGACCTGTTACGCAGCATTAAATAATTAAATAACCTGTAGCAAATTGAATATTATTCGCCACATGTAATACAGTTAAATGGCCACATGTAATACAGTTAAATGGAATGGAAATTTGAATTGCTACTTAAGATCCAACGGATTTGAATTGATTGCAATACAACGAAGTGGAATGGAAATTTGGATATGAATAGTTATACGGCTTCAATCATTGCGTTGGAGTCAAGTGAATAGTTATACGTCCGTTTTAGTCAATAAGTTCATAGAAAAACGGACATATAAGTTCATAGAAAAAAAAAACATGAGATTCAACGTACTTTTCGTAATAGGCAAGTAACATTATTTGCAAGTGTCACTACTGTTAAATTATCAAATTCAACTAAATTTTTTTTTATTTTGAGAATGACAAAGATGGTTGGTTGTGGATTTAGCATAGCCACATGTAAAGTGGCCTGTGAATATAGATAGATATATCCAATCATTTAGTTAAGCTTATTTAAATCTTAATCAAGATATATTTGAGCATAACAAGATACGACCACCATAAAATGAATCTCCAGTCTACAATTATTACACTTGGGTTAATCTTGTTAATCCACTCAAAGAAGTCCAAAATCTCATATATCTAAACACCTATTCCTGTAGAGGACCATGAAATGAATCCCCACTTTACACTTGCTACACTCAGGTTAATCTTGTTAGCCAAGTATCATAGCTACTCCGAATTGCATCATAAAGTTATAAACTAAGCGTGTAAATTTAAATTGACAATAAAATATATTAAAATCTTGATTTAAATGAGTATTTAGTTTTGATAAACCAGCATAGATCCATCTTAAACCCGTATCTATCAAGCACCGAGAGGGATCCAATTTCTTGAGGTGTATTTCTTTTTTTAAATTTAAACTCAAGAAATTTGATCTCTCTTGATTGATAGATCCGGGTTTAAATTTTAAGTTTTTATTTTATAAACGAACATTTATTTTTTAATTACTTTTCATAATATTTTATTTTATGAACCAACATGGATTTTTTTTTAAATACTTTCCATAATTTTTTATTTTATGAACCTACATGATTTTTTTTAATTATTTTGTTACAAACGTTACATCACGTTACAACATTTCCCCCATACTTTTTTTAAATACTTTCCATAATTTTTTTTATTTTATCAGCCGACAAACATGGCAATAACAATACTCAATCCATAGATTCCAATCAGCCTTAATGTACCACTATAGCCATATACCTATATATAAATTAAATTAAAAATTATTAATAAGCAATTTTATATTACTCGAAGGAAATGGTCAAATTTGAAGGACTAGTCTTAATTTCATATAGAAGTGCCACCCTGCTATGATGAAAAGATTTAAAAAAATCACATTTTAATTGATAATAATAAATTAATTATACACTTCATAAAAAAATATTCTAAATGAAATATTACATTTTCAATCAAATTTATGGCACTAAAAAAATCAATAAATCCAAAATCACATTAACCATAGACTACATAAATTATGCTACAAAAACTAATGTTTTAGGGTAATTGGCTAGTGGATATGCAGGACCAATAATTATACATCTTGAATAATCATGCAACTGCTACAATATGATGTGGTATACTTGTTGCACCTAGTTGTCAGCTTGATTGGTTTGCTTCGATCATTTCATTATTATTTTTTTATCTTTTAAAGGTGAGCAATAAATTGATGTTACTGGTCCAAAAGAAGGGACTCTCAAAAGAATAAAGCTCTCATGCTACTACCTTTTTGCTGGAATAATTCCTTTTTGTTGTGAGTTATTTGTCATTTCTTAAAGCCACAAGTGTAATACATTTCTCTATAGCTCAAGCATCGCATGTTTTGCAATGTTGTTAGTCTTGCTATAGAAGCATATGCAAACAAAGCCAAATATAGATGACAAAAAGAACACTATATTGCTAGAAGATGTAGGTACTTTGTTCTTAGATTTATCGAAAATAAGAAATGATAAGCATGCCTATGATCAAGACTCCTTATATTTAAAATGGTATGTGAAGCTTGTTGGAGAGGCGAAAATGAACGTGGAGGTTGAAATTAATTCCACGACAACTTGATTTAGGAAGTATCGTCTGGCCCTCTTTGGGGTAACTCAATAACGTCTGTCACATCTCTACTTTAAAGTTAGTGGAGCCATCGTAGAAGCAATGATTTTTCGTAAAACCTCCAGGAAATTGAACCCTAGACAAATCAAATTCAATTCAATGTTAAAATAATGAAACTGAGCCTAGTGTAAAAGGAAAAAATGAACTGACAAAGTGTCGTCAGATCTGCTCCGGTATTGATTAGGGGGATGGTAGCATAAATGTCCTCATAACTACCAAAGAAGTACTAAAAAAAATATTTAGTGTTAATGTGGCTTCTTCGTTCTGAATTGTTGAGCAATCCCATCGATTACCTCCTCGAGAAACTGATAGTGATTCTGTTATCCTTGCATGATCATCTATCCTCTCCTCCTCGGGAAACTGATAGTGGTTCCTTCATCTATACTTGTGGTTCTTCTATCCTTAGGAAATTGAAATTAAGTTTTTCCTTTGCATGTTGGCACTAGTAGGAAGAATTAATGTTTGACAGGGAGTTCGTAGGGAAACCCTTTTAATGAAATTTAAATCCAAATCCCACATGTTTTAAAAAATGTCAAAAATAAAAAATAACATTTTGTATGACGACCAATTTTTGAATGGCACTTCTGGGATATGTTGGGAGCCCTTTGACATGTTCAATTTTGGTCTCTGCTTGAAGGACACCGAAGCCAGGGCCCAAGCTTTGTGGAAATGGAAACTTATAGATAGAAGACACTTGTCCTTTTTTATTATACCTCATGCAAGAGGTGGGTGATAGCGAGATATTAATTGATAGAAATGAGAGCAAATTGAAAGAAATCCCATTGAATGAAATAATAGTATATTTGTCATTTCACACAATTTTTACGCCACATGAAAATGTGTGTGTGTTTTTAAACTACTTGTGCATGTGATAATTTACCTTCAAACCATATAAAAATAGTCTAATCATATAAATTAACCAATCATAAAATAAAAAAAATATATTTTATATATTTTAAAAATGATTATTTTTTATTTCTAAAATATTTATTTTAATATGTAATTTTCTTAAAAATTTGATAAACTTTACAACAAATTTTGAATAGATGTTAAACCAATTAAAAATCAAAATAGAAGTTACACTCTTTTTAAGGAAATGAGTTTATTAATATCTCTTTCTTAAGATGTCCCATAGGATTAAATTTACATACCCCTTTACTTATAAGATCATAATTAATGTGTATGTCATTTCATGCATTTTTACGCTTATAGGTGTTTATATTTTAGAATTTGGGGTAGAATAGCAAGAATGTTTTTTCTATATTGCAGGAGAATGAGACAAGTGTACTCTCTAGATTGATTTTGTGGGAATCACTGCAAATTCAAAATAAACAATTATAATTTTTTTATTATAAAAAATAATTGGTAGCGGATGCATGGATAATGGGTAATTCGTGGCAAACAACTGGTTTAACTAGAAGAAGGCAAGTGATAGTAGATATATAAGACATAGAAAAACAATGATTACAACCACAAATGGAGAACAAGTAACAAAAAATTGTTCATGACACTTACCTTGTGACCTGTCGATATTCAGTGACCACAAGTTAAGTGGCTATGTGTCATGTCCCAACCCCAAATCCAAGGGCAAGGTCATCGGGAAACCCAAGGGAAGTTTGAATCAAGGTAAATGCACAACGGGATAAGGTTATCTAAGGCTAGGCCTTCACGCTAACAAGCCAAATAAATAAAACAATTGGCCTTCTTAAAGACAAGCAAACATGTGATACAATTCATCTTCCATATGCACATGTTATGCAAGGTAAATGTAAGCATGAATGTAAACGGATCTGAACAAGCTTTTAACATGTAATATAACATCAATCAATCAGATCTTCTACATCCATATAAACATTAATACAATTAGATTTGCAAGCTAACTTTAACAATATAAATAAAATATCTACAGGATGCCATATTCACCCATATTGACAGTGTTAAAAACCAAATCTATTGACTACCACCTACAACCATATTAACATAAATAAAGCCAGATGTGAGGGATACCATCTACAACCATATAAATGAAAATAAACTCTAATCTCATGGTTGTCACCTACATACATAAAAACCATAAGAAAAAACTGGATCCAAGAGCATATGTACATCTGAATACTGTAAATAAGCACATAATAAAATATTCATCACTGAATACCAACCATAACCATATCCACATGAACAAATTTAGACATGAAAAGTATCATCTTCAGCCATGTAAAATCATATCTCAACATTGTCACCTACGACCATACATTCAATAAAATTTTATCAAATCAATAACCACATATATTATGGAAATGCAGTAAACAAACATATCAAGAAATACTAATCTAAATCATGGGAAACTAGCTTCAACAGGACAACGTTCCACCCTACCATAGACATGCCATGCTCATGCATATTTCAGCATGAAAGTCACCCTCTAATTGAGGCCATGGATCCACAAGAGAGGTATTCACAAACCAACAGGTATGGTGCGCCCATCTCAATACCGAAACTTACTACCACACAAAAATAACCGTATCTCATTCATACAGAAATCTTTTTCAATAAAAAAAAAGGTGTTCCTTACTACAAACATCACTTTGGAAGCAATGGAATGGGTATCACAACCTAAAAATTATTATAAATAGGAAAACCAGAACATATGGTTGCACCCTTTCCACACTATCAAAAATCACAACTACACCTTTCTCCATCTAAACTTCCCTTCCATCTACACTACCCGGTGCAATGGGATTCCCTTCACTAGACAGGTCCATAAGGACATCACCATCCACCATCGAGCTTCATGTGAAGATATTGGGACAAGGAAAACCAATGAGAGAAGGACTCATGTTGTGTTATGCACAATCAATCTTCAATCCCCACTAGAGGGTCTTCATACCTTATTACAAGGCCTTCAATATTATGAAATACAATGCATCTCCTCCTCAAGAGCATGTATTTCCCAACTCAATAGAGAATTCTACTACCCTGGAGAGCTCATGATAAAAACCAGAGAAAAATAATGAGAGGAAGTTCATTCCAATGCACAAATAGCCATTCAAATCCCCAAGTGAGTGATTCAAATTACAAGAGGGGTGACTCAAAATGTTAGAGGCCAGCTCAAATTGTTAGAGGAGTTACTCATTCATGAGATTCCATTCCCAAAATAGAAAAAGCGGGTGCATCAAAAGTTGGGAGTTACACTTCAAAGAGTAATGGCTAAAAATAGTCAGTGAGGGTGCACTTGTTATGAGTAGTTACAAATGACACTAAACCAAGGTCAAGGAAGGTTCACTAGTCAAGCCCCACCAAACATCCAAGAGGGTGTAATAGTACCTTCATAAACAAAAATAAATAAAAAATACGATCCAACAAGAAATGTTAGGGAGAGAAACAACTCCTAGTCCCCAACCCCCTCACATGTGGAATCCATGGCCCCCCATTCGTGTTAGTTTTCCAAATTGAATCTAGTTGCTTAATTAAACACCACTAACAACAATAATAATAATGTCCAAATTCCATAGTCCCGACAGCTAGTGCCCAATAATAAACAAAAATAACAACATATGTTTGGGGCTTAACATCTGGGGCATTACACTATGCTAGTGATAAGTAATCCTTAATTCAACCCTTTTTCCTTTTTTGTTTTAACTTGTTTTCATCCATAGGAAGAAGGGGCCATAGTAAATAACTATAAATTAGAAGGTCAAGATATAAATGTATGGGTATCCTAATGTAAGAGCATTGGGTCGAATCCGGGAACAATATGAAGACCATGCGCACATTACATGAATGCTTTGGGAGTTTTGGGTGAAGTTGTAATGAAACCCTCACCCAATCATACCATCAGGAGGGGATGCTAGCGAAATCTAGGCTCTCAAATTTCGCCCCAAAACCATAATACAATTTTCAACAAATAAAATGTGTGCAGAAACTTAAATAGACATGCACAACGGAATTAGAATCTATCCACACACATCTAACTTGCAACTACATAAGCATAAACATTACATGCATGAAATAAAAATATTTCATATTCAAATGCATGAGAATACTTATCTTTATCCAACGCAGATCCAAGCAATTGGCTTTGTAAGAGCAATTTTCCACCCAGCCATAGGGACTGTGTCTAGCATATACTCTTTATGCTGAGAGGCCACCCCCAAGCTGGGCTTTGAGGACACTAGGATGAAGGAAAAACCTGCAGGATTCTCTCTCTAAGCCAACGACCCATTCTGCTCTCTATGCTTATCCAAATGCTCATACAAAACTCTATAGGGGTCTCACTTAGCCCTCATAGCCTTGGATTCCACAATACCTGACCCACACAAGACCCTTCTAGCTCAGACATCCCCTTCACTGATCCACGATTTTCTTGGGAGATCCATATTGCTAGGTTCTTCCAGTGTGTGCAAAGAAGAAGTACAACCTGATATTGGTTGCTATAGACCCACCCATAGCATCAATTTGTGGCTTCTCAAGCACCTATGAGCAACAGAACTCCATGGGTAAGGGTTCCTAGCTTGCCCAATCTCTCTACTCATCTACAACCAATAATTTTCACTTCCAAACCTGCAACATGGTCTCCAAATTCAAATTTGTAGGTTCAAAACAACATGGTAAGTTCATGGACAACAATGGAGAGCTTTGCATAGCCTAAATCTGCATGAAATAATGGGAGAAATGAGGGTTGAATCCAAAGGATATGAGAAAATGGTGAAAATACAACTGACATAACTTCTGCCAGTAGAATAAAGGACTCCTGGGAGATGCAGACTAACTTTTGTCATGACAAAACTGTCACAAAAGTGCAGTCAGTCCCATGCTTCAATAACTACATGAGGTGACTTTTCCCACCGACCACACACATGCATTAATGATTGGAAAATGGTAAAAAAAGGAGATAATTAGCTTATTCTCATCACATGACAAAATTTTGGGTGAGTTCTAAGGTTGCAACTTGGAAGCAAGGATTTAGTCACCCATGGGCCCCCTTTCCTCTTCCCCTCTAGTGGAATCATAGCCCCTTTGGTGCTCTTTACGCAACCATTGTTGGACCATTTTATTATTTATGCACATAGTATTTACATAGTATTCTAAATCAGCATAAAAGCCAACCAAATAGTCCAAATAAAATATAAACATCATACATGCCTAGACATTCACTAGTTGAGCCTTGGCCTTGAGCTCCACACTAGGAATTCACACTAGCATATTTACATCATTTACATAATTTTGGATAAATACATTCCAAGTCAAAACTAGGGGTATTACAGAAGTTGTAACAACCCGCAAAAGAATTTTGACGCAAGTGTAGAAACCATTAGAATTTTGGGCACCATAGTAGGCTAGGGTGTATAATTTTGGACATAGTGCAATCGTCCACATGAAGGATTGGAGAAGAGATCTTAGTCGTCCATTGAGATATCAGGCATAGTGACAACTGTTCAATTGAAAGGGTGCCATTAGTTCAAGGCACACAAATGAATAATGGATGGATTTGATCATCCATCATGATTTGGAGGAATGATCCAATCCGTCAGATCATATCGAGAAAGGGTGACATTGGATCGACGAAGTCATATCGAAGGTTTCCATTGGATTTATAAAAATTTCATATCAGAGGAAGGTCAAATGAAGAAGTCCTAATAGCCTATCAAGACAGTACACATGTATGCATCAAAGGTCACCTAGCAGGGTTGGCGACAAGGAAAAAATGTTTAGATGGTTGATGGAGGAGTCCTGAAATCCAATTGGGAGAGGCCACATGTATGGATGAGATTGGGCAGTGGTGACTGCACATCGGAGTTTGGAATGGGTGCAAGAGTGGAAAAGACCAATATCTCACATCGATGGGAGGGAGGAAATGATGTATTGGCATTGCAAGAGTGTAGCATTGGAGGAAACCCCAATGCATTGGGGAAATACATCGGAGAAGGTGTATCGGGGTCTATGGAATGAACACCAAGAAGAAGTAGCAATGGGAAGGCGTTGATAGAGCATCAAAAAGATGGCATCGGATTAAAAAGTGGATGCACAGTTGGAGAAGTCCACTGTGCATGGGTGTGTGTCATTTTGCGGGAAGGCTGCGGAAGAAAATTGCTTTCTACGGAAAATTTATCTTGCTGGGTGTGTTTGAGAGAACAGGGTAGTCAAATTCGGTTTGAGACTGAAATCTGAGGTGAATTTCTCAATCCGTGAGCCAAATTGTTGATAAATCTCTGTTGAAATGCTATCCATTTTTCCTCTAGATGCACCTGTGAAATGGAAATGGTGTAATAATTTTTTTTACTGGAATTCTAAGCACATATGCAATGATGGTTTCACTGTGGTGCTAGTTAGAAAGAAGCTAAGGGAAGGGATTGCACAATTGGCATGGATTTGGTAACAAACCACTAAATCCTATTTGCCAAGTGAGGAAATACTAAGAGAAACTTGAGAATTGGAGAGGTGTCTCTTGGTGAATGCATGAGTCGCAGCTCAGGGGTGGCATTTTGCTGAGAGATATATGAGAAAAATTGCCTACAGTTGGGTGGAGCGTGCTTCACACATAGCCAGTTTCCCATTTCAAGTGTTTTCAGATAAGTTTTTATTTATCAATTTGGTTTAATTGATGAATGATGAATAAAATTACATGTTTATTAATTACTGAGTTGTTTATTGAATTCCTGTACATGGAATTGACATAGGTTTATTTCTGCAATATATATATATTTATTTATTTATTTTTCTTTTTTTCTGGTTAAAATTCTAGGTTTGATTTCTTGTAAGAAATTAAATTGCGCAGACCTGAAATTAGATTTTTTTCTCTGATAAATTATTAATTAAAGGAAAGAGCATTTTTGGTATGTTTAGCTATGTTATATTTTCCATAGAATGAATTTATTTACAACGCCTGTAAATTTTCCTGTAGGTTAATGTTTGAGTGTCCAATGGCCATAATATTGCTTCGGACTTGTTATTTCTTTAACCAGTGGTTAAAAAACTAGCTTATGTTTTTGCGCGCAAATTGATTATTCAATTTGAGTGTTGAAAATTACCACATATGAATTAAAGATTAAATTCATATGTAGTTCAATATAATTTCCTGTGCATCGAAATGGTGTGAATTTTCATTCAGTCATAAGCTTATAAATAAACACTAATTTGCAGTGCTCAAACAATTATTGATTAATAGTTAAATTGAAAGATTCCTAGAGTTTAATTATTACTACATAGTAATTAGACCTCATTTCTTAATGAGTAATTGATTATCCATGTACTTGGTTAATGGACATAAATCAATCCATTAGGGAAAATGAAATATTTATTAAGTAATGGTCTACTGCGCATAGTTCAATTCATTACGAAAAATGAAATATTTGCGAAGTATTTATTTTATGTGCAATGTTGAACCATGTTTTGAATTATTATTCTTTAATAAATTCTTAAGAAGATTTATTTAAATTTAGTATGAATGGTTTCATGGTTTTGGAAACCATGGGATGAAAATTAAAAACCCCAAGAAAGTAATATGTGGTAATGCATTGTAATGCACTTACAATTATCATATTGGAAGATTACATTCCTTGTTTTGGAAGGAATGATAGTTTCTATATTATTTAATTTATGCATTTGACCTTATTGTGCAACTAATAAGTTGAGATATCAATTCTTACTGCATGGTAAATATCTTGGAATAATTCATTCCATGGTTTGGATAAATTGGTATTTTCTATCCTACTTATTTTATAATCTTAATGCATAGTTAATATGTTGGAATATTAACTTTATTGTGCAATAATATGATAATATATTAACTTTACTATGCAATTACTTAATTGGTAAGTTTAGTTAAATATGTTGGAATAATGAATTCCTTATATTTGAAATATTGGCACCATACTGCGTAATTCTTAGAGAGTTCTTAATGTGCAATTCTTAATATAATGTTTTACTGGGCAATCCTTAATTCAGTATTTACTATGCATATTTTACTGTGCAGGTTTGCCAATATAATAGATTGTAATTGCTAGTCTAATAAAGCTAAACGACTCATTTAATATGTGTTTGCTATGCCTTGTTGCACATTAACTTAAATAATGCATATGAACATTATGCATGTAATCTTTAGAAAAAAAATTATTATTATGTGAGTTAAGTTAATGTGACATTGGGGTGTTACAAATTGGTATCAGAGCCGAGGTTGCAGTTCTCGAACCTTTGGAATTCCATTTTATTTATCTGAAATGAATGTTTGCATGTTAAAGATGAAATATATATGCATGCGAAATCTGATATGAACTAATAATCTTGGATGATATCTCAAATTGCTAGTGACACCACAATTTTCAGACCACTGTAATTGTAGATTTCCAGAGTAGTAGGAAAGCAATATTAAGAAAAATGGCAGAAGAGCATACATTATCCAAATTTGTTGAGGAAGTTGGTATGTATGTTCAAAGAATTGAATCCAATGGTCGTCAGGCTAAGATGGGAACAATGGAAGTGTTTCAAAGCTTGAAAGACATACAATTTGGGAATGGAAAAATTCTATAGAGCTTAGAACAACAAAATAAATAAATCAGCAAGTGATGCAGAATCTTGTACAATTACAAAATAAGATGCAACAAGTGTCTTCCATTGTAAGAAGGGAAGAAGAGGAACCAATGAACGGAGAATTTCCTGATAGATATCAACATTCCAGAGATAAATATGAAGGCAAAAAGGGGTTGTATTGCCATTATCAAATAGTTGAAAGTCATCATGGGAATGAAATGCATGAAAATCAACATGATACTCATTCTAGAAGGAATCATAAGAGAAAACATGATGGAAATATATTACAAGGTGAACTTAGGAAAATTAAACCTCCCACTTTTGATGGGGGAAAGTTTGGAGAGATTGCAGAGATTTGGCTTCTAGAAATGAATAAATAATTGCAATTGCATGATTATTCTGATAATCAAGAAGCCCGTATTGCTATATATAATCTCCAGGGAAAATATTACAGGTGGTGGAAGCATCTGAAGTGGGTAGAAAATTTGGATGAAAGGAAAATTTCATGGAGTGGTTTTCAAAGGTACTTCGAGCATGAATACTTGTCCCAACAATACTATGATAATAAAATGCAAGATTTCTTCGAACACAGACTAGGAAATATGACTATGGAAGAATATGAGAAAAGATTCCTAGAATTACTATGTTACGTTGAATTTATTCAAGATGAAAAGGTTAAGATTCAACGATTTCTCAGTGGTTTACCATCATTTTACAAGGACCGGATAACTTATGATTAACCTCACACTTTGAAGGAATGAATTAGGGAAGCGAAATGTTTGTATGAGCAAGGTAAAAGTAGGAAAGATGTGTGCAAAGTTTGGAAGGGTAAACTATAAGATAAGAAGGACCAAAGGAGAAAGAGGTTTAAGCCTATTGATGTTAAACAAGATTTGTTTAATTCTTCCAAATAGTCAAATACGAAAGGTGAATCAAGGGTGATCGAGTCTGCATAACACAAGATAAAATGCTAGAAATGTGGAGGTGACCATTACCTCAGTAATTGTCTTGAAAGGAAAAATAAAGTGGTTGGTATGTATAATGTTCAAGAAGTTTCTACGGTGGAAGTTGTTGCTAGAAGTGTTCCTCTCATAAATGCAACTTTGGATAATCGTTAGGCAGACCATCAATCATCAATGACTGAAATTGAAGGTAAAATAATTGATTTTCCAATTTGAATTTTAATTGTTTCCAGAGCTTCTTATAGTTATGTAAATACTAATATCGTTAAAAGATGCAATTCAGTGAGCAGTAAGCTGCCTAAGCATAGAATGGTACAATTGGATACCACAATGAAAAGGAAAATTACTTCTATGGTTAAAAATTGTTGATTTGAAATGAATGGGTTTCATACCAAAGTTGCATACCAAAGTTGATTTAGATATCATTCCTCTCGGCTCTTATGATGTGTTGATTTGAATGGATTGGATGGAAAAGCATTTTGTAGTTTTGGACTGCCATAACAAAATTATTACTTTCCTAGATGAGAATAAAAATACGGTTCAAATAAATGGTATTCCAAGACCAATCTCCCTAAAAAAAATTTCAGCCATGCAGATGATGAAATGTTTAAGAAACACTTAAGAAAGGGGTGTCAGTTGTATTCCATACATGCAGAAGAAATGAAAACTGAAAAAGAACCAAACCTTAATGAATATCCAGTGTTGAAATAATTTGAGGATGTGTTCCAAGATGTACCTGGGTTACCACCAAAGCGGTACATTTCCTTTACAATTGATTTGGTGCCTGTAACTGTGCCATCATCAAAATCTCCTTACATAATGAGTACCCCATAGTTGAAAGAATTGCAAATGCAACTGGAAGAGTTACTGAAGAAGGGTTATATACAGCCCAGTGTGTCACCTTGGGGAGCACCAGTTTTGTTTGTAAGAAATAAAGATGGCACACTAATATTGTTTGTGGATTACATGCAACTGAGTAAATCTACAATCAAGAAAATGTATCCACTACCAAGGATTGATGATCTCTTTGATCAGTTTAGAGGGGAAAAAGTATTTTCCAAGATTGATTTAAGATCTAGGTATCACCAATTTTGCATAAAAGATGAGGACATCAACAAAACATCTTTTAGAACCAGGTATGGACATTATGAATATACCGTATTACCTTTCAGAGTGACAAATTCCCCCACTGCATTCATGTGTCTAATGAATGGTGTGTTTAAATAATTTTTGGACAAGTTCATTATATTGTTCATGGATGATATTTTGGTGTATTCCAAATTAGAGGAAGAGCATGAAGAGAATCTTCAGATTACTTTGCAGATCCTAAGAGAAAATGAACTATATGCCAAACTTAGCAAATGTTCATTTTATCAGAAGCAACTCTTGTATTTGGGTCACATCATCTTTGAGGAGAGTGTAGCAGTGGACGCAACAAAAATAAAATCCATACAGGAATGGCCTACTTCGAAAAATGTCACCGAAGTAAGATCATTTATGGGACTTGCAGGCTATTATCGAAGGCTCATAGAATATTTCTCTCGGATTGCAAATCCGATTACATCATTAAAAAAGAAGGACGTGAAGTTCATCTGGAACAAAATGTGTGAAGACTGCTTCAAACTCTTGAAATAAATGCTCACATGTGCGCTAATATTAAAAATTTGGAATCGAGACAAAGCGTATGTGGTTTGTACATGTGCATCTCTAGAAGGATTCCGTGGAGTTTTGATGCAAGATGGGCATGTGACTTCTTATGAATCACGAACTTTGAAGGAACATGAAAAGAACTATGCTGCTCATGATCTGGAGTTAGCTGTTATAGTTCATGCACTCTGGATGTGGAGGCATTATCTCATGGGGAGAAAACTTAATTTGAAGATGAATCATCGTAGTCTGAAATATTTGTTTGAGCAACCTCACTTGAATTCCATACAAGCTAGATGGATTGAATTTATGAGTGAATTCAATTTTGAAATTGAGTACATAAAGGGAAAAGAGAATCGAGTGGCATATGCACTCATTAGAAGAAGTCAAGTAATGCAGATTTCAGCTATAAGCAATTGGAAATTTGATTTAAAAATCAGGTTACATGAGGCACTAAAAACAAATGATCATTATTTACAAGTGGTGGCAGCGTTGCAAGCAGGAAATAGGCCATTAAAATTTTCAAAATATAAATTGGATGAAGATAAATTTTTCAATTTAATGACATAATTTATATACCATCTGAAAGTGAATTGAAGAAAATTATATTTCATGAAATGCATAATGTGCCTTATGTAGGTCATCCCAGATACCAAAAGATGTTGACATCAATTAAGAAATAATATTATTGAAAGAAGTGGCCATATTTATTGCTCAATATTTAGAATGTCAAAGAGTAAAAGCAGAACATAAACACCTTGTTGGTTTACTCAATCCATGGTCGGTACTAGAATGGAAGTGGGAGGTTGTAACCATTGATTTCATTACAAAGTTACCTAGAAAACTAAAGCAACACGAATCCATTATGGTAGTGGTTGAAAAATTGTCAAAGTCATGCCATTTTGTTCCAATGCATTCAACATATAAAGAAGCTAAGATCACATAAATTTATATGAGGGAAATTGCTAGGTTGCATGGTATTACAAAAGCAATAGTTTCAGACTGAGATCCAAAGTTCACTTTGAAGTTTTGGAAGGGGTTGTTTAGATAATTTGGGACCAAACTTAATTTTAGTACAGCTTATCATCCACAGACGAATGTACAAACTGAGCGAGTAAATAAAATCATTGAAGACATGCTCAGAATATATGTAATGGACAAAACCAATAAATGGGAAGATTACCTGTACTTAGTAGAATTTTCCTACAATAATGGTTACCAAGCATCATTGAATATGAGTCCATTTGAAGCATTATATGGTAGAAAATGTAATGTTCCTGTGAATTGGGACAAACCAGTGGATAGACTAATAGTTAGACAATAAATTCTTTAGGATATGGAACAACTGTTAATCAATATCAATCAGAACTTGAAGGTAGCTCAATATCGTCGTAAGAGTGATGCAGATAAAAATAGAATGCATAGAGAGTTTCAATTTGGGGACAAAGTGCTCCTAAAAGTCAGAGGCATAAAAAATTCATTGCGGTTGGGTAACTGCAAGAAGTTGGTTGCGAGATTTTGTGGACCTTTTGAGATCCTAAACAGAATTAGATTGGTTGCCTATGAGCTATCTCTACCTCCTACGGTTAATGTGCAAATTGTTTTTCATGTTCCATTATTGAAAAAGTATGTTTATGATTCTAATCACATACTTGATTGGTCTGTGGTACAGGTGGAAACCAAAGGGGAAATCCAAGTGTATCCAGTTTGCATATGAGATAGAAGAGTCAAGACACTCAGGAATAGGTTCATAGGACAAGTAAAAGTCCAATGGACCCACTACAATCCCGAAGAAGCAACCTAGGAATTTGAAGATGAGATGCGGGAGGAATAGCCCCATCTATTTTGAATATTGTACATATGTAATTAAATCTGAAAAGTTTGTTCATGTGTTTTTGGACAAAGATAACACCAAGGATGGTGTTAAATTTAAGGGGGAGGGGAATGTAGTACCCCTAGATAAGACCGTTGAATTGATTCTAAGTACATTGTGAATATTATTATGTAATGCCTAAAAGGAAAAACAATTGTACATTTTGACATTATAATAATAAAAAATATAATTGGTTGTGGCTGAGGCAGAACGCTAAAAGATAAGGGGCTCATGTATTCACCAGACTTAGCAAGGGGGTTAAATTTCCTTAGGTGGGGAAACCTTTGCTAAGACCCTTTTATAATCCTAAATCCCTAAAAAATATCCAAAGTTTTAAGTGAGTCATAATTCTTTATGAATGGCTTAAGACATAGATTTAAATATTAATTAAAGGAAGTGATTATGTGTTTTTAATAAAATAGCTAGGAGAGCCCACGTGTTTTCCAGTTTGCATGCAGGGACTTATGCATGCAAGGAAAAGTGGGTGCATTCCATTCTTCCTAAAGGTTGGGGAAGACAATTTTTGTTTGTGGAAAAATTATCTTGTTGGGGTGTGTCTGATAGAACAGGGTAGTCAAATTCAGACTTAGATTGAAATCTAAGATGAATTTCTCAAGTTGTGAGCCAAATTGTTGGTAAATATCTGCTCAAATTTTGTCCATTTTTCCTGTGGTTGCACCTGTGAAATGGAAATGGTGTAAGAAATTCTTTTAGTGGAATTCTAATCACATATGCAATGATGGGTTTTACTATGGTGCTAGTTATAATGAAGATAAGGGAAGGGATTGCACAATTGGCATGGATTTGGTAACAAACTAGTAAATCCTAAGAGAAACCTTAGAATTTGAGAGGTGTCTCTTGGTGAATGCATGAGTCTCAGCTCGGGGGTGGCATTTTGATGAGAGATAGATGATCAAAATTTCCAATGGTTGGGTGGAGCATGCTTCACACACAACTAGTTTCCTATTTCAAGTGTTTTCAGATAAGTTTTTATTTCTCGATTTGGTTTAATTAATGAATGATGAATACAATTACATGTTTCTTAATTCCCGAGTTGTTTGTTGAATTCCTGTATATGGAATTGACACAGGTTTATCTCTACAAATTATTTGTTTTGTGGTTAACATTCTGGGTTTTATTTCTCGTAAGAAATTAAATTGCGCAGACCTGAAATTAGAGTTTTTTTTGTGATAAATTATTAATTAAAGGGAAGGGAATTTTTGGTATGTTTAGATATGGTATATTTTCCATAGAATGAATTTATTTACAACACCTATAAAATTGCTCGTAGGCTAGGTTAATGCTTGAGTGTCCAATGGCCATAATATTTCTTTGGACTTGTTATTTCTTTAACCAACTATTAGAAATATAGCTTATTTACCTTTGACATGATGGTTGATGGAATTTCAACCATGGAATGGCTAGTTTGTCATGATATTTGATTATGGTTTCATGGGAAAATTGATTATTCAATTTGAGTGTTGAAAATTACCGGATATGAATTAAAGATGAAATTCATATGTAGTTCAATTTAATTTCATGTGCATGAAAATGGTGTGAATTTTCATTCAGTCATAAGCTTATAAATAATCCCTAATTTGCAGTGCTCAAACTATTATTGATTAATAGTTAAATTGAAATATTCCTAGAGTTTAATTATTATTGTGCAGTAATTAGACCTCATTGATAGTTCTTAATGTGCAATTCTTAATATAATGTTTTATTGCGTAGTCCTTAATTCAATATTTACTGCGAAGGTTTTCCAATATAATATATTGTAATTGCTAGTCTAATAAAGCTAGCTTCCCATTAGTGCCCAATTCTTAATTGGGTTTTATTGCATGGTTTTTACTGTACAATTTTACTGCACAGTTTTAATAGAACTTTTATTGCACAATTTTAGTAAAGGATTTACTAGAAAAGTTCGTCCAAGTTTTATTTATTATGGGTCCATTAATGGGAAGGTTTTGTGAACCTTTGACTCAAGCTACTAGTACTGATGTTGCAGTTCTTGGATTTTTTCCTCCATAACTTCCATGTTGTGAGTTTTGGGCATGGGACTACTTAGGATCCCCTTGAAGTGTAATCCCCAATTTATCTCTATGTGATTAGTGGCTTAAGTGGAGTCACTTGAGATATAACACAAACAAATCTATTATCCAATGCAAAAAAAAATATTTCTAGAGAAATAAACCCATATGAGTTAGTATGACAAAGATAATATTTTGAGATAGGTCTCCCACAATGGTGCCAATATGACCCAATTTTTATTTAATTTTATTTGGTTTGATGTTGGTAGGAGTATTACTCCTTGTTGAGTATAACTATGTTGCATAATTCCCAAATTCCTCCTATACTCAAAGATGTAGGAATTTTAATTCCATACTATAGATGTTAGGGTTTTTAGGGTCCCAAGGACAAATAAAAGTCAATTGTTAAAATTATTCTATATATTGAAGGGTGTCCAACAATAGTACACTACCAAATTAGAGACACAACATTCCTTTAGTAAAATACGACACAATTTTCTATTGAGTGAGCATGTAGGTTTATGAAGTTTGTAGTGGTCCTTAATTGTAATTTCCGCATCCGAATAAATTATCAGGGAGGAAAAATTCCACTAACATACTAACTAGTTCCCTAGGTTGGGGTAGAAGCATTAAAATTTGAAATAAGGGAGATAGAAGACCCAAATTGACCTTACACTTACAAATTCACATTAAATGGGCCAAGTAAAAAAAATTAAAAAGGAAAATAAGGTGGCATTGGATCATGAGGACGCATAAGAGGTTGTGGGACCCACATGTGGCAAGATTCCCCACTACACTTGGCATCATCCTCACACAAATTCGAGTTAAAGGTGGAGGGTAACGTACTCGGGGTATATGAAGAGGAAATATTCATGGAAAAAATAAAAAAGAATTGACTTGGAGTGGAAGAGTAAATCCCAATTAAGAGGAATAGGTATAATAGACAAATTGTGACACCTGTAACAAGATTCCATGGCATCTATGACAACAATAATGAAGGAATCTATGAAAAATATGACAAATTCAGACCTGGTGGTAGACCTATAAGAAATATGACATATCGAGGATAAACATATCCATTAAGAGGGCAGGTAGAGGGACTTATGGCCGTTAGCCAAGATTCCCAATTCAAATTGAGGAAAGAGGAGTGCAAGAATGAGGAGGACAAGTGTCTCATAGAGGAAGCAACCACTAACTCGAGTTGGGTGAGTATCTTGGAGGTAAATTCGAGCTCATGGAGGGAAGAATTCCACATGAAGTTAATAAAAGGGGAGGATGAGGAAGGAGAGAATCTTTTGGATCATTTTTGTTTTGCACTCTTGGAGCGCTTAGCTTGTCCTTGCACGGTGGGTGTTTAACTTCCCTTCCATTGAACCAATTTTGAAGGTGAAAGATCCCTTTCCAATTTGGTTGGAGGAGAGTTGATTCAGAACCTCTTATCAGATATTAAATCAAGTGTTGGTTGCAGGTTCAAGTCCCTCTACAGTTCGAGTTCATCTCATAGTCTTTTTTCTACTATCTCTTTTTTCATTCTTTTCTCAATGCTTATGTTCTAGTGTTGATGGGGCACTAATGGATGCATAAAACTTGATGAGGGTGTATTTGTAAATCCATTGAAATAATATATGATTTATGGCACTCTATTGAGCTGGACATATGAGCCATAGCTTGAAACCATATGTGTATCATGTATAAATTCCAAACAAACGTCTCATTCAAGCTAGTCTTCCTCTATATTTTCCTATGAACTTTTGGAGTAATTACGCATTAGTTTTGCATAAGAATTTCTCTGTGTTTTTCCAGATACTTGAGTAGCCTATGATGTACTCTATATGACCAATTTATTTTATGCAGGCCCCTTGGGAATTTGATAAAATTTTATGCAATAATTTCCATGTCTATTTTTTACATTTTCCAAGCAAAGTTTATGTGTTACAACTTTTTGTTTTATGGGCGTAATATAAGGTTATAGATCATGATAAATGCTGCATTTTGGTTACCATTTAATTCCTTTATCCAATACAATTCTATGTTTAGAAATTGGGAAGGGTCATACAACAATTAGGAAGCCAGAAATTTAGTGACTAGTGGGGGGTTTCAACATTGAATTCGCTAGTATTTTTCCTTTTATTCCTCCCTGCTTAATGCAGGTCATATATGTATTTAAAAAGTTTTTGAGTGTCTAGTAGAGGCATTAGTATTTCCTAATACCCCTCAATCCATTCCAGACAGAATTTGAAATCATTTGGGGGCATTTGGGACCGCTTGGGTTTCATTAGTCCAAAGTTTGAAATTGGCCAAAATTGAAAAAACTTTCATGGTAGGGATGTTACAGTGGTATCAGAGCATGGTGCTTGAACCTTCTCAGGGTGACCATTGATGAGGCCAAGGAGAGAAATACCTTCCCTAGTATCAGAGACAGAACATACTCTTAGTGAAAGAAGATACCATCAGTGAAGAAGACAAAGTAGGAGAAGAAGTAAGCTCTACTAACGCAATGAACAAGGGTGACAAAGGAACCTCATAAATGGATGAGTTGAAAGAGGATTTCAAGTAGATCATGAAACAAATTTTTGATGACATGAAAAGGAATCTAATGTATGTTAGGATATTTAGACACTTAGGAGTTAGTTAAGATCAACTTGTGTAATATATCCGTTAGGGATAGTGTGTTTCTTTAGTATGCATTAGTATGCATTTGTAAATACTTAATCTGACGGTCACGATATGTTTCCGACATAGAGTGATCCGACGGCTCAACTTCTCTTAGATCAAACCTAACCTTGATCCGTGGCTTAACACCCGATTGGTCCATGATCTCTATTTAAAGAGCATGGAGGGTCATTGTTTAGTTGATCGATTATGAGAAGCTCATTTGTAACTTTCTTTCTTTGCATAATAAATTGTCCCGTAGAAGCTATTTAGCCGGGGGCCGTGGAGTGTTTCCCTCAAGAGGGTTTAAACCACGTCAAAACATCGGTGTGTTGATCTGTGATCTGTTTGTGTGAAGTGGTTGCTCTTGGTGTTCGGTCCTTTGGTAGTACCCTGTGTACCCGAACATGGTATCAGAGCTTTTATGAAGTGCCGCTTCCGGTTATGATCTAGATCTTGAACTGCTGTTGCCGAAACTCGAAAGGCTTTCTAGTTCTGGTATTTCTGTGCATTTCTGGGCTATGGGAGGTGTTCCATTGCGTCCGGAGCATTGTTTCCATTGGGAAATAGTTTTCGTTTGATCGAAAACGGTTCCCGGTTGCTCCAGAAACGCGTATTTCATCAGATCTGAAGGTATAATGTTACAGTGACGCATTTTTTAATTTCGTTTTCTGAAAAGAAAAAATCTCATATTTCTTCTTTTTTTTACTGTTAGATTTTTTTTTGTTCGGATTGTTGCTTTCCCGTCTGCGTATGCTTTTTTCCGTGCACCTTGAGCGATCTCAGCAAATCAGAAACAGAAAGGGAAAGGGTTTTTCTCGGCTGCGTATGCTCTTTGCCGTGCACCTTGCGCGATCTCGGCAAATCAGAAACAAAGAGAAAACGTAGACTTTCCGGGCAAGCCAACAAGATCTAACTCCACAAGTGTGGAAAAGTTTTTTTTGTTTCGATTTGTGGTCTGTTTTGCAGGAAAAAGGGCAAGCACGCAAACCGAGCAAGAGAAAAAAAAAAAGAGCCCCCTTCCTCATTCCCATATTTTACATACCTTTTAATCTAGCTCACTTGGTTCAAAGTTGCTTTATTCCTTAATAGGTCTTGAGTTCAAGTCTTAGGAAGTTGCTTTTAAAAGGAAAAGTGCATGCAATTTCTATTTTCAAGTTACTTTATTGTAAAAGTGCATCTCACTTAAATAATAAAAAATAAAAATACAAGTGAGTCGCTTAAGTTTTTTTTTATTGTTGCACTATTTAAAAGTAATATCATTGTAAAAGTGAAATCACTTATTTTACAAAAGTGGTTCACTTAAAGCAACTTTCTTGTAAAGTGATTGTCAAAAGGTTCATCTTGGGAAGAGGGGGGTTCTTTTTTTGCTGGACATTCTCTAGCTGCCACGTCACTATTGGGGACATCTTCAACAGTTTCTTTGTTCAAGCATAACTTCATCATACAGAGTCAGTTTTCAGTGCCGTTTTTTTTTAAACCGCCTATTTTTTCAAGCTCTTCACATCCAGACTATTGGTTTCTGCTTTTATAGCCATTAATTTACAAATATGGCCGCCCATTGTGATATTCTACTTAACAGTTCCAACTATTTCTCATGGAAATCTCATATGGAGGATGTTCTACGAAGTAGGGTACTTTTCAGAATTACCACAGGGAAAGAAAAAGAACCCACTGATGATGATAAGAAAATAAAATGGGAAAATAGATGTGATGAAGCTCGTGGATTGATTGAGATGTCAATCTCAACTGATTTGCGATTCCACATATCTGGAATTGATGAACCTAATGCTGCTTGGGACAAGTTGGAATCTGTGTTTGGTAAACACAATGAAATTCGAGGTCACCAACTCGAGAATGAGCTGATTTCTTTAAATCCAAGTGACTTTTCATGCATTCAAGATTATTTATCTAAGTACAAAACTCTTAAACTATTATGTGCAGAATGTAAGATTGAGAGGGAAGACAAACAATGCATTTATCATATTCTTTCCAAACTTGGACCTGCATATTCTGTTTTTGTATCTACATTTTACTCCATGAAAGCATCATTGAATGCAGCTAGCTATCAAGAACCTAGTCTTGAATCCTTTTGTGATTCTTTGATTAGGGAACAAGATAAACTCATTCATCTTGGAATAATCAACAATGCAGATACATCTGAGAAAGTCTTATTGTCCCAACAGAAAGAAAAGTCCAAGCCTCCCAAGAAACAAAATTTTCGCAATAATAAGTCAAACAAGGGTCCAAAACCCTCTCAATCAGCTCCTTCTTTAAAAAATGACAAAGGATCCAAGCCAAAAGGCAAGAAGACTGAGCGTCATTGCAACTATTGCGGGAAAGATAATCATGATGAATCTAAGTGTTTCAAGAAGATGGCAGCCTTGGAAGCAGCAATGAAGAATCACCACATCAGCCTAGATTCGCCTTCAGAATCTGCCTCTCATGGACATGCACTTTGTGCTTATGGTTATTCTTATAATGCATCTTCTTCTTATACTTCAAATGAATGGCTTATTGATTCTGGAGCATCTTATCATATGGCTAAGGATCAAGCCATCTTTTCTACTATGCATGAATGTAACACCAAACAAATATTTGTTGGTGATGATAGATCTCTAAGTGTTGTAGGAGCTGGAACAGTTCCAGTAGATAATGGTCATTTTAGTGATGTCCTATGTGTTCCAAGAATTTCCTGCAATTTGTTATCAGTCTATCAGATCACTCATTCTGGTGAAGGTAAAACTGTGACCTTTACACCTCACCAAGTTGTAATCAAGGATTTTAAAGATCCTCAACAGGTCCTAGCTACCGGAATTGTTGATGATATTACCAGGTTGTATAAGTTTAACAACTTTGGGCCATCACCTTTCCCTTCAGTTTTTGTTGCTCATAGTGATAACTTGAGCAAACTTTGGCATGAGCGATTTGGTCACTTAAATTATCGCTCATTGCAACAACTATGTAAAGAAAATATGGTGACAGGTCTTCCGATGGTATCTTGCAGAGATGGTGTTTGCTCCGGTTGTGTACTCGGAAAACATCATCAGGACAATTTTGACAAACTTGCCTCTTGGCACGCCTCGGTTCCCTTGGAGCTTGTGCATAGTGACTTGTGTGGTCCTCTTCCATCTGCTTCCTTTTCTGGTTTCAAATATTTATTAACTTTCATTGATGATTACACCAGACGCACTTGGGTTTATTTCCTAAAACTTAAGAGCGAAGTATTTAACATGTTCTTGGCCTACAAGGCCCTTGTTGAAAAATAATCTGGTCATCAAATTATTAAGTTAAGATCTGACAATGGAGGAGAATATGTTAACAAACAGTTCACTACTTTCTGCACTGAACAAGGAATCCAACAACAGCACACTGTTCCATATACACCACAACAAAATGGTGTAGCTGAGCGGAAGAACCGCACTTTAAAAGAAATGGCTAATTGTATGATCCAATCTAAGGGACTAAGTCTTCAATTTTGGGCTGAAGCGATAAATTGTGCAAATTACATAGTTAATCGCACCCCCACAAAAGCATTACAAGGTATAACACCGGAAGAAGCATGGAGTAAAATTAAACCTGATGTAAGTCACTTTCGTGTGTTTGGTAGTGAAGCATGGGCTCACATTCCGGATGAAAAACGGAAAGTATTGCAGCGTAAAAGTGAAAAGTGCATATTTGTTGGATATTCTGAAGATGTAAAAGGTTATAGACTTCTTCAGCCACATTCTCATGCTATAATCATTAGAAGAGATGTTAAATTTGATGAAAATATCTTGGCCTGCGAGCCTAACTCGGTGATTGTGCCATCTTTGGCTTGCGAGCCTGATTCGACGTTTGTGCCTTCTTCTTCTTCTTCCAACTTCCTTGACAGGTTTCCAACTCCAGTTTCTGATGATGACAGTGAGGATGAAAATCTACCTCTGCCTGCTCATGTTCCTCCAGTTGCACCAGCACAAGTACTTCCTCGATGGGTCCGTTCAACATGTGAAGCCACTGGTGATCTTGCCGGTGATCCTAGAGATCAACGTCGAACACGTTCTCAGTTTCAGCGAGCCTCTTCTCTTTTGGCTCAAGTTTCCGAGAATCATGATCTAGAAACTTTTGCAGAAGCTTCAGGGAATCCAGATTGGGATGCAGCCATGGATGAAGAATATCGTTCCTTAATGGCGAACGATACTTGGGATCTTGTACCTCTTCCAAAAGGAAGAAAACTTGTCAGATGTAAATGGGTCTACAGAACTAAGTATACATCAGATGGAAGTGTTGAAAGACTTAAGGCAAGGTTAGTTGCCAAAGGTTTTTTTCCAAGTTGAAGGGATTGACTACAATGAAACCTTTGCTCCCGTCGCAAAAATGAACTCCATCCGCCTTGTTCTTTTCCTTGCAGCCTTACACAACTGGGAAGTCCATCAAATGGATGTCAAGTCTTCCTTCTTACATGGTGATTTACAGGAGAAAATTTACATGGAACAACCTCCTGGCTATGTTCAGAATAACTCTAGCCTTGTCTGCCGCCTTAAGAAATCCTTATATGGCTTTAAGCAAGCTCCTAGAGCTTGGTATGCCAAAATGGATAACTTTCTCCTTGACACTGGTTTTTCTAGATGCCATTCTGACCCCAATGTCTATACCAAGAAAGTAGGAAACCATCTCATCATACTTGTTCTATATGTTGATGACCTTATTCTTACTGGTAGTGACCCTAAGCTTATAACCCATGTGAAATCCAGTCTTAAACAAACCTTTGAAATGTCAGACTTAGGACATTTGCATTATTTTCTTGGTCTCCAAGTTCTGCAAACCAAAGAAGGAATCTTTCTTTCTCAGTCTAAGTATGCTTGTGACCTTCTTCGTCGCTTTCACATGGAAGATTGTACACCAGCCCCTTCTCCCTTCCAGTCTGGAGTCAAACTTTTTGCCACTTGTACTTCACCTGAAGTAGATGCCACCTTGTATCGTCAGCTTGTTGGTAGTCTTTTATACTTGACTCACTCCCGTCCTGACCTTTCCTTTGCCATTGGTCGAGTTTCCCCGTTATATGCAGACACCTCATGAAAGTCACTGGAAAGCAGCTAAAAGAATACTTCGATATATTCGAGGTACAGTTCAGTTTGGGATTCATTACAGTACAGGGGGGGAAACCTTTGTTGGTTGGTTTCACTGATTCAGATTGGGCCGGCGATCCTGATGATCGAAAGTCTACTGCAGGTTATGTTTTCAGTCTGGGATCTGGACCTATTACTTGGGCTTGTAAGAAACAACAAGCTGTTGCTCTTTCTTCAGCAGAGGCAGAATATTGAGCAGCCGTCAATGCCAGTCAGGAAGCTTTATGGCTTCGACAGATCCTTTCAGAGTTTGGATTCGAGGCAGCAGCAGCCTACTCCACTTTGGTGTGACAATCAAAGTGCCATCAAGATTGCCAAAGATCCAGTTCTACATCAATGCAGCAAACACATTGAGCTACATATGCACTTCATCAGAAATCTTGTTCATGATCGGGTTCTTGAAGTGCTCTTTTTCCCTACAGATGATCAAGTTGCAGACATCTTCACCAAGTCTCTTACAGAAGCGAATTTTTCTAAACTTCGATCTATGTTAGGAGTTCAGGAACTTGTCATTAAGGGGGGGATAGGCTCTAATGCCTCCTTCCTTCTCCTAATAGTGTCACTTTTGTAAATCCTTCAATCCTATCCCAAGTCGTTCTTAAGGGGGGGATGTTAGGATATTTAGACACTTAGGAGTTAGTTAAGATCAACTTGTGTAATATATCCGTTAGGGATAGTGTGTTCTTTAGTATGCATTAGTATGCATTTGTAAATACTTAATCCGACGGTCACGATATGTTTCCGACATAGAGTGATCCGACGGCTCAACTTCTCTTAGATCAAACCTAACCTTGATCTGTGGCTTAACACCCGATTGGTCCATGATCTCTATTTAAAGAGCATGGAGGGTCATTGTTTAGTTGATCGATTATGAGAAGCTCATTTGTAACTTTCTTTCTTTGCATAATAAATTGTCCCGTAGAAGCTATTTGGCCGGGGCCATGGAGTGTTTCCCTCAAGAGGGTTTAAACCAAGTCAAAACATCCGTGTGTTGATCTGTGATCTGTTTGTGTGAAGTGGTTGCTCTTGGTGTTCGGTCCTTTGGTAGTACCCTGTGTACCCGAACAATGTAAGGGTTCGACTTGATGGCCAACCAAATTGGGGGGAAATTAGCAGCAAGAAGTAGTAGTAGCTCTAATCTTGAGGAGAAAAAGGTAGGTGGAGAAACAATCTTCTCAAGGACCGGAACTCACAATCGATCCAATGCTTCCAAGAGTCCAACAAGACCCACTATGCCCAATTTTCTTGAGGCTAAATAGGATCTTGACACTCGATATGGGATGAAGGAATCCCTTGAAGATTGGCAATAGTTGAGTGAAGAGTGTAGGAGGACCTTACAATTTGAATAATTCTTCAATGTCTCAAACAAGATCAAATACAAAGGAGGTAGCAAAAATTATTTCTTGCATCAGTCTGAAGAATATTCCACTAAGTTAACCACAAAAGAGATTGAGGAACGCTGTAAGAAGGTAAGCCAAGTTACACTGCAAGAGGTTTTTCACAATGTCTTTATGTGGTTTGTTCATAAGGAATTGACTTGCAGTATGATTGCCAAGCATCTGTTTCACTCCAAAGATATTATGAGTTTTCTTTATGTGATGAAGACTTAGCTCTAATAAAGGTGGCTGATTACATTCCATTTGGATTAGAAAGCGAAGAATCCTATTCATACATGGATTGGATGGATAGATACATCACTGATATGGAGACCCAAGGGTGTGCAAGACTATCTCTCATTGGTAAGAGTTAATTTTGCATTGGTAAATGATCTATTGATGCATTTGATATTGATAGGTTTTGTGAGCAACAACCAAGGAATCTATGATTCAATATGATGCTTGCCATACATTTCCATGCATACCTTGGGGAAAAAATTACATAACAGATGAGGATTTATCTCATGGCATGAGATTCATTGTGAATCATGGAGACATTGTGAGGGATACAAAGGGCCTCACCACCATTAAAGGCACAAGTATGGACTACTTACAACATCTTGAATTCATATGGAAGTCACTACAAAAACATGAGAAGGTTCTTGAATACCTTCCACCTAGCAGACCACCTAATAAAAGAGTGAAGCACAAGATTGAGTTGAAGGTGGGTACACCACCAAACATGATCCCATTTTCAAAGAATCTTACTGCTTTGGGAAGAAGAAACTTGAACCCACATGGGATACCTCATTCCATCTATGACATAGCCATTCACACCATCATGCATACCATGGCCAAATATGGATAAAACTTGGTGGAGAATGAGTATGGGGTCAAGGTAGATCCCAATAGTAGGGTGCATTGCATTGAACCAAAGGAGAATAATGATTGGCAACCAAGAATTGTAATTAAATTTCAAATATATAATGTTGATCATGTATCTAGAAAGGTAGTAAAATATGTTCTTTTTTCTTTGAAAGATTGAATTGTTTGGGTAATCCAGTTAGTAGTAGAGTTCTCCAATGGAAATGTTTCATATGAGCTTCAAAAGGGGTTGATCCAAGTGGTACAATTTGAGATCATGAAAGAATTTATCCATTGGGTGCCAAATTCAGTTTGCATGAAGGAACATATGGGGGCTCCCCATGAATTTTTCTTAATTGGGTCCTCTCTTAAAAGGGGAGTAAAAGATCCACAAAATATCCCTCAACCTTGCAAACATATGAAGGGTGCAAAGGAGAAAGTGGTAGGAACATTCAAGAATTCCTTGAACCAAGATTCAAAAGGTTCCAGGTGAGTCCATTTGTATCCACAATCAAATTTTCAAAATTAAGGAATAGAATGCATTGGGATGAACACTTCCCCAAGTTTGATCTCCACATTGGCAGTCACCAGTTTAGCTTGAAGGGAGAAATTATGCAAGAGGCAACTGCATGTTGTCAGTGTGGTCATTACGGATTCTTGTTCATAGCCATTGAATTGGATAATGCACCACTTACACTCCACTCTTGCATGCACAAGGTTTTTGGTAAGCAGCTTTGTAAGTATGTACTAGTTCTTTTTGATGAAATTTTGATTTGTAGCAATATTTGGAAAGAATGTAGGAACCATGTGGGAACTATGCTAACCATTTTGACAAAGAAAACTACATGCAAAGTTTTCCAAATAAAAATTTGGAATGATGGGGATCTTGAATATTGGCCATGCAAATAAGTAAGATGGTTCCAAGACACACATGGAGCAGTTTGGGGCCATTTTGGATTGGCCAAAGGAATTCATTGAGTTGGAAATTTCTGCTTCTATATTTATTCCCACATGTCTAATGGAATGTCTTCATTCCAACCTTGGTATTGGTATGAAACTCACATCTATATGGATCATATTTATGAGGATGGAAAATAACAAGTAGAAAAGTTTTGGATCCAAGTGCAACAAGGAATCTAAGAGGCATTCCAAAGCATTCTTCAAACTATCCAAAATCAGTAATAGGTGTATGAAGACATGAGAAAGAGGGATCTAAGCTTCTGGGTGGTTGATTTGGCACATCAAAGATTGAATCCATACATGAAATCCATTTTGAATGAGAAAAGGGATGCAAATTTAAGGGTAATCCTCTATGGTCCATGCAAAATTAATGAGAGGATTGGAAAAGGTATTGGTGAGTTGGGGATTCCCAAGGGAGGCAAGGAATACCTTACACTTTATGTCTCTTATTTCATGGAAACAATTTTGTAAGAAGTATCCATATCAAAGGATATCCTTACAACTTATGAAGGACACATGATTCTTGTTCCAAAAAGGGTTCCGCACTTGTGGAAAAATATAATCATCCAAAGGTATCTTGTACAGTGGAAAGGGTTTCCTAATGAGGCTGTAACTTGGGAATATGAACAAATTTTGCAGCATCCAAGTTTGGAATTGATTGGGGACAAGCAATCTTGGGTTGGGAGGAATGTAATGTCCCCATCCAAATAAATTATCAGGGAGGAAAAAATCCACTAACCTATTAGTTCCCTAGGTTGGGGTAGAAGGATTAAAATTTGAAATAAAGGAGCTACAAGACCCGAAATGACCTTACACCTACAAATTCACATTAAATGGGCCAATTAAACAAAAATAAAAAGGAAAATAAGGTGGGATTGGATCATGAGGGCGCATAAGAGGTTTTGGGACCCACATGTGGAAATATTCCCTACTACACTTGGTATCATTCTCACATAAATTCGAGTTCAAGGTGGAGGGTAACGTATTTGGGGTAGATGAAGAGGAAATGTTCATGGAAAAAATCAAGGAGACTTGAATTGGAGTGGAAGAGTAACTCCCAATGAAGAGGAAGAGGCATAATATACAAATTGTGACACTTGCAACAAGATTCCATGGAATCTATGAAAACAATAATGAATGAATCTATGAAAAATATGACAAATTCAAACCTGATGGCAGACCTATGAAAACTATGAAATATCAAGGCTAAAAATATCCATTAAGAAGGCACATGGAGGGAGTTATGGTCATCCAATATTCCCAATTCGAATTGAGGAAAGAGGAGTGCAAGAATGAGGAGGACAAGTGTCTCATGGAGGAAGCAACCACTAACTTGAGTTGGGTGAGTATCTTGGAGGGAGATTTGAGATCATGGAGGGAAGGAGTTCACATGAATTTAATAAAATGGGAGGATGGGGATGGAGAGAAAATTTTGGATCATTTTTCTTTTGCACTCTTAGAGAGCTTAGCTTGTCCATGCACTGTGAGTGTTTACTTTCCCTACCATTGAACCAATTTCGAAGGTGAAATATCCCTGTCCAAGTTGGTTGGAGGAGAGGCCATTTAGACCTCTTATTAGAGCTTAAATAAGGTGTTTTTTTCATGTTTAAGTCCCTCTATAGTTCGAGTTCATCTCATAGTCTTTCTTCTGCTATATCTTCTTTCATTCTCTTTTCATCAATGCTTATGTTCTAGTGTTGATGGTGCACTAATGGATGGAAAAAACTTGATGAGGGTGTCTTTGTGACTCCATTGATGTAATATATGATTTATGGCACTGTGTTGAGATGCATATCTGAGCCATAGATTGAAACCTTATGTGTATCATGTATAAATTCCAAACAAACCTCTCATTCAAGCTAGTTTTCCACTATATTTTCTTGTGAACTTTTGGAGTAATTACACATCATTTTTGCATCAGAATTTCTTTATGTTTTTGAAGCTACTTCAGCATCCTCTACTATACTGTATATGACCAAATTATTTTATGCAGGCCCCTTGGGCATTTGATAAAATTTTATGCAACAATTTCCATGTTTATTATTTACATTTTCCAAGCAATGCTTATGTGTTACAAATTTTTGTTTTATGAGCGCAATAGCAAGTTATAGATCATGATAAATTATTCATTTTGGTTACCATTGAATTCCTTTATCCAAGCCAAGTCTTTTTTCATAAATTAGGAAGGCTCGTACAACATTTGAGAAGCCAAAAAGTCAGTGACTAGTGGGGGGTTTCAACATCGAATTTACTAGTATTTTTCCCTTTCATTCCTCCCTGCTTAATGCAAGTCATAAATGTCTTTAGAAAGTGTCTGAGTGTCCAGTAGATGCATTAGGATGTCCTAAGACCCCTCAATCCCTTCCAGACATTATTCAAAAGCATTTGGGGGCATTTTGGATCACTTGGGTTCCACTAGTCCAAAGTTTGAAATTGGCCAAAATTGAACCAAATTTCATGGTAGGGATGTAACATTAACCGTTAGACTCGCTTACCACAAACAAGGTATTCATATTAGGAAATGGTCATGGAAAAAATCAAGGAGACTTGAATTGGAGTGGAAGGGTAACTCCCAATGAAGAGGAAGAGGCATAATATACAAATTGTGACACTTGCAACAAGATTCCATGGAATCTATGACAACAATAATGAATGAATCTATGAAAAACATGACAAATTCAAACTTGATGGAAGACCTATGAAAACTATCAAATATAAAGGCTAAAAATATCCATTAAGAAGGCACATGGAGGGAGTTATGGTTAGCCAATATTCCCAATTCGAATTGAGGAAAGAGGAGTGCAAGAATGAGGAGGACAAGTGTCTCATGGAGGAAGCAACCACCAACTTGAGTTGGGTGAGTATCTTGGAGGGAGATTCGAGATCATGGAGGGAAGGAGTTCACATGAATTTAATAAAATGGGAGGATGGGGATGGAGAGAAAATTTTGGATAATTTTTCTTTTGCACTCTTAGAGAGCCTAGCTTGTCCATGCACTGTGGGTGTTTACCTTCCTTGCCATTGAACCAATTTCGAAGGCGAAATATCCCTGTCCAAGTTGGTTGGAGGAGAGGCCATTTATACCTCTTATTAGAGCTTAAATAAAGTGTTTTTTTCATGTTCAAGTGCCAAAGAAAAATGAACATAAATAAAAAGGTCATAGTCTACAGGTGCTACAAATTGGCCATTTGTCCAACAACTCAACATAATAAAGGAAATCAACTTTTTTGTTCTAAAATCATATAAGAATCATTTTAGTTTGATGGATTTGCATTTATAAGATGTTAAAATTGCATAATTCATTATAATAATGATATTCAAGGGTGTTGAATCCCTTTCTGTATTGAAAATAACGATTTAATTAATCCAAAATTATAATTTTAGCAAAGATATATTAAGGAAAGGATCTCAAATAAAACGCTTATCCTTCTTGCATTAATAAATTTTTTGGTAATCTCAAGGCATTTCTTTTTGGTAATCTTAAGGCTCAAAATATTACGTTAGTAGAGCGTTGATAAAAATCAACAGACTGTCTAAGTACCATGCAACTCAACTTAGACATTGGAGACCAAAATATCGTGCATAATGTCATCGGAGTGATTTACTCGCGCTTGGTGTTTTATTTTTCCACACACGTTGCTCTCATGTCTTTCTTTCAAATCCCGCCCATTGAAGGAATTCCATGATTAGGTGACAGGTAGCACATCCCCCTTGTTATTTATCGCTCATAGAGACAAATAATCGTTGATCATTGACAATGAATCATCGAATCCATCACTCCAACAATGTACAGATCCGTCAATACTCAAAGAAGATATTCTCTTGAGGATCTAGATAGGGCATTGTTATAGATATTGGACCCTTGAACAACCTCAAAAAGGGTCCTTGTTAGTGACCTAGATGGTGATGAACATGAGAGCAACTGATAACGATTGGGATAAACATGGTATTATTTCACTTCACATCCTTGATCAACGTTCAAATTTGAACTCATCCCAGACTTTCTACAGGGTTCCGACTTGTCACAGAGTGTTAAGTTACGCACTACTTTAGGGAGGCATATTTGGAGTAGGTGCAATGCACATACCCTCTTTTTTAGCTAGAGTATAAGGAAGAATTCTTGAGTTTGTATATAACACAAGTATGGTACATTTACTTCCATTGAGGTTTGAAACATTGCCAAATATACAAAGATTAGTGACACTAGATGATTGCATTCTTTTAGTCCTTGACATTATTATGAAGAAATGGATGGTAGGAACTCTTAAATGAAAACATGTTTGAAATGTTTATCCCCAAAAAACATATGTTTGGAGCATGAGATATATTTGGAGATGAACTTGAATGGTTTGAATAGTAGTGTGTGAAAGAGGCTTCTCAAAATTAAACAAGATAAAAATGATGATAAATCAAGACCTTCATTGAAGACATTGGCTATGTTAATGTTTCTCTCTCTCAGTGCACCTCACCCTCTAAATGAGGTAAATTGGAATGATATTTATGATGTATGGAAACAAATGAAAACTACAAAGCCTCTCCAATTAGGTAAATATATTGATGTTTTTATTGGTGTAAGCTAACATACTTTTGAGGAATATCAAATGAATGAAAGAAAAAATATGGTTTCTTATTATTTTGTTGAAATGTGTTAGTTTATGTAAAATAATACTAATTTTATAAACCTTATTAATTTAAATTTTTTTTGTTTATTTCTTAGGTTTTATTGAAAATTTATCAATTTCTGAAGTATTTAATTAATTTATACTTATCAATTAAACTACAATTATTTATATAAACACTTCCATTTTAAATGGCCAAAAGATATACCATTCAAATTGATATTTAAGACTCAGCCTTCAAATTTGATAGGACCCTCATCCCACGAGTTTTGAATCGCAGTCAAATGGCCAAAGCTAAGCATCGAGCTGCCCAGCATTAAATGCGATGGATCAATGCTTAGGGTCCCTTGGATCTGGAGAATCTCCAGACCCTAAGCATTGAGCCGCCGCATTTAATGCTGAGCAGCTTGATGCTTAGTTTTCGCCATCAAATGAAAATGATAGATATTTGAATGATATTGAAGCTGCCATGAATTTGCCACGTAGCACTCGTCCTTGCAACCTATCTTCAATGCGATTATATACTTTTAATTTCAGTCATACCACCGAGTCCAACATTGGTGGTGGGATGCTCGACAGTTTGACGGAGGTGATGGATGGAAATGCAGGAAAGAGGATTGGTTGGAATATGCATAACTTACATTGAAATTTTTATTAAATTTGAGATTAGTTTTAATAAAATTGATGTTGAGTTTGTAGGTTAATGAATTTCTTCCAATAGTTGTGGAAATCGATGGTCAATAAACACATTGCAGTGCAGTATTGAATGTTGAGGTAAAGATTTTGCTGGTAGTTGGATTTCAAGCTGCTTGAGATCCAACAAATCTTTTCCGTAACATTCAATACTGCACAGCTATATACTTATTGTTTACTATTATTAATGTGAAGATCGTGCTCTACTGTCATGCAAACATAGAGAAAGGCAAATTGTTCCGATATAAAATAACATTGAAAAAAATGGAGTTAGTCACAAAAATATAACCATGAAAAAAGCAATTTAATGCCATTCTTTTTTGTTTAGTTTTCTTGTAAATCTCTTCTAATATTTATAAATATTTTTTATGCCATTATGCAATTTCAATAATTCCAATTTTTTTTCTTAAACTGAATATCATATTTTAAAACCAACCAAATTACCAAATACTAAGTGATTTGAGTGCAGCAGTTGAAAAGTTTGAATAAAAGAAAAACACGTAAGTGATTTGAGTGCTCCCTATCACACGCCGCCGTTGAAAATTTTGAATGAAAGAAAGAAAGTAGCAGAGCTTTCAGCCGGCTGCCCGGTCTCCTCCTCTCCGTGTCTATCTCTTTCTCTCAAACTGTTCAACGGCAATTTCCATCTCATCGACGCGAAATCCCCCACTGCAGTCGTTACTCGTCTTCCATTCAGCGACTTTATGGTCTGAATGGACAGAACGAGAAAATTGCTAACGATTGAAATGCATTGTGTGGAGTGCAATTAAACGACGACGCAGACTGCTGTGGAAAAACCTCTACCTTTTTGGCATGTTATGTGACAAACCTCTCCCGTACACAGCCGGGATGTATGGTCTCTTTCTTTGTCTATTAAGCAGAAAACTTTAAAAAATATTAAAAATTTATAATAACAATTGATTGTAGATTGGGTAGTTGGAGGAATGTTGTTGTTCTCTTCAAATCTTCTTTTACAACACTTGTTCATTGAGAGCCGACTTTGACTATATAATGATTTTAATACTGTTTTTTTTCGATGAATTATTTATCACCTTTCTATATATTGAAAGTGTTTAACCTAAAACCAATATACAAAGCTATTACAATACATTTTTATGTGTGATATTGAATAGTTATAAGAATGCAACATTATTCACCCTTTTTTACTCTTTAATACTTTGTAAGAGAATAAATTTACATTGTTGGAAAATTGTTCAACTTTTGTTTGAGAAAGATAGCTTATGTGGAGGCCTTGTTTAGTTTTAATCCCACAAAACCCACTAACTTTATATGTGTTTCCAAAAACAATTACCTATAGATGCAAACTTCACTCCATTTATATAGCTCTACTACGCCTCCATATACGTTAAATTCACATGGATTCTACAGCTAATTTTCTCTATTTGTTATGTAAGATGATATAGTATATATAACTACCCCACCGTAGGTGCCCAACACGTGTCGAGGAGGAAGGTCGGTGGAAAGCCATGGGGCTGAGCACATGCCCGCCAACGCAGACCATGTGCCTCCTGTTACAATCATAAGCCTGGCAGGGGATCCATCTGACGGCCTCCATCGTACAGATGCTTAAGGTTTTTACGCGTCAGACGGTCGTGGAATTACCTCTGGCCAGTACATCCATTAAGAATTCGGAGATGGAAAATCTCCTTTCACGAGCTTCTGAATCCCATTTGAGCTTTGGCGGTACTCCTGCGCTCAAGCACAAGCCTATTGCATTCATGATTTGTGATGGTCGGGTGAAGAAAGAAGAGTATATATCCCCAGGAGAAAGAGGCATTTGCAGAAGTGCGGGTCTTGACAGAGCTTGGGATTCTGCCCTGCGGGTTTCTTTGCTCTGCTCAATAGTTTTTCTTGAGAGGTTACTTCCCCTTGGTTCTGTGGGTGGTATTTGTTGTAGGGGATATTTCTTGAGGGGTGCTTCAACTCTGCGGGTTTCTCTCCTCTTCTCGGTATTTTTCCTTGAGGGGTTGTTGCGCCTTGGCTCTATGAGTGGTATTGCTTGCGGGGGGTATTTCTTGAGGAGCGTTTCGGCTCTGCGGGGGGTATTTCTTGAGGAGCAGTTCGGCTCTGCAAGCGGTATCTCTTGTGGAGTTTCTGACCATCAGTCTCTTAGCCACAGTGAAAATGCCGCCTACTAGAACAGGATACATTCGACGCAAGACCAAACCCGCAGGCCCTTCTCCCAGCCCGCCAGTGCGATCCATGCGAGGCATTGTGGGTAAGGCTTAGCGTTACAAGCATGAAAGTTTGGAGCAGGTGCAAGATGACATTGAGGAGATAGAGGCGGAATCTCAGGTTGATCGTGGCTGTCTCTCGGATGCGGAAATTCAAAAGGAATTCAAGGCTCTATTTCCTGACCTAGGGAATACCAGGGGTCGCACCACTTTGTATCAAAAAACCCTAGACTATCAATGGATGCAAAAGTTGGTACTGGGTAGAACCCTGGTGGAAAATGGAGAGGCTCATGCTGAAATACTCCTACAACAAGACGAGATGATCGGTTATCTTCAGCAAATCATCCACAACCAGTGGGAAATCGCCCTTCGTCTAGGCATGGAAATGGAAAAGGATCTAGGTCTACATAGCGGTCAAACCGGCCTGAATTCCTAGTTCTGTTTTTATAGATGTTTTAAGCCTCTGTCTATGTCCTTTTGGTTTCATTAGGCCGCTATGTTTCCAAGCTGTTACAACTACAACTACTGGCTATGTTTTTAGTTTTTATGGCAAACAATCATCGTAGGGTGGTTCGTAACTCTCATACTTTCTGGTTCAGTCTTATTTTCTTTCGGGGAAGACTGCTTATTTTTTGATATTGGGTCTGTTTTCTCAGTCTTGAAAGGACCCAACACTATGTATCTTTTTCTAATGACAATATAAGGTTCTGCTTTAACTTAAAAAAAATAGATAGAATATAATAACTACAATGGAACGATGTGAGCGTTTTGGTGAGTGCTTTGTGTACCATGATTAAACTCATCCTTAACATAGGAGTATGTCCAAATAGGCTTGTGATTTGAAAAAATTTCGTTCTCAATTAAAATAAAAACTAATAATCTATGCCTAGGTCTACTTGACCTTCATTTTCTTCAATTTAATAGAAAAACATCATAATTTAATATAACCTATCACAAAATTTGTTGGATTATGATCTAACACAATTAGTATAGCAAATGTGTAGTTGAAACTTGTTCACGAGACACACAAAAAAAAATAAAGCTTTGATGGATACTCTAATAGAACATATAGAACATAGATCTTCCAATAAGATAAAGTAGTAAAAGGAGGTTCTTTCCTAATATTTGTCAACTATAATGTAACATTCATTACGACAAGAAATATTAAAAAACATTAAGATGAGGATTAAAGTTAAATTTAACAAGTTAAAAAAACAAAAAATCAAGCATCCATCATTTTGTCATTTTCCCATCATTGTGTGCAATGATGTTACACAATGATGTTATTGGAAACATGGCTTTAAGCTATGGTTAATAGTTGGTATGCCTCTTTGTGAAACCTAAATTTGGACAATATAATGGCATTTTCAATGGAGAGTTCATAGATATATATTTGGCTTTTGGTATCTTCGCTAATATTAGGTGCAAGGAGGTAGAAATAATGGTCGAGAAAGTAATCTGGCACAAGCACATGAGAGACAAAATGCACTATAAAGATAAAGATGTAAAATTGCATGTAATAGGTTCATTGTTGAAATTTCATGTGAAAATGGTGTGTAATTGGTTCAATGTTGAAATGTGGCATGCAAAGAAATAATGTGTACACGTACATGAATGGATGGTTCATTGACACACTACTATATTCTCTTGCTTCATAGAGTAGCACATATAAATCATTTATATTTTCGAGAAAGATCTAACTTAAGTTTTGTATAAGTGTTTTAGCTAATTACATTTAGGCAAGTAATCTAATTAATATTAACATATTGGATGCACATTCTATTTAAATACTTTGTGAAATACCAAAAATTATATGTATTTTTAATCATCCAAGTAAAACAAATTCTATTTCATATTAAATAGATGGTATCAAAGATATAAATATATATTTAACTAATAGAACCAATCTTTTTGTAAGAGATTAACCTTTTTTAATGTGTCTTTACCAAGATTTAGAAGTTGATAGTGGTTAGTAGGAGAACCATCAAGGAAATGATTTCCAATATATGTATTAGCTTTTGGTTCTAATAATAACATCTTTGGTTTTAATAATAATATTTTCAAAGATATTATTCATATATAGTTTCACTATGAAGCATAGAAATAACATCAAATTAGGTAATCTTAGTGATCTAGACATTGATCTTATAATCATGGTTTATTTACACAATTTCATAGTATTAATGATGGTTATAAAATCAAATTAGGCATTCTTAGTGATCTAGACATTGATGTCATAATCATTATTCATCTACACAATTTCATAGTATTAATGATGGTTAATCAATTTAACAAGATTGAAGGTGGGATTAAGGAATAAGGAAGGTGAGTGCTAAAGGAGAGGATGATAACAAGAAAGGAGGGATAAAAAACATATCATAATGGAAATATGAATCCATATCATCATTTGTATAGTAAATATATACAACAAAATGGTTCAATATAATAATTGCAAAAAGCATGGTCATAAAGGCCACAAATCCCAACAACATCCTTTCTAACTCAATTTTATTTCTTGCATTTTTTAATTATCAATTATAGATTTCAATTTTCCTCACGAGTCATCTCTATCATAACACCCCCCTATAATGTCCATGAAACACTACCTAGTTGTTCTTACAGACATGTAGAAAAACACACTCTAACCCCAAACCTCATGCATTTCCTTCTAATCTATGGTGGCATAAGCTTCATTACAAGCATATGCACATTCCACATGCTAGTATCCATGTAGATACAAATAAGATGAGTGAACAGTGAAAATTTTTTACCAATCCCCGAGGTTGAGTATATTCATTTGTTGCAATCCACTCATTTCGAAGTTTGTGGAGGGTCGTCATATTTATAATTAAAACAACATGACTTATAGTATGATTCCATTGACACTGCTACGACAATTTTAGTGCTTTTAATTGCCTTTCTTTATTGTATCAATTGTAAATTGTAAGCTGTTGCATTACATTATCGAGTCCTATAACGTGTGGCAAACCCATTTGGTGTAAATCACTTGAATAAAGTTTTGGTGTGTATGCCACAATAAAGTTGAGAACACATGTATTTCTTTCTTAGTGAGATAGGTAGTGAATGCGAAAGCAATCAAGAAATTGTATGCTTCTAGAGATAATGTTGTTCCTTGACATAATGCATAGCAAAACTTATTTTGTTTCAAGATGTGAAGCTATATAATCTATATTTCACAAATTATCCACATTCATTGTCAATATAAGCCTTGTGAAACAATTGTAATCGAAACTATAGCTACACATGTGGTAGAAGAACATTTGGAATCCAAATTGTAGGTACACATTTGTCAAGTGAGGTCTTTGGTCACATTGCCAATAAACATAAGATGGAATTGTTAAGCATACGGACACTCGCACAAAGATGATACCCAAAATCGTTGCAATGGCAGCGTACGAGCGGTAAAAATCAAAAGCACGCACACGTTCCCAACATTGCACACACACTTTTGATTTAGCAATTGCCGAACCTCCACTAACGCATCCATGTTGGCACAAAATTGCGCACGTGTGATTAAAAATGCATGCACACTTCTAAGAACATGCACATGCTTCTAATAACGTGCACGCACTTTTAAAAACACGTGCACGCTTTTATTACATAAATTCACAAAATAAGTATTTTGGCTATACATTTTGATCCTAAGCTCATATTTTGATGCTCCTTATATTGTTGGAAAGGTATTTTCGAGGCCTACAACTTTGTAGTAATAATTTTTTCATGATTCAACATTGTTTGTTTCTTATTTAAAAAAAAACTAATTCTATGACTCATTTTTTATTTTCCTCTCTGAGGCATAGTCAAGAGAGAGTGAGAGTGAGAGAGATGGATGGTAGGATGGAGAGTGAGGAATGGAGAGGAAGAGGGAAAGAGAGATTGTTAGAGAGTGGGGTATAAAGGGACATAGATAGAGGTGAAGGGAGGGATGGTGAGAGAGAGTGGAGGATGGTGGAATATAGCAAGACACATAGAGAAACATATAGAGAGGGAGGGGAGGAGTGAGGTAGTTAATAATAGAGGGTGAAAAACAAAGTGAGTGGATGAAGGAGAGGGAGCGATTGAGGCTTGGAGAGATAGAGAGAGGGATGGGGGGGGGAAGAGAGGGGGGAAGTTAGGAAGTGAGAGAGAGAAAATTATGTTGGGGGGGGATAGTGAGAGAGAGAGAAAATTATGTTGGGGGGGGGAGAGTGAGAGAGAGGGGGGTAAAGATGGACCCAGGTGGGGGTTAGGAAGAATTTGATGCAAGAAGGGAGGTAGGTGTGATGAACCTGCAATAATTAATTAATGCAAATACACAAGATATCAGAAATAACAGAACAGAATCACTTTTATATTGATCACGGGCCACTTCGAGGGGGCAACCTCCTTTGAGCAAGCTCAATACAATTCACTTCACGGTGCCTTCAATGACCTCAACACACACTTATATACTAAGTCTATGCCCAATACTTTGAGTCAAAACCATGGGACATATAATACTACAGGACAACTTACAAAGCATATGTGTCCAATACTATGGGTCAATACTATGGGCTAATATAAACTACGGATCAACAAATACTACGGGATGACTTACAAAGCATATGCGTCCAACAACAATATACTAACATAGTAAAGAGAAGGGTTGACATAGGTTCCTAACAGTAGGGACAAAGTGAGGATGAGAGAGAGCAAGAAAGAGAGAGAGGGGGGGGTAAGAGTGAGGAAGGGAGTGTAGGAGACATAGTGAGGTAGGGAGGGAGTTAGAGAGATGAAGAGAGAGAGGGGGGGGATAAGGTGGGGTTAAGAGAGATATCAATGAATGAGAGAGAGAGAGAAGGGGGAAGAGAGGGTGGAATAAATATTTAGGTAGGGAGGGAGTTAAGGGGGTGGGGAGAGTGATAAATAGATATCAATGGGATTGGAGGGAGGCAATGGGAAAATTGAGGGAGGGAGATAGTTGAGTGGGGGGACTGAGGGAGAGAGAGTGAGAGGGAGGGAGTCAGGGGGAAGGAGGGAGGGAGAGATGGGGGAGGGATGGAGGGATAGAGTGAGGGATGGAGGGAAGGAGAATGAGAAGAAGTGTGAGAGATAGATAGATAGAGAGAGAGAGAGAGAGAGAGAGAGAGAGAGAGAGAGAGAGGAGGAGGAGGAGGAAGCGTGTGTGTGCGTGACTGTGTATGTGTGTGAGAGAGAGAGAGAGAGATAGAGAGCATGGAGGGGAAGGATAAAAGGTGGGTGAGTTTGAGAGAAAGGGAGGGAGTAAGAGAGAGGGAGTGTGAGAAGAGGTGGAAGAAATACAGAGAGAGAGAGAGAGAGAGAGAGAGATTGGGGGTTAGGTGTTGAGAGAGAGAGAGAGAGAGAGAGAGAGAGAGAGAGAGAGAGAGATTGGGGGTTAGGTGTTGAGAGAGAGAGAGAGAGAGAGAGAGAGAGAGAGAGAGAGAGAGAGAGAGACCTTTCCACCTGTATAAAGAGAATCAAAATATGAGTTCCCAATAAAATTTTATGGCAAAAACAATGAAGGCATGTTCTTATGTAAGAAAAGCGTGGATTCATTTTATTATATTGCTCAAACAATTCATAATATTATTTTAAAAATAACATAAAAATGGTGATGAATCACAGAAAACATAAAACATAAAAGTTGTAGAGCTCAGAAATACCATTCCAATGATATAAGGATCATCAAAATATGAGTTATGGATCAAAATTTATGGTAAAAACAATAAAGGTATATTTACATGTAATAAAAGTGCGTGCGCGTTTTGATAATGCATGCATGTTATTAACGTATGCGCGTTTTAATAGCGCGCGTTATTAATGTGTGCACATTTGGATAGTTCATGAGCACTATTAACATGTGTGTGCTCCTACAAATTAAAAAAAAATTGGGACAACCTGTCTTCATTTACTGCATGGTGGATGAGTTGGTCGCTTTGGTTTTAGGTTCCGATTGACAAACCTCTTGGTTCAGACTGCATAAACCAAAACACATCCATTTATTCATCTCCCTGTTTTTCAACATCGATTCTACATATGCTCCAGGTGTTCATTTTGAATGAAACTGCAGAGGCTTATAGAGCTCTATCTGTAGATTCTAAATATATATATTTTTGATAAATATTTTTTTTTTCTATTTTTTATTTATTTTTATTTGCACATATGTCAAAATTTTAAAAAACATAGGTCTTTTATTTCCACTATAACTTTTTATTGTATCAACTATTTAGAAAAGGAGAAAGAACCTGCACAAGTACAGACAAAAACCTACACACTAAAAAAAAGATAGTTGATTGATTAGGATAAGATCCTTGTAGCGGGGCCTAACGCTTGACCTTTTCATTTTAGGGCTTTGTTGACTCCCTTAATTTACAAAATATATAAAATTAACTCTAAAGTTTTTGGAAAAATAGCACTGCACAAGAACGCCTATTATCTACAACTCTACATAAACTCTATTTTTTGGGAGTTATACTTATTTTCCATAAATAAAAGTTATATATTCCACAAGGTGATTCGATTGTCTACATTTCATATTTTTACGCCACAATCTAAAAAGGTGTTTAGGTACCTCTAAAAATTCATTTTAATGATCATATTTCTATTTTACAGAAATTCCATTGCAACTAATGCGTCATAAGTGGGTATCATTACCTTGCACCGTCCCATACCAATTACATGAATCAATGTAAAGAAAAAATAATGACAATTGTTTACTAAGACAATCTTGCTATGTAGTAGAGAAGAACTTACATTTACATCTAACTTATGGGTTATACTTGGCTTGGTTAATAGAGGTTTTGGGAAATTTCTTACCATTTTATATTTAAACTAAACTCAAATCCCCCAAAATTGTTGATCTTTATTGTTGTGATTATGATCTTATTCTAATATGCATTTTATCTAATAAGGCACGTGCATTCTCCAATTTGGCATGCTCCACCTCTTTCCTCAAAGCCCTAATCTTAGCATCACCTATTATTATCAAGCAACCCCCATTGAATTCTCATGAGGCTACCACAATTTCCTTAACCACCACAACCTTGTTTCCTCTTTAAAACATACAATCTTTTTATAAATTCTTGATGTTGCATAAGGATCATCTCCATCGATGATTTATGTGTTTTTGTATATTTCAAGTCTAGAAAGTCAACATCCTCCTACAACAAAGGGAATACTACTTTCCACTGCAACAAAGGAAATACTTATTGGAAAACACCTTCACAAAAGATACTCTTAGCACCATAGAATCTATTTGAGTGAGTATCTCATCACAATAATAACCCATTCTATGTTTAGAAATTGGGAAGGGTCATACAACAATTAGGAAGCTAGAAATTTAGTGACTAGTGGGGGGTTTCAACATTGAATTTGATAGTATTTTTCCTTTTATTCCTCCCTGCTTAATGTAGGTCATAGATGTATTTAAAAAGTTTCTAAGTGTCTAGTAGAGGCATTAGGATTTCCTAAGACCCCTCAATCCATTCCAGACAGAATTTGAAATCATTTGGGGGCATTTGGGACCGCTTGGGTTTCATTAGTCCAAAGTTTGAAATTGGCCAAAATTGAACAAAATTTCATGGTAGAGATGTTACAGTCGTATCAAAGCATGGTGCTTGAACCTACTCAGGGTGACCATTGATGAGGCCAAGGAGAGAAATACCTCCCCTAGTATCAGAGACAGAACATACTCTCAGTGAAAGAAGATACCATCAGTGAAGAAGACAAAGTAGGAGAAGAAGTAAGCTCTGCTGACGCAATGAACAAGGGTGACAAAGGAACCTCATAAATGGATGAGTTGAAAGAGGATTTCAAGTAGATCATGAAACAAATTTTTGATGACATGAAAAGGAATCTAATGTAAGGGTTCGACTCGATGGCCAACCAAATTGGGGCCAAATTGGTAGCAAGAAGTAGTAGTAGCTCTCATCTTGAGGAGAAAAAGGTAGGTGGAGAAACAATCTTCTCAAGGATCAGACCTCACAATCGATCCAATGCTTCAAAGAGTCCAACAAGACCCACTATGCCCAATTTTCTTGAGGCTAAATAGGATCTTGACACTCAATATGGGATGAAGGAATCCCTTGAAGATTGGCAACAGTTGAGTGAAGAATGTAGGAGGACCTTACAATTTGAATAATTCTTCAATGTCTCAAACAAGCTCAAATACAAAGGAGGTAGCAAAAATTATTTCTTGCATCAGTCTGAAGAATATTCCACTAAGTTAACCACAAAAGAGATTGAGGAACATTGTAAGAAGGTAAGCCAAGTTACACTGCAAGAGGTTTTTCACAATGTCTTTATGTGGTTTGTTCATAAGGCATTGACTTGCAGTATGATTGCCAAGCATCTGTTTCACTCCAAAGATATTATGAGTTTTCTTTATGTGATGAAGACTTAGCTCTAATAAAGGTGGCTGATTACATTCCGTTTGGATCAGAAAGCGAAGAATCCTATTCATACATGGATTGGATGCATAGATACATCACTGATATGGAGACCCAAGGGTGTGCAAGACTAGCTCTCATTGGTAAGAGTTAATTTTGCATTGGTAAATGATCTATTGATGCATTTGATATTGATAGGTTTTGTGAGCAACAACCAAGGAATCTATGATTCAATATGATGCTTTCCATACATTTCCATGCATACCTTGGGGAAAAAATTACACAACAGATGAGGATTTATCTCATGGCATGAGATTCATTGTGAATCATGGAGACATTGTGAGGGATACAAAGGGCCTCACCACCATTAAAGGCACAAGTATGGACTACTTACAACATCTTGAATTCATATGGAAGTCACTACAACAACATGAGAAGGTTCTTGAATACCTTCCACCTAGCAGACCACCTGATAAAAGAGTGAAGCACAAGATTGAGTTGAAGGTGGGTACACCACCAAACATGATCCCATTTTCAAAGCATCTTGCTGCTTTGGGAAGAAGAAACTTGCAACCACATGGGATACCTCATTCCATCTATGACATAGCCATTCACACCATCATGCATACCATGGCCAAATATGGATAAAACTTGGTGGAGAATGAGTATGGGGTCAAGGTAGATCCCAACAGTAGGGTGCATTGCATTGAACCAAAGGAGAATAATGATTGGCAACCAAGAATTGTAATTAAATTTCAAATATATAATGCTGATCATGTATGTAGAAAGGTAGTAAAATATGTTCTTTTTTCTTTGAAAGATTGAATTGTTTGGGTAATCCAGTTAGTAGTAGAGTTCTCCAATGGAAATGTTTCCTATGAGCTTCAAAAGTGGTTGATCCAAGTGGTACAATTTGAGATCATGAAAGAATTTATCCATTGGGTGCCAAATTCAGTTTGCATGAAGGAACAAATGGGGGCTCCCCATGAATTTTTCTTAATTGGGTCCTCTCTTAAAAGGGGAGTAAAAGATCCACAAAATATCCCTCAACCTTGCAAACATATGAAGGGTGCAAAGGAGAAAGTGAAAGGAACATTCAAGAATTCCTTGAACCAAGATTCAAAAGGTTCTAGGTGAGTCCAATTGCATCCACAATCAAATTTTCAAAATTAAGGAATGGAATGCATTGGGACGAACACTTCCACAAGTTTGATCTCCACATTGGCAGTCACCAGTTTAGCTTGAAGGGAGAAATTATGCAAGAGGCAACTGCATGTTGTCAGTGTGGTCATTATGGATCCTTGTTCATATCCATTGAATTGGATAATGCACCACTTACACTCCACTCTTGCATGCACAAGGTTTTTGGTAAGCAGCTTTGTAAGTATGTACTAGTTCTTTTTGATGAAATTTTGATTTGTAGCAATATTTGGAAAGAATGTAGGCACCATGTGGGAACTATGCTAACCATTTTGACAAAGAAAACTACATGCAAAGTTTTCCAAATAAAAATTTGGAATGATGAGGATCTTGAATATTGGCCATGCAAACAAGTAAGATGGTTCCAAGACACACATGGAGCAGTTTGGGGCCATTTTGGATTGGCCAAAGGAATTCATTGAGTTGGAAATTTCTGCTTCTATATTTATTCCCACATGTCTAATGGAATGTCTTCATTCCAACCTTGGTATTGGTATGAAACTCACATCTATATGGATCATATTTATGATGATGGAAAATAACAAGTAGAAAAGTTTTGGATCCAAGTGCAACAAGGAATATAAGAGGCATTCCAAATCATTCTTCAAACAATCCAAAATCAATAATAGGTGTATGAAGACATGAGCAAGAGGGATCTAAGCTTCTAGGTGGTTGATTTGGAACATCAAATATTGAATCCATACAAGAAATCCATTTTGAATGAGAAAAGGGATGCAAATTTAAGGGTAATCCTCTATGGTCCATGCAAAAATAATGAGAGGATTGGAAAAGGTATTGGTGAGTTGGGGATTCCCAAGGGAGGCAGGGAATACCTTACACTTTATGTCTCTTATTTCATGGAAACAATTTTGTAACAAGTATCCATATCAAAGGATATCCTTACAACTTATGAAGGACACATGATTCTTGTTCCAAAAAGGGTTCCGCACTTGTGGAAAAATATAATCATCCAAAGGTATCTTGTACAGTGGAAAGGGTTTCCTAATGAGGCTGTAACTTGGGAATATGAACACATTTTGCAGCATCCAAGTTTGGAATTGATTGGGGACAAGCAATCTTGGGTTGGGAGGAATGTAATGTCCCCATCCAAATAAATTATCAGGGAGGAAAAATTTCACTAACCTATTAGTTCCCTAGGTTGGGGTAGAAGCATTAAAATTTGAAATAAAGAAGCTACAAGACCCGAAATGACCTTAGACTTACAAATTCACATTAAATGGGCCAATTAAACAAAAATAAAAAAGGAAAATAAGGTGGGATTGGATCATGAGGGCACATAAGAGGTTTTGGGACCCACATGTGGAAATATTCCCTACTACACTTGGCATCATTCTCACATAAATTCCAGTTCAAGGTGGATGGTAACGTATTTGGGGTGGATGAAGAGGAAATGTTCATGGAAAAAATCAAGGAGACTTGACTTGGAGTGGAAGAGTAACTCCCAATGAAGAGGAAGAGGCATAATATATGAATTGTGACACTTGCAACAAGATTCCATGGAATCTATGACAACAATAATGAATGAATCTATGAAAAATATGACAAATTCAAACCTGATGGCAGACCTATGAAAACTATGAAATATCAAGGCTAAAAATATCCATTAAGAAGGCACATGGAGGGAGTTATGGTCATCCAATATTCCCAATTCGAATTGAGGAAAGAGGAGTGCAAGAATGAGGAGGACAAGTGTCTCATGGAGGAAGCAACCACTAACTTGAGTTGGGTGAGTATCTTGGAGGGAAATTCGAGATCATGGAGGGAAGGAGTTCACATGAATTTAATAAAATGGGAGGATGGGGATGGAGAGAAAATTTTGGATCATTTTTCTTTTTCACTCTTAGAGAGCTTAGCTTGTCCATGCACTGTGGGTGTTTACCTTCCTTGCCATTGAACCAATTTCGAAGGCGAAATATCCCTGTCCAAGTTGGTTGGAGGAGAGGCCATTTATACCTCTTATTAGAGCTTAAATAAAGTGTTTTTTTCATGTTCAAGTCCCTCTATATTTCGAGTTCATCTCATAGTATTTCTTCTGCTATATCTTCTTTCATTCTCTTTTCATCAATGCTTATGTTCTAGTGTTGATGGTGCACTAATGGATGCATAAAAATTGATGAGGGTGTCTTTGTGACTCCATTGATATAATATATGATTTATGGCACTGTGTTGAGATGCATATCTGAGCCATAGATCGAAACCTTATGTGTATCATGTATAAATTCCAAACAAACCTCTCATTCAAGCTAGTTTTCCACTATATTTTCTTGTGAACTTTTGGAGTAATTACACATCATTTTTGCATCAGAATTTCTTTGTGTTTTTGAAGTTGCTTCAGAATCCTCTACTATACTGTATATGACCAAATTATTTTATGCAGGACCCTTGGGCATTTGATAAAATTTTATGCAACAATTTCCATGTTTATTATTTACATTTTCCAAGCAATGCTTATGTGTTACAACTTTTTGTTTTATGAGCGCAATAGCAAGTTATAGATCATGATAAATTATTCATTTTGGTTACCATTGAATTCCTTATCCAAGCCAAGTCTCTGTTCATAAATTAGGAAGGCTCGTACAACATTTGGGAAGCAAAAAATTCAGTGATTAGTGGGGGGTTTCAACATCGAATTTACTAGTATTTTTCCCTTTCATTCCTCCCTGCTTAATGCAAGTCATAAATGTCTTTAGAAAGCGTCTGAGTGTCTAGTAGATGCATTAGGATGTCCTAAGACCCCTCAATCCCTTCCAGACATTATTCAAAAGCATTTGGGGGCATTTTGGATCGCTTGGGTTCCACTAGTCCAAAGTTCGAAATTGGCCAAAATTGAACCAAATTTCATGGTAGGGATGTTACATTAACCCTTAGACTCGCTTACCACAAACAAGGTATTCATTGAATATAAATTTAGAAAATCAGATACAAGAGATAAATTTGATGAGATATGTGAAATTTAACCCTTGTGTTAATTATTTCTAGAAGAAAGATAATAATGTTCATGGGCCTCTTAAGGTAGGGCAACTTCTCAATGAGTAGAGCTCAAATTAAAACCACATAAGAGGAAAACATCCCATAACCTTCTATCTCTATAAATAGATTCTCAATGGCAAAAAATCTAACTACTTGTGGTCCTATCATTAATACGTATAAACTACTTAGGGTCTTATTCATAGAACATGTCCATGTGCATTAATTGATTAACTCCTAAGTACGCTAAAGTAAAGAGGTTAGCGTAAAAACCTAACAAATTTTGGTTCATTTGACTACGTTAAAAGAAACATAAAACATATTTGGGCTACCATCGACCCATAATGGAGCATCTTAAATAATTATGGACCCAACATGGATTTTCACCCCTAACTATACCCTTAAAGTTAGAAAATACCCTTGATGAATGTCTTAAGAGTCAAATATAATGAGATTGGTGACCAAGGGCAAGGGACAAAGTGAGAGAAGAAGTCCAAAGCATCGTACCAAAGCACTAGATCTTCCTAAGAGGTCACACATCCATGTAAGATAGTGGGAACTCAATAAAGGTGGTCCATTATAGAAGAATAGTATGGGGAGACATTGTATCATCATTAGGTGGGTCATGTATGTATGCAACACATGAATGAACCACACATCATACCTCTAGGTGGGTAGCAATATGTGAGCACTCAAGTACAGATTTCCCTTGTTAAAGGTAGACACCATTTGGATGGAACCTCTTGCATCTAGACAAATGAAATCCACGTACCCTTGCATGGATGTAGTTGAAACAAGAAAATTAAAGGTGCATTCTACAAGATATGTAGGGGTGTAGATGGGTAATCCAACAACTCTATGAACTCAGACCAAGGCTCATTCAAACTCTATTAGGATACATATATCAAGTTCTATGAAATATGAAAAATATACTAAATCTATAGGCATTTGAGATTGGGTTTGGGCGAAAGAAAAATGAACATAAATAAAAAGGTCATAGTCTACAGGTGCTACAAATTGGCCATTTGTCCAACAACTCAACATAATAAAGGAAATCAACTTTTTTGTTCTAAAATCATATAAGAATCATTTTAGTTTGATGCATTTGCATTTATAAGATGTTAAAATTGTATAATTCATTATTATAATGATATTCAAGGGTGTTGAATCCTTTTCTACATTGGAAATAACGATTTAATTAATCCAAAATTAGAATTTTAGCAAAGATATATTAAGGAAAGGATCTCAAATCAAATGCTTATCCTTCTTGCATTAATAAATTTTTTGGTAATATCAAGGCATTTCTTTTTGGTAATCTTAAGGCTCAAAATATTACGTTAGTAGAGCGTTGATAAAAATCAACAGACTGTCTAAGTACCATGCAACTCAACTTAGACATTGGAGACCAGAATATCGTGCATAATGTAATCGGAGTGATTTACTCGCGCTAGGTGTTTTATTTTTCCACACACGTTGCTCTCATGTCTTTCTTTCAAATCTCGCCCATTGAAGGAATTCCATGATTAGGTGACAGGTAGCACATCCCTCTTGTTATTTATCGCTCATAGAGACAAATAATCATTGATCATTGACAATGAATCATCGAATCGATCACTCCAACAATGTACAGATCCGTCAATACTCAAAGAAGATATTCTCTTGAGGATCTAGATAGGACATTGTTATAGATATTGGACCCTTGAACAACCTCAAAAAGGGTCCTTGTTAGTGACCTAGATGGTGATGAACATGAGAGAAACTGATAACGATTGGGATAAACATGGTATTATTTTACTTCACATCCTTGATCAACGTTCAAATTTGAACTCATCCCAGACTTTCTACAGGGTTCCGACTTGTCACAGAGTGTTAAGTTACGCACTACTTTAGGGAGGCATATTTGGAGTAGGTGCAATGCACATACCCTCTTTTTTAGCTAGAGTATAAGGAAGAATTCTTGAGTTTGTATATCACACAAGTATGGTACATTTACTTCCATTGAGGTTTGAAACATTGCCAAATATACAAAGATTAGTGACACTAGATGATTGCATTCTTTTAGTCCTTGACATTATTATGAAGAAATGGATGGTAGGAACTCTTAAATGAAAACATGTTTGAAATGTTTATCCCCAAAAAACATATGTTTGGAGCATGATATATATTTGGAGATGAACTTGAATGGTTTGAATAGTAGTGTGTGAAAGAGGCTTCTCAAAATTAAACAAGATAAAAATGATGATAAATCAAGACCTTCATTGAAGACATTGGATATGTTAATGTTTCTCTCTCTCAGTGCACCTCACCCTCTAAATGAGGTAAATTGGAATGATATTTATGATGTATGGAAACAAATGAAAACTACAAAGCCTCTCCAATTAGGTAAATATATTGATGTTTTTATTGGTGTAAGCTAACATATTTTTGAGGAATATCAAATGAATGAAAGAAAAAATATGGTTTCTTATTATTTTGTTGAAATGTGTTAGTTTATGTAAAATAATACTAATTTTATAAACCTTATTAATTTAATTTTTTTTTGTTTATTTCTTAGGTTTTATTGAAAATTTATCAAATTTTGAAATATTTAATTAATTTATACTTATCAATTAAACTACAATTATTTATATAAACACTTCCATTTTAAATGGCCAAAAGATATACCATTCAAATTGATATTTAAGACTCAACCTTCAAATTTGATAGGACCCTTATCCCACGAAACACATATTTCATTAAATTTGGAATTATACAAGGGATCTAGAATTTAGAACTTCAACAAGATTGAGTTTTCAAAAAATGAAAAGCCAAAAAATTACTTAATTCACTCATTTCAATCTTTATATTCACCATTTTTTTATAATATTATCAATATAAGCTATATAAAATCAAATTTATATAAAGTTGAAGCATATCTTCCTAATATTAAACTTAGATTCCTTACATTATTTTATTATTATAATTTTTTAATTTGTATTAATATTTGAGTTGATCAAGGTTTACCTCATCTCATGAACAATAGATGTTGCAAGAAATTTGTTACCTATTAAGTTATCTAATGGCATTATTTGTATGTTGAAATTATTAACCATTTTATTTATAATTTGATAAAGCATATATTGTGCCTGTGTTGAATTACCATATTAGTAAGAGATTGTCTCCATTTTAGAGTGACCTACAAAGTTATTTAATGATATAGCAGTCAATGTGTTTGTTACTGTAACAAATTTATGTATTGGCATAGTAACTTATTAATTCCCAATCTTGATAATGGGTGGCTAGAACATGGGGATTTTTTCTCAACTTCAAGAAACAACAAGAATTGGAAATGCCTAGGAATTGGTTGAAACCTCTAATACCATGAAACATTATTAGCTCATATAGTCACTGTAATATTGAACCTGTGGATGAGGACACTACCCCTAATCATATTTAGAATATTGACTAGAAAAACAATTAGTAACATATACACAAGCAACAACATGGAAAACTAGGTCATACTCTATTTTATTTTCTTCCCTTTATATGTATTGTCGAGTACGGATCTAGAATTTAGAACTTCAACAAGATTGAGTTTTCAAAAAATGAAAAACCTAAAAATTACTTAATTCACTCATTTCAATCTATATATTCACCATTTTTTTTACAATATTATCATTATAAGCTATATAAAATCAAATTTATATTAAGTTGAAGCATATCTTCCTATGCTTAAACTTAGATTCTTTACATTATTTTATTATTATAATTTGTAATTTGTATTAATATTTCTTACCTATTAATTTATCTAATGGCATTATTTGTATGTTGAAAGTATTAACCATTTTATTTATAATTTGATAAAGCATATATTGTGCATGTGTTGAATTACCATATTAGTAAGAGATTGTCGCCATTTTAAAGTGACCTAGAAAGCTATTTAATGACATAACAGTCAATGTGTTTGTTACTATAACAAATTTATGTATTGGCATAATAACTTAGTAATTCTCAATCTTGATAATGGGTGGCTAGAACATGGGGGGTTTTGCTCAACTTCAAGAGACAACGAGAACTGGAAATGTCTAGGAATTAGGTGAAACCTCTAATACCATGAAGACGTATTAGCTCCTATAGTCATTGTAATATTGTACTTGTGGATGATGACACTACCCCTAATAATCTTTAGAATATTGACTAGAAAAATAATCAATAACATATCGACGAGCAACAACATGGAAAATTAGGTCATACTCTATTTTATTTTCTTCCCTTTATATGTATTGTCTATTGTATGCCTTAGGACATTTTTTTCAAGTATATAGCACAATAGGTACTTAGGAACTTCACTTTTTCCCTTCATTTTATGGGATTATTATGAGCCCACAAGTTTCTACATGTTTTGGACATTGTTAACTATCAATTATTACTTTGGATTATGTTGATTGGTTAAGCCTAGATTCCTTTTTATAATATAAATATAATCATCTAACATTTAAAGAAATATTCATTATTCAATACTATATATTATGATATGTGGTTGGCACTATTTTAGAGCCAACAAGAGAAAATATTGTATTGGATAAAGTCTAAGTATACCAATTAAGGTAAAAAAAAATTATTAATTAGAATATAAATTTTATAGTACAATTGGTTTTTTTTCAAATACATGAAGAAAGAGGGAAAACCCATTCTAGTTATTGCAAGTGTCCAGTATTTATTTTTGAAATGTTTGAACATATTACATTGAAAAAACATTAACTAGCTACTCCCATAGTAAAGTTTTTATAGACAAAGTCTATAATATGTTGTATGTCCAGTATTTATTTTTGAAATGTTTGAACATATTACATTAAAAAACATTAATTAGCTATTCCCATAATAAAGTTTTTATAGACAGTCTATAATATGTTGCTTGTAAGTGCTTTACTAGACTCCATTAACCAAGTTTGATGGATCGAGAAGTGTGGTACATTTGAAATCAATGAATTAGAATAGAAACATTGAAGTACATTTTTGTTTCTTACAAATACAGAAGTGAAAACCCACTAAACTTATTAAAAGTACATTTAACAATCAATTTTTTTTATAAGTATCTGTGTGTCATTTAACAATCAAAATCAAATTATTATGAATTTTTATTGGTAGTGAATTTAACAATCAAAATATTTTATAAGTATTTGTGTGTCATTTAACAATCAAAATCAAATTATTATGAACTTTTATTGGAAACATTTTACAAATGTCAAAAGAAAATATTTTATAAGTCTAGGCATGTTTTTTAATGATCAAAATAAATAATTTTGTTATGAATTGGAATAGAAACAAAGTAGTACAGTTTAATTTATTTTATTATAATATATATTCATGAAGTGTTTGAATGGATTATATTGAAAAGAATACGAATTAGCTAGCCCAACATTATCGTTTTAATAGATCGTATCTAGAAGATGATGCTTTTAAATGTATTATTGAACTTGATTATCCAAGTTTGATGGAGTGAGAAGTTATGTCGATCTAGACAAAGCATTGGAATTTGTAATTTCCATGTTAGATATTGTTTGGTGTTTGAAGGTATTACATTGAAAACAATGCTAATTAACTCCAATATAGTTTTAATATGCCAAATTAACTCCAATATAGTTTTAATAGGCCAAAACTAGAAGATATTGATTTTAAGTGCATTATTGGACTTGATTATCCAAGTTATGGGAGAAGTTATGTTAATATAAACAAATCATTGAAAGTTTAATATTTCATGGTGTCATGTAATTTGCATGAAGTATCGTCACATGAATACATTGCAATTTAAACAAAATTTTCATATTTGTACCAAATAATATAAAACTCCTCAAATAAATTTGAAGAGAATATTCAATATACAAGAAAAATTGAAAAATGTTTCTTCATGTATTAATTGGTCCTCCAAAGAACAAAATTACATCCATGAATCATCTCCACCTAATCTCATGTTATTCGTTCAAGTAGGTCAAGGACAGCTTGTACACCATGTTTATTTATCTTGGCCTTCTTGCAATGTTCTTTCTTAGCCATCCATGCCCAAACTATGGTATCAATTGGAATAGATCCAAGCTCTATGTCATCAGGATTTGGTACCCAATATTCTTCTAATACTTTTCCATTGTATTTCCCTGAATCAGGCTTCCACCAATCAAATTTAACATGAAGAGTATCACTTTCATCATCTTGAAATATATTTGAGGTGGCTTTTTCCATCCAAATCATCTCCCCTTCATCCTCGTTTCCTGATCTAACTAGCAACATCTTTCCTTTCTCAACATCATTAATAGGGTTGAATGTTGTCTTTGGCTTATTGCACTTGGGTCCAACATACACGGGTTCACCTGTCATAGTATCAAAATCCCCATCCATAATATTTGAGATTGCATGAAGCGCATTACGACCAACATCTGGAGTTTGCCTTGTCTTGGGCCAGAAATCCTTAGAAGATGAATCACTTGCATCCACTATTGTATGATCATTGTAATTTTCATATAAAGTATCAAGAACTCTTTCCCAATACTCTACCTTATTTTTCCATTCTGGTGTAACAATTGGAAAATCCTCACCACCCATTGTGTCTTTCCACATTTTTATGTATGATGTTATTCCTTCTTTTAGTTCTTTTAAATAGATTTCATTCTCTTTGGGATGTAAGAAAGATGGCTTCCCTATGGGCAGTTTAGATCGACCTTCATCGTCTGTATTCCATAACTCAACTGGTTCTGACCACTCAACATCTCTTACGGATTCTTTATACCTTAATACCGGAACATCATTGAGTACAAGAAATTGGAAGTACTGAACATTAAGATGTCCAACTAGTGCATTTTTTCCTTCCTTGATGTATCCATTAAGGAATCTTTTGAAGTCATACACCTTATCAATCAGTTTAGGTGGAAACACTCTTTTTTCTTCAATTTTGCGATATGTATCCATCATCTCAGGTATAGAATATATATCTTTACTTTTCAAGCTAGAAGACATTCTCCCATAGGTCCCGTCTATGTCTTCATGGGTGTGTTCCACGAGCAAGAACCCAACCTCAATAGTGATGAAGACACCAAGTGCAGTGAGAAGTGATAGAAACATGAAAAGATAACGATTTTTATTATCACTTGCTGCATTATCCAATTGTAACAATAAATGTGGAGGAAGAGGTTTAAAATCGATATCTTGATTTTCTAATCTTCCATGAGATAAAAATTCATCCTTGTACACTCTACATTTTGAGTAAATAGAGGTGTCAAGTAATGCATTTGAAAGTGGGTTTCTTGAACTTCCACTCTCATAAAGAAGATCACCATACATATCAAGATGTGGGTCTTCAAGGTCCCTTAAGCACTTAGCAAGTGATGTAATGGTAAATTGTGATCCCATATGTACAAATGGTAGGGAGAAATGACCAAAACCTCCTGTCTTATGCCCATGTGTTAGCATACCTGTCAATGACAAACCCAAGTTTATTCCTACAATAGATTTTGATTTGACACGTAGCCTTGGAATTGAAGTCTTTGTTTTATCCATTTTATCATGGATAATACTCAAATACTCCTTTGGAAACTTCTCTGACATGATTCTATGGGCATAGTAGCAATGTCTTCCGCACATAACGATCTTGTTATGTTTGTTCAATCTAGCGCGTGCCGTTTCTTCCAACTCTTTTGTAGTTGCTGACTTCATTTGTCCTTTCAACACAATACATTCACCACATTTACTGAAGTTGGTGTTCTTTGAGAATGCCACATCTCGAAAGTGAGTGTTCCAAATCTTGCTCATTGTTGGTTGTGATATTAATGGACAATTGAGATTTTACAAACCCACATTGATCTCTTTTAACAAAGAGCTTTGTGTGTAAGTCGAAGGCAACAATCTTAGAGGAGAAGAAGTTCCATCTGCTTCGACTTGACGTGTTTGGTTTGGCGAAAAATCTGAATTGTCCATTACAATTTTATGCAGTATTTCTATGGCCGCCACAGTATGTGCACGTGCTTTACATGTATTGGTGTTACCATGAATGGATTCCATATGTCCTTGTTCAAAATTATGTTGGTAGCTATAGAAGGTGCTTTGAGGAATCTTATGTATCTTGTACCATGATTTCTTACAAATAACATTACCATCAAATCTCATGTCCTTTACTTTTCTAATAATAGGAGGTAGGCCATGGCCATGGCTCTTTGACATGATAGTGTTTGAAACAAGTGAATTCAATACAAATTCCCTGATACCATTTTTGTCTTTGCATTCCATATCCCTTCTAGCATTTGCAATGGCATTCCTATCCACATGTTGAAGACAATCTTGTTTACAACATTCATCTGCAGCCAAAAGTCAGACTTCTTTCTCTTTATCTATCTTGGTTTGACGTTTTGCAACTTTTTCTCTTGTCATAGCTCGTTTAATCTTTTTATATGGCCTCGATGCATTAAGAACATTGACATCTTGATCTTTTTGATTATAAAGATCCCCATCCCATTGGTATAAAGGACTTGTATCCTCTATAACATCCCATATCAGCATTTCCATGGGTGGCTCTTTGTACTTTGTCTTGACCCTTAACATCTCACCTATGTTGTCCACCAATTTATGTATTGGCCATCTAACCAATCCATGTATAGACTTATCCCCAATCTTGCATCTTTCACAATACCCATGTATCTCTTCCACAAAAACACCAAAGTTATCTTCACCTAGTGTTTCACCCACAACCATGTCATCCTCATGGACATTAACTATCATTCCTTTGGCAATGCACATAATTGTTCCTATGCATCCATGTGTAAGAGAAACCCTTGTACATGTGAATGCAGCCCTATCTTGTGGAATATTTATGGGTTGATCTTCACAATGAGGTTTCAAATCTATTTCTGGCCAAATCTCATAAGATTCTATTGCACCCCCTAGTGTTTCCTCAAATCCAGTTGGATGTGGTAAAGAAGCATCATCTTTTAACACCTTCTCAATTCTAACCACTATGCATCCTTTCTTTACAATCTTTCCATGAACCTTATTCCCAAGCTCTGTATTGAATATGGAGCCCTCACCCACCTTCACTCCATGTTGTAAAAGATCTACTTTGTCTCCAATAGAAAATGTTGAACAAACATTTGCACCTGTACACCAAACATAACAAACTTAGTATTTTCTCAAAAAAACATTCAATAAACTATGAATAATTCTTAACACATGCTTTGGTATTTGATTTACCTATGGTGTGGCTCAAATCTGTAGTCCTCCATGGATTCGTGTCCCCTTCATCAACATATTCCACAATCAAATGTGGTTGAGTGACATCAATTATCAAAACCATAACATAACCTGCAACAACCCTTCCTCCACCATAATAAGTTCCAACTTCTGTAGATTCAACCTTTCGTAGCCCAATAACTTGACCATTAACCAGGAGGTCAACATAGTCCCCTTTTGTGAAAATTATACTTTCCATTGTCGCTCCTACAAATTCTGTAACACACAATTGAATTATAATTTGTAGTTAAGGTTAAACCATGTAAAGTGTGCTCTTATATTTTAGGCAAAACACAATCTACAAAAAAATAATGTACTTGTAATAGCTAAAAAGGGTATGGCATCATTTTGTTGTGCAAATTAAACATTGTTCCCCACCATTTAGTCCCCACCGCCAAAAGGGACTTTACATATAAATTATGATGGAGCTACAAAGCGTAATCAAAACAAGATTGGTTATCAATGTATATAATCTTAATACAAACACAAAACTATTCTTAGAAAAACTTGTAAAAATGTCTAAAATTTTTCCATACTTAAGAACTTGTAATAGTATTGAAGGTAGTTATTAAGTAGGTTGGAATCCAGCCATGATCGATCATGCAAGTTTGTATAATCATGGAACTTGTAATAGTATTGAAGGTAGTTATTAAGTAGGTTGGAATCCAACCATGATTGATCATGCAAGTTTGTATAATCATGGCTCACTGAGATTTATTTTTTGTATCAATTGTTCAAAGTAAATTCAAATATCCTTGATTGGAGTCATCCCTATTTTAAGTACTCCCAAAAATAGTTATTTGGTGTCATCTAAACCTATATTGTAGATTAGTGAAGAATAACATCTATATGGAACTAGAGTAATACAAAATCCCAAGCAATGCTACTTGATGCCACTATTAGTATACTAATACATAGTAGAAGTTTTTTGAATTATAAGCGACTCCTAGCTTAGCGACTACTAATACATAGCGACTACTAGCTTTCCTTATAGCATAAGCATTTCCTTCTAGCATAAGCACACATGCTTATGCTAGAAGAAAAGCTAGCACTCATTAGCTTTCCAGAAGAAAAACCCTGGGCATGGTGATTGGTGGTTGCTAGGTTATACCTTGGTCTTGTGCCATGTACTCTATTTTGAAATAAGCACATGGCAAAAAATCAAGGAAAGCTAGTGACTCTTAGCTTTTGTTCTAGCCTAAGCATTTCCTTATAGCATAAGCACACATATTTATGCTAGAATGAAAGCTAGTAGTCGCTAGCTTTCTAATAGATAAACCCTGGGCATGGTGATTGGTGGTTGCTAGCTTATACCTTGAGCTTATGCCATGTGCTCTATTTTGAAAGAAACACATGGCACAAGATCAAAAAAAGCTAGCAACTGCTAGCTTTCTTTCTAACATAAGAATTTCCTTCTAGCATAAGCACACATGCTTATGCTAGAAGGAAAGTTATCAATCGCTAGCTTTCCAATAGAAAAACCCTAGCCATGGTGATTGGTGGTTGCTAACTTATACCGTAATCTTGTGCCATGTCCTCTATTTTGAAATAAGCACATGGCACAAGATCAAGGAAAGCTAGCGACTGCTCGCTTTCCTTCTAACATAAGCATTTCCTTCTAGCATAAGCACACATGCTTATGCTAGAAGGAAAGCTAGTAGTCGCTAGCTTTCCAATAGAAAAACCTTGGGCATGGTGATTGTTGGTTGCTAGCTTATACCTAGAGCTTGTGTCATGTACTCTATTTTGAAATCAGCATGTGGCACAGGATCAAGGAAAGCTAGCGATTGCTATCTTTCCTTCTAGAATAAGCATTTACTTCTAGCATAAGCACACATGCTTATGTTATTGGAAAGCTAGAAATCACTAGCTTTCCAATAAAAAAACCCTGGGCATGGTGATTGGTGGTTGATAGGTTATACATTGATCTTGTGCCATGTGCTCTATTTTGAAAGAAGAACACGGAACAAGATCAAGGAAAGCTAGCATAAGCATTTCCTTCTAGCATAACCACACATTCTTATGCTAGAAGGAAAATTATCAGTCGCTAGCTTTCCAATAGAAAAACCCTAGCCATGGTGATTGGTGGTTGCTAGCTTATACCTTGAGCTTGTTCCATGTGCTCTATTTTGAAAGAAGCACATGGCACAAGATAAAGGAAAGCTAGCGACTGCTAGCTTTCTTTCTAGCATAAGCATTTCCTTCTAGCATAATCACACATGTGCTTATGCTAGAAGGAAAGATAACAATTGCTAGCTTTCTAATAGAAAAACTCTAGCCATGAAGGAAAGCTAGCAGTCGTTAGCTTTCCAATTGATAACATTGTCTGTGGTGATTGGTGGTTGCTAGCTTATACCTTCAGCTTGCGCCATGTGCTCTATTTTGAAATAAACACATGGCACAAGATCAAGGAAAGCTAGCGACTGCTATCTTTCCTCCTAGCATAAGCATTTCCTCCTAGATGAATAACTTTTGGACATGTCAACATGAGAGAATAAGTGTTTATAAATGACAAGCTTTAAAAACTCAGCGTCTTCTTCCACATTCACCTCATAATAAAACTTCCCATTACATAGAATGCCAATCTTTTCTCTTGTTACATGAGAATTATGTCCAAACACAATGTATAGTTCAATGCGCTTCGTGTCAGTGATTATCTTAGCACCCATCTGCATTTCATAGTTCAATACATCTTCCATCCTCTCAAATTCCTGGTGTATTTTCTCTATATCTAAAAAAATTGGATTTCTCTTTTATGATGGTCTACCTCTATACCAAGCCGGTAGATGTTGCAAGTTTGTTGAATTGTAGCAACAAGGGAATGCAAATTGTAATTATTCTTTCCACGGAACCTCTTCAAGAGACAACTTGAAGTTTTTATGATATCATCTTTACATCTTACCATGGATTTGGCATTAATGTTATTTTCCCAGCACCATTTCTTCCTTCTGAATTTTTGTTTATCCTCCCACTTCTTGTAAACTGAGAGAAGAGTAAAAAGGTCTCCATCGAGATGGAAGAAACAAAGTTTTAAACAATCAGACTCTGATTTTTCTACCTCTGTACCAACCTTAAAAACTATCCTTCTTGCAATTTCCATCAAAGCTCCAAGTACAAGGCCCTCCTTACATAAACCCTGATAAAAATTGTCCAAAGTAATCGTTCCTAATCAAGGTTGGATAACCAACTTCACAAGTTTCAAACATAATTCAATTAATTTCAGAATCTCCTGGCCACAAATCATTACACCTAACTGCACTAAATATTTATCAGCCATACTAATTGTCTCTTGGCTTGAAGATTGAAAAAAATCCAAAGATTCAAGATCATGAATGGGAGACAAGAAGGACATAAGATATTGAATAAGTGTACTTCTTTTCAAGTATGGGATTCGTTGGTCTGTATTCAAAGCCACGTTCAACTACATATCTTTCAAATCACCAGAAGAAGCCTATGGAATATTTAAAGTGCCCAAAATTTGCTTCATTTTCTCTTCAATTAACCAATCCCATTGAAACTTCAAGTCCATTGAGTAAGAGTCACAAATTCGCTTCTTGTTGCGCTGTCACCATCAATACTTCACCTACGCCACTTGAGACCTTCAAAATATTATCTTTACAAATATTGAATTCTAAAGAACCTAAATCAATGAGAAATTCCTTTATCCTACTGTTGGCCCAGGTGCTTAAATTTATTTCGTCCCAAGTTCCTACACGATTCCAGACTGATCCCAAAGGCGCTGATTGTTGTTGTTGATTTGATAAATCCTCCACCGAGAGTTTGCAGGGAGTGAAAAGTTGTGTCGCTTCGGTTGTGGTCATTACTAAACCTTGTTTTCCATAATTATTCATTTTTACATTGTAATGAGGAAAATACCTTGCAATACCTAGAGTACCATCCATTGCTTGAGTCCACGTTGAATTCAAATATAGATTCTCATAACACTCTACTTCAACATGTCCATATAATATTTTACTAGAGCAAACCGTTATGTTTTAGGTGCTAAATCACAGGATATTTCTGGGGGTGTGGCTGGAAGTTTGGCTTCTACCTTCACTCTTTCGCGACCGCATGGATCCTCTACAAGCTGCTTTGAAGCAGTGGCCGTGATGTTTTCCACCTTCTCATCATAAAACATGAGCCATTGGTCACCTCTCTTCACTATAGAAATGTAATTCCCATCATTAACCATGCATCCCACATGCACCACAACATCAAATGAAGAATACAAAAAATCATCTGCTTCTCCATCTCCACAATTGTTAATTAGCAGTATGTACTCCATGGGGAATGCAACATGATAGAACAACTTCTTGAATCCCTCCATTTCACCTTCATGTACTGTGTATTTGAAACCTTTTAGCTGGAAAGTGAGAACTTGAGGTGCAGATTTGACCTTCAACTTCTTCTTGGCATCTTGCAAATGACAGCAGTTGTCACACTAGCACTTGATTTTCCCACTCAGTTTCTCCACGGCGCTGAAAGAACTGAGATAGATCAACAAATAATAATGTTGTTGTACCTCCACACTTAGATACTCGTCTCTACATGTTACCCTCTCGCAATAGGAACATTGAGTTTCATTGCCGGAAAGTGTAGGGAATTTGAAACATTTGAGATTCTTGAATTTATCCCAAACAGAGATAGAGAAGTTACCTAAATCATTGGCTCATGTACGAAGCCTCCTGTTTCTTGATGTTAGTGGGTGAAAACATCTATGTGAGCCGCATTCGGGCATAGGTGAACATAAGTCTATGGTATATCTGAATGTGAAGGGCTGCAAAAATTTGAAGATGCTTCCTGCTGGAATATCGAAACTCATATGTCTACAGTCGTTGAAAGGTGCTGTTCACCTCAAGGATGGGACTTTTGGGGCTATGACAGAGATGCGAGACCTCTCCTTCAAATATATTGATCCCTGCAGCCTTCTCAGTCTTCCCAAAGACATTGGTGTCATGAAACGCCTTGAAATTCTTCATCTAGGTGGCTGCGAAGTCCCGAAATGGATCTTTCACCTCCAAAACCTCATGGAGCTGAAGTTAGTTGGTGATAACGATTCAGAACATTCACCTCGAATTTTGAATGTTCTAAAGCTGGGAAATTGAAAATTGGAAACCTCATGGAGTTGAAGTTACTTGGTGATAACGATTTAGAACATTCACCTCGAATTTTGAATGTTCTGAAGCAGGGAAATTGAAAATTCGAATTCGAATTTTGAATGTTTGGGGGGAAATGAAAATTCGAATTTTGAAGGTTTGCGGGAAATGCAAATGCAAATGCAAATTCAAATTTTGAATGTTGACTACCATTCAAAAATACACATATTAAGAGAGTGGTTGCAGGCAAGTGCATGTGAAAAGCTTGGATGTGCCACTTTCAAAGCCCTCAGCTATTGAATATCTTTCTGCAGTCACCTGTTCTCTTCTGTAAGGGTTTCGTGGCATCTCTTCAGATATTAACAGTCCACTTCTGTCCGCTTCATCTTTGTCGTATCATATATACATAAAAATCAATCAATATTCAAAATTCAAATCCATCCATCAGACTTGATTGGTAAAAGAGGCTAACCTGGCTCTTCTGTTATGGAACCATAGACTTCTACTTGACGCGGGCGAAGGTTAAGCTGCTCGGCTAATGCCAGCTTTTGCTTCTGCAATTGAAAACGCTATGAGTAACAGATTGTCTTTATCTTGTGGGAATGCAAAAGACGAGGTATTAGGCGCACAGAGGCTTACTGAATTAAGGGTATTGTGCTCATTAAAGCTTTCTTCTAAATAAGCAGACTATTCTTTGGAAAGATGGAGCTTTTTTCTGCTAGTTCTCCCGTCTTCTTCTTCATCGCTTGCTCTGGAGCAAGCTCTATCCGGTTCGTGGTCGTTAGCATTGTTATCAGGATGATCGTCGTCTCTCTCCCTCTTCACAGCACATGTCCCATTACAAATGGCGAAATCCATCTGAAAAGACGATAGACGCCAACGCGGTGGCCCCTACACCTTGACCACAGGATCAGTTTCCTGCCAATTTTATCAATAGACAAAAGAAGCATTAGATTAGATAAGAAATGGACAACCATTAAACCTGAAAGAGATCGGACCATGAGAGATCGGTGGTTGGTACATTTTAGTGTCGAGGTGCCATGAAAAACAGCGCGGAACGGGAGCTGAAGGAATCAGATCTGGCTGAATGGGAGGGTTGGGATTGGCTGCGGTTTTCCTCCGTGAGCCCAGTTCTAGTCCCAGTCGCAAAACCAGTTCCGTATTCTGTAAATAGTCGGAGTGCCCACCGATAATTTCAAATTCGTGCTGCGCATGCATTTCAAATTCGTGTTGGGCATCGGGCGAGCATTTCAAATTCAAAATCCCTTATCGGGAATGGTGGCACAGGGTACAATTAAGTTGATGTGCAATGTTCATGCCACAGGTTCATGGGAATGATGGGATATGGTATCCATGAGGGATCAAATTTGAAGGGTAGGGTCCCATTTCACTTTGAAGGTTGTGAGAAATTGAACCCTTCAATGTTGACATGTAAAAATAAATCATTCTTTTATGGGAGTGTATAACAAAATTTTATTATTTATTTGAAACAGTATATAGGAAAAAAATGACAATAAGACAAAATTCCGAGTGACTCAACATTTACATGGCATTAGTGAGGTAAACCATGTACTCTCTCGGTCCTTGGAGCATATAGTTTATTGAACTTAGATAAGGGACAATTCTGTCAAGCCGGTGAAATACTCAATTGTTGGGTCGTTGATTTAGAACTCTAATATTCAAACTCAAGCTACAATCCTCAAACTCAAATCTGAAAAAATCATATAAATCATTATCAAAAATGACATAAACAGTAGATTTTATATCATTTATGAATCTAATATTCAAACTCAAGTTACAATCCTCAAACTTAAATTTGAAAAAAAATCATATAAATCATTATAAAAATGACATAACCATCAGATTTTATAGCCATCAAAACTATTTCAAAAAACCACAAAATAATCAACTGTTCTTCGCACATAGCCATCCACAGCGCTTAATTTAAAAAGTGCAACAACCTTGACACTTCCGGAGCAAGCGCAGGGAACTTCAAGGTTGAAGATTTCTTCCTCTTCTTGGCATATTCTACACTCAGCAAGGCCTTCTGGCGATGCTGAGTTCCACCATATCTCTTTCTCTTGGGGATCACCTGAAGCTGCTCTAATGGTTATCGAATGATAATCTGGCCGATCATATATAAGACGAGCACAATCCATCACAGCAGCTTCTACATTAGGAGGAGTAGAAGAAGAAGACAGAAGATCGATTCCATGTATATGGAAGAAACAGTGCTCGTTCATGGCTTCCAAAATCCAACAAAACAATTTTTTTTTGTGGAGATTCAAAGCTCAAAAAGTAATGACTGCCATCAGAGCAGTTTTTTCAGAGGCCTGCCAATTGTCTGCCTCGGTCCCTAAAGTCTCACCTGCTTCAAATATACCTCCACCAGTCGCTCTGTATGTGTGAGACTGCTGGTTTGGCTGGATTGGTGGGCTCGGGCAGGGGAAGGAACACGTAGTGGAAAAAACCTCTGGTATTGAATTAAAAAACCTCTGAGTTTTCAAATTGACCGAGTCGGGTGGACGCGGTCAACAAGAAAAATAGAGGTAAATGGGACACGTAACAAGTGTGGACTGTGTAGGAGAGAAAGTGAGCGCATTCGAATGATGCCTTCTCCACAAACCATGTAAATTCGATGTGAAAACGATACGTTTTGTTTTATCCCATGTCTTTCTCCTCCCACTCCTTCTATTTGGTTTAGGGACTGAAATTTTGTTAAGAAAATGCCAGAGAATTTGATGAGACAAGAATGCCTTGTAGCACTAGGAGATAGGATGACATGGCAGAGAGATGTACCTGGAACTAATGTGGTGTTGTCAGGATGATTCATGGAGATGGATGAAACATCGAATGAAATGCTGCTGGCCACCCATGCTCGTGAAGGTTATTTCGGCCTGCCAACTCCTGTAAAAAATTCATTACACATATCTTTTGAGCTGGAGATACCAACAGAAGCAATTTATGGAAATAACAACAAATAATGCATACGCTGAGGCTATTTAGTTTATATACCAGTTGGTGCAAGGAGGAAATGTGCCCTAAGCAGGCATAGACTGGATCTCATAGTTGATCATGTGCCTTGTAGGATGTGTGACAACTGTTTGGCAGCGTTAGATTATGAGAATATATAGCAAATATTTCCAGACAATGCTCGCCCCAAAAATCTTATGAACTGTTGCAAAATGCTCACTGCCTTCATCATAGCCTTAGTATGGAGAGAACATCATCCTTTCACCCATTTCCTTCTAAGAAACTTGCAAGCCCTGAAGGCGCTCCTCCAATGCACAAGATTGGAACTACCGAGTCCCGACGGTGAGTTTTCTGAGGTATCCTTGATGGATCTTCTGCCATGGCGAAGAATGGAGGAAATTGGTGAGGAACCGTCCTTTGGTAACTTTCGTGGAGCGCGGGCATTTGAGATTTGAAATTCAAATTCGCTTTTTTGAACACCGTGTCTGAACATTGAAGGGACAGGATATATATTATGCATTATATGCATGGACTTGGTATATGACATACATTAGATTCTTAATAAATTTGTGGTCAAAATAGGTAATTTTGATATAAGATTATTTTATTTTTTATATATTTATTTCTTCTTCAAATATAGGATCAAAATAAGATTGAGTTACAAATTTTTTAATTGAACTAGCTCATACTTTAGAGTGCTAACAATATATTAAATGAACTAAATCTGTGAAGTTGGTTATTATTACAGCAAACTAAAGAGTTGATGGGAATAATTCTATGAAATCATATTTATGCAGACTAAGTACAATGCTTCGAAAGATATAAGTTGAAAATAGAAAAGCACTACAAACATAAAAGTTGAAACAATTTTAGAGGGCATACAAAACCAAATTATAATAAGGGAATTTCTCTACTCATTTTCATTACTCAAACATAACAATATATATACACATTTACAACATTTGCCTTACCACTATGTTTGAGGTCCATGGTAGACTCTCTCAATTGCCATGTCTCAAGACCAGCGGCTAGCTAACCCCTCTCAAATGACAACCATTTTTTTATTATTCATGTTTACTCATGGTGCAGCTTCCCCTACGCTTCATCCATCTTCAACTACTCTTTAACTTCCATATGACTACTTGAGCACATCTTTGTCGCTTCAACTTCCACATTGATATTTCATCTTCCCTTAGTGCACTTCATATGTCATGCACAGTTACCCCATGCTCATCATGTGCACTCATTGTCATGCACATTTTTTCTCACATGCACTTGACTCATAGTTGGAATAACTAACTTGCATCCTCCTTGGATGCACATTCCACTTGAACACACCCCTCAAAGTATCGCATGTTTTTTTTTGTTAATCCATGCATGATCGACATTATGTTATTTTCTCTTGCCGTACCACATTATATCTTCTATGTTTTCTTTTGTATCAAACTTGCTTGTGTAACACTAGCATGTACCAAGTACTGGTACATGCTAAGTACTGTACTTCCTTGAAGCCTGTACCAAGTCGCTTAAGTAGTCCTAGTCCCCTTGTTGTTACAACTATGTTTGAAATTCATGCAGGAAAGCATTCTTTGACATTGGTGTTCGTGGAAACAAAAAAGGGATCTGATTCATTGGAATACTGGTTGTGTTCCAATAGGTTTCCATTGTTCCAGCAACCAGTATTCATGGAGACAGAAGCCAAAGGAGCGTGAGAAAACGACTTCAAGCATCGAGCTATTGACTCATCAACCGTGCGAGCTCCATCGACCATTCAACCAATGTTACATAACGATGTGCGGGCTCCATCGACCATTCAACCAATGTTACATAACAATGTGCGGGCTCCATCGACCATTCAACCAAAAGCTGTTTGATAGTGCACAGAGTCACATTGTATCGTTTTGTGTGGGCTCACGGTTATGATTGGAGACTAGTCCTTGGAGGGTGCACAAAATGGTATGTTGTGCAGCCCCTCCGCAATGCCAAGAGTCAAGACCATGATCTGTGCACAAAACTAAACTCGTTGTCCCATGTGCAAGCTCGACTCTACATGCGACGATACACATTTGATGGTTGCACCATGGTATTGCGGGCTCATCATATACACATTGGCCAGTGCAAAGGCGATTTGTGCGAGCTCACCATCATAATATGTGACTGGTCTTAAGAGGGTGCACAAACTTTGCTTCGTACTTTGTGCAAGCTCTCGTCACATGATGTTGCAAATAAGATTGGACGCACAAAACGTATGATATACCATATGATATAACCCATGTAACATTTCATCATTTTTCACCGCTTTTCATATGCCATTTCCGATATGTTACATGGGTGTATAAAGCTATTTTTCCAAAATTATTTTTCCAAGGACGCTTCTTCGAAAAAACTAAGTCTTTTCTTATTTTTCTTTTAGGTTCACTCTTTGGATGGTTTAGGTGTGAAACAAACTAAGGGTTTTCATCAAGTGGAATTTAAGCTTATGGAATCAGGGATAGTTTTCTCACTCATATTTTGTCAAACTTTTCAAGGATGAATTGCTTGTACAGAAAGAATAGGCAGTAAGGGCAGGGGGGGGTTTACTATATCCAAGTGTATGGCATGATAATAAAAAAACCTGTAAAGGAGAAATATTAGACATGGTATGATAAAACATACCTTATAAGGACTCCGTCCAAATTGTAGTTGTATAGACATCATTAAAGAGTAACAACACTTGGATCAGTGGCCTTTAGCTCAAAATTTCAGGTGGGGGCCCCACATCACATAACTTGGGGAGTTGTTGAGGGATCAATAGATTATTACATACGCCAAAGGAGAAGCTCGAACTAGGCATAAAATTACTTGTGGAAGGTATTCCAAGACTAGGAAAACGTAGGGTTGGAATGTGTTTGCTAATAGATGGCATTATGAATGAAGAGACATTGGGAACATGTGGCATATGGGTAGAAGAAATGATTTTGATAACTAAATATACATAAGAAGCATTAATGTTTCCTCAAAAGACACTAGGTGTAGTGGAAGTACATCCCATGCTTGTTAGATTAACCATAATTTGGTTCTAGACATATTATGTTGTACATTTTGAACAGATTTAAAGGGATCTATGGGAAAAGGTACATCTAGTTGTATCAAGACATGATCGTCAGGTTGGGTCAAGGGAGGATTATAATGGGTCAGTGTCTAAATGTCAATAACTTCAATTTTAGGTGTCCCTAAATATTCGGTTAAGTTATGTTCAGTGTATGTATAAATAGGTACTTCTCTTTCAAGTCTCTCTCAATCAATGTGTGATTGTTTCTCATCTTAGCCTATGTTATTGTTATTTAACCATTTGCAGGTCAGAGGTGGTTTGACACTTTTGGTCGGAGACCTTCTTAACCCCAAGACTTACAAGTTAGATAGTAAACCACATTTGCTTGTTTTAAGTTTAACCAAATTTGTCTTTTATGTAAGAACAAACAAAACTAAGGAATTTTATGACACAAATCAACAAGAATAAATAACATGTGCAATAATTCTACCAACAGCAATAAGAAAATAGAGTAGGGAACCCTCCAACAATTAGATTGGAAGTATGAAGTCTTAGGACCAAAATGTGAAGGTGAGAATGATGCATTTACGGTAACTCTCACACAATATGAAAATACTCTTATGAAGACAAGTACCCTCCAAGCGAGTTGAAATGGTCTTTATAAGTCTACCTTAGGTATCGCAAGCACGCCCCTCTTATAATCATTTGTGTGAAATTAGAAAAAACCATTATTAAAGATTACCATTTCGCATATCAATGGTTGAGGGGAACAATTGTGGGTTAGGTGTTTGGATATAGCTAGGGAACATGGGATGTATGTATCAGGCCTAAGACTCTAAGAGAATTGGTGTCACCTTAAGGAATTTTCAATTATATCAAAGCTCCTATACATGCTTAACTTACTAGACATGCAAGAGGGGATAATTAGGTGGTTTTTACGTGTACTTCAGATATAGGAGCATCATATAAATACCCAACTTAAAGAAATAGGCACAATCAATCTAATGTGAAGTTTAAACTCAAGCAAATATGTCAATCGAAGGAGGAAACTGTTGTATTGCAAAGAAGCTCTGAATCACTAAAAAAGGAAAATATGGCCTTCCAATGCAGTAGATCGACGATGTAATAATTTGCCATAACATTCTCCAATGATTGTTTATGTTTAGATATACATGTTTCAACCTTCTCTGTTTATATAACTGAATCAATAGATAATTAGGATGATAGTCGGAGCCAAAAATCTGTAAAGGCTTGGATCGACAACTCTGCCTAGGGACAGTTAAGGGAGTTGACAGTTTTTCTTTCTCTCACATCCTAGATCCTACATCCTACATCATACAATTAAGTTCACTGAAACTCTTTACGAGTTGTTGCCTGTGAGTTCTATGCAAAGTCCTGGCTGGCAATATGAATAGATTATACCCTTGGGAGGCCAAGCTATATCCATTAAAGCACATTATAGTGTATAGTTCAATCATGTTACATAGTAGAACCAAACCTAACAAAACAAATTCTTGAATCATTGTTAACACGGATCTGTTCTTGCCATTATTTTTACCAAATCGTTGGAGGTTTGTTGGTTAATAGTGTAGAGATGAAGTATTTAATCTTGTGGTTGCCAGTATAGCCATGAATATTCAGTTCTGGATGAAGCAATAAAACTGCTAATGATATGCATTTAGATATCCGTTCATGATTGAAGCCCAGTATAGTTAGAAATTAGAACACAGAGTTTAAATCGTTTACACAAACTACAGCATCGTGGTCATCATCATCATCATCATTCTTCATTTTCATCGTGGTCATCATCATCATCATAGTCATCATGCTCAATATCATCATCATCATCATCATTGTCGTGGTCATTGTCATCATGCTCAACATCATCATCATCATCATCGTCATCATCGTGGTCATCATCATCATCATATTCATCATGCTCAACATCGTCATCATCATCATCATCATTGTTCATCATCATCATGGTCATCGTCATCATTCTTCATTATCATCAACTGCATATGGTCTACGGACACGTATTAATAGAAAGGTCAGCTTTAAAAAGAAAAATACTCAGTTACCACATGGAAGAAGTGAGCCCCACTAGACTCCACGCCCTAAAGCACGAGGATAAGACTTTGAAACATGGACTAGCCAGCCAATCTTGATTTCCAATGCCCACTACCAACCAGCAAAGAAAGACCATGTCTTTGCATGTAATTGATTAGATAGACGCTCAAGTCCATATGCATTAAAGAATCAGGTAAGATTTACACATCAAAAGGACTCTAACTTCCACTAGACTCCAAACCTTCAAGCATAGGATAAGACTTTGGATAAGACTAGCCAACTTGTAATCTTGATTTCTCTAAAACATCTAGAATGGTACAAAGAGTCAAGTCGACAGCCTCGATTTCTAAGAATTCATATACATTCATAAGTAGGTATAGGAAATAATTGCCATATTAAGATGTATCTATTTTCATAAACATTGATGGGAATCATTGAAATCGTATTAAGATGTATAGTTGATTTCTTAAATTTTAATGTAAAAAATAAAGAATATGTATTCACAAGTCAAAGTCAATTTTGATTTCTTGTAATAGATTCTAAATGGGGTTACATAGAAAGTACCCTCCATGTTTACAATGGTGTTAAATGTTTCTCTTTTAAGGCATAATGTTTGTCATATCTTTTTGCATTTCATTGAAATATTCCACCCACATCTTCACTTTGTTTTATCTTACATAGTTTTATAGTGTTGCATTTCAAAATGTATATACATAGTTTAATCCCAACAACAACTCACCACAATTTACATGTTTAAGTGTGTAAACCTCGAATTTAAAATTGAAATAATTGTTTTATGTGATTTGAAATAATTGAATGAAAATTTTAAAATTGAAAACCTTGAATTTTTGACAGTCCCATCGAACCTGCAGGTTGATCATGAGCCAGCTGCAGCCATATCCTGGAGATCTCATCGTACACAGTCTCGCTGCCGCCATATCCTCAAGGTTCAACGCCCATCTACCTGCATTCAAGGCAGTGCAGTCCATTGCAAAATGCCAAGAGACCTGGTCCTCATTCTCGTCCTGCAAATTCCTATAGCTGGAGCTGCTGAAACATTGTTCTTGTCCTCTGCAAATTAGAACCTGAATCCTATTGCGAGCAGCTGGAGCGGCTGAATCGTCCTCCTGTAAATTAGAACTTCAGGTACTCCTCGTCCTACAAATTCCTATCATTCTCGTCCATTTAGTTTAGTATCTGGATTTTGTACAAGGCCCATGGGGTATGGGTATTTTTGTGCCTTCTTCAAGTTATAAGAGGTTGCATATTTCAGTTATTGGAGATATCTGCGAGTCTGTTGTATGCTTGAAAATCTTGATTTGAACATTCCCATATAAATTTCGTAGCAACGTTTTGTAGTTTGTATGTTCTTATTTCAAACTTTATCAGTTTTTAGAGGTTTGTACTGGTTCTTATACTTTGTAGTGGTTGTTATACCGTAGCATGGATTTATATTTAGTGTACCTGACTATTGCTCAAGGGACGCTCCAAGGGTTTAGGAGTGAACGAATCTGCCAAATTCCCAGGTTAAGAGAGAGCCCCGTAGTCGATTTCATAAATTGAAACTCTGACCTTTCAAATTATGCTCTGCTTCATGTCAAAATTTAATTGTATTATCAAATTTGTAATGTGAAATGTGAATAGCTTCTTGAGTCTCATATTTATTGGCATTTCCAGCTTGCAATCACAAATCGAATTACTATTTTAAACCTTTGTGTGTCGATTTATATTCCTTAACATTTCTAGAACGACAAGTATGAATTGATCCCCAGTTTTACATTTGAATTTTTTTCTTCTCATTATTTGGTATGCGTTGATTACCGAAAGGTAGGCGTTGTCCAGGTGGAGTTATAACTGCTATTTCTCTATTGTTCATAGAAATCCGCATTTGCCATTCTTGGCGTTAACTCAATATTTCAATTAATTGATTTATGACCCCGTTTCCTTATCTGGAGGAAGGGCCCATTCTGAGACTTTATATTGATCCCACAGTAAATTTTAATTGGTTCTTAAACCCTGCTTTTATCCATTTCAGCGTGGGTTTCCAGACTCTACAGTAGTTTTAAATTTTGTTCTTAAAATCCTGCGTTTCAGATCATGGCATTGATTCTAAACTCAAAAGCTTCCAAATCTAAATCTTGGCATTTGAATTCGAGACACATAGTATTTAGATTTGCATCAAATAATACTTTTCTCTCTGCGTTTCCTCATTTATTGACAGAAATTCCCATTGTTTTCCTCTATATTAATTCCAGATTTCATTTAAATGAGTTAGACCCTGTCGCCAATCCCATAATTGTTTTATTTTTTGGGTGTTTCCAAATTCCGCAGCCGATCTTAGCTGTTTTCAAATCTCGGAACCCCTGAAGTGAACCCATCTTACACTTATATTTTAATCTCTGCGCTCTATTTCTGCAATTAGCTAAGATCTTCTTTGATAGAGATCTACATGAGCTAATCCTTGGCGCTTAAGAATTTAAAAGTTCATAGCATTAAACTCCAGACTTAGTGTTTTAGTTTCAATTTCATATAGCATTTGAATCCATCTTGGCGTATGATTTCCAAAACCCAAGCATTTTGCACTTGGATCTCTTGGATCTTGGTGTGTGGTTTTAAATTTTAATGACATTTCGATTTTGGGAAATTGATGAAAACTTTGTTGAACAATTATTGAGACTTTCATAAATTCACTATATGAACTGGAACTGTATCTCTGTGGTTTTAATCAATCTGGATAACAGTCTACCACCTATCACCGTGGATGAATCTAACCCATGTAGATGTCCTCGGTGTAAGCAAAACTAATTTAATGATCCCTTATGAGCCAACTTATGTGTGATTCTCTCTTGGGAGATCTGTCAACAAAGTCGATATTCAATAAGTCAACCTCCTGCATCTAGTTCGACCATGTATCGGTACAATGTAATTACTCCTTGTGATTTCGTGATCAATATGTGTATGTCCAGTCATTGATTGACTAGCATTATAATGCATTATAGTGGAAATTTTAGAGTTGTAATATGTGAAGGTCGATAATGGTTCATGAATGTGTTTTAGTATTTATATTATGGAAGGTATGAATGTGTAAAAAGTATTAGTTTGTATTAGCATGGATGCATATTAATTAAAAGAAGAGTTAAGTGTCAGTTGAAGGTATGGATGCTTATTAAATAAAATAATTGTTAGGATTTAGTTGAATTTAAAGATGTATTTAAGTTAGAAAAGTTACAATCAATTGTCATATATATTACTTAAATATGCTCTTTTTGCAATGCATGTATAGGTTCCTATAAAAATTATCCTAGTTAAACATTTAAGAATGTCATTTCACTTATGAAATTATGAATACTCACTAAACCCTTGGAGCGTCCCTTGAAATTGTGGTTGTTTAGGAGTGACAATTTTGAAACTAAGGCATCCCAAAGGGTTTCCATTCCTCTTGAGGCCCCTATAGAAGTGACTGCAACACCTTGATTTCTTTTCCATAATATTTCCATCTTTTTTAGGACCTCATGTTCTTCTTGTTTTGTCTTTTGAATCAATAGGACATTTGGTTTTCCCATCCTAATGAGGTATTTTAGGGATTCATTTTTTTCCTTCTTCCCATATCCATACTATTCCAAAAGATGATCTTCATCATTTAATAAGGCTACTGATAGAACCTCTTCTTAATTCTGTAGGTTATTGTCTTTTATTTTTTTGGAACCTTGAATTACCTATATCAAACATGCTATAATAAAGCTTGGGAGTACATCCCTTCGGAGAGCTTCTATAAAGACCTTGCAAAATTCATGGTAATTTACCTTGACCTTTGCGTCGTTTACATAGCGGAAGGATTGCTTTAGATGATAAACAAAATATAAAGTGTTTACCTGTGACAAATCTGAAAGAGCGTGCAACACTATGGAGTTCTCTGCTGCCATTTTTCCCGTCCCCTTAAAACTGAGTATAGTAAGAATGTTATTGAGATAACAACACGCTCAGAAAATGATAGAGCTTCGGAAGAAGTTCAATGTGTCTCAACGTGTTTGAAACCAATAAATTTAAACAGTATTTATAGATAATCTGCTGGGGTTAATTTTTTTTAAAGACGTTACATGTCAGGTCATATATCAGATCCTTTTTTAATCCAAAGAATTGGGTGGGTTTAATTTAGGTTTAAAAGGATACAAGTTACCTCATATATGTCGATTAGCTATCTTGTTGGTGTATGAGACTCCCTTGTTTACCCTTAAATACGATTGCTACTATCATTAAATATTCATCTTTAATTATAGGACTAATAAGAAGAAATCCTCAACTCAAAGATGTAGTTCTTGAGCGTATGAAAATGAGAATCTAGAGTATGATTGATTCCTTTGAATTCTTCCAATTGTTTCATACTTGATGGAGAAACAATAGTTGAGAAAACATGTTTGCAAATAAGGTTGCATGGTTACCAAAGGGGAAACTAGTGGAAAATGGGGACACCCCCAAAGTGGTTTTGTTACCATAGATATCATGAATTGAGTTGTACGCCAAGGAAAGAATCCAACACTGTCAATGCATGTTAATCGTTCCTCAAGCGTAAACATATGTACGAAGACAAGACATTTCATAGACGTGCATTTAAATTCCTTGTCTGCAGGATCTTCTCCTCAATACTGTCCACCATGATGGTGGACTCAACTTAATCCCAAAATTGAATTCGACACAAATCACATTTGGGATAATTGGTTTATAGGTTATCTTTTTTGTTGGTATGGAACAGGGGATTGGGTATAACACAAGAAGCAGGTATTGAGCTTGACCCCGAAACAAAATACAATTGATGCAGTGAACATATATCGGGTAAGCTTTAAATTTTTGGAATCATTCTATCCATTATTGTAAGAAGGAGTCTGGGTTATGATTTTATGTCTGGTCTTGTGTTGGAATTTTTCTTTAAACTTTATTTGTAGTCTTCATTTAAGAACCCTCATGAATTTATAATATACTTGCTCTGCTACTAGATGCATGTATCACATAGAGCCTCTGATTTGTATTTTTGACATTCCCCATCTCACTAAAATGGCCAATGATAGTGTCAATGAAATTAAGAAGATCCTCAGACAAATGACCTGCTAGCTTGTGGGCATGAAACATGCATAGAATACTTAAGTATTCACATAGAAAAACATGAATCCAAGAAGGAAAAAATGAAATCTAAATTCCAAGAACTAAATATTGATTATGATAAAATTGCACCAAACTCATAGATGCATTACAATATCATATTGGGTTTTGCAAGAGGTTCTCGACCAGATACATGATTTCCTAGTGTTTCAATTGCTTCAACGAAGGGGCATATTATTTATGAAGACATTCCAACAAACAACTTTAGCACTCAATGAGAACAACATAAATCAAAAAGATCAAGGGCAAATTAAAGCAGGACAACAAATGGAAGAAGGCCTCAATGGAAATTATCTTGGCTCTTAAACTTCTCATATATGCATTTTACTTGTCTTGTTTATTAGTAATTATGTAAAGCAGTATAGCACTAAATTTGAAATTCATAAGGTAGGTATTGTAAGAAAGAAAAAGCATCATGACCAATTAACATATTTGTTGAAAATATTTATACAAGAATACTATAATGTTTTTTGAAATTTTTGTACTTTTTATGTTATTTGGTTTGTCAACAACCTTTTTATAAATATATAACTACCTCTTTTTTGTGATATATATATATATATTTCCTATGGGATAGAGGAGGGCATCTTTTAACACATTGGTGACCCATTCTAAGTTTTCCAGTTTTCCCCAAGTACTGAACCGGTAATATGAAGATACTGTCATTCTTAAGCTTATGTTTCTCAAAGTGTGGAGCATATCTTTATTTAGGACGTGTTACATGGATCCTTTCTTCTGGCTTTGCTTTCCAGATATATATGATTTCCCCGTTTAGAGTAGTCTAACCGGATTTGCTTTTCAGATATTTGTACTTCTTTTAATAGAGTAGTCTAAACAAGTGCCATTGCGTTTTCCAGCAGGAATTTGACGAAATTTTAGAGAAGAATTCTTTGAACTTACATAAATCTGAATGACCTGGGTATTTAGATATTCAAAGCTATTGAATATATTTATATATTCAAAACCAAATTTAAAAAGAAAAACCAAAATACTTTCCCCAAAAATAACCAGCATTTAGACTCCTCTTCTAATCAACTGGAATATGGGAATCGAATTAAACCCATCCTCTCTTGTTTTTTCATGGTCAGCAACATTTCAAAATTGAGTTGTGGATTCAGTAGACTGTATACTGAATAGTTACATAGTTGTTCTTTGTGTCAATATTTGACACAGAATTAAGAAAATGAACAGTTTTTTTAATTTTTATTTGTGTATGTGAACTGAATTAAACCCATCTTCGCTAGTTTCACAGAGTCTAGCAGCAATTCGAAACTGAGTTGTTAATTCCGTAGTTTAAATGGTTGTCAAATGCACAGCAATACTGGTATTCTGCAAATGATCTTGATTTGGGTGGTTCCTTCGAGTTGATTTGGAATGACTATATTAACGGTCTATTAGGAGCTAGTATTCATTTAAATAACAGCGCTGATAAGCTGGTCTGGAATTATAATTATAGCAGGGATTCTATTACTGCAAAAGATGCTTACGAATGCATCTTTAAATCCACATCTCGCCCGATATCTGTGATTGACTGTATTCCTATTTGGCATAAGGCTCTGCCTAGCAAGATCTCTTGTTTCATCTGGCTTTTACTTCATAATAGTATCCTTACATGGGATAATTTGCAGCAGAAGGGGTTCTCTGGTCCTGGTATTTGCTCTCTCTGTTGGTCAGAGGAGGAAACTGTTGATCATCTCTTCTCTTCCTGTTCAGTTTGGAAAACTGTGGTAGGGTATATCTGTGACTTCTTCAATGTTCCAGATTGTCTCACAGGTACTTCTTCAGTTGATCTTATTAAAGATTGGGCTGGCAAGTCTTCCAAGAGCTCTCCACTCTATTTGCTCCCCTACAACATGATGTGGACTGTATGGAAAGCCCGTAATATGGTGATTTTTGAAGGGAAAAGAAGGAATATTCATGGCATTATCCAGCGTATTATATCAACAGTTTAGGATCGTTATATTGGGACTGTGGTTAAAAAAGGACGCTGCAGAATTATTGGAAATCCACCTGTCAAATATTATCCTTGTGGTTTATAGACGGAGCCTCCAAGAATATGATAGCTGGTGTAGGCCTGTGTATTTTTCTTAATAGCACTCACTTCCTGGAGTTCGCAGTGGGGGTAGGATATGGCACAAATACCAAAGCAGAGCTACTCAGTCTATGGGCTCTCTTACAAATATCCCATATGATGAGGATCCCCTTAGCCCACGTATACGGTGATTCTCAGGTAGTCATCATTTGGGCTAAGGGATCGACTGCTCTCTCCCCACCTACTCTATTTCATTGGTGTCGGGAGACTAAAAAGCTAGCCACTAGCTTCCAGGACCTGTCATTTTCTCACATCTACCGAGAGCACAACCAGATTGCTAACCGACTTTCAAAAAAGGCGCTCTCCTTTCCCCAAGGGAAAGGTGTTTTGATGGAATATATAGAGAATCACCTAGTTTCTAAGGAATTCTTCCAGCTCTTTTGAGCATGATTTTGAATGTTTTTTTCTGTTGGACTTGAAGTCTTTGTGTATCTGAAGGGCATCTTTTTTCCCTTTCATGTAGATGTCTCATTTGCAAATTATAGGGCGTCTCCTTTGAACGCAGATCAGAGTGTGATTGGCTCTCGGTAGATGTGATTTTGTGGACAGTCCACATCACATGATGAGACTGTTTTATGATGGGTTATTTTTTGGTATTATGTGCCTTTTCCCCTGTCTGGAACTCTGGACGAGTTGTTATGAAATGTCATGCTGAAGCAGCTGTATGTACTAATGGCCTTTGATTCTATTGAATAACAAGGATAGGTTTTTTTCGCTTGAAAAAAAATTGTCCTTTATTTTCAAATATGGTTTTATATTTTTTTTGAAATTTATAGTTTTTGATGTTGTAAATTTAGAATTAGCTTTATTTTAATCTGTATTTTAATGGTATAAATAGATTCAGCATTTTTTAAAAATTTCGAAACATCCAAAAATTCCACTTAACAACTATAATCTAGATTTTGAAAAATTATAATAAAATTTTTTCAAAATAAAAATCATTCTATTTAAACCTAAATAACTATTTTAAGTAATTGCCAATCATTTATTTGAATGTTGTATTTCTAAATTTCATTTTGTAAACCTCCATGGTATAATCAACTCTATGAATGTATGTAGGATGTAATATATGGCATTACTTGTACATAAAAATAGCTATCAACTCTATGAATGTATATAAGTGTATGGCATTACTTGTACATAAAAATAGTTATCAACTCTATGAATGTATATAAGATGTAATATATAGCATTACTTGTATATAAAAATAGCTAAATAGCTAGTGTTTTTTATATTTAATTATTTGATATAAGTTTGTAACTTACAGATAGTTTCAATATATTGTACAGTTTCCATTCAAGTAGTCTTGGCTTCATAGCTTCTAGATTATTGTCTATCAAAGAAGCAACACCAACTAAGATGAAGATGAAGTTATGGGAAAAAATGGCATTGGCATTGGCATTAGCTTTAGTCTTAGCCAAACAAAAAGTAAAGAAGAAGACTGGATTAAAAATAGGTTGAAGATCTTGGTAAGTTTATAGATTTTTTTTTACTTTTACAATTTTGTTTATAGATTTTTTTTTATTTTTACAATTTATTTTATTTAGTTTTTTTTACATGGTTTACATGGTTTATTTAGTTGTTTTTCTATTAGGTTGAGTTGCATTATTTTCATTTTAAAAGAAAAGCCTTTTCATTTATATGCAATATCTCATGTGCGCTCAAAACCATCACTTTCTTTGATGCACACACACACACACACACGAAACTCTCTCGTCACTCACTAAGTTCAAAAATAGCTTAAATCTACTCACTTAATACCTCCATAGGAGGGCACAAAAGAATCTTGTAGTTTAGGTAGCATTTTGGGGCTAGGCATCCAAAAACATAGTTGTTGTCCTTAGGGTGCTATAAAAATCCTTCTAAATCAAGTGGTCGTGTATAGCCACACGGGGCAAGTGAAAGAGCGGCACTGCGCCATAGGAGGTCAAACCCAAGGTTGCGGGTGTATGTTCTCTCAAGTGGGCTCACCACCACTTGTTGAAAAGGAGATGACCCAATACCGTTCGAGGGATAACTGCTCTTTCTCCACTTGACGAAGGTACTTAGTGACCAACTTAGGATGTCATTCCTTATAGGTGACTGTCGTGGAAGCCGACAGTACCTGAGACAGATTTTGTCACAAGATCAAGGAAAGCTAGCGACTGCTAGATTTCCTTCTAGCATAAGCATTTCCTTCTAGGATAAGAACACATACTTATGCTAGAAGAAAAGCTAACAGTCACTAGCTTTCCAATAGAAAAATCATGTCCATGGTGATTGGTGGTTACTAGCTTATACCTTGAGCTTGTTCCATGTGATGTATTTTGAAATAAGCACATGGTAAAAGATCAAGGAAAGCTAGCGACTGCTAGCTTTCCTTCTAGCATAAGCATTTCCTTCTAGTATAAACACACATGCTTATGCTAGAAGGAAAGCTAACAGTTGCTAGCTTTCCAATAAAAAACCATGTCCATGGTGATTGGTGGTTGCTAGCTTATACCTTGAGCTTGTGCCATGTTCTCTATTTTGAACGAATGCTAGCTTTCCTTCTAGCATAAGTATTTCCTTATAGCATAACACACATGTTTATGTTAGAAGGAAAGCTAGCAGTCGCTAGCTTTACATGGTGATTGGTGGTTGCTCGCTTATACCTTGAATTTGTGCCATGTGCTCTATTTTGAACGAATGCTAGCTTCCTTTCTAGCATAAGCATTTCCTTTTAGCATAACCCACATGCTTATGTTAGAATGAAAGCTAGCAGTCGCTAGCTTTCCAATAGAAAACTCTGGACATGGTGATTGGTGGTTGCTAGTTTATACCTTGAACTTGTGCCATGTATTCTATTTTCAAATAAGCACATGATACAAGATCAAGGAAAGCTAGCGACTGCTAGCTTTTCTTCTAACATAAGCATTTCCTTCTAGGATAATAACACATACTTATGCTAGAAGGAAAGCTAGTCGTCGCTAACTTTCCAATAGAAAAATCATGTCCATTGTGATTGGTGGTTGCTAGCTTATACCTTGAGCTTGTGCCATGTGCTCTATTTTGAAAAAGCACATGGAAAAAGATCAAGAAAAGCTAGCGACTGCTAGCTTTCCTTCTAGCATAAGCATTTCCTTCTAACATAAACACATATGCTTATGCTAGAAGGAAAACTAACAGTCGCTAGCTTTCCAATAGAAAAACCCTGTCCATGGTGATTGGTGATTGCTAGCTTATACCTTGAGCTTGTGCCATGTACTCTATTTTGAACGAATGCTACATTTCATTCTAGCATAAACATTTTTTTCTAGCATGTCACACATGCTTATGGTAGAAGGAAAGCTAGCAGTCGCTAGCTTTCCAATAGAAAAACCCTAGGCATGGTGATTGGTGGTTGCTAGCTTATACCTTGAACTTGTGCCATGTACTCTATTTTCAAATAAGCACATGGCACAATATCAAGGAAAGCTTTGAACTTGTGCCATGTACTCTATTTTCAAATAAGCACATGGCATAAAATCAAGGAAATCTAGCGACTGCTAGCTTTCCTTCTAGCATAAGCATTTACTTATAGGATAATAACACATACCTATGCTAGAAAGAAAGCTAGCAATCGCTAGCTTTCCAATAGAAAAATCCTGTCCATGGTGATTGGTGGTTGCTAGCTTATACCTTGAGCTTGTGCCATGTGCTCTATTTTGAAATAAGCACATGGCAAAAGATCAAGGAAAGCTAGCGACTGCTAGCTTTCTTTCTAGCATAAGCATTTCCTTCTAGCATTTTTGAGAAGGAAAACTTTTCTTTTTAATGAGTATCTACTTGTGCTAGATGCAATGGATTTTTATTTATCTCTAAGTATTTAATATGTTTCCATAACACATGACCCTTATTATTCTTGTGCATGTGAATAAAAGACATGTAATAGAATATTGTTTGATAATGCTCATTATTTCATGTATTTTTAAAACAATTTAAACTTATAGTCGACTATTTATTATTGTTTTTAGAAGCTATGGACTCTGGTGCAATGACAATTCCAAGGAATAATTTGAAGAAAAAACGAATTGCAAGTGACACACAAACAACGTCTCCCCCATGTGGTATGGTGGTTTTAAATATTATTCTCTCATTTCTAAATGGTTAGACTAGAAGACTATATGGTAATATTTGTGATTTTGATTTCATTTTATTTATAGTAATAATTGCTTATTATTGTTTTTAGAAGCTGTCGTCTCCAAAGCAAGTAAAATGCCACAATCAGCATTCAAAAAACAAAAGCATCATTCAACTCAGATTATAAATTCAACAATGGGTTCTAATTTTGAAATGATTAAAAAGTTCAAAACATCTGCTGTATATGAGTATGTCGAAGATTGGTATGTTGAGATTGAAAGTCCCATGAATATGTTTCCAGATATGTATCTATTTGGATCCATGGATGGAAATTATATACAAAGGCTAGGGATAATTGTTAGTTGCTATGCTCTCAATCATAGTCAGATCGATTTTCAAATGGAGGTAATTGAAGAAAATGAAGTGAAATTATTTTCTTGCCAAGTTGATTACACAAAATTTAGACCAGATTTGATTGATACTAATACAGAATTTCCAGAGTCAATAAAAAAGTCATAGTTTAAGTTGGATAGTTTTGAGAGCTTCAATGAATCTGGTCTAAAGAGTTGTGATGATCTTGTACAATGTATTACCAACGTTATGAAATATCGCTATGTGAGATGTAAGAAAACATCATCCGTGTTTCTTTATTTGCAACAAAGAGGTAAACTACTTGATAAAATACCAGATGATAAACTCGAGGCTCAATTGCTTGCTTTGAGAAGGTTATATTTAGCTGAGCTAGAACAGAGCATTAAAGAAAGTGAGTTCATGCCTACTACAGAGTTTGTAAAATCCCAAAAAGAAGACTCTCAGATAGAGAAGCTTGCTGACCAATGCGATGAAATCCATGAAAATTTTAAGGATAGTTATTTATTTTCAAGCTCTTTTACCATGAAGGTGGATGTTCGAAGATGTGTAGAAGCACCCAAGTTATATAAATTGAGATCACGGGATGATTTAAATGTTCGAGTATTAGTTAAATCATTCCTACAGAAATTTCAAGCATCATTGCCTGATGCTCTTCTGATTCCATTTGACACAAAAGAGTCTGATCCGATTGGAAACCCTGTGAAAATCATGAATGAAATGGATATAAATGCCAAGAACATCAATTTTTGGATAGTTGATGGGAAACACACCATTCAAGCAGCAAAAGAAATATTATCAAATCCTAAATTCAGTCTATCTGGGGAGGCAAAACAGAAGTACAAAGAACGTAATGCTCGATTCTTAGATCCATTAGTTGCTCCCAGTGTGGTGATTCGTATTTGCGGCTAGTTAAATTCTGCAAACACAATGTTCTTCAAAACTCCATTCATTGATTCTGTGCGATCTGCAAGACAATTCCTAATTGCCACAAATAAATTAAAGAAACAAAAATGTGGGAATTCTAAGACGGCTGAAGACAAGGTATGCAATTTTTTTTTTTTGCACTTAGTTTATATTGTTATAGCTAAATTCATGGCTATTTTATTTTTGATATCACATTCTTACTAATTTATATTTGTTATTTTTTAACAGGTTGATGATGAAATGTTGTGCTCTTTCTTCGATTGTCCACTAACAAACTTTGCTGAAAAAAAAGTCTTGTTATATCTTGATGATACTACTTGGGATAAATGGGAAGTTGTTTTTAATTGTTACAAACTAGGGACATTAATGTGTTCTCCAAACCAACCTAAGGATCCAAACTATAAGACAAATAGTCTGAACAGTTTGGTATCAAGTTCTTTCCGTCCCCTTCAGGGACTAACCGTTGAAGAAATGTGTTATGTAGCAGATAAACTATTGGATGGAACTATCTGGTTTTCTATTCCAGTGAACCATCCAACCAATGCCATAAAAATGAAAGATTATTGTTCACAATTGAAAACCAAAAGAACAATTTTGGAGGCAATGGTAACATATTGCAAAAGTCATGATAAGAATCTGAATGATAAGATTCTTACAATATCCAATATTCTTGAGCATTATGGAATTACTGATATCATATTTGCCAACTTCTGTAAGACAATGGAAGGGTGTAAATATGTAAAAGGATCACGAAATACAAAAATAGAGTCCCTTTCTCCACAAGCCTGTGTGGTCCTTGATAGAATAATTGATGCATCGACAGATATACAGGAAATTGAGAACAGTTTTGAATTCGGTTGTCATTATGGGGGTCCTAGCCTCTTGTCAACACTTTTGCACTCTTTTCCTTGTCAGTTTCAACCAATGTTATACACTGAATTTGTTGTGTTGGATACATTGGCTTTGAAAGATGAATCATTCCTTAAGGATCACTATATTGAATTGTTTCGATTTTTAATCGAAAAAAATGGGTTGAAAGATTTTACTATGATTATATTAGTAGAAATTTGGTTTTGTAAGGATGTACACCAAGTTCTAGAGATTGTTGTCAAGGACTCAAATGTCAACTATAAAATGGCTACCGGTCTTTATGAATATAAAGAACAAAATAACTATAGTTATGATATAGTTTTAACTATACATTTCTATAGTGAAGAGTCAAAAAGTTTAGAGGCCTCAAGATACTCTCACAGTTTTAGAGACATATATGATGAAAAGGAGAGAGATTTTGAATTCTGGGAAGAATTATTGCAAATGCATCAACAACATAGTGATCTAAATTTGATTATTTCTCTTTATGCGGGGACAAATTTACAACAGGCTTGTACATATGGAAGAAGAATGGCATGTGTCGTAGAAAACGAGTTACAAAGGACTACCATGCTGACTAATCAAGAATCCTTCCAATTGCAAAAACCAATGTCTAATATATTGCTGTTGGAATATCCAGGTATTGTACTTGTTTTGTTCTTTCTCTAGTGATTCTTTGGATTCTATGCTATTTATAAATCTTGATTAACAAGATGTTTACTATAACTACTAATGGCGGAAATTGTAAAGAAAACAATGACGACACTTTGCAACAAAGCAATGATCAACATAGTGTGCACAATGTCGAAGAAGTTTTCGAGATGCAAATACAAGACGAAGAAAATACCATACCAGGTACATAATTTATTTTGTTTCTTTTGTTGTATTGTACTTGTTTTGTTCTTTATCTAGTGATTCTTTGGATTCTATGCCTATTTATTTAATGAATTTCATTCATTGATACATTTTATAACATTTCATATGTTTATTACAATGGAAAATGAGGAGAAAAAAGACAGTGATCAAGGGAATGTGACAGAAAGCCATAGTCAAGAACATGATATCATATCAGGTACTTCACATGTCTCTTATTTTCAATTAAACATAAAATATGTCTTATAAAAAAAAATTTGATTTAAAGAAGTATTATTGGTATTTGATTGAAGGTTTGTTATTTTGGCTCTAGGTTCTATGAAGACAATACAAGAGAAGTGTGGCTTATCAATAACTAGTACAAAAAATACTCAAAGTGAGTGTATTTCTTCAACAATTTTTTTTAATAATAATTTATGTAGCATGAATAAAATGAATTTACTATGATATCCATTATTGTTTTGCAGCTATTATAAGTCAAAAGAATTTAGTTATTTTTGAATTGAATAACATTTTCTATCAGAGCGTTGATGGTGATGCATCACAAAAAGAATTTATCGAGAAAATGGGAAGGGCCGCAGATTACACGATAGAGAAAAAATCATTTTGGTTTCGTCCACATGCAAAAACATTTCTTGAAATGTGTTCCAGAAAAGAATCTCTTGACATTGCAATTTGGACGACATCTTTGAAACAAAACACAACAAGAGTTATGAAAAAGCTGGTTTCAGAAACATTACAAGCTAAATTTTTGTTTACATGGACTGCTTCAGATTGCAAACAACAAAAGGGAAAAAATGACATTGATAATTCAACACAAGTTATATACAAAAAACATCTGAAAAAAGTGTGGAGAATGTATTCTCAATATGATGCTACTAACACTATTCTAGTGGATTGTTCAATGGAGACAAAGAAAGAAAATCCTAAAGAAAATGTGATTATTGCCCCTTCATTTGATGGAAAGAATGAGGATAAATGGTTGATCGCTGATCTGTGGAGCTTATTGAATAAATTCTACAAGGCACCCGATGTTCGAGATATTTTGAAGAATCTTCAATGACTTTTAATAGTACATTAAGATGACTGTTATTCATTTCCTCTATAAACAAAATCTTGAAGTTTATAATATAAATTCTTGGTCATTGTACATTTGATGACTTAATTCTACATGTGATGTGTTATTACTGTGTTTTATTTTATTATCAATTTAATGTCAATATTATTTCATAATACTCATATAAGGATTGTTGTTGTGTCATTATTATAAATTAACATATTATTATTTTGTTTATTTATATTGAGATATTGAGTTATAAAAAGTTAGTGATTTGAATAATAGTCTTATGTGTTTGCATAAAAATGTAGTATTCCATATTAATTAAATAATTGTATTAGGTTGTATGTATAAATTAACGTACAATTACTATGTTTGAGCAATTGCAGTTTATTTATCAATTGCGTCTTAATTGATCATTATAACTCTTACAAATTAGTGATTTGAATGTTAGTTCAATGTTATCATATGAAATTTTCTTATTTCTTAGAAATTAAAAAAATGGAAAATCATATCAGGTTGTATGTAAAAATTACCTATAATTAGCTTGTTTAATTGAAATTTAAAAAATTGTAAATCTAGGTGGTGTGTATAAATTAACATATAATTGGTTTGAATTGGACCATTGTAACTAGATTTTTAAATTGTGATTTGAATTTAATTGCAATGTGGTTATATGAATTTTTCTTATAATTTCTTGAAAATTAAAATATTGTATGAGGTTGTATGTAAAAATGAACATATAAATAGTTTGCTTGATTTAAACTTAAAAACTGTAAATTTAGGTAGTATGTAGATATTAACATATAATTAGTTCAAATGAATTCGACTTTTGTAATTATATTTTTAAATTGTAGTTTATCTCATTACAATTCTTAAAAATTAGTGATTTGAGTAGTAGTTGAATGTGTTTGTATAAAAAAACTATTCCACGGAAATTACTTTTATTTTTTTCATTAAGTTGTTTGTTTGGGAGTGGAAATAAATTGGATATGTTTTGATGCCATTAAGCAATGAAGTTTTGAAGTAAAAATATGTTAATGTTATATATGTGGCAGCAATGCAGATGGGAGTTAATATCAGTCGGAAGATCTTGTTGATCTTTGAAATGGAAGGAGTATTCTTCTCGTTGTATTCTAAAGATGAAACGAGTTGTCAAATTCAAAGAAAACCAGATTGGGAGCTTGGTGATAGATCCTACTTTTGTAGGCCTTTTCAATTAGAAGTATTAAAATACTGCCTAAAACATTATGATGTTGCGATATGGACATCAAATGTTACTAACAAGTACATTCGACAAGTACTTGAAAAATCAAATATTAATACAAGTGAATTTGAATTCATATAGGATAGGTCCCATTGTCACTTGCAAACAAAATCCAAATCATGTAGTATGATATAGTTTTATGAGAAAAGGCTAAGCGACGTGTGGTCCCAATATGGAAATAAGTACACAGAATCAAATGTATTGCTAATAGATACATCAAAGCCTACTTCTCAATTCCTCGGATATCGGTCAAACTGTATCTTAATAAAGGCTTATATAGGACATGAACACGATACTTGGCTTGTGCAAGTTCTATTCCCCTTTTTAAAGACACTTCATCGTATCAAACAGAAACGCAACTACATTCAAATGTTCAATAGAACATTGAGTTCTTTGTATTAAGTGAAGATATTATTTTATGAAAATTTGTTGACGATTACATTGCAATATTTCAATACAAGTTGGACACATTTTTTGGTGAATTATTTTGTATGATTTTATAACTTTTATAGATATATGATAATTGACAATGATATATAAATACAATTATTAGTATTATTTATGATTGCTTTTAGATTGACAAGTTTTTGCATCATACAACACTTGATTTCCCCATTCAAAATATTTTCTAAATTTGTGCTCTTAAATCAACTATTTGTAATTTAAATCATCTCATAAAAGCCAACAAGGCATGCAAGAAACTCTCTTTAGTTTTATTTATCTATATGTATTAATATAAGTGCATTACAACACTTGATTTCTCTATTCAAAATATTTTTTAAATTACACTCTTAAATCAATTATTTGTAATTTAAATCATCTCACAAAAGCCAACAAGGAATGAAGTTCTCTTTAGTTTTATTGATCTATATGCATTAATACAAGTGACACACAAATTTTGAATTAAACCTCCATCTATATAAAAGCACATTTCTTACAAAAAATATTACTTCAATGATAATGAGTGCTAAGTGTACTAGAATTTAGATTAAAGCATGATGAGTCATAGATGAATGATTTTGAAAGGTATAGGCATTTGATTTCCCAATCTATAACTTATTGTAAATGTGTATTCTTAAGTTAATAGTTTATACTTGTAATAATCTCATATAAGCCAACAAGACATGAAATAAATTGTTGACTATTATTAGCCTATATTCATTAATATGAGGAGTTTATCAATGCAATATGTAATTTTTGAAATACAACCCCATATAATTGAAGTTGCAATTGTTTTAAAACACAAATGAGTTCTTTGTATTAAGTGAAGATATTATTTTATGGAAATTTGTTGACGATTACATTGCAATATTTCAATACAAGTTGGACACATTTTTTGGTGAATTAATTTGTATGATTTTATAACTTTTATAGATAGATGATAATTGACAATGATATATAAATACAATTATTAGTATTATTTATGATTGCTTTTAGATTGACAAGTTTTTGCATCATACAACACTTGATTTCCCCATTCAAAATATTTTCTAAATTTGTGCTCTTAAATCAACTATTTGTAATTTAAATCATCTCATAAAAGCCAACAAGGCATGGAAGAAACTATCTTTAGTTTTATTTATCTATATGTATTAATACAAGTGCATTACAACACTTGATTTTGTTTGGATATCCACATCATCTTTTTCAGGATCTTGCATGCAATTAGGGTTTGCATGCAAAATCTAGGGTTTGCATGCACCTGCATGCACTTGCATGCATCCCAGTCACCAGTTTGATGCCTCTAGCACCTTAGCCACCTCATTCTAGCACTCGGGAGCCACTTACTACAGAGTTTTAGCCCTCCTAGGCTGAAAGGCGCCCACTTCTCACCTACTGCCAGAGAAGGGCGCACTTGTTCACCTACCACTGCAGTTCCACTTCAGTTACATTCAGTTAGCTCCGATTCTCCCTGATTTGAGGCTAGTTTCACTCTCGACTGACTGTTTCACTTCCGTTGGACCTCCAGTTTGACTAGATGACTTGTTCTGAATTCAATTAGTCTCCCATGCTCCCCCCACTGAGCCTCCTTCCCTTAATCAGTGCTACACACTTCAGTTACACATGACACACTCAGTTAGACTCAGATTGACACATGGATGACTGGCTCTTGTGCATTGATGACCACCACCGATTGATGATGAGGACTCCTAGTTGGAGTCAAGCTACTCCATTCAGTGATTCGAATGGCCTACTTAGTTAATTCGAATTGCTCATTGACAGGATTGTATTCTATTGTAATTCATTCACCCTTATTGGGATATTGAGCACTGCTGCATGTTTTGCACAGTTTTGCACCATATTTTCTATGTTCATCTGTTTTGATTGATTTACTTGTTCATTAGATCTACTGTGACTAATTTTACATGGTATCAAAGCCATTGCAGGGACAAGATCTCTTTTCTACAGGTGTTTCTACAAGAAAATTTGACTGAATTGCTCAAATTGCAAAAAGTTTTGGCATGAGATATCTCAAGGGAATTCGCTCCTGTGCATGCAAAGCTTGAAAATACATCCAATACCACTCCAGAAGCTTGAGTTTTCACATAATTCCTGGATCTGATACATTGGACCCATTCAACATTGTTTGATCTCCAATCCCAGGTGTGATGCAACTCTAAAAGGGTGGATTGTTCGACCTTACGGTTCTTGGTTTGATTGTGATTTGCAGGTTATCAAGATCCTCTTTTGCATTCGCTACACTGTGCATGCAAACTCCTCTTTTGCATTTGCTACACTCTGCATGCAAGCTCATCTACATCAGTTTGACTCGCTCCTAGCAATGGAATACTCTTCTTCAAAGCCTATCCTCACCCCATTCAACTATTTTGATTGGAAAGATGATATGGAGATCATATTACGTTCAAAAGGTTACTGCCGAGTCACTCTTGGTCTTGAATTGGAGCCAAACAATGTGTCAGATCGAACCAAACACTACAACAAGCTTGATGAAGCTTATGGTCTTCTTTGTCTCTCCATCTCCAAAGATCTTCACTTCCATCTCAGCGGATTGAAGACTCCAAAAGCCATATGGGAGCAACTTGAAACACTATTTGGCAAGCAGGATGAGCTTAGGGCTTTTCAATTAGAGAATGAATTGATTGGCCTTAATCCTGAGAATTTCTAGACCATCAATGAATTCTTCACAAAATTCAAGAACTTGAACTTGCAATTGAAGAACAGTGGAGTTATCAAAGAGGATAAACAATTGATCCTCTCCATTCTAAGCAAGCTTGGGAAAGATTATTCGGTATTTGTCTCTACTTTCAATTCCGGTCGGCTAACTACCCCGAATTGGAATATGCCTACCTTGAATGCCTTCATTGAGTCCGTCACAAAAGAGCATGACAAGTTGATTCAAATGGGGTCCATAAGCTCCAAAGATTCAGCCCTATATGTTCAAGGACCCAAGATCTCGAATGGTAAAGGAAATCAAAAGAAGGAGAAGCCCAAATTCGAGCCTCACAAGCAAAAAGACAAAGGCAAGCAAACATATGCACCATCTAGTTCGAAGTTCAAGCAAAAGGGCAAAGAAGGTAACCAAAAATCTAAATGTACTTATTGCAATCGTGGCTTTCATCCTGAAAGTTCATGTATGAAGAAAACTATAGATCAAATGGCCCTCCTTTTGGAAAAGAACAACATAACTCTTTCCGACGGTGCAAGGAAGAAGGATAGGAATGATGATCATGAAAGAGGACAAGCACTCATGGCAACGATTTCGAAGCCCACTACTCTCTTGATAGATTCGGGTGCATCAAATCATATGGCTGCAAATATTGATTCTTTTTCCTCATTCGATCCAAACAGCTCCATCCCCATCCATTTGGGAGATGACTCAAAAATTTCTTTCAAGGGCAAAGGTACGATTCATGTAGAACATGGAAGCTTTCAAAATGTTCTCTATGTGCCTTCCTTGGCTTCAAATCTCCTTTCTGTGTATCAAATGACACACACTGGTGAATCAAAGCAAGTTACATTCAACCCTAATACAGTTGAAATTTCTGATATCAAAAGTGGAAGACTAGTTGCAGTCGGAAAGGCAAATCACACTGCAAAATGCTATGAGTTTTCACACTTTATTCCGCTTGCAAAGCCCATTGCTCTTCGCACACATGGTAATGAGGTTAGTAGGCTTTGGCATGAAATATTTGGACATCTTAATTATAAATATTTGCTGCTACTATCAAATAAATCCATGGTAGATGGGCTTCCACAACTCCGTTCCTCGAAGGGAATATGCACTGGTTGCATTATTGGGAAGCACCCCGAGCACAGATTCGACCGCGGCAAAGCTAGCAGAGCTTCTACTATTTTGGGATTGATCCATTATGATATCAGTGGTCCGCTGCCCCATATGTCATTAAATGGTTCAAGGTATGTTTTGACATTTATTGATGATTTTTCCCGCTTTACATGGGTATTCTTTCTCAAAAACAAGTCAGAAGTGCTTGAAAAATTCAAGGATTTTAAGGCTTCTGTTGAGACTGCCACTGGGAGAAAGATCAAAGCTCTTAGATCTGATAATGGTGGGGAATATATTAAATCCGAGTTGCTGCAACTTTGTGCCCAAAGCGGAATTAAGATCCAACATACAGTTCCCTACACACCCCAGCAGAACGGTGTAGCGGAAAGGAAAAATCGGTCATTGAAAGAGATGGATACATGCATGATTGAATCAAAAGGTTTGGCTGCAAATCTTTGGGCTGAAGCAATCAATGTTGCTGCATATATACAGAACCGTGTTCCACATTCATCCGTGAAAGGTATGACTCCCTTCGAAGCATTCTTTGGTCACAAACCGGATGTGTCAAATTTGAGAGTTTTTGGCTCTACTGCATGGGCTAGAATTCCTTCTGAGAAGAGACGAGCTTTGGATCCACAAAGTACCGAGTGCATATTGATAGGATATGGGGAAGAATCAAAAGCATATAAACTCATGGATATCAGATCTAAAAATATATTCATAGAGCGCAGTGTGCAATTTGAAGAACCGCTTCAAGAATTGCAACTAGTCGAGGAGAAGACTGCCGATTCACCGCCTTCACCAGAAGAAGATCCATGCAGCGATAATGAAGGTATGAGTTCTGATATTTCTAATATTGTAGCAGCATATGATGATCATGACATATCAGGTTCGGAATCCGAAAAGTATGATCCCCCTCAGTTACCAAAGTGGGCCCAAAACACTCTACAATCTGCTGGTTCGAATCTTGGAAATCCTGCTGATCCGAGATGAACAAGAGGAGACTTTCAAAGAGCAGGTATGGCTCTTTCTATTGCTGATCCATTTCTTCCTGAGATTTGTTATTTGATGGCTGGTTCAGATCCTACATCATACTATTCTGCTCATCGAGATCCGAGATGGAAAAGTGCCATGGATGAAGAGTATAGTTCTCTTCAAAAGAACAACACATGGGAGCTAGTTTCTCTTCCACCTGGAAGAAAATTAGTGAAGTGTAAATGGGTCTACCGTACTAAAGTTGCTGCTGATGGCACTATCAGCAAATATAAAGCAAGGTTGGTGGCAAAAGGTTTCTCCCAAGTCCAAGGAGTGGACTACACTGAGACCTTTGCACCGGTTGCAAAGATGGATTCCATCCTCCTTGTTTTAGCTATTGCCGCATCCAAGCACTGGGAAGTGCACCACATGGATGTGAAGAGTGCATTTTTACATGGAGACCTTGCTGAAGAGGTATATATGCAGCAACCAGAGGGTTATACATCAGATCCATCATTGGTTTGCAGATTGAAGAAATCTTTGTACAGGTTAAAACAGGCCCCAAGAGCTTGGTACGCAAAGATGGACTCCTTCCTTCTTTCTCAGAATTTCCAAAGGTGCAAATCTGATCCAAATGTGTATCTTCAGTGAGCTAAAGGTAATTTGTTGGTTATTGTACTTTATGTTGATGATCTTCTCATTACTGGTAGCACACTTACTTCAATAAACAAGCTAAAATCTGCCTTAAATCTAGCTTTTGACATGAGCGATTTGGGCTTGCTGAGTCACTTTTTGGGCTTGGAGATAGCTCAAAATTTTGTTGGGATCCCTATATCTCAGCAAAAATATGCTTTCGACCTGTTATTGAAGTTTAATATGGCTGAATGTAAGGCAGCCCCATTCCCATTCCTCTCAGGAATCAGTCTTGAGGAGGGAGATTCTACACCGCTTGCAGATTGCAGTATGTATCGACAGTTGATTGGTTCACTACTTTATTTGACACACTCACGGCCTGATATCTCATATGCCGTGAGTGTCGTGTCAAGATATATGCAGCAGCCACATGAGCTTCATTGGCGAGCAGCTAAGCGGATCTTGCAGCATGTGCAAGGTGTGAGACAGTTTGGCATACATTATGCTGCAGATTCTGAGCTAGATTTCATTGGTTTTACTGATTCAGATTGGGCAGGTGATAGAATTGATCGGAAGTCCACTTCCGGTTATGTTTTCATGATTGGTCATGGTGCTATTTGCTGGTCCAGCAAAAAGCAAGCAACCATTGCACTTTCTTCAGCAGAGGCAGAGTATCGAGGGGCAGTCAATGCCTGCATTCAGGCAGTTTGGTTGCAGGGTATTCTTTCCGAGTTTGGTTTTGGTGGCACTACTTCGACTGTCCTATTTTGTGACAATCAAAGTGCTATCAAGATCTCCACAGATCCAGTTCAGCGGCAGAGGACCAAACACATTGAGATTCATATGCATTACATTCGACAGTTGGTGCATGACCGCACCATCATTCTGCAATATTGCCCTACTGATGAGCAAATTGCAGACATCTTCACCAAGAGCTTCACTGAGAAGAAGTTCTCTTACCTCCGTTCACTGTTGGGGGTGAGTTCCATCATGGTGGAGACAGATTGATTCATTATTATGCTTTAGCTTGGGGGGGGGCTTTCTTCCCGCTGGGTTTTCCCTCTTTCCTCACTTAGTATATTTTCAGCATTTTTTGGATTATTGTATTGGGGTGACCTTTGGTCTTAGTTACTAGGGCCCCACATTATTTTTTACACATCAAAGTCTAGCTTGAGGGGGGGTGTTCGGATATCCACATCATCTTTTTCAGGATCTTGCATGAAATTAGGGTTTGCATGCAAAATCTAGGGTTTGCATGCACCTGCATGCACTTGCATGCATCCCGGTCACCAGTTTGATGCCTCCAGCACCTTAGCCACCTAATTCTAGCACCCGGGAGCCACTTACTACAGAGTTTTAGCCCTCCTAGGCTGAAAGGCGTCCACTTCTCACCTATTGCCAGAGAAGGGCGCACTTGTTCACCTACCACTGCAGTTCCACTTCAGTTACATTCAGTTAGCTCCGATTCTCCCTGATTTGAGGCTAGTTTCACTCCCGACTGACTGTTTCACTTTCGTTGGACCTCCAGTTTGACTAGATGACTTGTTCTGACTTCAGTTAGTCTCCCATGCGCCCCCCACTGAGCCTCCTTCCCTTAATCAGTGCTACACACTTCAGTTACACATGACACACTCAGTTAGACTCAGATTGACACCTGGATGACTGGTTCTTGTGCATTGATGACCACCACCGATTGATGATGAGGACTCCTAGTTGGAGTCAAGCTACTCCATTCAGTGATTCGAATGGCCTACTTAGTCAATTCGAATTTCTCATTGACAGGATTGTATTCTATTGTAATTCATTCATCCTTATTGGGATATTGAGCAATGCTGCATGTTTTGCACAGTTTTGCACCATATTTTCTATGTTCATCTGTTGTGATTGATTTACTTGTTCATTAGATCTGCTGTGACTAATTTTAGAGATTTCTCTATTCAAAATATTTTTTAAATTACATACTCTTAAATCAATTATTTGTAATTTAAATCATCTCACAAAAGCCAACAAGGAATGAAGTTCTCTTTAGTTTTATTGATCTATATGCATTAATACAAGTGACACACAAATTTTGAATTAAACCTCCATCTATATAAAAGCACATTTCTTACAAAAAATATTACTTCAATGATAATGAGTGCTAAGTGTACTAGAATTTAGATTAAAGCATGATGAGTCATAGATGAATGATTTTGAAAGGTATAGGCATTTGATTTCCCAATCTATAACTTATTGTAAATGTGTATTCTTCAGTTAATAGTTTATAATTGCAATAATCTCATATAAGCCAACAAGACATGAAATAAATTATTGACTGTTATTAGCCTATATTCATTAATATGAGGAGTTTATCAATGCAATATGTAATTTTTGAAATAAAACCCCATATAATTGAAGTTGCAATTGTTTTAAAACACAAATGAGTTCTTTGTATTAAGTGAAGATATTATTTTATGGAAATTTGTTGACGATTACATTGCAATATTTCAATACAAGTTGGACACATTTTTTGGTGAATTAATTTGTATGATTTTATAACTTTTATAGATAGATGATAATTGACAATGATATATAAATGCAATTATTAGTATTATTTATGATTGCTTTTAGATTGACAAGTTTTTGCATCATACAACACTTGATTTCCCCATTCAAAATATTTTCTAAATTTGTGCTCTTAAATCAACTATTTGTAATTTAAATCATCTCATAAAATCCAACAAGGCATGCAAGAAACTCTCTTTAGTTTTATTTATCTATATGTATTAATACAAGTGCATTACAACACTTGATTTCTCTATTCAAAATATTTTTTAAATTGCATACTCTTAAATCAATTATTTGTAATTTAAATCATCTCACAAAAGCCAACAAGGAATGAAGTTCTCTTTAGTTTTATTGATGTATATGCATTAATACAAGTGACACACAAATTTTGAATTAAACCTCCATCTATATAAAAGCACATTTCTTACAAAAAATATTACTTCAATGATAATGAGTGCTAAGTGTACTAGAATTTAGATTAAAGCATGATGAGTCATAGATGAATGATTTTGAAAGGTATAGGCATTTGATTTCCCAATCTATAACTTATTGTAAATGTGTGTTCTTAAGTTAATAGAGTTATAATTGCAATAATCTCATATAAGCCAACAAGACATGAAATAAATTATTGACTGTTATTAGCCTATATTCATTAATATGAGGAGTTTATCAATGCAATATGTAATTTTTGAAATAAAACCCCATATAATTGAAGTTGCAATTGTTTTAAAACACAAATGAGTTCTTTGTATTAAGTGAAGATATTATTTTATGGAAATTTGTTGACGATTACATTGCAATATTTCAATACAAGTTGGACACATTTTTTGGTGAATTAATTTGTATGATTTTATAACTTTTATAGATAGATGATAATTGACAATGATATATAAATACAATTATTAGTATTATTTATGATTGCTTTTAGATTGACAAGTTTTTGCATCATACAACACTTGATTTCCCCATTCAAAATATTTTCTAAATTTGTGCTCTTAAATCAACTATTTGTAATTTAAATCATCTCATAAAAGCCAACAAGGCATGCAAGAAACTCTCTTTAGTTTTATTTATCTATATGTATTAATACAAGTGCATTACAACACTTGATTTCTCTATTCAAAATATTTTTTAAATTACATACTCTTAAATCAATTATTTGTAATTTAAATCATCTCACAAAAGCCAACAAGGAATGAAGTTCTCTTTAGTTTTATTGATCTATATGCATTAATACAAGTGACACACAAATTTTGAATTAAACCTCCATCTATATAAAAGCACATTTCTTACAAAAAATATTACTTCAATGATAATGAGTGCTTAGTGTACTAGAATTTAGATTAAAGCATGATGAGTCATAGATGAATGATTTTGAAAGGTATAGGCATTTGATTTCCCAATCTATAACTAATTGTAAATGTGTATTCTTAAGTTAATAGTTTATAATTGCAATAATCTCATATAAACCAACAAGACATGAAATAAATTATTGACTGTTATTAGCCTATATTCATTAATATGAGGAGTTTATCAATGCAATATGTAATTTTTGAAATAAAACCCCACATAATTGAAGTTGCAATTGTTTTAAAACACAAAATTAATTGCTAATGAGTGCTAAGTGGTATTAAGGGTAGTACGAGATTGGTCATAAGTGAGTGACATTGAACTATAAGAAATTTGATTTCTCATTTCATTTTTTTGTAAGTTTGTATTATTAACTCAATTACGATTAATTGAAATAATCTCATAAAAGCCAACAAAGCATGAGATACGCTCTATCTTTTATTTTCTTGTATGCATTAAATGAATGTATAAATGTGATATGTATTTTTTGGAATAAAATACAATGTAAAAACATTCAACAAGTAGTTGAAAAATCAAATACCGATACAAGTGACTTTGAATTCATATGGGACAGGTCTCATTGTCACTTGCAAACAAAATTCAAATAATGTAGTGTGATACAATTTTATGAGAAAATGTTAAGTGATGTGTGGTCCAAATATGGAAATATGTACGAAGAATCAAATATATTGCTAATAGATACATCAAAGCTTACTTCTCAATTCCCCGGATACCGGTCAAATTGTATCTTAACAAAGGCTTATATAGGACATGAACCTGATACTTGGCTTGTCCAAATTCTATTCCACCTTTTTAAGACACTTCATCGTATCAAAGAGAAACGCAACTACATTCGAATGTTCAATAGAACATTGAGTTCTTTATAGTAGGTGAAGATATTAATTTTTAGAAATTTGTTAACGTGTACATTGCAATATTTCAATACAAGTTGGACACATTTTTTGATGAATTAATTTGTATCTTTTTAAAACTTTTATAGATAGATGAGAATTAACAATAATATTTAAATACAATTATTAATATTATTTATGATTGCCTTTAGTTTGACATTTTTTTGCATCATACACCACTTGATTTCCCCATTCAAAATATTTTTTTAATTTGCATTCTTAAATCAAATATTTGTAATTAAAATCATCTCATAAAAGCCAACAAGGCACGCACAAAGTTTTGTAAATGTGTATTCTTAAGTTAATAGTTTATAATTGCAATAATCTCATATAAGCCAACAAGGCATGAAATAAATTATTGACTTTTAATTTCAGTCATACCACTGAGTCCAAACATTGGTGGTGGGATGCTCGACAGTTTGACGGAGGTGATGGATGGAAATGCAGGAAAGAGGATTGGTTGGAATATGCATAACTTACATTGAAATTTTTATTAAATTTGAGATTAGTTTTAATAAAATTGATGTTGAGTTTGTAGGTTAATGAGTTTCTTCCAATAGTTGTGGAAATCGGTGGTCAATAAACACATTGCAGTGCAGTATTGAATGTTGAGGTAAAGATTTTGCTGGTAGTTGGATTTCAAGCTGCTTGAGATCCAACAAATCAAATCTTTTGCGTAACATTCAATACTGCACAGCTATATACTTATTGTTTACTATTATTAATGTGAAGATCGTGCTCTAGTGTCATGCAAACATAGAGAAAGGCAAATTGTTCCAATATAAAATAACATTGGAAAAATGGAGTTAGTCACAAAAATATAACCATGAAAAAAAGCAATTCAATGCCATTCTTTTTTGTTTAGTTTTCTTGTAAATCTCTTCTAATATTTATAAATATTTTTTATGCCATTATGCAATTTCAATAATTCCATTTTTTTTTTTTAAACTGAATATCATATTTTAAAACCATCCAAATTACCAAATACTAAGTGATTTGAGTGCAGCAGTTGAAAAGTTTGAATAAAAGAAAAAAACGTAAGTGATTTGAGTGCTCCCTATCACACGCGGCCGTTGAAAATTTTGAATGAAAGAAAGAAAGTAGCAGAGCTTTCAGCCGGCTGCCCGGTCTCCTCCTCTCCGTGTCTATCTCTTTCTCTCAAACTGTTCAACGGCAATTTCCATCTCATCGACGCGAAATCCCCCACTGCAGTCGTTACTCGTCTTCCATTCAGCGACTTTATGGTCTGAATGGACAGAACGAGAAAATTGCTAACGATTGAAATGCATTGTGTGGAGTGCAATTAAACGACGACGCAGACTGCTGTGGAAAAACCTCTACCTTTTTGGCATGTTATGTGACAAACCTCTCCCGTACACAGCCGGGATGTATGGTCTCTTTCTTTGTCTATTAAGCAGAAAACTTTAAAAAATATTAAAAATTTATAATAACAATTGATTGTAGATTGGGTAGTTGGAGGAATGTTGTTGTTCTCTTCAAATCTTCTTTTACAACACTTGTTCATTGAGAGCCTACTTTGACTATATAATGATTTTAATACTATTTTTTTTTGATGAATTATTTATCACCTTTCTATATATTGAAAGTGTTTAACCTAAAACCAATATACAAAGCTATTACAATACATTTTTATGTGTGATATTGAATAGTTATAAGAATGCAACATTATTCACTTTTTTTACTCTTTAATACTTTGTAAGAGAATAAACTTACATTGTTGGAAAATTGTTCAACTTTTGTTTGAGAAAGATAGCTTATGTGGAGGCCTTGTTTAGTTTTAATCCCACAAAACCCACTAACTTTATATGTGTTTCCAAAAACAATTACCTATAGATGCAAACTTCACTCCATTTATATAGGTCTACTACGCCTCCATGTACGTTAAATTCACATGGATTCTACAACTAATTTTCTCTATTTGTTATGCAAGATGATATAGTATAAATAACTACCCCACCGTAGGTGCCCAACACGTGTCGAGGAGGAAGGTTGGTGGAAAGCCACGGGGCTGAGCACATGCCCGCCAACGCAGACCGTGTGCCTCCTGTTACAATCATAAGCCTGGCAGGGGATCCATCTGATGGCCTCCATCGTACATATGCTTAAGGTTTTTGCACGTGAGATGGTCGTGGAATTACCTCTGGCCAGCACATCCATTAAGAATTCAGAGATGGAAAATCTCCTTTCACGAGCTTCTGAATCCCATTTGAGCTTTGGCGGTACTCCTGCACTCAAGCACAAGCCTATTCCATTCATGATTTGTGATGGTTGGGTGAAGAAAGAAGAGTATATATCCCCAGGAGAAAGAGGCATTCGCAGAAGTACGGGTCTTGACAGAGCTTGGGATTCTTCCCTGCAGGTTTCTCTGCTCTGCTCAATAGTTTTTCTTGAGGGTTACTTCCCCTTGGCTCTGCGGGGTGGTATTTGTTGTAGGGGATATTTCTTGAGGGGTGCTTCAACTCTGTGGGTTTCTCTCCTCTTCTCGGTATTTTTCCTTGAGTGGTTGTTGCGCCTTGGCTCTACGAGTGGTATTTATTGCGGGGGGTATTTCTTGAGGAGCGTTTTGGCTCTGCGGGGGGGTATTTCTTGAGGAGCGTTTCGGCTCTGCAAGCGGTATCTCTTGTGGAGTTTCTGACCATCAGTCTCTTAGCCACAGTGAAAATGCCGCCTACTAGAACAGGCTACATTCGACGCAAGACCAAATCTGCAGGCCCTTCTCCCAGCCCGCCGGTGCGATCCATGCGAGGCATTGTGGGTAAGGCTTAGCGTTACAAGCATGAAATTTTGGAGCAGGTGCAAGATGAAATTGAGGAGACAGAGGCGGAAGCTCAGGTTGATCGTGGCTATCTCTCGGACGTGAAAATTCAAAAGGAATTCAAGGCTCTGTTGCCTGACCTAGGGAACACTAGGGGTCGCACCACTCTGTATCAAAAAACCCTAGACTATCAATGGACGCAGAAGTTGGTACTGGGTAGAACCCTGGTGGAAAATGGAGAGGCTCATGCTGAAATACTCCTACAACAAGACGAGATGATCGGTTATCTTCAGCAAATCATCCACAACCAGTGGGAAATCGCCCTCTGTCTAGGCATGGAAATGGCAAAGGATCTAGGTCTACATAGCGGCCAGACCGGCTTGAATTCCTAGTTTTGTTTTTATAGATGTTATTAGCCTCTGTCTATGTCCTTTTGGTTTCATTAGGCCGCTATGTTTCCAAGCTGTTGCAACTACAACTACTGGCTATGTTTTTAGTTTTTATGGCAAACAATCATCATAGGGTGGTTCGTAACTCTCATACTTTCTGGTTCAGTCTTATTTTCTTTCGGGGAAGACTGCTTATTTTTTGATATTGGGTCTATTTTCTCAGTCTTGAGAGGACCCAACACTATGTATCTTTTTCTAATGGCAATATAAGGTTCTGCTTTAACTTTAAAAAAATAGATAGAATATAATAACTACAATGGAACGATGTAAGCGTTTTGGTGAGTGCTTTGTGTACCATGATTAAACTCATCCTTAACATAGGAGTATGTCCAAATAGGCTTGTGATTTGAAAAAATTTCGTTCTCAATTAAAATAAAAACTAATAATCTATGCCTAAGTCTACTTGACCTTCATTTTCTCATAGCAGTATGTCCAAATAAGCTTGTGATTTGAAAAAATTTCGTTCTCAATTAAAATAAAGACTAATAATCTATGCCTAAGTCTACTTGACCTTCATTTTCTCCAATTTAATAGAAAAACATCATAATTTAATATAACCTATCACAAAATTGGTTGGATTATGATCTAACACAATTAGTATAGCACATGTGTAGTTGAAACTTGTTCACGAGACACACAAAAAAAATAAAGCTTTGATGGATACTCTAATAGAACATAGATCTTCCAATAAGATAAAGTAGTAAAAAGAGGTTCTTTCCTAATATTTGTCAACTATAATGTAACATTCATTACGACAAGAAATATAAAAAAACATTAAGACGAGGATTAAAGTTAAATTTAACAAGTTAAAAAAACAAAAAATCAAGCATCCATCATTTTGTCATTTTCCCATCATTGTGTGCAATGATGTTACACAATGATGTTATTGGAAACATGGCTTTAAGCTATGGTTAATAGTTGGTATGCCTCTTTGTGAAACCTAAATTTGGACAATATAATGGCATTTTCAATGGAGAGTTCATATATACATATTTGGCTTTTGGTATCTTCGCTAATATTAGGTGCAAGGAGGTAGAAATAATGGTCGAGAAAGTAATCTGGCACAAGCACATGAGAGACAAAATGCATTATAAAGATAAAGATGTAAAATTGCATGTAATATGTTCATTGTTGAAATTTCATGTGAAAATGGTGTGTAATTGGTTCAATGTTGAAATGTGGCATGCAAAGAAATAATGTGTACACGTACATGAATGGATGGTTCATTGACACACTACTATATTCTCTTGCTTCATAGAGTAACACATATAAATCATTTATATTCTCGAGAAAGATCTAACTTAAGTTTTGTATAAGTGTTTTAGCTTATTACATTTAGGCCAATACTATAATTAATATTAACATATTGGATGCACATTCTATTTAAATACTTTGTGAAATACCAAAAATTATATGTATTTTTAATCATCCAAGTAAAACAAATTCTATTTTATATTAAATATATGGTATCAAAGATATAAATATATATTTAACTAATAGAACCAATCTTTTTGTAAGAGATTAACCATTTTTAATGTGTCTTTACCAAGATTTAGAAGTTGATAGTTGTTAGTAGGAGAACCATCAAGGAAATGATTTCCAATATATGCATTAGCTTTTGGTTCTAATAATAGCTTCTTTGGTTTTAATAATAACATCTTCAAAGATATTATTCATATATAGTTTGACTATGAAGCATAGAAATAACATCAAATTAGGTATTCTTAGTGATCTAGACATTGAACTTATAATCATGGTTTATCTACACAATTTCATAGTATTAATGATGGTTATAACATCAAATTAGGCATTCTTAGTGATCTAGACATTGATCTCATAATCATTGTTCATCTACACAGTTTCATAGTATTAATGATGGTTAATCAATTTAACAAGATTGAAGGTGGGATTAAGGAATAAGGAAGGTGAGTGCTAAAGGAGAGGATGATAACAAGAAAGGAGGTGGGATAAAAAAAATATCATAATGGAAATATGAATCCATATCATCATTTGTATAGTAAATATATACAACAAAATGGTTCAATATAATAATTGCAAAAAGCATGGTCATAAAGGCCACAAATCCCAACAACATCCTTTCTAACTCAATTTTATTCCTTGCATTTTTTTTTATCAATTATAGATTTCAATTTTCCTCACGAGTCATCTCTATCATAACACCCCCCTAGAATGTCAATGAAACACTACCTAGTTGTTCTTACAGACATGGAGAAAAACACACTCTAACCCCAAACCTCATGCATTTCCTTCTAATCTATGGTGGCATAAGCTTCATTACAAGCATATGCACATTCCACATGCTAGTATCCATGTAGATACAAATAAGATGAGTGAATAGTGAAAAAAAGTTACCAATCCCCGAGGTTGAGTATATTCATTTGTTGCAATCCACTCATTTCGAAGTTTGTGGAGGGTTGTCATATTTATAATTAAAACAACATGACTTATAGTATGATTCCATTGACACCGCTACTACAATTTTAGTGCTTCTAATTGCCTTTCTTTATTGTTTCAATTGTAAATTGTAAGCTGTTGCATTACATTATCGAGTACTATAACATGTGGCAAACCCATTTGGTGTAAATCACTTGAATAAAGTTTTCGTGTGTATGCCACAATAAAGTTGAGAACACATGTATTTCTTTCTTAGTGAGATAGGTAGTGAATGCGAAAGCAATCAAGAAATTGTATGCTTCTAGAGATAATGTTGTTCCTTGACACAATGCATAGCAAAACTTATTTTGTTTCAAGATGTGAAGCTATATAATCTATATTTCACAAATTATTCACATTCATTGTTAATATAAGCCTTGTGAAACAATTGTAATCGAAACTATAGCTACACATGTGGTAGATGAACATTTGGAATCCAAATTGTAGGTACACATTTGTCAAGTGAGGTCTTTGGTCACATTGCCAATAAACATAAGATGAAATTGTTAAGCATACAGACACTCGCACGAAGATGATACCCAAAATCGTTGCAATGGTAGCGTGGCGAGCGGTAAAAATAAAAAGCACGCATGCGTTCCCAACATTGCACACACACTTTTGATTCGGTAATTGCCGAACCTCCACTAATGCATCCATGTTGGCACAAAATTGCGCACGTGTTATTAAAAATGCGTGCACACTTCTAAGAACATGCACATGCTTCTAATAACGTGCACGCACTTTTAAAAACACGTGCATGCTTTTATTACATAAATTCACAAAATAAGTATTTTGGCTATACATTTTGATCCTAAGCTCATATTTTGATGCTCCTTATATTGTTGGAAAGTTATTTTCGAGGCCTACAACTTTGTAGTAATAAGTTTTTCATGATTCAACATTGTTTGTTTCTTATTTTAAAAAAAACTAATTCTATGACTCATTTTTTATTTTCCTCTCTAAGGCATTGTCAAGACACACAGAGAGAGAGAGAGAGAGAGAGATGGATGGTAGGATGGAGAGTGAGGAATGGAGAGGAAGAGGGAAAGAGAGATTGTTAGAGAGTGGGGTATAAATGGACATAGATAGAGGTGAAGGGAGGGATGGTGAGAGAGAGTGGAGGATGGTGGAATATAGTGAGACACATAGAGAAATATATAGAGAGGGAGGGGAGGAGTGAGGTAGTTAATAATAGAGGGTGAAAAACAAAGTGAGTGGATGAAGGAGATGGAGGGATTGAGGCTTGGAGAGAGAGAGAGAGAGGGATGGGGGGGGGGGGGAAGAGAGGGGGGAAGTTAGGAAGTGAGAGAGAGAAAATTATGTTGGGGGGGGAGAGTGAGAGAGAGGGGGGTAAAGAAGGACCCAAGTGGGGGTTAGGAAGAATTTGATGCAAGAAGGGAGGTAGGGACAAAGTGAGGATGAGAGAGAGCAAGAAAGAGAGAGAGGGGGGGGGGGTAAGAGTGAGGAAGGGAGCGTAGGAGACATAGTGAGGTAGGGAGGGAGTTAGAGAGATGAAGATAGAGAGAGGGGGGGGGGATAAGGTGGGGTTAAGAGAGATATCAATGAATGAGAGAGAGAGAGAAGGGGGAAGAGAGGGTGGAATAAATATTGAGGTAGGGAGGGAGTTAAGGGGATGGGGAGAGTGATAAATAGATATCAAGGGGATTGGAGGGAGGCAATGGGAAAATTGAGGGAGGGAGATAGTTGAGTGGCGGGACTGAGGGAGAGAGAGTGAGAGGGAGGGAGTCAGGGGGAAGGAGGGAGGGAGAGATGGGGGAGGGATGGAGGGATAGAGTGAGGGATGGAGGGAAGGAGCATGAGAAGAAGTGAGAGTGAGAGAGAGAGAGAGAGAGAGAGAGAGAGGAGGAGGAGGAAGAGAGAGTGAGGGGGGGGGGGAAGAGAGGGGGGAAGTTAGGAAGTGAGAGAGAGAAAATTATGTTGGGGGGGGAGAGTGAGAGAGAGGGGGGTAAAGAAGGACCCAGGTGGGGGTTAGGAAGAATTTGATGCAAGAAGGGAGGTAGGGACAAAGTGAGGATGAGAGAGAGCAAGAAAGAGAGAGAGGGGGGGGGTAAGAGTGAGGAAGGGAGCGTAGGAGACATAGTGAGGTAGGGAGGGAGTTAGAGAGATGAAGATAGAGAGAGGGGGGGGGGATAAGGTGGGGTTAAGAGAGATGTCAATGAATGAGAGAGAGAGAGAAGGGGGAAGAGAGGGTGGAATAAATATTGAGGTAGGGAGGGAGTTAAGGGGATGGGGAGAGTGATAAATAGATATCAAGGGGATTGGAGGGAGGCAATGGGAAAATTGAGGGAGGGAGATAGTTGAGTGGCGGGACTGAGGGAGAGAGAGTGAGAGGGAGGGAGTCAGGGGGAAGGAGGGAGGGAGAGATGGGGGAGGGATGGAGGGATAGAGTGAGGGATGGAGGGAAGGAGCATGAGAAGAATTGAGAGAGAGAGAGAGAGAGAGAGAGAGAGAGAGAGAGAGAGAGGAGGAGGAGGAGGAGGAGGAAGCGTGTGTGTGCGTGACTGTGTGTGTGTGTGTGTGTGTGTGTGTGAGAGAGAGAGAGAGAGAGAGAGAGAGAGAGAGAGAGAGAGAGAGAGCATGGAGGGGAAGGATAAAAGGTCCGGACCTCACAATCGATCCAATGCTTCAAAGAGTCCAACAAGACCCACTATGCCCAATTTTCTTGAGGCTAAATAGGATCTTGACACTCAATATGGGATGAAGGAATCCCTTGAAGATTGGCAACAGTTGAGTGAAGAGTGTAGGAGGACATTACAATTTGAATAATTCTTCAATGTCTCAAACAAGCTCAAATACAAAAGAGGTAGCAAAAATGATTTTTTGCATCAGTCTGAAGAATATTCCACTAAGTTAACCACAAAAGAGATTGAGGAACACTGTAAGAAGGTAAGCCAAGTTACACTGCAAGAGGTTTTTCACAATGTCTTTATGTGGTTTGTTCATAAGGCATTGACTTGCAGTATGATTGCCAAGCATCTGTTCAACTCCAAAGATATTATGAGTTTTCTTTATGTGATGAAGACTTAGCTCTAATAAAGGTGGCTGATTACATTCCATTTGGATCAGAAAGCAAAGAATCCTATTCATACATGGATTGGATGGATAGATACATCACTGATATGGAGACCCAAGGGTGTGCAAGACTAGCTCTCATTGGTAAGAGTTAATTTTGCATTGGTAAATGATTTATTGATGCATTTGATATTGATAGGTTTTGTGAGCAAGAACCAAGGAATCTATGATTCAATATGATGCTTTCCATACATTTCCATGCATACCTTGGGGAAAAAATTACACAATAGATGAGGATTTATCTCATGGCATGAGATTCATTGTGAATCATGGAGACATTGTGAGGGATACAAAGGGCCTCACCACCATTAAAGGCACAAGTATGGACTACTTACAACATCTTGAATTCATATGGAAGTCACTACAACAACAAGAGAAGGTTCTTGAATACCTTCCACCTAGCAGACCACCTGATAAAAGAGTGAAGCACAAGATTGAGTTGAAGGTGGGTACACCACCAAACATGATCCCATTTTCAAAGCATCTTACTGCTTTGGGAAGAAGAAACTTGCTGCCACATGGGATACCTCATTCCATCTATGACATAGCCATTCACACCATCATGCATACCATGGCCAAATATGGATAAAACTTGGTGGAGAATGAGTATGGGGTCAAGGTAGATCCCAACAGTAGGGTGCATTGCATTGAACCAAAGGAGAATAATGATTGGCAACCAAGAATTGTAATTAAATTTCAAATATATAATGTTGATCATGTATGTAGAAAGGTAGTAAAATATGTTCTTTTTTCTTTGAAAGATTGAAATGTTTGGGTATCCAGTTAGTAATAGAGTTCTCCAATGGAAATGTTTCGTATGAGCTTCAAAAGGGGTTGATCCAAGTGGTACAATTTGAGATCATGAAAGAATTTATCCATTGGGTGCCAAATTCAGTTTGCATGAAGGAACATATGGGGGCTCCCCATGAACTTTTCTTAATTGGGTCCTCTCTTAAAAGGGGAGTAAAAGATCCACAAAATATCCCTCAACCTTGCAAACATATGAAGGGTGCAAAGGAGAAAGTGTAATGAACATTCAAGAATTCCTTGAACCAAGATTCAAAAGGTTCCAGGTGAGTCCAATTGCATCCACAATCAAATTTTCAAAATTAAGGAATGGAATGCATTGGGACGAACACTTCCCCAAGTTTGATCTCCACATTGGCAGTCGCCAGTTTAGCTTGAAGGGAGAAATTATGCAAGCTGCAACTGCATGTTGTCAGTGTGGTCATTATGGATCCTTGTTCATATCCACTGAATTGGATAATGCACCACTTACACTCCACTCTTGCATGCACAAGGTTTTTGGTAAGCAGCTTTGTAAGTATGTACTAGTTCTTTTTGATGAAATTTTGATTTGTAGCAATATTTGGAAAGAATGTAGGCACCATGTGGGAACTATGCTAACCATTTTGACAAAGAAAACTACATGCAAAGTTTTCCAAATAAAAATTTGGAATGATGGGGATCTTGAATATTGGCCATGCAAATAAGTAAGATGGTTCCAAGACACACATGGAGCAGTTTGGGGCCATTTTGGATTGGCCAAAGGAATTCATTGAGTTGGAAATTTCTGCTTCTATATTTATTCCCACATGTCTAATGGAATGTCTTCATTCCAACCTTGGTATTGGTATGAAACTCACATCTATATGGATCATATTTATGAGGATGGAAAATAACAAGTAGAAAAGTTTTGGATCCAAGTGCAACAAGGAATCTAAGAGGCATTCCAAAGCATTCTTCAAACAATCCAAAATCAGTAATAGGTGTATGAAGACATGAGCAAGGGGGATCTAAGCTTCTAGGTGGTTGATTTGGAATATCAAAGATTGAATCCATACAAGAAATCCATTTTGAATGAGAAAAGGGATGCAAATTTAAGGGTAATCCTCTATGGTCCATGCAAAATTAATGAGAGGATTGGAAAAGGTATTGGTGAGTTGGGGATTCCCAAGGGAGGAAAGGAATACCTTACAATTTATGTCTCTTATTTCATGGAAACAATTTTGTAACAAGTATCCATATCAAAGGATATCCTTACAACTTATGAAGGACACATGATTCTTGTTCCAAAAAGGGTTCCGCACTTGTGGAAAAATATAATCATCCAAAGGTATCTTGTACAGTGGAAAGGGTTTCCTAATGAGGCTGTAACTTGGGAATATGAACAAATTTTGAAGCATCCAAGTTTGGAATTGATTGGGGACAAGCAATCTTGGGTTGGGAGGAATGTAATGTCCCCATCGAAATAAATTATCAGGGAGGAAAAATTCCACTAACCTATTAGTTCCCTAGGTTGGGGTAGAAGCATTAAAATTTGAAATAAAGGAGCTACAAGACCCGAAATGACCTTACACTTACAAATTCACATTAAATGGGCCAATTAAACAAAAATAAAAAGTAAAATAAGGTGGGATTGGATCATGAGGGCGCATAAGAGGTTTTGGGACCCACATGTGGAAATATTCCCTACTACACTTGGCATCATTCTCACATAAATTCAAGTTCAAGGTGGAGGGTAACGTATTTGGGGTAGATGAAGAGGAAATGTTCCTGGAAAAAATCAAGGAGACTTGACTTGGAGTGGAAGAGTAACTCCCAATGAAGAGGAAGAGGCATAATATACGAATTGTGACACTTGCAACAAGATTCCATGGAATCTATGACAACAATAATGAATGAATCTATGAAAAATATGACAAATTCAAACCTGATGGAAGACCTATGAAAACTATGAAATATCAAGGCTAAAAATATCCATTAAGAAGGCACATGGAGGGAGTTATGGTCATCCAATATTCCCAATTCGAATTGAGGAAAGAGGAGTGCAAGAATGAGGAGGACAAGTGTCTCATGGAGGAAGCAACCACTAACTTGAGTTGGGTGAGTATCTTGGAGGGAGATTCGAGATCATGGAGGGAAGGAGTTCACATGAATTTAATAAAATGGGAGGATGGGGATGGAGAGAAAATTTTGGATCATTTTTCTTTTGCACTCTTAGAGAGCTTAGCTTGTCCATGCACTGTGGGTGTTTACCTTCCCTGCCATTGAACCAATTTCGAAGGCGAAATATCCCTGTCCAAGTTGGTTGGAGGAGAGACCATTTATACCTCTTATTAGAGCTTAAATAAAGTGTTTTTTTCATGTTCAAGTCCCTCTATAGTTCGAGTTCATCTCATAGTCTTTCTTCTACTAGATCTTCTTTCATTCTCTTTTCATCAATGCTTATGTTCTAGTGTTGATGGTGCACTAATGGATGCATACAACTTGATGAGGGTGTCTTTGTGACTCCATTGATGTAATATATGATTTATGGCACTGTGTTGAGATGCATATCTGAGCCATAGATCGAAACCTTATGTGTATCATGTATAAATTCCAAACAAACCTCTCATTCAAGCTAGTTTTCCACTGTATTTTCTTGTGAACTTTTGGAGTAATTACACATCATTTTTGCATCAGAATTTCTTTGTGTTTTTGAAGCTGATTCAGAATCCTCTACTATAATGTATATGACCAAATTATTTTATGCAGGACCCTTGGGCATTTGATAAAATTTTATGCAACAATTTCCATGTTTATTATTTACATTTTCCAAGCAATGCTTATGTGTTACAAATTTTTGTTTTATGAGCGCAATAGCAAGATATAGATCATGATAAATTATTCATTTTGGTTACCATTGAATTCCTTTATCCAAGCCAAGTCTCTGTTCATAAATTACGAAGGCTCGTACAACATTTGGGAAGCCAAAAAGTCAGTGACTAGTGGGGGGTTTCAACATCGAATTTACTAGTATTGTTCCCTTTCATTCCTCCCTGCTTAATGCAAGTCATAAATGTCTTTAGAAAGGGTCTGAGTGTCCAATAGATGCATTAGGATGTCCTAAGACCCCTCAATCCCTTCCAGACATTATTCAAAAGCATTTGGGGGCATTTTGGATCGCTTGGGTTTCACTAGTCCAAAGTTCGAAATTGGGCAAAATTGAACCAAATTTCATGGTAGGGATGTTACATTAACCCTTACACTCGCTTACCACAAACAAGGTATTCATTGAATATAAATTTAGAAAATCAAATACAAGAGATAAATTTGATGAGATATGTGAAATATAACCCTTGTGTTAATTATTTCTAGAAGAAAGATAACAATGTTCATGGGCCTCTTAAGGTAGGGCAACTTCTCAATGAGTAGAGCTCAAATTAAAACCACATAAGAGAAAAACATCCCATAACCTTCTATCTCTATAAATAGATTCTCAATGGCAAAAAATCTAACTACTTGTGGTCCTATCATTAATAAGTATAAACTACTTAGGGTCTTATTCAAAGAACATGGCCATGTGCATTAATTGATTAACTCCTAAGTACGCTAAAGCAAAGAGGTTAGCATAAAAACCTAACAAATTTTGGTTCATTTGACTACGTTAAAAGAAACATAAAACATATTTGGGCTACCATTGACCCATAATGGAGCATCTTAAATAATTATGGACCCAACATGGATTTTCACCCCTAACTATACCCTTAAAGTTAGAAAATACCCTTGATGAATGCCTTAAGAGTCAAACATAATGAGATTGGTGACCAAGGGCAAGGGACAAAGTGAGAGAAGAAGTCCAAAGCATCGTACCAAAGCACTAGATGTTCCTAAGAGGTCACACATCCATGTAAGATAGTGGGAACTCAATAAAGGTGGTCCATTACAGAAGAATAGTATGGGGAGACATTGTATCATCATTAGGTGGGTCATGTATGTATGCAACACATGAATGAACCACACATCATACCTCTAGGTGGGTAGCAATATGTGAGCACTCAAGTACAGATTTCCCTTGTTAAAGGTAGACACCATTTGGATGGAACCTCTTGCATCTAGACAAATGAAATCCAGGTACCCTTGCATGGAAGTAGTTGAAACAAGAAAATTAAAGGTGCATTCTACAAGATATGTAGGGGTGTAGATGGGTAATCCAACAACTCTATGCACTCAGACCAAGGCTCATTCAAACTCTATTAGGATACATATATCAAGTTCTATGAAATATGAAAAATATACTAAATCTATAGGCATTTGAGATTGGGTTTGTGCCAAAGAAAAATGAACATAAATAAAAAGGTCATAGTCTACAGGTGCTACAAATTGGCCATTTGTCCAACAACTCAACATAATAAAGGAAATCAACTTTTTTGTTCTAAAATCATATAAGAATCATTTTAGTTTGATGGATTTGCATTTATAAGATGTTAAAATTGCATAATTCATTATAATAATGATATTCAAGAGTGTTGAATCCTTTTCTGCATTGAAAATAACAATTTAATTAATCCAAAATTATAATTTTAGCAAAGATATATTAAGGAAAGGATCTCAAATAAAATGCTTATCCTTCTTGCATCAATAAATTTTTTCGTAATCTCAAGGCATTTCTTTTTGGTAATCTTAAGGCTCAAAATATTACGTTAGTAGAGCGTTGATAAAAATCAACAGACTGTCTAAGTACCATGCAACTCAACTTAGACATTGGAGACCAAAATATCGTGCATAATGTCATCGGAGTGATTTACTCGCGCTTGGTGTTTTATTTTTCCACACATGTTGCTCTCATGTCTTTCTTTCAAATCCCGTTCATTGAAGGAATTCCATGATTAGGTGACAGGTAGCACATCCCCCTTGTTATTTATCGCTCATAGAGACAAATAATCGTTGATCATTGACAATGAATCATCGAATCGATCACTCCAACAATGTACAGATCCGTCAATACTCAAAGAAGATATTCTCTTGAGGATCTAGATAGGGCATTGTTATAGATATTGGACCCTTGAACAACCTCAAAAAGGGTCCTTGTTAGTGACCTAGATGGTGATGAACATGAGAGCAACTGATAACGATTGGGATAAACATGGTATTATTTCACTTCACATCCTTGATCAACGTTCAAATTTGAACTCATCCCAGACTTTCTACAGGGTTCCGACTTGTCACAGAGTGTTAAGTTACGCACTACTTTAGGGAGGCATATTTGGAGTAGGTGCAATGCACATACCCTCTTTTTTAGCTAGAGTATAAGGAATAATTCTTGAGTTTGTATATAACACAAGTATGGTACATTTACTTCCATTGAGGTTTGAAACATTGCCAAATATACAAAGATTAGTGACACTAGATGATTGCATTCTTTTAGTCCTTGACATTATTATGAAGAAATGGATGGTAGGAACTCTTAAATGAAAACATGTTTGAAATGTTTATCCCCAAAAAACATATGTTTGGAGCATGAGATATATTTGGAGATGAACTTGAATGGTTTGAATAGCAGTGTGTGAAAGAGGCTTCTCAAAATTAAACAAGATAAAAATGATGATAAATCAAGACCTTCATTGAAGACATTGGATATGTTAATGTTTCTCTCTCTCAGTGCACCTCACCCTCTAAATGAGGTAAATTGGAATGATATTTATGATGTATGGAAACAAATGAAAACTACAAAGCCTCTCCAATTAGGTAAATATATTGATGTTTTTATAGCGGTAAGCTAACATACTTTTGAGGAATATCAAATGAATGAAAGAAAAAATATGGTTTCTTATTATTTTGTTGAAATGTATTAGTTTATGTAAAATAATACTAATTTTATAAACCTTATTAATTTAATTTTTTGTTTGTTTATTTCTTAGGTTTTATTGAAAATTTATCAATTTTTGAAATATTTAATTAATTTATACTTATCAATTAAACTACAATTATTTATATAAACACTTCCATTTTAAATGGCCGAAAGATATACCATTCAAATTGATATTTAAGACTCAACCTTCAAATTTGATAGGACCCTCATCCCACGAGTTTTGAATCACAGTCAAATGGCCAAAGCTAAGCATCGAGCTGCCCAGCATTAAATGCGGTAGGGTCCCTTGGATCTGGAGAATCTCCAGATCCAACGGACCCTAAGCATTGAGCCGCCACATTTAATGCTGAGCAGCTCGATGCTTAGTTTTCGTCGTCAAATGAAAATGATAGATATTTGAAAGATATTGAAGCTGCCATGAATTTACCACGTAGCACTCGTCCTTGCAACCTATCTTCAATGGGATTATATACTTTTAATTTCAGTCATACCACTGAGTCCAACATTGGTGGTGGGATGCTCGACAGTTTGACGGAGGTGATGGATGGAAATGCGGGAAATAGGATTGGTTGGAATATGCATAACTTACATTGAAATATTTATTATTAAATTTGAGATTAGTTTTAATAAAATTGATGTTGAGTTTGTAGGTTAATGAATTTCTTCCAATAGTTGTGGAAATCGGTGGTCAATAAACACATTGCAGTGCAGTATTGAATGTTGAGGTAAAGATTTTGTTGGTAGTTGGATTTCAAGCTGCTTGAGATCCAACAAATCTTTTCCGTAACATTCAATACTGCACAGCTATATACTTATTATTTACTATTATTAATGTGAAGATCGTACTCTAGTGTCATGCAAACAAAGAGAAAGGCAAATTGTTCCAATATAAAATAACATTGAAAAAAATGGAGTTAGTCACAAAAATATAACCATAAAAAAAAAAGCAATTCAATGCCATTCTTTTTTGTTTAGTTTTCTTGTAAATCTCTTCTAATATTTATAAATATTTTTTATGCCATTATGCAATTTCAATAATTCCAATTTTTTTTCTTAAACTGAATATCATATTTTAAAACCAACCAAATTACCAAATTCCGAGATACTAAGTGATTTGAGTGCAGCAGTTGAAAAGTTTGAATAAAAGAAAAAAACGTAGCAGCGCTCCCTATCACACGCCGCCGTTGAAAATTTTGAATGAAAGAAAGAAAGTAGCAGCGCTTTCAGCCGGCTGCCCGGTCTCCTCCTCTCCGTGTCTATCTCTTTCTCTCAAACTGTTCAACGGCAATTTCCATCTCATCGACGCGAAATCCCCCACTGCAGTCGTTACTCGTCTTCCATTCAGCGACTTTATGGTCTGAATAGACAGAACGAGAAAATTGCTAACGATTGAAATGCATTGTGTGGAGTGCAATTAAACGACGACGCAGACTGCTGTGGAAAAACCTCTACCTTTTTGGCATGTTATGTGACAAACCTCTCCAGTATACAGCCGGGATGTATGGTCTCTTTCTTTGTCCAGAAAACTTTAAAAAATATTAAAAATTTATAATAAAAGATTGGGTAGTTGGGAGGAATGTTGTTGTTCTTTTCAAATCTCCTTTTACAACACTGGTTCATTGAGAGCCGACTTTGACTATATAATGATTTTAATACTGTTTTTTTTTTCGATGAATTATTTATCACCTTTCTATATATTAAAAGTGTTTAACCTAAAACCAATATACAAAGCTATTACAATACATTTTTATGTGTGATATTGAATAGTTATAAGAATGCAACATTATTCACCCGTTTTACTCTTTAATACTTTGTAAGAGAATAAATTTACATTGTTGGAAAATTGTTCAACTTTTGTTTGAGAAAGATAGCTTATGTGGAGGCCTTGTTTAGTTTTAATCCCACAAAACCCACTAACTTTATATGTGTTTCCAAAAACAATTAGGTGCCCAACACGTGTCGAGGAGGAAGGTCGGTGGAAAGCCATGGGGCTGAGCACATGCCCGTCAACGCAGACCATGTGCCTCCTGTTACAATCATAAGCTTGGCAGGGGATCCATCTGACGGCCTCCATCGTACAGATGCTTAAGGTTTTTGCGCGTGAGACGGTCGTGGAATTACCTCTGGCCATTACATCCATTAAGAATTCGGAGATGGAAAATCTCCTTTCACGAGCTTCTGAATCCCATTTGAGCTTTGGCGGTATTCCTGCGCTCAAGCACAAGCCTATTGCATTCATGATTTGTGATGGTCGGGTGAAGAAAGAAGAGTATATATCCCAAGGAGAAAGAGGCATTCGCAGAAGTGCGGGTCTTGACAGAGCTTGGGATTCTGCCCTGCGGGTTTCTTTCCTCTACTCAATAGTTTTTCTTGAGAGGTTACTTCCCCTTGGTTTTGCGGGTGGTATTTGTTGTAGGGGATATTTCTTGAGGGGTGCTTCAACTCTGCGGGTTTCTCTCCTCTTCTCGGTATTTTTCCTTGAGGGGTTGTTGCGCCTTGGCTCTATGAGTGGTATTGCTTGCGGGGGGTATTTCTTGAGGAGCGTTTCGGCTCTGCGGGGGGTATTTCTTGAGGAGCGTTTCGGCTCTGCAAGCGGTATCTCTTGTGGAATAAATATTGAGGTAGGGAGGGAGTTAAGGGGATGGGGAGAGTGATAAATAGATATCAAGGGGATTGGAGGGAGGCAATGGGAAAATTGAGGGAGGGAGATAGTTGAGTGGCGGGACTGAGGGAGAGAGAGTGAGAGGGAGGGAGTCAGGGGGAAGGAGGGAGGGAGAGATGGGGGAGGGATGGAGGGATAGAGTGAGGGATGGAGGGAAAGAACATGAGAAGAAGTGTGAGAGAGAGAGAGAGAGAGAGAGAGTGAGAGAGAGAGAGAGGAGGAGGAGGAAGCATGTGTGTGCGTGACTATGTGTGTGTGTGTGTGAGAGAGAGAGAGAGATAGAGAGCATGGAGGGGAAGGATAAAAGGTGGGTGAGTTTGAGAGAAAGGGAGGGAGGAAGAGAGAGGGAGTGTGAGAAGAGGTGGAAGAAATACAGAGAGAGAGAGAGAGAGAGAGAGAGAGAGATTGGGGGTTAGGGGTCGAGAGAGAGAGAGAGAGAGAGAGAGAGAGACCTTTCTACCTGTATAAAGAGAATCAAAATATGAGTTCGCAATAAAATTTTATGGCAAAAACAATGAAGGCATGTTCTTATGTAAGAAAAGCGTGGATTCATTTTATTATATTGGTCAAACAATTCATAATATTATTTTAAAAATAACATAAAAATGGTGATGAATCACAGAAAACATAAAACATAAAAGTTGTAGAGCTCAGAAATACCATTCCAACGATATAAGGAGCATCAAAATATGAGTTATGGATCAAAATTTATGGTAAAAACAATAAAGGTATATTTACATGTAATAAAGGTGCGTGCGCGTTTTGATAACGCGTGCATGTTATTAACGTATGCGCGTTTTAATAGCATGCGTTATTAATGTGTGCACATTTGGATAGTGCATGAGCACTATTAACGTGTGTGTGCTCCTACAAATTAAAAAAAAGGTGGGACAACCTCTCTTCATTTACTGCATGGTGGATGAGTTGGTCGCTTTGGTTTTAGGTTCCGATTGACAAACCTCTTGGTTCAGACTGCATAAACCAAAACACATCCATTTATTCATCTCCCTGTTTTTCAACATCGATTCTACATATGCTCGAGGTGTTCATTTTGAATGAAACTACAGAGACTTATAGAGCTCTATCTGTAGATTCTAAATATATATATTTTTGATAAATAATTTTTTTTTCTATTTTTTATTTATTTTTATTTGCACATATGTCAAAATTTTAAAAAACATATGTCTTTTATTTCCACTATAACTTTTTATTGTCTCAACTATTTAGAAAACGAGAAAGAATCTGCACAAGTACAGACAAAAACCTACACACTAAAAAAAAGATAGTTGATTGATTAGGATAAGATCCTTGTAGAGGGGCCTAACGCTTGACCTTTTCATTTTAGGGCTTCGTTGACTCCCTTAATTTACAAAATATATAAAATTAACTCTAAAGTTTTTGGAAAAATAGCACTGCACAAGAACGCCTATTATCTACAACTCTACATAAACTCTATTTTTTGGGAGTTATACTTATTTTCCATAAATAAAAGTTATATATTCCACAAGGTGATTCGATTGTCTACATTTCATATTTTTACGCGACAATCTAAAAAGGTGTTTAGGTACCTCTAAAAATTCATTTTAATGATCAGATTTCTATTTCACAGAAATTCCATTGCAACTAATGCGTCATAAGTGGGTATCATTACCTTGCACTGGCCCATACCAATTACATGAATCAATGTAATGAAAAAATAATGACAATTGTTTACTAAGACAATCTTGCTATGTAGTAGAGAAGAACTTACATTTACATCTAACTTATGGGTCATACTTGGCTTGGTTAATAGAGGTTTTGGGAAATTTCTTACCATTTTATATTTAAACTAAACTCAAATCCCCCAAAATTGTTGATCTTTATTGTTGTGATTATGATCTTATTCTAATATGCATTTTATCTAATAAGGCACGTGCATTCTCCAATTTGGCATGCTCCACCTCTTTCCTCAAAGCCCTAATCTTAGCATCACCTATTATTATCAAGCAACCCCCATTGAATTCTCATGAGGCTACCACAATTTCCTTAACCACCACAACCTTGTTTCCTCTTTAAAACATACAATCTTTTTATAAATTCTTGATGTTGCATAAGGATCATCTCCATCGATGATTTATGTGTTTTTGTATATTTCAAGTCTAGAAAGTCAACATCCTCCTACAACAAAGGTAATACTACTTTCCACTGCAACAAAGGAAATACTTATTGGAAAACACCTTCACAAAAGATACTCTTAGCACCATAGAATCTATTTGGGTGAGTATCTCATCACAAGAATAACCCATCCTATGTTGTTTGACCTACCTTCTCAGTATAGGTGGTACTTTTTCTTTGGCTTCTTCTCCGACTTTGATACAAAATATTTTTCCCTCATTAATTTGGTAATAACTTTAAGAGGTTGTTGTATCATCCACACAAAAGTGATTTTTGGTGTTAGATTTTTGCATTGATATCACCTTGGTTAGTGCCATAATTTGCATAGTGAAGAGATAATTATGGATATCTTTTATTGACTATGTGTCAAAAACTTGATTTTCCATCAAATATTTTTCTACATGGTTGCAAGAAGCTTTCCTGCTGGAGTGGCAAAAGATGCGTCAAGTTCACACTTGAGGTTAGAATACTACAATATTCATATACAATGCACATTTTTTAGAACATATTGTCTTTCTCTTTAATTCATGAGGGTATGCATAATTGTTTCATTGTGTTGTTTTAGATTTACATGAAAAATCTTTATTTGAAGCAACAATTTTTATTTTTATTTTTATTCTTTAAAGGTTTTGTCTTTCATACTCATAATTTAGGCATTTTAGGTTTTTAATACACTTAATTTTTCCCTTGTATCCTTCATACCTATGAAGCCAATCATTTATTTTGAACCTTAACTAAACTAAAGATTAGGTGAAGAGTCATGGAAACTTATGACCTATGTTTTGTGGTAGATTTATTGAAGAAAATCATCATGTACTGTTGAGTTTATAGGGCCCATCCATAATCTTAGGGGTACAAAAGTTGTTGTAGGTCCTTAAGTTGTAGAAATTTTTGACCTCGATTTAGGGAAAAAATAATTCCATGAACTATTAGAAAACCTTTCAACACAATAATTTTATTCACTCTCAAGGAAAGAGCTTGAGTGATTTAAAAAGAACTTGTATTTTGTCTAATAAATATTTAACTAATAATTCCTTAGATTCCAAGGAAGGTCATTGCTGACAGTGGTTGATCATAACAACAATGAAATTGCATATTACTTTGGATATCTCTTATACATCGTCTTTAAAGCATCTATGGCCTTCAAAATGCATTTGTCCACCTAAAAGAGTTTGTAACATTCCTGCAAGTAGATGTCAATTTTCATAGGTTTATAGCATCAACAAAGGCTATAAATGCCATGCTTTTCCATACACAAAATATCAGAGCTATAGTTATCCACTTCAAACACTAGTTGCACATATTTCCTTCAAGTAGATGACAGTTTTCATAGGTTTATAGCTGGCAACAAAGGCTATAAAGGCCATGCTTTTCCACACACAAAATATCAAAACTATAGTTATCCACTTCAAACACTAGTTGCACATATTTCTTCCAAGAGTAGGGAGAATAGTTTAGTGACAATGTTAGGTGTTAAAGCCTACTATATAAGTGACAATACATGATCATAAATTGATAACATTTTAGCTTATACTATACACTCAAATTTAAAATTTAAACCAATTTTGATATGTCATTTAATTAAATATTGTAAAATATCATGATTATCTTGTTATATATTTGGAAGTCCCATTCAAAATTAATATAAAATGTAGAATTTAAATGATTCTTACACATTCCTATAACATTTTCAAAATCCCTTGAAAAATTGTTTATAAAAAGTTCAAAGATAACTTTATTATAATATTCAAACTACCCCAAGTTGAGTATCTTCATGATCTTATAAAAAAACTCATAACAATAACAATAACAATAACAATAACAACAGTTTTTTAAGGTCATAACCTAGCAAGAAACCAAATAGGTTTATGGGACCCCTTGTTTGTACGACAAGGAAGGTTTTGTCTTTCATACTCATAATTTAAGCATTTCAAGTTTTTAATACATCAACATTTTCCCTTCTATCCTTCATACCTATGGAGTCAATCATTACTTTTCCACCTCAACTAAACTCAAGATTGGGTGAAGAGTCATGGAAACCTATAAACTATGGAGTCAATCATTACTTTTCCACCTCAACTAAACTCAAGATTGGGTGAAGAGTCATGGAAACCCGATAACCTATGTTTTGGTAGCTTTATTGAAAAAAATCAGCATGTAATGTTGAGTTTATAGGACCCACCCACAAAGAGAGGGACACAAGAGTTCTTAGGCCCTCAAGTTTTAAAAAATTATGGCCTTAATTAAGTAAACAAATAACTCCATCAACTATCAACATACCTTTCAACACAATAATTGTAATCACAATTGAGGAAAGAGCTTGAATGTCTATTTTGTTCAAGAAATATTGAACCAATAATTTCTTGTAGTTACATAAAAGGCCATTGTCGAAAGTGGTTGACCATAAGGGCAATAAAACTAGTATTTAGTAGCACAAAATGCATTGGACTACCTAAAAGAGTTTGTAACATTATGTCATTTGCCTAATTGACATAACCCTTATAATTTATTTTTTTAATAATTTCATAGGTTTATAGCATCAACAAAAACTATAAGCCATGTTTTTCTATACATAAAATATCAAAACTATAGTTATCCACTCCAAACATTAGTTGCTCATATTTCTTTCAAGATTAAGAAAAATAGTTTATCGACAATGTTAGGTGTCAAGATATACTATATAAATAATAATAATACATAATCTTAACTTATTTTAAATTACAATATAAACTCAATCAATTTTAATATGTAATTTAATTAAATATAAGATCTACAATAATGTTATCAATGAGCAAGATGAACTTGTATTAACTTGAAGATTTAGATTCAACTGAATAAGTACATGATTATAAATACAGTCTTGTAGTTATCTATGTAGAAATCCCATATTCTGCTTCCCCAGAAAAGACATTTGACCCTGTGACATGTTACTAATGACTATCGTTGATAAACCTAAGAGAAATCTGCAACTTGCAGAACGAAACAAATACACCAACGCAAGAGAGACGGTGAAACCAACAGCATCTACCAGACATATTCAACCCTGCGATTTAGAAAATAGATAGCATTATGTAACCATAGGTTCAATTGCCACTCCATCAATTACAAGCCCACCTTTCCACCAATTTAATTTCTCGTCCTCCATAACAAATTTGATGAGAGAAGAATATTCATCATCAATATCTTCTTCCGCTGCTCTCACTGTGAATTCTCCTGCAACCACTTCCATCCATCCACCTGCATTAATATGCTTCCTTTCCCCTTCTCCTTCCGTTAAAAGCTGCTCCAATTCCATCTGATCTCCCTCTGGCGTTGTAACTGAAAACTTAATGGGCCTTTCACTCCAGCCAGAGGAATGCTCTCCAAATTTAAGGACAAACACCACTTTGTACACGGTATTCGCAGACAAAAGCCTACAATCGATTCCACCACGGACCTCCAACCAGCAAATCGTTAATAATTCCGCCACCTCCTCGAATCTGCACACATAATTTATAACAACATTATATCGATTTCAGCCACAAGATATTTACCTGTGGTCTGTGAATGTTTAGATCACCTTCCATTGTTTTTTATAACAAAAATAATAAGATTGATGATGAAATCTCGCCTGGAGTCATGTCGAGATAGCCAATGGCAAAAGCGTTGGTCTTCCCCGTAAACGATGTATAATTGCCTTGCAGATAACATGTAGCCTATCTTCGCTGTGGATCGCTCCACCCAAAATCTCTATTGTTGTTGTTCCACCAGAAAACAATATGAATGACTGAAGTTTGGGAGACCAAAATCAAGCGGCATGTATGAATAATAATAGAGACATTAATAGATGCATACCTTTGTTCCCCCGTCTATGAGAATCGAATCGCAGAGGAGAAAGTAGAGTTGTCTCTTTGAAGAGTATGCGAGGGAGATAACGGCCCTGCTTAGGACCTGGTAGCATTTCTGGGGAATGAATTTGTTCCAGAGGGAGTCATCATAGGCGGCAGATTTGAAGACTTTGCAGACGGCTGAGAGTCTACAGATATCGCGTGGAGTAGTGAAGGAGAGGATGGCAGATATACAGCTCTCTGGCAACTCTGGCAGATTTATCTCTGCATGCTCACTTGCAGCGCTCTTTGGAAACTCCAACAGAATTGTCGTAGCAGCGCTCTTTGGAAACTCCAACAGAATTGTCTCATGTTGATTGTAGAGTAGTCGGTCAGTTAAATTCCCCATGGTTGCCTGTACTCGAATCTCGTCTGTAGCTTAGCTTATGTACTCAAAACTAATGAAATGAATTGTTACTTGATATTTAATAATAGTCAACAGACTTGTTTCCAAAGCATTAAATAATTAAATAATCTGTAACGAATTGAATATTATTCGCCACTTGTAATACAGTTAAATGGAATAGAAATATGAATTGCTACTTAAGATCCAACGGATTTGAATTGATTGCAATACAGCGAAGTGGAATGGAAATTTGGATATAAATAGTTATACGCATTCAATCATTGCGTTGGAGTCAAAGCGAAATTGGTGACATATAAATTCCCCAGACTTAATAAGTTCTTAAAAAAAACATGAAAATTCAACGTCCGTTTTAGTACTAGCCACCAGGCTTGGAATTTCAAATTCTAGTAGCCTGTCAAATAAAATTTGATGACGGTTATATTTCTAAAGTGTCTTTCATTTTATGTTTTATGAAAGTTTGTACTTGTCAAATTTTTTCATATATATACTTCATAACACAATTTCCTTCCATTCAACTTGAACCTACCCTTGTCTTTTCTAGGTAAATAATAAAAAAATATAACCTAACTTAAACTTAACATTCTCTTTTATAACAAGATCTAGGTTAATAAGCCATTAAAAAATAAAATAATCATTCAACATTCAACTTGAACCTACCCTTGTCTTTTATAGGTAAATAATAAAAAAATATAACCTAACTTGAACCTAACCTTCTCTTTTATAACAAGATCTAGGTTAATAATCCATTAAAAAATAAAATAATCACTCAACATTCAACTTGAACCTACCCTTGTCTTTTCTGGATAAATAATAAAAAAATATGACCTAACTTGAACCTAACCTTCTCTTTTATAACAAGATCTAGGTTGATAATCCATTAAAAAATAAAATAATCAAAGACTCCCCTCATACCATTCAGATCTCGACACACATTGAGTCTTGCAAAATATAGAATGGAAACTTATTAAGTTGAACAAAGCAATCACGTTCACTATATGTGAATCCTAAGTACCAATCAATATTCTTATTTACTCACAGTGAAAATTTATTTACACACATTTATTGACAAAAAAAAAATTCAGATAAAAACGAGGGACATTAAAAAAATAACATTTAAATAAAATAAAATGTTATGTAACTTGTAACATACCTGGACCAGATTCTGTGAAATAACTTGTTTCTAGATTGAAAATCAAAGAACTCCCTACTAACAGCTTCTAAAACCTTGCAATGTTGATGAAGATGCTACACAATCATTTTGGAATACTACTTGACCTTTAAGCCTTTACCTTTGATAGTGAATAGTGGCTGTTGCAAAAAACTTCAAGGTTGACAAGGTATTCATATGTGTCACGCACAATGATCTACACAGTGAGTGATTGTATGAACAACGATCTGCACTGTGAGTGATTGAGTGATTGTATGATTAAAACTAAAATCAATACACAAAAACTGAAGATATAAAATATTATAGAAAGATCTCATGTTGTGTTTTAATGATATCAAATGTGTTTTAATCACAATTGAGCTCCCTTTGAAGAAAATGACAGAGCATAAATTAATGGACCTTGGATTACCTCGCAATGATGCTCGGTTCTGTTACTTTGAATGAAAATGTGGAGGGAAGCTCACGCGGGAAAACGAGGCTAGGTCTGAAATTTTATCAACAACAATTTTTTAAAATATTTTTTACATTTACTAGGTTTTTGTCTCATAAATAACACAATGCCCAAAGTTTACTTAGCCTGTGAAGATAAACCAAATTGCTATGGACCATTGGTCACCTCTGTTTTACTACCACTTATGCGTGGAAGGAGGTATTCGAATTGATGACGGTAAGCAAAGTAGTTGAACGTGGAATGAGGTATTAGAATTTATGACTGGTAAGCAAAGCAGTTGAACGTCAAATTGACGGGATGCAATTTTCTAAACCCGTAGATGCTGACGTGCCAATCTTAGATCCACCTGTCAAATACATCTTCGAAACAAATAAACGTTCCATGGGACGTCAATTTCCAGGCCTGCTAGCCACTAACATTCAAAGTCAATAAGTTCATAGAAAAAAAAAACATGAGATTCAACGTCCTTTTCCTAATAGGTAAGTAACATTATTTGCCTGTGTCACTACGGGTAAATTATCAAATTCAACCAATTTTTTTTTTTTGACAGTGACAAAGATGGTTGGTTGCGGATCTAGCATAGCCACACATAAAGTGGCTTGTGAATATGGATAGGTATATTCAACTATTTAGTTAAGCTTATTTAAGATGTATTTAATTAAGTTTATTTAATTAAGATGTATTTGAGCATAACAAGATATGACGACTATGAAATGAATCCCCACTCTACACTTGTTACACTCAGGTTAATCTTGTTAATCCACTCAAGGAAATCCAAAATCTCACATAATATCCACTGAGGTTAATCTTGTTAGCCAAGTATCATAGCTACTCCAAATTGCATCATAAAGTTATAAACTAAGCGTATAAATTTAAATTGACAATAAAATATATTAAAATCTTAATTTAAATGAGTATTTAGTTTTGATAAAAAACATGGCAATAACCATACTCAATCCATGGATTCCAATCAGCCTTAATGTACCACTATAGCCATATACCTATACATAAATTAAATTAAAAATTATTAATAAGTAATTTTATATTACTTGAAGGCAATGGTCAAATTTGAAGGACTAGTCTTAATTTAAGATAGAAGTGCCACCTTCTGTGACGAAAAGATTTAAAAAAATCACACTTTAATTGATAATAATAAATTAATTATACACTTCATAAAAAAATATGCTAAATGAAATATTACATTTTCAATCAAATTTATGGTACTAAAAAAATCAATAAATCCAAATTTATCACATTTATCATAGACTACATAAACTATGATGCAAAAGCTAATGTTTTAGGGCAATTGGCTAGTGGATATGCATGACCAATAATTATACATCTTGAATCATCATGCAAGTGCTACAATATGATGTGGTATACTTGTTGCATCTAGTTGTGAGCTTGATTGGTTGTCTTCGATCATTTCATTATTTGTTTTTTATCTTTTAAAGGTCAACAATAAATTGATGTTACAGGTCCAAAAGAAGGGACTCTCAAAAGAAGAAAGCTCTCATGCTACTACCTTTTTGCTAGAATAATTCCTTTTTGTTGTGAGTTATTTGTCATTTCTTAAAGCCACGAGTGTAAGAAGTTTCTCTATAGCTCAAGCATCACATTTTTTGCAATGTTGGTAGTCTTGTTATAGAAGCATATGCAAACAAAGCCAAATATAGATGACAAAAAGAACACTATATTGCTAGAAGATGTAGGTACTTTGCTCTTAGATTGATCGAAAATAAGAAATGATAAGCATGCCTACGATCCAGACTCCTTATATTTAAAATGGTATGTGACGCTTGTTGGAGAGGCGAAAATGATCATGGAGGTTGAAATTAATTCCACGACAACTTGATTTAGGAAGTTACCTCTACAAAAAGTTGCATTTGCTTTGATACTTGCCATGACACAACTGCAACCCTTACCCACCTAGTTGTGCATCCTTATCTATCAAGTCATGGATAGAAAACCATGATCCTTGAGTATCCTCGTTGCGTAGTCCTTTCCTGCCTAGATTATGGTTGGTTTCTTTGAACTTAGGTGTATCCAAGAAACATCGTCTGGCCCTCTTTGGAGTAACTCAATAACGTCTTTCACATCTCTACTTTAAAGCTAGTGGAGCCATCGTAGAAGCAATGATTTTTCACAAAACCTCCAAGAAATTGACCAATAGACAAATCAAATTCAATTCGATGTTAAAATAATGAAATTGAGCCTATTGTAAAAGGAAAAAATGAACTGACAAACTGTCGTCGGATCTGCTCCGGTATTGATTAGGGGGATGGTAGCATAAATGTCCTCATAACTACCAAAGAAGTACTAAAAAAAAGATTTAGTGTTAATGTGGCTTCTTCATTCTGAATTGTTGAGAAATCCCATCGATTACCTCCTCGGGAAACTGATAGTGATTCTGCTATCCTTGCATGATCATCTATCCTCATCTATCCTCTCCTCCTCGGGAAACTGATAGCGGTTCCTTCATCTATACTTGTGGTTCTTCTATCCTTAGGAAATTGAAATTAAGTTTCTCCTTGGCATGTTGGCACTACCAGGAAGAATTAATGTTTGACAGGGAGTTCGTAGAGAAACCCTTTTAATGAATTTTAAATCCAAATCCCACTTTTTTTTTTTTAAATGTCAAAAATAAAAAATAACATTTTGTATGATGACCAATTTTTGAATGGCACTTCTGGGACATGTTGGGAGCCCTTTGACATGTTCAATTTTGGTCCTTGCTTGAAGGACATTGAAGCCGATGCCCAAGCTTTGTGGAAATGGAAACTTATAGATAGAAGACACTTGTCCTTTTTTATTATACCTCATGCAAGAGGTGGGTGATAGCGAGATATTAATTGATAAAAATGAGAGCAAATTGAAAGAAATCCAATTGAATGAAATAATAGTATATTTGTCATTTCACACAGGTTTTACATTATCACTTTGCTACTGTATTGCTATTGCTTTTTATAATTTTTTAGTTTTAAAAATAATTTTTGTATTTTATAATCCAGTTTCAACTATACGACAAGACAGGTGTCCATTAAGCCAATTTAATGAAATAATAGTATATTTGTCATTTCACACAAGTTTTACATTATTACTTTGCCACATGTAAATGTGTGTGTGTTTTTTCTTTTGTTTAAAACTACTTGTGCATTTGATAATTTACCTTTAAACCAGATAAAAATAGTCTAATCATATAAATTAACCAATCATAAAATAAAATATATATTTTATATATTTTAAAATTTTTTATTTTTTTATTTTTAAAATATTCATTTTAATATGTAATTTTCTTAAAAATTTGATAAACTTTACAACAAATTTTGAATAGATGTTAAACTAATTAAAAATCAAAATAGAAGTTACACTCTTTTTAAGGAAATGAGTTTATTAATATCTCTTTCTTAAAATGTCCCATAGGATTAAATTTACATACCCCTTTACTTATAAGATCATAATTAATGTGTATGTCATTTCATGCATTTTTACACCTATAGGTGTTTATATTTTAGAATTTGGGGTAGACTAGCAATACTGTTTTTTCTATATTGCAGGAGAATGAGACAAGTGTACTCTCTAGATTGGTTTTGTGGGAATCATTCCAAATTCAAAATAAACAATTATAATTTTTTTTTTATCAAAAATAATTGGTAGCAGATGCATGGATAATGGGTAGTTCGTGGCAGACAACTGGTTTAACTAGAAGAAGGCAAGTGATAACAGATAGATAAGACATAGAAAAAAAATGATTACAACCAGAAATGGAGAACAAGTAACAAAAAATTGTTCATGACACTTACCTTGTGACCTATCGATGTTCAGTGACCACAAGTTAAGTGGTTATGTGTCATGTCCCCAACCCCAAATCCAAGGCCAAGGTCATTTGGAAACCCAAGGGAAGGTTGAATCAAGGTAAATGCACAACGGGATAAGGTTATCTAAGGCTAGGCCATCATGCTAACAATCCAAATAAATAAAAAAATTGGCCTTCTTAAAGACAAGCAAACATGTGATACAATTCATCTTCCATATGCACATGCTATGCAAGGTAAATGTAAGCATGAATGTAAACGTATCTGAACAAGCTTTTAACATGTAATCTGACACCAATCAATCAGATCTTCTACATCCATATAAACATTAATAAAATTAGATTTGCAAGCTAACTTTAACAATATAAATAAAATATCTACAGGATGCCATATTCACCCATATTGATAGTGTTAAAAACCAAATCTACTGACTGCCACCTACAACCATATTAACATAAATAAAGCTAGATGTGAGGGCTACCATCTACAACCATATAAATGAAAATAAACTCTGATCTCATGGTTTTCACGTACAACCATAAAAACCATAAGAAAAAATTGGATCCAAGAGCATATGTACATCTGAATACTGTAAATAAGCACATAATAAAATATTCATCACTGAATACCAACCATAACCATATCCACATGAACAAATTCAGACATGAAAAGTATAATCTTCAGCCATATAAAATCATATCTCAACGTTGTAACCTACAACCATACATTCAATAAGCATTTATCAAATCAATAACCACATATATTATGGAAATGCAGTAAACAAGCATATCAAGAAATACTAATTTAAATCATGGGAAACTAGCTTCAATAGGACAACGTTCCACCCTACCATAGCCATGCCATGCTCATGCATATTTCAGCATGAAAGTCATCCTCTAGTTGAGGCCATAGATCCACAAGAGAGGTATTCACAAACCAATAGGTATGGTGCACCCATCTCAATACCGGAACTTACTACCACACACAAATAACCGTATCTCAGTCATACAGAAATATTTTTCAATCAAACAAAAGGTGTTCCTTACTACAAACATTGCTTTGGAAGCAATGGAATGGGTATCACAACCTATAAATTATTATAAACAGGCAAACCAGAACATATGGTTGCGCCCTTTCCACACTGTCAAAAATCACAACTACACCTTTCTCCATCTAAACTTCCCTTCCATCTGCACTACCCGGTGCAATGGGATTCCCTTCACCAGATAGGTACCTAAGGACATCACTATCCACCATCGAGCTTCATGTGCAGATATTGGGACAGGGAAAACCAATGAGACAAGGACTCATGTTGTGTTATGCACAATCAATCTTCAATCCCCACTAGAGGGTCTTCATACCTTATTACGAGGGCTTCAATATTCTGCAATACAATGCATCTCCTCCTCAAGAGCATGTATTTCCCAACTCAATAGAGCATTCTACTACCCTGGAGAGCTCATGATAAAAACCAGAGAAAAAGAATGAGAGGAAGTTCATTCCAATGCACAAATAGCCATTCAAATCTCCAAGTGAGTGATTCAAATTACAAGAGGGGTGACTCAAAAGTTTAGAGGCTAGCTCGAATTGTTAGAGGAGTTACTCATTCATGAGATTCCATTCCCAAAATAGAAAAAGAGGGTGCATCAAAAGTTGCGAGTTACACTTCAAAGAGTACTGGCTAAAAATAGCTAGCGAGGGTGCACTTGTTGCACCGAGTGAAACGAGGTGCTCTACAGCCCAGTATGGGGGAGATGTTGTAATGTTACACGAGTAAAAGAAAGAGTAAAAAGTAATAAATTATATTATGTCGTCCATTAATAAATTCATGTCGGCTCATAAAATAAAAAATTAATGAAAGTATTTAAAAAAAATCCATGTTGGCTCATAAAATAAAATATTATGAAAAGTAATTAACATATTGGTGTTCGTTTATAAAATAAAAACTTAAAACTTAAAACCAGGTCTATCAATCAAGAGATATCAAATTTGTTGAGTTGAAATTTAAAAAAAGAAATACACCTCAAGAAATTGGATCCCTCTCGGTGCTTGATAGATACGGGTTTAAGATGGATCTATGCTGGTTATGAGGAGTTACAAATGACACTAAACCAAGGTCAAGGAAGGTTCACTAGTCAATCCCCACCAAACATCCAAGAGGGTGTAATAGTACCTTCATAAACAAAAATAACAAAAAATACGATCCAACAAGCAATGTTAGGGAGAGCAACAACTCCTAGTCCCCAACCCCCTCACATGTGGAATCCATGGCCGCCCATTCTCGTTAGTTTTCCAAATTGAAGCTAGTTGTTTAATTAAACAACAACAACAACAACAATAATGTCCAAATTCCATAGTCCCGGCAGCTAGTTCCCAATAATAAACAAAAATAACAACATATGTTTGGGGCTTAACATCCGGGGCATTACACTATGCTAGTAATAAGTAATCCTTAATTCAACCCTTTTTCCTTTTTTGTTTTTAACTTGTTTTCATCCATAGGAAGAAGGGGCCATAGTAAATAACTATAAATTAGAAGTTCAAGATATAAATGTATGGGTATCCTAATGTAAGAGCATCGGGTCGAATCCGGGTACATGAAGACCATGCAAACATTACAGGAATGATTTGGGAGTTTTGGGTGAAGTTGTAACGAACCCCTCACCTAATCATACCATCAAGAGGGGATGCTAGCGAAATTTGGGCTCTCAAATTTCACCCCAAAACCATAATACGATTTTCAACAAATAAAATGTGTGCAGAAACTTAAATAGACATGCACAACGGAATTAAAATCTATCCACACACATCTAACATGCAAATACATAAGCATAAACATTACAGGCATGAAATAAAAACATTTTAGATTCAAATGCATGAGAATACTTATCTTTATCCAACGTAGAGCCAAGCAATTGGTTATGTAAGAGCGATTTTCCACCCAACCATAGGGACTCTGTCCAGCATATACTCTTTATGCTGAGAGGCCACTAGGGCGAAGGAAAAATCTGCAGGATTATCTCTCTAAGCCGATGACTCATTCTGCTCTCTATGCTTATCCAAATGCTCATACAAAAATATACAGGGGTATCACTCATCCCTCATAGCCTTGGATTCCACAATACTTGACCCACACAACACCCGTCTAGCTCAGGTATCCCCTTCACTGATCCACGATTTTCTTGGGAGATCCATCTTGCTGGGTGCTTCCAGTGTGTGCATAGAAGAAGTCCAACCTGATATTGGTTGCTATAGAACCACCTGTAGCATCAATTTGTGGCTTCTCAAGCACCTATGAGCAACAAAACTCCATGGGTAAGGGTTCCTAGCTTTCCCAACCTCTCTTCTCACCTACAACCAACAATTTTCACTTCCAAACCTGCAACATGGTCTCCAAATTCGAATTTCTAGGTTCAAAACAGCATGGTAAGTTCATGGACAACAATGGAGAGCTTTGCATAGCCTAAATCTGCATGAAAGAATGAGAGAAATGAGGGTTGACTCTAAAGGATATGAGAAAATGGTGAAAAAACAACTGACATAACTTCTTCTAGTAGAATAAAGTACTCCTGGTAGATGCAGACTAACTTTTGTCATGACAGAACTATCACAAAAGTGCAGTCAGTCCCATGCTTCAATAACTACATGAGGTGACTTCTCCCACCAACCACACACATGCATTAATGATTGGAAAATGGTCAAAAAAGGAGATAATTGGCTTATTCTCATCACATGACAACATTTTGGGTGAGTTCTAAGGTTGAAACTTGGAAGCAAGGATTTAGTCACCCATGGTCCCCCTTTCCTCTTCCCCTCTAGTGGAATCATAGCCCCTTTGGTGCTCTTTACACAACCATTGTTGGACCATTTCATTATTTATGCACATAATATTTACATAATATTCTAAATCAGCATAAAAGCCAACCAAATAGTCCAAATAAAATATAAACATCATACATGCCTAGACATTCACTAGTCGGGCCTTGGCCTTGAGCTCCACACTAGGAATTCACACTAGCATATTTACATCATTTACATAATTTTGGATAAATACATTCCAAGTCAAAACTAGGAGTATTACAGAAGTTGTAACAACCCGCAAAAGAATTTTGACGCAAGTGTAGAAACCGTTAGAATTTTGGGCACCATAGTAGGCTAGGGTGTAGAGTTTTGGACACAGTGCAATCATCCACATGAAGGATTGGAGAAGAGATCTTAGTCGTCCATTGAGATATCAAGCACAATGACAACTGTTCGATCGAAAGGGTGCCATTAGATCAAGGCACACAAATGAATAATGGATGGATTTGATCATCCATCATGATTTTGGGGAATGATCCAATCTGTCAGATCATATCGAGAAAGGGTGACATTGGATCGACGAAGTCATATCGAAGGTTTCCATCGGATTTATAAAAAGTGCATATCAAAGGAAGGTCAAATGAAGAAGTCTTGATAGACTATCAAGACATGACACATGTATGCATCAAAGGTCACCTAGCAGGGTTAACGACAAGGGAAAAAAATGTTTATATGGTTGATGGAGGAGTCCTGAAATCCAATTGGGAGAGGCCACATGTATGGATGAGATTTGGCAGTGGTGACTGCACATCGTATTTTGGAATGGGTGCAAGAGTGGAAAAGACCGATATCTCACACCGATGGGAGGGTGGCAATGATGTATTGGCATTGCAAGAGTGTAGCATTGGAGGAAACCCCAATGCATTGGGGAAATACATCGGAGAAGGTGTATCAGGGTCTATGGAATGAACACCAAGAAGAAGCAGTGATGGGAAGATGTCTATAGAGCATCAAAAAGATGGCATCGGAAGAAAAAGTGGATGCACAGTTTGGGAACGTCGATGGAGAAGTCCGACAGTGTATCAGATGCGAAGACGTGGAAGCAGCCAAGTGGACATCACTGTGGTCATATATGTAACACCCTGATTTTTACCCTGTTACCTTAAACATGTAAATGATGTGAAAATCATTATAAAAATTGTGGTGAGGAGCTCAAGGCCAAGGCCCCACCATCGATTTAGTGTTTTATGTATTGGCAATTAAAAATTGATGCATATGGTTTGCGTGCTAGCTAGGCACAATATAAATTACAAATATTATGTAAACATGTATTTTAATAAAATGCCCACAACTAGCTATGGAATGCAATAAGAGTATGGGGGAATTATTTTTACAAGGAATAGGGAGGGAAAATATTCAAACCCTTGAGACAATAGGGTCAAACCAAGTGTAAATGAGAGAACCCATAAGCCATCAACTACCCATTTTGACTTTTGTACCCAATCATTTATTTCTTCCAAGAGGTGGCTGAGGTAGTTATTGTTTTGTGAAATGGAGAGGTATGACTGTCCAAATTTCGTGTATGGGAAAGCCATCAATTTTAGAAAATTGTGTTTGGCTCCTTGGGTAAGAAAACACCCATGAATTTGTTTCCCTAGCCATTATTCATCAACAGGTTTGTCTCTCTCATGTAATTCTAGCTTGTGGGGATTTTTTCCTCCATGTTTTTCTGGTTTTTCGTTGGTTTCTAGATGGGAAAAGGGAATTTTTGTTGTTGCATAATGACTAAGAGGAAGGGAGTTCGATTTGGGGGTCCATAGAGGCCATGTTTTTCCATTCAAATGCTCATATAGCTGTGGGAGAAATCATTTTCTTCCCTGTGGTTGATTTTCCCCTCTCACAACTCGTTTTGGGTGCCATGATTTGGGAAACTCGTGGGCATCTTATTTTGTACATTCCACAATTCCATTTCCTTTTTCTATTCCCAACATTGGTGCTGCTGTGTGTATGGGAGATATTGTCTTGGTTTGGGTCATGTGCATCCATTATTTGGCTTGAACTTGGGAGTAATCATCTAGGAGTAGAAGAGGATCCAAAATTGGTTTGATAAACCTAGTGAAGAGTGTAACCTCGCCAAAAATATCTTAGAGCTTTGGATACTTTTCTATGCACAGCTTGAAGAGCACTAGAATGGAGGGTATGGCCTGATAGTTTGTGTAACAATGAAGGGAATACTTCCTTGTGTTGGGTGTGTAAGTATTGTGGGTGCCAAGTTAACTAGATCTTGTAGTGGTACCAATAGCTCTATGGATGAGATCACTAGTTTATCAATTCTTCCTTTTTACTGCCTTGATAGCCTAATAAACCCAACTTTAGACTGGCTTGGTTGAGATGTTGTGTTCATTTGGATGTGCATAAGTGGTAGGTTCCCTTTTTCCTTGTGGAAATGATGCCCAACTCGGGTGTGGCAGTTGTGTTGAGAGATTGATGAGAAAAACTGGCTTATGGTTGGGTGGAATGTTGCAGTTGCATAGATGGTTGCTCGGGACAACTTCATCTCAAGATAAGTACTCCCTTGCGTTTCAATTATACAATGTTTTTAATTCAATATTGTTATGATTATGTTGAATGCATGCTAGATGTAGTAGAATTTTTATTCCGCTATGATTATTTGAATTATACATCTGCACATGTATTTTTACTTGTTATTATTTTTGGAAAATGATCATGGGGCTAGAAGCCCATTTTTAGTGTCATGTTTCCTTCCTGGAGAGGGATTGATGGAAGGGGACGTGAAAATATAGGTCTTCCAAACAATGGAGTGTGGAAAAGGACCGATAGAGAAGTGCCAACAGTGTAAAACAACCGTTATATGGATGACACATGGAGGAATGTGAGCCGTTGATTTAGGATTGCAAAGGAACAGGGGTTCCCAATGGAAACAAAGGATACAAAAAAGAGCACGAAGGAGTAAGAAGAATCTAGAAAAAGGATAATTAATAACATAATTGAATGCATAGGTATAGGGAGTAAATGAGGGTCCAAGAAGGACATCAACTGTACATTTGAGATGAGACTGGGTGGGGCTCGAGGGAGCTCACCACGAATGAATAATTGAATGGATGAGGACAAGTGGAAAAAGTTGTTGGAAAAAAGGAAGAATTGAGAGGAAGTGGGAAGCTTCTAGAGAGATCTAGTAAGGTACTAGCAGAATACTCTAGAAGGAATCACGAGAAAGAAGAAGAAAACATAAAGTGTTCAAAGAGATTTCTAGGCAGGGAGAAAAAAGCGTAGTGCCAATTAGAGTGGCGGTCCGAGAAGAAGAAAATGAATCCTGTAGAGGCAGGGATAAAGGGGGAGCAAAGAGAATAGAGATGGTTAGAGAAGTTTATTAGGGAAGAGGGATAAATGCATCATAGAATACTGCACAGAGGAAGAGTGAGAAGAAATATAAGGAATCACATTGAGGCAAAATAAGAGAAAAGAAGAGGTAGCAAAGAAGGAGATACTTAGTAGGGAGTGTACAAATTCTATAAATGAATGTAAGCCTAGTTGAGACTTAGAAAAACACAGAAAAGAGAGGTTTAGTGAGTGAAGAATTGAAGGCATTGAGAACCCCTGAGTGTATAGAATTGTATGCAAAGCTCAATTGGGGCCATTGTAATTGTAAATAATTGTGAATTAATAGAAAGGCCTTCGAGACACCTTTCATGTTTTAAAATTTGTGTTTGCTTCGGGGTGTGTTGTGTGGTATCTACTATATGTGTTTGAGTGTTTGTAGGGCCGATTAAGGTACCGAACCTCATAAATAGTTTGGTATCAGAGATGAATTTTTTCACTTTGAAAGGCAACCATAGGTCGATCAACATCGTTGGTATCATAGCTGAAGCTATGTGATTCTGATCGACAACTGTTGAGGCAGTTTACATCAGTTGGTTTCAAAGCTGACACTGCATGAATCTGATCGAAATTTGTTGAGGTGGTTTGCATCAGTTGGTATTAGAGATGAAGCTACATGAATCTGGTCAGCGATTGTTGAGGTAGTTTGCATTAGTTGGTATTAGAGCTGAAGTTGTGTGCTCTCAAAGGTGACTGTAGGTTATTCAACATCAGTTGGTATCATAGTTGAAGATACATGACTCTGATTGGTGGTTGTTGAGATGGTTTACATCAGTTGGTATCAAAGCAAGAGCATCCTACATGATAAGTGGAAGAAAGGATATATCCCATGGTGAGGCGGGGTAGAGTTATCCATGATGCAACTCCAATAGTTTTGATTGTTGGGTAGAGTTGTAGAGTAGAGGTAAAGGTTGAAGAAACAATTCCAACTTCAATTGGGTAGAGCTGTAGAGGAAGGGATAGGTCCCATAGGAGGAAGTGGGGTAGAGTTATCTAGAACCATATCTCCAACAATTGTGATTGTTGGGTAGAGTTACAAAGGAGAGTTGAAGAATTGGGACAACACCAAGAATGAGGTTGGGTAGAGTTGTTCAACAAAAGCAGTAGCAACAACATCATCAGCGAAATGAAAGGACTAATTGAAGGTCTACACACTTGCCGAAGCAGAGTGGAATCCTGCAAGTGTTGGTATCTCCATTGGAAGGCTATTGGGTAAAGTTACCTAGTGTGGAAGAAAGGAAACAATTCTAGTAGGGAGGTTGGGTATAAATGTTAAATAGAGGAAGGAATTGACAAAGGAGTCAAGGAGAAGACCATACAAGAGTAGAAGGTGCAAATATGGGCTATAGAAGGTCATTGAATATTGACAATTTGAGTAGGAGGACATGCGGGATGATGGAATTGGAAGAAATATGTGAAATGATGAGTAAGATCATGGCTAGAATATAAGACATTGAAGAGGTTCAAGGGATTGAGAGACCCTTGGAGCATGAAAATATTTTGAATATTTTAATGTAGAAGAAAATATCCCTCACAGTGGAAGAGGTGAGTTTAATTAAGGAGTTGATTGTGGAGAGAGTGAGTGTGTTGGAGCAAGCACAAAGGCCATGACATGTCAATGCATGTGATGAAGTAGAAGATGATGATGATTAAAAGTGGTAGAGGTTTGCTACCCAAAAGAAGGGAAAATGTTGGATCATGTTTAAGAAGGGACATTGGATAGATGGGAGTAGGTAAAGAACTCCCAATAGAAGCAAGAGATGAAGGCTATTGAATACTTACTAGTATAGGAAGAAGAGAGTGCAAGACTCCAAGTAGAAGAAACTAGAGAAGAGGTAGGATATGAAGAAATAAACAAGGATGAGGCTTTGAGTATGGAAGAGGGCAGCCACGATGATGCTGTATGGGAAGAAGAAGAGTAGGTTGTTGATCCTAAAGCTAAATATGATGAATATGAGGATGAGTTGGAAGATGGAGATAAATAATCCCTATGGAATGAACATGTGGTTGAGATAGGTAAGGTTACAAATGAAGCTGCAGATGAAAAGAAGGAATTCCATGAGGATTTTGAGGTAAAGTTTGATGAAGAATATTATATGGATGAAGATGAGAAGATGAACATTAGTGAGGAGATGAAGCTAATCGAAGAATTGTGGAATGGACTAGACATATAGCATGAGGTTGAGGAACCTACAGTGGTAATGGAGGATGTAAAGATAAAAGAAGAATTTGAGAAAATAAATGAATGGGAGGTAGAGTTGAACACCCTGGAGGAATGGATGTATAGGCCAAAATATGAATATGAAAGTAGTGAGAGGGATAATAGAGACATAACTAAAATGGAATACAAAACATAAGAGGATGTATTAATAGTGAAGGTTGTCAGTGTAGAAGTATAGGATGTAAAAGATAAAGAAGAAGGATGTGAATGCTTGTGTGCAGGTATATATGGAAGAGTGGAGACTTCTATAAAGACTACAGTGGAGGTATTCAAGAGCATGGACTATAGGTAGAGTCCATGGGAACAAGGTGAAGGAGAGCATGCCATTAAACGATGTGCAAAGGATGAAAAATATGAAGGGAAGAAAGAAGAGGACCATGTGGAGTTCCTTGCTTTTATTGATATTTTGGTTGATTGTGTGTGCGTAGGTGCAGAAAAAAGAGAGTTGCAGTGCAGATATTGTAGAAGTTGAGTTCAAGGTAGGAGGGCATGCCAAGGGTGGAGAAAGGTGAGGAAGTTTTCAGCAAAGAAGCAACACGAAGAGAGTGAGATAGCTCGATATTGGAATTGTGTAGGGATGACAAGGGTTTACAATAATCGCATAAGGAACAAAAAGGATAATGCAAGTAGAAGGCCTGAGGAGCCCGCAGAGCCCTGGAGAACGAAGAAGAAGGAAAATAAGAAGTGAAGTATTATAGAGTTTCAGGTATGGAGTCGATAGAAGAAAAAGAAGATTATGAGGCAACGATTTTCTTGTTACTAGAGGAGACTGATGTAGGAGCATTGGGTTGAGTATGGGAATGGAGATCGAGCACACGTTACAAGCATGATTCAGGAGTTTCAGGTGAAGCCAGAGTCACCCGTAGGAGAATTTGGGCACAAGTGTAGTAGCCCTTAGAAGTTTGACCATCATGGAAGGATAGGGAACATAATTTTGGATGTAGTGTAGTTTTCCACATGAAGGATTGGAGAAGAGATCTCATTCGTTTGCAGAGATATTAGGCACAACTACAACCATTCGATTGAAATAGTTCCATTAGAGTGATGCACAAGAATGAAGAATGGACGAATGTGGTCATCCATTGGGATCTAGAGGAATGATCCAAGACATCATAGAATATTGGGAAAGGACAACAATGGATCAATGAAGCCATATCGAAGGTTTTCGTTGGATTTGGAAAAAGTGTGCATGAGAGGAAGGTTCTATAAAGAAGTACTGATAGTCTATCAGGATAGGACACATGTATGCATTAGAGGTCACCTAGTGAAGTTGATGGCGAGAAAAATGTTTGGATGGATGATGGAGGAGTCCCAATATCCAACTGAGAGTGGGAACATGTATGGATGAGATTGGGTAGCGGCGACGTGCAATTTGGGAATGCCAATGGATAATTTTGACATCATATTTAACACGGACATGTGGAAGAAACCGAACGGCCATCACTATGGCCATATTAGTGTTGAAAACAAGGGAGTGTGGAAAAGGAATGATAGATAAGTTTTGACAGTGCAAGAAAATTGTTAGATGGTTGACATGTGGAGGAATGTGAGCCATTGATTTGGGATTTTAGAGGAACATAGGTTCCCAATGGTAATATAGGCTGAATAAAAGAGCATGAAGGAGAAAGAAGACTCCTAAAGGAGGATAATTAATGGCATAATTGAATGCTTGGGTACAAGGTGTGAATGAGAGTCCATGAAGGATGCCACTTGTACATTTGAGATGAGTTAGGGTGGGGATCGAAGGATCTCACCTTGAATGCATCATTGAATCCAAGTGGAGATGTGACAAAATATGCTGAAAGGAAGGAAGAACTGAGAGGAAGCGAGAATTTTCTAGAGAGTTCTAGTAAGGTGGTGGAAGAAGACTCCATAAGGGAACATGAGAAAGATGAAGAAAGCATAAAGAGTTTAGGGATACTTCCAAGGGGGGGAATGGAAATATTAGTTTTGGTTCTAGTAGTGAATTAATAAGAAGAAAAGGAATCCTGTAGAGACAGGAAGAAAGGGGGAGTAGAGAGAATAGATCTGGTTAGAGAAATGGCTTGGGGAAGATAGAGAAACACATCAAAGAATACTGCATTGAGTAAGAGTGAGGAGAAAGAGAAGGAAGTATGTTGAAGAAAAAGAAGAGAAAAAAGGAGGTATAAAGGAAGGATATACCTAATAGAGAGAGCACATATTTTGTAAATGAATGTAATCCTAGCTGATACTTAGAACAATAGGAAAAAGAGGGGTTTAGTGAGTGAGGAATTTGTGAGGCACCTACAACAATTAATTAATACCAATATGCGAAATAGAAGAAATGACAGAACTCAGAATCACTTTTATATTGATCACAGGCCACTTCAAGGGGGCAACCTCCTTTGAGCAAGCTCAATACAAATAACTTCACGGTGCCTTCATAGGTCTCAACACACACTTATATACTAATTCTAGGCGCCAATACTATGGGTCGAAACCATGGGCCGTTACAAACTATGGATCAACAATACTACGGGCAACTTACAAAGCATATGCGCCAACAACAATAACACAAACTATTGATCAACAAATACTACGGGATGACTTACAAAGCATATGCGTCCAACAACAACATACTAACAAATTAAAGACATGGGTTCCTAACATCCCCTCCCTCTTAAAAAAAGCTTTGTCCTCAAAGATTTAGATGTGGAAATTGTTGTTGAATCTGAAGGAGTGGTTCCCATGTAGCATCCTCTGGTTGCATGCCGTGCCACTGAATTAAGACCTCTGTGATAGAGCGAGAGAGAAGCTGACGCGTGCGCCGATTGAGGATGGCCTCTAGCTCCAAAAGGATGGATCCTTCATTATCCAGTTCGGGTAAAATCGTTTGTCCGATGATGCTGGTGCCAAGAACTTTCTTCAGACAAGAGACATGAAAGACTGGATGAATGTGGGAAGAAGGAGGAAGTTCCAATTTATAAGCAACGGACCCAATCTTCTGAAGAATCCGATATGGCCCATAGAACTTTGGAGCGAGCTTATGACGCCCTTTGAGTTTCAAGGAGGATTGCTTGTACGGCTGGAGACGAAGAAAAACCATATCGTCGACTTGAAAAGTGCGCTCCAAACGGTGCTGATCAGCTTGTTGCTTCATGCGATTTCTTGCCATGTGAAGATTGTCCCGCAAAATGCAAAGAATCTAATCGCGATTTCGAAGGACCGTGTCAACTTCCTGAACTGGTGAACTGGTGGGAGTGCATGGAAGAAGAGCTGGAGGTGCCTGACCATAGACTGCTTCATATGGGTTCATTTTGGAGGCAGTTTGGTAAGAGGTATTGTACCACCATTCAGCGAGAGGGAGCCACTTTGCCCATTGATGTTGTTGTTCGGAGGTGAAGCAACGAAGATAAGTTTCCAAGCATTTATTGACAATTTTAGTCTGACCATCTGTTTGTGGGTGATACCCTGAACTCATCTTCAGTTTGGTGCCAGTGTGGAGAAATAGTTCTGTCCAAAAATGACTGGTGAAAGTCGCATCACGATCCAAGACAATGGAAGAAGGGATGCCATGAAGACAAAAGATCTGGTCCAGAAAAATTTGAGCGACAGAGGAGGTTGTATAGGGATGGCTGAGAGCACAAAAATGACTATATTTGGAGAGGCGATCAACCACAATGAGAATCACTGTCTTCCCACCAGATTTAGGGAGCCCTTCAATGAAATCCATAGAAATATCTGTCCAAATCCATGTAGGTATGGGAAAGGGTTCAAGCCATCTTGGAAGGAGTGTTGTTTCACCCTTATTGCGCTGGCAGGTATCACATTCGGCCACCATCTGTTGAATTGTCCTTTTCATGCCCTGCCAAAAGAAGTTACGCCGTGCTCGTTCATACATTTTGAGGAACCCAGAGTGCCCTGCCGATGGAGAAGCATGGAGTTCATAGAAGACAGCCTGTTGAAGATCTGTGCTCTAGGGAAGCACAAGACGACCCTTGTATCACAGAGAAGCACCATCCCAAGAGTAATGTGGTACAGCAGAAGGGTTGTTGGTCAAGCGTTGGATGATTTGAGATAAGGAAGAGTCATTGACATAACCCTGTTGAATAGATTGCAACCAATTTGGAACCAGCATAGAAATAGATGAAAGAGAACCTTGGGCGTCAAATGTGCGAGAAAGAGCATCTGCCACAATATTGTATTTACCCTTCTTGTAAGTGATCTCATGGTCATAACCCATGAGTTTGCTAACCCATTTCTGTTGTGCCGGGGAGGAGACACGCTGGTCCAAGAAATATTTCAGACTCTGGTGATCAGTCTTGATGCAGAAATGATTCCCTAATAGGTATGGGCACCGCTTCTGTACTGCATGCAAAATAGCCATCATTTCCTTCTCATAGGTAGAGGCAGCTAAATTCTTACTTGAAAGAGATTTGCTGGTGAACGCAATGGGGTGTTCATCTTGAAGGAGAACAGCACCAAGTCCATTGCTGCAAGCATCACTCTCAATAGTGAAGGGCTTGGAAAAATCGGGCATAGCTAGCACAGGTGTAGTACACATAGCTTGTTTTAGTTTGTCAAATGCACATTGAGCAGCAGGTGTCCATGTAAAAGCATCCTTTTTCAATAGAGCAGTTAATGGAGCTGCAATCTTCCCATAATCCTTGACAAACTTGCGGTAGTAGCCAGTCAGGCCCAAAAAACCACGAAGGCTCTTGAGTGTCTGAGGATGTGGCCAATTGTTCATGGCATCGATTTTGGCAGGATCCATGCGAACCCCTTGTGCTGAGATAATGTGCCCGAGATACTCAACTTCCTTCTGTCCAAAAACACATTTAGACTGCTTGGCATGGAGATGATGGTTAGAGAAAAGTTGCATGACAAGATCCAGATGCTGGAGATGTTCATCCCATGTTTTACTGTAGATGAGGATATCATCAAAGAATACCAGAATGAATTTCCGCAAGTAGGGTCGAAATATTTTATTCATTAAGGCTTGGAATGTGGAAGGAGCATTAGTGAGGCCAAAGGGCATGACCAAAAACTCATAATGGACATCATGTGTGCGGAAAGCTGTTTTAGGAATATCATCCTCATGAACCCGAATTTGATGATACCTAGAACGAAGATCCAACTTGGAGAAAAAGTGAGCCCCATGAAGCTCATCAAGAAGCTCATCAACAACAGGAATTGGAAACTTATCCTTGATGGTGAGGTGATTAAGTGCTTGGAAGTCAATGCAGAGGCGCCATGACCCATCTTTTTTGCAAACAAGAATAACTGGAGAAGAAAAGGAACTAGTGCTTGGGCAAATAATACCTTGCTTCAATAAGTCCTGAACGAGCATTTCAATCTCCGTTTTTTGGTGAAATGGGTAGCGATAGGGCCTGATGTTGGGAGGAACGCTGCCAGAAAGGAGCTGAATACGATGGTCTTCTGGCCTAGAAGGTGGCAATCCCACTGGTTCAGCAAAGACACCTGTATATCGATCCAAAATTTGTTGTAGATCCAAAGGAGTAGTGGAGATCGCTGATGGTTGCATCTGGATGGAATGGATCTGAGCGATGACACCATGTGAATTATTCTTGAGGAGTTTTTCCATGCGATGTGAACTGATGATGCTGAGAGAACCTGGTTGTAATCCTGTCAATGTGTGTTTTTGTCCATTGAGGGAAAATTGCATCCAAAGTTCAGCAAAATCCCATAAGATAGGGCCAAGTGTGCGTAGCCATTGAGCGTCCAAAACCACATCACATCCACCTAAGGGCAAGGAAAACATATCAGAGCGCAAGGTATAATCTCCCATAGAGATACACACATTTCGACACTTCCCTTTGCAAGGTAAGGTGCCCCCATTGGCAACCATGACTTCAAAGTTAGAGCAAGGATGGATAAAACAATCAGCTTGTTTGGCGATCCGAGGGTCAATGAAATTATGAGTGCTACCATAATCAATGAGTATTGTAAGAGGAAGCTTCTTGAAGTAACCCCTGACCCGCATTGTTTGGGGGGTGGTGATTCCAGCTAAAGCATGGAGAGATATCTCTGGCTGGTCATCCTGAGACAGAGGGTCAATAGGCGGTTCCTGAATGTCGACCGGGAGCATCCAGTGTTTCTGGATCTTTGTCGCCAATTTAAGAGGCAGGCGGAGACTCCACATCCAAGAGATAGAGCTTTTGTTGAACACATCTATGTCCCCAAGTGAATTTCTCATCACAATTATAGCAAAGCCCCTTTTCTCTGCGTGCTTGCATCTCTGTTTCAGACAAATGCTTGATAGGAGTCGGTCGAGGAGCCTGCGGTATAGGTGGTCGCTAAGAACCCATATTTCGAAAGGGAACAAAAGTGGGCTTGGAGCATTTTTGGGCTGCAATCTTGTCTTCTGCCAACTTAGCCAACCCTAGGGCTTCCATCATTGTGTTGGGACAGAACATTTTGACCTCAGAGTGGATGCCATCCTTTAGACCACTGATAAAACAAATCTGGTAAAAGTCATCAGACAATCCTTCGGTGTGGTTGGCTAGATTCTCAAATTCGGTTTGATACTCTCTCACCGTGCCAATTTGGCGAAGTTTAGTGAGGGCTCCTGTGAAGTCATCAAAAGCACTAGGACCAAATCATTGCTAAAGGAGCTGGCAAAAGTCTGGCCATTTGGGCTCTGGATGAGCCTTGATGTACCAATGGTACCATTGAAGAGCTTCCTGTTCCAAGTGAAAGGATGCCAGCGGAACTTTGTTGACATCAAAAGTATTATGCAGACTGAAATACTGTTCTGCACGATAGATCCATCCAGTTGGATCAGGACCATTGAAGCAAGGAAAATCAAGCTTCGGACCACAGAAATTGCTGGAAGAGGAGTACCCATTGTCTGATGAAGACTCGGACTGTCGTTTGTTGTTCATAGCTGAATGTTCAAGATGGAGGCCGAGAAATTTTTCATCCAGATCCTGGAGTTTGGCTTGGATGGCTACAAGTGCTTCCTCCATGGTTTTTGCGCCTGCATGGGTGACAACCATAACCAGGAGTTTTATTTTTTTTCCAGACTAGAGCTGCTACGGCTCGAAAGGGATCCGAAACGACGCCGAATGGATTGAAAATGGCTGGATCTAGAACGACTTGCAAAATGGGTCTGAACGACTGGATGTAAAACGGCGCAACAACGATTGACGACAGTTCAGCTGAAATTAGATATGGACCCCAGGTATGTGCGGCTTCCTAGCAGTTCAAGGGTTTCACTCGGCCACCAATGCTATCTGACGGCTTGCGTATTGGGGCAGTACCCCTCACTCCACGGCTCAGGTAAAAATGATAACCGCTTTGCCACAAACGACAGCTCTTGGTTTACCTCACGGGTGGGAACTAGTCAATCAGGTAGGGGTCGTTTCCCTTTTCGCTGGTAGGTCCTCTCAATGGGACAACTACTTTGGGGTTCCTGTGGTACTCCTCACAATGAGTTTTAGGGCTTATGCCCAAGTACTTCCCACAGTTAAGCGGATAGGGATTATTCCCAAATCCGAAACTGCAACAGATGTGAAAAATAATTTTGGCAGAAATTTCACCCAGTGAGCCCAAGAAAGTGCTCTGATACCAGATGTGAGGTACCTGCAACAATTAATTAATATGAATATGCGAAATAGCAGAAATGACAGAACTCAGAATCACTTTTATATTGATCACAGGCCACTTCGAGGGGGCAACCTCCTTTGAGCAAGCTCAATACAAATAACTTCACGGTGCTTTCATAGGTCTCAACACACACTTATATACTAATTCTAGGCGCCAATACTATGGGTCGAAACCATGGGCCGTTACAAACTATGGATCAACAATACTACGGGCGACTTACAAAGCATATGCGCCAACAACAATAACACAAACTATTGATCAACAAATACTACGGGACGACTTACAAAGCATATGCGTCCAACAACAACATACTAACAAATTAAAGACATGGGTTCCTAACAGAATTGAAGAGTTTGAGAACCCCTGAGTGTATTGAATTGTATGTAAATATCAGCTGGAGCCATTGTAATTGTAAATAACTGTGAATTAATAGAAAGTCCTTAGAGAAACCTCTCATGTTTTAAATATGTGCTTGCTCGGGGGTGTGTTGTGGGGTATCTATTGTCTATGTTTGAGTGTTTGTAGGGATTATTAGAGTACTAATTCTCACCACTAGTTTGGTATCATAGATGAATTTGTGCACTCTAAAGGTGACCGTAGGTAAGCCATGGTTAATTGGTATCAGAGCTTAAGTTCTGTGACTATGATCAGTTTTCTATTGAGGCAACTTGCATCAGTTGGTGTAAGAGATGAAGCTATGTGAATATGATCGGTGGTTGTTGAGTAAATTTGCATCAGTTAGTATCAAAGTAGAAGTTGTGTGACTTTGATCAGTGGTCGTTGAGGTGGTTTAGATCAGTTGGTATAAGATCTGAAGCTGTGCACTTTGAAAGGCGACCAAAGTTCAGTCAAAATTAGTTGGTATTAGAGCTGAAGCTGCATGACTTTAATCGATAACCGTTGAGGCGGTTTGCATGATATCCATTCATGAGGTCACCAATGGGGATTCACTAAGTAGGGAATATTATAGCATGTGAGTTCATATTAAGGAAAACTTTAGGGATACAATTTATCCCATGGGCTAATTTTTGAGTTTTTTTTCCAAAACAAATATTTGCCATTTTCCCTTTGTTTTAATATGATTCACCCAAATTCCATAGGATTAAAATTTTCTCTAGAATTTGCCAAAAATCTCAAAAAACTATATAAAATCCTTAGAAATTTGAATATTTTTTAAAACATATCACCAAACATTTTATGGTTGGAAATTTGATAATTAGTAAGATTTGCGTAGGTTTCTACTCTTTAAGAAAATTATGGATCCTTAAAATTTTCCCTGGTTCATATTGCAATATTTAGTACCCTAAAATGTGGATGCAATATATTGCCTAGTATATAAGAGTCAAGGAGTATTTTTAATATTTTAAAAATGTGTATATATCATGGGGGTTTATAATTATAATTATGCATCTAGAGGGTTGAGTAGGGAATTGGTTTTGGAATGTATAATTTTAATATTATATGTGTAATGATGTCTAGTAAGATGTCTTATCTAGCAAAGAAAGACATAAAGAACTTTAATATTATGGAAAATGAGTTATCCTACATGCATCATGGAGTAATATTATCCAATTATCATTCATTATATAAGTGTTGGGTCCAGGAAATGCCCCTTTTTGGCCATCCTTATTATATCATTTTGCCCTGATTACATCCTATTTTCACAAGCTATACCTATAACTTTTCTCCAAATCAACCAATAATATTGACAGGTATAATTCGTTATTGCTTTAATTGTTTTATGCCTAAGATTGTTAAGATTCTGGATCCTAGTCCTCGATTTATGCTAATCTGTGTGATTTCATTTAGTCAAGGTCTAAAGCGTAGGTGTATCAACCAAATGGCACCAGCTGTTACTCTTCAAATCCCGATTCCTCATACTTCAAGGGACAACGCATTCCTCCACAAGAATCTGTAACAGGCCTCCACTAAAACAGAACCCAACTGCAACAGACAGGTCGCATTCCAGCTTGCCAAATCCGTTGATCCATTGATTACTGGAGTAACAGCTTCTTCATGAGTAACAGCCTTAGTTAATACGGTTGTAATAGTTAGCTGTAACTCCACAACATAAAGATCAAAGATCTTCATTGCTGTATGATTTTAGTGGATCAGGATCTGTACTTTCAATGTATAAATATGAGAAGGCTCTTATAGCCTGGGGTTGGACAATTACCATTTTGCATAAGCTGTAATAGAGCACTGAGACTGCCAATTTCCATCATTAATATAAGAGCATAGTTCTTCATTTATGTGTCTTAATTTCTTGTGATTCTCGGCGTCTCAGTTAGAAGGCTAGGGCCCGCCTTCTCACAGAGATAGCCGTCTTAAGTAGGTAGGTTAATTTAGCTTTCTTTCTGTTGTGTGGTGTGGAATCGTTGTAGATGTTACTGTTAGCTACAACAGAGGTTAGCATTCCTTTTGGTAGTTCACAATTACATCTTGAATAGCTGTAACAGAGTGGTGTGATAGTCGACTGTGTAGGTTAGTTCAGTTTAATGCATGTGTGTTCGAATCAATTGTAACAACCAAGCTCAATCCCAATATCTTTCAGTTGTTTATGCGTTCTAGGATTTCCAGTAATTATCAGTTAGAGTTCAAGCTTATGTTTAGATTTTGGTTGCTGTTGTATCTTCAATTGATTTATTAGAATAGGCAGATTGTGATTGATTAACAGTAGCTACTAGATGGATCATTTTGGTAAATATTGAATATTGTAGTTTGATAATTATAGGATTTAACTTCTTGCAAAATTAATCTAGTTGATTTCTATTCTTAATTTTATAACTGATATGTTGATTTCTGTAGGAAGGTAGCTGCAATTGAATTCCTATCTGTATGAGTTAGATTAGTTTTCTTTATGGAGTGAGTTTGGCTAGACAAACTGGTAGGATCATTATCTCCATTTAGTTAATCAACTGCTTGACATGTTTATGCATAGATTGTGCTTATTGCCATTGAAAGAAAAGACCTCCCTGGGTTTGACAATTTATATTGAGCATCCTGTGTGTTAGCTTTAATTATTGACATATAGGGTGACCAACATTTTGGCGCCATTGCCAGGGATGGTAATAGATAGACATAGTTAGTAGTTGGTTTCATTTGATTTCATTTTGGTTTAATCATTTACAACATACATGAATACAAGAAAAACAAATCGGAAACCCCTTTGAATACTAACATTGCAGGTGGAAGAGGTCGAGGTCATAATGCAGGTCAGGGAAGACATACATACATTGGTGAAATAATTGTTAGAGTTGATTCTTCCACTAGACCACCGTGGACATCTACAGGCAGGGGAAATTCTGTTCCTCCCAATCTTGAGAATTCAGCATCAATAGTGGAGAATTCAATGGGGCCTTCAACTTCTGTTGTGGAAAATAAACCTCCTGAAGATAAGGGAAGTGCTGTGGGTGCACCAGATAGAGAGGAGATCTATCATATCAACGGAACCAGAGTTACTAAAGAAGTGTGGTTGGAGACTCTCCGAGTAGAAGAGGAAGAGGGGAGGCGAGAAGAAGAGAGGAGAAGAGAAGAAGAAGCCAAAGCAGAGGAAGAATGCATAAAGGAAGCTATTGGATTTTGGACTAGAACCATGGTTGGTAGAGAACAGGAAGGGGAGAACGAACATGGGGAGAACTGGGAAGAAGAAGGGGAAAATAATCATCCTGGTAATACTATGGATACATTGGAATTCCCTATCCTCCAGACACCTGGAGAAACTCCCATGAAAAATATCTCACCATCAGTTCTCCCGAATTTTCATGGTAAGTCTTCTGAGGATCCTGATGAGTTTCTTTTTGAGTTTGATATCCTCTGTCGTAGTTATGATTACACCTCTAGTGCTCAAAAGCTGGAGTTATTCCCAACCACCTTGAAAGGAAATGCTCTGCGCTGGTTCATGAATCTGGGTCATGAGACCATTACTACTTGGGACCAAATGAAAAACACCTTCCTTTCCAAGTACCAAGAATATTGTAGAACTAGGGATAGAAAGGAGGAGTTGTTTAAAATGGTTCAGAAGGATGAAGAAAGCTTGGAAGACTTTGTGGAAAGATTGCTGTGCAATTTATAAAGATCTGGTCACGCTGAGATTGGAAAGGATGTGCTCAAGATCATTTTACTATGAGGAATTAGAGAAGACTGCCTTGATATGTTGAATTTGCTGGTAAAAGGGGACATCTCAAAGGAACCTTTCGAGAAGATTGTTGAATTATGTCAATGGTACTCCAGGGGATCCTCTAGAACCAACAAATGAGATAAAGATCGAGACCAGGATGTGTTCACTAGGACTCAGAAGTTAGCTAGTGGAGGGGCCACTCGAGCAAAAATAGGAAAATTACTAGAGAATTTTAAAACAGACATGATGAGTTCCATTTCCTCAGAGTTAGATGTCATGAGAGCAAAGCAGAAGCAAGTAGTAGAAGACCTTACAATTGGTGTATTCTATCCTAAATGTAGGAAAAAGCACCCATTGAAAGAATTCCCGCTGGACAAAGCAGAGATATGCAGGATATGTGAACTAGAGCATGATACCAAGGAATATCCTTCATTACCTAAGGTCAAAGCAGTCCTGTAGGAATCCATTTCAGATGTGGAGCCAGCTTACTTCATTGCACAAAAGAAACCATGGCAGCCTCGCACTCAAGGTATGAATCCAGACCCATCATTTTTTTTGAATAATATGAATGGAATGAACAATATGCATAATATGAATACACAATTCCCTTCACATTATTCTAACAATCAGTGGCATCCATCTCAGAACCCAATGCAAAATCCTAACTCATGGACACCATGGTCACAACAGTCAAACAATCAATCTCCTTGGAATTCCAACTAGAGAAATTCTTACCAAGGAAATAACTTTCCCCATCACCAGAATCAGTATCAACAGTATCCTCCTCAACAGTATCAGCACCAACATTATCAGCAACCGCAACTCCCATTCCAAAACAATGCTGCACCTATGAATGTACCACTTCGACCACAACTACCTGCACAATCTAACCCGAACCCAAATAATAAAGTAATCCATCAATTTGACACTGCCAACATCCCTGCGTATTCCATCACCCAGATTCCCTGCAATGATATACAATTACGATCAGGGAGGGTGGTGGAACCTATTATCACTGAGGATGTTTCATCCCTAGTGATTGAAACTGGAGTGAATCAGCACTATGAGAATATGGTTAATTCAGCAAGCCCCATCATTAAGGATGCTGATACTCCTACCAAAACAGTAGTTGAAACTTAGAGAGTAACACACAATGTATCACAACCTACAAAGTTGATGAGAGAACCACCATACCCTGAACGATTGGCCTTGTAGAAAACAATGGAACAACCTCGATTCGATCTCTTGGGAGAATTGAAAAAATTGTATGTTAAAATTCCACTATTACAGGCCCTCCATGATGTGCCCATTTATTCCAAGACTGTTAAAGATTTATGTGTCAAGAAACCAGGAAGAAGGCCCAGGGACCCCCCCACTGTCCACGTATTGGGAAAACTTTCCGAATTAATAATGGGGAAGGCCCCTGTGGCAAAATATGATGACCCTGGAAATCCGACTGTTACAGTTCACATAGGGAACACACAAATCTCCAATGTCTTGGTAGATTTAGGCACAGCTATTAATGTTATGACCATAGAGACTGTGAAGAAATTGAGACTCACTAACCTTCGGTCGACCCCTATTGTTTTGGAACTTTTTGACATATCAACGATCAAGCCTGAGGGGATCCTAGATGACCTCATGATCTCAATTGACTCGTGGAAATACCCTGCAGATTTCTTGGTGTTACAGCCAAAATCCCAGTTGGGGGGACACCCACTGATCCTAGGAAGACTGTGGTTGGCCACAGCAGATGCCTATATCAGCTGTCGTTCAGGACCTATGATCATTTCAGACGGGACTGAGATCAAGAGCCTAACTTTGTACCCTCCAGCTCGACCAAGCACATAAGATGAAACTCCATTGTGGGCAAATTTGGAGGAGCAAGAAGGTGTGCAGCCGTTATTAACAATAGGGATAGCCTTAACGTTTAAAGATGAAATAGAGGATGATGCCATTAATAGTTTCATTAGTGAGCCCATGCCAGTCAATAAAAATGTCTATCAAATCTTGGACAGTACTATAGCTGCAACAGAACAAGAAAATCTTATAGAATAAATTCTAGTCAGTGATGCCAGTATAATTCCAATACTGAAAAATTTGAAGAGTGTTCCAGTAGAAATCGGGCCAGGGAAAACATTGAATATCAATCCAAATCTTGCGTCTAGCAAGCTGGAACAACTAGTCACTCTGCTGAAACAATGTAGGGGAGCTTTCGCTTGGGAGTAAATAGACATGAAAGGGATTCCTTCCAATCTGTGCACCCATCACATTTATATTAAGAGCGACTCCAGGCCTGTGTGTCAACCACAACAAAGGATGAACCCGAACCTAAGAGACATAGTGAAAGAGGAGATCCAAAAACTTTTGGAAGCATAATTTATATACCAAATTTCAGATAGTGAGTGGGTTTCTCCACTTGTGATTGTGCCAAAGAAGAATGGGAAATGGAGGGTCTGCGTGGATTACAGAGAATTGAACAAAGCAAGGCAGAAGGACCACTTCCCCTTACCTTTCATCGATCAGGTCCTTGATACCTTGTCTGGGAAAAAGTATTTTTCCTTTCTGGATGGCTTTAGTGGGTACAACCAAATCCAAATTTCTCTAGAAGACCAGGACAAAACCACTTTCACCTATCCCTGGGGAACTTTTGCATACCGAGTACTTCCTTTTGGGTTGTGCAACGCACCAGCCACATTTCAGAGAGCAGTGATTGGAATCTTTTCGAAAATGGTAAATAATTGCATGGATATTTTTATGGATGACTTTACTCCATATGGTGATAGTTATGAAGAAGCACTGGAAAATTTAGAAAAGGTCTTGAAATGCTATGAACAAATCCAACTCTCTTTAAGCACTGAAAAGTGCCATATGATGATGAGTGAGGGCATAGTGTTGGGGAACTTCATCTCTTTTGAGGGTATACAGGTAGATCCATCCAAAATCAAGGTAATTGAAAATATAGCAACTCCAGGAACACAGAAGGATGTACGTAGCTTCTTGGGGCATGCTGGCTATTACAAAAGGTTCATAGAAAATATTTCCAAACTAGCTTCTCCTTTGTTCACTCTGTTGATTAAGGATGCATAGTTTTTCTGGAATGATGCATGCCAAACAACGTTTACTGAGCTAGAGAAAAGGCTATCTACAACTCCCATCTTGTGAGAACCCAACTGGGCTTTGCCTTTTCATATTTCTTTAGATGCTTCAGACACTGCCATTGGAGCAGTTTTGGGATATCAGGAAGGTAATGCTCCTTATGCAATTTATTACATTAGTAAGAACTTATCTCCTGCTGAACTAAACTATACTGTCATAGAAAAGGAATTCCTTACCATTGTTTATGCCATCAACAAATTTAGACATTATATTACTGGATATTCTACTTTTGTGCACACTGATCATTCCGCTATCAAGTATTTAATGAATAAACCAATCACGAATGCTAGAGTTACTAGATGGTTGTTACTGTTACAGGAATTTGATATCACAATTATTGATAGACTAGGGAAGGAAAATGTTGTTGCATATTTTTTATCTCGACTTACTAACAGTGATGACAATTTACCAATCGAAGATTCCTTCCATGATGAACATTTGTTTGCAGTATCAGCTCATTCCCCATGGTATGCAGATATTGCTAACTTTTTGGCTGCAGGTAAGCTCCCAACACATTTGTTGAAGAGAGAAAAAAGGAAGATCATACAATAGAGTGCTAGGTACTGCTAGATTGATGGCCATCTTTTCTACACAGGGCTTGATTTAGAGATCAGAAGATGTGTTAGGGAAGATGCTATCTTTAGCATTCTTAAAGCTTGCCATGATGAGCCCTATGGGGGACATTTTACTGACAAAAGGACGGGTCATAAGTTTTGAGAATGGGCTATTTTTGGCCCACATTGTTCAGGGACGCAAAGAAGTATGTCCAGGCATGTGATAGTTGCCAAAGGATGGGCCAACCCAACAGATTAGATGAAATGCCTTTGCAACCACAGCTTGTGGTTGAACCATTTGATAGGTGGGCTCTAGATTTTGTAGGGCCTATCAACCCTCCCTCAAAACATAAAGTTCACATCTTGGTTTGCATAGATTGCATGACCAAATGGGTAGAATCCATAGCCTTGGTTAAGGCCAATGATTAGGCTGTGATTGATTTCCTATATGAAGAAATTTTTATTCGGTTCGGAGTACCTAAGGAAATCGTTACAGACGGTGGACCATAGTTTATGTCTCACAAGCTGGAAGCACTGTTACAGAAATTCCATATTCAGCACAGAATAACCTCGCCATATCATCCATAGGCTAATGACCAAGTCGAGAGTACAAACAAGGTCATCGAGGCTATTTTGACAAAAACAGTGAAGAGCCATCGTAAAGATTGGGTTGAAAGACTTCTAGAGGCACTATGGGCCTATCGTACTACATGGCGTAACACCACTGGTTTTTCCCCATATGAGTTAGTGTACGGTAAGAATGTTGTTTTTCCAATCGAATTTGAAATTGGGACTTTGAAAACAGCTGTGGAAGAAAACCTTGGTTTATTAGAGGCACAGAAGGACCGACTGAATCAGCTCAATGAGTTGGATGAGAAGAGCACAGTTGCAGTACATTATACAGCTTTAATCCAACAACAACGCTCTAAGTGGCATGATCGATTTATAAAGATGAAGGTCTTCCAAGAAGGAGACTGGGATCTGTTGTATGATTCATGGTTTAAGAGGGACTTTAAAGGCAAGTTGCGTACCCGTTGGTTGGGCCCCTATCAGATAGATCGGGTATTTGATAATGGAACAGTTTAGTTGATCACCATTGATGAAAACAAATCACCATTATTCGCAAATGGTCATCGGCTGCGACTGTATCACAAGCCGATCTCAAGGGAAGCTTTCGTTTCACATGTTGCAGATGATCCAGATTATTAGTTAACGCTGGGACAGGGATTTTTCTCAACCCCTGTCAATTTTTAAGAACTGCAATCTCCACATGATTTGTACATAAATAATTCATTTTCTTTTTCATTCTATATTTTATCTATTTTTTCATTTTGCATTTGATCGTGTTTGTTTTGAAGAATTCTATGCAGGAATTAATTGGAGGAACAACGGTCGTGACTGGGCCAGACGATTGCAGGCACCTTGCATTGTTCCTGATCTAATAAAGCTCTTTTTAAGAAGATGGATGATCTGTTACTTTTCAGCAGTTAGCTGAAAATTTTCCTATTACTTCATTATTACGCAGCTGCGACTCCTTACCTTGCTCATTCTTCCAAATCCAATAGCTGCGACTCCGCTATTTCCACTTCATTTTCTCTCTTTTCCAGCAGCTGCAACTCCACTATTCTTGACCATTCTGCCAAATCCAGCAACTGCGACTCCGCTATTTTCCACTTCATTTTTTCTCTTTTCCAGCAGCTACGACTCCGCTATTCTTGATCATTCTGCCAAGTCCAGCAGCTACGACTCCACTATTCTTGACCATTCCTCCAAATCCAATATCTGCGACTCTGCTATTTCCACTTCATTTCGCTCTTTGCCAACAGCTGCGACTCCACTATTCTTGACCATTCCGCTAAACCCAACAGCTGTGACTCCGCTATTTTCCACTTCATTTTTTCTCTTTGACAGCAGCTGCGACTCCACTATTCTTGACTATTCCGCCAAATCTAGCAGCTGTGACTCTGCTATTTTCATTTCCATTTCACTCTTTCCGTACAGCTATGACTCCGCCATTTTCATTTCCATTTTGCTTCTCCCGTACAGAGGTGACCCCGCCAATCTTCCTGCTCTCCGAATGATAATGCCAATAATGATTCAATTGGGCATTAGTTTAGTTGCTTGTTCCACAAGATCCAATCACAGTCCGCCACGAAGGAAACTTTCGGGTGTCTTGGGTATCTGTCAGCTCGGGTTGCGATGGCCACATCACTTCAGCACATGCGCATTTATGCTCGTTTTAATGGAGGAAATGACGAAAGCAGACTATGATGATTAATTCACGGCTGAATGCATAACGCAAAGGTACGGATTCAGAACTTTTACATGATTTGGAAGGAAATTAAATACGGTAATAATGATTATGCACTGTCTTAGCCCTCGATTAGCGAACCCATACCATTTAACCACTAGGGAATATGTCAGAATCACATTTGTATTTATTTCCCGGCACCTTACCTGAGTTATACCGAAATACTCCAATTATGCCAACTTTCCATAACTGTCTCATCTTACTTGGACTTCACACTTGTGTCGACTTTCCTAAAATACCCTATTTTCGAACTCTAACTATCCCTTGCATGTTCGTATGCTTCAACTCCCACGTCTAGACTGGTAATTGTTGTATTCGTTCTGAATTTTGAGGGGAGATTGATATGGGTAACCCAGTTCGGCATGAACCCGTGAACACGGAAGCCGTGCACGCTAATACAGAAGTTCTTAACATTTTCACAGTAGCAGGTTGGATGGACTACTTTGAACAGTTGAACGGTTTCCACACAGAAACCGCATTACAATTCGCCCTTAACCTGACTGATACTCACTCTGAGGTCAGGGGACTGTGCATGGATGTTACAGAAGAGATCATAGCAGAGGTTACTGGCTTACCCTAGATTGGGAAGAAATCATTTGGATGGAAGGCACATAATGCAAATGCAGTGAGAGAATTTTTGGTAGTTGAAGAGCATGTTAGTCCAAAGCGCCGTGGGTTGGAACTGGCATATTTACCACGACCCTAGAATCAAGTGGCAGTCTTTGTGAAAATATACATCTCTTGTGAAGGTAGGTACCAAATTGTTTCCTTCTCTGAACTTCCCTTATTGTCTCATTTACGCCATGGCAATTTGGTAAATATACCATTTTATCTTCTTAAAGCCCTACAAACCATGGTTGGATATGCAAAAACTGCCCCGCACCCAGTTTCCCCCCTTACTAATCATGGCCTAATCAAATTCCTAGTATTGAGAGACATTGCAAATCGTAATTTAACCTGGGAACAATTTCGTGCTGGAGATGGGCCAATTAGAGAACCTATATTAGAAAAGGAGGGTATTGGAGAAGGTAATGAGGACCGGCGTTCCTCAAATACAGTTGGGGGGGAGGTTGGAGCATTAGGGAACCAGACTAAGGACGAAGAGAAGGTAAATATGGGAGAAGCAACACCAGTAGAAAACCCTGTTGCTGAGGAAATTGTGATGGAAGCCATGGTGCAGGAGGCAGTGACATCAGAAGCTGTAACTACAGAAGTAGATACTCAGGTGGAAGAAGCTAAAACTGGAGCAGCTATTGAAGCAGCGACAGTAGAATCTTTTAGAAAAACGGGATCGTAGAGCAATAACAATAAACTGAAATGCAAATATAATCACACACACATTACAAGAGAGACACAGATATATCGTGGTTCACCCCAACTTGGGCTACGTCCACACTGAAGTTGCCAGTCCTTATTATTATTCCGTCCAGCAAAGTGAAGGGATACAACCTGCAGCACAGCCACTGCACTTCCTCTTCACTATCTCACAGTATCTCTTCCCAGATCTCAGAGATCTTTACAATGCATAAAACCTAATACATCTTTTTTCTAGCCGTATTACAATGTATTTCTTTTATAGGGGAAATACAATGGGAAAATACCACGGGATACCCAAAACCATGGGCTCGCAAAACAGCTAGAGAAAACAACCCCAAATTTTTTTCTTGGGGGCGTTGCCCCCAAACCCCTAAAAATGCAGAATGGGTGTACAATCCTCCGGGGTGCACGGCTAAGACAATATCATCTATGAGATTGGAAGATCTGGCTCCACAACCAACAATCTCCCACTTGAAGACTGATCACAGCAACTCCACAGCTGCTGCACTTGGACTTGGAAAATTTCTCCTCTTCACCATCATGCTAGAAGGCCAACTGAAACCAAGCAAGAACTCAGTTTCTCTCTGGTCACTACCTTTGTGAACATGTCTACAGGATTCTGGCTAGTATGTATCTTTTCTAGCTTCAACAGTTCATCTTCCAGAACAGAGAGTATGAAATAGTACTTAAGCTGTATATGTTTAGTCCGAGAATGGAATGCTGAGTTCTTTGCAAGATGAATGGCACTCTGGCTGTCACTATACAACCTGCAATCCTTCTACTTCTTACCCACTTCCTCCATAAACCTCTGCAACCAAATCATCTCTTTACTAGCCTCTCTAATAGCAACATACTCTACTTCCGTTGTTGAAAGTGCAACAACCTTCTGCAGTTTTGAAATCCAATTTACTGCTGTCCCACCTACAGTAAACACATACCCTGTGGTGCTCCTCCTGCAATCTTTATCACCTGCCATATATGCATCAACATATCCCTGTAGAACAGTGTCTGAACCTCCAAAACATAATGCCTAAGTGGTGGTACCTCTCAAATACTTGAGAATCCACTATACTGCCCTCCAATGTTCTTTACTTAGATTGTTCATATATCTGCTCACAACTCCCACTGCATGTGCAATATCTAGTCTTGTGCACACCATGGCATACATGAAGTTGCCAACTGGTGATTGATAGAGAATCTTGGACATGTAATCTGTCTCTTCCTGTGTCTTGGGACACATTTTCTTACTTAGATTGAAATGGCTGGCCAAAGGTGTACTAACTGGTTTTGCATTCTGCATTCTGAACTTCTCCAACACCTTTTGTATGTACTCACCATGAGACAATGTCAATTTTTGATTTTTCTTGTCTCTCGTTATTCTCATACCAAGGATTTGCTTTGCAGCACCCAAATCCTTCATCGCAAATGAATTAGCTAGCTTCCTTTTGAGTACATTTATATCCTGCATATTAGACCCTGCAACAAGCATGTCATCCACATACAATAATAAGACAATATATCTTTCATTGTCTAGCTTCTTGAAATAAACACAGTGGTCAGAATGACATCTACTATAACCTTGTTCTATCATAAACCTGTCAAATTTTAAATACCACTGCCTTGGAGCTTGTTTCAAGCCATACAAACTCTTTTTCAACTTGCATACCAAGTTCTCCTTACCTTTCACCTCATACCCTTGTGGCTGTTGCATATATATATCTTCCTCCAAATTCCCATGGAGAAAGGCTATTTTTACATCTAACTGTTCAAGATGCAAATCTTCTACCTCCACTAGACTTAAGATATTCCTAATTGAAGTCATCTTAACAACATGAGAAAATATTTCATCAAAATCTATACCTTTCTTCTATGCAAACCCCTTTACAACAAGTCTGGCCTTGTACTGCTTCTTGCCTCCTTCTTCTTCCTTCAACCTGTAAATCCATTTGTTTTGCAATGCTCTTTTACCAACAGAAAATTGAACCAAATCCTAAGTCTGGTTTCCTACCAATGAGTTCATCTCCTCATTCATGCCTTGCTCCCACTTCTTTCTAGTTTCCACCTGCATTGCTTCTTCATGACATTCTGGTTCACCAGCATCAGTCATCAACAAATAATACATTGAAAGAGAGTATCGTTCAGGGAGTCTACTTAACCTGGTAGATCTTCTTGTAGTTGTAGGAGTTTCACGTACTTGCTTTTGTTTTTTTATTTTCTGGCACCTTTGGAACTTCATTTTCTTCAATTTCATCAAGTACCGTGTACTCTGTGGTTTCCTTTTCCTGTTTCTTTCCCTGCAACTGATCTTTATACATGACCTTTTCATTGAATATCACATCTCTACTCTTGATGATTTTGTTATTTTCATAATCCCATAAGCGATAACCAAATTCATCAACCCCATATCCAATAAAGGTACATTTCTTGGATTTAGCTTCAAGTTTTGTTCTATTTTCTTTATCAATATGGACAAATGCTTCACAACCAAACGTTCTCAGAAATGAGTAGTTTACCTTTTTATTTGTCCATGCCTCCTATAAAATACCACCATCCAAATCACTTGAAGGTCCTCTGTTTGTTAAATAAACAACAATATTTACATCATCCGCCCAAAACTGTAAGGGAAACCCTGCATGCAGTCTCATACACCTTGCACACTCCATGATCGTTCTATTCATCCTTTCCAACACACCATTTTTCTTGGTGTTCCTGGGACTGTCTTTTCTCTACGAATCCCATGGTATGAACAGTAACTATCAAACTCCTTGCCACAGTACTCACCTCCATTATCAGATCTGAGACACTTCAACCTTTTCCCCGTCTCATTCTCAACCAAAGCTTTCCACTTCTTAAAAGTATCAAACACATCAGATTTCTGTCTAATGCAATAAACCCAAGTTTTCCTAGTTACATCATCAATAAATGTAACATAATAATCAGAGCCACCAAGAGATTGTACTTGAGCCGGTCCCCATACATCTGTATGCACTAGCTCTAACTTTTCATTCTTCTTTTGTTTCCCAACCCTGAGAAATCTGACTCTCTTCTATTTTCCATAAACACAGTTTTCACAGAATTCCAAGATTACCTGCTTCAAATCTGGCAGCAACTTCCTTGAGTGGAGAATCTGCATCCCCTTCTCACTCATGTGGCCAAGCCTATGATGCCACAATGCTGTATCTGTTCCTGTGGAATCTAAATACATAGAATGGTCAGTATTATGAGGACATAAATACAACGTACCTATCCTGTCTCCTTTTGCTATCACCATTGATCCTTTAGTGATCTTCCACCACTTTTCTCCAAATGTAGATAGACAATCGCCATCTCCCAACTGCCCTGTTGAGATCAGATTTCTTTTCATAGTAGGACTATGCCTAACATCTTTCAACAGCCAGTCAGTTCCATTCTTAACTTTTATCCATACCTTACCCATTCCAACAATTTTACATGGCTCATCATCACCCAATAAAACATGTCCAAAATCACCAGGAATATACTCATGAAAGTATTTCCTATGGGGTGTAGCATGACATGAAGCTCTTGAATCTACTACCCAATAATCACTAGTATTATCTAATGCAAGAATCAAAGCATCTTGTAACACATCACCTGCTACATTTACTTCCTGGGTAGTTTCCTTCTGTGCATCTCCTTTCTTCTTTAGAGATCTGCAGTCTTTCTTCAGATGTCCTTTCTTTCTACAGTTCCAGCACTCTATTTTTTCCAATTTGGACTTGAATCTACCCATTTTAGACTTGCCACAATTACCTTGGCTCTTTTCTCTCTCCTTTTGTCTTCCCCTACTCTCCATGGTCAACGCATTACCTGATGTCTCACCTGTGCTTTTTCTTCGCATTTCTTCGCTAAGAATAACACCAATAACATCATCAAATTTCAAGGTGTTTGAACCAGAGACAAAGTTACTTACATCCATGACCAAGCTATTCGAGCTTTCTGGTAATGAACACAAGATTAGAAGAGCACTAACCTCACCATTGAAGTTCACTCTTACAGAACTTAGCTGATTTGTAACTGTATTAAACTCATTTAAATGATCAGTAACTGATCCACCTTCAGACATCTTCATATTAAATAAATGCTTCATTAGAAATACATTTTGGAGGCCGAGGGTTTTTCATACAGCTTACCCAGTGTGCTCATCAAACCCTCCGTTGTCATTTCTTTTGAGATATTGAAATCCACCGACGAAGCTGGGCTCAGCTGTATTGTTCCTAGAGCCTTTCTGTCAAGAACCTCCCATTCTTCATCCTTCATGGCTGCCGACTGCTTTTCTCTTCCTCCCAACGGTAGGATTAGATCCTTCTGGTACAGATAGTCCTCCATTTGCATTTTCCATAACTGGAAGTTTTGGCCATTAAACTTCTCGACCTTAAACTTTCCTTCTTCCGCCATTGCTGCCACTTAAACCAGAAACCCTAGCTTCCTGCGGGTTTATCTGCCAAATAGACCTTTTGGCTCTGATACCAATTGTTAGAAAAAGAGGATCGCAGAGCAATAACAATAAACAGAAATGAAAATATAATCACACACACATTACAAGGTAGACACAGATATATCGTGGTTCACCCCAACTTGGGCTATGTCCACACTGAAGTTGCCAGTTCTTATTATTATTCTGTCCAACAAAGTGAAGGGATACAACCTGCAGCACAGCCGCTGCACTTCCTCTTCACTGTCTCACAGTCTCTCTTCCCAGATATCAGAGATCTTTACAATGCATAAAACCTAATACATCTTTTTTCTAGCCGTATTACAATGTCTTTCTTTTATAGGGGAAATACAATGAGAAAATACCACGGGATACCCAAAACCATGGCACCGCAAAACAACTGGCGATAACAACCCCTAAAAATGCAGAATGGGTGTACAGTCCTCCGGGGTGCACGGCTAAGACAATATCATCTATGAGACTGGAAGATCTGGCTCCACAACCAACATAAGTTGCAACTACAGAAGTAGGAATTCAGGAGGACGGATATCGGGCAGGAACAACAGGAGAAGGGACTGTGGAAATTTTGGAGGTTGTGTCCTCTCTTGAGATAAGAGGGACTATTATTGAAGAAGAGAAGACCGAAGAAAAGACCCCTGTGTCAAAGAAACAAGGAAGAAGGCCAGGGAACAAGGTTCAAACATCCATTGCAGCAAAGAAAAGAAAAACTAGAGCTGTCACAACATCAGTAGTAGTAAGCAGTGAAGAACACCTAGTGGGAATGGTGAGGAAAATAAGGACTCGATCGACTATAGCAGTAGAAGCAACTGTAACAATAACAACAGCAGAGGCAACAAATACAATAGAAGAAGTAGAGACAGTGGATGCAATTGGGGTTAATAATGAAGCACCCTCAGCAGAGAAAACAGATGGAGCAGAGACAGTGGATGCAACTGGGGTTAATAATGAAGCACCCTCAGCAGAGACAATAGGAGCAATCAGAGCAAATATCGAGTCACCTATGGTAGAAATAGCACTTGTAACAGGGGTAGATATAGAAATTCCCATTTTGGACCCCAAGTCATCTGCTGTTATGCATGAACCTTCCATAGAAGAACCTCAAATCGAAAATCTCTTGTATGAAAATGAATTATTAAAGGAGGAGGTGTGGACATTGCGAAATGAGTTAGAAATATGGAAGGGAGTAGTTGGAAAACCAGATAGAAGAATTTGAATACATTGTTAGATGCTGCAAACTTATTAGAAAATTCATCATTTGCAATAGAAAATGAGGAGCAAGGAGAGACTATTTTCCCATAGTGTGGAGACATATTCTTTGCAGCAGGACATAGAGTTATTGTGTTGGCAGTTGTATCACAAAGGCATGCACAGATAGAGCAGGAGGAAGAAAAAATGTCAGAAATAGAATTGATGGGGGAAAATGAGACAAGAATTAAAGAGATTCATAATTCGAATATAGGAGATGAAACAGTGCAATCCCAACCATCAGGGGATACTGAACTTCTTCAAGACCAGTCTCATCAGTCAGAGGGATTTGATATAACCCAAAAACAATCTCAGCAGTTCGAGGAAATTGAAGGGCAGGGGGCTCTTACACAAGAACCAACACCCTTGGAAATATATAGTGAGGCTGCAACTCAGACATTAATATTTGACATCAAGGATCAAGAAGAGAACATTGTTACACAAGAACCAGTGTTTTCAAAATCTTTTGTTGAAGCTGCAACACAAACTGAGATGGTTGAGATTGAAATGGAAAGAAAGGATGCTGTCACACAAGAACCAGCAGTCCTAAGAATATTTGTTGAGACTATAACACAAACTGAGATGGCTGAGGTTGAAATGGAAAGAAAGGATGTTGTTACACAAGAACCAGCATCCTCAAAATCAATAGCTGAGACTGCATTACAAGCACAGACCATTGCAACACCAATGGAGGATGAAACTGTTACACCGCCAAAGAAAAACAAGGAAGTAATTTATCTGGACTCTGATGATGAAAAGGATGTGGAGAATAGAAGATTTCAACAGCTAGAGAAAAATATTCTCTGGCTAAATCTCGAGTTGGATAAATGGCATAAATATATTGATCAGTTCAGGACAAGTATGATTTCTCTCCAAGAACATAAAAATGTCATTAGGGAGTTGAAAGAAAAGTGGGTTGAGGAGTTATTCTTCCAGAAATTTCGGTGGAAGAAACTTCAAGAAAAATTGGAAGGAATGAGGAAACTTAAGTCCCTGCAACAAGAAAAAGAAAAAATGTATACTCTTTCCCTAGAATTATTGAGTTGCAGGGATCCATCCCCCTCTTACCTTGTCTTTCTCCATGAGCAGAAAAATTTATTTCAATTGAGGGCTTTTAAGGAAGGGAGATCATTTGATTTAGAAACAGCTACCCAGTTTTTGGAAAATTTTTTGAAAAGTGATTTTGACGATCAATATTTGTTATGTGAATTGTATTTACATGACAGGGCTTGTTATATTGACTCTCCATCCAATCCATTGTCGTGTTTGGGGGATGTTCCGCTGATGGCATTTGCCTATTTTTTCATTAACCATGTAAAATGGCGAGATGATTTCCAAACCATCCTCAAGAATGAGGAGAATTCTACTCTCTGGATTAGGGTTGAACCTCAGGATCCAAAAGGACTCATAGCAAATCATGCTGGATCTCTCAGGGTTCCTACAACTGCCCAATACTTTGAAATTTTGCGAGATAAAATCCTCACCACATGTGTCCCGATGATTCTTAATATGCAGTAGAGTGCTCTGGAAGGTAGTGAATATAGATGGCTATATTCTTCTTCATCTCTAAAGGAAGGGGACCTATACTGCTTTGAGAATTTTAGGCAAGCTTTGACAAGGGTTCCTAGATATGTGCAGTGCATGGAAAAATGTGGGTCTTGGTGGATTGGATTAAGATTCAAATTCCCTCTCATATGGCTGCCTGTGAGTCCTTACAGAAACAACTATGCTTTGACTAAAGAAGAAGAGAAGCTGTGTTGGGAGAAATGGACAGCCTGCTATGGGTTTGTGCCTCGAGGGGAAACACCAGAATTTGCCTACAATCTTACAAATCTTCACAGATTCAACTCAGACTCAGATTCAGACTAGTGGAGGTTGTTGCATGAGGACATGCAATCGGATAGTTGGGGGGAGATGTTGGGTCCAGGAAATGCCCCTTTTTGGCCATCCTTATTATATCATTTTTCCTTGATTACATCCTATTTTCACAAGCTATACCTATGCCTTTTCTCCAGATCAACCAATAATATTGACAGGTATAATTCGTTATTGCTTTATTTGTTTTATGCCTAAGATTGTTAAGATTCTGGATCCTAGTCCTCGATTTATGCTAATATGTGTGATTTCATTTAGTCAAGGTCTAAAGCGTAGGTGTATCATCCAAATGGCGCCAGCTATTACTCTTCAAATCCCGATTCCTCATACTTCAAGGGACAATGCATTCCTCCATGAGAATCTGTAACAGGTCTCCACTGAAACAGAACCCAGCTGCAACAGACAGGTCGCATTCCAGCTTGCCAAATCTGTTGATCCATTGATTACTAGAGTAACAACTCCTTCATGAGTAACAACCTTATTTAATACGGTTGTAACAGTTAGCTGTAACTCCGCAGCATGAAGATCATAGATCTTCATTGCTGCACGATTTTAGTGGATCGGGATCTATACTTTTAATGTATAAATATGAGAAGGCTCTTATAGCCTAGGGTTGGACAATTACCATTTTGCATAAGCTATAACAGAGCACCGAGACTGTCAATTTCCATCATTAATATAACAACATAGTTCTTCATTTCTGTATCTTAATTTGTTGTGATTATCGACGTCTCTGTTAGAAGGCCAGGGTCCGCCTTCTCACAGAGATATCCGGCTTAAATAGGTAGGTTAATTTAGCTTTCTTTCTGTTGTGTGGTGTGGAATCGTTGTAGATGTTACTGTTAGCTGCAACAAAGGTTAGCATTCCTTTTGGTAGTTCACGATTGCATATTGAATAGCTGTAACAGAGTGGCATGACAGTCGACTGTGTAGGTTAGTTCAGTTTAATGCATGTGTGTTCGAATCAGTTGTAACAACCAAGCTTAATCCCAATATCTTTCAGTTGTTTATGCGTTCTAGGATTTCCAGTAATTATTAGTTAGAGTTCAAGCTTATGTTTAGATTTTGGTTGCTGTTGTATCTTCAATTGATTTATTAGAATAGGCAGATTGTGATTGAGTAACAGTAGCTAATAGATGGATCATTTTGGTAAAGATTGAATATTCTAGTTTGATAATTATAGGACTTAACTTCTTGCAAAAGTAATCTAGTTGATTTCTATTCTTAATTTTATAACTGCTAGGTTGATTTATGTAGGAAGGTAGCTGCAACTGAATTCCTAGATGTATGAGTTAGATTAGTTTTCTTTATGGAGTGAGTTTGGCTGGACAGACTGGTAGGATCATTATCTCATTTAGTTAATCAACTACTTGACATGTTTATGCATAGATTGTGCTTATTGCCATTGAAACAAAATACCTCCCTGGGTTTGACAATTTATATTGAGCATCCAGTGTGTTAGCTTTAATTAATTGACATATAGGGTGACCAACAATAAGGAGGTGGAAAATCATTTATCCCACATGTAGTATGGGATGCAATTCTTTCATACTTGTAGCTATATAATAGAGGTGAAGAAGAGCCTTTGGGCATATTAGTTATGTTGAGTATTGCATTGTAATGCTTTTGTAAAGTTGTGATAAGTATATGTGGAGTGGATATCAAGTGTGATATTGGAGATTGATTAAGAATAAGAAGACTATACCTTCCTATGGAGGTTTCCCCATTTGGGTTTTTACCACGTATATCCGGTGTATCATTTATTTTATCTTGCCTCTTGCTTACTTCGATTATTATTGCTTTTATGGATACAAGGCTAGACTTGTAGATTCTTGCTATTGATTTGCATGTTAGTAAAGATATTGTTGTATGTTCATTCATATTCTCAATATTCTAGCATGGTATCAGAGATGGTTACTATTCTCTAACTTCTTCAGTAAATTTTATTAAATTATTTTTTACAAGCAACAAGTTCTTCAATTTTTGTTGGCACTCCATATTTAGTAGTTTTTTTCATTTGATCTATAAAACCCTTGTGTTTTTTTTCTTATATATGGACATTTGCTACATGTTTGAGAATTTTTTTCAAGTCCTAACTCTCATAATTTAAATTATTTAGAAAATTTTCAATATTTCCTTTTATTTTTCTTTAGATGTAAGTTGAAATCATGTATTTTATACCAACATAGCAACAAGGATCTATCTCTTGTTTCATAGATCTAGCTGTTGGCCTATTTTGTATTTTTGTTTTGTAGGTTTCCATCTAGACAGCTTCGGCTTAAAAAATTCTATAGTTACATGACTTTTCTTGACAGGTACATGAGAAACAGTTAGGGAAATCACATACATATGTTCCCTACCTTCACAAAGAGCACACACATATGTGCCCTGCCTTATCAGAAGGTGCATACAACTAGCTTTGAGTGAAATTTTCACTATCAAGTGATTTATTTTCATTGTTCCATATAGAGAAGTTGCAGATCTGAGAATTAGGTACAACAAGGTTTCAACATTAGTGATAATTTTTTTCATTTTTTTGTCACTTTTTCTTCTAAATCTTATCTCTTTGTCTTGTCGCATTAGGGTTTAGTTTATTGTTTCACTCAATGAATTCAGAAGCTGTTTCTATTCTTAAATTATTTGGTACTAACTATCTTATTTGAAAGAGAAACATGATTGATCGATGTTCTTAGGAGTAAGAAATTTTGGAGATTAGTTAAAGGTGAACAATTGAAACCAAACGATGTAAAAAACTTAGCTATATGGGAAGATTAATGTGATAAAGAAAGAGGACTTATTGGACAAACAATTTCAGATAGTTTATAGGTACATATTGAGGTTGAGGATAATCCAGTTCAAGAATGGAAAACTTTGTCTTCTTTATTTAACAAAAGTGATGATGTTTTTGCTTACTATCTTGAAAAGAAAATCCATGAGCTAGACCCAAAATATTTTGATATAATAGATTCATTTATTGCTGAAATTAAAATCTATAATGAAAAATTAAATAATTGTGGTAGAGATTACAAGAAAAATGATAATGCACTTACTAAATGTGTAGAACATAATTTACCATTTTCATTTGATATGTTAATCCAAACTAGGACTAGGGCCATTGAAATGTCTAAAGGTACTATAAAACCCTCTTTTGAATATATGTTTTTGTAAAAGGTTTGATATGTGAGAAAGATAGATTAGTTGCTTCTGGTCAATTATCTAATTGAAAAGCTCTAATGGAACATAGTAAAACTAATCCTAATAAAAGTTTTAATATAAACTCTAAACCACATAATCAAGGATCAACCCCTCACTCTTCTAATGATGATGCTTCTAACATGGTATCTAATACAAAGAAAGTGTATAATCCTGATAAGTATTGTGGAAAAATCGACCACCCTAAAAATGTTTTCTTTAAACGAACGTGAACTTGCTAAAGCAAAGAAGAAGTCTCCGGAAGAATAAAAAGTAGCCCTGTGTGCCAATTCTATTCAACCTAGTAAATATTGTTCTAATGTATACTGTGGAATGGATAATATATTTTGGTGCATCTAACTACATGATTGATTCTAATTCTTTAATTAAATCTTATGAAACCAAAAATCACACAATATAGAAAGTATCTATAAGTGACTGTAAGCAACTTTTAGTAGTAGGATATGATAATGCTAATGTTCCTAATGGTTCTTTGGAAGCTATGTTTCATGTTCAAGGAATTCCGATCAACTTAAATTCTATTTATTGTGCATGTCATAAAGGTTATAAATTTGAAGCTTGGCCTAATAAATATGTGTTAAAATATATCAAACACAAATTCAAAAGTGTTTTTTCTGGTCATGTTGATCATAATGCTAGATTATATAAGTTTACTGGTTTTAATTCAAGTAAAAATAAACCTTTTTATTCTTATGTTGCTCACGCTGATGAACTAAGTAAATTGTGGCATGAAATATTAGGTCTCTTGAATTATGGAAAACTACAAATGTTATTTAAAATGGTACATGGCTTATCTTAAATTTATTCCATTAAAGGTGATGTAACCAATAAAATTTACACTACAACAAATTTTACTTTTAGGGGGGGTTGTCTTCCGTCTCCAAAAGTCACTTTTGGGGGCGATTTTGGATTTGGTGGAGGTATTTACAAAACCACCCCCAATATCATCGACACTACAATTTTGGACTTTTAGGGGTGGTTCTACCACCCCCCCTAAAAGTGACTTTTGAGGGCGGTTCTAAACCCCCCTCGTAGACACTTATGGGGGAGGTTCCGAACCCCCCCTAAAATTCCTTACTACAAACCTTTGGGGGAGGTTACAAACCCCCCTTGTAGGTTCCTATGGGGGTGATTCTAACCCCTCCCTAAAACTTCATCTTACAAACCTTTGGGGGTGTTCTTAATAAAACCGGATCCAATAGCACTGACGCTAAAACTTTGAAATTTTAAGGGCGGTTTTGGAAGAGATCAAAACTGAATCTTAAAGTGACTTTTGGGGTCGTTTCTCCCCCCTCCCTCCTCCAAAAAAAGTGACTTTTAGGGGAATTTCTAAACCCCCCTCGTAGACACCTATGGGGGAGGTTCAGAACCCCCCCTAAAAGTCCTTACTAAAAACCTTTGGGGGTAGTTACAAACCCCCCTCGTAGGTACCTAGGAGGGTGGTTCTAAACCCCCCTCATAGGTACCTACAAGGGTGGTTCTAAAACCCCCTCATTGTAACATACAAGGGCAATTTCGAACCCCCCTCATTGTAACATACAAGGGCAATTTCGAACCCCCCTCGTAGTGACATAAGAAGGTGGCTTAGAACCCCCCTCATAGAAACATACAAAGACGGTTTGAAACCCCCTCTATAGCCATAATAAATCATAATAAAATATATTTTATTAAAAATACCAATATTGCAATATCAATAGGGTATGGAGGAATCGAACCACCAACCTCCTGCTTGTAAGGTAGGTGCTCTTCCATTGAGATAGCACCCTTTAAAAATTAGGGAGATGAGCAATATCAACACCCATATTGCATTATTTTTAAGTCTAAGAAAAGACAATAAGAATGTTGAGGATATGATTGTAACATGATATCCACATGTACCCAAATATCTACAGATTATCATGCAAGAGCAACCTGCTCTTTGCAATCCTCACAAGGCATAAGAACTATAATTCCAGACTTTTCGCTTACTTAGTAAAACAACAAAAATGCTGAAATTTTTTGCATACAATTTGCAGACACAAATTTCAATCACATGATATGCATTTCATAACATTGTGTAGTGATTCTTATTGTAGACATGATAGATTGATGTAGTTGAGGAGCTCAATAGTTTGTGCATGGAAGGCCAATATTCAAGACGAATCATCTTCCTTGTTTTTCTCTTCCACTTTGAAAATTTATGTACTTTGTTCAATATAGACAATATGAATAAAATAGAAGACGAAACATTTGAATCCATTAACTAGATGATAAATTCCATATCATGAGATTGTGAATACTTGAATAGTTAGTTGCTTGAATATTTTTCTCAACTTCAATTTGTCCATACATTGTCATACATTTTCATAAACTTAATGGGAATCCGGAGTTGATTCATTGCTAATATAGACATGCTAATGTTTGTGTGAATGAATATATATATATGTGTGTGTGTGTGTGTGTTTTCTTTTTTTGGGGGGGGGGGGGTTCACTAATATTTAATTTGAACAATATAGTGAATAAGCAATCTATTTTTGGGTATATGTCGTGATCCCTACTCATCGGTTGGCTCAGCAAGAACAAATGGCTCATAAACTAGTCATTAAAAATACAGATGGATTACCTCATGTATTAGTGTTGCAAAAAGTAATGTTTCAGCCTCAGTTGTTAGATGTCGAGGTGTTGCATTTACATGACCTAAACAGCTAATTTACTTTTACATGTTAAATGAAATACTTTTGCCAAAAAATAAGTTTTTGAAGAATGAAACTATGGGAGATAACAACTTTCAATTGAACATGTTTGAGATGATACATAAGCATGCAACTTACCTGCAATTGCACGACCCCATTGATCATGCTCACATGCCACAACCCAAGCCAGAGTATTCCCAGTCTTGGCCTCGTCGTTACATTAGTAACACCTTCTGCAAATGCATATATATTTAGTTTGTCATGGATTGGCAGAAACATAACAACAATAATTGCACTTCAAAAGAGTAGTGTCATCGGTTGAAAAAATACCAATAATTGAGCTTCAAATTACATATAATTCTAGGCAGCTAAATTTCTAGAAAATGGCAGGAAGGGTCCACATCATATCCCACATCCTTACAAAAAAAGTTCACCTTACAGGTAATATAATTCATGCATGGAATGCAAGAAAATAACAAAGGAAACCCATCTTCTTACCATCAACATACTACCAAATAGTAAGCTTAGGATATTTTCTATACACATGGTTTCATTCGTGCTAGTAAGGTTGTGCCAGTAAGCGAGGTAGGTAAAGCGATTCCCAAAACTCACCCATTCCAAGAATTTTCCAACTTGGAATTGGAATAATGACACATGACTACTATGAATAATGCAAGTTTGCAAGCTACCATAGTAAAATTAAATATAGAAATTAGTAAATTAGAACGATTTAATAATCAAATCATAAAATGCTTGTTGAAGAAGTTAGAACTGAATTCTTTTTTGCATAAACATGATAAAATTTCAGTTTTGTACTCACTATTCAGTGTTGCCATGATATGGTGATTGTATTCCACACACTTTAATAATTCTTTTCTATTAACATTTAGTATCTAGTATGTACTAATTTTGAATCTACCTATTAGTATATAGAAATAATAAAATTATAACCTCAATATGACAAGGAAGTTGGGACACTTTGTAATATGCCTCACTACTCAATATTCTTAGTTTTGTTCTTGAATATTTTGTGTTCTGAGTTCTCATGCTAATCCTATAAAAGTTTTGAGTTCAAAAAGTGAAAATTCATTCACTGTTCAGCTGTCGGGTTTTAATTAATCCTTGGAACAACCTTCAATTCATGCTTTGAAATATCCTTGAGGCTTTAATTCATGTTAATCCTATTACAGTTCTGGGTTCACCAAGCGTGAGTGAATTAAATTTCATGCTATTTGTGTTTACTTCACCAAGAATGAGTGATGATTATGTTGAAAATGCACACATACACTTTGAGTTGAAGGTTCTTTCGATAAACAAGATATTCTGGGTTTCTCAGGGATGCTGATCTAGACAGAAGAGGTCCGAAACAATTATGGGTCAGACAGAGGCTGTCCAAAAGTTACAACAATTCTCATTTCGGGGTTCTCACTAGAACTTAAGACTTTAAAATTTAACTGGGACTCATACATATACAACCCTATGGGAAATGATAAATTTGAAACAATGAAATATCACACGAATAGAATATGAAATCCCACAAGATATTAACTGGTAATCTGAAATCTCTAGTTAAGCTTGTAATTACTAAATATTTAGTGATACTGATCACTAATCAATGAATTATTGAACTAATGAAAATAAATGATCGATGCAATAAAAATTTCATTTGTAACTTGATCCTACAAACAAAAAATGTTAGTGGTTTAAAAATTGTGAGATTTGAGTCCTCTGAGAAGGTGGAATCCATGTAAATTGCTACAGAATCCATGAGGATATGGTAGAAAATTTCTATATTGGAAATGGGTCCCTCTTTCTTTTGTGATTCAGTTGAGATATCATGAGACACCAAATAAATTTCAGGTTTGTAACCTTGACTTGAAACCTGCATATCAAACCTTGCTACAAATTGCTTTGAAGATAAACCTCTTTGTGATTGATACCCTATTACATGCTCATCCCATAGAAATTGATCGCTATGTCCTTCTCCCATATCAGAATATGAAATCTTCTCAACATTTTATTTTTTGTGCTCATAATCTGGTAGGAATACAAGTAAATGAAGGAAGATGTTTTCTGTTGAGTGAGGGAAAGTCTCTCCACATACTCATCATGAACAATGTTTTTGTAGCCAATTTCTGAAAATAAGAAAATATTAAATACCAATTTTTTTGTACACCTGAGCTTTGACCTATTTCATTTGGAATTGAATTTTTAGAGATAACTCGTATAGCAACAAAATGTGTTTCACTATTCCATGTCATCCTGCTGATTTCCTATATGTTCTGTAAGATCATTAAGAATCTATTCTACCAACTTGTGTTTATCCCCTTCATAAAAAAAATTATGACCAACAAAATAATAGTCTAGAGTAGTAGATACCGCATCAATCTTAAAAATATCAGCAGACTCTATTCCTTTAAAAAATTCAATCACATTCTTTTGACTCTCATGATTATCCTCAGGGAAAGACCGATATAAAATTGATCATAGTCATGCCCTTGATTATTTAAAAATGGAACCATCATTGCATGTGCACCAAAATCTTCTTGAACAAAACCATTTTGAGAAATTTATTCATATATTTGATCAACTGAATCTTCATATTTGAAATGGGAAACCTCAAAGAAGTGTATACCAAAATCAACTAGGCAATCTTTTACCTTATGCTGATGCATGTCTGTCATCTTCATATATTTTCCAATGAAAGGATCTTGGCATGTATACACATATCGAAATGTAGGAATACAAATATTTGATCTCACTTGTTCACTTTCCTCTTCCTGCAACTCTAAGACCTCCTCATCCATCTTCATGTCGGTAGATATTTTTCCATGGTCCCAATGGTTATTCTCTAGCTCCACTGCATCATTGTACATTTGGGCTAGGATGGAAGACCTCCTCTCTATGAGATAGAAAATAAACTCAGGAGGATGTGCTAATGTGTAATACACCATGGCATCCGCTTTAGGGGGTCGGATCTCGATGGGCATATCGTGGTAAAAGTGATTAAATATCTAATTAAATATGCAAAAGGTTTCATCTTTCATTATTCTCATGAAATAAGACTCGGAAAAGTATTGGCAATGAATTTTCCTCACAACCCACTTGCTCAAAAATAGGTCATGAAAATCCATAAAAAAGCAATAGACCCAACAAGAAAATCTTAGAAGCACTTCTTGCAATCTCCCTCCAAAGACTGAGTGAACAATTATCATGAAAGTATCGTCATGTTGGATATCCAAGTTATCGGTGTAGTCTTGAAATTTTGACATATGTTCTTCTGCTATAATTTTACCATCTCCATTGAATTTTGGAAGATGGCTAGGTACTTGGTAGGCATATCATGGAGTATAGGTGGTAAGATGAGGGCCCTTATCCCTTTAAAGTTGTGAGACAAATATTTGAAGGATGTGAACCAAATTTACTAATAGATAGCTGAATTGGTACATGAATTTCTTGGCCAGCTGATTGACCAAGTTTCTTGTTCACTAGAGGAATATGTATATAGACTTCTTGTGTGAGAGGTGATTCAACATATGGGTCATTCCTTGAAAAAACTTGAGTAAGTTTTTCTTGTTTGACAAGATTTATAGAAGATAACGAAACATAGGACTAATCTATGTTCTCAAAGGAAAGTATTAAAAGCAGTCCATCTATGGCAATGATACAAAAATTAGCCAATATTTATTTATATGATAAAGGTGATAAGGCCTTAAACCTATGCTTTTTCCAAGGTCCATCAAAAGAATAATTTCCCAACCTTGAACCTTGAAATAGTGTTCAAAGCATTAATGCTTATTTGTGCCTAGAGAACCTTTTTTCATGGGTTTACCCCATAGTTAATTATCCAATGTGATGTAATCTAATTCATTTCATAAGAAAAATGTGAGCTTGTTATTAACACAGAAGGATAAATCACTTTTGTGAATTTAATGGAGCTCCAGATATAAGGTTAAACATATCAATGTAATGTCTCTATTTTGATGAATGCTCATCTTCATGGTCAATTGTTGTGTGTTTTGATGTCAAGTTTTAACCTGGTATCAAAGCATAAACTGCTCCTATAAAGTTAATATGGTTAATACATGCATGCATGCACGTGTGTGAGAGAGAAATGAATATTTCTGATATGAATGATCTGTATGTCAAATTGAAAAGCCTTCTGATGGTCATGCTAATCACAACCCCCTCTATATTTTGTCCAAGTCAATGCCACCAAAACATGGTCTAGTATGCGTCATATTTGATTTCTTATACCCTCCCTTACTTGTCTTAAGTAGTCCTTTGAACTCCAAGAGATAAAGAAACAACCATAGCACAAATATCAAACATAGGAATCTCTTTGAAACAATCAAAATATATATCCAACCAACTACTTTGAAGGATAGATTTCGGGATTCATGGCCCATGCAATTGGTCCCAAACTCTACTGTGTGGGAGCTCCCCCACCCCCTCGCTCTTGCTCCCGAATCCCACTCCCAAAATGCTCCCAGTTTTGGGAGCACGCTCCCAAGGCGGTCCCTACCTCTCCTATACTAAAAGCTCCTATACTAGGTTGATCATTTGATGACAATGTTATGGTACCTCCCTTCATTGCGAAGCTCATATAAAAGTAGTTATGGTTGATCATTCGATGTTAATGTTACAAGTTATAACTACTCGATGGTTGATGTTATATGTTTTAATCCATGTTTTCTATATCTAATTCAAAATCCTACATTTTTTTAAATATAAATCCATAAAAATATATCAAAATATATACTATATAAAAAACGCTCCCGGAACGCTCCCAAAATGAGAGCTTTTGAAAATTCATCTTTTCGCTCAGCTCCGGCATCTTGCTCCCAACAACATAGCTTGGGGAAGGAACATTATGTTTGTAGATTAAAGAAGGTTCTATATGGCCTAAAACAAGCACCCAAGGCATGGTTCATTAATATTGATAGGGACTTGGTTGAATAGGGGTTCTAGTGAAGTCCTTCATATGCCAACCTATACATCAGAAGTATTGGTAATGTAGATGACATCATTATTATAGGTAGTGAGGAAAGCATGATTGAACAAATAAAATCAAACATGAGTAAAGCTTTTGACATGACTGATTTCGACCTCCTACATTACAATATGGGTGTATAAGTTTGGAAAACAGAGAGAAACATTTTTGTCTCACAAAAAAAATATGTTAGGAATGTACTCAACATATTTAGAATGACAGATTGCAAGATCTTGTCTACACCTATGAAGAAAGGGCTAGCAATTTAAACCAAGACCAACACTAAGGCAACTAATGAGTCAATATAGAAGAAGCTAGTGGGTAGCTTGATATATCTTATAGACACTAATCATGATTTGAGTTATGCTATGAGCTTCATTTCTAGATTCATGATAATGCCAAAAGTAGAGCATTGGACTGCAACGAAGAGGGTGTAAAAATATGTGAAAAGGACGCTTGAATTTGGCATTCTGTATAGCAAAGAAAATATCCAAAGTTGTGTGGAGTGTTACAAACATTGGCGATATATCACCAACATTGGGATATATTGTGATGCTCCCAACTCGATGATAGTATCACTGGAAAAGAACACCATTTGAAAATATCAGCAAAAACCAGAAAATATTGCCAAAAATAAGGAAATATCGGCAAAATATCAACCAAGTCAAAAAATGAATATTTTTGTATTTTTTAATTCGTTGATATATTGTCGATGTTTGCCGACATTTTCCCCGATAAATATGATATCTTGTTTTTGGACCCTCAACATTGTATTTTCCGACATAGTATTTATAACTTTGGTGTGGATATTCAGATTCAGATTGGGAAAGTTGTGTGGATGAAATAAAATATACCTCTGGTTATGGATTCAGCCTTGGCACAGGTGTAGTCACATGGATCAACAAGAAGAAACGTGCAGCATCCCTTTCATCGATAAAATAAAAATATCGAGTAGTGAAAGGAGCATGTGAGGTAGTTTGGCTCAGGAGGATGCTTTTAGAAATGAAGATGCAACAAACAAAGCCAACACCTCTACTCTAGAACAATCACATGGTGCTCAATCTAACCAACAATCCAATAACCTAGGTATTTTTTTAAAATTCATTTTTATTGACCTCAAGTTTTTTTCCAACTTAGTTTATTAGTGTAACAAATGTGACACATAGAACTTGGTTGTAAATGAAATTTTCTACTCTCGGTGCAACACTGAATGCAATTTGCTACTCTCGGTGCAACCAGTGTTGTAAAACTCCCCAATTCCTCCAAGTTTTTCCAATATTTTTCAGGTTTTACAAATCGTTGATTTTTTCAAATCCAAGTTTATGCTTGCCAAACTTTGCCAATATCTTCTCAATTTTGGCAATTTCCTAGGTTGGTTAACCCAGTTTATTTTTTGCCAATGCCAAGATTTTCAACACTAAATATTATATCTTTTAATCAACTAACCTCATGGGTTTATTCACTAAATTTTTTAAAGTAGAACATGAAAGCAGATACAAGTTTAAAGAGCATTTGTTGGTCTGTCAAGATGTGGTCTAGTCATAAGAAGCGGCAATTGCCACGATGATGACCCAAGTTCAAGTCTCAGTGGGTGTGCCTCATCTATAAAGGGCAATGTTAAAGCAAAAATAAGAATTTGTTTGTCAGAGCATGTATTTATGTACATATACAAAAAATGTAACAATAACAAAAAACACAACCCATTACTATTATATGAATAATTATATAAAACTCATCAATGAACTACAATGCCATCTGTACATGGTATTAACTCAACAAATAGGATATCCACACACGTTAATCAACAAATTCAACTTACCTTTGCAACATTGAACCATGATACATTGGAGTTGAAGCCCAAAATAAATGTGGGCTGTTGAATACCACTGGCATGGGGTTTCCAAGCAATGGACACTGTCAAACATGAACATTTGCCAAATATATCAATAGCATTACTTACATTTTTAAATTCATCCAGTCATAAAAGATGGCACATAAAATAATATTAGCTATCAATAAGTATTAAATAGCTCCCAAATGAGTAAAGAATTTCATGCTGAATATTGAAATTATACCAAGTTGAAAACTAAATAAAACTGCATATCACTCCAAAGAGAGCCCATTAATTCAAATTAATGATGAGACATGATCATCACAGAATAAAAGAAACACATAAAATTATGTAACCAATGGTTAAACTTTACCTGGACTTTAAATGATAACAAGTGCATTCAATTTCTACATATTAATAAATGGTATATGTGGATACAATTTAAAGCTATATGACATGCCATTGATTTTCTCTAATTGTGGGTGAGATCCATCACTTGTAACAAATGAATAAACTTTGTTTCTAATTTCAATCCAACTTTATTTAAACCATACTCTTTAAGAAACATGACAACATTAGCCTTCAAGACTACTCAATAAAAGCTCTTCTCTATCAGCAGCCCCCTTTCATAAATCATTTTTAGGTACTGCAAAATTGTAATGTTGGAAATTTGGAGACTAACTGGAGTTACAACAAGAACATAACCAAATCATTTGTCTTTCAAGAAACCTTATCAACCAAGTAAAGACCTGAAAATGAAGTGCTAAATATATAATCCTATTCCCAACTCTTAAAATACAATCTGAGTGTGAGTACAATGTTCATGAATGAGGATCTTTCCAAAGTAGATTTTTAAATTGCAAACACATTATAATTTGCAAGGCTTGTAATATCAAGAATAACACTTCTAATATGTACTCATAATAACCATGCACATGAAGAGTCGTTACTCGAGGGTCTCAACTTCCTGGATTCATCTACAGAGTTGACACCAAATCAATATTCAAATGATGTTTGTCAAGTTAGAACCCAAGTGAATTAAGAAACATTAACAACTTATTTAAATCCAATAAATTTCCAAACATTATTATATCAGAACAATCAAGGAAGGAAAACTAAACTATCTGATTTAATTTTATTTAAAAGTAGGTAACACTATGAAATGTACCATAAGTTATAATGTCCCATTATTAACATGGTTAGGAATCTCCCCTTGGATGTCAAGAGGCATGTATTGCACCATGATTGGCCTGATTTTAGAGTCCATGTATTACTGGAATAAGATGACAAAAAACAAAAAAGTATTTTAGTCACCATACCATACATAAATATAAAGTGTACAAGGTAAGCTCTCTCCTATAAAAAAAAAAAAACTACAATTTAACAACTAATGAATTACTCTTAGTCTGTATCTGTAAACTACATAATATCCAACACAAGTTGCATCCAAACCTAATATTACAATCCATACAACATCCCATCCAACCTTTCCTTGTTCAACCTTCTTACCTGCATAACAAAACCATGACACAACAATTGGAATTTAAGTCATGCCATAAGGTTCTATAAATGGATTGTTAAACCTAAGATGTAGATGATTGAATTAGTTGTGCAAGTATTATGGTCTCTCATATACAGAAGGCCACCTTTGCAGCTACATTCAAAGCTACCCGATGTATTTTTGCAGTTGCACTCTGAGGACTGCCAGGATACCTTTTCTTTGCATTCATTTATCTCTGATCGGTAAGTTAATAAACAAAAATAGAATTAGTAACTATGCTTGCAAAATTTGTTTTCATCATATAGAAAAGTATCCACTTCAGCATACCTTCACAGTTCACACTCATCAATACCGTCTCCCCTAAATCCAGGAGGACACTTTCATCCACTAGTATGTGTTTTATGGAGTAGTGAAAAGAGTAAAAACCATTTCCCATTAAAATATATATAGATAATTTTTAATTGAGAAGGACAAGGGCTCTACTAGACAAGTAGAGAACCTATATGTCTAACCTGAGTGTTATGCCAGCAACCCCCATTATTGGTCTTGCACCGTCTTGGACTAGTAGTTGGTAAAATGGTGATTTGGGAAAATATTAGATCATTAAATCATATTACAGTATAAATATTTGTTTAGGGAAAGCAACTAGAGTCTATACACATTACCAGATAACTACAACAAAAGATTATAGACAAATGATAATTCTCTTTGCTGAATGAAATGGGGGATGGAGTGTTTTTTATGTTACAACTTACAACTGATGTGAGAGGTAAACCTTTAAAATAAAATATATATCATGTGTTGAAGCACAAGAATAGAACAACACATTTAAAAAATGGGTGGTAATATTTCTTAGAATCCCAATCAAAGCAAAGAAAACACTTACACTTCTAAAACCTGCAGATCTACAATAATTAGTTAGACCAAACAACAGATGAAAATATGAATCGTGGATTCACAAGAAAATACAAAAATAAAATCAGGAAGCAAAAAGAAACCTCATGTGCCTCGTAGAAGCAAAATGAAAGTGGTTAAATTGGTTGGTGAGGCGGGGTTGGTCCAGAAATAATGAAAGAGTGCAAAGACAAAATATTTGACACTTTAGTAATTTGAAGAGAAAATACTAGTATATCTAAGTGGATAAACACCAGAAAATAAAACCATATAAAAGTTTCCACCCAAACAGGTAACAGGGAATACAAAAATACTCAAGGATAAAACAACTGATGCAGGAAAATGAAAGAAAAAAAAAATCATCCAACCTTTGCAGTTAAACAATAATATAAAATTCCCAACATTCTGAGAAGGAATAGGCCTCACTAGTCAACTACTAATGAAATAGGCCTCCCTAAAATCATGGTCATTTTGAGAAGGAATAGGCCTCACTAGGCACATACATATTGCTCAAAACCACTTCATGGTATAAACATCCTTAATCATAGGCCAATGATACCATTAAGAGGTCATGTGTGGTTAGTGGAGGAAATCATCATAGCTCTTTCTGGATAGAATATTCCTTTAGGGACCAAGGTTCAGGTCTCTCTCTCTCACACTATCTCTCTAAATTGGCTATGGGTTATAGGTTTTAAGGGTTGGGTGTTTGATGATAGAGTTTAGGGTTGATGAAAATTAGAGGTTATAAGGTTAGGGGTTAATTTTTATTTGACTAGACACTTTAGATGTTAGGATTACGTGGTTAGTGTTATAGGGGTTAAGGAATATATATCATTATGTGTTAGTATTTAGGAGTTTTAGGGGCTATATTAGTTTAGGATTATAGTGGGCCAAGAGTTATGATTGTTAGTTGTACTGGGGACTAGGGATCGTAGTGGCTAGGGCGTAATGGTCAAGGGTTTGGGGATTGAGATATGGGGGTCATGGATTTATGGTTACACGGATTAATATTTATATGTACATGAGGATAATGCGAGTTAGTGATTTTGTGTAATAATATATCTCCTAACCCTTGTGGTGAAGGAGAGAAGAGAGGGGTGAGGGAGGGAGGGGGGATTGGGTAGAGTGGAATAACGGGGGGGGGGGAGGGATATTGCATGGATATGAAGATAAGGGAGGTGGGGTTATAGAGAGGGGGGGGGATTTAGGGATAGAGATACAAATTATGGTGTAAAACACAACGCGTGCGCACTATAATGCGTGTGTGCAACTACATGTGCGCACAAAGCAACGTGTGTGCACTTCTGTGCGTGCGCGCTTCTGCGTGTGCGCGCATCTACGTGTGCACGCATTTTCACGTATACGTGTCTGGATTCAAATTGTTTTTGGTGTCCTTGCAGGTTTGGTATTAGCTTTGTATTTTCAAACCTTGAGGATCGGTCTGATTTATGGAAGAACACGCCAATTTCTGTAACTTCACTTTTTTCACGCTTAGTTCCGCATGTGATCCACTTGTGCACTACAGATGAAATTGCACACACTTGTCGAGCTCTGTGTCCAGATTCTAACTATATATTTTTTGAATAGGTCTGTTATTGTTTTCTATTTTTAATTCATTTTTAATTGCACTCATATCAAATTTGTAAAAAACATAGGTCGTTTATTTGGCCTATAACTTTTGATTGGCTTACCTATTTCGAGAACGGAAAAGAATCCGCACAAGAGTACAAGAATACCTACAATCTAAAAAAAATAATTTTTTTTATTATGTTCAGACCATGATATGGTGGACCAACACTCGACCATGTCGTTTTCAGGCTTCACTGAATTTCGTAATTGCACCAAGTGAAACGAGGTGCTCTACAGCCCAGTATGGGGGAGATGTTGTAACGTGTGTGATGTAACGTTTGTTACTAACAAAATAATTAAAAAATTCATGTCGACTCATAAAATAAAAATTTAAATTATGGAAAGTATTTAAAAAAAATCCATGTTGGTTCATAAAATAAAATATTATGAAAAGCAATTAAAAAATACATGTTAGTTTATAAAATAAAAACTTTAAACTTAAACTCGGATCTATCAATCAAGAGAGATCAAATTTCTTGAGTTTAAATTTAAAAAAATAAATACATCTCAAGAAATTGGATCCCTCTTGGCGCTTGATAGATACGGGTTTAAGATGGATCTATGCTGGTTTAAAAAAATATAAAATTAAATTTTAAAATTTTGGAAAAATAGCCCTGCACAAGATTCGTATGTTGCCTATGCCTCTACATATTTTTTTCCTCATAAATTGACAATTTACATAACAAACCGGTGGACCAACACAAACATATGCATTATGTTTTAGAGAAAAAATAAGTACCAATCTTAAAATAATGACATTTTGGGGTGGTTATACCACTTTTACATGAATAAAAGTTACATATAGAAGGTGATTTGTTTTTCTACGTTTCATATTTTTACACCTAATTCTAAAAAAAATTGTAGGTACCTTTAATAATTCATTTTAATGATAAGATTTATGTTTTTCTAGCATGCCATTGCAACTAACATGTCATAAGTGGGTATCATTACCTTGCACCAACCCATAAATCATACACAAATACCACATGTTTTTTTTTCATTTTGGAAACAGATATATAATATGTGTGTGGGTGTCTATGCATGCCATTTACTATATAGACAATAAAATTGATCTTTTCAAAGATTAAAAGAAAAAATGCTTCTACTTTAATTTATTATAGCTAGCAAAAGGAATGTTGCAGGGTAATTAATAAATTGTCTTTGCAATTTTATATATTTGTACCTTAAATTTTAATATAGACATGCCATTCAACCTTATCATAAATGTTATCATACTAAGAATTGGATCAAAATAAGTTTTCCCAAAATGATTAATAAATTAAATTGTTAATCATCAATTTTTAATGATTTTATAACAAAAGAAAAATCATTTAAACTTAAAATAAATAAATAAAATTATATAAATAATCCATTCAATATACATAAAACTAACTAAAATCCAACATGGAAAAACAATTTAAGATACATCTACACATAAAAATATGTTACTTTTCAAAATTCTAAAAAATCAAAATTCACTATTGTAATTGGAATGTGGGCAAGACTACTAGTTAACATGCAAACTATAATTTTGTTTCTAAACTGTAAAAAAAAAGTAATTTGATTACAATTTAAATGTTAACTTGTTGATGGCTAAACTTCCATTTAACACATAATTTAATTAATTTATATATATATAATAATAATAAAATTAAATATAAATAGATATATAACTCATAAAATAATTAAATAATAATTCATAAACAATAAAATACTATTATTTCATGTACTAACTTGGAAAAGAAAAAAGAAACTACACAAAATAAATACATCATGAAACAATAAATATAGATTTTGAATATATTAAATTGAAAAAAAAACTTTAACTACATAATCTATCCAACATATGCAAATATTTTGTCATAGGCACAAAAAGCTTTTGGAAAAATACAAGGATGGCTAAATTTATGATTTTAAATGATGAAATATAAATTAATAAATTAAACATAATTAATTTATAACCTATAGTCTTGAGAAGCGGCTTCTTATCTTTCTTTAATAGTAGCTTTCAGTGTCTTCAACAGTGGGGGAGATATGGTGCGGCCTTCAGCGATCTCAGCTGGTTCTTAATTATACATAACAGAAGTAAAGACCGGTCCTAGAATACAAACAAATATTAGTGCATTTTTCTTATAGTTCAACGTTAATAAATAAAATAGATTTTAACAATCCAACGTTAAATGAACACCACTGAAAGTCCACAAGAGTACGATCTTTCTATGCAAAGTTAAAAAAATTAAGAACATCATTTCTTTCTAATATAAATTTTAATGAGTTAGATGACCTTTAAAGGGCGTCCAATTTCAAAAAGAGAACACCACAAAACCATAAAATATTTCATATTATACCCATACTTATGAAGGTTTAGGTAAAAAATTTATGAATCTCATCCAAGTGTAGAAAAATTATTTATGATATTTAATGTTTTGATAAGAGTCAAGACTCAAGACTCCCGTCGGACCCTCAACTCTCAAGTTGAATTTAATTGTTGCAGTTAAATTCACCGAGTGGACTTGCAATTTAGCAATGAAACAGTGGATAGATTAATTTAGAAGTGAACCATGGATAGATAATGGACTAGTTTAATGTGAACTCGACTAGGGAAGGAGTAGGATCAATGGTTGAAAGGGACTACATCACTACTGGAAAATTGCAATTGTCATCACTCATCATGATGATTCGGCGAATCGGCACTGGCCTCTAGTATGGGACAACTATTGGCATTTTGGCCTTGTAATATTTGAAGCTGCCATTAACCAGTTCCCTACTTCCAAGCAGTGATATGACCACAGGTGCAAATAAATCTTGATGGGAAATGAAAATAGTTACCTTTCTTTTGAAAACTTGAAGTTTAGTTATCCCTGCTTCGTGGATGGGTAAATTCAAAATTTTAATTTTTTTTACGGGTAATTTTTTCCTAACACTTCGGGGATGGGCTAAAATCCTTGGGAAGGGCTGGGACGGGTTCAAATTTGACCTTTGGTTAGAGTCGAGTAAAATTGGTGACCTATCAATTGAGAACATTAATAAGTTATTGAATTAAAAATATGAAATTCAATGTCTGTTTTTGTAGTAGGCAACCAACAATGTCTTCCATTTTCATTATGGTTGGGATTATCAAGTTCAAACAAAAAGTACTGTTTGCAAGTGTTTCAAGTTCAACCAAAAAATCTTGTTGAAAAAATACAAGGATGGCTGGTTGCCGATTAGAAAAAGATAAGTTCACATTCCTTTTTTTCTTAATTACTTTTTTTTCAATAATGAAAAGCTAGTTTCTTGTTGTTTATAGAAAGTTAAAGATAAAATAGATTAAAACAATTCATAATCTTCAAAAACAAAATTGTTCCTTTAATGAGAAAAAAACTGATAGAAAAAATATGAACCTTCCATCTAACTCTATATTCATTGTTTGATATTATAAATATACTCTAAGAGTCTAAGACACAATAATATAATGACAGAGGAAAGTAGAGTTTAGTTACAGTCTTCTAGTCATATACAAAATCGAAGCTAAAAAAATGCCTAAGCTAAATACGGGGAAAACAAAGGAGACCTCGTTGTGATGAGGTGGTATAGTAGCAATCTCATTGGTGGCAAGAATATAAGCAGAGTGTACAACATCAGGAGATACAATAGGATTTGGTGAAGAACCCCTTTTTCATCAAATTTGTACATCCAATCGAAACCAAGACCTAGCAAAGGAAGTTACAAGTGCATATCAAGATTGAGATAGAGGAGCAGAGTAGCTTACCTTGATGAACTATATATAGACCTAGTGCTAGCTTCCCTTAGCTCTTTTACTGTTCTATAATCACCAAATCCGACTAGACAACAAATCCAGACAAGCTAGAATAAAGCCATAGATTGAACAGAACCAAGTACCAAGAAACCAACTAACATAACACTTTAATAAACATGGAGGGTGCTCTTTGAAAACATAGAAATGCTCTTATTTTTTTCAATATAAAGAATTCCTTCTGGTGATCCAATATATTTTTTTTGATATTCTGTGCGCCTGTAGTAAACCCAATTAAAAAATTAGGCACACTAAGTCAATGTCAACAAAACTGGGGCTAGATTTTTCCCACTAATTCCAAACACCCTCAAACGTTCCCAAAATTTCCCAAATTGAATATTGGGGTCTACTGTAGACTTATGGAAGACCATAAATCTATTAGGAAGGTGGAATTAAACTCTACCTTGACATATGCGCATTTTTGTGTATGTCACGCCTAGGAAAACTCCTTTGGCTAAACCAAATGATTCAAGTCAATAGAACCAGGAATTCTATGGAAACCCAACAGATTCTGGTGCAAATATGGAGACAGATGACTGTAAAAAACCCCCAACCAGGTACAGGAACTATCAGACTAAAAAATGATGGGTTACTTGGATTTTTCGAGAAATTGTGAGAAAGTGTGTTTCATTGGATAACTCAACTAGTTAGTTTACAACTTGACCCAAAAATCCTCTAAGCCTCACAAATTTATGAACCATTGATGGGTATGGGCCCTATACTGTCCCACCTACCTGTATCATCTTATAGAACTCGATTTGGTTCTCTATAACTCAAGATATGACCCAAACAGTGAAAGCTAGTCAAAATTTCAATACATTGAGCATATGAGAAATAAATTATTGAAGACAACAATTTGAACAGTAGAGAAAGGATTATATTTTATTCATTTCAGGTCTGCAACATAACAAAGGATTTTAGGAAAAACAACCATGATTACATAGACCTCAAACCACACTCTGAATGATTACAAAGACCAAATGTGCAACTAGTGCACCACAACACACTAGACTTCACTAAACTAGAACAAGTACTAGAAATCTACTTTGTTACATCAATATGATAAGTGAATGGATTGAGTATCCACTCTACAATGTCCAACTTAAATGAAAAATACCACTCCAATTGGTTACAAAATATTAGGGGCCCATCTTCCTAGTGGATTGCAAGGGGCACATCTCCTATGCATGAGTAGCATAAGAAACTCAATTAGAATTCAATTCATCAACATGCTAACCTCTTCTAGTGCACCTTGATGCTCTTTTTAAACTTTTGAGGCATCCAATACCATGGTGCAATACCATGTACAACCCAAAATCATGCACTAGATAGATGATGGTCCATAATTGCTCCACTTCCTTCATGAGTGCGTCCTCTAACCACTTTGACCTCATGAATGTGCCCTCTAACTTCCTCAACCAACTCTAACCATATTTGACCTCATGAATGTTCCCTCTAACTTCCTCAATAAACTCTAACCAACTTGGATTTTCCACTTATTAGCTAACTTGGACTTTCCCACTTGCTAACCAACTTAGTTTTCCCATTTGCTAACTAACTTGGACTTTTCTCCCTTACTCCTTGGCCCCCCTTGACTTGATTAATATTCATTTAATGCATGGATAATCCTACTTAGAGCCCCCCTCACCTTGGTCAACCTTCTTACTTGATGTGGACAAACTTTTCCTTAGGTGTTTTATCAATTTGTTTGTGCAAGGAAACCTTTGACCAATTTTAATTCCCTAATTAATTTGGCTTCCAACTTGAACCCATGGGAATCTGATGGATTATAAGATGGAAATTAATGCCCCCAAAATGGGAACATTACATTCCTACACTCGCAAGATTGCTTGTCCTCAAGCAATGAAAAAGATGGGTGATGAAGAACTTGTACACTACCACCAAACTATTGTTTCCAATAAAAAAGGCCAACAAAATGAGTATATTCCATCACATAGTGTTGGCATATGTTGCGCTCCTCCACATGATCCAATGCATCTTATTTGAAACTCCTCCATGAAAACCTCTTACTCACTCTCATGTGAGTCTCCAAACAACCAAGGTGACCATCTATGAGTGGAACATGTGCAAATCCCGAAATATTATTCTTCAAGATCGATTTGGGAACTAAGTGGGTTCGGTCTTTGAAGTGGACAAGTATCATGTGTTGATATTCATGAATCAACCCATCCATAAGCTCAAACACGAACCATTGTTTCTTCCATCAATTGAGTTCATCTCAACCTCAAATCTGCACTTGGCCAATGCATACATATTGGCTAGAATTTCCTTTCCATGATGTGAATAATGCTTTCCATGTAGCTGCAATATCTTGCTCTCAAAAGCAAAGGGATGTTCATCCCTCATCAAAATCACTCTTATGTCTCCCTTGGAAACATCATACTCAAGCAAAATTATTGGAGCGAAGCTTGGAAAGACAAACACGACCATAGTTGTTATGAGATGGAGAGATCTTTTTCTTGGTGCACCAACCCCAATAACTCTCCTCAACCTAATCACAACTTTGGAGATGGACCAAACCAAAGGGGAGAGAATCCTTCCCATGTGGAACCAATTTGGCCTTCCTCAATCATAAGACCAAGATACACTACATTCATCTCTCCCATTTCTCCTTCAAGCAATGTGACATATGATGGTTTTCCATGTTTCTTGTGGCGTGCTTTGTTCATAAGTGCCTCAACCAATCCATTTCCCATGCTTTAAATTCTTGAATAGTCACATTGGAACTCTTCCTTCATTCGAAATTGGTGATGGCCAAGGTGTAGATCAACCTTGATAAGAAGCTTTTCCTTATGCCATTCATTCCTCTTCCTTGCCCAAGGTACTCTGAATGCAATTGGATTGACATAGAGCTTTGTGAATCTTGGTTGAAAAGATTCCTTCATGTTCCTTCCAACTTCACCTTTGAACCTCTTGATATGCTTGTATGTGTGAATGAACTCGTGTTGAGCCTTGAATCCATGTTCAAGAGAGTGCTCAATGAGGAGCGAAACATGGGCACCCCACATAGTCTCCTTTAAATTTTATCTTGACAGTAAATGGATGACTCCACGCACGATCCCATATTATTCTCCTTGGATCAAATCATTACATGGTCCACATGAAATCTGGGTTTTAGAAGACTCCACTACTAATTGAAATTTCCAAGCAAATGGATCTCCTATTAAAGGAAGAAATGCACATGCTACTACCTTATTTTCCTCTTCCTTGTATGCAACAACAAAACCATGGGCTTGTTGTAATACCCTCTGGTTTATCCCATGGACATGATGTTATTATTATTTTGATGTTGTGACATTATGGCACGAGGTTCCAGAACTATGGTTTTCACATTATTATTATTAATTAATAAAATAAATCAGTTGATATCTACTGATGCCACATAAAAGTGTATGAGGAACCATGATGTTACGAGCAAGGGGAAGTGGGAAAGTGTGTTCCTAAGTCGTTGTGTCTATTTTGTTGGACCCTCTTGAATTATGCACCCTCTTATGTTGTGTTTCTCCTTGATGGTTATTATTATTAAAATTGCAGTCACTCTCTCTCCTAGTGCGCCCCCTTGAGTGCCACTTGGTTTTACCCCTCATGAAGGTTGTAACTCCTCCTTAGTGATTTTCTATTCTGGGAAATTAAATCCTCTTGTGACTATCTCTCTCCCCCAAATAAAATTTTTCCATGAGGATTTCGAATTGGTTGGTGTGTGCTTTGTTTTCCTCTTGATTTTTGCTTCTTGGCTCTTTGTTCTTAGTTCTTGGCTTCATTCTCTTTGTTCTTGGTTCCCTCACTCATGTGCATTTCTCTTTGGCACTTGGGAATTTGATTTGTTTCCTTGGTATGTGTTAGATCCTATTATCCAGTGGTATTTTAGGATGGTTGGTGTGCCCTTGTTGAGCCTATGCCCAAGCAGAGAGTCTCAGTTGTCACTATTCTATCTGTATTGGAAGATGCTTGTCCTGGATTGGAAGTGATCTAGAATACACTTTCCATTGGATGCAGTTGGACCAATGGTAGATTAGTTTTTTATTGATTCTATATGTCCTGGAGTTGTATGTCCTGGATTGGAAATAATTGGATCTATTTTCCTTTGGAATACAATAATTGGACCGATGGTAGACTTGTGACTATCTGTGCTAGAGCCACTGTCTCGGATTGGAAGTGATATGGAATCCACTTGCCATTGGAATTGTGGCTGGACTGATGATAGTTGGGTTTTATGGTTGAGTGCACTATTGCTTGTGGCATTATGGTTTTGTCTTGTGGGTGACCCGTGCAAAGAAAGATTTGGCTTGTACATTGTCTACAACTAGGTGGATCATGGCATGGTCGATTTCAGTTGTGGGAATTTGCAAGATAAGTGGTTGTATTTTATTTCTATAATTTATTTGTTTATGATATGCTATATATATGTATGCATTTGAAATATTTGATGAAATGTGAATCAAATGTTAAAAATCGTTTTCTATGATTCTGGTTGTTTTTCCATTATTAGTTATTTTGGAAAAATTGTGAAAGCTAGTTTTGGGACTTTGAAAGAGAAATGTTTGTTAAAATTTTTAAATATACAGCATCAGGAGACATTCTCCAAACCAATATTGTGTAGTCAATATTGATCCTCTTGTATAGAGGTGAGCACTTTGATTGCCTTTTGTGTAAAGGTTATTCTTCCCGTATAGAGGTAATTGATCAAAGTAATGATGTTGTAAAGTCTTGTTGGACAAGGCTCCGAACTTTTGTGTATCAAGTCATGATTATCATGTGAACCTTCCATATAAAGGTATCCATGAGATGGACCTCCCGCATAGAGGTGGACCTTCTATATAAAGGTCATGCTTTACTTGTTAAATGCATTTAATGTCGTGTGATATATTATTAACCATGATCACCATATTTCTATTAAGTCTCCTTTAGAGATTGATCACCTCTAAAGTGAATTACTTTAGCATATGATCATTTGGTCCGGAATAATATAATATGATCATAAAATATGATAATTCTTCTTAGTTTATAATGTGATGGATGATTAAAGTTAGCAAATATTGACCATGCAATAAGAGATAAAGAAATGAAAGATAAAGCATACAGTTCAAGAGAATTCAAAATTGCCCATGCAGACACTTCAGCTACTTAAAGAGAACTCGGATTATTAAAGCTTCAGTTAAGTATCAATGCTTCAACATCAGTTAAAGATATGTCTCAGTTAAATAAAGAAATCAGAGTGGTCACTTCAAGTAAATCAATCAACATGATTTCAGTTAATTAAGTGTTAAATAAAAGGGACTAGTTAACTAAAGTATTTTCACTTTAGTTAAAATAAAAGATGACACTTCAGTTAAAGAGACTTAACTAAGTGACAACAAAGAAGATCTAGTTAACTAAGTGTTATTGCATGACGCCACTTATGTTAAACTAAAATATGACACATGAGTTGTGACACTTGCATGTAGACACTTAAGTTAGCCACCTAACTAAGTGGGCAAGATTTTGGTTAAGAGGTGAGTTCATCCTAAGTGGCAACTCATTGAGATGAAGCACTGCATAAGAAGTGGGTCGCACCACTCCATGCAATATTAATACATCAAGTTTGAGGGTGAGTTTATCCTGAAGTTAGAAGTTAAAAATATAAGAGAAGAATGTATAAATATGATATACAGGATTGTTGAATCCAATGTGAAGTGAATTCTCTTCTCCATTGAAGGCAAGGAACTTCTCTTTGTGTAGGGTATTTTTTGTGCTTGTTATTGTTGTGTTGGGCACACATCCGATTGATCTCTCTTCTCCATTAATTTCGCATCTTCATCAAGAGTGTTTGGTGATATATTATCTTCCGAAAGCAATCTGCTATGTTGTAAAAGAAACCATTCTTTGCTATCCCTTATATTATACTAAGAAGAATTGCTGGGGTTTTTGTTCAAATAATTTTTAGGATTTTCCACATGGTATATCTTGTGTTATGGTTGTATGAATTTCATGGTTTAAATTGTCTCATTGCTTCAAGTCTCCGCATTTAAAAGAATTAAAGATTAAATCTCAACCAAATTTCAACATGGTATCAGAGCTCAGGGCATGAAGGATCTCATTTTTGCATGCTAACTAGATCCTACGTAGATCTTGAGAAGTTGAGAACAAGATTTGAAGACCATGGCATCAATCTCTGTACGAACAAAAGACTCTATTAAGGGAACCTAAAACTTCAACACTTGGAAGGATATGATTCTCAACACCCTATTGGAACATGACTTGGATGGATATGTATCCACTGTGGTGGAGGATCCTACATATAATGCAGGTCACATCAACTTCAAGAAGAATCAAGCTAAGGCTAAACGGATCATCTATGATTCATAAAAGATAACTTGATCCTCGTGATCACACCGTTGAAGACCGCGAAAGAATGCTATGATACATTGAATAATCTATATGAGAAGAAGGCCCCGATTCAAAAGAGGGCATTGAAGAATAAGCTTCGAAACTTAAATATGGATACAGATGAGATAGTGGCCTTCTTCTTCTCCAAGATCTCTCAGGTAAGAGATCAACTTGCTAGTATTGGAATAGTGGTGGATGAAGATGATCTTCTCCAAACCGATATTGATGGTCTCCCATCCTCATGGGATACATTATTGGCTGCGGTAAATGGCTGAGAGGTACAACCTAACTTTGAAAGGTTGTGGCATGACTGCCTCCAAGAGGAGGGGTGAATCCAGATCAAGTCAATGTGCATAAAAGAAGAAAATATTTCCCTCACGACAAGAATGAATAAAGGAAATAAACACTTGTAAAGGAAGTTATCTCATTCAAAGAAGAAGGAGTTAACAAAGGATTTGACAAGTCAAAATCTAGATGCTTCAATTGCAACAAGAAAGGTCATTTCTCAAGATATTGTAGAGAAAAGGGGAAAGGAAAGTTTCATATTTCTACCACCATAGAAGATGAAATCACTCAAAAGAATGCATACGAATAAAAGGAGACAAGAAGGGAGTATTATCTTTTCTCATCCCTTTCGGGATCCGTCATCACAAATTTAGACACATGGTTGATTGACAGTGGTTCATCCAAACATATGAATGGCTACAAGAGTACCATCACCGATCTAAAAGAGAAAGAATTCACATGCATGGTAGAGTTGGGAGACAACTTAACTTATTCGATCCAAGGAGTTGGATCCACCTCATTCCAACTGAGCACTGGTGATATTATAGATGTGGAGGAAATTCTATATGTTCCAGGCTTGAAGAAGAACCCCCTCTCAGTTTCGGTTCTTGAATATAAAGGATTCTGAGTTATCTTCATGGATAACAAAACACTTTTATGGTCGAAGAACAAAATCATAGAATCTGCTACCGTGATTGGAGTTCGAGAGGGAGGACTCTACAAGGTACCCTGGAAGTACATTCAAGCTATGATTCACCACACTATCATTCCATGTGAGCCATGGCACCAAAGGCTTGGACACATACACTACAAAGTGCTACTAGGACTTCAAAAGATGGTAAAAGGTATGCCCATATTTGATTTTGAGCATGATAGTGTATGTCGGGGTTGTGCACTTGGGAAGAATGTTAAGAAAGTATTTTCTAGTAGTTCTACTAGATCTAAAGGGATTTTAGATTTAATACATTCTGATGTATGTGGTCCCATGCCACCCTCCTCCATGAGTGGCTTATTATATTATGTACTGTTCATAGATGATTTTTCTAGGAAGTCATGGATTTATTTCATGAAGGATGAAAGTGAAACTCTTAGCAAATTTAAAGAGTTTAAAGCCCTAGTTGGAAATCAGAAAGAAAATCACATTTGTGCATTAAGGTCTAATAATGGAGGTGAATTTGATTCACATGTAGTTAATGAGCTATGTAGTGATGCAGGAATATGTAGACAATTAACAGTACCATATAACCCTCAGCAGAATGGGGTTGTTGAAAGAAAGAATAGAACCATATGTGAGGCTGCAAAAGCCATGATGCATGATCAAGATATGTCTAACTCATTATGGGAAGAAGCCACTTGTACAGTTGTGTACATCCAAAATAGAAGATCGCATGCCATTCTAGATGAGAAGACACCAGAAGAAGTGTTTACCGGTGAGAATTCAGACATCTCACACTTGAGGATCTTCGGGATCCCAGTATACATTCATGTACCGAAAGAAAAGAGAAGAAAGATGGAGCTTTCCGGAAATAAAGGAACCTTTGTGGGCTATAGCGAGTCATCCAAAACATACAAAATATATGTATCTGGTGAAAGACACATTGAAGTCATTCGATATGTTAGATTCCATGAGGAAGCTACTTTCAAAAGATCAAAAGAGATTCAATGTGATTCAGAGATGGATGATCCCGAGTTTGATTCTCCCCCTTCATAGATAGAGAGGGATAAACCAGAAGACGCCACAGATTCATTAGCTCCTGAAGAACCAATAGAACTGGTTAATAGGTCACTTGATGAACCTCCCAATAGAAGAATATATTCTTGGTGTCGAGACATCTTACAAAATGCAGAGAAACATGGAGCACCAACAGGCTCATCTAGAGAGTGCAAGCAAACTGACATATATTCAGGGTATGTTGCACTGATGAGTCACATCAGTGATTCAGAACCATCCTCATATGAAGAAGCTGCAAAGCAATAAGTTTGAAAGATGCAATGACAGAAGAGTACAACTCTATAATGAAGAATGATTTTTGGGAGGTTTTTCCCAAACCTGATGGGAAGTCCATTATGACTTCCAGATGGATTTACAAGATACAACATGTTGCAGATGGTAGCATTGAGAAGTATAAATCGAGATTATTTGCCATAGGTTTTTCTCAAAAAGAAGGAATTGATTATGATGAGACCTTTTCCCCTATGGAAATGTACACCCCAATATGAGCAATGATTGCACTTGCATATGTTCTAGGATGGAAACTTCACTAGATGGAGGTGAAGAAATCCTTCGTCAATGGTGAGGTTGAGGAAGAGGTTTATATTCAGCAACCTGAAGGATTTTTGGTGCATGGGAAGGATTCCCATGTTTCCAAGCTAAAGAAATCTCTATATGGGCTTAAGAAATCCCCCAGGGCTTGGTACTCCAGAATTGATAGCTACCTTCAAAAACTGGGTGTTTGTAAGAGTGAAGTTGATCCAAATTTGCACTTCAAAGTAGTGAAGAACCAACTGTTGATATTGGTTCTATATGTTGATGATTTTTTTCTCACTAAAGAGGAACATATGATTGTTTGGTGCAAGAGGGATCTCACCTCAGAGTTCGAGATGAAAGACTTAGGTCTAATGCACTACTTTCTTGGCCTTGAGATCTGGAAAAGAAAATATGAAATTTTTCTATCTCAAGGGAAGTACAGTGTGGATATATTGCGCAAGTTTGGCGTGATAGATTGAAAATCTATGACTACACCAATGGTTTCCAATTTGAGTAAACTTCATGAGTCAGGCTCTGGATCAGATCCAGTAGATCCCACTTTGTATAAATAGCTTATAGGCTCGCTAATGTACTTGATACATTCGAGGCCTAATATATGTTATGTTGTGATCATTTTGAGTCAATTTATGTATGATCCGAGACACAGACACTAGAAAGCTGCTAAGCATGTGCTTAGGTAGCTTCGAGGTACAATTTCATATGGAATTAGATATGCCTCTAATGGAGGAGTCATGTTACTTGGTTATATAGACTCAGACAAGGGAGGAAGCATTGTGGACCATAAGATCACATCCGACTACTGTTATAGCCTACGATCAACTATGATATCTTGGTCCAGTAGGAAGCAGGGCTCCGTATCCTAGAGCACTACCGAAGCAGAATGCATAGCTGCTATTGGTTCCTTTCGAGAAGCAGTGTGTCTCAGAAAGCTACTTGCATGGTTGTTTGGTGAAAAGGTTGATCCTACAGTTATTAGGTGTGACAATCAGAGTTGCATCAATATTTCCGAAAACCCAGTGTTTCATGACAAGTTGAAGCACATTGAAATGAAGTACCACTTCATCGGAGACATGGTCCAGAAAGGTACAATGAAAATTCAGTACATTTATACTGATGAGCAAATTGCAGATATGTTAACAAAGCATCTGTTAGTGACAAATTTTAGGTACTTCTGAGACAAGCTTGGTATGGTAGAGAATGCCTCCCTCACTGAGAGCAAGTGTTAAATATACAACATTAGGAGACATTATCCGAACCAATCTTGTGTATTCAAGATTGATCCTCCCGTATAGAGACGAGCACTTTGATTTCCTTTCGTGCAAAGGTTATTCCTCCCGTATAGAGGTAATTTATCAAATTAATGATGTTTTAAAGTCTTGTTGGACAAGGCTCCGAAATTGTGTGTATCAATTCATGATTATCATGTGAAACTTCTGTATAAAGGTATCCATGAGATGGACCTCCCGTATAGAGGTGGACCTTTCGTATAAATGTATGCTTTATTTGTTAAAATCATTTAATTGTTGTGTGATATATTATTAACCATGATCACCATATTTCTATTAAGTATCCTTTAGAGATTGATCACCTCTAAAGTGAATTGCTTTATCATATGATCATTTGGTCCGGAATAGTATTATATGATCACAACATCCTATAATTCTTCTTAGTATAATGTAATGTGATGGATAATTAAAGTTAGAACATATTGACCATGCAATAAGAGATAAATAAATAAAAGATAAATCATAGATATCAAGAGAATTCAAAATTTCCCATGCATACATTTCAGTTAATTAAAGAGAACTCGAATGATTAAAGCTTCAGTTAAGTATCAATGCTTCAGTTAAAGATATGTCTCAGCTAACTAAAGAACTCATAGTGGTCACTTCAAGTAAATCAATCAGCATGATTTCAGTTAACTAAGTGTTATATAAAAGGGACTAGTTAACTAAAGTATTTTCACTTTAGTTAAACTAAAAGACGACACTTCAGTTAAAGAGATTTAACTAAGTTACAACAAATAATATCTAGTTAACTAAGTGTTATTCCATGACGACACTTATGTTAAACTAAAATATGATACGTGAGTTGTGACACTTGCATGTTGACACTTAAGTTAGCCACCTAACTAAGTGGGAAAGATTTTAGTTAAGAGGTGAGTTCGTCCTAAGTGACAACTCGGTGAGATGAAGAAATGCATGAGAAGTGGGGAGAACCACTCCATGCAATATTAATACATCTGGTTTGAGGGCGAGTTTATCATAAAGTTAGAAGTTAAAAATAGAAGAGAAGAATGTATAAATATGATATACATGATTGTTGAATCCAGTGTGAAGCGAATTCTCTTCTCCATTGAAGGAAAGGTGCTTCTCTTTGTGCAGGTTAATATTCGTGCTTGTTATTTTTTTGTTGGGCACACATCGGATTGATCTCTCGTCTCCATTGATTCCACATATTCATCAAGAGTTGGTGATCTTTTATCTTCCGAAAGAAATATACTATGTTGTAAAATAAATAATTCTATGCTATCCATTATATTATACTAAGAAGAATTGATGGGGTTTTTTTTCTCATAATCTTGAGTATTTTCCAAAGGGTTTATCTTGTGTTCTAGTTGTATGAATTTCATGGATTGAATTGTCTCATTGCTTCAAGTCTCTGCATCTAAAAGAATTAAAGATCAAAGCTCAACCAAATTTCAACAAAAATGTCTATGAGACTCCTATGCTACATATAGTATTCTATAATATTGTAGAATGTTTTATTCGAATGTGGAACAGTTTTAGAAAGGTCTATGTAATCCATTTGCAATGGATCCAGTTGTTTTTCAATTACTAGTTTTTCGGAAAAATAGTTTTAGCTAGATTCGAGACTTTGCAAGAGAAGTGTTTGTTAAAATTTATATATGAGTTATTTGATTCAGATCCTATATTTACATCTAATATGTTTAGATAAATGTGTGAAATATTTTCGAATATAGTCTATAAAATTTGTTACCGTGATCCTAGTGTATTTCTCAAACTATTATTCTTTTTGGAGAGGTTTCCATAGCTATATTTGGGATTTGAAATGTGGAATGTATATGTGTATGAATCTACATCCATATGGATATATATGACCTATAATATTCTTATCCTAACCTTTTTATCATCGATTCCTTCTTGTTGAATTGCTTTTGAAAACTAGAATTGGAAAATAGCTTCGAAATGGTGAAATTGGTAACTAGTTTTTGGATTCGAATCTATGTTTTTCGTAAAAGATGAATGTACATCGATATGCTATATTTTTGGTACTTTATTTATTCTATAGAATTATATTTTCCATATCTTTACCTTCACCTCCGTGTTCCTCAAAACTCAATACGATTGGTTTGATTGAATTCCTAGCAGTGTTTATTAACTAGTTGCACTGATTAAACTTGAAAGATTCTTCGTTTATGTACTCAGATCAGAGTTTAAAATGCACTTTTATTTTTTTGTACATGCACGCTTATATATGAAATTAATGGATTTAGGTTCTCTTTTTTTTATAGTTGGTATGGTTGTGCATCGAAAATACATAAGACTAGTTGTTTGCGTAGTGAAACTAGTTGACTAGTCTTGGTATCTCTTTTTCGTGTATATTATGTTTAAGTATTTAAAAATGGTTGTTTGGCCATATTTACATGGATGTAGGTTTTAATTAGACAATTTTATTGATAAAAAAATTTAATTAGTTGAACAATTTTTTTTATGCTAAGTGTCGTCATGTGTAAGTTAAGTGTCGTAATTAGTGCATTAATTACCTTAATCAACTAGTTAATGACATATTTTTGGAAATGACCTTTTTGGGTGCAAGTATCCCATGTTATGGCTTGGGATGGATGTATAATGATGTTATAAAATTTTGTATAATATTTTCCAGCCTTGGTTCAATTGCTTTCTCAGATGTAAATTTTATTTTAATTAATTTGCGATTATCGATATTTTGTGGTAATTAATTCGTGAAAATAGAAATTAAGTATTTATTCTATTTCTCTACCATGATTAAAATTTGTAATTAGCCTCTTAGAGATAATTATATGTTCCTAATTCCATTTTATATACCCTAGGTTCATTACACTTTTACCACACTTATCCATTCAAGTAGTTTCCCATATTTTGTGTCTAGTGGTCTACCAGGTGGAAGGTTGCCAAGAACCTTCTCATGCCACCCCCCTCTACCTTTCCAAGTATTAACACAAAGAGTCTTTTGAAGAATCCTAAAAAATCCATCAGGAACATAGTTTTTCCACCCAAAATCAGGTTTCCCTTGTAGGAAACCAATCCATTGCTTCACTTGGATAGACTGTTGGAAGTCGAAGTTGGCTCACCCTCTAGGATCCCATTGATCAAGCTGCTAACTTCCCAACATTTTTATCGCTTGGAGAAACTTGTCACAAAATGAGATACCAAGATACCAAGATACCATAACCATATTGGAATTCCATCGCTTCCAATCCTTTTGAATATCTTTTCCATTAGATAAAACAATTCTTGGATCTCTTCTTGTGCCAACTGACTGTTTTCTTGCATTGTTGCACCCAACATGCTATGTATGCAGGATGATTTTCTCTTGCACGGTGGTTCCAATTATTCCATGTACCTGCACACTCAATCCAGGGATGCGTGGGTATTAATGGCATCCAAGGGATGTAATGCATTCCCTTGCTGCTTCTCACATGGTAAGACAATGTTAATGAAACCAAAAATTTCATTATAGAAACAAAAAGAACTTTTACCTCCATGAATCTCCATTTTTTCTATGTATTCATCAACCCAATCCATGGATGAATAAATACTTTGGATTGATGGTCCATATAAAATGTTATCAAACACCTCTTGTAGAGTGAATTCTTCCACCCTTAAGGGTATCTCATGATCTTCTCGCATCCAGGGCAAGTGCTTGGCTTGCATCCTCCATGAGAGTGATTTGCTCAAATACTTGCAAATATGATTTCTCTTCATGATCAAACCTCTCATGAGGTTCCTCCATAAAATAATGAGTGTTATCAACCATATAAGTGAAGGGTGGAGGTGTAAGAGTAAGGATGTTATCCTCCCAACTCCATGCATAGCTACTCTATCTCCACGACCTCTTCTTCTACATGTTTAAGGGATAGGTCTCGATCCAAGAACATTTGCAAGTAGGCTGATTTCACATTTTTATTTCTTATTTGAAGGAGGACAATTGGGCACTAGTGAATCCTTCAACCCATCCTTCTTATCTTTCCTTCAATTGATTCCTCCACATAAGGTCTTCAACAAACTTATGTGCACTGTCAGTTGCTTCCAATTCTGGTATCACCTTCTCTTCTAAGACTAAGAGTTGGCTCTCAAAGTAAAAAAATGCCATCCTTTCCACATTGTGTATGCTTCCACATGTGGTTTCATTAAGCTCATGTGAGTCATTTAGATTCACCACTATCAATGCTTCCCTCTCACCGAAATCAACTTTGACACCAAAATTTTGAGTCTCAACATTGGAAGACTCTACCATGAAAACCTCCTAATTGGAAGTGGCTTCCACCTCATGATGGTATAAATGACTTTTACTGCTGCAAAAAAAAGATTTATAGTCATACCTTTGTGGCATATGTGTTGCTTCTAGGCCACTTCTCATGTTCCCTTCTCCACTTACACTGGAGGTAGGTTCAACTTTAGGTTCTCGAAGCTTTGCTTCTACATAGTCTTCCTATCATTGACAACCATACTAAAGTGGCTTTTGATCCTCCTCAAGGGTCTCTTCTTTTAACGTCTCATAACCTCCTTCTTTATCTTCTTTTTCATCACCACCTTCCTCCTCATCTTCGCTCTCTGAGAGGACCTCAATGCAGTATGCCTTTCCCTTAGCACATTTGTGGCATGGAACCCATGGTTCCTAACTAGTGAATCAAAGCTTCCTCCTCCTCAAATCATCTCGGTATATGAAGGTATTGTCCTTCTTGGGTGAGCCACTAGTTCCACCCTTTTGGAAATATCTTGTGTCCTTGAATCTTGTTGGAGCATTGGCCTTGAGTGAGAATATACTTCTCAGCATGGTGTCTTGTAGATCCTTGGTTCTACTCGTGGAATTCTTAAAATAATAGTTATGAGTAGATCCTTTGCTTCCCCCCTTTGGTGCAATATTTTGTTGAATATCACAATAGTTATTGAAGCTCCCAATTACTCTTCTACATTCTTCATCTAGAGCTTGATAATTAGCAATGAGAGATGCCATTGAAGTAGCACCCTCATTTTGTGCTTCACATTCTTCCTTGTATTGATCAATGAATGTAGGCATGGTGGGTCTTTGCGGTCTCTTGAACTCATGAGGACAATTGTGAGGCCCTGCCCTTGAGAAGAGAGTCTCACTGTAGGCTTTTATTTCCTCATGGTGGGGCTGCTCCCTTCACCACTCTTGGATCCATGCTACCAACACAATATATTCATGGATTTTTATAGCCTCATGGGAATATCATCAAGTTGTTTTTTCAAGGCTCTGTAGTGGGATCTGATCTCTTCTTGGTCAAATTCCATGCTTGGTGTTCCTCTTTTACCTTGGATTCCTGCTTCAATTGAATCTTCTTCCCAATCTTCCACAATTGGTTGGTTTGGATTGTTCTTATTCGGGGGTGGATTTCTCTTTGGAATCATTAATTATTACCAAGATAAGGTATGAAGTACCATGATATGATACCACTGTAGTGAACCCAATTAGAAAATTAGACACACTAACTCAACGTCAAGAAAATTGGGGCTAGATTTTTCCCACTGACTCCAAACACCCTCAAACTTTCCCAAACCAAATATTGGGGTCTACTATAGTCTTATGATAGAAAATAAAGCTATTAGGAAGGTGGAATTAAAATATACCTTGACATATAACGTCAATTTCATTAAATTTGGACATATTAGGCAAATTTTGGACTAAGAAAGTGTGAATGTAGACTTTGAAAGTGTCAATATCAACCTTTCTAAAGTGCAAAAAAAGGTTCTGAAAGTGGCAATATTGGCTTTGAAATGTGTGTTTGTCTATTCGAATAGTGTGTTTTTTTACTACCTATGAACCTTAAATTTGCAGTTTTCTGTTATAAAACTATAGATTTCAATTCAAAAAGTGTGAATTTCAAATAAAAAAATGCAAATTTTGATTGGAAAAGTGTGAATTTCAAATAAAAAATGCAAATTTTCATTTGAAAAGTGTGAATTTCAAAGTAGAAAATGCAATTTATGATTTGAAAAGTGTGAATTTCAAATAAAAAATGCAATTTTCATTTCTAAATGTTCAACATTTTAAGGTGAAAAGTTCAATGTCTAAAATATTCAGTCATTGTTTGAATAACAAGTCAATTAGTTCTTGTTTCTTTTTTGATACAGTATCTAGAATATCTATCTTTTTACATAAATAAATTTAATAGTTTCCAAATGAGGCGGGATTTCTCTCCGTAATCTATATAGGCACAACTTACTTACACAGTAGTAACTAGTAGACAGTGTATTCAACATCACAATAGTAATTTTCCCTCAATGTCTAGATGCCTGTGGACGTTCTAGATGTTTGACGTTTACTCGCCTAGCTAGGTTGATAGACAGAATAGAAGGATTGCAACAAAATATAAATTTGTTGGGCTAAGATCACCTCAAACGAATAGAATGTCGGGAAGAAGAAGGGTCAGTCGCCCCTTCATTTATGAGGGAATTGTAAACATATTCAACTTACAAAGGCTAAGATGTCAATTCATGTATATCTAAAATGGTGAACAATGTAAGAATACTGAGTATAGGAAGGGGCTGTCAATCCTTCATTTACGTGAGAAATGTAAAAATATTTGATCTACGAAGGCTATGTCGACAATTCGCTATTTCTGACTTCCGCTATAAATTGTAGGGCCTGGACATTGGCTAAGTTATAACATATAAAAATGGTTTGTCCCGACTTTCGTTTTCTGAAAAGAAAGATCGGTCGCCCCTTCTTTTTGTTGTTGATTGTGAAAACCTTTATCCAACAATTCAGCTATATCCATAAGGGAGAACACAAGAAGGATTGATCGACCCTTCTTGTAGTGTCGAGCTATTATGAAAAGAATATTGGGAATAATAAGGGTCAGTTGACCCTTCATTTACGAGGGAATTGTAAAGATAGAACACCTTGGAGAAAGAGCATCCACTCTTTCTATGAGAATATTTCCACTTGCCAACAAAGTCTTTGAAGCAAAACTTCTATAAATTTTGTTGTTAAAATGTTGATATCTAGTATCCCAGGGTGACATGTGGAACACTCAGATTGTGACACATGGCATATAAAGATTGTATAAACGAATATTAGGTATATTCATGGTACCATTTCAATATAAACATATGTATTTAACTTATATAAATTTTTGGAATAGGTAATAATTGTGTGAGGAGAATGCGAGCAAAGGCTGTAAAATATGCCCGCAAGTTCAAATTTTGTGTGAAGAAAATGCAGTTAGTAAGGATGCCCGCAAGCCTTAATAATATGCCCGTAGATCTTGAAAAAATGTCCGCAAGCTTATGAAAATGACCTCCTGGCAAGTGGTAATGCCCGTAGGGCCTGGAAAAATGCCTGCAATTCTGAAGGAAATGCTTAGAGTTGATGTAATGTCAAGGAAAATTCCCTCCAGCAATGATAGAAAATGCCTGCATGCCTTTAGGGCAAGAAAAATTCCCACCACCATAAATTGATATGCACTTAAAATTCCCGCAAGTCTTGGATTGAATGCCTGCAGACACTTGATGCATTGTTGGTTAATGGATTGAATGAGGACTTATTCACATAACATTTGGGATTATTAAATAACGACGTGGAAAACGATTTATTGTGAGAACATCAAGCAAAGCAGGATTTCCTAAGAAAAATGATTTTAATTTGATCAAGCGTTGTTTTTCGTCCTGCCCTCGTGCTCCTCATAGGGGTTAACACTTTTTAAACGATTTACATATTCACATAAATCATAGACGTTATTCAGAATTACCAAAACTCCACAATTGACCTACTTTTTTTTAAACAGAAATAGGGTAATTAATTTTTGTGTTCAAAAGGATGTGCACAACCATTCATTGCAAAAAAGTGAACCTGGGAGCATAAATAGCTTTCCCAGTATGGCTCTGTAAATTTAACAAGATGCAAAAAAACATTCAAATGTTCCAAAATGGAGGTAACAACTCATCGAAGTAGGGATCTCTTCTAAAGAAAATTATGTTGCTGAATAGAGGTTTCCTCAGCAATTCTCATGTCCTCAGAGGGGGATTCCTGGTAGTGGTTGCACTGTGACATCTTGGCCATCTTCAAAATTTCATCTTTTATAATATCAACTGCCCCCATAAGTTCAATCCAATTGCATTCCAAATCATCAATTCTCGAGTCCTGATAGGTTAATTGCTGAGAGATATACCTCATGTCGTCTACTAACTCTCTGTGTGCTTTGATGCCCAAGCAGACTGCCTCATAAACCTTTCACAGATGTTGTTTGAATTCTTCCACACTGGACTCTAGGAACACCATTCCGTCTACAAGGCCCACCATTGAACTGAGAGAAGAGGTCAGAGAAGGGCCGAACTGTCCTGTTTCCCGAGATTTCCTCCAAACTATCTTATGAGCATGAGAGACTCTATGACAACCATAGGTTATATTCTCCTCTTCCTCCTGACGATGGTCGTCCATAATGCTCGTTGAACTAAAGTTTACTTGTCGAAGTAATTGTAAATAAGTAACTTTACACATTTACATTAGAATCATTATAGTAGCATTATACGAATACTATTCTATTTTTTTAAAAATAGAATCATTCTTTCTTTTTGTTTTTTTTAAATAGAAACATTCTTTCTTTTTGTTTTTTTTAAATACAATTAACATTCTTTCATTTTGTTTTTTTTTTAAATAGAAGCATTCTTTCATTTTGTTTTTTTTTAATAGAATGAAATCTCAAAAAAAGAATGAAAAGTGTTTTTAGTTATTATCTTTTTTTAATTAAATCCATTCATGCTAGAAGGGTGGTATGAATATATAACCTTCAACCTGAAATTAAGTTCATCCTTTCAAATTTGATCCCTGTGTGCCACTAGTTTTCTTGTTTATTGAAAGGATTGTTTTTTTTTTTTTTTAAGCAAAAAAAGAGAAACTTTGTATTATATACTAGTAAAAAAGATTACAAGCGTCTTCTTTTCACATTGCACTTCTGAGACAAAAACTGCCATAGAGCGAAATTCCCATATCTACTATTAACCTTGGAGACTGAACATAAAGCCTTATTGTTTGACATCAAAACGATCGGCACGGAAAAGACCCAACCAGGTTGATAGACAGACTAGAAGGATTGCAACAAAATATAAATTGTTTGAGCTAAGATCACATCAAACGATATATGAAGTAACATCCATCCCACTCTGAACACTATCCACTAAAATATTTGAGGCCAAAATCCGACAACAACATCCGACGACATCCGACTAAAAGGTCTGTACCATCGGAATTCACCTTCACAGTTATGAAATTTGATGGAAAAAAATAAATTGATATAATTGGCAGTCGGATATCCGACGGCCTACAGATATAAGTGAAAAAAGACGCAGTCACTATATGAGGTGGGTGCAAAAATTTAAACATTTGGAAAATTTGGACTAAAACCTAAAATCGAAATGTACCTAGCTAGGCCGTCGAAACTCCACGATTTGGTTGCTTGGGCGCTTGTTCATTTGTCATTTTGTTGTTTTGAGTTTTGGGAGGAGGAAGAGCTCCTGTACTAGTGGTTTAACGCTGGCCATGGTCATGGGGCCTACACCATGAGCATAACTTAGGCATGCCCTGATCATTATGGTGGTTATAGGCGCTAGTGTGGCAAAACTCCACGATTTCTTTGCTTGCAGGCTTGTTCATTTGTCATTTCATACTTGTTTTGAGTTTTGGGAGGAGGCAGAGCTCTTGTAGTGGTTTAACGCTGGTGGTCATGGTGGCATTTTAGTTCAACCTCCAAATTTATGTCTTCTCGTAATACTTCAGTTGTTTGATATACACTACTATCACCTTTATATTCATGCTTCCTAGTAGTATGTTGAATATCTATTTTAGCTTCCACCGATTCACATTTGGTGCCTTCTTGTGCCCCAACTTGACTGATTTGAACAACTCCGTCAAATTGTGAATCATGTTCCTCATGATGACTATCACTGTCATATTTTTCTTCCATTTCAGACTGTTGGTCATCATCCCAGTTTTTTTCATGTTCCACATCTTTCCCTCTGTCATCCAGATCCAAGCCAAGATCATCAACATCTCTACCATCGGAATCATCATAATCAACATGTTCATCTTCTAGTTCTTCTCCTATATCTTCTTTAACCCAATTATGAAGCCTTGTTTCTCTGTATTCTCCTTCTTCAACTTAATGCTCATTTTCATCCTATTCAACAATCTCCTTTTTAGTATCCAAAATATTGTCAGTATTCGAAACAAGTTCATGTTCATCATCATAAACATCAAACTCACAGTCATCGCCAAAGACAATTTCTGTGGCATCCTCCGCAGATTGCTTGCCCAATGTAAGCTTGGGGCTTCTAGGATTTTCCCTCGTGGTGTTAATATCCTCCACACAAGCATCAACGACACACATAGTCGCAACATTTGCATCATCAACAATGTTGTCCTCATTGACAGTTTTGATAAGATGTATATCCCTGGTTGGAGAAGATGGGGAACTATTTTGGCACAAGATCAAGATTTTCATAAGTTGTTTCAGGACCACTCAAGTTTCCCTTGTAATTAGTACCATCAGTTGCTTCAAAATTATCGTCCGTAGGTTCCTTAGCTTGCTTACAATCAACAGAAGACTCAATTTTATCAAACATATCTACATTGTCATCAATCGGAGTATTATCTAACTGACTGTCACTTTGCAAGGAAGGGTGTGTTTCCAAAAGGCAATCTGAAGGTTTCTCTATGAAATGTTTATCATCTTGGGCATCAACACAAGAAACATTAATAACTGATTCACAAGCTCCTCCTGAAGGTGCCATGGAGAGGTTTACTTCCCTTTCAGTTAATGATTCCTATGATAGTGAAACACTCTTACATATATATGCATGGTTCATCTTATGCTGGTTGAGAAGGCATTAGGCTGAAGTCTGAGAGAAGTATTGAGTTCTGAATCATTTCCAAAAGCTAGGCTTTCTGAGAAATTTTTCTTGGTCTACTTGTAAAACCTTGCTCAACATATCATGTTCAGATTTTCCACTATCATGCTTAGCTTCTGAAGCTAATATGTGTACCTGAATCCCATCCAAATGTTCTGAGTTCTTATTGTTTGCAGTATCTGAAGGTAAAAATTCAGGTTTAGGATCAATATTTACAACTTCTAGTTTCTTTTACCAAGAATCCATAGGGGTATTCAAATCCCAATGCGACTTATCATCATTGAAATAGCTAGAATCCATCCTCAAAAGCATTCCTTTCTCTTGTTTCTCTCCATCTTCCCGTAAACCTACAGCAGAACACTCCCTAGCTACATAAGACATTTCACTACAGCCAGTTGTCTCTAAATGATTTCTAGATCCTAGAGCAATTGAGTTACAACATAGGGCTAACTCCATTGATTCCTATGTCTCCATGAATGTAATGTGATCTGTTCTCCTCAGATTATTACAATATGAATTTTCCTTGATTACATCGATTTTATTCTTTGCAGTGAGTAGCAGATCACTCTATAGCACATGATCTCATCTCCTAAAATATTCTTCCTATTTCAGAGTGTCCATGTGTGCATAAAATTATTGTTTATTATCTTGACTGCCAATATCACCATCATTCAATCTTTCAACTGTAGGCTTAGGATTCTTGAATTCCACTAATTCCTCTTTGGATACTTTGTCTTCCAAGTTGTTGCTCCATGGCTTACAAGCATACTTGGAAACCTTGAATTTCCTGACAAATTATACTGTGTCTTGAGTTTTGATTGCCTGCTTAGGTATCACCAAGGTATTTATGTGTGATCAATAAGATACAACCAACTTACCCTTAACATCATTTAAGCAAGAACTCAGTCCCTTCAAGGGCTCTTGAAGATCTCTGTCGCCATAAGAATCTTGGGTTCTATCAAGTCTAGATAATTTTTTTCCAATTTCACCAATGAGATTGTTCTCCTTGCTTCTTGATATTTAGTATTGTTCCCATTATGTTCTCAATGGTGCAACCCATTTATGTACCTAGGTAGCGCTAGACTATTTTCAATCTACCCTTGAGAACTAATCCAATTCTATCATAAGCCAGTCCACAAGTTCCCTTGAAATTAGTGTGCCAATGGATGTCAATGTCTAGTACTATGATCAAATAGTGTATCTTCCCTTTTTATTTTAGTAATTGTTGCATCATATGTCATTTCCCATTCATGTGTAACAATTTTAGGATTTGCAGTTCTCTTATTAGCATATATATGAGATTGGAAATCCACTTGGGCATGATGATGCTAGACAAATTCAAGTCTCTTAGGAAAATGTTGAACCCCATCAACATTTAACTTCAAATTTGATTTCTGTTTGCATGCATTCTTTGTAATTCGATTTCCCTTCAAGAGTGGTGGTCATTTCTTCATTACCTAGTATACATTTCCTCATGCTTGGAGGGCATTTCCTCATCAATGGTGGCTATTGTGTACATTTCCTTCATGAGTAGTGAGCATTTCTACCTTCTTGGTGGGAATTTCCTCTTTTCTGGAAAGCATTTCTTATGCATGGAAGGAATTTCCCACTACTTGTGGGCATTTTCTCATGGCCTATTGGCATTTTCTCATGGCATATAGGCATTTTCTTAGTGGACATTTAGCTTGGTGGTAATACTCCTTAGCTTGGCGAGATGTATTTTATTAGCTTGGAGAGAATATTCAATGTCTGGCACATATTTCTCTTTCATGTGACACCTTGGTGGGAATTTTAATATTTGCTTGTGTAGGATCTTCATTTATGTGAATGTGCTATATAAGGAAATCTTCAAAATTTCTTCCAGATCTGAGACTATTTGTTATCATTCCTTGCTGCTACATGATTGTTGTACACGCCACAATATGTTGCCATAAATTTATGCTAGTTCAACTCTTCAGATTTCACTTTTCAAGTTGTCGTAACTAGTCACTGTTCACCTTGGGAAAGAACATACATGATTCTACAAGGCTTCTGATCAAATACAAGATTAAAATCCTCTTTCTTGTTTGCCAACAGTTCCACCTTTCCCATAAATTGGGTAGCTTTTGATGCTTGCCCTACTCTCTCCACGAATATTTACAGAACCAAATTTTTAGTCTTTTCCAAAATGCCTTTCCACATCTTTACCATGCAGAAAATGAGGGACGCCTCCATATTCATTTAGAATAGAGACATACCAACCAAAGTCACCAACTAACTTATACACATACTTGTTGCAAGTAAGGAGGATAGCATTTCTTGGTTAGAACCATTTTATGATTATTATGTGCTTAGAAAATGACTTATTTGTTACTAGAAGGAAATGGTCTAAAGGTGCTCTACTCCAGGACCAAAGGCAAATACATGAATTATTTGCAAACTTTCCACTCCATTCAACTACTCTACCATAACATCAACCTTCAAACTCAATCTTTCATGTTACAATAAGATTGCTAAATGAGTAGCTACAAGACTAGAGTATCTATCATTTTTCTCCTACATTATCAGCTTCCAGGTTTTGAATCTTTATTAATTCACACATGCAATGAACATGCTATTTAGTGCGATTGGTATGATTTGAGGCTTAGTTCTTGCCATTGCTTAAAATATATGAAGTTAGAGATGGTTTTTTTTTCATTTTTATACATCATCAATCACATACCAATAAAACAAATCAATCATTAATTGATGAATCCACTCTTCACTACTTGTTAGACTTTCATATTATATGATTTAATTATTTTTAATTAAACACTTAGATATGTACAAAAGTACAATATCACCACTATTAAGAAACAATGTATTGTGGTGTTTAAGAAAGGTGCTTTTGTAGGATTTTCAATTCTTTGGATTTTAAGTAAGATAAGATTCGAACCTGCGACCTATGTCTAGTCCCAAGGCCACCACCTTCAAGCTTGAAGTGCAGCTGACAATGGGAGACCACCTTCAAGCTTGATTCATTTTGTATGCATTTCACAATGGGAGAGGTCGGGCTACCACCTTCAAGCTTGATTCATTCTATATGCATTTCAATATGCAACCGTCTCAGATTCTCACTGCGTTTTCCCTCAATTAGTTTATCAATTCAGTATGAACCACGCCCGCCGTCCGAGGAGTGTTGCCAGTGTTCTTGAGTTTCAGCCTGGCAGCGGTGAGGATTCATGGTATTATGTTTCCCTTCGGCTACAATATGGAAAACTCAAAGTTCACTACGAAGGTTTGTCTGACAAATTTGATGGTTTGGGTTCCGTAACCTCGGTGCCATTCAGGGACACTTTGAGGAATTTCTCCTGGGACACGGAACCCAAACCATCACATTTGTCAGACAAACCTTCGTACTGAACTATGAGTTTTCCATATTGCAGTCGAAGGGATTAAGCATAATACCATGAATCGTCACCGTTGCCAGGCTGAAAATCAAGACCGTTGGCAACACTCCTCGGACGGCGGGCGTGGGTCATACTAAATTGATAAACTAATTGAGGGAAAACGCAGTGAGAATCTGAGACAGTTGCATAGTGAAATGCATATAGAATGAATGAAGAGTGGGTGTCAAGAGAAATGGTTGTGGGACGTCGTATGAGAGGAAATGGCGATGGGAATTGATAGGTCAAATTAAATTCACACGGTGGTAATAAACTACACTTGTGTCTTCCATTGTCAGCTGCACTTCAAGCTTGAAGGTGGTAGCCTTGGGACTAGACATAGGTTGCAGGTTCGAATTTCCTCAGTTTAGTTCGTACCCTATTATTTTTTCGATGCAAATTATATGTTTTCTTTAATTTCCTTTGTCAGGACGTAGAGACAACCATAAAATATCAAATGTGTCAAGATGCAAAGAGTAAGAGACAACTATAAGTAAGTCTTATATTAAATTTACCATATAAGTATTTAATTGACACTATCAAATAAGATTTGACACGTTTGATTTTCATGAACTTCTTATCACTCCTTACCAATGTGATTGTAAGGCACTCTTTGAAGGTGAAGTCCACAATTTTAAGTCTTTTTCCTCATTCTCATGCCTTTTTGTAAGACAATAATGAGGGTAGTGGAATCAACATTGAAAATGGTTTCCATCCAAACCTATCAAGTGTACTTTTAGGCCAGCAGTATTCTTGACTCCGAACTGTAGCAACTGTTTGGCCATTTTCATCCTATAAATCCTTTGATTTACATGGTGAAAATGGCCAAACAACTGCTACAATTCAGAGAAAAGAATACTGCTGACCTAAAAGTACACTTGATAGGTTTGGATGGAACAAATTACCATGGAAATACTCTTTATCTTCATTCTCGAGTTTTGAGAAAATCAGAGATATATGAAACGATGCTTTATGACTGTTCATCTTCACAACCGACTCTTGAAATCAAGGTAAGAAATGGTTTAATGATTCAGTGTAGTAAACGGTTACCTTTATTGCATGTTAGATTTTATTGAATGAATGTGTTCACTGAATGAATGAATGGTTTATTGAATGTTATCTTTTATTGAATGAATGTGTTGATAGAATGAAACACTGGTTTAATGGATTTTAGCCTTTATTGAATGAATGGTAGATGTTTGTTTATGATGAAACATGCATGAATTTGCACGTAATTTTTTTTCAAGTACATGCATTGGGTATGGGGAATTGAGAGTGATGTGAGTAGGGGGGCATAAGATCTTCCACCTTCACATGGTTGGCCCTGTTCAATAGAGAATATTAAATTATTATCAAAACAGAGAGGATCTCAATGAATGGCAACGATGCTGCCTTTCTACAACCCACTCCCATGTCATCTAAATTTTGACAATTTCTTGGAGCTTGTTGTGATGTTTGGTTGCTCCTGATCATAACCAATTTCGAGTTTCCACAAGTTCAAAGGATGAGTAAATGATGCACTGGAACCAATATCTTTAACCTTCTCTTTAAATTCCTTGGAATCTCCTTGAGAATATTTGAATGAGATGTGTCTCAAATCCTCTAGATATATTTGAATGAGATATGTCATGTGCAATTAGTAGCATCTTACAAATCTTTTGTAGTTTCCACCATACAGTTTTCAGAATCTCCATTTCCCTATATTGGATTTTATCAACAATTTTTATTGAAAGTCAATGATGTGAATAAGCAATTATAATAGCTCTTGGAGAAAGGAGTCATATATAACGTAGTGTTTCACCTTATGGGTTGCCTATCATCATAGTGCTTACGTAGGATGAATGTTTGTAAATGTGTACTGACTCCCGAGTAGTGAATGAGATAACCATCAAGAATCAATATATATTTTCCACATACTAGTCCTCCTCTACATAATTTCTAAACAACACTCAATGGCATGCAACTACAAATAATAGCATGCATCTAAAACCAGAAACCAAGCAAAGGTTGATTTATGCATTGATATAGAGAGGTGGCACTAGGAACACAATATCGAGAAACAATGAGTTAGAAAAAACATTTGGACCAAAGTACCAAAATGGTTATTAATAAAATTTATAAAAAAAAAAATTGGTTTGGGAATTGTCTTCAATTTGATGGATGGCATGATCATGATGAAAAATCAATAGTGTATTTTTTTTTAAATTGCCTATATTCGTCGGATATCCGACTCTACGTATGAAGATATCCAATGTTCAGACCATTCCACCAACGGATATGCACGTCAGATATCCAACTCTACCCACCCTAACATCCGATGTTCCTGCCATACCTCCGACGGCACAGAACGTCGAACATTGACCATCTTAAGATAGGATTGCCGTCGGATATTCGACTTACTATCCGACATAAGAGGTGTCGGATATCTGACGGGAATGTAAGACGTCGGATTGTAGCCAAATTCCAACCGACGTTAAAAAAAGATGGGGTTTGTCGGATAGTCGACAACAAGATGTCGAAAATCGGACATCTATGCTGTCGGATTTTGGGGTAAAAAATGCTAGTGATGCCCCATATGCTCTCGTTGTGCCTTAACTGCTGCAAGGCCCTTCTCATTTATTCTATTTTTTTCTCATGTCCATCCTTTCCTTGGTGACCATGACCATATGATGTTATTTACATCGATCATTATATTTTCTTTTGCACCAACAACCCATTGTTGCTTTCTATCTAAGTATTTTTTGTACAGGACCTTTAGATACTTCGATGTTCCTGTTGGCTTCCACCATTGCACCTCTACTTTGTAAGACCCAACAATAATAGAATCTGAATCCTGATAAATATTACCAATCGCCCTACCCAACCAGATTACACAATCTGGATTTGGTGATTTCACAATGACCATTTGTCGCTTTACAACATCCAATCTTGGAATGAATTCATCTCTAGGCTTGTTGCATACTGGTCCAACATAGAAATCCTGCAAAGTAGGAACATTATCCTTCAAATAGGAATCCATAATTTCATGTTCAGATCTTGTAGGCTCACTACTATGAATATCATGGCTTGTCAATGGCCAAAAGTTAGTTGATGACTGATCAACACTCTCGAAGGGACTGTCCAAAGATTTATATATAGCCTTCCAATAATTTAACTTGGGACTCCAAAAATTTTCACCTCCCTTCTTAATCCCTCATTTCCATAATGAAATATATGTTTCTATTCCATTTTTATTTCATCAATGTCCGAAGGTCTTTTTGATTGCAGATTTAATAACCTAGGATGTCCCATTGACAAGTGTGCGCTACCATCTGAAAATGACCGCCATAGATGAATATGATATGACCAAGCTTCATCGTGAAGTGATGCCCTCCATTGCATGACTGGAATGTCATCAATGAGATGAAATTTAAAAAACTGGCATTTTTTGATACCGATGATCTTGGCATTCCATCCAAAAGGTGGGTTTCACAAAACTCTTAAAATCGTAAAGTTCATTGATTAGATAAGGGAAATGGAAATTTTGATCTTCACATGTCCTATAGGTATCCATAATTTTCGAGAGTGAAAATATATCCTTGCGCATTAGCTTTATTGATAACCTTCCATAAGTTCCATCTATGTCTTCATGGGTGTGTCCAACCGAGAGGAATCCAACTTCAACTATCTCGAACACTCTCCTTGTTGGTTGTGGAGACTGATCTTCTAGTCTCATAGATGATGATTCAGCTATGTTTGTACCCCAGGTTTGGTTATGATCCCAACACGAGCAAAAGGGGGTCCAGGGGAGTGGTGCACTCCCTCGAAAGAAATTTTTGTTATGGGTTGTTTTTTCGCCAACATATTACGGGCCCATGGTTTTGGGTAACCCATGGTATTTTCCCATTGTATTTCCCCTTTATAAGAAATACATTGTAATACGGATAGGGTTGATGTATTAGGTATTATGCATTGTAAAGATATTTGAGATCGAGAAGAGATACGGTGAGACAGTGAAGAGGAAGTGCAACAGATGTGCTGTAGGTTGTATCCCTTCATTTGTTGGATGGTATAATAATAAGGACTAGTAATTTCAGTGTGGATGTAGCCCATTTTGGGTGAACCACGATATATTGGTGTCTCTCTTGTAATATGTTTGTGTGATTGTATTTGCATCTTGTTTATTATCATTGCTCTGCGATCCTGTTTTTCTAACAATTGGTATTAGAGTCAAAGGTCCACTTGGTAGATAAACCCGCAGGAAACTAGGGTTTTTGGTTCGAGTGGGAGCAATGGAGGAAGAAGGAAAGTTTAAGGTCGAGAAATTTAATGGCCGAAACTACCAGTTATGGGAGATGCAAATGGAGGACTATCTGTACCAGAATGATCTATTCCTACCGTTGGGAGGAAGAGCAAAGCATCCAGCGACTATGAAAGAGGAAGAATGAGAGGTTCTTGACAGAAAGTCAATGGGAACAATATGGCTATCCCTGGCTTCGTCAGTGGCTTTCAATATCTCAAAAAAAAAGACAACAAAGGGTTTGATGAGTGCATTGGGTAAGCTATATGAAAAACCCTCGGCCTACAACAAGGTATTTCTAATGAAGCATTTATTTAATATGAACATGTCTGAAGGTGGATATGTTGCTGATCATTTAAATAAATTTAATACGGTTACAAATCAACTAAGTTCTGTAAGTGTGAACTTTGATGATGAGGCTAGGGCTCTTCTAATCTTGTGTTCATTTCCAGAAAGATGGAATGGCTTAGTTATGGATGTAAGTAACTCTGTCTCTGGTTCAAACACCTTAATATTTGATGGTGTTGTTAGTGTTATTCTTAGCGAGGAAATGCGAAGAAAAAGCACAGGTGAGACATCAGGTAATGCGTTGACCATGGAGAGTAGGGGAAGACAAAAGGAGAGAGGAAATAGCCAAGGTAATCGCAACAAGTCTAAAATGGACAGATCAGGCTGGGAAAGATAGAGTGCTAGAATTGTGGAAAGAAAGGACATCTGAAGAAAGACTGCAGATCTCTAAAGAAGAAAGGAGATGGCAGTAGGAGAATACTAAGGAAGCAAATGTAGCAGGTGATGTGTTACAAGATGATTTGATTCTTGCATTAGATAATACTAGTGGTTACTGGGTAGTAGATTCAGGGGCTTCATGTCATGCTACACCCCATAGGAAATATTTTCATGATTATGTTCCAGGCAATTTTGGACATGTCTTATTGGGTGATGATGAGCCATGTAAAATTGTTGGAATGGGTAAGGTATGGATAAAATTTAAGAATGGAACTGAATGGTTGCTGAAAGATGTTAGGCATATTCCTGCTATGAAAAGAAATCTTATCTCAACGGCAGTTGGGAGATGTGTTGGCCTGATTTATGACCTAGGACAACTAAGGAGATTATGCCCACACAAGTTACTTGTTGCAGCACCCGGTATGTTTGGATTAGCAAAATCTCGCAGGTTGTGGTCCTACTACCAGCTGAATTGTATCCTCTTAAAGAGAATATGAAAACTCAGCAAAACATTTCCTATATTCTCCTAAAGTCAAACTAATTCCTAATGTTAATTTCCAAGTCTAAGTTATCCTAATTTTGCTTTCTTAGTGAAAGTCTCTTGTTTTGGGTTTTGATTCTGACTAAGAAAAACAGTTTTCAGATGTTCAACAACTAATCTAACTAAAATCTATCTAATGGTTGCTAAAAGTAAACTAAACTAAAACTCTGAATTAATACTAAACTAATCTCCTATCTCAGCTGAGAGAAATTTTTTAAAATTATATTAACTATCTCTTGACAATTATAGATAACAAGGAAAAATGAATGATATAATTTCAAATAGGAAACTATCAAAATTCATATCATTAACACTCTCTCTGTTGAAAAGGATTTATGATAATCAGAAAAATAAAACAAGAAACATTTCATTCATTATGTAACATAATGGTCAAGAAATAATCAATGTTCAACATTAATATTTGAATATTAAATTTAAATACTTATTAATCAAAGTACCTTTTTTTCCAATGAAAAATTGAACTTACTATTAATAATGCGAAATAGTAAATGTTTCACATGTCATGAAAAAAACAGTCACACTGTTCAGCATAAGTAGCATTAGAATATTACATCCCACGGGCACAAGGTAAACCTGTCCCATAAAAACAAATGACAAATCTGTCATAAAGAATGGAAATATCAACATAGAAGATATATCAATGTCAAGGAGGACCAGTGCATACAAAACTGCACATAGACTAGTCTCCTCATAACCATAAGATAAAAGCACCACCTGTCACAAAGAGGCATATCCCAAGTACCACATCCATCATAAAACACCTCCAAAAACTGTCATCAACATAAGTGAAAATGACCAAAAGATATACAACCCGTAATGAAAATAATGCCACAAAATAGTCCGGATCAACAAGATGTTGATGAAGATACAACCTATAACCTTGCACAATAGTATATTAGAGTAGATAAAATATATATAATCCGCCAGCAGAAACATAAAATCACCAAAAATATGGTAACCGCGCCAAAAGAGTTAAGAACAATGCATGTCGATAGAGCCACAAGATAAAAAGAGGTCCCCACGCCACTCCTCCCACCAAATGATGCCCACCGGAGATGTTAAGGCCAACTTGGAGAGCAGATCTGCCTCCATGTTAACCTCCCGATAAATATGACAAAAGTGTGTATGATCAAAAACCAGGATAAGCTTCCTGACCGCCACCAACCAAAAAGTGAGTAACAATACCTTGAGGGGAGAGTTTCCCAATGCCCAGGAGATGATTGATAAGGAGTCACCAAGAATCACAAGTGAAGAAATCTGCCTGGAGCGTGCAAAAAACATGAGAAGCCAAAGTGCACACAACTCACTACGAGTGTTGGATCCAGGCCCCAGATTAAGCCAGATGCGGTAATAACAATCTGTATACACATGAAGCATTTCATCGGCACCACACACACCAGGGCATCCAGCAGCAGCCCCATCAAAAAGCCCACAGGGGTAAACCAAAACCGGAGGGATCAGACGACGGCCAGGATTAATCTGGTAATTATGTGGACGACCCCAATCATGATCAGAATGTGTAACATATTCCTTATAGGCAGCCATGATACGGCCACTGAGCCACTCCAAATGTGGACACGTACCTTCAAAAATTAGGGAGTTACGGGCCAGCCACACCTCCCACAACATAAAACAAGGCAACTCCATCTTAGAGGAGGAAAGGCGAAACCAGGATCCAAGACAGTCAATGAGAGTAGTGGGGAACCATAAACCTCGTAAACCAAAAGAGATAGCAATAATTTTCCAAAGATCCTAAATAAAAGAGCAAGAAGCGAAAAGGTGATTCACTGATTCATCTTGAATGCGGCAGAAAGGGTATCTTCCAGGACCAATGAACCCACGCCGACATAGATTATCCCATGTGAGAATGTTGTTGTTCAAAGCAAGCCAGATGAAACATTTTATTTTAAGGGGGAGAGTGAGTTTCCAAATCTTTTGATGCCACCAACGATCTTCACGTTGAAAATCAACAAATAGTGAATCATACGCAAGCTTTGCAAACACAGACCCGTGTGCCACATCCCACGACCAGACTAGCCGATTAGGAGTCTCGGAGAGTTGTATATTAGCAAGGAAAAATGAGCTAATATATTCAGTCCATTCCTTACCCAGTATACCATAGAGACCCAACTGTGACGTAGATATCCATTTAGTACCATCACCACTATTGGATCCAGCCGCATGCGCCAGAGAGAATAACCCCTTGCCCGAAGAAAGGACAACAATGCAGGTGACAATTGAATAGTAGACGATCCCCCAAAAATAGGATCCAAACCAAGTCTAATTTCCCGACCATTACCAGGCACCCAGGAGAGCCATAGTGCAATGGAATGGAATGACCCCAAGAGTCCATTCCAAATGTTTGAGGCCCCAATTGTCGAAGTCTGACCCAATCGGAACCAATCCACCACCCAAGAGTGTTTTAGGTACTTAGCCCGAATGATCGTGCCCCATACAGAGTCCACAAATAGAGCCCTCCAAAGACTCTTGGCATGAAGAGCATTCACAAATAAATCCATATGCTTGATATCCCATCCCCCCAAGTCCCAGGGACGAGACAGAGTGGTCCATTTGATCAAGTGAAATTTTCCAGAATCCACCCCCCCCCCGACCATAAGAAATTGAAAAAATTCCTACGGAAAAGGCAAATAATAATCTTTGGTATTTTGTTGAGTGAGAACCAATAGACCCCCAAATTCTATAGAACCGCTTTGGCCAATGTGAGTCTACCACCCAAAGACAAATATCGCATGCACTAGTGTCCAATTCTTAAGTCAAAATGCCTAATTAGCTAGGCCCATTCATTTAACAAATAATTCGTTGGTTTGACATAATATCCCAAATATTTAGTGCCTCCCTCCAAGTCCTTGAAAACTAGAGTAAGAATCACACCAATCGACTGAACCACAGCAGGTTTCATAGAGTGTTTTAAGAAACGAGATTTATGCAGGCTGATAACCATACCTGAGACCGAACAGAAAAAATCCAGCAATTTTTTATAATGGCTCCATTCAGCAAGAGTGCCCAAACCAAAAAGCAAGATGTCGTCCACAAAGAGCGAGTGAGTAATAGATATATCATAAGTAACTTTGATACCCACAATGGAGCCCTCACATTTTTCCTTATGAATAATGAAACTCAAACCTTCAATGATCAGCAAGAACAAGAGAGGAGAAAGTGGACAACCCTGACGAAGCCCCCTGGATGCTTTAAAAAAATCTGTCAGCTTACCATTGATGAGCACATCGAAATTAACAGTCGAGACACATGCCATGATCCATTTCATCACCTTCCAGGGGAGTCCAATTTGTATCAATATCAATCTGACCATATTCCAATCAACATGATCATAAGCCTTCACCAAATCCAATTGCAAGATAAGGGCCTCCATATTCTTTTTTTTAATACTATGAAAGGCCTCTTGTGCCACCCCCACTGCATCTAGTATCTGTTGGCCATCAAAAAAACCATACTGTTCCATAGATATATGTCGAGAGAGAAATGGATTGATTCGAATAGCAATAATCTTAGAGATAATTTTGTAGACCAGATTGCATAAAGAAATTGGCTGAAACTCATTAAAGTCCTCTGGATGAGAGGTTTTAGGAATGAGAGTCAAATATGTAGTATTGAGGGCTCCTGAAACAAGTCCCATATGTCGAGACTCATCCACAGCGTCCCGGAGGTCCGCTCCCATAATGTCAAAAAAATAAAGGAACAATTCCACCGTCCACCCATCAGGTCCACGAGATTTGTCTTTTGCAAAACCCCTCAAAATGTTCTCTGTTTCCACCAGGGTGACAACCTCAAAAATATTATCCCCCCCCACCTCATTGAACATTCTTGGGTACTCCTTGATAATCTTGAATTGTTTAGCCAGAGTGGTATTTTTAGGGTTATAAAAATAATTATGGAAATGCTGAGTAGCCTCGGTCATTAGGTCAGTATCCCCCCGAATCCGCCGACGAGCATGGTCATTGAGATCCCAAATATTGTTCTGTATTCTGCGAGCATCTACAGCACGGTGGAAAAACTTGGTGTTTGAATCACCAGCACTAAGCCAAAGAGCATGGATTTTTAAATGCCATGTTTCCTCTTGCACAAGAAGGATATTCAATTTCCGCCCCTCCAGATCAGATAGGTTGACTCTTTTGATTGGGGAGAGACCAGCTTTCAATGATATTTCCATGAGTTTACTGATCTCATTTTCTAACAGAACGAGGTCCACAACCATCACTTGCTTCTTATTTCTTTCCCAAAGTATAGTATAATCTTTCAAAGATTTTAATTTCACCGCCAGACGATCCATCGCAGATTGTTCACTAGAGACATCAATCTGTGTCTAGTGATCTCTCACCCCCGAAGTATATTCCGAATCTTTTAACTAGGTAGAGTTGAATTTGAAGGGATAGGGATGGTAGGATATCTCAATTTCAAATTGAAGAATAATAGGAAGATGATCACTAATATGAATCTGCTGAATTGATGATTTGTAATTATGAAAACAGTTTATTAAAGGTTCAGAAGTTAAGAACCGGTCGATACGCTTGGATATCTGATTACCATCCTTCCTACCATTAGTCCATGTAGGAGCAAGCGGATGAGGAGCCACATCAATCAGATGATATTTAGAGAAAAGTTCCTTAAAATAAGATCCCAAGGGGTCCCTTCTTGCGGAATGTCCCCAAATTTCCTCGACCCCCCATGAAAAGTTCATATCACCTGCAAGAACCAATTTTTCCAGATCCAGTAAGTGCCCAGAGCATGCAAGATCCCAGAAAGCCACCCTGTCAACATAGGGACCATAACAGTTTATAATATTCAAGATTTTATCAAAACCCCTTATGGAACTAGAAAGAAGAATTCCCAAGGAGATATTATAAGGAGAAAGTTCCAAAACTCCCGGGTTCTAGGCCGCTAAAATACCACCAGATAACCCGACCGCATCCACCGTACACACCAGCCAACTCGGCTTGATTTTATTAAAAAATGTACGAGCCTTCTCACCAGTAACCATAGTTTCTTGAAGAAAAACTAAATTAGGATTGATAATATGAAGAACACGCTTAAGGGCCAATTGCTTGGGCAGGCCCCCCACACCCCTGATGTTGAAAGAGAAATAAATCATTAACGACCCCTGGCAAGGGCTTTAATTCCTCTAAGAGTGCTGTTATTAGAAGAAATGGGGGGCACTGGTAAATTGCAGGCAACATCCACCCCCACAGGAGTCGCCTTCTTATTTTTCTTGGCACTGCGAGTCTTTAAAGGTGAAAAATCCGGGGCCAATCCCCCCATACGAGCACCCTTTGAAACAACATTAATGCCCATAGATGAGGGAATCTGAGAGCATCCCTCCCCCGGCTCCGGAACCAAAGTACCTATGAAAATATAGATGAAATTGAATAACAAGTATATGGATATAATACTATACAACCAAAATCATCAACAAAAGTTGAATGAAACGATTTACACAGTTTCGTATCAAATATAGAATGCTGAGAGCAGAGTAAGTCAGACAATATTGAAACAATTACAGCGAAGCACAACTGTGTTAAAGTTAAAAATGAGGAAGAAAAATATTGAAACAAAGTATATATATATATATATATCAAAACTGACAAAACACAGTTATACCAGTTCCGAATAAAAGCTTCATCACATCGAGTAAGAAAAACTCCAACAGGATCGAGGCATCCAGTAAAATGTTATCTCAATATAAAATTCTTTCCATAATACTCCATCCCATTGCTATAGAATGCTGCCATTGTTTAAATCGGCAATAAAACAAACATAATTTGAACTGACTTTCCTTGCTGGCCGCAACTGGAGAAAACGTGTTTAGAGAACCTGACAAATCTCCCAAATGGTTCACGTTTTTGAGAAAATTCCTCATGTATCAGCTAAATGAGACCATTCTGCAAAACACCCACGTCTTAGAATTTTGATTTTCGCCTTTATTTGCCTGCAGTTTGCTGCCGAAATTTATCTGCTGGATAATGACGGGAATCCGGTCGTCCACCATTTCTTATCGCCTTCACGTCAAACTTGCGCCATCCAAATAAAATGAGAAATCAGTAAAATAATTCATCAAAAAGAAAACTAAAGATATGAACTAAAAGAGAAAGATATCGTCCCATAAATAAATTCCGATCCATCATTTAACATTTGAGGTTATTTTATGACATTTGAGGTTAACATTTGAAGTTTCTTTTTTCATTTCCACGTAACCTCATTTGCCGTCAATGTGATATCTCTAAGTTGCACAAAAAAACCCAAAATAAATAACTAAGAATACCTTTGTGTCGATTTCATGGGTATAAAAAGAAAACTCTCTTTTTCACTTTACACGTACCAAAAACGTTATTGATGTAAGATTATAATAAGACTCACCTCCTCAATATTTGGATAAACTATTTAACAATATTTGCGAAAAAGATACCATACAATATGCCACATATATCATATAATATTCATAATTAATGATTTATGGGAAAAATAAGGCATAGGGTATCCCTAATAATTAGCTTTTCACATTTCATTATAAAATAGATGAGGAATATAGTGTATCATGTGAGATGTTTAAAATAAAATTGATTTGAAAATGGTAAAGTGTATCATAGTGTCTTATTATGCAAATTAGCCCTTAAGACTATATTAAGATGATCACAAAATTTAATAAATGTTTTAAACAAACACAATGTTCATTATATATATATATATATATGTGCCAATACTAATACAAAATGAGAGATAAATGACAAAAAAATGACCAAAATCCACATATAAATGATTATTTTTGAGTTGGTGACCACTGGTAGCAAATATGCGACCATATTTAGCTTGGTCATTTATAGATTATATTGTGGTCATATATTTGGTTGTATATTTGGTCATAATTTAGTCATATATTTGATCATTAATTGTCACAATTAATGACCAATTTTTTTGTCACATGATAAATGACCGCTAATTTGCTACCAGTGATCACCAACTCAAAAGTGGTCATTTATATGCATATTTTGGTCATGTTTTTGGTCACTTATCTCTCATGTTGTACTGGTGGTCGTTTATATGCAAATTTTGGTATTTTTTTAGTCATTTATCTCTTTTTAGTGGTTTCAGAATATAAATAGGGCATGGAGGAATCAAACCACCAACCTCCTGCCTATAAGGCAGGTGCTCTACCATTGAGTTAACACCCTTAAATAGAATTCCTTATGGATTGATATGAGAATAAAATTTCCTACAGTTAACACCATCTTGCCAAATTGGGGAAAATGATCACATACCTAGGTAAGAAACAAAGATTATCCAATAGTCACCAAAAATGATCATGTTAATGACAACCTTATTTTTCCAAAATCTCTCAAAAATCAATAATGCAGTTGTATTGTCAAATTTTTCTCTGTGTGGTACCAAATCAAGAATCACAATTAGTTTGACAAAAAATAGGAATGGGATTTTAAATTAGAAGTCTATTAGAAAAGCAAAAACAAAATAACTTTTAAGATAGGGCAAATTATTTTGGGTTGGACTTAGTTTGGGCTGTGGATCTATCCTTACCTTCAACAACCAATTTTAGAACAAATTTATATCATAAATACATATTATTGTGCATTATGAATCATGGAAATTAGGGAAAGTTTCTTCCTCTCTTATGTGTTTTGTCTCATGCATGTGTGCCCGGAAAACCAACATTTAGAAGTAAAAGAATAGCTGATATTAATTTTCAAGATATTTTATGAATTTGGCTTCATAAAAAACAACCATTTAAACAATTAATAATGTTATCATAAATAGCTAAAATAAATCCATAATTTATTTCATTATAGTCTAACATATTGTTCCAAACTTCTAAGGTATCAATTTCTGCTCAAAATGTACATCCACAAAGGATGTTCTAACTTCACTAATATGAAAACCTGGGCAATTCTCATATACAACTGATGTAATGCCCTTCTCTTATGCCCATTCATGATATGATTTGCACAAATTTTAAATGAGCATAACCCATTGTATTTATTTGGGAGAATGGAATATAATATATTAACTATGAACATATAATATTAATTATGTTGTCAACTAATGAATGTGGATAACCTCAAAAATGTAGTTGGTTGAATTCATTTTGGTGTTCAATTATGAAAGTTGAACCAATGGTGAGAGACCATATTAAGTACCAATATTTAGCTTGAGAGACCATTACTAATATATAATGGGCATAGATTCATGGATTGGAAAAGAAAATGCTATGACGGATGGTCACCTTGCTCGATACAAATAAAACCTAGGACAAATAAGGGGTCCTTCATCTGCTTAGAATGAGAAATCTAGACATGAAATGGAACACCTCAACCCATTGGGAAACTTAAAACACATCAACTATTTAGAATGTTGTGGTTCGAATTTCTGTATACCCGTGTGATGGGAATCTTTTAGAAGAGGTCCCAACTCTCAATTCTTTGGCTTAGAGGCTAGTTTCAAAGTGTACATTAGACAAGTGGCAATAAGAAGCCAAAACCATGGCTGGGCCATAGGATCATGTGTGAAATTGGAGATTGGTAGGTTTTTCACATCTAATTTGTTTAAATATAAAATTTTCCCATGGGAAACTTAAATTAAAGAAACCTCTATCAAAACAGAGAAAACTTTATAGATAATATACATAGACCAATACCATCTTTGAATTACTGGTGAAATTAAGTCATTGCCCAGATTAACATTAAATGAAATGATTTTGGAGTTCGTTACCTCCACATTTTTTACACTCATATATATTTGTGCTCGATGTGCTCTGTGTAGTTTCCTTAATGGCATCCTAGAACTTGTGTGTTGTAGTAGACCTACAAATGTCCACTAGATCATGAAGAGATGTGCCATTCTCAAAGAATATGAAATCGCTAGGTCTCTTCACTCCACTTCCAGCATGCTTTTCAAAATTGGAAATGGTGAATTGCTAATAAAAACATCCACATCATTGTGCAAATATTAGAAATGGCACAATTCAACTGAATGTCTAATTATTATAAAGAGTTAATCACCTAAAACTGTTTCAGCCTCAGGAAATGTCTTCCAAACTCACCTGTTTTCCTTCACAAATTCTGTAAATGCATTCGATTGCAATCCCTCTAATCATGTCGTTGAGCCGCTAAATAAGCAACAAATACAAAAAAACGACTACACTTTTAGAAAAATTGTATAATATACCCCTAGACAACTATCTCTGCATAATAGTGTATATGAAACCCATAGAATATCCAAGACTTGCCATATTCCCTCCCTGGGACAAATAGTGAACTTTGGCTCCTTCCAGCAGACCTGTTGAAAGTAACATTTTGGTGCTTGTTGGTACGTCTATGAATATTTTCTCTTTAACTAGTGTTCTAGAAGTAGAGGAAGCTTGCTTGAAAGTACATTATGTTGATGCATTCCTACTAAATTTTATCTGTTTATTGTTAGGCATGTGAATTCCCTCAATCCGAACTGAAACATTAGTTTTAGGTGCACTTTTGCCCCCACCATTTTCTTTGAACTTATCAGAACTTTGATTCCCTACTTCCATGTGATCATTTTTGTCATAGAATTGATCAAGTTTGCCATGTTCAGTCAGACTCTGTAACTCTTAAGCTTTCCAATTTTGAATTAAAACTCCATCCCTTGAAGATGTCCTAGAGCATCCATCATGTGCAATACCCTGAATCTTAACTCCAATATTCCCTTCAGAGTAATGACTCTGCAAGGAGTCATCTGTAACATCACTAGAAACTACAGCAGTATCACCGACATTATATAAATTGATTAGAAGATCTTCCTCTTCTCGAACAAAGTTGGACCGGTAATTATACACTTCTGCTAGTGCACTATGACCACTGACTTGGCTTTCCCTGTCACTACCCTCTGTTCTTTGCCTTCTATTGAGATGAAACTGATAATCTCCAGCAGTCTCTACCTTGAAGTGTTTTCGCTTGGTGCCCATATTGGTCATTGGAGGCATCAATCACTAGTGTTATAACAAACCTGCACACAACTCAAGGGGTTAAAATTTCGAGAACGTGCTGGAAAAATTTTATCGGCCACCCTCCAATACCATCAGCATTCAAACACTGATATGTAGATACAAGAACTTAACAGACTTGGAAAAGTTCTGTAATAAATACTTCTTTGCAAATGACAATGTCTATAACTATATGAGTCAAATTCCAATAACAGTAAAATAAAATGTAGCTTCAGTCTGCTGCAAACAATTCGGATGAGACCTCTTGGACATTGGTATCACACTGCACAAACGCCAAGAAGGATTGATCGGGTAGAACAAAAAGATGGGGACTAGCTAGTTATCTTTATAGAATCTATGGCATATAATATATGTATCCAAAAGATTTCCATGATACATCAAAACTGGAGGTACACCATATTCCAATTACCTTGCAACATGGGGGTCCCACTCGTCAACGTGGAGTTTGCTCTCATTAACATCACAACTAGTGTAAAGAGGCTTCATAGCCAACTTCCAAGCTCACATGATAGACTGACTTGTGAGGCATTGGAGACCTAATAACTGCTATGGCCTTATGCTCATCACGCATATCTTTGCGGCCATGAATGCTAGAAACACCTCTCCCAAGAAATAGGTTTTCATCAAGGGAACCTCCTCCTTCTTAAGCTTCATTGTTCCCTATCTCATTGGGTTGGCACCTCCCAATCATTTTCTTGTTTTTTCCTTCTTTTAAGTTATTTTTCCTCTATTGTGTTCTTGCCTTCTCCTTATCTTAATCGAACTTTGACTTTCAATGAACATTAATATCTAAATTAAATTTAGTCAAAACTTCTTGTAATTTAGATAACTAGGGTAGCTTCATCCAAACCAGGGTCTTTATAGATCCCAAGGACTGACTTGAGAACATGGGCATCTGTCCTTAAGAAAGAGGACAATGGCCTAATAGTGAAGCCATTTGAATTCAAAGTGTACCTCATGTTGCACTTCACCTAACTGAATTTGTCCATAACCCATTTTGCAAGGATAATCCTCTTAAACCACCCGATCAGTCTCTTGAGAATTCCATAATGGTAGAGCCATTGAGAGAATCAATACTTTTCTAGGGGGCAAGGGGACTAGTGTAACCACACCACATAAGTTCTTTCCAAAGGTGGATAGTTGGCTGAATGCTAAACTGATTTTGCATGCTTTATGTGTACTTTCAGATCCAATATCCAATGCTGTGTTAGTTGTTGATTACTGATGTAATTTACAGATCTGATTTGTGGGTTAGATCTTGCCGTAATGGGTATTGAAATAATCTGACAGTTATGTATATGCAGTGTTTACACTCTGTGTTTTTCCTATGGTGATTTATTGTTGCATAGTTTTAATTCGAGAAATACTTCTTATATTTACAACCCGGATTTGAGGCCGGGTCTCCATGTTAGTATAAGCCGGATCACCTCGCTGTTTGTTGATAGACCACATTCTTGTTGCATAGTTTGAAAGCGGTTTCCGGAGAAATCAGATTCAGGATAGGGATGAAACATTTTGAGTGCAAATCTGTGGCCTTATTTCGGGGCTGAAATTTGTCATGGTTGCAAGGCCCTGAAATTTCAACAAAAAGTTCACAGGAAGATGGTGAAGCAAAGTTGGTTGCTGCTTTGGATGACAGAGTACCTCGAATCATAGTTTCCATGCTCGAATTCAGTATGATACCAAAAAACAAGATCGAAAATTTCCAATACAACAAAAAACATTGACAGTATACCTCTTTAATTGAGCAGTATACATATTAAAATTTGAGTTTGTTGAGCCTTTGGGCTTCCACAGCCTCCCTTACAGATCCCAATGGATGCAAAATTCAACAGCAATCAGCCTCTGTGGACCTCGATCTGGGCACAACATGGACATGATGAAGGAGCATAGCAATTTTATGATTGAAATTTAATAATTTAATTCCCGTGTTCAATTTCAATGGTCAAAGATCATGGAAACCAGATTTCATACAATTTAAACCAAATAATTCGACTATAATGAATTATTGGAGATTTTTTTTATAGCCAATACGGCCAAATTTGGTAACTATACCCCACTTATCTTTTGCATTGAATGGAGTTACCTCTTTTAGCTCTTCCGTTCTGTACCAATTGATCTGTGTCTTGGTTTGTTGATAGTCACAGGCTTCTTCAGATATTCAAAACGAGCAAGAAAATATCCACCATGGATTTGCTTCGAAGTTCATGGTATTAACCCATTCGTTGACTAGATTAACCCAAGTTCATGATGTACCCATTTATAGTTTTAGTGTAGAGGGAAAAACAATTTGTATGTGACAACTTATGTAAAATGCAAATCTAATAAGTAAGATGGGAAAGTAAGTGAGAAAATTTACTACCGGAAAGGGCTGGATGAATGATGTCGAGACTTGGGCCGATTTTTACTGTTAAGAAAGAAACCAAGAGAAATTTTAACCTCATCAAATAAAACTTCAATCTGCTGTAAAAACAGGACGGGAAATAAAATAATTTTTAAGCAAAGAACAAAGCAGAAATTGCATAATTTGACAAATTAAACTGAAAAGTTAAAAACCTCAATTCTAAAGGTTTCACAATTTTCAATCAAATCCAAATATGCTGCAAGGTTATCAAATATGCTGCAAGGTTATCATCACAAGGTATAAGTATTGGTAGATGCCAGCCATGCTGCCGCATACAAAAGAAGCATAACAGTATTGGTAGATTCCACTTATGTTCACACATAAAGGCCAGCAATCAATCATTATTCATGGAGACTTCTTCCAGCATCCCAGCATTATTTCCATCAGCTGGTTTTTGGAAAATTTGTGCAGAAATCGATGATCTAACATTGACAGTTTCACTGCAGATGTATGATGACTTGGTTTCCAGAAATAACAATTTTAAAATTACAAATCTCTGAAGCAACTCATGTGCATATTTTTGACAATCGCATGCAGTACTAAGTAAAGTCAGCAAACCTGACTCTGCACAATACCATCCTAAGGGATGAAATTGACCTGTGGCTCAGCAAAACCAAGGGGTCGGCCCACAGAACACTTGGAAAATAGAAAACTATAAAAGATACACATAATTTCCAGAAACATAATATGTTGCATTGTAATTTTGTACGAAAGTATTGTAATCGCACATTTGGATATCCAAAATTGTATAGAAAATTATGTGATACATCAAAAAGACATGGACCATGGCATGAAACAAAATGAAAAAACTGATAAATCATGGCATATATATATATCAGGATTGTGTGCCAATGGAAGGCACTTCACCTGCCTCAGCGGTTTACTCCAACTACATCAATTCCTCCTTGGAAACTAGTGAGTCAGGGTCCTTAGGGCTACCACCATGTTCAATGATCCAATCAGAAATTGGATCAATATCATCCATCGCAATGGCCATACACTCCATGCCGCTTGAAGTGTTAATTAGTTTACAATTAAATCTAGAATCTAGATACAATTTGGCTTCCAACTTTGAAACTGTGCCTTAAGCTGCCATTGCTGGTAAAAAAAAAGGATCTAAGAATGGGGTCTGAATGTTGAAAGTGTGTCCTAGAACATAAGAAATGAGCTCTGATTATCTAAAAATTTGTTCCCTAGCAGCTAGCTGGTGAAAATCGAGCTGAAAATTGGTGCAAATTTCTGCCCTATCTCCCCTCAAATTAGCTCAGAAGTTTACTAACATCCAATAATAAACACAAATGCATTTGAAGAAATACTTCCGTTGGGCCAATGTATTGCAACAGGAAAGGGATCAAATGAGGAATTGATAGTACTAAAATATTATAACTCGGTTTCTAACTATTCAACTAGCTTATATCAAGCATCTGATAATGCTATGCAAAGTTGAAAAGTGAAATAGACTTGGAGATTTCTGGAATGTCCTTGTCCACATGGAACAGTCCAAACTCCAACATTCTATGGAATAATTTTCCTTCTCACCGCATTCGGAACATTGCATTGAAATATATTTAGAAATATCCTGACGATACCAAATCCTAAAAGAGGGAGGGCTCCATATTCTTTGCAAAAATGAAATTATTTCATGGAAAAGTTAGATCTTATAAATTATTACCTTTCCAGCGAAATATAAATTATTACCTTACAACACAACAAATGAGTAAAAGTCATTTCACAAATCCTAAAAACATGCATGAAGTAACTTTTGATCACACTCATCTTAAAATTAAAGATCCTGTGTAACTAAGGCAAATATCTACAACATAACACTCTGCTGGGATCAAACAATTTACCTTGTCAAGCTGTGCATCATCCTAACGATACTATTATTTCACATTCAACATATAGACATGGAAAAGACATATCTACCATTTTTACATGCACAAGTTAACATTCAAACATACAATGCCTGGTGTCACATGGATAAAGCATTTTAAGGTGTAGCTTGTGATGACATTTGAACCTAATACGAAATGAACAAATATGTCTGACTTAATGACGCATTAAGCTGAAGACGGGTTGCTAAATAGCGCAGCATGGACTCAATCTTAACTTTTTCTTTTGGTGCAACTGTTCTATGGAGATTGTGTCTAACAGGTACCAGCAATGTACTAGCATGTGTAGAGAAAGTAGTATGGTTAAGATCTTCTTTGAGGGCATGAAATGGTGAATTAATGAACTTTTACAATTAATTCGATCTCTTGAATTTTTCAAAAATAATTTTGTTTATTGACTGTGATTAGCATGTCTAAGGCTATCATCACAAATTTATTACAACTTGAGTGAATGTAGTTACATTTAATTCAGTGTTGAGCTTCAAAAGTTTAAGATCATAGTTAAAATAGTATGCATCCATTTTCCAGGGTTTTCTGATAATTTTGAAATCCTGAAAGTATAGGTATTTTTTTTTCTAGTTGATCTAGGGCTCTATAAGATAACACAGTAATTGGGCTCTAGAAGATAACACAGTAACGGTTTATTCTTCATGTAGACTAGTTTTATTTTTATCCATCTACACAGATGGACATTTAATCGACTAGGGTTGGATGTGCTTACTACATTGTCGATCATTGTATACTTATATAAGCATTGCTCCCAACGTTGCCAACTAGGGTTGGTTGTACTACCTTAAATTATCAATAATTTGTTTTTTGAGTTGAGATAGGATTATAGAAGATGATAAATCTATAATTTTCCCGTTCTTCATATAGATTAAGCTTTATTTCTATACATCTACACAGATCGTAGATAACTTAGGTTGTTTGTACTTACTACATTGTACATTGTTATATATTTGACATAGGGATTACTCTTAACATTGCCTAGTATGGTTGTTCATACTTTCTTAAATTATAATTTCTTTTTGTTTTGACTTGAACTAGAACTTTAGGAGATGACACAGATCTAATTGTCCATTCTCCCTGTAGTTAGGTTTTTTCCGTTCCATATACAAGGATGGACATTTCTTAAACAAGTAGGGTTGGATGGACATTTCTTAAACAAGTAGGGTTGGATGTACTTACTATTGTGGATCGTTGTATACTACATAGGCATTTCTACAAATATTTGTGGGGCATGGGAGAGATCAAATGTTGAATTGTACAATTTTTAACCAACTAAATTATTTTTCTCAACTTTGCCAATTCTATCGAAATTTCATTCATAACTTGTATTAGTAAGTTATTTATATTGTTTAGTGAACTTAGAGAGACCCAAGTTCTTTGATAATGGAATGGCTAATGTATTCTTTTCTCTTTCCTACAACAAACATGCAATATCATATATGAAGGAAAATATCCCATGGCTGCAAATAGCAGGATAACTTCTATAACATCATATCCTGGGGATTTGCAAACTAATGCACAATCTCAAAGGCAGTTTGAAGAAGAAGAAGTAAAGAATCATAGAACGCATTCTGATTGGACCAAAAACAGGGCAACATTAGACGTTGAAGTTAACTCTATTCAAGCAATCATAAATAGAGATTCAAGAAAGCCCAAGACTTTTAATCGTGGAAATCCAATATTAAAAAATGTTGCAGCCTATCTTAGAATGAAAGTAATAATGTGGAACAAAATCAGAGAAGGAATTCACTTGCTCCTCATTCGAAAGGAATCAAAAGAGTGTATGTTCATGACCTTAGAAAGGATAAAACATATGGAGGTATTCAATATGCACCAGTTAACAATTTCAAAAGATTTAAACATACAGAGACAACAAAATCCATGGATTAGATTCAAATAGGAATATCAAAATACATTGAGACTCCTGTCAAAATCTGTACCAGGAATGTAGCACTTGGTTCTTATAGAACTAAGCTTGACAACAAGACTCAGACAAATAATCCTTTGAATGTGGTGGCAGATGAAAGGCTAGAAACACATGACAGAGAGTTAATGGCATATCATTCTGTGTTAGAGGCCTTTTATTCTCTGAGTCAGAGTCACTAAACCTGGGAACATGACAAGTTGTTGAGCAGTCTCCATCTTGCATTGCATATTACTAACGATGAGCACATTGAAAAGTTGGAAAAGTTGATATCTCAGTCCTAATGTCTGATGTTTGTATCAGCTTGTAAAAATGTATTTTATGCAAGCCAACATTATTAGGGCTTTGGTCAAAACACTGGCCCTATTGAACTATTGATATTATTTGGCAATTTCCTGCTTCCCCAGTTTGGTCTCAATAGTATATGTATGAAAAGATTATTTGGGCTTTGGTCAAATCACTTGCCCTTTTGAACTATTTTCAATAATAAAACTGGGGTACAGCTCTATTCAAATAGCCTTCAAAGCTCATGAAGTGCACAACTGTACAGAGATTCATGGCTGGAAAAGGTTAGCTCCTATATACTATATTCAAATTTGTGTTTGATATTGTAATGCCCGCCTCGGTACATTAACTGATTAGACTAATGAGGGTACTAGTTTTGAAATGAATCGGCTAAGTAAAACACGAACCATTTGAATTTACTTTGAAAATGCTTATAAAGAAAATGTTGAATGATGAGAATGCTTTAAAATGAAAATGAAGAATAGTGTATATGCTCGACTGACTGAGACATGATGACGAATGATGAATAATTTGTATGCTCAACTGACTGAGATACTAGAATGAATGATGTAAATATTTTATATAGTGTAGCGTTACTAATGTGCGCTTGAGTGTGTGTAGTGGCAGGTAAGACGATATACCGACTGACCCATAATGGAATTTTAGGGGTCGTAAGAATGGAAAGAACACATAGGGGTACGACGACAGACTGTCGACCCTGAATTAGCAATCGACGCACGGGTCGGAAGCTTGCGAGCTGTCCTAGGGAAGCGTGTGCCATACAAGTGAGGCCATACTGACTTGGTTGCATACAAGAGTTGAGGGGTGCACGATAAGGAGAGCCTTATCCCTCAGTAGCCCTTAGTCTCCAAGAAGTGTAGTCGATAGATCGCGGTAACGACTCCCCGATCGCTACACAGTTCTCCTCACAAGAAGAAAGAAAAGAAATTGTCGGAAGGGCTCGCCGAAGAGGTACCTAGACAAGAACGAGAAGAAAGAAAATGAATTGTCAGAAGGGCCCACCAAAAGGTACCTAGACAAGAACAAAAAGAATAAATTGATCAACTGTATAAATGGAAATTTCACATAAGATTTAAGAAATATTTTATTCCATTTTGTTTCATTTTATTATTTTGAATTATTTTTCAAGATTTCATTTTAATTGATTTCATTAATTTTGAATTATTTATTTTAATTGATTTTATCATCTCGAAAAAGAATTGAAAAGATTGATTTTATTTAATTGATTTTGTTATATTGAAAAGGGTTATTTGTAAAAGAATTATTTATTCAAAGGTTTTAATTTGATGGATTTTATTTTTTTTTATTCAAGATTTTATTTTTTTAATTGATTTTATTATTATGAATTATTTTATTTTAATTAATTTTATTAATTCTTGATTAATTTTACTATCTTGAAAAGATTTGAAAAAGATTAAAATCTAGTTAATTGATTTTATCATTATTGAAAAGGAGTTTAATTTAGATTAGAATTTTTTAGAAAATATATATTTTAATTCTTACTTTTATTCTTTTAAATTTTATAAAGAAGAGATTTAAAATAAATTAGAATTTTAGTAAAATCTTCTAATTCTATTTTAGTAATTAAAAAAGAAAGGAATTTAGAAAGCTTTAAGTCTAACTAAAAGATATTAAGTAAACTAAATAAGAACCAAAACATAAGAAAAACTCTACTACACTTAACTCCCACTGATTTAGGGAATTAGGTACACACTTGAGATGAAGAGACACTTGTAATTTGAGAGTAATTGTTAATAAATTATTAAATTAAATTAAATATGTGCATGGACAGACACATGGCACACATACCTTTTCTATATAATGAAGGAGGAAAAGGAGAGAAAGACATCTCTTGCTCCCTAGTGCTGGATGGGCACCAGAATTGAGAATTGATCTTGTGAATTCTTGTGAGTTGGGATTAGCTTTCTGGGGATTGGGGAATCCCATCAGAAAGCTTGCGTTGTGTGTTCTTGCGACCCCGTTTGCTCGGGGGTTCGAGGTGAAGAAGAATAACCACGATACGGTAGGGAGGTCAACCAAGGGGTCACTCGATACTTCGTCAGGAAATTTGATTGGATCGTGTGGGAACCACTTCGAGGACTCCATCGATTCGCTGGACCAACCGTCGAAAACAGGTTTGAAGTATTTAGTTTATTTATTTTGCTAACTCTTGTGGTGGAATGAATAAATCTAGGTATATAGTTTTATTTATTGACATTCATGTACTGCAATAGATAGAACTAGATCTGTGGCCTCTATATCTTCTTCTGATAAATCGTACTGGAAGTTCTGAAATTAATTATACTTATATTTTCAAATTTCGTGGAAGTCTTTTTGGGGAACCCTAAATGGGGGTCCCTACATTTGGTATTAGAGCGAGGTTGAACCTTGAGGGCACTGGACTCATATTATTCAAGAGTTGTCGGTATCTCGTCAAACGTTGGACAGTGAGCTGGACAGCCAAAATCAGCCACTACTACAATGGTTTCCAAACTCGACGACCCAATCAGGTTCTGTAAATGGTTTTCTTTATTTTATTTGTATGTGAGATTGAAGTTTTATTTTTACTTTTAAAAAAAATCGATCAATCTTTGGGCATTCACTCTGTTTTTCAATAAATTATGTATATCCTGAAGTAATTATAGATACTTGATGAAAATAAGAGAACACAGATTGATCTCTGTTTGTGGAATTATTATTGTTTTTAATTGTTCATTTGATGAGTACGGTATACTTTATGTTTAACCCAGAATTTGATCTGTGGGGTTAAATCTAGTGAAGACGAATGGATCCACTGCCCAGCTATCTCTGTCTGCGCTTACTGCATTTCCAGATTTCCTTTTAAAAGATTTGTAAAATAGATCTGTAAAATCCGAATTGATCCAGCTAATGAGGCGTTCTCAGATTTTATGATTTGATTTTAAATTTGTTCATCAAAGTCTGCCCGGATCAAATGGTTATCGGTGTTCCAAGATTCATAAAACGATTGTAATTTACCTTTTTAAATTTATGTGCCCGATCTCTCCCTTAACGAATCCAGTATTCATCAATGCAGATTGAAATCATTTTTTTTTTAATTTTTCCCTGTATTTCGATTTTGACTTGATATTTCTAGAATTCATGAATACGAATCAAGTTTTCCCTTTCCCATGTTTCGGCGTTTTACCAAGATTCATTGTGTAATTGGCCTATCTAACTATCTCTGCATTTAAACCCAAAGTAGATCCGTGTTTTCCAAGATTCGTTTTGAATCGTATTGGATCTATTTAAAACATCTTTGTATTTAGATCCAAAACGTATCGGCATTTCCAGTTTTCATATCCAGTTATGTATCATGATCTATGACTTATCTAAGGTCTCTATATTTTAATTGCACCCATTCGAAAATGAATGGTGTACTGTCCTTTTATCTCATTCATATATTCTCCAATTTCCTGTGAAGGCATAGAGATTCAGATCTGAACTACTGTGAATTTAAACTCTATCCTCATCATTTGTATATGCTGAATTCATAAGAAGGCGCAGAGCTTCTGGATCTAGTATCCATAAAACTTAAACTTTGTTCTCATCGTTTGTATGTGCCAAATTCATAAGAAGTCGCAGAGCTTCTGGATCTAGCTTCTACAAATTTTAAACTCTGTCTCATCATTTTTATATCCTCGAATCTTGGTGAAGGTGCATAGATTTTAGATCCGAACTCCTGTGAAAGTTTTAACTCTGTTGAGTATTTATATATTTACCACTTCTTAGAAATGCGTAGAGATTTGGGGCAAAGCATAGATCTGATTTTCTGTGAGTTTTATAAACCTATTGTATCCTTGGGCGTCCAGATCTCTTAAGACGATTTGTAAATGGCTATGAAAATCTTCGTGTTGATCTTCAAAAATATCTGTGCCCTTTCTTGAACTCGGAATGGCATTTCTTTTTGATTTCATAGTTCCATCTGATCGATTTATTTTAGACTCTATAAAATCCGGATGATAGGTTATCTATGTTTCCAGAAATGCAAGGTTACAAATTGCAACTGTGACCCTTAAATTCTCCGTGTTTTGAATTTGAAAATGAAAAAAATTTGAAGGAATTGTTTCTTTTAACCTCTGCGATCTTGATTGTGAATGGGAAAGCGTTGATGATACTGTCTTAAAATTCTCTGTGTTTTAATTTGGAATTGGAAGGCGTCCATATGGCATTTCTTTTCGTTTAAAATTTCTGTGTATTGTGACGTTTTCCAGAAATTCTTTGCATTTTTTTTAAAGACTTTGGGTTCTAAAATTATGTGCTCCCAGTTTTAAATATCTGTGTTATGCGTTGGGGTATTGTATGTTTGTAAACATACTCCTGGGTATGGATCTGATAAGAGGTCGACTCCATCGATCGAACCGCCCATTCCTATATGTTTAAAAACTCCGTATTGAATACATTCCAATCTGAACTTCGCCGTAGTTTAAAATATCTGCTAAGACCCAATTCAGAAACCGAATCCATCCAGCTCAGAAAGCCGATCTCTACTCTGTAGTCTGCGTTTTGACTTGACCTCTGCGTTTGGGGTTATTGCCTTTCTGTGTGTATAAAATACCCATAATGATCCCATGAGGTAACCGAACCCTGCTCTCGGATTCCTACACACTCAAGGTGCTAAAATGTTGAATCTCGTGGCTCTTAGCTCTCTCGAGTTCATTTCTAAGGGTAAAAGAAATTGATTCAGATCACTGCAAATCTCTGTAATCAAGATTTATGAAGGCGTCCACCCTGGCAGCACCTTCATTGTGCTTTCTTTTAAAGTTTCTCTTGAACTCTGTTAAGCCATTCTTGAAAACATTTATGCCAACGACCTCAGTAGCTGTACCTTTCGGATTTCTTCCATAGTTGTTATTTAATCCAGGACTCTTACTGCAGTTCACTTTGTGAAGTCATTTAGTTGCAATAAGAAGTCATTTAGTTGCAACAAGAAGTATTTAAATAAATTCTTTAATTACTTGGGAAACTTCGACTTGCTCTTAATCATAAATTTTGTCTTCATTGGCGCGGTTTTAAACTTGGAACGCCAAGCACTACTATTAACCTTTAGATCCTGATCGGACCTAACCACCGTATGCTATTTCGATGTTGGATAGAAGAAATCCCGATCGACGAAAATGTAGGTGTTAATCCTGAATTGAAATAATTATGGAAATGATTGATCGGTCATTTAATTTAAATATAATCTCAAAAGTACTACCTAGGAAGATTTTAAAATTAATATTTGTGTATTCTTATGCAATTTTTATTTGGTACTGTAATTAATATATATATATATATATTTTGCGGCTCATCCATTAAGTTAGGTGGTATCGTAAAAACACGATGGAGGAATGAATTATAATGTTTGTAAATTTTGGGTATTTATATTTGATAAATTTACTTAGAGCTATAGTTATAAATTGAATGATTCGTCAATCAAATTAAATGGTATCCAAATCGTACCATTAAGAAATGAAGTTTAATGTTTATCATTGTGGAAAATGTAGGTGTTAATCCTGAATTGAAATAATTATGGAAATGATTGATCGGTCATTTAATTTAAATATAATCTCAAAAGTACTACCTAGGAAGATTTTAAAATTAATATTTGTGTATTCTTATGCAATTTTTATTTGGTACTGTAATATATATATATATATATATATATATATATATATATTTTGCGGCTCATCCATTAAGTTAGGTGGTATCATAAAAACACGATGGAGGAATGAATTATAATGTTTGTAAATTTTGGGTATTTATATTTGATAAATTTACTTAGAGCTATAGTTATAAATTGAATGATTCGTCAATCAAATTAAATGGTATCCAAATCGTACCATTAAGAAATGAAGTTTAATGTTTATCATTGTGTAATATTATTTAGAGCAAGATTGGTCAATCAATTAAATGGTAAGGGTGTTTGGAAGAATGGGACATAACATATGTCTATTATTTTTAGACACAATATTTTTTTTGTCTATTAATTGTTTTAAATGAATAAATAACATTTCGATCTATGTTTATTTATGGAATTATTCGACATTTAAGAAAGATATATATATACTTGATGAATGAAGTACTAAGTTATTATAATGTTCAAAATTGATTACATCATAGAAAATTTATATTAATATGCTTCACTAAAATCTAAATTGGAAGGACATAACTCAACATGTGCTTACTCTAAATTAAGTAAATGGGGATTTAATATCTCTTGTATTAATTGGTCACTATAATTAGCTTGATGGTGTCTTTACATACCTTTCCATAACTTCAATGTGAAAGAAAACAAAAATCGATATGGTGTTAGGCTGAAGGGATACAAATATATATGAGGATAATGAAATTCATAAAGTCCCTTTGGAAAGAAATGAATTTAGATATGTGATGGGTTAATTAAAATAGAATGATTATACTCTTAGATAGAGTGTATATAGATTATTGATTATATATAAATATATAAATATTGAACCTATGCATTGACCTTGGGAAAAGAATGAAACCACTTATAAATTGAAGTATTGTACTTAATTTAAGCCAAGCATTTTCTTTAGGTAAGTTGATTATTGGATTGTATAACCTTAAAAGAAATATATATAGTGTCCTTGGTTTAGAATGAGGATATGCATAGTTGTCATTGTTGAAGTAAAAAAATGCATTATAAACTAAGTTGGTTATTTAGTATCAAGTATCAAGGTTTGTGGGATAAGAAGTAAAGTTTATATTTAAGATATTTTATATATAAAATATTATTGAATTCTTCTACTTGTGGAACAAATAGATTTATGTTTACTTCTTATGATGGAGAATAGGGTAAAAGGGTTATGGGTGATTCTTGTACCACCTTTTCTAAAAAGGTAAGGGTAGTTAATAATTAAGTTATGATGATGGTTGCTCGAAGTTTCAGACATTTATTCTTGGAATGTTTATTTATATTATTTACAAATGAAGGAGACATGTTATTAAATACACATATTTTATACAAATTAAAAAAAGGGGACATAGGGATGTATCTTTCCTTAATAGGATTAAGAAAGTAGTACCATTCATTTTGTGTACAAGAACTAGCATGCAATATTTTTAAGTCCTAGTAAAACTCCTTAAAGATGTATTCTTGATAGGATTTATCTAGTTATGAATGAAGGAGTTATAGGCTACACCAGAGTTTTAGAGAGAATTCCTTTATAATATTTATTTTCATTTGAATGACCGATTGTAAACATTGTACTACTATGCTAGAAGAATGGGAAATGACCATGAAATAATTATGGGATCTAAAGAATTATGTACTTTACGTAAATGGAATGAAATCATTTATAGTGTATCTTTGAGATAGATGTTGAGTAATGAAGCACTTGATGTACTATGTGTAATAAATTTCAATGACGAAAATGATGTATGAATCTTGAACGACTGATTTTTACTTCTTCTCTTTCGGCAAGGATACTCCTAGCTTTTCGAACAGGTTAGAATTCTTCTTCTCTAAAATTGTTAGTATGAAAGATTGAATGATATTTAGGGTTCATATACTTTGATGATGGGTTATGCGTCAAGAATTTTATCGATTGGTTGTAAATGCTTATTTTCTGAAATCAGGGCAATGGCTTCGCAGGTATGCACTACTAGTTTGTAATCGTGATTTGAATTGTGAAAAAAGAGAAGTTAAACTTACTTGAATTATAGAATCTTAACTGTGCTTAAGTTAGGAAGAGAAGAAAACCTTACATGACTTTGTTTATAAAAATCTGAGATTATACTTTTAGCTATACTAAGTAAATGGCACTCTAGTATTTAATTATACTTTGGACTATGAGAAGAGAGAGGTTGCATGTAATATTAGTTTAGTAATTGTTAAGGTATATATTGAAGAACATAATTGGGAAGGGTAAATTCTTATTTTGAAATTCGGACATTGTTTTTAACATATAATAGTTATACGTAATTATAGAAAAGGGAGAAGTTGGAATTGAATATTTTATCCCTTATATTGAAATATGTTAGTGCTTTCAGTATTTTCGTAAATGATATACTTATAGTTTTGTTGAATCGAAAGAATTTGTTGTAGACGATTTCAATCCCGGTTACAATTAGTCAGTCAAGAGAGAACCGTTGTGGGGATTACTACACTATGAAAGGTGCGATTTAGTTATATTATCAATTATGCGATTTATACTTATATGAGGGTAGAAAAGAAGAAATAAAATGTTATTAGCAATTGTGGTTATGTTGAAGAAATCAATGTGAAAACTCAACGTGGAAGCACATGAGACTTAGCTTCGGGACGAAGTTTTAATAAGAGGGGGTGCATGTAATGCCCGCCTCGGTACTTTAACTAATTAGACTAATGAGGGTACTAGTTTTGAAATGAACCGGCTAAGTAAAACACGAACCATTTGAATTTACTTTGAAAATGCTTATAAAGAAAATGATGAATGGTGAGAACGCTTTAAAATGAAAATGAAGAATAGTGTATATGCTCGACTGACTGAGACATGATGACGAATGATGAATAATTTGTATGCTCGACTGACTGAGATACTAGAATGAATGATGTAAATATTTTATATAGTGCAGCGTTACTAATGTGCGCTTTAGTGTGTACAGTGGCGGGTAAGACGATATATCGGCTGACCCACAATGGAATTTTAGGGGTCGTAAGAACGGAAAGAACACATAGGGATACGACGACAGACTATCGACCCTGAATTAACAATCAACGCATGGGTCGGAAGCTTGCAAGCTGGCCCTGGAAAGCGTGTGTCGTACGGGTGAGGCCATACTGACTTGGTCGCGTACAAGAGTTGAGGGGGCGCGCGATAAGGAGAGCCTTATCCCTCAGCAGACCTTAGTCTCCAAGAAGTGTAGTTGATAGATCACGGTAGCGACTCCCCGATCGCTACACAGTCCTCTTCACAAGAAGAAAGAAAAGAAATTGTTGGAAGGGCTCGTCGAAGAGGTACCTAGACAAGAATGGGAAGAAAGAAAATGAATTGTGGGAAAAGCCCGCCGAAGAGGTACCTAGACAAGAACAAGAAGAAGAAATTGATCAACTGTATAAATGGAAATTTCACATAAGATTTAAGAAATATTTTATTCCATTTTGTTTCATTTTATTATTTTGAATTATTTTTCAAGATTTCATTTTAATTGATTTCATTAATTTTAAATTATTTATTTTAATTGATTTTATCATCTCGAAAAAGAATTAAAAAGATTGATTTTATTTAATTAATTTTGTTATATTGAAAAGGGTTATTTGTAAAAGAATTATTTATTCAAAAGTTTTAATTTGATGGATTTTATTATTTTTTTAATTGATTTTATTATTTTGGATTATTTTATTTTAACTAATTTTATTAATTCTTGATTAATTTTACTATCTTGAAAAGATTTGAAAAAGATTAAAATCTAGTTAATTGATTTTATCATTATTGAAAAAGAGTTTAATTTAGATTAGAATTTTTTAGAAAATAGATATTTTAATTCTTACTTTTATTCTTTTAAATTTTATAAAGAAGAGATTTAAAATAAATTAGAATTTTAGTAAAATATTCTAATTCTATTTTAGTAATTAGAAAAAATGAATTTAGAAAGCTTTAAGTCTAACTAAAAGATATTAAGTAAACTAAATAAGAACCAAAACATAAGAAGAACTCTACTACACCTAACTCTCATTGATTTGGGGAATTAGGTGCACACTTGAGATAAAGATACACTTGTAATTTGAAAGTAATTGTTAATAAATTATTAAATTAAATTAAATATGTGCATGGACAGACGCATGGCACACAAACTTTTTCTATATAATGAGGGAGGAGACGAAGAGAAAGACATCGCTTGCTCCCTAGTGCCAGATGGGCACCGGAATCGATAATTGATCTTGTGAATTCTTGTGAGTTGGGCTTAGCTTTTCGAGGATTGGGGAATCCCACCAGAAAGCTTGCGTTGTGTGTTATTGCGACCCCATTTGCTCGGGGGTTCGGGGTGAAGAAGAATAACCCCGATACGGTAGGGAGGTCAACCGAGGGGTCACTCTGTACTTCATCAGGAAATTTGATTGAATCATGCGGGGACCACTTTGAGGACTCCATTGATTCACTGGACCAACCGTCGAAAACAGGTTTGAAGTATTTAGTTTATTTATTTTGCTAACTCTTGTGGTGGAATGAATAAATTTGGGTATATAGTTTTATTTATTGACATTCATGTACTGCAATAGATAGAACTAGATCTGTGACCTCTATATCTTCTTCTGAAAAATCGTACTGGAAGTTCTGAAATTAATAATACTTATATTTTCAAATTCTGTGGAAGTCTTTTTGGGGAACTTGAAATGGGGGTCGCTACAGATATTATTTGCTTCTTTCTCGGTTTGGTCTCAGCAGTTTCTCTATGAAATAAACTGGTCGAGTTTTGAACCTGGGTCGTTGCTCTTAAGATTAAATATAGGGTAGTGTTAGTTCGGTTAAATCCTGAAGGTGGAAACTGAAGTTGAATCCGTGGACCAGAATGGATCCGGGGTTATTAGTATTCTTTAATTTCCAAACTATTATGCCGACAGACTGTAAGGTTGAAAATCTACGTGTGTGAATCTGGAAATAAAAAAACAGATTTTTGGAATCGAGGTCTTTGCTTTTAGTTTCAATATTTATAAATTAGAGAGGGAGTTAAACCAAAACTTTTACAAAATTTTTAACCACATAGCTTCTGGAAGTATGGTCTCGCCCTACCAAAAGCCAATCTATGCATTTCACTTTACAAAAATGCAGTATGGAAAATCATCATCTTTTTTTTAGTGTAAAAGAAACAAATTATTCAGTCTCCAAAGAGACAGAACCAAACTACGGAGCTGGATTTTAAGTAAAGAAAATAAGAATTATTTGGAAAGTATATTTAGGCTGCATTTTTCCAAGGAAGTCTTTAAAATAGAAACTTGAATGGATTAAAACTTAAGGACGGTTGTAAAACCTTAAATGAACAATATTGTGCTTATGCCAAAAGTGTGGAACGATTTGGTTACTGCTAGACAATCTTCAGCAACATTTGTTGTTAATTACAGTCGGTCGGCCTCAGCCTAAACATTTTACCCTAACCATTTCGATGGGGTGATTCACACCCTCTTTCTAAAAAGAAACACGTCAAAACTTATTACAAACTTACTGCTAAAAGCTTTGGCGTTATCCATGCCACCAACGCCAGGACAACGTTAATTAATTTAAATACCAGTGGTTGTTTGCCAAGAACCTAGAAAGGTTCCGAACCTTCTCGCAAAACCTAACATGAAGGTACTTTTCACCTTGGAGTCTTCATATTCAGCAATTGGCTCAAGCTTTAGAGGGATGTTTCTTACCGGGAAGCGAAGTTCCTTTTCGCCCAGTGTCGGAAGAAACCATGAGCAACCTGCCATTAAAACGGAGTTTGGGGTTAGCCTTTGAAGATTGAAAAGAAAACTTGTCTTTTAAAATTTAAAACTCTGTAAATCAGTTACAGCTTCGAGAAGGATGAATCTTACCAGATTAAAGCGAAGGCCATAGTTATAGAGTTAAAGTTGTGTCGAGCATTTGGATCTTTTTCAAATTTGGCATTTCATCTCGAATCCCATCCTCTCTTGAACCGTATAAATGGTAAAGGATTTCTTCAATATCAAACTGTAAATAGGAGTGGAATATTTTTCTAAAACCAGAGCTCGCCGATTTGAAGAGTTTATGAAGGTTGTTCAACCCTAAATCCTCTACTTGAGGCTTAGTACGAAGAGTATCATCATGGAGGTGAGAGTAGTTATCCTTCTGACATAGTAGTAAATGAGAAGACCCTTTCGAAATGCTTAGAGTCATTACAGTATTTACGACCTTAGTACTATCATGAAAGTTGTTTATTATTATTGGTGACTCATTGTCCTTGTACAATCCAGAGGGTGGTATCTGTCTACTTTGTATGTGATGGTATGATACGCTGTACATACTCTTACCCTATTTTAAAGGTAGGATTAGTTTATTAATGTGGAAACTAAGGTAGCAAGGATCAGATTGGGTATCCTTGTAAGTTTAAATCATTGAATGTAAGGTCGACTTTAGTGTCACTTAAGACTCCTTGTAAATAAGATTTAGACCTGCATCAAGTATCAAGGATGTTAGAAGTTGTTATGTTTTAACTTTTACAAAGGGGTTTTATGAAGATCATATTAGGAGACTTTTACCTATTGTAGTTTTTAGTCATATTTAGTTTAAGACGCCCCTATCATAGCAAACACATAGCATGTGTTAGTTGAATCTAAGTAGGTAGTATTCATCTAATGATATCTATCTGCCAATAGAAAGAAACTTTGAGTGTTTTAATAGTTATTTTGTTAAAGAGTCTTTTGAAGAATTTTGTTGATCAATTATCAAATGAATTGTTAAGTAATCTTTAAATCTTAAATATCAAAAGAACACCTATGAAAAAGAAAAGAAAAAAATTATGGGTATTTCACAGCTCCTTAAAGCCAAATGTCGACAATCTGAATTGTTCTACTACCCAGATTTCCACTTGGTCTCTCCCCATGGTCGCCCCTGCGCTCTTATTCTTGGACGCTCTCTGGCATATTGACACCATGATGAGAACCAGAGGCACCTCTCGTCATGGTAGCAACAGAAAAGGTTCTGGTTCTAGTAGGTGTCCAAAACATGCTAAGGATTGGACGACAATGGATGGTTATGCAGAGAGTATTTCGACTAGGACCCGCAGTCTCATCATTGGATGGGAATCTCGCAGGGTAGTGGCTCTCCTGGCCTCATGAGGCAACGGAGGCACTATCAATCACTACTAGATGATTAAAAATATGATGAGTACTTTAGTTGAGGAAATGGAAGCTAACTAACAAGCCAACACCAACACTCTTAGGAACATAAAAAATAGTTTGATTGATGCAACTAAAGACCTGATCACCATGGATGCGAACATGACCTGGGACATCTTCTCCCTTGGGCATAGCCATGAGTCGGATACCCTCAACAACCTCCAAGGAAAAGAAACTGATGCCAACGAACCTACGACTCATGGTGATGGCCCTGTACAACGAGTATGCCCAACATCACACCCTTATCATCTAAAATTGTCACCACGAAAAATTCACCAAAACTTCACTATGTCCATGTGTTGGTTACTAATTAGGACATATTCCTCTTAAATAAGGCATGCCCCTAGTGTACCTCAATTTCCACCATAAGACACCAAGGGCATTGTCACTTCATCATTCAAAATCTTAGAGTGTTCACTACCTCCTGCATTTCCCTTCACTATCTGCATGTTCTATTCCATTAGGAAAGCACATGATATTCATGCATCAATATGGCTCACCTCAAAGGGATATTGTCTACATATTTCACATGGATAAGGTGAGCAATATCCAAATCATTCCAATTTGCCTCATCCTACTGCAAGAAGACTAAATGGATGCCCATCTTTTCCAAAGGAAAAAACAAGATGCCTTACATTCTCCCCCACTTAAGGCTATTTTTGTCTCGATAAAGCATTCAAAAACCCACTTGCTTCATCTAATTAATATTCCATTGTTCAAAATTGTCTTCAATTAACAAGCACTTCAACCATTTATGGTGGAACCTGCTTCAACCTTCACACTATGCCACTACCAAAACTTTTTCCTGCAATTGTACGTCCAAGATCAAATTACGTTTCACACCTGAATACGTCTTTGGCCTTCATGACTAAGGCAAGGAGTAACTAATTCAACATCGCACTTTATATATTGCTAATGAAAGTCCATCTTTTCTTGCATGTTCTTCTTAAACTTAAGTGCTTAATTTTACCACCTATTCTTCCACACATTGCCACACTTATAATCCCTAAAGCTTCTTCAACCAATTTCCACCACCAAGTCACCCCATTGGCTGAAAGACTCCAACTTGTCATGGTCACCTTTCCAACACACCTAGCAACGTCCTTGCACTTGTTCCTATTTCAGTTGCCCTATCTTCTAATGTACATGATTGTTTCCCTAAATTGTTTTTTTATTATTATAAAAGTTAGAGTTAATGGGGTAAAATAAGAGATTGCTATGTAGGATTTTTACTTAATCATTAATGTTTGTAATCTCTATCCATATATATTTTAAAAATTAAAAAACAAAATTATATAAACATTTTAAAAAACACCATATTTAAAAGTGCTTTTATTATATTGAATTTTAAAATTACCATTTATTATCGGGCTCTTGGCACACCTTTACTATTCATAGTTGGAGGAGAGAATTACCATCACTATGGATCTATAGTTTGTTTCTATCATAATTTATTTGTTCTCTCTATAAATGCTATATTTCTTTCATTATATATTATGGTTGGAAGAATGCAATAATTTTGGGCATTCATGTTAGATTTCTTTCATTATATATTATGGTTGGAAGAATGCAATAATTTTGGGCACTCCTATTGCTAGCTATAAGGTTAGAAACATAACTATTAGATAGACATTATTGATCTATTTCTAAAAGTATCGTTTTTATAATTAACATTAGATCTTTTTTTATCTATGGGAACTATTAGGAAGTTGTATAGTCAAGGTTTTATGTTTTCAATACTATAAGCACCTTTCAAATGTATTTTTCATTCTACTATGAATAAAAAAATATGGTTTTTTCCTTGGAAAAAAACATACATCCTTATTCACTTAACAGTTGTCAACCATTGTTTGTTAGTTGGTTAATCAACAATAAGAATTCAAAAAAAATATTAAAACCTTTTAGTGTTTAAATATATAAAATTACAGTAAATCTATTTTAATTTTTTTAATTATATTTTCACAATAAAACCATAATATTAATTTTAATTTAATTTAATTTAACATATATGAATGTAAATTTATTTCTTAAATATTAAGAGAGATAATATATGTGTGTACCCCTTACTAGAATTTATGCTTCAATGAATTGATATGATTTCACTTTTATAATGTTAATTTTATATGTATAACTATTTTTATATTTTTAAATATTTGTAAATAATTATTATTTGATTTAGTACATTAGATTTGTAATTTTTTTTTTTTAAGAAGAGATTATATTAGGTTAACATAAGCTCACATGAGCATTAGGAACATGTGATAGAGGTTATAATATTTCATTACTACAATATAGAATTCTCTTCACTTCTCTCAATGTAATAATGCATTTAGTACCAAGATGCAAGAGTTGAGATAATATGGGTTAATCTTAATAAATAAATAAATAAAATGAGTAAAATAAAATCAATTTCATCTTAACATAAGATTCATTCAAGTGAAATGACAATCTAATAAAATATACACTTATATATAAAAAGTGTAAACCAAACTATTCACATCCACATTACAGAATATTATCTTAAATTATACATAAAATTATAAAATATTTATCATTGCTCCTCACATATTTTAAAATTATCATTTATATCATCTTCTCATTATATTAATATTTTGAAGATAACAAAAATCTCATCTTTTTATTTTATATATTAATATTATTTTGAAAATAACAAAAATACTCAATATCTAAAAGCATTTTTATTATTTTAAATTTCAAACTAATTTAATTAGCTTTTATTTCTTAAAAATATGTTTATTATTTTTAAATATTTGAATGGATTCTTATGAATTCTTGATATATAGAATTTTTTTTTGATCATTTGTTGAAGGAGTCCAAAAATAATAATTATTGATTTATGATGTTTGAAAAACACTTCAAGTAATATATAATAATCCTAACGTGGTATATGATCAAGTTTGATAAACACTCAACAAATTTCGCAATACCTTGCAAAGCTTCTAGAGCCTTGGCCTTAATTAAGAAGCCCTTATATTTCCTTGCATCAAACTCTGGGCGTCAGGTGTCGCTTTCCTTATCTGGAGGGGTGGCCAATTGAATTGGATGTGAGTACAGTACAGATGAAATGATATTCTTTCAAAAATGTTTAGCAAGTTCGCCTATGGCGTCATGTAATAATTTCAACACTAGCTCGTGTCTCTAAATCCATCTACAACGTTACAATTTACTAAATTTTAAAACTGCAGGTGGATTCAAAAGGGGGTCTGAATCCACCTGCAGTTTTAAAATTTAGTAAATTGTACAAATTCATTGTCAAAATTGTAATTTTCCATTGTCGAAGTGATACAACTAAAAATGACCAATTTTTATGTGGTCATTTTTAGTTTAGTTCTTATCCCTTGACCAAATTGGTCATTTATCTTGGTCATTTTTAGTTTAGTTCTTATCCCGTGACCAAATTGGTCATTTATCTTGGTCATTTTTAGTTAGCTCACTTAAAATTTCTCAATTTTGGTTATTTATCCCTTGAAAAAACTATGGTGATCAATTTTTTTGGTCACCTGGTCACTTATCTCTCATTTTATAATAGTGCAACATATTCTTGTAAACATTATGATCAATTTTAGAAAAGTAATAAAGTTAAATGAAATTATCAACTATTTCTCCTAATAATTTATGTAAAGCTAGTAAGGTATTCAAGTTTAAGAGTGATTATTATGCCAAAGTAGGGTTGAGTGATGAAAATAAATTCAACAAAAAAAACCAAGCGGTTAAAGTGCAAACTTTATAAGTATACCAAAGCATCAAGTCCACTCGACAAGGCCAAATCAAAGTGTGCACGTAACTTGAATAAACCAAATAGTTATGTCGTGATAGCCAAGTCAAAGAATAAGCAGTTCAAAACGTGAAAGATCGAAGAAATAAAGCCAAGAACCAACCTACCAAAGCGAGGAAGATAAAATGAATAAAAGTTAAGTATTTACAAAAATTACATGGGGGTCCCTTTGATTTTACAAAAGCTAAGGGGACTTGTTGGGGTGCCAACAAAATGGTGGATGTCTATCTACGTTTGGAGAAACGTGGTGGAAGATCACTAAAGGATCAATGCTGATAGAAAAAGGAGATAGGGTAGGTACGTTGTATTTATGTCATCATAATATTGACCATTCTATCTCTTTAGCTTCCATAGGAACATATACAACATTGTGGCATCATAGGCTTGGCCAGATGAGTGAGAAGGGGATGCAGATTCTCCACTCAAGGAAGCTGCTTCCAGATTTGAAGTAGGTAAGTTTGGAATTACGTGAGAACTGTGTTTATGGAAAACAGAAGAGAGTCATATTTCTCAGGGTTGGAAAACAAAAGAAGAATAAAAAGTTAGAGCTTGTGCATACAAATGTATAAGGATCGGCTCAGGTACAATCTCTTGGTGGCTCTCATTATTATGTTACATTTATTGATGATGCAACTAGAAAAACATGGGTTTATTGCATTAAACATAAATCTGATTTGTTTGCTACTTTTAAGAAGTGGAAATCTTTGGTTGAGAATGAGACAGGAAAAAGGTTGAAGTGTCTCAGATCTGAAAATGGAGGTGAGTACTGGGGCAAGGAGTATGATAGTTACTGTTCATACCATGGGATTCGTAGAGAGAAGACAGTCACACGAACACCACAAAAAAATGGTGTGTCAGAAAGGATGAATAGAATGATCATGGAGAGTGCAAGGTGTATGAGATTGCATGCAGGGTTTCCCTTACAGTTTTAGGCAGATGCTATAAATACTGTTGTTTATTTAATAAACAGAGGGCCTTCAAGTGCTTTGGATGCTGGTATCCAGAGGAGGCATGGACAGGTAAAAAGGTAAACTACTCATTTCTGAGAAATTTTGGTTGTGAAGCATTTTCCCACATTGATAAAGAAAATAGAACAAAGCTTGAAGCTAAATCCAATAAATGTACCTTTATTGGATATGGGGTTGATGATTTTGGTTATTGCTTATGGGATTATGAAAATCAAAAAATCATTAGTAGTAGAGATGTGATATTCAATGAAAATGTCATGTATAAAGATCAGTTGTAGGGAAAGAAACAGGAAGAAGAAAACACAGAGTACACAGTGCTTGATGAAATTAAATAAAATGAAGTTCCAAAGGTGCCATAGTATCAAGAACAGCAGCAAGTACCTGATGTGAAAATCCTCACAACACATCTAAGAGCTGATGTATACCTGACAAGAAAGATTAAGCAGGAACATAGAAGAAGAGTGGACAATGCAGTGTAAAAGAGCAGCAAAATTATGATAGAGTAGAACTCAGATAGAAGCAGAATAACATCACACTAATTCATCAATCATAATATGAACAATAAATAATACAATGGAGAGGATTTGAATGCCAAGGTGGCAATTCGAATTAGCCTGCATGAGCATGGCTTATCTGGACTAGGAGTCCTAATCATCAGATCAGTAGTGGTGTCATCAGATCACAAGTGGTTGTCCATGTGTCAAACTGAGCTAACTAAATGTAACTGAGTCTAACTAGATGTAACTAAGTGTGACTGATAGATGTGACACTGTCTTTAGTCAGAATAGATCAACTAGTCTCTCTGGAGGTCTCACTAAGTGTATTAGTCAGTAAAAAAGTTAATCTATCCTCAAATCAATGATCATATCCACAAATCTAGTAACTAACTGAGTGTGTCACTGGTGGTAGGTGAGAGAGGGTGCACTTCTTCCTGTGGTAGGTGAGAGAGGGCGTATCACAGACTAGGAGGGTTGGAACTGAGTGGAAACATGCTCCCGGGGCTAGTAAACTAAGTGATCCACAAATCTAGTAACTAACTGAGTGTGTCACTGGTGGTAGGTGAGAGAGGGCACATCACAGACTAGGAGGGATGGAACTGAGTGGAAACATGCTCCCAGGGCTAGTAAACTAAGCACTGGGTGCTGGGAGACACCATACTGATGACTGGAAGGCATGCATTTGCATGGATTCATGCAATTGCATGACTGGATACAAAACTGTTGCATGCATAACTGACATAATGCTGGTAGGACTAGGATGGAGTATAGGAATATCCTAACACCCCCCCTTTATCCATTCTGGGCCCTGATAACTGAGACCAAAGGTCACCCAATACAATGAATAATAAAGAACAGTCCATGAAACAAGGAAATGGGGAAAAACCTCATGGAAAAAATACCCCCCCCCTCAAAAGAGATTGTAAGGCACACCAAAAAATAAATGCTCCAAAATCAAGCAGGTGTGATGCTTGGTCATATGTCTGGAGGTATCTTCTTCTTGGGAAGAAGTGGTTCATGCTCGAAAAACATGTGCTTGTGTTGTCCTTTAGTGGATGCAAGCGAATATGGAGACATGTGTTTTTACTTTCTCTTCAGACCGAATGTGATGAGAACAAATTCAAAGGTATGAGGATGATCCTGGAACCTGTGATTCGAATCAGCTGAGGTAGGATCAAATCCATGAATGTGTAGATAGTATTTTGTTATCTCCTTTCAACCATCATAGGTGAGATCATGCCCAAAAGAACCATCACATGATAGTGGTTGCTTGGACTTTAAATCAGCTCCAAGACTTGATAAATGGTTTCTTGAGATCTCCTTTGAACTAACAGGGGTGAGATCAAAACCAAATGAGCGATGAGACAATGGTAATGGCTTGGATTTCGAATCATCTCCAAGAAATGATGAATGGTTTCTTGAGATCTCCTTTGAACCAGCAGGGGAGAGATCAAAACCAAATAAACCATGATATGCATGAGAAATGATCCCAAGTGAATGGTAATTCCCTACATCTTCAATGAACTTCTGAGAACATGTACAAATGATCATATAGTAGTACATAAGAGGTAAGTGATCAAGGAGAGCGAATTCATCACCTCCAATTTATGATTTATCCTACGAAACATTCAATAGATCATCATTATTCAAACCAACAGACTCTTGTGCAAGAGAGGATTTAAGAACCTCTTCAGTTTCTAGAGTGTGAGTTGGCTCGGAATTCGAAATAAAAGACATTGAGAACATGAGTGTTGAATATGCAAGTTCTTATTCTTTTTGGACAACTTCATTATGAGATATGTTTGATACTGAATCATGATCAGAGAGACCATCAAGGAGGGTGAATGCATCACTAGGATTTCTCTCCAAATAGTTTGCACCAATCCCTTCATTATGTTTTCCAAATCTTTCATCCAGGTGGGCCCATATTTGTTTTGGAGATTCAGCAGAATCATGGAAGTGGTTTAACATACAATGAGACATAGCAGTCAACATTGCTCCATAGGCTCTGTCACCTTCATTTAACCAATCATTCTCCTCTTCAGAGGATTCGAACTCTCTTTCAAGGCAATGATAAAAAAGGCCATGTCTCTTCAAATATGTTATCATCTTTGGTTTCCACTCATCAAAGAGAGAGGAGGAATTCCTTCCATATTCATGGAAGATGTTGTAGAAGACCTACAAAAACAATGGAGAATTTTTGCAATTGCCACTGCTGTAAAACTACAAAAAACTGCTGCAACTGCAAAAAACTGCTGCAACTGTTGTTGCACTTGAAATCTTGGTAATAACCTGCAAAAAAAAACTCTCATGAATGGATATAGACTATACTCTCAACATGTTCTGATACCATGTGAAAATCCTCACAGCAGATCTAAGAGCTAATGTATACCTCACAAGAAAGATTAAGCAGGAAAATAGAAGAAGAGTGGACAATGCAGTGTAAAAGAGCAACATAATTATGATACAGTAGAACTCATATAGAAGCAGAATAAAATCACACTAATTCATTAATCATAATATGAATAATAAATAATACAATGGAGAGGATTTGAATGCCAAGGTGGTAATTCGAATTAGCCTGCATGAGCATGGCTTATCTGCACTAGGAGTCCTAATCATCGGATCAATAGTGATGTCATCAGATCACAAGTGGTTGTCCATGTGTCAAACTGAGCTAACTGAATGTAATTGAGTCTAACTGGATGTAACCAAGTGTAACTGATAGATGTGACACTATCTGTAGTCAGAATAGATCAACTAGTCTCTCTGGAGATCTCACTAAGTGTATCAGTCAGTAAACAAGTCAATCTGTCCTCAAATCAAGGATCAGATCCACAAATCTAGTGTGTCACTGGTGGTAGGTGAGAGAGGGTGCACTTCTTCTTGTAGTAGGTGAGAGAGAGCGCATCATAGACTAGGAGGGTTGGAACTGAGTGGAAATAGGCTCCCGGGGCTAGTAAACTAAGCAATCCACAAATCTAGTAACTAAATGAGTGTGTCACTGGTGGTAGGTGAGAGAAGGCGCACTTCTTCCTATGGTAGGTGAGAGATAGTGCATCACAGACTAGGAGGACTGGAAATAGGCTCTCAGGGCTAGTAAACTAAGCACTAGGTGCTGGGAGACACCATACTGATGACAGGAAGGCATGCATTTGCATGGATGCATGCAATTGCATGACTGCATGAAAAAATGTTGCATGTAGAACTGACATAATGCTGGTAGGACTAGGATGGAGTATAGCAATATCCTAACACCTGAAACTCCTGCAAGTGTAAGAAGATCTACAAGGTTAAGTAGACTCCCTAAATGATACTCTCCTTCAATATATTATTTATTGATGACTGATGCTGGTGAACCAGAATGTTATGAAGAAGTAATGCAGGTGGAAACTAGAAAGAAGTGGGAGAAAGGCATGAATGAGGAGATGGACTCATTGGTAGGAAACCAGACTTGGGATTTGGTTCAGTTGCCTGCTGGTAAAATAGCATTATAGAACAAATGGATTTATAGATTTAAGGAAGAAGAAGGAGGTAAGAAGTTGTACAAGGCCAGACTTTTTGTAAAGGTGTTTGCACAGAAGAAAGGTATAGATTTTGATGAAATATTTTCTCCCATTGCTAAGATGACTTCAATTAGGACTATTTTAAGTCTAGTGGTGGTAGAAGATTTGCATCTTGAACAGTTAGATGTAAAAACAACCTTTCTCCATGGGGATTTGGAGGAATAGACATATATGCAGTAACCGCAAGGGTATGAGGTAAAAGGGAAGGAGAATTTGGTGTGCAGGCTGAAAAAGAGCTTGTATGACTTGAATCAAGCTCCAAGGCAGTGGTATTTAAAATTTGACAGGTTTATGATAGAACAAGGTTATAGTAGATGTCATTCTGACCAATGTGTTTATTTCAAGAGGCTAGATAACGGGAAGATATATTATCTTGTTATTGTATGTGGATGACATGCTTGTTGAAGGGTGTAACATGCAGGAAATAAATGTGCTCAAAAGCAAGTTAGCAAATTCACTTGCGATGAAGGATTTGGGTGTTGCAAAGAAAATCCTTGGTAGGAGAATAACAAGAGACATGAAAAATCACAAATTGACATTGTCTTAGGGTGAGTACATACAAAAGGTGTTGGAGAGGTTCAGAATGGAGAATGCAAAACCAGTTAGTACACCTCTTGGCAGCCATTTCAAACTAAGTAAGGAAATGTGTCTCAAAACACAGGAAGAGATAGATTACATGTCCAAGATTCTGTATTCATCGGCAGTTGGCAACTTGATGTATGCAATGGTGTGCACAAGAATAGATATTGCACATGCAGTGGGAGTTGTGAGCCGATATATCAATAATCCAGGTAAAGAACATTGGAAGGCGGTACAATGGATTCTCAGGTATATGAGAGGTACTACCACTCATGCATTATGTTTTGCAGGTTCAGACACTGTTCTACATGGATATGTTGATGCAGATATGGCAGGTGATAAGGATAGCAGGAGGAGCACCACAGGGTATGTGTTTACTGTAGCTGGAATAACAGTAAGTTGGATTTCAAAATTGCAAAAGGTTGTTGCACTTTCAACAACAGAAGCAAAGTATGTTGCTGTTACAGAGGCTAGTAAAGAGATGATTTGGTTGCAGAGGTTTATGGAGGAATTGGGTAAGAAGCAGAAGGATAGCAGGTTGTATAGTGACATCCAGAGTGCCATTCATCTTGCAAAGAACCCAGAATTCCATTCCAGGACTAAACATATACAACTCAAGTACCATTTAATACGTTTTGTTTTGGAAGATGAATTGTTGAAGCTAGAGAAGATACATACTAGGCAGAATCCTGCAGACATGTTTGCAAAGGTAGTGACCAAAGAGAAACTGAGTTCCTGCTCGGTTTCAGTTGGCCTTCTAGCGTGAAGGTGAAGGTGAGAAATTTTCCAAGTCCAAGGTCCAGCAAGTACAATAGCGCTGGAGTTGTTTTGATTAGTCTCCAAGTGGGATATTGTTGGTTGTGGATCCTGATATTCTAGTATCATAGATGATGATTCAGCCGTGTTTTTACCCCAATTTTGGTTATGATTCCGACACACACAATAGGGGGTTAGGGGGAGTGGTGCACTCCCCCGGATGGGGGCGTGGGGGTAGCACCCCCGAAAGAAATTTTTGTTATGGGTTGGTTGTTCGCCAACATATTACGGTCCCATGGTTTTGGGTAACCCGTAGTATTTTCCCATTGTATTTCCCCTTTATAAGAAATACATTGTAATACGGATAGGGTTGATGTATTAGGTATTATACATTGTAAAGATCTTTGAGATCGAGAAGAGAGACTGTGAGACAGTGAAGAGGAAGTGTCGCGGTTGTGTTGCAGGTTGTATCCCTTCATTTGTTGGATGGTATAATAATAAGGACTGGCAATTTCAGTGTGGATGTAGCCCATCTTGGGTGAACCACGATATATTGGTGTCTCTCTTGTAATATGTTTGTGTGATTGTATTTGCATCTTGTTTATTGTCATTGCTCTGCGATCCTGTTTTTCTAACAATTGGTATCAGAGTCAAAGGTCTATTTGGCAGATAAACTTGTAAGAAACTAGGTTTTCTGGTTCGAGTGGGAGCAATGACGGAAGAAGGAAAGTTTAAGGTAGAGAAATTTAATGGCCAAAACTACCAGTTATGGAAGATGCAAATGGAGGACTATCTGTACCAGAATGATCTATGTCTACCATTGGGAGGAAGAGAAAAGCAGTCGACGACTATGAAGGATGAAGAATGGGAGGTTCTTGACAGAAAGTCACTGAGAACAATACAGTTGTCCCTGGCTTCATCTGTGGATTTCAATATCTCAAAAGAAAAGACAAAGGAGTGTTTGATGAGCGCATTGGGTAAGCTGTATGAAAAACCCTAGGTGTTGGTTGTGGAGCTAGATCTTCTAGTCTCATAGATGATATTGTATCAGCCATGTTTGTACCCCAGTTTTATATGATATGTAGGTGGACTATACACTCACCCCAACGGGGGGGTATCGCCCCCCCACGGGGTTCCAGGGGGGACCATCCCCCTTGGCTGGGGGGTCCGGGGGCAACGCCCCCGAAGAAAATTTTTGGGGCTGTTTTCGCCAGCTGTTTTGCGGGCCCATGGTTTTGGGTATCCCGTGGTATTTTCCCATTGTATTTCCCTTATAAAATAAAGACATTGTAATACGGCTAGGGATGATGATGTATTAGGTTTTATGCATTGTAAAGATCTCTGAGATCAGGAAAGAGACTGTGAAACTGAGAAGAGGAAGTGCAGTGGTTGTGCTGCAGGTTGTATCCCTTCACCTTGTTGGACGGTAATAATAATAAGGACTGGCAAATTCAGTGTGGACGTAGCCCAAGTTGGGTGAACCACGATATATCTGTGTCTCTCTTGTAATGTGTATGTGTGATTATATTTGCATTTCTGTTTATTGTTATTGCTCTGGGATCTTGTTTTTCTAACAATTGGTATCAGAGCCAAAGGTCTATTTGGCAGTTAAACCCGCAGGAAGTTAGGGTTTCTGGTTCGAGTGGGAGCAATGGCAGAAGAAGGAAAGTTTAAGGTCGAGAAGTTTAATGGCAAAAACTTCGGGTTATGGAAGATGCAAATGGAGGACTAACTGTACCAAAATGATCTATTCCTACCGTTGGGAGTAAAAGCAAAGCAGCCGACAGCTATGAAGGATGAAGAATGGGAGGTTCTTGACAGAAAGGCTCTGGGAACAATACAGTTGAGCCTGGCTTCGTCGGTGGCTTTCAATATCTCAAAAGAAATGACAACAGAGGGTTTGATGAAAGCATTGGGTAATCTGTATGAAAAACCCTCGGCCTCCAACAAGGTATTTCTAATAAAGCGTTTATTTAATATGAAGATGTCTGAAGGTGGATATGTTACTGATCATTTAAATGAGTTTAATACGGTTACAAATGAGCTAAGTTCTGTAAGTGTGAACTTTGATGATGAGGTTAGGGCTCTTCTAATCTTGTGTTCATTGCCAGAAAGTTGGAATAGCTTGGTCATGGCTGTAAGTAACTCTGTCTCTGGTTCAAACACCTTGAAATTTGATGATGTTATTGGTGTTATTCTTAGCGAGGAAATGCGAAGAAAAAGCACAGGTGAGACATCAGGTAATGCGTTGACTATGGAGAGCAGGGGAAGACAAAAGGAGAGAGGAAAGAGCCAAGGTAATTGTGGAAAGTCTAAAACGGGCAGATCCAAGTCCAGACTGGGAAAGATAGAGTGCTGGAACTGTGGAAAGAAAGGACATCTGAAAAAAGACTACAAATCTCTAAAGAAGAAAGGAGATGCATAGAAGGAAACTACCCAGGAAGCAAATGTAGCAGGTGATGTGTTACAAGATGCTTTGATTCTTGCATTAGTTAATACTAGTGATTATTGGGTAGTAGATTCAGGAGCTTCATGTCATGCTACACCCCATAGGAAATACTTTCATGAGTATGTTCCTGGCGACTTTGGACATGTTTTATTGGGTGATGATGAGCCATGTAAAATTGTTGGAATGGGTAAGGTATGGATAAAAGTTAAGAATGGAACTGATTGGTTGTTGAAAGAAGTTAAGCATATTCCTACTATGAAAAGAAATTTGATCTCAATAGGGTAGTTGGGAGATGGCGGCTGTCTATCTACGTTTGGAGAAAAGTGGTGGAAGATCACTAAAGGATCAATGGTGATAGCAAAAGGAGACAGAGTAGGTACGTTGTATTTATGTCCTCATAATACTGACCATTCTATCTCTTTAGCTTCGACAGGAACAGATATAGCATTGTGGCATCATAGGCTTGGCCACATGAGTGAGAAGGGGATGTAGATTCTCCACTCAAGGAAGTTGCTACCGGATTTGAAGCAGGTAAGTTTGGAATTCTGTGAAAACTGCGTTTATGGAAAACAGAAGAGAGTCAGATTTCTCAGGGTTGGGAAACAGAAAAAGAATGAAAAATTAGAGTTTGTGCATACAGATGTATGGGGACCGGCTCAGGTACAATCTCTTGGTGGCTCTCATTATTATGTTACATTTATTGATGATGCAACTAGAAACACTTGGGTTTATTCCATTAGACAGAAATCTGATGTGTTTGCTACTTTTAAGAAGTGGAAAGCTTTGGTTGAGAATGAGACAGGAAAAAGATTGAAGTGTCTCAGATATGATAATGGAGGTGAGTACTGCGGCAAGGAGTTTGATAGTACCATGGGATTCGTAAAGAGAAGACAGTCCCAGGAACACCACAGGAAAATGGTGTGTCAGAAAGGATGAACAGAACGATCATGGAGCGTACAAGGTGTATGAGACTGCATGCAGGGTTGCCCTTACAGTTTTGGGTGGATGTTGTAAATACTGCTGTTTATTTAATAAACAGAGGACCTTCAAGTGCTTTGGATGGTGGTATTCCAGAGGAAGCATGGACAGATAAAAAGGTAAACTACTCATTTCTGAGAACATTTGGTTGTGAAGCATTTGTCCATATTGATAAAGAAAATAGAACAAAGCTTGAAGCTAAATCCAAGAAATGTACCTTTATTGGATATGGGGTTGATGAATTTGGTTATCGTTTATGGGATTATGAAAATAACAAAATCATTAGGAGTAGAGATGTGATATTCAATGAAAAGGTCATGTATAAAGATCAGTTGCAGGGAAAGAAACAGGAAAAGGAAAACACAGAGTACATAGTGCTTGATGAAATTAAAGAAAATGAAGTTTCGAAGGTGCCAGAAAATCAAGAGCAACAGCAAGTACCTGAAACTCCTGCAACTATAAGAAGATCTACCAGGTTAAGTAGACTCCCTAAACGATACTCTCCTTCAATGTATTATTTATTGATGACTGATTCTGGTGAACCAGAATGTTATGAAGAAGCAATGCAGGTGGAAACTAGAAAGAAGTGGGAGAAAGGCATGAATGAGGAGATGGACTCATTGGTAGGAAACCAGACTTGGGATGTGGTTCAGTTGCCTGCTGGTAAAAGAGCATTGCAAAACAAATGGATTTACAGGTTGAAGGAAGAAGAAGAAGGTAAGAAGCGGTACAAGGCCAGACTTGTTGTAAAGGGGTTTGCACAGAAGAAAGGTATAGATTTTGATGAAATATTTTCTCCTGTTGTTAAGATGACTTCAATTAGGACTATCTTAAGTCTAGTGGCGGTAGAATATTTGCATCTTGAACAGTTAGATGTAAAAACAACCTTCCTCCATGGGGATTTGGAGGAAGAAATATATATGCAGCAGCCACAAGGGTATGAGGTCAAAGGTAAGGAGGATTTGGTATGCAGGTTGAAAAAGAGCTTGTATGGTTTGAAGCAAGCTCCAAGGCAGTGGTATCTAAAGTTTGACAGGTTTATGATAGAACAAGGTTATAGTAGATGTCATTCTGACCACTGTGTTTATTTCAAGAAGCTAGACAATGGAAGATATATTATCTTGTTATTGTATGTGGATGACATGCTTGTTGCAGGGTCTGACATGCAGGATATAAATGTACTCAAAAGGAAGCTAGCAAATTCATTTGCGATGCAGGATTTGGGTGCTGCAAAGCAAATCCTTGGTATGAGAATAACGAGAGACAGGAAAAATCGCAAATTGACATTGTCTCAAAGTGAGTACATACAAAAGGTGTTGGAGAGGTTCAGAATGCAGAATGCAAAACCTGTAAGTACACCTTTGGCTAGCCATTTCAGTCTAAGTAAGGAAATGTGTCCCAAGACACAAGAAGAGACAAATTACATGTCCAAGATTCCCTATCAATCAGCAGTTGGCAGCTTGATGTATGCCATGGTGTGCACAAGACCAGATATTGCACATGCAGTGGGAGTTGTGAGCAGATATATGAACAATCCAGGTAAAGAACATTGGAAGGCAGTACAATGGATTCTCAGGTATTTGAGAGGTACTACCACTGAGGCATTATGTTTTGGAGGCTCATACACTGTTCTATAGGGATATGTTGATGCAGATATGGCAGGTGACAAGGATAGCAGGAGGAGCACCACAGGGTATGTGTTTACTGTAGGTGGAACAACAGTAAGCTGGATTTCAAAACTACAGAAGGTTGTTGCACTTTCAACAACAGAAGCAGAGTATGTTGCCATTACAGAGGCTAGTAAAGAGATGATTTGGTTGCAGAGGTTTATGGAAGAAGTCGGTAAGAAGCAGAAGGATAGCAGATTGTATAGTGACAGCTAGAGTGCCATTCACCTTGCAAAGAACTCAGCATTCCATTCCAGGACTAAACATATACAGCTCAAGTACCATTTCATACGCTCTGTTCTGGAAGATGAACTGTTGAAGCTGGAAAAGATACATACTAGCCATAATCCTGCAGACATGTTCACAAAGGTAGTGACCAGAGAGAAACTGAGTTCGTGCTCGGTTTCAGTTGGCCTTCTAGAATGAAGGTGAAGAGGAGAAATTTTCCAAGTCCAAGTCCAGCAAGTGCAGCAGCGGTGGAGTTGCTGTGATCAGTTTCCAAGTGGGAGATTGTTGGTTGTGAAGCCAAATCTTCTAGTCTCATAGATGATATTGTATCAGCCGTGTTTGTACCCTAGTTTTATATGATATGTAGGTGGACTATACACTCACCCCAGCGGGGGGGTGTGGGGGGGCATCGCCCCCCCACGGGGTTCCAGGGGGGTCCGGGGGCAGCGCCCCCGAAGAAAATTTTTGGGGCTGTTTTCGTCAGCTGTTTTGCGGGCCCATGGTTTTGGGTATCCCGTGGTATTTTCCCATTGTATTTTCCTTATAAAATAAAGACATTGTAATACGGCTAGGGATGATGATGTATTAGGTTTTATGCATTGTAAAGATCTCTGAGATCAGGAGAGAGACTATGAAACTGAGAAGAGGAAGTGCAGCGGTTGTGCTGCAGGTTGTATCCCTTCACCTTGTTGGACGGTAATAATAATAAGGACTGGAAAATCAGTGTGGATGTAGCCCAAGTTGGGTGAACCACGATATATCTGTGTCTCTATTGTAATGTGTATGTGTGATTATATTTGCATTTCTGTTTATTATTATTGCTCTGGGATCCTGTTTTTCTAACACTCGGCCCCCAACAAGGTATTTCTAATGAAGCGTTTATTTAATATGAAGATGTCTAAAGGTAGATCTGTTGTTGATCATTTAAATAAATTTAATACGGTTACGAATCAACTAGGTTCTGTAACTGTGAACTTTGATGATGAAGTCAGGGCTCTTCTAACCTTGTGTTCATTGCCAGAAAGATGGAATGCCTTGGTCATGGTTGTAAGTAACTTTGTCTCTGGTTCAAACACCTTGATATTTGATGATGTTGTTAGTATTATTCTTAGAGAGTAAATATAAAGAAAAAGTACAGGTGAGACATCAGGTAATGCGTTGACCATGGATAGCAGGGAAAGACAAAAGGAGAGAGAAAAGAGCCAAGGTAATCACAACAAGTCTAAAATGGGAATATCCAAGTCTAGACTGGGAAAGATAGAGTGCTAGACCTGTGGAAAGAAAGGACATCTGAAGAAAGACTGCAGATCTCTAAAGAAGAAAGGAGATGGGCAACAGGAGACTACTCAAGAAGCAAATGCAGCAGGTGATGTGTTACAAGATGCTTTGATTCTTGCATTAGATAATACTAGTGATTACTGGGTAGTAGATTCAAGGGATTCATGTCATGCTACACCCCATGTGAAATATTTTCATGATTATGTTCCAGGCGATTTTGGACATGTCTTATTGGGTGATGATGAGCCATGTAAAATTGTTGGAATGGGTAAGGTATGGATAAAATTTGAGAATGGAACTAAATGATTGCTGAAAGATGTTAGGCATATTCCTGCTATGAAAATAAATTTGATCTCAACGTGGTAGTTGGGAGATGCAGCTGTCTATCTACATTAGGAGAAACGTGGTGGAAGATCACTAAAGGATCAATGGTGATAGAAAAAGGAGATAGGGTAGGTATGTTGTATTTATGTCATAATATTGACCACTCTATCTCTTTAGTTTCCATGGGAACATATACAACATTGTGGCATCACAGGCTTGGCCACATGAGTGAGAAGGGGATGCAGATTCTCCACTCAAGGAAGATGCTGCCAGATTTGAAGCAGGTAAGTTTGGAATTCTGTGAGAACTGTGTTTATGGAAAACAAAAGAGAGTTTGATTTCTCAAGGTTGGGAAACAGAATAAGAATGAAAAGTTAGAGATTGTGCATACAAATGTATGGGGACCAACTCAGGTACAATCTCTTAGTGGCTCTCATTATTATGTTACATTTATTGATGATGCAACTAGAAAAACTTGGGTTTATTGCATTAGACATAAATCTGATGTGTTTGCTACTTTTAAGAAGTGGAAAGCTTTCGTTGAGAATGAGATAGGAAAATGGTTGAAGTGTCTCAGATCTTATAATGGAGGTTACTACTGTGGCAATGAGTATGATAGTTACTATTCATACCATGGGATTCGTAGAGAGAATAAATTTCCATGAACACCAAAAGAAAATGGTGTGTCAGAAAGGATGAATAGAACGGTCATGGAGCATGCAAGGTGTATGAGATTGCATGCAAGGTTTCCCTTACATTTTTGGGTAGATGCTGTAAATACTGTTGTTTATTTAATAAACAGAGGGCCTTCAAGTGCTTTGGATGGTGGTATCCAGAGGAGGCATGGATAGGTAAAAAGGTAAACTACTCATTTTTGAGAACTTTTGGTTGTGAAGCATTAGTCCATATTGATAAAGAAAATAGAACAAAACTTGAAGCTAAATCCAAGAAATGTACCTTTATTGGATATGGGGTTGATGATTTTGGTTATCGCTTATGGGATAATGAAAATCACAAAATCATTAGGAGTAGAGATGTGATATTCAATGAAAAGGTCATGTATAAAAATCAGTTGAAGGGAAATAAACAGGAAGAAGAAAACACAAAGTACACAGTGCTTGATGAAATTAAAGAAAATGAAGTTCCAAAGGTGCCAGAATATCAAGAACAACAGCCAGTATCTAAGACTCCTGCAAGTGTAAGAAGATCTACCAGATTAAGTAGACTCCCTCAACGATACTCTCCTTCAATGTATTATTTATTAATGATTGATGCTGGTGAACCAGAATGTTATGAAGAAACAATCCAGGCAGAAACTAGAAAGAAGTGGGAGCAAGGCATGTATGAGGAGATGGACTCATTGGTAGGAAACTAGACTTGGGATTTGGTTTAGTTTCCTGTTAGTAAAAGAGCATTGCAGAACAAAAGGATTTACAGGTTGAAGGAAGAAGAAGGAGGTAAGAAGCGGTACAAGGCCAGATTTGTTGTCAAGGGGTTTGCACAGAAGAAAGGTATAGATTTTGATGAAATATTTTCTCCTGTTGTTAAGATGACTTCAATTAGGACTATTTTAAGTCTAGTGGCAGTAGAAGATTTGCATCTTGAACAATTAGATGTAAAAATAGCCTTTCTCCATGGGGATTTGGAGTAAGAAATATCTATGCAGCAGCCACAAGGGTATGAGTTAAAAGGGAAAGAGAATTTGGTGTGCACGTTGAAAAAGAGCCTGTATGGCTTGAAGCAAGCTCCAAGGAAGTGGTATTTAAAATTTGACAGATTTATGATAGAACAAGTTTATAGTAGATGTCATTCTGACCACTGTGTTTATTTCAAGAGGCTAGATAATGGAACATATATTATCTTGCTATTGTATGTGGATGACATGCTTGTTGCAGGGTCTATCATGCATGAAATAAATGTGCTCAAAAGGAAGTTAGAAAATTCATTTGCGATGAAGGATTTGGGTGTTGCAAAGCAAATCCTTGGTATGAAAATAATAAGAGACATGAAAAATCGCAAATTGACATTGTCTCAGGGTGAGTACATACAAAAAGTGTTGGAGAGATTCATAATGCAAAATGCAAAACCAGTTAGTACACCTTTGGCCAGCCATTTCAAATTAAGTAAGGAAATGTGTCCCAAGACATAGGAAGAGATAGATTACATGTCCAAGATTCCCTATTCATCAGCAGTTGGAAGCTTGATGTATGCCATGGTGTGCACAAGACCAGATATTGCACATGCAATGGGAGTTGTGAGCATATATATGAACAATCTAGGTAAAGAACATTGGAAGGAAACATAGTGGATTCTCAGGTATAGGAGAGGTACTACCACTCATGCATTATGTTTTGGAGGTTCAGACATTGTTCTACAGGGATATGTTGATACGGATATGGTAGGTGATAAGGATAGCAAGAGGAGCACCACAGGGTATGTGTTTATTGTAGGTGGAACAACAATAAGTTGGATTTCGAAACTGCAAAAGGTTGTAGCACTTTCAACAACGGAAGCAGAGTATGTTGCTATTATAGAGGCTAGTAAAGAGATGATTTGGTTGCAGAGGTTTATGGAGGAATTGGGTAAGAAGCAGAAGGATAGTAGGTTGTATAGTGACAGACAGAGTGCCATTCATCTTGCAAAGAAATCAACATTCCATTCTAGGACTAAGCATATACAACTCAAGTACCATTTCATACGCTCTGTTCTGGAAGATGAACTGTTGAAGCTGGAAAAGATACATACTAGCCAGAATCCTGCAGACATGTTTACAAAGGTAGTGACCAGAGAGAAACTGAGTTCCTGCTCGGTTTTAGTTGGCCTTCTAGCTTGAAGGTGAAGATGAGAAATTTTCCAATTCCAAGGTCCATCAAGTACAACAACGGTGGATTTGTTGTGATTAGTTGCCAAGTGGGAGATTGTTGGTTGTGAATCCTGATCTTCTAGTATCATAGATGATAATATGGTTGTGTTTGTACCCCAGGTTCGGTTATGATCCCGACATGTGAAATAGGGGGTCCGGGGGAGTGGTGCACTCCCCCGACTGGCCCATGGTTTTGGGTAACTCGTGGTATTTTCCCATTGTATTTTTCTTTTATAAGAAATACATTGTAATATGGCTAGGGTTGATGTATTAGGTATTATGCATTGTAAATATATTTGAGATTAAGAAGAGAGACTATGAGACAGTGAAGAGGAAGTGCAGCGGATGTGCTGCAGGTTGTATCCATTCATTTGCTAGATGGTATAATAATAAGAACTGACAATTTCAGTGTGAACATAGCCCATCTTGGGTGAACCACGATATATTGGTGTCTCTCTTGTAATAAATTTGTGTGATTGTATTTGCATCTTGTTTATTGTCATTGCTTTGTGATCTTGGAATCTAAAAATTCGTATCAGAGCCAAAGGTCTACTTGGTAGATAAACCTGCAGGAAAATAGGGATTTTGGTTTGAGTGGGAGCAATGGCAGAAGAAGGAAAGTTTAAGGTCGAGAAATTTAATGGCCAAAACTACCAGTTATGAAAGATGCAAATGGAGGACTATCTGTACCAGAAGGATCTATTCCTACCATTGGGAGGAAGAGAAAAGCATTTGGCGACTATGAAGGATGAAGAATGGGAGGTTCTTGACAGAAAGTTACTGGGAACAATACGACTGTCCCTGGATTCATCGGTGGCTTTCAATATCTCGAAAGAAAAGAAAATAGAGGGTTTTATGAGCGCATTGGGTAAGCTGTATGCAAAACCCTCGGCCTGCAACAAGGTATTTCTAATGAAACATTTATTTAATATGAAGATGTCTAAAGGTGGATCTGTTGCCGATCATTTAAATAAATTTAATACGGTTACAAATCAACTAAGTTCTATAAGTGTGAACTTTCATGATGAGGTTACGACTCTTCTAATCATGTGTTCATTGCCAGAAAGCTGGAATGGCTTGGTCATGACTATAAGTAACTCTATCTCTGGTTCAAACACCTTGATATTTGATGATGTTGTTAGTGTTATTCTTAGCGAGGAAATGTGAAGAAAAAACACAAGTGAGACATCGGGTAATGTGTTGACCATGGAGAGCAGGGGAAGACAAAAGGAGAGAGGAAAGAGCCAAGGTAATCATAGCAAGTCTAAAATGGGCAGATCCAAGTCCAGAATGGGAAAGATAGAGTGCTAGAACTGTATAAAGAAAGGACATCTAAAGAAATACTGCATATCTCTAAAGAAGAAAGGATATTGACAGCAGGAGACTACCCAGAAGAAAATGTAGTAGGTGATGTGTTACAAGATGCTTTTATTCTTGCATTAGATAATACTAGTGATTACTAGGTAGTATATTCAGGGGCTTCATGTCATGCTACACCCCATAGGAAATATTTTCATGATTATGTTCTAGGCGATTTTGGACATGTCTTATTGGGTGATGATGAGCCATGTAAAATTGTTGGAATGGGTAAGGTATGGATAAAATTTAAGAATGGAATTGACTGGCTGCTGAAAGATGTTAGGCATATTCCTGCTATGAAAATAAATCTGATCTCAACAGGGTAGTTGGTAAATGGTGGATGTCTATCTACGTCTAGAGAAACGTTGTGGAAGATCACTAAATGAGCAATGGTGATAGAAAAATGTGACATTGTAGGTACGTTGTATTTATGTCCTCATAATATTGACCATTCTATCTCTTTAGCTTCCACATGAACAGATATAACATTGTGGCATCATAGGATTGGCCACATGAGTGAGAAGGGGATGCAGATTCTCCACTCAAGGAAGTTGCTGCCAGATTTGAAGCAGGTAAGTATGGAATTTTGTGAGAACTGTGTTTATGGAAAACAGAAGAGAGTCTGATTTCTCAAGGTTGGGAAATAGAATAAGAATGAAAAGTTAGAGCTTGTGCATACAGATGTATGGGGATTGGATCAGGTACAATCTCTTGGTGGCTCTCATTATTATGTTACATTTATTGATGATGCAACTGGAAAAACTTGGGCTTATTGCATTAGACATAAATCTGATGTGTTTGCTACTTTTAAGAAGTTGAAAGATTTGGTTGAGAATGAGACAGGAAAAGGGTTGAAGTGTCTCAGATTTGATAATGGAGGTGAGTACTATGGCAAGGAGTATGATATTTACTGTTCATACCATGGGATTCGTAGAGAGAAGACAATCCTATGAACACCACAAGAAAATGGTGTGTTAGAAAGGATGAATAGAACGATCATGGAGCGTGCAAGGTGTATGAGATTGCATGCAGAGTTTCCCTTACAGTTTTGGGCAGACACTGTAAATAATGTTGTTTTTTTAATAAACAGAGGGCCTTCAAGTGCTTTGGATGGTGGTATCCAGAGGAGGCATGGACAGATAAAAAGATAAACTACTCATATCTAAGAACTTTTGGTTGTGAAGCATTTGTTCATATTGATAAAGAAAATAGAACAAAGCTTGAAGCTAAATCCAAGAAATGTAACTTTATTGGATATGGGGTTGATGATTTTGGTTATAGCTTATGGGATTATGAAAATCACAAAATCATTAGGAGTAGAAATGTGATATTAAATGAATAGGTCATGTATAAAGATCAGTTGCAGGGAAGTAAACATGAAGAAGAAAACACAGAGTACATAGTGTTTGATAAAATTAAAGAAATGAAGTTCCAAAGGTGCCAAAATATCAAGAACAACAGCAAGTACCTGAAACTACTGCAAGTGTAAGAATATCTACCAGACTAAGCAGACTCCTTGAATGATACTCTCCTTCAATGTATTATTTATTAATGACTGATGTTGGTGAATGTTGAAGTATATGTAACTTCGGAATGTATTGCATATATGTATATTGTACTCCTATAGAGATGGTATTATTCTTCTATACGGAAGTGTTTGTATTCCTATAGAGATGTTATTATTCCTCTATACGGAAGTGTCATCATTTATATTGTAAGTGTCGTAACTTATACTTGATGGGTTATTAGACCACCTTGTTGGGGTCAGCCCTATATAAGTCATGTGGGTCGAAGGGTTATTAGACCACCCTATTGGGGGTCGGCCATGTGGGTCAAAGGGTTATTAGACCACCCGATTGGGTGTCAGCCCAGTCAGCATTATGTTATGTGGTTAATTTAAGGCCGACCTAGTAAAGATTATTAAACATAACTAGCTAACATACCAATCCAGGTATGTTTTTCTTATATCAAGTTAGAATCCTACCTTGTGTTAGGATCCCTTATATAAGTATACTTGGTATGATTGGTTATGATTATTCATAAAGTTAGAAATGTAAGTAATCAAGGGTTTATGCATATTATGTCTCTTATCTTGATTGATGATTTAACTAACTAGAAGAGTCCTATGATCAAAGAAGAATATGCATGAGTAAAAGAAGACTTTCCTGAAACCTTGAATACTAATGTTTATTATCTTTGTTTGAAATGATCATGACTATACATGTTTAAGATTATTGTGTTTTGATAGTATTAAGATTATACTAATGAATGTGTGATTATGTATGAGACCTCAAGGATAACACAATGATGATGCTAATAAGCATGCATAGTGATGGATATAAGTTCAAGGACAAGTAATCCAGGAAGCAAAGATCAAGAGGGAGCACACTCCAGTTGTTCCTGCAAGGAAGCAAAGATCAAAAGGGAGCACACTCCAGTTGTTCTTGCAAGGAAGCAAATATCAAGAGGGAGCACACTTTAGTAGTTTCTGCAAGGATGCAGATATTCAGAGGGAGTTGAACACTTCTCACAATCCACATCAAAATGGAGTTGCAGAAAAGAAGCAAAGACTGTGAGGGAGTCAACCCAACAAACAAACAAAGATAAGTATTTAAATTATCATTTCTTGCATATTTTATTGTTTAAATAATATTGTTCAATAATGTATATACTCATGTTCCTAGAATTAGGTTTTGTATTATGCATATTAGAATAGTTGCATTGATGAATAGTATACTACTAATATACATGGGTAAGTGGCCTATGGAACTGTACAACATTCCATTTCTACTTCTCTAGAATGAAACCTCTTTGCTGACATGTTGGGAGTTGTGCACCCTCTTAACAATGTTCTGGTAGATATTGGAAGGCATCTAGAAAGTTACGGGATATGGATAAATGTTGTATTGAAGCATTGGCTAAGATAATTGCATGACTGTATGACATATTTCTTTATGTGTAAGAATTTGTTCTAAATACTATGAGATGTTTTTTAATCATGCAATTTAACTTGTTGTGTAGGAAAGATCTTATACCATCACCTACAAAAGAAGGACTACAACATTTGTTCAGCAACAAAGTTATCTATTGAAAATATTGAAGTTCCCAGGATCTGGGAAGAATGCCATGATCGAGGAGTACTAGTCGATCATGAAGATGTTTGGGATGCAGTCTCAAGACCTGAAGGGGAGTTTGTTGTGACTTCTAAATGGATCTACAAGATCAAGCATGCTATAGGTGGTAGCATAGAGACTTTTGCTCCTGTAGCCAGATACACTTCCATTAGATTCGTACTTGCTCTGGCTACAGTGATGAAATGGAAGATACACCAGATGGATTTCAAGACAACTTTCTTGAATGGTCTAGTTGAAGAAGAAGTGTATGAGGAGCAACCACTTGGTTCTGAGACACATGACAGGGAGTCATATACGTGCAGAACTTGGTATGGTAGGATAGACAGCTTTCTATCCAGTTTGGGCTTTACCAAGAGTAAAGCGGATTCCAACCTTTACTACAAGGTTGAGAAAGGCAATCTAGTGATACTACTTTTGTATATGGATGACCTGTTTATTACAGGTGAAGATAGATTGATTGCCGACACGCAGCGGAAGCTTGCTTTCAAGTTCAAGATGAAGAACTTGTGGATGATGCGCTATTTTCTAGGCATGGAGGTGTGGTTGAGTGCAGATGGAATCTTCCTTGGACAAGGGAAGTATGCAGTTGAGATCCTGAAGAGGTTTGGGATGATGGACTGCAAGGCCATGGCCACACCTATGGCATCAAACCTGAAGCTTCTGTGTGATGCTTCATCTGAGCTGGTTGATATCACTATGTATCGTCAGATGATTGGGTCCTTGATTTACCTGATGAACACGAGACCAGATATTTGCTTTGCGGTGAACACATTGAGCCAGTTCCTGACGGATCCGAGGACTGTTCACCTGGTTGCTGTAAAGCATATTCTGAGGTACCTGAAGGGTACAATTGATTATGGGCTCAAGTATGATGCGAATCAAAAGGTTTAACCTGCAGGGTCATGTTGATTCAGATTGGGCAGGCAGTGCTACAGATAGGAAGAGCACATCTGGGTGTTGCTTCAGTATGGGATCAGGTGTGATCTCTTGGTTTAGCAGGAAGCATTCCTACGTAGCACTGAGTACAGCCGAAGAAGAGTATGTTGCAACGGATGAGCAGGTTGCAGATGTATTGACCAAGCTGTTGGCCAGAATGTAGTTTTGAGTACTTCAGAGAGAGGCTTGGTGCACTTCAGATCGAGGTTCCTTCCAAAGGGAAGTGATGAGTCCAGAAGATGTAGATGCACATGAGATTTTCTGACATGGTTGATGTGTTCTCCCATGGTAGTGATGTAATTGCTGAGCCATTCTCACATGGTGGTAGATGTGTTCTCCCATGGTGTAGATGTAAGGGTTGAAGCCATTTTTCACATGGTGGTAGATGTGTTCTCCCATGGTGAAAAAGTAAGGGATGGAGCCTTCCCCGAATGGTGGTAGATGTGTTCTCCCATGTCGATGGTGTAAGTGCTGGATGATGTGCATCTGGGCTATGCTTCGTGGATGATGAGATGATATGAAGAGGATGAAGCTATGATGATCAGGATGATCATGGATGATGAGCATCAGGACGATGCTCCAGTTACTGCTCTGTATATGTATATGCATCATGTTGGATGCTTGTTATGATCAGTTGGATCATTTATGTATGTATGCATCATGTTGGATGCTGGATATGATCAGTTGGATAATTTGTATGTATTTGTATATGCATCATGTTGGATGCTTGGACCATGTATCTTTATATGTATCAGGTGGATACGTTGTATGATCAGGTAGATTATATATGTTGATATGTATCAGGTAGATCATATATGTTGATATGTATCAGGTAGATACATTGTGTGATCAGGTGGATCATGTATCTATGTATGTATCAGGTGGATACATTGTATGATCAGGATGATCATGGATGACGAGCTTCAGGATGTTGCTCCAGATGATATGCATCAGGACGATGCAGTGATGATCATGTGTACATCAGGATGATGTATGGTGAGTATCAGGTTGATACTCTGTGGCCGTGGAATAGGTTGTGTAGATGAGCATGTCTGGGAGATCCTATAGGTCGGAGTTGTGTACCCGTAATAGCCTAGGATGCTCTTTCGAGACATTGCTATGGGAGGACATATAATAGCGCCCTGGGAGATCCTTCAGGTCGGAGTTGTGTACCCGTAACATCCTGGGATTCTCTTTCGAGGTTTTGTCCTATGGCATATAATAGCACCCTCAGAGATCCTTCAGGTCAGAGTTGTGTACCCGTAACATCCTGGGATGCTCTTTCGAGGTTTTTCCATGACCACATGTAATTTGTGCCCTGGGAGATCCTCCAGGTCGTAGTTGTGTACCTGTAACATCCTGGGATGCTCTTGCGAGGTTTTGTGGTGACCACATGTAATTTGTGCCCTAGGAGATCCTACAGGTCGGAGTTGTGTACCCGTAACATCCTGGGATGCTATTTCGAGGTTTTGTGATGCACATAATAAGTCCTGAGGATTCCACAGTATGGCCAGTGATGATGAAGACCTGCAGGTGGTGGGCCTACATCCAGTATGAAAAAGGGACTGGCTCTGTAGAACTTCCTATGATGAGTAGATTCAGGGATTGATTGAGATAGCAGCAGCAGTGACGATGATGATAGTTCGATGATGATTATCCAATGACGATGATCAAGAGAAGAAGAGTTGTGCTAGAAGACCTGTGTCGAGAAATACCTTCCTAGTTAAGAGGGAGTGTTGATGTATATGTAACTTCGGAATGTATTTCATATATGTATATTGTACTCCTATAGAGATGGTATTATTCCTCTATACGGAAGTGTTTGTATTCCTATAGAAATGTTATTATTCCTCTATACGGAAGTGTCGTCATTTATATTGTATGTGTCGTAACTTATACTTGATGGGTTATTAGACCACCTTGTTGGGGTCGACCCTGTATAAGTCATGTGGGTCGAAGGGTTGTTAGACCACCTTGTTGGGGTCGGCCCTATATAAGTCATGTGGGTCGAAGGGTTATTAGACCATGTTGGGGGTCGGCCATGTGGGTCAAAGGGTTATTAGACCACCCTATTGGGTGTCGGCCCAGTCAACATTATGTTATGTGGTTAAGTTAAGGCCGACCTAGTAAAGGTTATTAGGCAAGTCAAGTCAAGTATAAATAAAGTGTGGGAGGCACTCTATTTGATCATTCTATTCTCTTCCACACTCTCGGGAGAGTGACACACTTGTGGAGGAGGAGAAGCTACTGCTAGGAGATATCTATCTCTTATGCTTGGGTTGTATCATTGCTCTATCTATCTCTGAGGAAGTTATTAGGGTTTTTCACCTTAATGGTTTTCCTCAAGTAAACTCTATGTCTCTTGTGTGCTTGCATTATTGTTTTCATGATTGATATGCTATAGATATGATGTACATGTTGTTCTCTCAGTTAAGATCCTAGATCAGATTGAAGTAAATTCTGAAAAATTAACAGTGAACTAGAATGTTATGAAGAAGCAAGGCAGGTGGAAACTAGAAAGAAGTGGGAGCAAGGAATGAATGAGTTGATGGACTCATTGGTAGGAAACCATACTTGGGATTTGGTTCAGTTGCATGTTGGTAAAAGAGCATTGTAGAACAAATGGATTTACAGGTTGAAGGAAGAAGGAGGTAAGAAGAGGTACAAGGCCAGACTTGTTGTAAAGGGGTTTGCACAGAAGAAAGGTATAGATTTTGATAAGATATTTTCTTTTGTTGTTAAAATGACTTCAATTAGGACTATTTTAAGTCTAGTGGTGGTAGAAGATTTGCATATTGAATAGTTAGATGTAAAAACAACCTTTCTCCATGGCGATTTGGAGGAAGAGATATATATGCAACAACCCCAAGGGTATGAGGTCAAAGGGAAGGAGAATTTGGTTTAGAGGTTGAAAAAGAGCTTATATGGCTTGGAGCAAGCTCCAAGGTAGTGGTATTTAAAATTTGACAGGTTTATGACAAGACAAGGTTATAGTAGATGTCATTTTGACCACAGTGTTTATTTCAAGAGTCTAGATAATGGAACATATATTATCTTGTTATTGTATGTGGATGACATGCTTGTTGCAGGTACTAACATGTAGGAAATAAATGTGCTCAAAAGGAAGTTGGCAAATTCATTTGCGATGAAGGATTTGGGTGCTCCAAAGGAAATCCTTGGTATGAGAATAACAAGAGACATGAAAAATCGCAAATTGACATTGTTTCAGGGTGAGTACATACAAAAGGTGTTGGAGAAGTTCAGAATGCAGAATGCAAAACTAGTTAGTACACCTTTGGCCAGCCATTTCAAACTAAGTAAGGAAATGTGTCCCAAGACACAGGAAGATATAGATTACATGTCCAAGATTCCCTATTCATCAGCAGTTGGCAGCTTGATGTATGCCATGGTGTGCACAAGACCAGATATTGCACATGTAGTGGGAGTTGTGTGCAGATATATGAACAATCCAGGTAAAGAACATTGAAAGGCAGTATAGTGGATTCTCAGGTATATGAGAGGTACTACCACTCATGCATTATGTTTTGGAGGTTCAGACACTGTTCTACAGGGATATGTTGATGCAGATATGGTAGGTGATAAGGATAGCAGGAGGAGCACCACAGGGTATGTTTTTACTGTAGGTGGAACAATAGTAAGATGGATTTCAAAACCGCAAAAGGTTGTTGCACTTTCAACAACAGAAGCAGAGTATGTTGTTGTTACAGAGGCTAGTAAAGAGATGATTTGTCTGCAGAGGTTTATGGAGGAATTGGGTAAAAGGCAGAAGGATAACAGGTTGTATAGTGACAACCAGAGTTCCATTCATTTTGCAAAGAACTCAGCATTCCATTCCAGGACTAAACATATACAACTCAAGTACCATTTCATACGCTCTATTCTAGAAGATGATCTGTTGAAGTTGGAGAAGATACATACTAGTCATAATCCTGCATACATGTTTACAAAGATAGTGACCGAAGAGAAACTGAGTTCCTGATCGGTTTCAGTTGGCCTTCTAACGTGAAGGTGAAGATGAGAAATTTTCCAAGTCCAAGGTCCAACAATTATAGCAGCGGTGGAGTTGCTGTGATCAGTCTCCAAGTGGGAGATTGTTGGTTGTGGAGCCTGATCTTCTTGTATCATAGATGATGATTCAGTCATGTTTATACCCCAGGTTTGGTTATGATCCCATGCGGAATAGGGGCCCTGGGGAAGTGGTGCACTCCCCCGGCTGGGGGGCGCAGGGGTAGCTCCCCCGAAAGAAATTGTTGTTATGGGTTGGTTTTTCGCCAACATATTATGGGCCCATGGTTTTGGGTAACCCGTGGTATTTTCCCATTATATTTTCTCTTTATAAGAATGACATTGTAATACATCTAGGGTTGATGTATTAGGTATTATGCATTGTAAATATCTCTGAGATCGAGAAGAGAGACTATGAGACAGTGAAGAGGAAGTGTAGCGTATGTTTTGCAGGTTGTATCCCTTCATTTGCTGGATGGTATATAATAATAAGGACTGAAAATTTCAGTGTGGATGTAGCCCATCTTGGGTGAACCACGATATATTGGTGTCTCTATTGTAATATGTTTGTTTGATTGTATTTTCATCTTGTGTTTATTGTCATTGCTCTGCAATCATGTTTTTATAACACTCCTTGTTGTTAAAAGAGATAAAAATGTAAATACAAAGCGGTTTTTGTTATCGCCTGAACAATTATCCATTTGCAACAACTATAGGGGTGGTAGTTTTCTATTTGGCATGCATTGATTAGTACCATAAACACACAATACATCATCTTGAATTTCATCTTGTCTATATATCAAACAATTTTCATATGACTCTGATTGCAATAGAGCATCATGCAATTGGTGCTTATATGTTCACCATATTTATCAACCACTGGTTCTTCAAGACACTTCAAGCATTTAGCCAAGGATGTCATAGTGAAATTCGATCCCATCTCTAAAATTGAGAGGCTAAAATGGCCAAAACTCTCAGTGTTGTTCCCATGAGTCAACATTCCATTCAATGATATGGGAAGATTCATAACATGAATAAAATATTTTTCCTTATTACCCATCCTTGGAATGGAAGTCTTTGACTTATCCATTTTTCATGAACAATACTCAAAAAATTCTTTGGATTTTTTTGTGAAGCTAATCTGTGAGAATAATATACTTGGTGATAACTTGTGATATATTTATTATGAGCTGCTTGATTTCCTCGCAACCTTTCCACCTCAGCTGGATTAGTGGTCCTCTTAAGCCTATCTTGTATTGTAATGCACTCATTACACCTTGCAAAGGAGTTTGATTTAGAAATTTTAACATCTCGAAAATCTTCTCTCAACACCTTGCTAAAGGAGGATTGTGACACTAGAGGCAAACCGATTCTTTTGATTTCATCATTAACCATTTTTCGTAGCAAACCATGGAACATATTAGACGGAAATAATTTCAAGGTTGTCCTTATTCCACATTCACTGATTAATCGTGTAAGATGTGGAGATTTGTCTGAATTATCTTCTACAATTTTATTAATAGTAGCTACTAGTGCCGTAGTGTTCGCCCTAGATTTTTCCAAGCCATTGTTACCATGCATAGCTCTCACATCACCATTCAAGAACATGCTTTTATAATTGTAGAAAGTGATCCTTTTTATCCCATGGCATTTATACCATGCATTTTCACGGACGTCTATTGTGTCTAATCTCATTGTAAACATGCTTCTTTTTTTGTCATCTTCTTCTTTGAACACATGAGCATTTGATCCCATAGAATTTATAACATACTGTCTTCTTGAATTTCCATTCATACTATGAAATTTATTCACACATTCAACTATCGATTGAAGTGAAATTTCTTACATACAAATATTTGAGAAACAATGTTCAGTGACAATTTTTGAAAGGAATGCACCCTGATCAATTCCAAGCATGTAAGGTACCAAACTTGAGTTTCTTTCAGAAATTTTAGTTCCAGCTTGCCACTTTACAGAATTGTATGGACTTGTTCCATTACCTTTAACATCTGTATATTTACAATGGGGAGTACCTGGAAGCACCATCTGTAAAGGACATTCTTCAAAAATATTCCAAAACTTGACCATATCTTCGTTTGTTTTCTTTTTTATTATAACATCTAGAGGAACATCATCGAGATCAGGGAAATTGTTTGCAGGCCATCTTATAAGAGATCCTTGAAATACACAACAACCCTTGCAATTGCAGAAGACTTTATGAACTAAAATACCAAACTCACCAACATCTTGTGCTTTGAATTGTACAATGTCTCTCTAAAAAACAGTTGACACTATTCCCCGAGCAACATACTGTGACTTTAAAGAACATTGATGGATCAAATTAACTTTCTCTCCCATACACTTGACATTATGATTTTCTCTTAAAACTTTCAAAGTAGTTTTAGAATGATTATTGTTGAAATTGCTTTCAACAGAAAGCAATGTTTCTATATTAAAATATATGATTATTTTAATCGGCCATACAACAAAACCTCCACTACTCAACCCTGGAAAACATGCCATACAAGAAAACACCACTTCATCCACCATAATACCAAAGGAGAAGTCACCCAAAAATGTTCCCCCTACAAAATCAGTCCCACTCAGATTTGTTACAAAACCTATGAAAATGCAATCCTTTCTTTCTGAACACTTATGTACCAACTTAAATTTTCTCATAATAAAATAAGATTTATTCTCAGTTTTTATGATATGTTCTACACTCAGTGAAGTAGAATCTGTTATATCATTCACCTCATTCTCGCGAAGAGAAGACCCAATGTGGTTAACGATCTCAAATATAGGCCATTGAATATAACCACCAAAAACCTCTGACAATGTATCTGCACCTTCTGATGGATAGGGCAATGGAAGACTCGCATTTAAAGTCTTGGTAATATTTACAATGATACATCCATCATGAATGCTGATATTATGCAATGGTTTTCTTTCTAGAAAAGAGATTCCTTCAACAACTTTCAATCCATTCAAAAGTAGGTCCACACATTGTTGAGTACCAAAATCTAGTTCATAAGCGATTTATGAAATATAAAATAACAGGAGCACATTAAAAATCATATTTATTTTAAAAAAGAATAATTTTTCCACTAGTATATATTATCAAATAAGTCAATTAGAAGGGTCGTGTCATGTCCCCTCCCATCGATCCAATGCAAGGAATGGAACATGATCCAATTATTGCATTTTTTATGTTTAATATTTAAAAAACAAAGAATTTTAACTGTTAAATATTATATCATGGAATATGAGAGGTGCTGGGTCTCGTCGCCCCTGAATTATTTCTTGTTTCTATATTGGTTCAACCGAGTCACCTCTGTCGTTCCTTAATAAGTGATCGCTACCAGATTGGGTGGGATTAACCACTGTTGGTATCACCTTTCTTCCCTATCGGGCCTTGAATCCCAGGATCTTATGGTACATGGCCTTTAGATCACTGTTGATTGGCCAGATATGGGAGACATAAATTACCGCGCAGCATTGGGGCTGCTTGGGCCAAACTACGAGGTTACAGGCAGATAATCAGAATATTTAAAAGAGGTATTGATGAAGTTGGGCAGCATTTTGATTGAGAGAATGAAAAAATAAGATTTCTAAGGAATGGTATAGGATCACACAGTTGCATAGAGCTCGTTGAGAGATTTCCAAGGGTATAGAGTTTTCCCAAAATGGACTTTCAATGAGAAAGTTAGGGGCCCCAAAAGCTACGTAGTTGAGCTTTCGAATTTCCGAACCTGCATTGCGGATTGCGGATTGCAGAAGTGATATTTTTCGGAGTTGGGAAAATTGGCGTTGCACATTTCCGAGCTCTGCATTCCGGATTGTGGATTGCAGAAATGATATTTTCCAGAGTTGGGAAAATTAGTGTTCCGCATTTCTGAGTTTCGCATTGTGGAAGGGACATTTTCCGTAGTTGGGGAAATTGGCGTTCCGCATTTATGAGTTCCGCATTGCGGATTGTGGATCGTGGAAGTGATATTTTCCGGAGTTGGAAAAATATGTAATCTACCATAGCTAGGCCGACAATTCCCGACTTTCGACTTCTGCTATAAATTGTAGGAATCTGGATATAACCTAAGTTATAATATATAAAAAAATGTATGTCGGGACTTCAAATTTTCTGAATGGAAGGATCGGCCACCCATTTGTTTAGTGGATAATTGTGAACACCTATATCCAACATTTATATATATCCAGAATGGAGAACACAAGAAGGATCGACTAGCCCTTCTTGCAGTCTAGAAATATTATGAAAAGAATACTGGGCAAAAGAAGCATCTCCCGCCCGTTCATTTATGAGAGAATTTTAAAAATATTCAACATATGAATGCTAGGACGTCAATTCATGTATTTCCAAAATGGTGAAAACGGAAAGAATACTGAGCACAATAAGGGTCGGCCGACCCTTCATTTACGAGATAAATTTAAAAATATTTAATCTATGAAGGCTATGTCGACAACTCCCGACTTCTGACTTCCGCTGTAAATAGTAGGGACCCAGACATCATCTAAGTTCTAACATATAAAAATGTTTGTCCTGACTTCCATTTTCCGACGAGAAGGATCGGTCGCCCCTTCATTTAGTAGATAATTGTGAACAACTATATCCAACAATTCACCTATATCCAGAATGGCAAAAGAAAGAATGATCGACCGACCCTTCTTGCATTCTAGAACTATTATGAATAGAATATTGGGCGGAAGAAGGGTCAGCCACCCCTTCATTTATGAGAGAATTGTAAAAATATTCAACCTACGAAGGCTAATACATCAATTCATCTATATCTAAAATGGTGAACACCGGAATAATAATGAGCACAAGAAGGGTTGGTCGACCATTCATTTATGAGAGAAGTGTAAAAACCGGACATCAGCTAAGTTATAACATATACAAATTGTTTGTCCTGACTTCCGTTTTCTGACAAGAAGGATCAGACATCCCTTCATTTAGTAGATAATTGTGAAAACCTTTATGTAGCAATTGAACGATATCCAGAATAGAGAACACAAGAAGGATCGACCGACCCTTCTTTCAATCTCGAACTATAATGAAAAGAATATTGGGAAGAAGAAGGGTCAGTCGCCCCTTTTTTTACAAGGGAATTGTAAAAATAGAACTTGGAGAAAGAGCGACTGTTCTTTCTCTGTGGATATTTCCACTTTCCAGCAAAATGTGCGAAGCAATGTTCCTATGAAATTTGTGTTTAGAGTGTCGATATCTACTTTTGCCACTCCTAAAAACTCATCACGTGAGGAAGGAGTAGACGCTCTTTCTTCTCAGCATCTACTTCCAACACCCCGAAATAGAACAAACTAACAAAAGAGTGACCTCTCTTTCTCTAACAAAATTTTGACTTTCCAGCAAACTCTTTATAGCAAAACCTCTATAAATTTTGTTGTTAAAATGTCGATATCTAGTTTCCCAGGGTGACACATGGAACACTCAGATTGTGCCATGTGGTATATTTGAATTGAAACCTCTTTTGTATTTTTAGTTTTCTTAAATAGTAAAGAGAAAGTACGTTCAAGTAATAAATGGATTTGATCATTCTAGAATTGATAATATACAACTCAATACTTCATTTGTACTGCTGCTGATTTATAACTGAAAGTAACAGCTAGATGCCTTAGTATTAAAGTATTAATAGAGAATGATTTTGGCCATTTTTAACATGTGATATTGAACCCAATCATGGAAAACTACCTTCATCACTTCAGGTAACATTGTAATTCCCATTGTAGCTTTGGAAGTCGATAATCCTTCTTAGTTCGCCCCATAATTCACTTTGTGATTTTAAGCCATTTCTATAATCCTACGAATAGGTTTTACTTTTACCTATATTAGCTTACAGTTATCGTAGTTAGAATCATTCCAACTAATGGCATCACTATCTGCATTGTTGTTACTCTTAAATTCCTTTTCCAATACAGTATCCTGCTTGAATTTTCATTAGCATTATGGTGTGTCTGGGAAGGCATGCATATGTTGCTTGTTTTTGAAATTATACATGGAATGATGGAATAGTCCGATACAAAGCTTACATGTTTGAGGAATAATGACTGATTATTTTTGCGGTTGCAGGGGATGAGTCTACTGCTTCTATGTGTACAAGTCGAAGGTCCAATAAAAGTTTAGTCTTTTCTTACTCCTGCAAAGGAGATGATCTGATTAAGGATAACGAGAATCTAAAACATTCAGAGACTTTAAATTACCGTGAAATTGAAACTGTCATTGGATTGATTTTTGAAAACCATGGAAGATATGGATTTTGAGCCTGGAGGATGAATAAGCATGCTCTATTACAAATTTAGACTTATGGTTTGAATAATATAAATACCTGGCAATTGAAAAACTAGCATTTGATTCTTCAAACCAATCTTATTGCTCTAGCTTCCCAACACTCTTCTCGGTTCCACCTCAGCCAAAGAAAACCTCGGTCCTCACAGAAAACAGAGCTCCAAAATGGAAAAAACAGAGTACCTCGGTCCTCGGGGAAGACAGAGCTCCAAACTAGAAAACACAGAGAGTTTGAACTTTTAGTTTCAATGTAGACAGTGGGCAGCAGGTATCTTGTATCATTGCAGGTGTTAGGCGGCCCAAGGCAGTAAGCCAGCTTCCTTACACAACACTCCATCTTCAAAAATAAATTTTGCATTTACTTGATGATTGACTCGCTACCCACCAACAATTAATAACTCAAATTGACAAAATGATTCGTTTCCTTAAAAACGATTTCTTCATTATAGAAACGGGAATGGGCATAGAAAATAACCCTTTTCATTTCATCCCCATTTCTACTCCGTTTTTCCAAAAAATTGCACTCCTCTGTCACGTTTTTGGTAACGTAGCCAAGAACATAGAAAAAATAAATGATGCACTATAAATAAAGGATTAATGGGACTCCAGACTAGGAGCACAGAAAAATGATTTAAAACTATATATATTAAGAGGGATTAATGGGATTAGGGGCCAAGAACACAACAAAAATATTTGAAAACATTATAGATTGAGGACAGGCAGTTACCGTAGGAGACGTAGGAGAAATAAAGTTGGAGGTGGAGGTAGTGTACATTCAGACACCAATTGACCAATTATTTTTGATACAAGATCACTCTTTCTATTATTTAAGGAATCTTTCTATCCTATCGCGACATAGAAAAAAGTTTGTTATTTTCTCTTTTCAATAATATAAAAGTTTCATACTTCATGCACAGAAGACATGATTTACATTAAAATATTTCTTACGAAGAGATAAAAATCAGTAGAAGTTATTCTGGGTTAAAACAGGGCAACTTCGTTGCATTACACAGAGATGGAATTTACTTCGACCTTTCACCTTTTATAGAGCTTTGGATCTCAATACATCTCATGACTATGAGTTTGATCTCACAAACACAGACTCTTCTACTACAGGATTTATATTAAATTTTTTTTACTGAGACATAATAATCAGTAGAAGTTATTCTAGGTTAAAACGGTGCAACTTCGCCGCATTACACTGAGATGGAATTTACTTCGATCTTTCACCTTTTACAGAGCTTGGGCTCTTAATAAATTTCACGAATACGAGCTTGAGCTCACAAACGCAGACTCTTCTCCTACATATACACAGGCTCTTCTCCTACATATACACAGACTTGATTTTTGCTTCACCTGGAAGCTACTGAGTCACATTAGAGACAAATCTTGGTCTTGGGGATTCGACAGTGCTCGAAATTCCTACACATCATGGTGTGGTGAGGATTTGTCAGGGAACTGTTGTTTAAATGCTCATATATCACGAAGAGAACTGGACAGCGACCATAAGATTCAAGTATTTTTGATAAAACAACAAAGGAAACAGAACAAAGGCGGTAAAGAAGAGCGCCATGACTTCCCGAAGATTTCATTTTGTTGCGATATGGGGTATGCTTTAGCCTTTATATAGTGAGTGGCTAGTGAATTGGTGAATTGAATTGGATGTTACAGATGGGGAATGGTAATTATCATAGTATGGCGGGATGGTGGTCATAGATATCATCTATACCGACTGTAGATTTTGCTAGTGTAATTGTACATGTATCACTCCAATCGATGTCTTGAGAAAGGATTGTAAACTGACATGGCGATGGTTTATAAGATGAAATTATGAAATGGCGGTTATCCTAACGGTGATAATGGTGAATGATGGCTTGTATCATGTGTGTGAAGGAAACAATCTCATCATGCCTTAAATTTTGTTGGAGTAATTGTACCGAGTCACCGACTATAGATTTTGCTAGAGTAATTGTACAATTATATAGAAGTTCTTGACATTATGTCTTGTCACAGACTTTTACTTCGCCAAGGACTTCACTTCGACGGGCATTTCCTTCGTGGAGTTTTAAATTATTCAAATGCTCTGCAACTTTATATGTCAATTTACAAATTAACATATAAATATTGTCAAAAGGATGATTGTTTCATAATTATTTAACATTAAGTGATATAGATCCAACAAAAACATTTAATGATCATAACCTGCACATAAGTCTTATGGTGAAAAATCAACATAGAGATCTATGCGTTTTACAGATAAACAATATAAAACAGAATAGTTAAAAGCATGACTGAAATAAGGAACCAAAATGCATCAAAGACACTTAATACATGTAACAAAAGAAAGGAAAAGGAAACTAATTGTATTAAAGACTGCAAAACATTACAACTTCCACAGTACAACAGGTCTCCAGGTCTTTCCCTCAACTGTTTTCCTTAGTTCCAACCCCCCCCACTCTATGAAATCTAAATCCCTTTAAATAATAATTACAAATTCACAAAGAGGAAAATCTCCCACAAATATAGGGATCACAAAATATTTTTTCAAGATTTTCCAAGGGCAGTTTTCTTCTTGGAAAATACATCCAACAAATCTTCAATGTCTTGATACTGGGCATGCTTGAGTGATAACTGGGCTTTGCAAGTAAGAAACTCGATTTCCCATTTCTTCATCTTTTCCCATTCACATAAGAAGAGATTGATTTTCATTTCTGAGGCTATAGGTGTCTCAATCAACTGCTTTATCTGCGCAATGTGAACCTGATCCAGTTTCTCTATGCATTCCTTGGCCTTTAGGTGCTTTTCTTTGACCTACTCGATCATGATTTTGGATGGAAGAGACTTCTCAATCAGATCTAAGATAGGGAAGTTTAACAATGTAAAAAAGCTGTCAGATGCAAACCATCTTTTACTGCAAACCTTCTAACCTTGTTCGATTGTGGATTCCACCGTGTCACATGCATTCTCCCAAGATTCAAGAGAAACCTTTATTCTCCCAAGATTGATTTTTTCCAAGATACACATATCCTCAGGTCTATCTTTAATATACTTCTGCCACTCGATCACATCCCCAAAATATTTAGTTACATCATTTCTTTTCTGATTGTGATCATAAAGGACATCATAATGATGTTCAAAAAAGTTGTAGGTGTCTTGAATTTCACTCAACCCTTAAAATAACCGAATGAGAAAATTCTTGTCATCATCTTGAATTCTTAAATCCAATTCAATGAATTCTTCCTTAGAAAATTTTGAGAAGGGAGAAGTAGCAGCCATGGTCTGTGAATCTTTTAACTGTTGCTCAAAAAATGCTATCTTCTCAACATGGATTATATTCATCACTTGTGCTTCTTGAAGCTATTGTTGGAGAGATTCATTCTTTGCTTGCAAGGTTTTGAGTTGATCCTCAAAATCATCCTTCAACCTCTGCAATTGGGATTGATGTTGCTCATCCATCTGTATCTGCCCTTGCTTGAGTTTCTGCAATTCCTGCTCCTTTACCTAAATCTCTTTATTAAGTGAGGCAACATAATCATAGTTTTCCCCTGCAAAATATCCCATGGCCACAACTATCTCAAGAGATTCCTACTTAGCATCAGTAGAGGTTATTTTCCATATATCTTGATTAGGGACAGTTCCCTACACTACAGTCCCTTCCCTAGCTCTCTTAGGACCCCTTTTTACCAAAGCTTTCTCTGATCTGCTCTAGAAATATTCCCCCAAGGAAACTATTGCATCTTCTCCATGTTGGAATATTCTCACCATGATTTTTTATATTTGCATGCATGCATGCATTCTACATGCATCCATCCATCATGCATGCATCCAGTCATTAGTATGGCAGTATCCACAACACCCATAGCCTATGTTCAGCCCCCTAGAGCCTGTTTTTAGCTCTCAGGAGCCCTCCTACCTACCTAGTGTCCCTTGTTTTCCTCACTAGGAAGACTAATGCGCCCTACTACACTACTTGGATCATTAACAGTCAGTTGCAACATTTATTGACTAGTTTATTAATTTATTGCTCAATTTAACTATCTGTAGCTCCCAGTTGTCTGTATCAAACTGCCACTTGACCTACTGACAACCTCATCAGCCTTATGTGCCCTCCTTGGAGTCTTCATCCCTTTATTTGTGCTCACATGACTCAATTAGACTCAGTTGACTGACCTTTGACCATTTGTGACTACTCCCACTGGTTGGATGATGTCTCCAATGCTATCCAAGCCACACATTGAGGAGGTGAATGAACTTAGAGGCATTTGAATCCATTTGATTGTATTAAATTATTATTCACTATTCACAGTGCCATCTTACACTTGATGTATGATACAACAGTTTTTTCCATTTCTTGTGTTAATGAGTGATTATTCTTTCAACAATTCTTCTTCTCTTCTCTACTATTATTCAGTGATTTTTAGTGAGGTTTTCTCTAGCTGTGTGATCTACTCCTGTAAATTATCACATGGTATCAGAGCTGAAGTCAGCTATTCGAATTGTAGAAGCAGTTGCAACAATTCTTTGAGCAGTTGTGTTTCATTGAGCACCGGAAGCCTCTGGATTTCCACAGCAATTCCTGGTGCAATTGTCTTGAATTCACTAGAGCAATCTAGTGAGGTCTAGCCTGGTGTGAAGGATCTAGTCACATGTGCTCAGTGTCCTAAGGAACTGTTCAATTCGAATTGCAGCAGATCTCCATTTACAATTCTCATTTTTTTGCAGGTTATCTCCATCATTCAAATTCATCTTCAATTCGAATTCAACAACCACCAATGGATCTAAAACTGAATTCATTCAACTACTTTGAATGGAAAGCCAAGATGGACATCTTCATGAATTCTAAGAGGCTCGTTGTTGCAGCAACATCCCTCCCCAAAATTTTGTAGACATTGGGTCCCCTCCTTTTGTCTTCCTAGAGAGTCTGCTTAAAAGAATTAAGTCTCCTTTAGAAATCCTTTTGAACTTAGTTTTGTTTCAAGTGGGGAGTCTGTTTAAAGTTGACATTTTTTTTCGGCTAAGTCAAAACTCAATTTTCCCTTCCGAAACGGCAGAAGAACTTGGGATTTTCACCTGCAACTGTGGAAAGAATTGACATTCTTCCCGAAACGGCGGAAGCAATTACGTATCCTTTGGACCGTGGAAGAACTCAACATTCTTCCCTGAAATGGCGGAAACACTTGTAAAGTTTCGCTGCAAGGGGCGCCCTCTTACCAAGTACCATTCACTTCTTGGAAAGGACTTAACAAACTTTTCGCAACGGCGGAGAAACTCAAGATCTTCCCCCGTAGCAAGCTTTTGACTCAAACTCACCAAGTCCTCCAGAAACGTCGGGATAACTCAAGAAATTCTGCCACAAACATTTTTATAGCTTGTCGATCCCGGAAAAACTTGTCAAACCTTTCCGCAAGAACGGAGCGTCTCTCTATTCTCTCCCGCAACAAGCAAAGTTTGCTGCGCTCGAACTCTAAGTTCCCCACCCGCGCTTCAGGAGAAACTCACAAAACCCACCTGCGCTTCGGACGAAACTCACAAAGTTCACCCGCAACTGCGGGCGTGACTCACCTTTTCCTCCCAGTATTGACGGTTGCACATAAATGCTGAAAGATTGAAAAGACCCCACTGTACAAGTAATCAACTCCGTTTTAAATGTCACCACCTACCCAATTAAATGCCCACACGTGTTGAGTTGTATATAAGGGCGGTGGGGTTTTATTGTCCCCATTGTTGGATTTTGATTCGGAGAATGCCGTTTGGGAGATTGCATAGATTTACTCCAGATAAGCTCATTCACCACAGTGTCAACCTCATTCCACCATTGTTTCATTTCCAGGTAGGTGTTTCTACCGTTAACTTTGTCTTATCTATGCATTGAGGCTTTCTTGGGTGTTTTCGTTTCATTACATGGCCGGTAGGAACTCGTAGCAATATGTCCTTTAAACTTTAGCATCCACTATGGCCACAGCTCTATCATAAAACCTGCCCAAGCCAACTCAATGCACTCAATCCTTTTATTGCCAGCTGTATGCTGCTTCTCATTGCCTGTCGAACAAAAGGCAGTTCCAGTCATAGCTGAGCGGGATACTCAACCGATCAGTTACTTGGCTTAGATACCAGTCATTGAAAACCCAACTGCGTTATATGTTTTTCGCTTCCTCATAGGATTTCCCAATCCAAGCCAACCTACCATTCACACATTAGCCATTAGAAGTGCCTGCAATGTAGGGAATCCTATTTTCAAAGATGAGGAAGAAAGTAAGTCTTATGCGTTGTATGTCCACCTTTTTCAGAAACATTTCAAAAGTTTCTTCTCTCCTTTGCCTACCTAGAACGATCAAGTCTGAGGACTCTATTATGTTTTCTTGAATAATCTATGTTTGGTTTGCTTCCCCAGCATGTAGCCTAATAATTTTCCTATATTCTCATATATATCATTAGCATGCTAAATCCGTCTTGCTCTACGTTACGCTCTCATAATGATTTAAAATCTTATGCTCATGCATGTATGGTTGCTGACAGGGATAAGCCACCATGCCAAAATGAAGCAGAAAGAAATCTAAAATGGTGGAGCCAGAGCCAGTACAACCAAGGACTGAAAATATTTTTCAAGACACAAAGTGCACTACTGGCATCCCTCCTGAGGTCAGGTGGGGAGATGTTTACCGGATGATCAGGGACCAAGATATCCCAGACGTGCTATTAGAAGAAGAACAAATATACCTAAACATCAGGACCTCTGGCATAGCCAGGGCTTCTACTCACCCTGAGCTATTCCCATGCTCAGAAGTGATTGGGTGGATATTGGAACATGCCAACCCACAAACAAGAGTGTTGCATGACAGCAAGGGAGAGCCATTCGCTTCATTCCATCTAGCTTATATTGCAGCAGCTTACAAATTCTCACATCCCTAGCAGGTACTGAATGATGAATGGTTGGGACAGATGAATAATTTTGAAATAGCTAAGAGGCTATTAATCACAGGAAAATAGCTAAGGAAAAGGGACAATGATGAGTATGATGTTCATAGCCTAAGACCTCCATTCAGGTTGATTTCCCTTATGCTAAGCAGAATTTTCGGCATGCCCGATGGAACCGTATATATGATACAATGGGCCCCCATAATCCATGCCATAGCATTTAAGGGAATTGTCTTTGATTGGGCTACTATCCTCTCAGATACTTTGGCATCCACTGTCGCCACAGCTAGAGAAGGTTTGGCCCTAAAAAAGTCAGAGTTTTTCATGTCTTCGTACCTCATTGATTGCATCCTGGCAAAGCTCCCTTTCCCCAAATTAGGTTGCTCATGGGACCAGGCCAATACCCCGGTATACACTGCCTGTAAAATAATGTGGGCTCAAAATTACAAAGCACACTATAAGCTCATCTGTGAAGATTTCATCATGCCTCTATGTGAGCAGATGTTCAATGAAGAGCCCAATTTCCTATCAGAGAATGCCATGGAAGTCTTGGAAAATTATGGCGATTTCTACTTCTTAGAAGAGGGTACCTATATCAGGATGTTTGGAGGTACTAAGCCACCATACATCTTACCAAAATACACCACTGATTATGTGGTCCTAAAAGAAGTAGTCAGGCAAGTTTTCCTTGATGGAATAGGAGGAGTGCTTAATAAGCAGCATAAGGCCTCCTTCCCTCCTTTTCCTTCCTGTATAGGAGCCTATAAATTCTCAGGAGTTGCAGCAGCCGAAGAGTTCATTCAGGAACTGAAATTTTTTCACTTCAGTGAGGCAATCTTCCATAGAAATGATAGGTGGAGTAAGGTTGCGGAGCACTGCAAAGAGTTGTATGCTCATTTTGAGTATGCCCATTACTATGATGTCGAAGAAGAAGTGTTCAGTGGATTCAGTAATATGACTGAGTTGCAGATTTGTCGTCACAGTGGTGGAGCTAGCTCTAGCTCTGCCACAGCCCGAGAAGCCAGTCAGAAGAAAGAAAAGGAAGCAGCTGAGGCCCTGGCCCGTGAAGAACAAAGATTGAAAGAGGAAGCAAGTCTGTAGCAGAAAGAAAAGGAAGCTAGGTTGCAAAAAGAAGCTGAGGAAGTGACATTGCAGCAGGAAGTCGAAGAAGCAAGACTACAGCAGGAAGCTTAGGAACGAGAGCAGAGGGAGGTAATGGAAAATCAGCAACATGATGAAGAAGAGGAAAGAAGGCGTAAAGCTGAAGAAGAAGAAAATGCTGAAAGAGAACTTAAGGCCAACAAAGATTCCCAGGCAGGTGGCTCTGGCACCCAAGATATGGAAATAGACTCATATCAGTAGTGTAGACCCTACCCGCGGAGATAGAAGTCCATGTAAGAGACGTCCTGATCATCCCTTTCACCCCATCTGAAGATCATACTGTGTCCCGATGGGATAAGTTTGTGTATAATAAGAAGAGGAAGGCTGTGGTCCTGAAGTCAGAAGAGAGAATAAAGGGACTTTTCCAAGCAGATATTGTCACCCCGCGAGAAACCACGGTCATGTAAAATACAAATAAATCTCCCATAGCCATGGCATCCGCCGTTGTATCAGCAGCAAAAGCAATAGAAGACAATGTGATTGGCATGGCCAAAGAGTTTGAGTCGACAAAGAGAAGAAATTGCATGCTGCAACATACTGTGGCTAACGAGTAGGCTTATAGGGATCTCGTAGTGAATAAATATAATCGCCTGTCTGCTGAAAACAAGGAGTTGTCGGATAAGTATCGACGTCTGGAGGAAGAAAAGGAGCACCTGGAAATCCAGATGATGGTTCTAGAAGCGGAAAAGAATGATTCTGAAGCTAGAGTCTTTCACCTAGAAGTAGACAAACAAACAATAATTGAACAGTTAGAGCAAGCAGAAAGCAGAGCGATGGATATGTCTCCCTTTCATGAGCAGTCTTGTGACATCTTAAGTCAAATGCATGCCACACAAGAACTAATTACTGAGGAGGTGTGCAAGCTCCAGACTATGTTGGTCAGGTTGAAAGAAGTCAATGCCGAAGCCATTAGGCTTAAAGGCAAGTACACTCAGGTTAAAGCAAACATTTTGAGCCAGATGGAGTGGAGAGAAGGGAAGGTGGATTTCCCTAAGCATCTCCCATTCAAATTTGTGGATGGTTTCAAGGAAGATGTAGCCCTCATGGAGTTTTGCAGGAATTGTGGCGCCAAGCTGATGGATAATATCCAAGGAACCATTGAGAAAGGTAACAGCCTGTATCAAAATATTCATGAAGTACATGAAAATGCAAGCTTATTTTTCCTCAGACCCTGGATGAGTTTCCAAGCAAAGAGCAACGTTTGTCAGACTTGAAGGAAGAGCTGAGCATTCAAATAGATTATGTAAAGAAGATTGATGTGCTGGCCACTGATGATCTTCATCACTACGTTGGGATTTCATCAGTATACAACCATTTGCTCAAGGAGGTCCACTAGGCAGTAATAGCAAAAATTCATGGTATTGAAACAGAGCTTGGTAAGCATGTGACTTCCCTGAAGATCCTGCTCCCTTCACCAGCGAATGTGGTTATCAAAGACACTGATATATGGTTTAGTTATATTGCAGAAGAGGAGAAGAAGGCAGCAGCAGCAGTAGCAGCCAGCGCAGGCACATCATCCCCAGCAGAAGCACCACCCCAAGGATAAGCACGCTAATCATAATGCGTTGTTTTTATTTTGGTTTACTTCTTCCCTATGGTTAGAGTGTGAAGTTACAAGGACAACTGTCCTTTTCTGTTATAATAAAGAAATTCTATTATAGGAAAAGGGCCACGAATTGTTATTTCTTGGTAAAGTCTTTAAAGGACAAGTGTAAAAGGCCAGGTGGCAGCCCAAGAGGCATTTTGTAAGCTTATAAATAGATGCATAGGGAATAGTGTTAAGGACTTTTGGCAGGGAAAGGAATTTTCTAAAGCTTGTACGAACTATTTTTCACTTGCTCCAAGAAAGTGAATTTGCCTAATAAGAGCCCGGAGAGGACGCATTTTGCCTGGGAATGTGTGTACGATGTCTGTTAGATTCTTCTTGTGACATTTACATGTATTATAGTGAAATCTTTATTTGCTGTTCGAATTATTTCTGTCCTATGGATGGTTTTACTTTTCTCTGTGCAATGATGCTTCTCTTAAATGAGTAATAGAATGTTTTTTACATGAATTAAAATCTATCTTTCATGTCTTTAACCTCCTACTATAGATGAATCCTTAAGATTCAATGGATACCTATTGATCTTTATATGTTCTTTACAGTATATTACTCATATTTACAATTTTCTCCTTGCAGGGATAGATTAGATTTATTTTCAGTTTTAGATACATATTTGTTTCAAGTTCTACATTTAGATTAAATTAGCTTAGGCACTTGCATATCATCTTAAACATTAAAATAAAAAAGAACGGTGGATCGGGCCATAACCGGTGTAAAGGAAGCAAATATCCAAATCTAATGGTAGTCAGAACCGCTAAACAAACAGATTCCCCATACCAAACGGTCGACAATCTAATTGGGATAGTCTACCGGGGAAAATCCCTTTCTGCTTGATGCTACGATCTTCGGGGAATCAATAGTTTTTGGAGCTAGAAGGAGGGCCTAAAGTGCATGGCTGATAAAGGAAAATCTCCCATTGTAAAAAATGTTACTGAAAAGCCGCTCGAAATAGGAATTTCAGACAGCCCAAACCTTGAAGTAACAAATCAAGAAAACTCCATCTCTGATTTTGAACATCAGGAAATCTTGTATGGTATGCCTTTTGCAGAAATAGAAGATTTAAGGAGACATACACGATCTTATGTTAAGCAACTAGGTGGCTTGAACACTGTAACTTTTCTCCCTAGGAAAAGTACTCCCAGAAAAGAAAGACAGTACACCCGTGATTCGATTCTTGTGCATAATTTTGAAGAGCTTGTAAATTTAACTTTGGAAGAAATTACAGAACCCCTGGAAGAAATCAATCTTGAAAACCCAGAAAATATTTAAGATCCAGAAAATATTGGAGAACTTGTTACTCCAAAGAACACTCCAATTAATTCACCATACAATTCTCCACCTGATTCTCCACATAGAAACATGGTTGTACCTATATGGAGAGCAAGGGGAGCATTAAATCTAGCTGGGCCATTCCACAATCTGCCTAAAAATCCAGAGAAAGTCTTGCCTAAGTTCGACCCAGGAAAAGCCATTTCAGCTGAAGATCATCTCAAGAGTTTTTATTTAGCCTTGAATCTTTTAAATGTACAACATGAAGATGTAGTTTGTAGGCTTTTTCCATACACATTTGAGCCAAAAGTTTCTTCCTGGTATTTTAGCTTACAAGCTAGCTCAATTTCCAGCTGGGAAGAATTTGAAACATGTTTCTTAAAGAAGTATGGAAATCAAAAGACTGTAGCTACACTCATGAAAGAATTATTGTCCATGAGAATGGAAAAAAAAGAAAAGGTTCAAGACTTCAACCAAAGGTTCACTACACTCTTGAATAATTTCAGGGAAACAAATAAATTGGCAGAAGAATCTCTAGTTGAATATTATACAATAGCACTTGAAGGGCCTATATCAATGTTTGTCAAAAGATAGAAGAAAACCACCCTGATAGAAAATTTCAAAGAAGCTACAAAGGTGGAAGAAGAAGCAGATAGTATTTCCAAACATGCCGTAGATGCAGAAACAAAATCAACAACTAGTAAAAAAACCTTACTGCTCACCAGGAATAAAAAAGAGTCATTAGCAGACATGGAGAATGTAGTTAAGATGATGCAGAAATTGTCTAATAAACTTGTAGATCTCGAGAAAGATAAAGTAGCTAGTACATCTAGGAATCCTTTCAAACCATTCTACAAGAAGAGAGAAGACAACGATCAACCTCATCCACCAATGAATACTTCTCCTGTTTTAAATCTGAATGAAATAGGGATGGAAAACTTTTGCAAATTTCATCAAGAGCCACACTCGGAAAAGAGCTGCCCACAATGGATTAACTCTATGAGTTTAGTCATGAACCAAATGATGGATTCACATATTCCATATCAAGACGACCCTCCAAAGGAATCAATCCCTGAGATAGAAGAACCATCGCCAGACACTACCATGGTGCTATGGGATTGGGTACCTTTAACCGAATTGATAGAAGATGATCCCGTGGAAAGCCCAGTTTCTGCTGTAAACATTACTACTCGCAGTAAGGGTCCCGTTGTAGATCCAGTCCCAAGCTCGACTACTCCCAAACCTGAGATTTCAAAAGAATTACCTAGAAGACACATAACAGTCATTCCACTGCAACCCAAAGTAAACCCAACAACGGCCAAGCAGCCAAACATCGACACATCAGTTCAACAACCAAAGGTCACATTGAATAAGACATACCATCAATCTAGAGTTGTAAAAGAATGTGATATGGGATATGATATCATTGAAGATATAAAGAAAGTAAAGGAAAATGTTTCAATATTCGATATGTGTAGTTTTCCCCAGCAACGAGACAAGTTGTTGCATGCTCTTCAATCCCAGCCCAGGACTCCATTAATAGATACTCAAGAAGACCCTGACATTAATCAAGCCAGTATCGACGGGAAATCTAAATCCCAGACATTGCCTTTCCTTTTAACTTTTGAAATCTTCAATCACAACATGCACAATTTCCTGGTGGATTCCGGAGCATCTTCGAATGTGATGCCACTGTCTATTTGTAAGAAAATCAATGGCCAACCGATTCCATCTCCCGCCCAGATTATTCAGTTAGATAGGACTGCTATCAAAGTTATTGGGGAAATGAAAGATGTCCTCATTAGGCTGTCAGCAGATTCTAGAGTTTGTCAGTTCATTGATATAATGGTAGTTGACATTCCCAAATCTTATGGTTTGATCCTGAGTAGAGACTGGTCCACAAAGTTGAACGGTTACTTTGCAACTGATTGGTCCCATTTGTGGTTGCCATATCAAAATAGATAGAATCAGATCAAGGTTCTCAGAGAACCACACATGAAGCAAAATGTAACTCAACTAGAAGGAAAGAATGAAACTATTTCCTTCTCATCCTCAATTTTGGGAAATTATTTTTTAGAAATTGATCCGGGTAATTATCAGTCTGAAACTATCAGCCATGAATCAGATAAACAGTTCGATCTCCTTCATTTTTCTCGGACTGATGATATTGACTGTAATATAGTTAATTTAGTTACTGACTTCGATGTTAAAGATAATAACTTAGTTGAATCAAATGATCTTTTTTGGACATTATACTTCAATGGTACTAAAAATTTGGAAGGATCCGGAGCCGATTGTGTTCTAATGGATCCAGAAAGAAATAAGTATTTTTTGTCCTGTAGGTTAGAATTTGATTGTACTAACAACACTGCTGAATATGAATCTTTGGTACATGGATTAAAGAAAGCCATTGGTTTAAATGTTAAGTACTTGAAGGTGTATGGCGACTCAAAAATAGTTGTGAGACAGGTAAGAGATACCATTCACTGTATTTCACCTCATTTGAGGAGTTATCAGGTTGAGGTATGGGATTTAATTATGCATTTTGATGCTTTCAATATAAAATCTGTTCCTAGGCTACAAAACGCTGCAGCTGATTTATTGGCAACTTCTGCTTCCAGATTAGTGCCAACTAATAATAAGTGCTCAATTGAATTAATTTTCAGGCCTTCTGTTCCTGACAATATCACAAACTTTAGAGTTTTCGATGATGACGAACAAATTATCAGTTTCCTAACAAACGAAGACATGTTCCAAGAAGCTATGATAGATGAAGAAGAACACAATTCTGATTTACAAAAGAAATATATAGCTAAGGGCAATTTCGTCCCCAAAGGGGTGAGGTCACTTGAAATGCTGTTTGATCTTTAGAGCAAGTTCAAGAGGCCAGCAAATACCAAGACCAGTAGTTCATCAATGCAGCATGAATTAGTTAATCTGGGCACCGAGGCTGAACCAAAATTTGTTAACCTTGGCAAGTGTTGTTCGCCAGGACAAAGAAATAGGTTCATCAAGCTATTTCGACAATATAAGGATGTTTTTGCATGGAATTATGATGATCTGAAAACATATGACATCCATATTATTCAACACGTCATACCAATGAAAGCAGGTGTCAAACCATTCCAGCAACAATTAAGAAGGATGCACCCTACTCTTGAACCTCTGATTCAAAAGGAGCTGAAAAAGTTACTAGATGCTAAAATAATTTTCAAGGTCTGGCATTCTGAGTGGGTTGCTAATCTCGTCCCTGTGAGAAAGAAGTAAGGAGAGATAAGACTATGTGTCAATTTCAGAAATTTGAATAGAGCTTCGGATAAAGACAACTATCCCATCCCTTCAATGGAACAAATTCTCCAGATGGTATCAGGATCAGAGCTCTTTTCCCTTCTTGATGGTTTCTTTGGTTACAATCAAGTATTAGTAGCTAAAGAAGACCGTCTTAAGACTACTTTCCGCACTAAGTGGGGAACGTTCGCATATCGAAGAATTTCATTTGGCCTAATAAACGCAGGAGCTACATTCCAACGAGCAATGGACATCGCTTTCCGAGGATTGGGAGGTCACTGTGTTGTTGTCTATCTAGATGATGTGACCATTTTTTCGAAGAAGAGGTAAGACCATGTTGTTCATTTGAAGCATATTTTTTATCGTTGCCGGAAATATGGTATCTCTTTAAATCCCAAGAAGAGCGTGTTCACTGTTCCAGAAGGTAAACTACTAGGCCATATCATTTCCAAAAGGGGAGTATCAATAGATCAAGAGATAGTACAAGCTATCAATAAAATCCCCATACCACATAATAAGAAATCCATGCAGTCGTTTATGGACACTATCAATTTAGTCTGAAGATTTGTTCCATATTTCGTGTAAATTGTTAAACCTTTGCAGCAAATGGTCAAGCAAAGCATACAGTTCAAGTGGACAGACTTAGAAAAGGATGCATTCAGAGACATTAAGGCATCCATAGCTAAGGCTCCTTCCTTAAGAAGCCCATATTTTGACAAATATTTTATCTTGTATACCTTTGCTTCAGATGATTCTCTTGCGGCTGTGCTCACGCAAAAGGTAGAATTAGGAGATGAGTATCCAATCTCGTTTATGAGCACTAGTCTATAGGGTGCTGAAATCAATTATCCTGTTGTCGATAAGCATGCGTATGCTATCTTCAAAGTGGTCAAATAGTTCAGACCATATATTCTTAAGAACAGAACTAAATTTATAGTTCCCCACCCAGCTGTTAGATCCCTTTTCGTTCAAAAGGAATTAGGAGAAAGGAGGGGAAACCGGGTTACAGCTCTTCAAGAATATGATTTAGAATTTAAACCAGCCACCATCATCAAAGGACAAGTCCTGTGTAAATTTCTTATAGAGCATCCAATCGATGAAGAGCAACATTGGAAAAACGAAGCCGAGCTGAATTCGGTTGAGGTATGTCCCATTTTCACAGCTCCTGAATCGTGGTATAGAGATCTAGTGCACTATTTGCAGCAGGGATATCTACCAGAACACTGGAGTTCTAAGCAAAGAAGGGCACTCCATTTGAAATCAGCAGCTTATCAAATCATTGATGGGATACTTTTCAGAAAAAATTACGATGGAATTTTCCTCAGATGTCTAGAAAAGGAAGATGCAAGCAAAGTTGTGAAGGAATTGCATGATGGTCCTGTTGGTGGACATTATTCAGGAGAGACAACAGCTCACAAAATACTCAGAGCTGGATATTATTGGCCCACTTTATTTTGAGATGCCCATGCTTATGCACGGAACTGTGATATATGCCAAAGAAGTGCTGGGAAATTACCTAAGGCAGCAGGACCTTTGCAGCTGGTTATTATCTCAGAACCTTTCAAACAATGGGGTATAGATGTCATTGGAGAGATAAACCCAAATTCTTCTCTACAACATCAATACATCCTGATGGCCACCGACTACTTCACCAGATGGACGAAGGCTACCCCATTGCGCAAGATCAATGAAGATGCAGTCATCAGCTTCTTGAAAGAAAACATCATAACCAGGTTTGGGGTTCCAATTTCCCTAGTTTTTGATAATGCTCCTTATTTCTTGTCTTTTAAGATAAATGAATTTGTTTATGAATGGGGAATTAAATCACATTATTCAGCCAATTATTACCCTCAAGGGAATGGACTAGCTGAATCTTCAAACAAAAACCTCATCCGAATTCTCAAGAAGACTGTGATTGAAAATCAACGAAGCTAGCATATAGCTCTCCCAAATGCCTTATGAGCAGATAGGGTAAATCCAAAGAATGCATTAGGGGTTTCCCCTTACACCCTCGTCTATGGAAAGGAAGCCATACTCCCTCCCAACATCTTACTTCCATCCTTGTAGTTGTCCCAAGCCTCTCGAGAGTCTGGTAGTCAAGTCTTATAATCCAGGATCAATACCTTGCTTTAGCTTGAAGAAGCTCGACAGAAAGCCAAAGACCGATTTCACCAACACCAAGATATAGTCAAAAGATGGTTCGATAAAAAGAAATCTGGTAAAAAAAGTTTTGAAGTAGGGGATTTAGTCCTGAAATGGGATCATAATCATGAAGGCAAGGGCATGCACACGAAATTCCAACACTTATGGATAGGCCCTTACCAAATTTCTGCAAAGCTCGGCCCATCCACTTACAAGCTAATAGATCTCCAAGGAGAGGAAGTAACCCTTCCTCTCAATGGTCTTGACTTGAAACAATACTTTGCATAGTCTTACTCAGGATTTCTATAGATAAATAAACCTTTCTTTGTTTTACTTTAGTCTTTGTTTTCTTGTTTCAGCTTAAGTTGTCTTTGTTTTCTCAATTTTTGAGCCCCTTTTGTACAGTTTGTTTTCTAAAGCACCTGCAGTTGGACCTCTCGTGAAGATAGATCTTTCAAAGAAATCTCACAACTCGTGAAGCTGAAAATACCCTCAAATGAAAGTCTATCCATGTATTTTTCTATTGTTGAACATTCTTCAGAAGGAAGAGAGTCTATTTTGTTGGTCACACTAACCCTTGTTTAAATAGCAGAGATCTATGATTATCTTTATCATTATCTTCGGGCTCCATCCACTCTCACATTTAAAAGCATCTCAAGAAGATCATTGTACTTGGACCCACGGAAGGTAGCACATCTCGAAGGCATAGGGTATTGAAATGACTCCATGCTGCAAATCTAAAAGCCAAAATAGCTTATAATCAAGGGTTTGTTTTCCAAATATTCTCGCCTCAATCAAAGCATGGCTGAGACAAAAGCAAAGCGTTTAAGTCAAGAAAGTTGTCCAAAAGACTCAGCTCAATCTAGGCTCCTCTCCATCCATGAGGCTTGATAAATCAATAAAAATCTCTCGCTCACACAAAAGGACATTATGGATTGAGGAGCCAAAATCAAAGATCATATTTTAAAAGAAAATATTTCTGGAAGGCTCAAACAGCAAAGCTGTCAAATTTATGAACATCCAAAAGGATGCAGGCGGCATGGGAATGAGGAACAAGAGCAATAGTGTCTATGAGAAGTTGTTGCAAATCCTGTGGAGTTCGATAACAGTGGCCATCTGAAAGATCAAACTTCTAAAATAAACCCCATATGTTGGCCATTGGAAAGTTTTAAAGATGTCTTCATCAAAGCTCCCCTTTCCCAGCGATCAACGGATAAAGTGACTACTTCCTTTGCCGAGATTCGAATGCTCAACTGAATATTGCACATAGAATGGATAGCTTTTAAAAGGGTTTCTGATTAACGAGAAGGATTTTCAGAGATCTGTGTTCGCCAGCGACTCGCCAATTGTTCTTGCAGCAACATACATCTTCAAAATTTTGTAGACATTGGGGCCCCTCCTTTTGTCTTCCTAGAGAGTCTGCTTAAAAGAATTAAGTCTCCTTTAGAAAGCCTTTTGAACTTAGTTTTGTTTCAAGTGGGGAGTCTGTTTAAAGTTGACATTTTTTTTCGGCTAAGACAAAACTCAATTTTCTCTTCCGAAACGGCGGAAGAACTTGGGATGTTCACCCGCAACTGTGGAAAGACATGACATTCTTCCCCGAAACGGTGAAAGCACTTACGTATCCTTTGGACTGCGGAAGAACTCAACATTCTACCCCGAAATGGTGGAAACACTTGTAAAGTTTCGCCGCAACAGGCGCCCTCTTACCAAGTCCCATTCACTTCTCGGAAAGGACTTAACAAACTTTTCGCAATGGAGGAGAAACTCAAGATCTTCTGCCACAGTAAGCTTTCGACTTGAACTCGCCAAGTCCTCCTGAAACGTCGGGATAACTCAAGAAATTCCGCCACAAACATTTTTTTAGCTTGTTGTTCCCGGAAAAACTCGTCAAACCTTTCTACAAGAGCGGAGCATTTCTTTATTCTCTCTCGTAACAAGCAAAGTTTGCCGTGCTCGAACTCCAAGTTCCCTGCCCATGCTTCGGGAGAAACTCACAAAACCCACCCACGCTTCGGACGAGACTCACAAAGTTCGCCCTCAACTGCGGGCGCGACTCACCTTTCCCTCCTTGTATTGACGGTTGTGCATAAATGCCGAAAGATTGAAAAGACCCCGCCATATGAGTAATCAACTCCGTTTTAAATGTCACCACCTACCCAATTAAATGCCCACACATGTTGAGTTGTATATAAGGGCGGTGGGGGTTTATTGTCCCCATTGTTGGATTTTGATTCGGAGAACGTCGTTTGGGAGATTGCACAGATTTACTCCAGATCAGCTCATTCACCACCGTGTCAACCTCGTTCCACCACTGTTTCGTTGCCAGGTAGGTGTTGTTACCGTTAACTTTGTCTTATCTATGCATTGAAGCTTTCTCGGGTGTTTTCGTTTCATTACATGGCCAGTAGGCACTTGAAGCAATATGTCCTTTAAAGTTTAGCATTCAGTACGGCCACATCTCTATCATAAAACCTTCCCAAGCTAAGTCAATGCACTCAATCCTTTTTATGCCAGCTATATGCCGCTTCTCATTTCCTGTCGAACAAAAGGTAGTGCCAGTCATAGCTAAGTGGGATACTCAACTGATCAGTTACTTGGCTTAGATACCAGTCATTGAAAACCCAGCTGCGTTATATGTTTTTCGCTTCCTCATAGGATTTCCCAATCCAAGCTGACCTACCATTCACGCGTTAGCCATTAGAAGTTCCTATAATGTAGGGAATCCTATTTTCAAAGATGAGGAAGAAAGTAAGTCTTATGCATTGTATGTCCACCTTTTTCGGAAACATTTCAAAAGTTTCTTCCCTCCTTTGCCTACCTAGAATGATCAAGTCTGAGGACTCTGTTATGTTTTCTTGAATAATCTATGTTTGGTTTGCTTCCCCAGCATGCAGCCTAATAATTTTCCTATATTCTCATATATATGATTAGCATGCTAAATGCGTCTTTCTCTACGTTACACTCTCATAATGATTTACAATATTATGCTCATGCACATATGGTTGCTGACAGGGATAAGCCATGATGCCAAAAGGAAGCAGAAAGAAAGCTAAAATGGTGGAGCCAGAGCCAATACAACCAAGGACTGAAACTCTTTTTCAAGACACAAAGTCCACTACTGGCGTCCCTCCCGAGGTCAGGTGGGGAGATGTTTACCGGATGATTAGGGACCAAGATATCCCAGACATGCTATTAGAAGAAGAACAAATATACCTAAACATCAGGACCTCTGGCATAGCCAGGGATTCTACTCGTCCTGAGATATTCCCGTGCTCAGAAGTGATCGGGTGGATATTGGAACATGCCAACCCACAAACAAGAGTGTTGCATGACAGTAAGGGAGAGCCATTCGCTTCATTCCATCCAGCTTATATTGTAGCATCTTACAAATTCTCACGTCCCTAGCAGGCACTGAAAGATGAATGGTTGGGACAGATGAATAATTTCGAAATAGATAAGAGGCTGTTAATCACGGGAAAACAACTGAGGAATAGGGACAATGATGAGTATGATGTTCAGAGCCTAAGATCTCCATTGAGGTTGATTTCCCTTATGCTAAGAAGAATTTTTGGCATGCCCGATGGAACCATATATAGGATACAATGGGCCTCCATAATCCATGCCATATCATTTAAAGGAACTGTGTTTGATTGGGCTACTATCCTCTCAGACAGTTTGGCATCCATTGTCGCCACAGCTAGAGAAGGTTTGGCCCTAAAAAAGTCAGAGTTTTTCATGTCTTCGTACCTCATTGATTGCATCCTGGAAAGGCTCCCTTTCCCCAAATTAGGTTGCTCATGGGACCAGGCCAATACCCCGGTATACACTGCCTATAAAATAATGTCGGCTTAAAATTACAAAGCACACTATAAGCTCATCTGTGAAGAGTTCATCATGCCTCTGTGTGAGCAGATGCTCAATGAAGAGCCCAATTGCATGTCCGAGAATGCCATGGAAGTATTGGAAAATTATGGCGATTTCTACTTCTCAGAAGAGGGTACCTATATCAGGATGTTTGGAGGTACTAAGCCACCATACATCTTACCAAAATACGCCACTGATTATGTAGTCCTAAAAGAAGAAGTCAGGCAAGTTTTCCTTGATGGAATAGGAGGAGTGCTTAATAAGCAGCATAAGGCCTCCTTCCCTCCTTTTCCTTCCTATATAAGAGCCTATAAATTATTAGGAGTTGCAGCAGCCGAAGAGTTCATTCAGGAACTGAAATATTTTCACTTCAGTGAGGCAATCTTCCATAGAAATGATAGGCGGAGTAAGGTTGCGGAGCACTGCAAAGAGTTGTATGCTCATTTTGAGTATGCCCATTACTATGATGCCGAAGAAGAAGTGTTCAAGGGAATCAGTAATATGACTGAGTTGCAGATTTGTCGTCACGGCGGTGGAGCTAGCTCTAGCTCTGCCACAACCCAAGAATCCAGTCAGAAGAAAGAAAAGGAAGCAGCTGAGGCCCTGGCCTGAGAAGAACAAAGATTGAAAGAGGAAGCAAGTCTGCAGCAGAAAGCAAAGGAAGCTAGGTTGTAGAAAGAAGCTCAGAAAGTGAGATTGCAGTAGGAAGCTGAAGAAGCAAGACTACAGCAGGAAGCTCAGGAACGAGAGTAGAGGGAGGTAATGGAAAATCAGCAAAAGGCTGAAGAAGAGGAAAGAAGGCGTAAAGCTGAAGAAGAAAAAAATGCTGAAAGAGAACTTAAGGCCAACGAAGATGCCCAGGCAGGTGGCTCTGGAACCCAAGATATGGAAATAGACTCATCTCAGGTAGTGAAGACCCCATCCGCAGAGACAGAAGTCCATGTAAGAGACCTCCCGATCATCCCTTTCACCCCATACGAAGATCATACTATGTCCTGATGGGATAAGTTTGTGTATAATAAGAAGAGGAAGGCTATGGTCCTGAAGTCAGAAGAGAGAATACAGAGACTTTTCCAGGCAGATATTGTCACCCAGTGAGAAACCACGTTCATGCAAAATACAAATAAATCTCCCATAGCCATGGCATCTGCTGTTGTGTCAGTAGAAAAAGCAACATAAGACAATTTGATTGGCATGGTCAAAGAGTTTGAGTCGACAAAGAGAAGAGCTCGCATGCTACAACATACTATGGCTAACGAGCAGGATTATAGGGATCTCATAGTGAACAAATATAATCGCCTATCTGCTGATCACAAGGAGTTTTCGGATAAGTATCGACATCTAGAGAAAGAAAAGGAGCACCTAGCAATCCAAATGATGGTTCTAGAAGCGGAAAAGAATGATTATGAAGCTAGAGTCTTTCATCTGGAAGTAGACAAACAAGCAATAGTTTAGCAGTTAGAGAAAGCAGAAAGCAGAGTGATGGATATGTCTCCCTTTCATGAGCAGTCTTGTGACATCTTAAGTCAAATGCATGCCACACAAGAACTGATTACTGAGGAGGTGTGCAAGCTCTAGACTATGTTGGTCAGGTTGAAAGAAGTCAATGCCGAAGCCATCAGGCTTAAAGGCAAGTACACTCATTTTAAAACAAACATTTTGAGCCAGATGGAGTGGAGAGAAGGGAAGGTGGATTTCCCTAAGCATCTCCCATTCAAATCTGTGGATGGTTTCAAGGAAGATGTAGCCCTCATGGACTTTTGCAGGAATTGTGGCACCAAGCTGATGGCTAAGATCCAGGGAACCATTGAGAAAGGTAACAGCCTGTATCAAAAGATTCATGAAGTACATGAAAAATGCAAGCTTATTTTTCCTCAGACCCTAGATGAGTTTCCAAGCAAAGAGCAACGTTTGTCAGACTTGAAGGAAGAGCTGAGCATTTAAATAGAGTATGTAAAGAAGGTTGATGTGCTGGCCATTGATGATCTTCATCACTACGTTGGGCTATCATCAGTATACAATCATTTGCTCAAGGAGGTCCACCAGGCAGTAATAGAAGAAATTCATGGTATTGAAACAGAGCTTGGTAAGCATGTGACTTCCCAGAAGATCCTGCTCCCTTCACCAGCGAATGTGGTTATCAAAGACACTGGTATATGGTTCAGTTATGTTGCAGAAGAGGAGAAGAAGGCAGCAGCAGTAGCAGCTAGCGCAGGAACATCATCCCCAGCAGAAGCGCCACCCCAAGGATAAACACACTAATCATAATGCATTGTTGTTATTTTGGTTTACTTCTTCCCTATGGTTAGAGTGTGAAGTTACAAGGATAGCTGTCCTTTTCTGTTATAAGAAAGATTTTCTATTATAGGAAAAGGGCCACGAATTGTTATTTCTTGGTAATGCCTTTAAAGGACAAGTGTAAAAGGCCAGGTGGCATCCCAAGAGGCATTTTGTAAGATTATAAATAGATGCATAGGGAATAGTGTTAAGGACTTTTGGTAGGGAAAGGAATTTTCTAAAGCTTGTACGAACTGTTTTGAACTTGCTCCAAGAAAGTGAATTTGCCTAATAAGAGCTTGGAGAGGACGCATTTTTCCTGGGAATGTGTGTATGATGTATGTTGGATTCTTCTTGTGACATTTACATGTATTACAGTGAAATCTTTATCTGCTATTCGAATTATTTCTGTGCTATGGATGGTTTTACTTTTCTCTATGCAATGATGCTTCTCTTAAATGAGTAATAGAATGTTTTTTACATGAATTAAAAGCTATCTTTCATGTCTTAAACCTCCTGCTGTGGATGAATCCTTAAGATTCAATGGCTACCTATTGATCTTTATATGTTCTTTACAGCATATTACTCATATTTACAATTTGCTCCTTGCAGGGATAGATTAGATTTATTTTAGTTTTAGATACAAATTTGTTTCAAGTTCTGCATTTAGATTAAATTAGCTTAGGCACTTGCATATCATCTTAAACATTAAAATAAAAAAGAATGGTGGATCGGGCCATAACCGGTGTAAACGAAGCAAATATCCAAATCTAACGGTAGCCAGAACCGCTAACCGGATGGATTCCCCATACCAAACGGTGGACAATCTAATTGGGATATTCTACCGGGGAGAATCCCTTTCTGCTTGATGCTACGATCTTTGGGGCATCAACAAGCCTCTCTAGAGTCTTGAATGGGACTGCAGGCGAACCCACTGGTGCAGTAAAGAAATCCAAGTACTTAGAAAAATTTGATGAAGCAGTAGGACTACTGCTCCTCAACATTTATGAGGACCTTCATTTTCATGTCATAGATCTAACAACTCCAAAAGAGGTTTGGGACAAGCTCGAATCTCTTCTTGGACAGAAATATGGCTTGAGGGGTCATAAATTGGAAAATTAGCTCATCTCCTTGAGCCCAAGTAGTTTCAAAACCATCACTGAGTTTCTCAATAAGTTCAAAAACTTGATTTCATAGTTGAAGAGATATGGGATAGAGAAGAAACTCATCCTTGCCATACTATCAAAACTAGGCCCTGACTACTCAGTATTTTCCACATTTCAGTTAGCGAAGATGTCCATCCCAAAATGGAGGTTTCCCACTCTTGAATACTTCATCCAGTCTCTCACACTTGAGGAGGAGAATTTAGTTCATATGGGAATGATAAAACCCAAATTGGATTCAGCTCTTGCAGCCACTAAAATGAAGAGAGCTAATGTCAAGGGTAATAAAAATCATTTGACAAAAAGACGAATGAGAAAAAGTAGAAGAGGCTCCAAACCAGTTAGATGGAGTTTTGAATCCTAAGAAAGACAAGCAAACTCATAAGGGGAAATCCAAATGCACATACTGCAATAGAGGATTCCATCCTAATAGTTCATGTATGAAGAAGACCATAGATCTCATGGATTCACTTCTTGAAAAAATAATCTTCCAGTCCCTGCATGTGCTAGAAATAAAGAAGGTGAAACATCAAGATCAAAGGACAAAGAGACATACCATGCCCTCATTGAAGGTGCATCAACACAATCCTCCTTCATCATAGATTCAGAAGCATCAAGACACATGTCTTCCTCCAAATATATCTTCACTGGTTTCGAATCCACTATTGGACCATCCATCATGTTGGGCAATGATTCTGATGTCTCCTCTGAGGGGATTGGAAGAATCAAACTTGATCATGGGTACTTCTTAGATGTTCTCTATGTCCCCACACTCACTGAAAATCTACTTTCATTCTATCAGATGACCCATACTGGAGAGTCCAAGAGGGTGATCTTCTCTCCAAATGAGGTCGAAATCCAAGACATGGTATCAGGATCTATCATTGCAAAAGGTGTTGCAAACCACAAGTTGAAACTCTATGAGTTCTCCCATTTTCTACCTCTCTCTAAACAGTCTGCTCTTCACACTCATGCAAATTAAGAGAGTTGGGTATGGCATGAAATATTTGGGCATCTTAACTATCAATACTTGCAAGACATGCATACTCAAGAGATGGTTGAAGGGTTTCCCAAGATCAAGTTTTTCAAGGTAAACTATCATGGTTGTTTGATGGGCAAGCATCCTGAAAAGAAATTTGAGAAGGGGAAGGAAAGGAGAGCCTCTCAACCTCTAGATCTGATTCATAGTGATGTTGCACGGCCATTTTCAGATCTATATTTGAACAAGGAAGGGTATATTATTACTTTTATTGATGATTATTCAACATTTACATGGGTATACTTTCTCAGATTAAAGTCAAAAGTATTTGGATTCTTTAAGTTTTTCAAGTCTTCTGTAGAAAAGTTTTCAAATAGAAAGATCAAGACCATTCGCATTGATAATGGAGGAGAGTACATCAAGGGTGATTTTCAAACCTTTTTTGCTGAAGAAGGCATTGAGATCCAACATATTGTTCCCTATACACCACAGCAAAATGGTGTTGCTGAGAGGAACAACAAAACATTGAAAGAGATGGCCACATGCATGCTAAAGTCGGAAGGGTTGCACCCTAGTCTATGGGAAGAAGCCATCAACTGTGCCACCTATCTTCAGAACAAAGTTCCTCACAAAGGACTCAAAGATATGACTCTTTTTGAAGAATGGATGGGATACAAACCCGATGTGTCTCATCTTAGAGTGTTTGGATCCAGAGCATGGGAAAGGATTCCAAATGAGAAAAGGAGAGCCCTAGATCCACAAAGCAGAGAGTGTATTATGGTGGGTTATGCATTGAATGCAAAGGCCTACAAGCTTCTTGATCCTTATAATATGACAACATTCCTTGATAGGATTGTACAATTTGAGGAATGGCCTCTACATGATGCTCATCATGTTGAACAAGAAATATTGCTTACCACACCTCGATTCCTTGATGAGCTCCAAGAGCGAGAATCTTCATCACATGACAATTCAGATTTAGAGTATGAGAGTGAAGATGATGAAGAGTGAATGTTAGATCCAGATCCACAAGAACCTGAATATCTAGCACCTATTAGTGAATATGAGCGAATGGAAGACCAAGATCCAGATCTTCCACCTGATGATCCTCCTCTTCCTAGATGGGAAGCCACTACTCTTAGATCTATCGGAGATCTTGTGGGAGATCCACTTGATCAAAGGAGAACCCGATCTGATTTCCAGAATGGAAGGTTTCATCCTTCTCACATTACAGATCCATTTCTTGCCTATAGATATTTCTTCGGTGGAGAAGTGCACTTACCATTTGGGGTGAGTGACGACATGCTACATTATCATCCTTTAGTCTATTTTGAGGGAGGGCTTTCTTCCCACTGGGTTTTCCCTCTTTCCCCACTTTATTTATTGAGATTGTTGTACAGGGTGACTTTTGGTCTTTGTCACCAGGGCCCTACCATTAATTCTTTTAGTTGTTTCCTCATGTTTAGCTTGTGGAGGGGTGTTGGAATATTCTCACCATCAAGTTTTATATTTTCATTTCTGCATGCATCCAGTCATCATGCGTGCATCTAGTCATAAGTATGGTAGTATCCCTAGCACCCAGAGCCTATGTTCATCCCCCTAGAGCCTGTTTTTATCCCTCAAGATCCCTCCTACCTACCTAGTGCACCTTGTTTTCCTCACCAGGAAGATTAATGCACCCTACTACACTACTTGGATCATTAACAATCAATTGCAGCATTTATTGACTAGTTTATTCATTTATTGCTCAGTTTAACTGCCTGTAGCACCCAGTTGTTTGTATCGAAGTGCCACTTGACCTGCTGACATCCTCATCAGCCTCATGTGCCATCCTTGGAGTCTCCATCCCTTTATTTTTGCTCACATGAATTGGTTAGACTCAGTTAGACTCATTTGACTAACCTTTGACTATTTGTGACTACTGCTATTGTTTGGATGATGTCTCCAATGCTATCTAAGGCACACATTGAGGAGAATTCAAATGACCTTAGAGGCATTCAAATCCATTTGATTGTATTTAATTATTATTCACTATTCGCAGTGCCATCTTACATCTTATGTATGATACAACAGTTTTTTCCATTTCTTGTGTTAATGAGTGATTATTGATTCAACAATTCTTCTTCTCTTCTCTGCTATTCTTGAGTTTGTTTTAGTGAGGTTTTCTCTAGCTGTGTTATCTATTCCTGTAACTTATCACACTCCAAAGTCCTCTATTGCTTCCATAGTGGATGTAGACACTTCCGAAGTTATGACGAGCTTCACATATTGGGATACAACAAGAGTTGTTACAGACATGGTTATCTGAGGGGTGGATATGGGGGGTGTTGTAGCATTGGAGACTGATGGTACTGAGATGAAAGTGGTGGTTGAGGTGATAAGTTGAGGAGGTGCAACAAAAATTGGAATTACAGCTAGCTCTAAAGGTGTAGTTTCAACAAGGACCAGAAGTGGTTCAATTGATGTGGATGGTGGGACTATAAGATTAAATGATGGGGTGGAAGAGACATTGGCCGGAATGTCCATGGGTGTAGAATATGCCACAGCAGTAGAAGTGATGATTCCAAGGAAGTGAAATTTAGGGAAAGAGTCATCAAATACTATATTTTCCAGTAGATCAGAGGGATTCCGAGTGGCTAAAAGAACTCCAGGTAGGCTGACAGGAATGGAAATAGGGAATGAGAAGTTGGAAGGGAGTGTCTCATCTTCCACATCACTATCTTCAATGTGAAGCAAAGCAACCTTTGGTGCGGAACCTTCAACCTTTTGCTTCTTTACTGGAGTAGTTGTAGCAATGGTCTGAGTTTCTGAAGGTGTAGTTTCAACAGGGACCAAAAGTGGTTCAATTGATGTGGATGTGGGGACTATAATATTAAATGATGAGGTGGAAGAGATATTGGTCGGAATGTCCATGGGTGTAGAAGATACTACAGCAGTAGAAGTGATGATTCCAGGGAAATGAAATTTAGTGAAAGAGTCATCAACTACTATATTTTCCAGTAGATCAGAGGGATTTCGAGTGACTAAAATAACTTCAAGTAGACTAACAGGAATGGAAATAGGGAATGAGAAGTTGGAAGGGAGTGTCTCATCTTCCACATCACTATCTTCAATGTGAAGCAAAGTAACCTTTGGTGCAGAACCTTCAACCTTTTTCTTGTTTACTGGAGTAGTTGTAGAAATGGTCTGAGTTTCAACCACTGAACCCATCAATGCTAAGCTCTTTTTCATCTCAGTAGTTGATTTTATGAGAGCGTTGAGAGTAGCCAAAGGTTTAGGCTGCGGGATATATTCAACAGGAGCTTTCCCTTTGTCATCTGCTGGGTAAGTTAGCATCAAAGGAGTGTTGGCCTGTTCTTTCTGAGCCTCCTTCTCCACTAACTCTTTCTGAGTTCTTTCTTCAAGTGACAGTTCTAGCTTCCTGTACTGCAACACTTTGGTCTTGAGCTCTTGTTGATATTAGAACATGAAGCTCTTCTCTTCCGAGGAAGAAGTCCTGTGTAAAAATTCAGAGAAAGAACCAACACCTTGATAAATAGAATCATCAGGAGTGGTTTGACGAGTAGAGGCACTTTTCATGTGTTCCTATGTAAAATGGTTGGCCAAGAAGGATTTTGGGTCATGCATCCTCTTGGGAGCCTCCCCAAGATTCAAAGTAGTAATTTTATTTCCAATCAAGGAAACATGAGTTGAATTTTGAATCACCAAGGATCCAAGATTAAGGGGGAACATAGGCCACCCTCTCCTTTTAGCCCCAGTCAATTTTGGGAACACACCATCAATGACTGCCTGGAAAGAAATATCCTCCAGCACCATCCCGTCTGGGACAATCCTGGGCAGTAAATGTGTTGTGTTTCTGCCCCAAATTTGGATGTAGGAGAAATATCCCCCCACATACCAATCTCCCATCATAGAAATCAGTCTCTTGGCTTGGTTTGAAAAGGTAGGAGCATCCTCCTTGAAGATAATTTGATAGATTGAGCCAATGAAATGGTCAAATATTTCATATATGAGAGGTGTAAAGTTTTCATCCCACAGTGCAGAGCAGTAGATATGGACTGGACGTCCATCTATTGTCCAGTTCCATCTCATAGTGGGGAAATAAAAATCTGAGCAAAAAACATCCATAACATAGGTGGAGAAGTAAAATGTAGGATTCCTTGAGGTAGGAGTCTTCTGGTGTTTTTCTATTGCTGCCTTCAATTCCACCGATAAAATATGATCCCAATTGAAATATTCCCCTGCAGTAAGAACATGATGGGCCAGAGGCGCCCATTCTTCTTTAAAAACTGAACAATTCGACAACCCATACAACCTATAGAGCATGGCTTCCAACAACGAGAAAGGTTACCTGAACCAGGAGATGGGGTACAATTTGTCGGCTTTAGGTGTAAAGCGCGCAGGGTTTTCCATCCAGGACTTCAACATTTCATCAAAATTGTATCAGAGCGCAGCGACGTCCAGGAATTTCTTATTGAGCAGTTGTTGGGGTTGTCCCAGTGCATAGGCTCTGGCGAATACCTCAAATATGAAAGAGTACAGTTGGGTTCCATATCTGTCATTAAAGGAGCAATCTAATGGATTGGTATGGTCGATAATCCTTTTAATGACATCGATGTAGCGCATCAGCGCAGGTCTAGCTGCAATGGTGTGGAGCTGGGACTTGCTAATGTTTATGTAGGAAGGTTGGTCGCGTTGAATTTCTGAGAAATCATTGTTAAACCCTCGACTAGTTGAGGTAATAGGTTTCGGACACCCTCCCATTAGTATCTGAAAAAATGCCACTGTTTGGGTCTCTGTTCTTTAGTTCATTTAGGGCATTTTTGGACCTAGTGTTTTTCGACAAGATGGATAGCAATTGGAAATTTATGATGAAGGAGACAACAAAAACAACTAATTAAACGGACTTAAGTTTTCAAATTAGTGCAAATGGTCGACAAAAGACAAGAAAAACCTACTTTTAAAACCGATGAAGGAGATAAATTCATGAATAGAGTAAAAATCTGTAGTAAAATCCTTTCGCCAAAGTCGAAAATCGCAGTAAAAAGCGTTCGTTGAGGTTAAAATTCAAAGTTTGAAAATAGTGAAAAGATAGTAAAAATTTGAAATATATAACACAAGATTACTTACGAAATCAATCCAGGTCCTCGATCCCAAAGAAATAGACAGTTACAATCAAAATGAGGAAAAGCGAAAAAAAAATTGCAAGAGTGACTTTTTGAAAAAAAAAATTGGCTTTCGCAATCTGCATTCAATATTGCGGGTTGTAGAATTCCAGAAGTGCGAATTTCAGCTTGAGCATTTTAATGTTTCTGCAATCCGCAATCCGCAGTCGGGAAAGTAGAGTGAGGAAAATTATAGAAAAAATTGACCTTTCCGCAATCCGCATTGCGGGTTGGTCGACTTGGAATAAAGACAACAATCATGACATCCCATAAAAAAGATAAGAAAATTTGAGATTCCCTTCGTAATGAGTAACTGGGGTTCCCATTTTAATTAATCGACGGACATGATTAGAACAAGAAAAAGTGGAAAAGAAATTGTGGGGGTGTTTTTTTGACAAATTTTTATTATGGCTTCCGCAATCCGCAATCCACATTGCAGGTTGCGGAATTGCGGAAGTACACATTTTGAATTTAGCATTTTATTGTTTCCGCAATCCACAATTGGGAATGTGGAGTGGGAAAGTTATAGGGAAAATTCAACCTTTCCGCAATCCGCATTGAGGGTTGTGGAATGCGGGTTCAGAAAAGGACAATGATATTTCATTTTTTAGTTTGGTTTACGATTTCCACAATCCGCATTGCGGAATGTGGAAATGTAGAAGGAAATATTTCAAAACTAAAAAAAGGAAAAAAACTAAGCTTTCCACAACTCTCAAAATGTAGACAAAAAAGAGTTATTCAACAATTTTATTGGATCCAATGCATGGAAAAGTGATAATGATTACATCAATCAATCAAACCCATAATCAAGATGAAAGAATTGGAGATTACCTCCAGAAATTAGTAACTGGGGCTCCCATTTTATTAATAGTAGGGATCCATGCATAAGCTAAGTTCTAACATATAAAAAAAATTTGTCTCAATTTCCATTTCCGACAAGAAGGATCGCCCGCACCTTCGTTTAGTGGATAATTGTGAACTATTATGAAAAAAATATGGGGAAGAAGAAGGGTCTCCCGCCCCTTCATTTATGAGGGAATTGAAAAAGTATTCAACCTACGAAGGGTAGACCGTCAATTCATTTATATCCAAAATGGTGAACACTGGAAGAATACTAACCACAACAAGGGTCAATCTATTAGGATATTCCTATACTCCATCCTAGTCCCACCAGTATTTTGATCATTTACATTTTCAGTCATGCATGCACTTTTAGGGTTTGCATGCATTTGCATGCATTCCAGTCATCAGTCCCAGCACCTATCCCTCAGTGAGCTTGCCCCCGGAGCTTCCTTCCACTTAGTTTCATCCCTCCTATCCTGTCATGCGCCCTCCTTTCACCTACTGCATGAGAAGGGCGCCTTTCTCACCTACCAGTCCAGTTTACTTCAGTTATCCACCAGTCTTTCCTTGATTTGCGGCCAGATTGACTCCTCACTGCTATTATCACTCCGATTGACATCCGATGAGACATGACTACCTTTTCTGACTCCAGTTAGCTCCTCATGCGCTCTCCACTGAGCCTCCTTCATTCAGTTAGTGTCTCCATGTGCCAGTTACATTCAGTTACACCCACCACACTCAGTTAGACTCAGTTTGACTAATGGTTGACAGTTACTTGTACATTGATGACTCCACCGATTATGAGATAGACTACTAGTCGTGCTCCGATGACACTCCAGTGATCTTTTCATCACTCCATGAAGGATAATTTGAACTCCCACCTTGTCATTTGAATCCTCATGCATTGTACTATTTATTTGTCCATATTGTGATTAATTAATTAGTGTGTGTGAAGTATTTTTGCTTCTATCTGAGTTCTACTATATTATTATTTTGTTGGTCATTACACTGCATTAACCACTCTTCTTCTATTTTCCTGCTTAATCATAATTACTATTGTGAGGTATACATCATCTCTTATATCTGCTGTGAGAATTTTCACATGGTATCAGAGCATGTTGAGAGTATTGTTTGTCTCCATTCCTAAGAGTTTTTTGTAGGTTATTATCAAGATTTCGAGTGCAGTAGTTGTAGCAGTTTCTCAATTTATGCAACAATAGCAGTTGCAGATATTCTCTATTGTTTTTGCAGGTCTTCTACAGCTTCAATGAATTCAGAAGAAATCCCTCTTCTTTCTCCATTCAACTATGATGAATGGAAACCAAAAATGATAGCATATTTGAAGAGCCATGATCTCTTTGATTGTTATTTTGAAAGAGAGTTTGAATCCTCTGAAGAGAAGATTGACTGGTTGAATAAAGGTGACATGGCCTTTGGAAGAATGATGCTTGCTTTGCCTGAATACATGTTTTACCAAATCATTGATGATGTTGAAACTCCAAAAGAGCTATGGGCCCATCTGGATGAAATATTCGGCAAACAGAATGAAGGATTTGGTCCAAACCCCTTCAAGAGCAAGCAAAGTGATGCATTCGCCCATGAACCAGTATCAAACACATCTCATATTGAAGTTGTCCACAAAGAAGAAGAACTTGCAGATTCTACACTCATGCTCCAAATTTCTTCTCTTTCTATGCCAGCTCACACTCTAGATATTGCAGAAGGTCCTAAATCCTCTCTTGCACCAGAGTCTGTTGGTCTGCATCATGATCTATTGCATGTTTGGGAGGTCAAATCAGCTATTGGAGGTAATGCATTCGCTCTCCTCAAGCAATAACCTCTTATTTACTACTATAGGATCATTATTCCATTCTTTCAGAAGGTTATTGAAGAATATGCCCATTGCCATCCACTTGGGATAATTTCTCATGCATCTACTGGTTTTGATCTCATCTCTAATGGTTCAAAGGAGATCTCAAGAAACCATGATTCAAGCCTTGGATCTGATTTAGATTCCAAGCAATCATCTCTCATTTACTACTGTAAGATCATTCTTTCATGTTCTCAGAAGTTTGTTGAAGATAACTGCCATTGCCATTGGCTTGAGAAAATTTCTCGTGCACTTACTGGTTTAGATCTCACCTCAAATGGTTCAAAGGAGATCTTAAGCAACCATGATTCAAGTCTTGGATCTTATTTGGATTCCAAGCAATCTTTATTATTTGATGGTTCTTTTTGGCATAATCTCACCCATGATGGTTCGAAGGAGAAGAAAAAAGACTATCTGCATATTCATGTTTTTGATGCTACCTCAACTGATTCGAATCACAGGTTCAAGGATCATCCTCATACTTTTGGATTTGTTCTCATCACATTCGATCTGAAGAGAAAGTACAAGCACATTGTTTTTGAGCATGATCCACTTCTTCCCAAGAAGAAGATACCTCCAGACATATGCCAAGCATCACACCTGCTTGAGTTTGGAGCATTTATTTTTTATGTGTGCCTTATAGTCTGTTTTGAGGGGGGGGTATTTTTCCCATGAAATTTTCCCCACTTCCTTGGTTTATTGACTGTTATTATTTATTATATTGGGTGACCTTTGGTCTTAGTTACCATGGCCCAGGATGGATTAAGGGGGGGTGTTAGGATATTCCTATACTCTGTCCTAGTCCCACCCGTATTTTGATCATTTACATTTTCAGTCATGCATGCACTTTTAGGGTTTGCATGCATTCCAGTCATCAGTCCCAGCACCTTTCCCTCAGTGAGCTAGCCCCCCGAGCTTCCTTCCACTTAGTTTCAACCCTCCTATCCTGTCATGCGCCCTCCTTTCACCTACTACATGAGAAGGGATCCTTTCTCACCTACCAGTCTAGTTTACTTCAGTTATCCACCAGTCTTTCCTTGATTTGAGGCCATACTGACTCCTCACTGCTGTTATCACTTCGATTGACCTCCGATGAGACATGACTACCTGTTTTGACTCTAGTTAGCTCCTCATGCAACCTCCACTAAGCCTCCTTCATTCAGTTAGTGTCTCCATGTGCCAGTTACATTCAGTTACACCTACCACACTCAGTTAGACTCAGTTTGATTGACGATTGACAGTTACTTGTGCATTGATGACTCCACTGATGATGAGATAGACTACTAGTTGTGCTCCGATGACACTCCAGTGATCTTTTGATCACTCCATGAAAGCTAATTCGAATTGCCACATTGTCATTCAAATCCTCATGCATTGTACTATTTATTTGTCCATATTGTGATTAATTAATTAGTGTGTGTGAAGTATTTTTGCTTCTATCTGAGTTCTACTGTATTATTATTTTGTTGCTCATTACACTGCATTGACCACTCTTCTTCTATTTTTCTGCTTAATCATAATTACTCTTGTGAGGTATACATCATCTCTTAGATCTACTGTGAGTATTTTCACATGGTCGACCCTTCACTTACGAGAGAAGTGTAAAAGTATTTAGTCTACGAAGGCTAGGTTGAGAATTCCAGACTTCCAACTTCCACTGTAAATAGTAGGGAAATCCATTGATAGGGTAAGAAATTGTAGTGAAATCCGTTTTGCAGAGGGTGAAATTCAAAGTTTGAAAATGGTAAAAAAAGATAATTAATTTTTAAATAATTAACAAAAGATTACTAGCGAAATCAATCCGGATCATAGATCTCAAAGAAATCGACGGACAAGATTAGAACAAGAAAAAGCGGAAATGAAATTGCAGGGGTGTTTTTTTGAAAAAAAATTATTATGGTTTCCACAATCCAAAATCCGCATTGCGGGTTGCGGAATTCCGGAAGTATAGATTTCAAATTGAGCATTTTATTGTTTCTGCAATCCACAGTCGGGAATGCGGAGCGGAAAAGTTATAGTGAAAATTTGACCTTTCCGCAATCCGCATTGCGGGTTGCAGAATGCGGGTTCGGAAAAGGAAAATGCGATTTCATTTTTTAGTTGGGTTTCCGATTTCCACAATTTGCATTGTGGAATGCGGAACTGCAAATGTGATTTTGTTGATTAAACACTTTTCGAATTCCCCAATCCACATTGCGGATTGAGGAATTGCGGAAAGAAGGAATTCAAAACATAAAAAAAAATGATTTCCACAATCCACATTGCGGGTTGCGGAAAGCGGAATGAAAGATTTCAAAACTAAAAAAAAGGAAATATTGCGGAAACGATGTATTTCAATGGAAAAAACAAAGCTTTCCGCAACTCACAAAATGCAAAAAAACAAGAGTTATTCAACAATTTTATTGGATCCAAAGCATGGAAAAGTGAGAATGAAGACATCAATCAATCAACCCCATAATCAAGATGAAAGAATTGGATATTACCTCCAGAAATTAGTAACTGGGGCTCCAATTTTATTAATATTAGGGATCTAGGCATAAGATAAGTTCTAACATATAAAAAAAATTTGTCTCGACTTCCGTTTCCCGACAAGAAGGATCGGTCGCACCTTCATTTAGTGGATAATTGTGAACACGTTTCTCCAGTAATTCCCTATATCCAGAATGGAGAATGCACGAAGGATTGACCGACCCTTCTTTCAGTCGAGAACTATTATGAAAAGAATATGGGGCAGAATAAGGGTCGCCCACCCCTTCATTTATGAGGGAATTGTAAAATTATTCAACCTACGAAGGCTAGACCATCAATTCATTTATATCCAAAATGGTGAACATTGGAATAATACTGACCACAACAAGGGTCGACCGACCCTTCATTTATGAGAGAAGTGTAAAAATATTTAATCTACGAAGGCTAGGCTGAGAATTCCAGACTTTCAACTTCTATTGTAAATAGTAGGGATCTGCCCCTTCCTTTAGTATATAATTGTGAACACCCATATCCAACAATTCACCTATATCCAGAATGGCGAACACAAGAAGGATTGACCGACCCTTCTTGCATTCTAGAAATATTATGAATAGAGTACTGGACAGAAGAAGGGTTGGACGCCCGTTCCTTTATGAGGAATTGTAAAAATATACATCTTGGAGAAAGAGCAACCGCTCTTTCTCTGAGAATATTTCCACTTGCAAGCAAATTGTGTGAAGCAATATTCCTATGAAATTTTTGTTTAGAGTTCCGATATCTACTTTCGTCACTGCTAAAAAACATCCTGGAGGAAGGAGCAGATGCTCTTTCTCCTCGACATCTACTTCCAACATCCTTTCTCTGAACACAAGTTTCAACTTGCCAGCAAACTCTTTCATGGAATCTTTCTATAAATTTTGTTCTTAAAATGTCGATATCTAGCTTCGAGGGTGACACATGGAACGCTTCCAGGGTGACACGTGGCATATTTGATTTTTACAATTAGTTTAGCTATTGTTTAAAGAATATTACGGATATTAAAGGTACCATTTCAATATAAACCTATGGATTTAAGTTATAGTAATTTCAATGCAAGAGTAGAAACATCGAGGGAAAAACCAAGAAATACATGACCTTCGATAATACTCTTTTTATAATAATCATATTGATAATGTTTTATTAAAAATTATTGTTTTCAAACTTAAAAATTAAGTCATATTTAGATAACCATGTATATTATGCAATGTAAAGTAAGGTAATTTACAAACATTACTTGGAAAATCAACACAACTCCATTTTCAAATCTATACAAAATAGCTAAAATGCACTTCCAATAAAAATATGGTTCCTCGCTCAATCTAAAAAATGAAATAAAATAATTATTAAATTGTGTAAAACGAAATCCATGTGGGAATTCATGCTTTGTTAGCAGTAGTTTCACCAAAAGCAGTTGGAAAGAACATTTTTTGGAAAAGACAGCCGTATGAGGAGAGAGGACAACGCAAACCCAACAAGACATGTAGTTCTTCTTGCCAGTATCTTTAAATTAGTTTATCTTCATTAATGTGTCTCCTGTATTTTTTCTACATTTAAAGAGTTTTTCTCCAGTAAATAATCACTATGTCGAATTTATGGCCTAGATTTTTTGTTTTCCGTTATTTAAACTATCATCCAAAAGAAATTCAAAACTTTATCTAAATTGAAACATAATACATAAATCTAGACATAATCGATAAATAATAATTGATAAATAATAGAGGTTAATAATTTAGAGAAGAACAAAGAATAAAGAAAATTAATTAAAATTAATACCCAAAAAACTGCATATATTTTATTCAAATAGTAGGGATCCAGACATCATCACAGAGTTTAAATTTTTCAAAACGTTAAGTCTAAATTTTTTCAAAACACCCAGTTTAAATTCTTCAAAACGTAAACTTTAGATTCTTTCAAATATAGAGTTAAATTCTTCAAATCAAAAAGTTTAAATCCTTTCCAAATACAAAGTACCAAAAGTGCAACCCTTCAAAATACTTGTCGATACAACTAAACAGAAGGGCCTTGGACAAAATTCCTCCCCTAAACTAACAGAAAAGTAAAATAAAATATTAAAGTTATCATGAAAATAACAAGAGACCATGGTGGGTGGGCCGTGGTTCCCTCAGTAGTCAATATCCATTGATTTGACCATTGATGATCTTGCCTCTGAGGGAGTTCCCACAACTAGAAGGGACTTTCGAGAACCTACCGAAGTCAATGGGATCCTTGTTACGCCTAAATCTTACCATCATGAGACTCAGTGTAAACATCCCTAAATTTTTCTTGACTAAGTTATTAACCTGGAAGAGATGCAAACCCATTTATACTAGGTTTTGAGAGGTCATCGCAGGTTGTCCTCATGCAACCTGCGACGTCGCAGGTTTGCCTCTTGCAGCCTGCGACGATGTCAGTTAATGGACAAAAATAGCTTCTTCGAGCCCATTCTAGAAGCTAGATGACTTCAATCCCTATCCCTGACCATTTGGGAGATCTGGCATTTGGTTCCTGACCTCTTGGAAGGATCCCCTATCTCTCTCCTACCATATCTCAACCTACCCTATCCACTTAGTCCTATATAAGTGAAGCTCACTCCCATTCCAAAGGGAGGAAGTCTATAGTGTCTACATGCTGGTGAAATTACCTTAGGAGAGATATCTACTCATCTATTGGGAGACTCACACTTCCTTGGGAGGCTTTGGCATTGGTTTTATCGGAGGAGGATTGCTATGTCAAGTCATTGGTTGTAATCTTTTCATCCTATGTACTTCCCTTTCAATACAGTAATATAAGTGCTTTCCACCAAAATCTCATTGTGTTAATGATATCTTGTGTAGTTCACCTGCTTGACTGCTTACTTAGATCTATTATTGTGTAGATGCATTTTAATTATTTTGTTGTCTTGTTATCTTGACAGGTTTCTCAGCTCAGATCTGAAGATCGTCAAGCTTGGAGCAACATTCAAGGAGAAAATGATCAGTGATCTATAAGGTAAATGTATCTGGTTCCTTGATCTCTAATTAGATCTAGGAGAGTGATTTATATTCTGTTCTGTTTGTTCTAGACTCGTGTTGAGCTAGGGAGATCAGGCCTCCAGTCCGCTCTTGGTAGATTGTTCGTCAAACAAATCTGGCGACCATACTGGGGATCACATTGTTTGTAGTTGTCAATTTGAATACCATTTTTAGTTGATTGCTTTTGCAAGCCATCCATAATCTTGTTTGCCTTCCAAGCCTTGTTTCACCATCAAATCTTCAATTTGAAGAGTTTGTAGTCCTCCTATGAGTTTGTACTCACCATTTTTAAACCATTTCATTGCTCATTATTTGGAGAATTGGTTTATTTTTTAACTCAGATCTTTCCCATTGCAGTTGGGCAATAGATCCAGAGCGACACTGTGTCATTTTTTGATCTCTGTTCTCTGTCTTTTGGCCTATCATTGCAACCCATTCATTGGTAGACTACGACATCGTCGCACTTCCCGCATCAGTGACCTGCAACGGTCGTTCTATGTACAAACACAGACTGCGCCGATATGTCAAAACTGACATACATGCACCCCTTCTCCATTTCTGATTTGAGTTTTGGTTTTGTGTGAAAACTCCCTCTGTGCTGCAAGATCCAGTCAGAGACCCCATTTTTTATTAAGCATGTTGAAGTGTTTGGTTTCATTTGGAGTTGTTTTGGGTTCCGTCTTTGTTAACACCCAAAAAGTGCTCACTAGCTCATTCCCTTATTCACATGACCCATTTGTCCACTTTTCCACCATCTGAGCCTCTGAAGCCAACAAAAGGTCACCAAAAGACCTTAGTCCACCCCTTTTTCCCACTCAAAAAGATTATTTTTTCTAAAAAAGCATAAAAAACCCTAAAAAAGGGTCCAAATTCCCAAAAATATTAAAAAGGGAATAAAAATATTAATTTTATTCAAAAAAGGAAAAAGGAGGGAAAAGTACCTAAACCATGTTGGTCAATACCATTGGTTTCCACAAAACCACAAATGGTATTCCCCACCACCAAAACCTATAAAAAGGTGGTAGGGGCTCCTCATTTAACATCCATCCACATTCCTATCCTCATGCTGCCAAAATCTCCCTTGAGTATTTGGCCATTGTAGCAACCTTGGAGAAAGGACCCATTGGAGATTGGAGCTGCTCACCATTGGAGCCATTCAACAACCTTCATCACTTGGAGGTATTGTTATTGCAAGCATTTGCTTGCCCCATTGTCAATACAAAAATTATTTTTTATGTTTCTTGTTCTTGTTTTTTAATTCAAAATGCACATGCTAGTTTAGTTTAGTTTAGATTTAGTTTCTTGTTTAATTCTATTGAAACTGCTGCTACTAGTTAGCAGGTGCCCATAGCACTAAGCTTGGTTGCAAAACCAAGCCAACAGTTTTTGGCGACTCCGCTGGCTTTGAACAATAGATCTCAAATTTTGCTTTCAATCTTAGTTTTTTATTAGTTTTTTATCCATAGATCTGCCATCCTAGACAGCAAATCCATTGTTGCTCTAGTTTTTGGCCCCATCTATTGCCCTTAACAGCCCGGAATTCTCAATTTTCGGGTTCATTTTTCGGCTTCCGTGCACGGCTTTCGCCTCGCGGTTTTTAGCCTGACAGTCGCGTGGCTCATTGCGACTTTTCGGCTTTTTTCCATGCGGTTCCCCGCGGCTTCGCAGTCATTTACCGCACTGCACATCGCGGCTTCGCGGTCCTTTTCTGCGCGGTTCCCCGCGGCTTCGCTGCCTATTTGCGCGCTGCACATCGCGGCTTCGTGGATATTTTCCGTGCTGCACATCGCGACAGTGCGCCGAAATCCCGCGCGGTCCATCGCGACTGTGCGACAGAAACCCGCGCGGTCCATCGTGGCTTTTCTGTCAAAACCCGCGCTGCTAATTTTTTCATTCGGCCATTCCGATTCAAAAAAATTATTTTTTTATTGTATTTTCTGTCCACATAGCACATTTTTACAGTATTAAATTCTGCATATTTTACAACCATAGAAATTTTTTTTTTACTATTTAAATGCACATCTAGAAGTCTCTTTAAAAAAATTTCAAGAAAGTGAAAGAAAGACTTATTTTTGCAGTTTATCTAGGTTAAAAAATTTTCTTGTTTACTTCTTTAAAATCTTGCCCTTAGCAATTTTCCTTGAAAAAGAAATCCATTTATTTCTTTAAGAAGTCTATTATTTGCTTTCATGATTCAAAAGATCCTTTGTTTTTTGAGTTGATTGTGCAAAGCATTTAAATTCCATTTATTGAGAAAGTCATAAATATTTGCTTTTTTATTTTCAAAAGATCCTTTATTTTTTGAAAATTTTCTGTAAAGCATTTACTTCTTTCAAGTTCAAGTTTACAATACCACACATGCACCCACTCGAACACTTAATTGAACTGAGCCTTAAAACTTACCCTAATTTCAACACACTTTTAACCCCACTTGGGGAACACTAAAAGAACTTTGTAGCTAGGTAGTATTGAGGGGATAGGTGTTCCAATAACACCCCTCAGTTATTACATCTGAGACATAGAAGTTGTCCATTTAGGGAGCTAAAATCTCTTAGTATTTATTGGCGCGGTCACAAGCGGTTTGTGGGAAGGCCTCTCCCCTAGGAGGGTTGAAGTCGCGAGGATGGTTCTGGAAGCCTGAGTGGAATACCGAAATCCATTCAGTAACCGAAGGCCTACCATTCGCAGTTCTCGGGATATCCCTGTATTGGGATATTGCGATAAAGGACCAAACGGCAGATTTACCTTTTCTCGACGCGTCATGAACGGAGTATCCTAGTTGCCATTCTTTAGGATTGACTACCCGGTGTCCCTCCCGGTAGGGGGATATCTAGCCGTTGTCTCAACACTCATATTGTCTGACTTGGATTTCATCACCTTGCAGAGAATATCGTTTGTTGATTCACAATACTTTTAGTTAGGTGTTTGCATGATTCAACCCACCTTTGGTCTAGTTACACCTATTTTTTCTAGAAGTTGTTTGCATGTTGGTACTCTGACCATTTGTTGCATTCCTCCACTTATTGTAGCACAATTGCTAGAATAAGTGCCTTATTTTTTAGGTTGATTTTTTGGCCTGAGAGCCTTCATTTTTCACTCCCCTTCTTGCACCCTTGGTTTCATTAGGGTTTTGAGTTTTTTATACATTACCATTTTACACATAAAATTTTTTACACAAAAACTTATTTTCTCACCATTGAGAATTTTAGACGCTCTCGTCGTCTTCAGGGCGAACTCCCAGAGTTCATTCTACTTGGCTCGCCACGTCACCAACGCTGAGCCTTATCCCTTGACTCGAAACATCGTTGGTCAACTATACGGTCATCCGATTCTGACATGCCTCACTTCACTTCTGATTCTGAGGCAGAATCCGAAAACCCCACTGCGTTATTCCCAACCAACATTATGGATGGAACACCCTTTGACCCACTTTTTACCAGCACCATAGGAGAGACGTCTACAGACCCTTCTACGACGGTGCCATCCATGGCAGCAACCACCCGCTTGGGTATGCCTAATATGGGCAACACTCCACCCTTAGGAATGCCCAACACAGGGCCACCTCCTGTTATAGGAATCCCCAACACAGGGCCACCACCTGTTATGGGTATGCCCAACATCGGGGTCACACCCCCTCTGATTCTAGGAATCGCCACTACTATTCCTAACCCAAGTGTAACCCATGTTGCACTTGGAAGCGCTGGCCCATACCAGACCACACCTATTGGAGGACACATACATGCAATACCTAGCATACCTTTAGGCGCTACTGGGCCCCTACATCATACCACCATGACTAGGCATGTCCCAGTCCCAGTCACTACATCTTCTAGCTTACCGTACATGGCAAGTCTGAACTTGCTAGACTTAGCCAGGCCTTGAAAAGCATTTAATTTCCATTTATTGAAAAAGTCATAATATTTGCTTTTTATTTCAAAAGATCCTTTGTTTTTTGAATACTTAGCATTTACTTTTTTCAATTTCAGTTTAAAATACCACACGTGCACCCAATCAAACACTAATTTTAAACTGAGCCTTAAAACTTACCCTAATTTCAACCCACTTTTAACCCCACTTGGGGAACACTAAAAGAACTTTGTAGCTAGGTAGTATTGAGGGGATAGGTGTTCCAATAACACCCCTCAGTTATTACATCTGAGACATAGTTGTTGTCCTTTATGGAGCTAAAAATCTCTTAGTATTTATTGGCACGGTCACAACTGGTTTATGGGAAGGCCTCTCCCCTAGGAGGGTTGAAGTCGCGAGGATGGTTCCAGAAGCCTAAGTGGAATACCGAAATCCATTCAGTAACCGAAGGGATACCATTCGTAGTTCTCGGGATAACTTCCCTGTGTTGGGATATTGCGATCAAGGACCAAACGACAGATTTACCTTTTCTCGACGTGTCATGAATGGAGTATCCTAGTAGCCATTCTTTAGGATTGATTACCCGGTGTCCCTCCCGGTAGGGGGATATCTAGCCATGGACTCAACACTCAATATTGTCTGACTTGGATTTCATCACCTTGCAGAGAATATAGTTTGTTGATTCACAATACTTTTAGTTAGGTGTTTGCATGACTCAACCCACCTTTGGTCTAGTTACACCTATTTTTTCTAGAAGCTGTTTGCATGTTGGTACTCTGACCATTTGTTGCATCCCTCCACTTATTGTAGCATAGCTGCTAGAATAAGTGCCATTTTTTTAGGTTGATTTTTTGGCCTGAGAGCCTTCATTTTCACTCCCCTTCTTGCACCCTTGGTTGCATTAGGGTTTTGAGTTTTTTATACACTACCATTTTACACATACAGATTTTTACACAAAAACTTATTTTCTCACCATTGAGAATTTTAGACGCTCTCGTCGTCTACAGGGCGAACTCCCAGAGTTCAGTCTACTTGGCTCGCCACGTCACCGACGCCGAGCCTTATCCCTTGACTCGACACATCGTCGGTCATCCAGACAGTCATCCGATTCTGACACGCCTCACTTCACTTTTGATTCTGAGGTAGAATCTGAAAACCCCACTATGTTATTCCCAACCAACCTTATGGCTGGAACACCTTTTGACCCACTTTTTACCAACACCATAGGAGAGACGTCTACAGACCCTTCTACTGCAGTGCCATCCATGGCAACCACCACCCCCCTAGGGTATGCCGAATATGGCATACACTCCACATTTAGGAATGCCCAACACAGGGCCACCTCCTGTTATAGGAATCCCCAACACAAGTCCACCACCTGTTATGGGTATGCCCCAACATAAGGGTCACACCCCCTCTGATTCCCACAACCCATATTCCAGGAATCGCCACTACTATTCCTAACCCAAGTGTAACCATGTTGCACTTGGAGGTGCTGGCCCCATACCAGACCACACCTATTGCAGGACACATACCTGCAATACCTAGCATACCTTTAGGCGCTACTGGACCCCTACATCATACCACCATGACTAGGCATGTCCCAGTCCAAGTCACTACATCTGCTAGCTTACCGTACATGGCGAGTCTGAACTTACCAGACTTAGCCAGGCTCACTAATGATCCTATCAGACACGATCCTGCGTGGCCCTCACATGCCACCAAACTCCCCTCCGACATCCCTAAGTTTGAGGGGCAAGGCAGGTGAGGACCCCCAAAACCATACCATGTCCTTCCATCTATGGTGTTCCTCCAACTCCATAGTGGATGACTCTGTCTGCCTCCGTCTGTTACAGCGCACCTTCACTGGCTCTGCAACCAAGTGGTATATCGAGCAGCTCCATGGGACATATGCCACCTTTACCTCCCTTGCCTCGACCTTCCTGTAGTTCTTTCAGTTACCTATCCGCTTTGATGCGGGTGTCGAGATCCTACTGTCTTGCAGACAGAACACGGCTACCCACATCACTGACCACATTCATGAGTGGCGTCGATGCCGAAGCCTTTGCAAAATCAAGTTAGACGACCGTATCTTCCTAGATTGGTTTCTCAAATCCCTCCTCCCTCTCATTGCGAAGGATGTGGCATCCAAACGACCCCAGTCCGAGGAAGAAGCTATCCTAAAAACTCGAGAATTCGACCTAATTTACACCCAGTTGGGTTATCTGTATACCATTATACCAAACGCCCCTCGAGGCGATTCATCCTAACACGATGCACCGGGGGCATCCCATGCCGCAGATGGCATCATTAGTCATATGGCCTCGCATCCCCCATCATTTTCCATTATGCGCAATAATAACGACCTCGATCGTTTGCGGGCTACATCTCACTCTGGAGCTACAACTTCGTATGCTCCCATGGCCCACCCCCACCACACTCATGGACCCCCATGTCCACCACAGTGTTATGGTCATGCACCTTCAGCCTATCCACCTCTAGTTGCACCCCCTACGTATTACCATCAGCAGGCCACACATGCTCCTGTTCACTCACAAGCCCCAACGGCTTATTTCCCACCACAGGTAGTCCTTGCTGCACCACAACCTCCAATCACTCAGACTTATCCTCCAAACAACAACACTGCTACCCCCACCAACCAAAACCTTGATCGACCACTGAAACAGGGTAAGAACCCCAATTTACGAACAAACCACCCATGTTCCATATGCGGGGTATAAGGCCATTATACACACACTTGCCCACATTTAGGGCGAGCACGCCAACTGTGGTTTGATGACGCCCAACGCCAAGGGCATGCAGCACAACCAGCTCCACCTCCTCAACCACAACCCATGGTGCTACAGAATCCTTTTCCCACACAAGGAGTGGTGAACACTCGTCTGTTGGATCCTCCTTAAGGAACCACAGCACCACAACAGCAAATCACATATGCTGCACACACAAAACAGCCAATGGATTCAAATACTCATCATCTCCTTATGATGTCATCGTCCGACATGAATCTCCAAATGCGTCGAAACCCATACGCTCCCATTGCACCTACAAATGTTCTCCCTATGATTGAACAACCAGTTCAGAATGCACCTACATCGTTCGTCTCCACAGTTAGACCCAGATTATACTCGGAATCACCTATGACTTCCACATTCCAATCCATCCAACCCCCTTTGAAGATAACCGAGATATCTAATTTGTGCACCCTCTCGCATAACACAAAGGTACCAAACCAACAACCCCCTTTACTCCCGCAACCACCCTCAGTGCCAACTCACGTAGGAGCCACACCAATTCATACTATCCCATTTTTATTTCCCCCTTTAGGAACCATCAGCACACCAGTCATGGCTACACTTAATCTCCCAGGATTAACATTAGGACTACCTGTGTGGTACCTACCTGCCCCAACCTCTCCTCCGACACCGAATGTCATTTTACAACTAGTGCAACCCATCAATACTTCTAACCGTCCACCCCCTGGTGTAGAAAACATCCAAAATCAACCACCTCTTGGTATCACTACCCCTTCATCTTCTATGAATCCCCCTCCTCTTATCAAGCCCACTGGGGGCAGAGGCCCACAACCATAAACTGCGGTACCTCCTCCCAAAGCAGTTAAACCTCCCCCCGTGTTTCGTGCTCCTCCTAAATGCTCGTTGTGTGATGAGTTAGGCCATCCAACTCATCAATGTCCACAATTACCCACATTACAGGAACACATGCAAATGCTTGACGATGACCCCAACATCCCGGTTGCCAAAATCGACCCAAACACCAAGCCTCGTGATAAATCACTGCGTACCAACCACCCTTGTGCGATATGCGGTATTTACGGCCATTACTCACATCATTGTCCTGATATCCCAGATTACAGAGCAGCTCTCTACGAGATGAATAATTTGGACCTTGAGACAACGCCCCCCACAATTGAGGAAATTCATCCCCCACCATCTTCCTCCTTGGAAGAAATTAACACCATTTACACGGTTTCCACTGGATACCCCTCTGTCCGGTCGACCCCTTCAATTGATCCCTTAGACACACATGTTCAACCCTTTCAAATCGACGAGGAAACCACATGTCCACAACATGGAAGCAGGCCCAAAACCTTGCTTACTCATCATCATCGTGATTCTCGTTGGAGATACTGGGGGCATCCACCCCACAAAGGGAATCCCCCATCATCATATCATCACTTCAGTATGCCACCACAGCCCACAGCCTCATGGTATAACACCCCGCCAGCAGTTGCTCAATGCCCTATTGATCTCTCTCTGAGACAACATTTGCACCACATTGACACCTCTGAGTTAGGGGGCATAATCGATTACCTCGACCCCGGGATAGGGGGCATGATCAATCATTTTGAACCTTCCCCATCATCTCTATCTCAACACCTCAATGAGCCCATCGTTCAAACCAACACATATGTGATCCACAATCACAAACCCCATGCACATAGCATGGGGGCAGGTCATTAACCCTGCTCACTTTTTCATATTCGTGATCTCAACCATTTTTGAGGTCACGTGTCACTTGTATATTTGAGTTGATTTTATGCAGATAGTATTTCCCCCCGCGGGTCATCATTTCTCCCCACCACTGCATCATTGGCTTGGTGGGCTCACCTTTATTTGTAGCAATTTTTTAACCTAGTTATTTGCTTTGACCATTCCGGAGTCCTTAGACCTCCGTTTTTCGCACCATTTGCACTGCCGGATTCATATTTCCGCACTCGTGATGATGCTTGAGATCATTTCTCGCTCTGACGCCTAGATTTTTTGGGCATTTTTCCCATGCCCCCCTCGTCGCCTCGGTTTGCATGCCACATCGGCCGTCGTCCGTTTTTAGCGAATATTTATATCGTCGAATTCAGTTTTCCGCGCTCGTGATGATGCTTGAGATCATTTCTCGCTCTCACCTCCAGAGTTTTTGGACATTTTTTCCATGACCCCAACACATATGTGATCCACAATCACAAACCCCATGCACATAGCATGGGGGCAGGTCATTAACCCTGCTCACTTTTTCATATTCGTGATCTCAACCATTTTTGAGGTCACGTGTCACTTCTATATTTGAGTTGATTTTATGCAGATAGTATTTCTCCCCGCGGGTCATCATTTCTCCCCACCACTGCATCATTGGCTTGGTGGGCTCACCTTTATTTGTAGCAATTTTTTAACCTAGTTATTTGCTTTGACCATTCTGGAGTCCTTAGACCTCCGTTTTTCGCACCATTTGCACTGCCGGATTCATATTTCCGCACTCGTGATGATGCTTGAGATCATTTCTCGCTCTGACGCCTAGATTTTTTGGGCATTTTTCCCATGCCCCCCTCGTCGCCTCGGTTTGCATGCCACATCGACCGTCATCCGTTTTTAGCGAATATTTATATCGTCGAATTCAGTTTTCCGCGCTCGTGATGATGCTTGAGATCATTTCTCGCTCTCACCTCCAGAGTTTTTGGACATTTTTTCCATGACCCCTCGTCGCCTCGATTTGCGTGCCACATTGGCCGTTGCCCCTTTTTGACAATATTTATGTCACCGGATCTAGTATCCCGCACACATGATGACGCTTGAGACCCTTTTTCTCGCTCCCATCAATCCCTCTTTGTTCGGTATAATTTTATCCCTTTTTCGGGCCGAGCAATCCCTTTTACGAAAAAGGCACTTAGGGAGTTTTCGTTAAGCTCTTTTCTGACTCCTAAAACACTGAAAAGATCGCCGAGCAACCTTGCTTCCTTTCATGCTCACTAAACGTATCTGAAAGGGCGTCTACCTGGTATAAGTTTACCCCTTTTCCGGACCTTGTAGACTAATTACGAAAAATGTATACTCTAGTCACATCGGCTAGAAGAGTTCTCCATCTGCATCATTTTATGCTTTTTCGGGCCTTGGAGACTAAACTTACGAAAAAGAAACACCAATGGAGTCCACTTACTGCTTTCAGACTCTCTAAAAATGAAAGCGACCACGAGCAATCACCATCCTGGGCTCGTAAAACCAATAGGACAGTAGTCATAACCACTGTAGAGTCTTCTTATCATTTTCAGACTCCTTAAAAATGAAAGCACCAATGAGCACGAACAGTCCTGGGATCACAAATCCACAGGACAGTACCATTTTAGAGCACACTTTTATAACTTCTTGGAGCTCATTAAAACTACGAAGAAGGACCCAACGGTGCTTCTCGGTGCCACGACAGATCATGGCTACTCATATGGCAGCTTCCCCATTTTTGGTCGCCTTTGTTCAGAGTATTCTGCAGTATGTCACCCTGAGAATCCCTCGACAGCACCCATCAGCTTGACCTCCCCCCAGAGTCAATACATACCCTTCAGTCCCTAAAACCTATGATCCTCAAACCTATAAGTCAGTTCCCTACACTGCTAGGTCAACCATGTCATCATGCTCTGAACAAAGGAAGTTTGAGTCTACCCACTATCTGACCCCAGTTACTTCCCATCCCCACAAGTATGTCAGTCCTACCATCAGTACTACCACACTTCAGTTCTACACCTCGCGCTCCTATCAAGGAAACATCATTTCCTTGTTAGTTGTCGGTCTCCCTTTGTCGACGACAACCAAATTTATTCCATAGGATAGACCTAGAGGTCCCTGTGTCTTGGACTCATCACCATTTATGATGAGTGCCTACGAATCATTTCGAGAAGAGTCCTCAGTGCTTCTCCAAATGGTTGTTTCTTACATGCTCGACTTCAACACCTTGATCGCATCGTTGAGACTCGCACAGGGTATCGGTCCTTTCAGTTATTAGTCGAAGACCCCGGATACCTCCCGACTCCTCCACATTTGAGAGTCTACCTATGGATACAACCTGTTACCACTTTTTTCTATAGATATCCGGGTTGCGCATGGCGACAATATTTAGATGTACACCAGTTTTATACTCCCTCGAGTATACAGTTACATATACTTCCCAGATATGTCTCACAGTCGTTACGCCCCTACAGATGTTGGACACCTATAGTTTCAGTAGTTCATCAGTTATTCCAGTGTATCAGTGATTGAGATCAGTCATGTCATGATCATGAGTACATCCCAAAATAATGTCCCCTCTGGACCATTATGATGTACCAATATATTTTTTATGTATTAGATCCCCCTTCTTGGGACTAATTGTTATGTATATGTCTTGATACGAGCATGGGTATGCCCGCCTCATCCATTATCAGAGATTATCCCTCATTCATATTGAGGCCATGTAATATTTGTTTATTTTTTGCAGCTTCCAAGGGTCGCGGATCTAGTCTCCAATCGGTCTCTTCTCCTCCCCAAAACTCCAGAAAAAAAGACAAAAGAACTATGATGTCTATCGGCCATACGATGAGCTCCTGCCCTCACACATCAGGGGGGCAATCTGTTAACACCCAAAAAGTGCTCACTAGCTCATTACCTTATTCACATGACCCATTTGTCCACTTTTCCACCATCTGAGCCTCTGAAGCCAACAAAAGGTCACCAAAAGACCTTAGTACACCCCTTTTTCCCACTCAAAAAGATTATTTTTCCTAAAAAAGCATAAAAAACCCTAAAAAAGGGTCCAAATTCCCAAAAATATTAAAAAGGGAATAAAAATATTAATTTTATTCAAAAAAGGAAAAAGGAGGGAAAAGTACCTAAACCATGTTGGTCAATACCATTGGTTTCCACAAAACCACAAATGGTATTCCCCACCACCAAAACCTATAAAAAGGTGGTAGGGGCTCCTCATTTAACATCCATCCACATTCCTATCCTCATGGTGACAAAATCTCCCTTGAGTATTTGGCCATTGTAGCAACCTTGGAGAAAGGACCCATTGGAGATTGGAGCTGCTCACCATTGGAGCCATTCAACAACCTTCATCACTTGGAGGTATTTTTATTGCAAGCATTTGCTTGCCCCATTGTCAATACAAAAATTATTTTTTATGTTTCTTGTTCTTGTTTTTTAATTCAAAATGCACATGCTAGTTTAGTTTAGTTTAGATTTAGTTTCTTGTTTAATTCTATTGAAACTGCTGCTACTAGTTAGTAGGTGCCCATAGCACTAAGCTTGGTTGCAAAACCAAGCCAACAGTCTTGGACAATTCTGAGATTTGGTAGTGGTGGAAACTCTCATCTCCCCCACCTACATCCACTCATCGTTGCATTCCCTCCTCTCCTTGACAGATCTGGTCATTGTATTGGATCGGTTTCCCGACCAAATTTGCATACATTTTTGAGCTTTGCTTGCTTTAGTGTTGCTTGTTACTAATTGATTTTGAGCATTTGTGTGTATCTTTAGTCCGTATGAGTGCTCGTCACTTTCTTGGGATTTTCTGAGTTATTGGAGTGCTGCAAGTGATCTTTTCATTTTAGTATTTGTGTTTAAAAGCATCGTTGTCATCAAATTGTTATCATGATACATCCATTGAAAAATCAAAAGTATTTCATTTACATCATTTTTCAAGCTCATTTGAAGAATTGTACATGCATTGGAATGTCTCATTTGTAGATCTTTTGGAAAATTTGAAGAAAATTAAATTATTTTTGTTTTTCACGAATTATGAGTTGCTCATTTTCTTGAAAAATTCGAATAGATATCAAGTTTTGCAAAAGTAGTTCCATGTTTGGAAAGTTACATGCATCTTTTGGTTCTTATGCTTTCAGGCCATTGTATTGAAAGTGAAAAGCTTGCGTACTCTACTTAGAAACTCTCTCTCTTCATCACTTAGCATCATTTTTGTTTTGAAAAGATAAAAGAAAAAGAAAAACATGCTTTCATTTGGCTTAGTAGTGTTGTGTTATTTTTGTGTTTCGCTTAAAAAAGAAAAGAATACTTCATAGTCATTTTTGGTAGATTTGGGATTGTGTTTCATTGTGTTGCTTTGGTAAAATCATTGGAAAGAAATTTCTCCCTCCCATACATAAAGTTCATCAAAATAAAAGTATATTTTTTGCATGTAGTTAGGGCCTGCATTATGTTTACGATTATGTACTCACCTCATGCATTCACCTAACCGTCCAGATAAAATTAATGGTAGAACTAGGGTAAAATTTTTAGTAACTTGTGTGTAAGTTAGAGACGTGTTTCGGCATTGTAATTAAGCGTGGCAACTGTCCTTATTTGCCAGCATTGTATTCTGGGGGTATTGTAGTCTTCAATGTACTTATCGGTATATTGAAGCTCTTTCACGTACCAACCAGGTATATCGAAGCTCTTTCACGTACCCACCAAGTACTTCAAGTACTTGGCGTATATCGAAAGGTGTTTCACGTACTTGGCGTATATAGAAAGGTGTTTTGTACTCGGTAGTATATATGAAGGTCTCGTGCCATATAATCATGCATTAGACTACACCACTACGGATTGGAGCTCCCACGTACCTTGCGTATATTGGGAGACACCATTAGGATTCCTGAGACCAATCGAGTTAACCTTTTGTCTGTCTTGGCAGAGCAATACACCGAGAACAGCACTTGGGGAGATTACTACGCACCTACCGTCGAGGTAATCGGGTATTCAGGAAAGGGTACGGTCCCAATCCTCATTGTCGCATTTTACTGTTGGACCCTGTAGTATATAGTGATTTGCGAAGCCTTGACAATCCTGTGAGGTTCCATACCTTTGAATCCACTCTTATCATGTAAGTTTGCGCGTGGCCTTAGTTTGTGTAGGTTTTTGTCTGATTTTTTTTCTTTTGTTTAGCTTTCCTTAGGAGAAAATTTTGTTTCAGTCACTCTGGCTGACTTTCCTTGGAGAAGGTCTCGTAGGATTCAGAACTTGTTTCCCGAATATCCCATTAACTAGGAGGTAATTTCGAAGGTAAGGATGGACCCACAAGCCATGTTCATGTCACCTAAAGTGGAAAACCCTACATTGAATGTTGGAGAACATATGTTCCCTCAAAATTCGCCTGCCTCTCATCCCCCGTAGAGTGAAGAAGCACAAACTTCTACTTCACAAGACCTACCTCCCATTCTACCGGGAGAGCTTGGATCGTTGAAATGGATAAATTCACTCTAGGATGGCCCTTCAGCAGCTGTCGGTCCAACAACCACCTATTGGACATCATCTCTAGGCCACCTAGTGGCTCACTTTTTCGTTGCATCACCACTTAGTTGGGATACTCCTGATGACCGCATGACACCTTATCGTGAACAGTTGGTTAGGTTGCGAGCTATGGCAACACAATTTACAAACTGGAGCCTTGCACGGAGGGATAAATACCTGACATTACCTCCTTATCAACCACTCCCAAGTCGTTATTTATCTTATGATTGATCGGAATCATCCACGCAACACATGACCACTTCTGAGGCTGGTCAACCATGAAATCCTGCACATCCATCTCCTAGATAGGAGTCCAGTCCTATACCTCAGATAACCCAACCTATTGAAGGACAATAGTCCAACACACCTCTGACTACCATGGTTACATCACCTGCTCCTCCCCGACCCCAAACTTTGAGGGGAGGATACTTTTTACCCCCTACCTTCTTTACAGGTAATGATAATCCTATGGTGGATAATCAACAACCAGCGTTGGGTCAACCTTTACTTAGTGGTCACCAAGTTGTTGCTGGGGGGAAACCCCCATCTCTTAACCATAATACTACAGGAGGAGTTCCCATTGGTCGTTCTGTTGGAAATTCCTTACCTCCCGGACCTTCCACTACGGGATTATCCCATGTTGGGGGACTGTCCAACGTAATTCAACCACCATCGAGTCAAGTGTATCCAAGTCATATTAACCCTGTGTCGAGTCAATTCAATCCCATAAACGCACTCTACGGGGTACCCTACCCGGAAATCCTTACACTCTATGGGGATAGCAGAATGGTTTACAACATGGAGCCCCTCTTATAGTCCCTCCACCACCGTTTGGTCCACCCCCACCTCCCATTGGAGGTGGTGGGCCCCCACACAACTCTGGAGGAGGCATACCTATACCTTCTGGTGGAGGACCACCTCATTCCGTCCATCATGGCCCACCCCCCTAGTGGTGGTGGTGGAGGACCATCCCATCCCGGTGGCGATGGTGGAGGACCATCCCATCCCGGTGGAGGTGGTGGAGAACCACCCCATCATGGTGGTGGTGGTGGAGGACCATACCATCTTGGTGGTGGTGATGGAACACCACCCTACTACGGTGGTGGTGGTGGCGGACCAACCTATTATGGTGGAGGTGGCGGAGGAGGCCCTTACCCTTCCGGCGGTGGTGGTGTCCCACCAACCCCTCCCGGCGTAGGTGGTGGAGGCTTACCCTATTCCGGCGGTGCTAACGAACCACCACCTCCTCCCAACGGAGGTGGTGGCAGCCCATCCTACCCTGGCAGTGGTGGCGGACCCCCACCATTTGGAGGCATCCCACCCCCTCCCAGCGGTGGAGGCAGACCCCCACCTTATGGTAATGGGCCACCTTATTATGGTAATGGACCACTTTACTATGGCGGAGGAACTACATTTGGTCTGGGCGGCCTATACCCCTATGGCCAATTTCCTCCTCGAACACCCTATGGTCAGTCGATACAAGGTCCCACTAGTCCTTACACACCTTATCAGTACTATCAGTACCCACAACCCAATCCGTAGCTGCCCTTTTTTGGCTACTTTGGACCTGTCTTGCCTGACCAACGACCCGATCTACCACTGAACTAATTGGCCACCCATTCCGGTGAAACTTCCATCAGATATCCCAAAATTTGATGGCAAGCCGGGTGAGGATCCTAAAAACCATGTGATGACGTACCACTTGTGGTTTTCATCCAACTCCTTGATGGACGACTTGATCCATTGTAGATTATTTCAACGGACTCTCACTGGTTTGGCTGCCAAGTGGTATATTGAACTACCACCCCATTCTTTTCTTGATTTTGGTTCTCTTGCTATGAATTTTTTGACTCATTTCCAGCTTCCTATACGGTATGAAACTGGTACGGAACTTCTAAACTCGCTCCATCAAAATACCGCTACTCACATCTTAGATCATATACATGAGTGGCGGAAGAGACGCCGTTTGATTAAGGCTCCTGTTCCAGACCAACTCCTAGCGGTTTGGTTCACGAAGTCTCTCATACCTACCATAGCTCGAGATGTTTCCATGGGAGGCACTGTCATTGAGGAACAAGCCATCGCCCGTGCCCATTTACTAGACTTAGTCTATGCTCAATTTGGCATGTTGTTTGACATCCTTCCTGATGCACCCCGTAACATGTACAGACCTGTGAAACCACCTAAGGGACCCCAAGCTGATGGCATCATTGGATCCCTTAACACCCAACCTCCCTCTCAAACAGTTGGATCATCGAACCCCCAAGGTTCTTCCCCATCACCAACACAGGCTGGTCATGGCATCACCAAATCATCCACTCCTGCTGTCACCGAAGAAGTGAAATCTATTCAGTCAGCTTCACCTCAGAAGTCTGGTGGTAAGAAGAGGAACAAAAAGAAACCTAAGAAATCTTCCACCCAACAGGAACATAAGAGCACCCCTGATGACACCAAACAGAAAAGGAAGTTGAAGTATCCTTGTCTACTGTGTGGTGATGACCCTTTTTCTAAAGAATGCCCCCATAGAGATGAAGTTCAAAATTTTCTTAATAGAAAACCCATACCCACAGTTCGCAACGATCCCTTCCCTACTCAAAATTAGCTGTTGATTGCTAACACCTCTCCTTCCCAAAGAGAAGCATCCTCCACCGCACATGTTCTCATGATGCATAGTGAGACCATCAACTTGAACACCCATTCTCGTTTGTATGACTCTGTCCCAGTAAAGGAACATGTTGGAAGTAATACTGAAAAATCTTCCACTTCAATGCTTGACGTCACCATACCGACTGCTTCTCTCACCATTGAGAAGCCCTCTTTCGAGTTAGTGTTGCATCCACCCAAGAGCACGATTAGAAAATCAGTTTTCAATCCCAATGCTCGGGCTACTCAGAACTACAATATTGTAGAGGACCTAGCACAAGCTCCTTGTGCTATGTCGATGCTCGAGGTCTTGCAAAACTGTCCTAATCAACACAAGAATCTCCTCACTTCCATCGGTGCAGTTGACCTGGATTCATTGAACACCATCATGTTCCAGCGGGAATACTTCAAACCGAGGCTCTCCCATCAGCTGGCATTTCAAGTTTCCACAAATATTGCTGGGAAGACAATCCATCGTACTGTTTTGGACGAAGGTGCCTCTATGTCAATCATGTCGATCTCATGTTGGAGAGCCATTGGCTCTCCCGAGTTGAACCGTTATCCTACCACTTTGAGAGCATTTGATGAATGTGGTTTTCAACCTCATGGGCTGTTACAAGCTTTAGTAGTTGAGCTGGGGTGCAAGACCGCAACCATTAACGTGGAAGTGGTCGCTGCCCCGTTATATTATAACATTCTGCTTGGTCGTAATTGGTTTTACGCCATGACTGCGGTCGCATCATCTATCTTCCACATAGTACAATTCCCCCATCAAGGCTGAATTGTCACTATCAACCAACTGGATTTGTGCACACCTGACACCGCTACTCACCCAGGCGATAACGTTCCATTATGTGGACAATCTTCGCATCAGTATGAGAGCGTTGGGGTTGGCCTCATTAAGGACTCATCCCTTATGGGCATTTTTCCTACTTCGGATCCCGCAAATCATGTTGCCATGGTGAACATGATCTCCTCGTGGATTTCATCTATCCCCAACTCCACTGATTCATGGCGTGTACCTGACGAAGCCACCACACACCTAATTGGAGACACTATGCCTCTGTCATCTGTCGAACTCACATATGAGGCTATCCAGTCAACACCAGAGGACCACTTAGCTGTGGCCTCCACCTCTTGTTCTCTACAATGGACATCATCTGATCCCCTGCTATGGACTTTTCATTCTGACGAGTCCATTATGGAAATCATGAGTGCGGATGATCCTCCATGGGAAGACCTCCATCATCATTCGTCTTTCCTTCCCTTTTTGGACACTGTGGAGAATAACATTAGCACCGTTTGTTCACCAGATGTCCACTCTTTCCCTCAATCCCTGATACTCACCTATCTTATGGACATTGAGGGAAACCTTGCGAACATCGAACCTACCACTTCGATTAACATTTTGGTTACTCTTGGTGTAGTGGAACACATTTAGTTAGGCCAGAAGTGTTCCCCAGAAGAATTCATTGCTTATACGGCCTTATTCAAGTGATTCCGAGATGTGTTCGCTTGGACCTATGAGGAGATTCTTGGGATAGACCCCACCATTGTTTTACACGAAATCAAAATCTATCCCGACGTCAACCCTGTCTGCCAAAAGTTGTGACCGGTACACCCTCGGAAGACTACGAAAATCAAGGCAGATATGAGAAACTCTTGAACACAGGCTTCATCTACCTTGTCCCATTGACAGAATGGGTCTCAAACGTCAACCTTATTACTAAAAAATAGGGCACCATTCGTGGCTGTGTTGATTATCGAGATCTCAACAAAGCTTGTCCTAAGGACAACTACCCGACTCCCTTTATTGACCAGATTATCGAGAATTGTGCTGGAAGTGTCATTTTTCATTCATGGATGGCTTTTCCGGATACAACCAAATTGAGATCCACCCCGTCGACCAACACAAGACTGCATTCATGTGCCCTTGGGGAACGTTTGCGTATCATAAACTTCCATTTGGTCTTAAAAACGCTGGTGCCACTTTCCAGCAGGCCATGTCGTACGCCTTCCATGATATTAAGGGCTTTGTGGAACCCTACGTGGATGACCTCCCTACCCACTCAAAGCAACGCGAGTTCCACATAGATCATCTGACAGCCATTTTCCTCAGATGCAGATGGTACAATATCCATCTGAACCCTCATAAGTGTATTTTCTGTGTCGAGTCTGGACATCTCTTAGGGTTTATCATCTCGAAAGATGAGATCCAAATTGATCCCTTGAAGGTGGAAGCCATTGTCGCTCTCCCACCTCCAACTAATGTTACGGAACGTCAGAGTCTACAAGGAAGTGCGACTTATTTACGGTGTTTTGTCTGTAATTTCGTGCAAAAGACACAGGGTTACATGAGATTGATGAAAAAAGACGTCCCGTTCATTTGGGATGATCAAGCTCAACAATCTTTTGAAAGTTTGAAACATGCCATCATGCATGCCCCTGTGCTCCGACTGCTGAAATACTATCGAGATTACATTCTATACCTCGCTGCTTCCAACACAACTATCGCCATGGTTTTGGTGCAGGAAGACCAGAATGCCCAAGAACATGTGATATACTACGCCAGTAAAGGTCTTATTGATGCTGAAACTCGATATTCACATGTTGAGAAGCTCGCTCTTGCAACGGTCATCGCCATCCAGAAGTTCTGACATTACATTATGCTTTGCACCACCACCATCATCGTCGATTCGAACCCCATGTACCACGTTTTGACACATCAGGTGCTTGGGGGCAAGTATTCACTTTGGATCGTGATACTGCAATAATTTGATCTTCTTTTCTAGAAGGCTAAGTCTAAAACGTCTTTGGTGTTTGCTGAGCTCATCTGCGACCTTCCCCGTGCTGATGTAGAATATGAGCCCAATGACTCTTTTCTGGATGAGTCATTGTTTCTTATCAGTCCATCTAATTTTTGGTATCGAGATATCACTTTATATATTCAAACCCAACGTTTCATCCCTCAATTGTCTCGTGATGACCGTCGTCGAATATGCCACCATGTGAAGTATTACCTGATTATTAGTGATAGTTTGTACCGTCGTGGTATCAATTATATTCTTCGACATTGTTTGACTCATGACGAGGCCGAACACGTCCTAAATGAATGTCACGCTGGGGATTGTGGCGTTCATCTCTCTGGGATGGATACAACCCAAAAGATTCTTTACGCGGGATATTATTGGCCGTCTATATTTAAATATTGTGTCGAGACCGTAAAAAAATGTCCTCCATGTCAACATTTTCATATGAAAAAGCGCACCCATCCCGCTCCGTTACACCTGGTTATTTCCATTGTCCCCTTCGCTAAATGGGGCATTGACTTCATGCATTGTAAGCCTACCTCGACCGGGGGGCATAGATATGCCATCATAGCTATGGACTACTTTACAAAGTGGGCCAAGGAAATGCCTACATACACGGACGACGGCAAAACCGCCACACTCTTCATGTTTAATCATGTAATAGCGGGATTTGGAGTTCCTCAAGCGATAGTTACTAACCATGGTTCTCACTTTATGACCCACGTGGTTGATGAGTTGAGCACTAGATTGGGTTTTCGCCATGAAAACTCAACACCATACTACCCACAGTCAAATGGACAAGTAGAGGCCATCAACAAGGTCTTGAAAACCATGGTCCAATGCATGGTGGGTACGCACAAGTCCAACTGGCATAACATGCTCTTCTCTGCACTATGGGCTTATCAAACTTGCATTAAAACCACCACTGGATTTACTCCCTTCCAACTAGTGTATGGATTGGAGGTTGTCCTTCCTATTGCGTGTGAGATTCCATCCCTCAAACTCGCCATTGAACTTCTCCCCAACACTACTGTCGAGGAAGAACACTTTTTCTACCTAGCTAAGCTCGACGAGACTCGCCGCGATGCTGCTCTTGCCAACGAGGCTCATAAGAAATGCACCAAAGCGCAGTATGACAAGTAGGTAGAACCTCACGTCTACAGCGAAGGAGATTTGGTGCTCACATACGACCAAAAACATGATAAGATGGGGGTAGGAAAGTTTGATTCCATGTGGCATGGACCTTACATAGTGAAATGCATCTTAGATAAGGGAGCTTATGAGATTGAAGACTACGATGAGATATCTTTGGGTGAGCCCTGAAATGGGCGCTACCTGAATAGGTACTATGCATGAGTCTTTCATGCATAAGTACTTTTGTATATACTGTACATGGCGTGTGTGTGTTTTTGTGTTGTGTGACGCTTTGATTTTTGTGTGTTTAGGTCTTGTTTCGTTTCTTATACCATGTTTTATCTGCGTGTGCAGATGGAAACTTGCTATGGATTCGCGGATGGCGCTAGATGGCATACCCCCAACCTTGCTTCAGCAACCTGGGTACTCTATTCACCTACTGGAAAGCTTATCATCTCAGGAGGAATGTGCCTAGGTTTCACGACCAACAATGCTGCGGAATATCAAGCAGTCATTGGAACCCTAACCAATGCTATTTATTTGGATATGGACCACATTGTCATCCACTTGTATTCTCAATTAGTGGTCTCTCATCTTAACTGAGTCTACACCATCCGCAATCCTACCTTACTCTGCCTCTATAGGTGAGTCCGTCTTCTGGAAAGGTCCTTCGAGTCCATTCAGTACCTACACATTCCACAAGACGTGAACACAGTTTCTGACTCCATGGCCAACTTCATCTTAGATTGGTACATTGCGCACAAATAAGCATATTCATGAACTTTTAAAAGTAGACATAACATGTAAATAGCTCATTTTATAAGCAAACACATAAATAAGATCACATAATTCATCCATTTAAAACACATAATGTATAAAACCGCCAAAATGTCTGTATATATATATCATCATAAAAAGTAGTGCTGGTACAAAATCTGAAGCACGACGGCTTTCAATGAGTCTGTACAAAATCTGAAGCCTCATAGCTTTCAGTAGTACAAAATCTGAGGCTTCTAAGCTCTCAGTACATACATAATAACAACATAATCCCTAACGCCTGGCCAATGCACCCCTGGGTCTCGCAGCTCTAGCGTGCTGAGTATGGAAGCAGTCAACTGCCCTCGCTACCTTATGGAGCAGCACATTGAAGCGCATGAACTCCCCCACCGCATACCTCTGCATAGGCTACGGTATCCACTATCGTCTCAGGAACATCTAACGTCAACCTCTTCAGGTTCTCGTAGACGTCCTCCATATCCATGATGGCGGCATGCACAGCTGGGGCCATGGTTGCTCCCTCCCCTCTCCTCGCAAGAAGAGAAACTCCTACTAGTCTCACGGGGCCCACATCTCCACACACATGTTATTAAATTATCAACACTATAACAAAAAAAATCATAAATACACAAAACTAAAAAGTACAAGTGTCATTGTTCTTACAGATGTCTCCCCACTCTGCTCCCTCGGGAAGCGCCAAGTCTGGGTCCTCCCTATAATCTGTACCACTGTATGGGTAATCCTCTACCATGAGAAACTAGCCTTCCATCCAGGTGAAAAACTCAAGACTGTACCCGATGATAGGGACCCCACCATGGCGGGCCATCACCTCTGTCTATCAGGCCATGTGAGGATCCTTAGGATCCCTGTCATCCAAAGGCACATGCGGGTGCAAGAGGGGAACCCGCTCCAATAGAAATAAGATCACTATCAATCTGTATCCAAACTGCTTGAGCTCTCCATGCAGACACTTGGTCAACTGAGCTCGAATGTTAGCGAGGAGTCCCTCGCATTAGTTGAATATCTTCAGAGACATACAGTCCTCCGCATATAGCATCTGGGACCTAGTAGCCAGATGGGGTGCTTAGCTCCCTGCTATCCTTGTTATGGTGAAAAGAATATCTCGCAGTGGATGTTTTCGCACCTCTTTGATGGGAATCTTCCCACTAGAGGCATGAGTATGTGGGGTGCAGTGCTGAACTATCAAGTCGTCTACTATCCAATCACTTCCTCATGATCCGGTAAGAGCCACATTGTCCCCCCTCCGGGACAATCCAGTCAAGAAGTAGATGTCCTCGACATCTATAGTCAAAGTGTGCTCTCCAATCACGAAGTACTGCTGCGTGGCGTCCCAACAATGGACCATATGTTCTAGCAATAGTACTTGGGCCCTCATGCCACAAACGTTGAAGAACTTTAGTAGCCTGCAGTTCTGTAATGCCTCTACACATAAAGGGTCATTCGCTGCTTGCACATCATCTACCTCGTTCTCTTGTTCACACCACTCTAAGACCATGTTGGCTGCTACTAACCTGCCAATAGGAGCATTTTAACATCATTAGAACTCACTCAAGCATTTAAAAGTTGTTCTTTTGGCTTGGGTTTTGGTTTTAAGATGGGCATTTCCGTCGTCACACCTCGTCCTTGTGGACAGGGTGACATCATCGCAACCCAGATTTGCAGGACTTGCGACGACCCGAGTTCATCGCAGTTCCCGTAAGAGAGACCTGCGATGACCTAAGGGCGCACAAGCTCCCAATAATCCAACTCCAAAACCCTAAAAAATAAGCTAAAAATGAAATTCCAAACCATTGTAAATATGTTGGATGAGATTTAGGGTTACCTGCACCGAACGACTCGTGAAATGGTTGCTCATAGCTCCGGCAATTGACAAGTGAAATTTTGGCTCCAAATGGCACTTCTTCTCCCCGATTTGGCAGATGAACAATGGTAACTATATTTGGCCATTTTTTCTATTTATAAACAAAAAGGAATATTCTTTTTCAAATATTTAATGCTTTTTAGGTCATTTTCTATAGTTTGGATCATCTTTATGGCATTTGAATAACCGGTTGATTTTTTGACCTAGTTTTAAAGTATGCAGGAGTCGTTAAGTGTTCCATTTTGCATTGTTTTCACATTAAAGCAATCACCTCAGGTATGAACAACCCCTTGAATGTTTTGTCGTTATTTTTATCCGTTAGATTGTAATTATTTAATGATGACAAGATTACTCTTTGTTCTTTCTCGTGCTCTTAAAACCATGAGAATAAGTTACCGAGTTACAATTTATCACTTTTCCGGGCTCGTTAAAATCCTACAGAAAAGGACACCCCCAGAGTCTATCTTTAAGCTCTTTTCAAGCTCTCGAAATATGAAAAGATTTCCAAGCGAACTTGTCACATTCACACTTGTTAAATAATTTGAATGGTCGTCTCCCTGGTGATAGTTTACCCCTTTTCGGACTAGGGGGCACTACTTACCAAAAAGGTATACGCTAGCCAATCATGACTGGAAGAGTCCTCTCCCACGTTGTTTTACCCTTTTTCGGGTGATGAGGCTAACTTTACGAAAAAGGACCATTGGAGTCTTCTTTAGTTCTTTTCAGACTCTCTAAACATGAAATGACAACCAAGTTTACCTTCTATGGACTCGTTAAAATTTCACATTGAAGGGCTAGTCATGGGACGAACCCCTCCTATCCAGGGTTCGAAAAATATTTGGGATTGGACTCATCTATGAGATTAGCTATACCAAGCATCTGGTTACCCTCATCAAGATCGTAAAAAACACATGAGGCACTCATCGTTCATGATGGGGAAAAATGAAATATTTTATGTTACATACCTTTAACAGTGGTAGTACCTAGTCATTCTTGAACATGGCACTCATTTGCATTTGCATACTGCGCTTGGATCATCCGTTTTTCCTCGAGTTTCACCCACTTCCTGAGTTTTGTCACTCCTTTGAGTCATTCAAAGAACGCTTCCCTCATCATTTGCATTAGGTTTTGGTGTTGTGCTCGTCATGTCAATACTTCCAAGTCATGCCATGCCCATGTTCAAGAATATTCTCACCATTCATTATCTACAATCAGTACGCCTACTACCATGTCGGTCTACTCTGAGTCAGTATTGCATGTTACTGTACCATCCGATCTACTCTCAACATCATTTGTCGTGTTTTGTGTCGATGATGAGGGATTCATCATGGCCCTCCTTCGACGGATTCATCCTTGTCGACTTCAACACATCATCCGAGGATTTAATCTAGAAACCAACCAAGTACCTTGGCCCTGCATGCCTGAATGGAAGGTTACCTCACTTTCGACATGAGTTTACATCATTGACTCTTGCTTGGAATATTTCATCCAACATTCGACTTCAACTCATTTATTCACGCTTGGTGATATGGACTGTGATACCTTGGGGATCATTGACATCAATGGTGATTTCCCTCGTGCTTGTTAACAGTATACATCAATGACCAGTAATCAAGTGGTTTCTACCATGTTTGACGTCAAGACATTTGTAATCACATGGATAGATTCGTATCATTGCGGCTTCATCTCGAAGATCCCGGGGAGTCATATTTTACCCAGGTTGCGATGGATTTTGTTTTGAGTCATATCACACAGAGCCACATTTGTATTTGTCATGGCTGTGTTATCATCTCATCATGGATCTACGCTTGTGTCTAGTAGCCATGATTGTGTTCAGTTGGTCATTACTACCATGGATCTGCAATGTATTGGTTGGAAGCCATGGTGTACGTCATATGAGACTGTGTACTCTGATTCAGTTGTACTGTAGCAACATCCTTCGTCCGATAAGCCATTTCCATTCCTTCTGTCAAAGCATTTCACCTGTCCAATTTCAAACAGCTTCAAGCTTTGGGGGGCATTCTGTTACACCTAAATCTTACCATCATGAGACTCAGTGTAAACATCCCTAAAGTTTCCTTGACAAATTTTTTAACCTGGAAGATATGCAAACCCATTTATACTAGGTTTTGAGAGGTCGTCACAGGTTTTCCTCATGCAATCTGTGACGTCGCAAGTTGGCCTCTTGCATCCTGTGACGATGTCAGTTAATGGACAAAAATAGCTTCTTCGATCCCATTCTCGAAGATAGATGACATGGATCCCTATCCCTGACCATTTGGGAGAGTTGGCATTCAGTTCCTGACCTCTTGGAAGGATCCCCTATCTCTCTCCTACCATATCTCAACCTACCCTATCCACTTAGTCCTATATAAGTGAAGCTCACTCCCATTCCAAAGGGAGGAAGTCTATAGTGTCTACATGCTAGTGAAATTACCTTAGGAGAGATCTCTACTCATATATTGGGAGACTCACTTCCTTGGGAGGCTTTGGCATTAGTTTGATTGGAGGAGGATTGCTATGTTAAGTCATTGGTTGTAATCTTTTCATCCTATGTACTTCCCTTTCAATACAGTAATATAAGTGATTTCCACCAAAATATCATTGTGTTAATGATATCTTGTGTAGTTCGCCTGCTTGACTGCTTACTTAGATCTATTATTGTGTAGATGCGTTTTACTTATTTTGTTGTCTTGTTATCTTGACAGGTTTTGCAGCTCAGATCTGAAGATCGTCAAGCTTGGAGCAGCATTCAAGGAGAAAATGATCAAGAATCTATAAGGTAAACGTATCTGGTTCCTTGATCTCTAATTAGATCTAGGAGAGTTATTTATATTATGTTCTATTTGTTCTAGACTCATGTTGAGCTAGGGAGATCAGGCCTCGAGTCCGCTCTTGGTAGATTGTCCATCAAACACTCCCCTCGGCATGACCTTGAGATCCAGTGGGTTGATTTCGAATGGATTCGTCGCATTGAAGAAGGATCCCTCGCATTTGCTCGATCAGTTGGTTTTTTTTAATTTCCAGCTTGCGGTCAATGGTATCCTCGATTGTCATCTTCAAGGACTCCAAGTCCTCTTTGTCACATTTCAAGCTTAGCTTCTGTCGAATCTCTGCTATCTCCTTTTCCAACTTCTCAACTTTGCTGCGGGTGTTTGCATTGATGGCGCTGGTCCTTCCGTGATTGCTACCTTCCTCCATTATAAAACAAGGAGATAGGCCTAAAGAACTGTTGTAACAAAGCTTCCCGTACAGGAGCTCACGACCACTAAGCAGAGTAGTGGTCGAAATCCATAGACTACCCTTTTATCCGAATTTAACAACCAAACGTTGAGGAGGGCCAGTGGAGGGAGAAAGATTCAAAGATAGAGCTAATTTAGACAACATTTCCGGAAAACTTGAGCGAACAGGGGCAGATCATATTTAAACGAGTGAAAATGATAACAAAAACCAGAACACGGATCAAAAGAAAACTCCAGAGCCGTCGGAATTAAAGATCAAAGTAATTGAAAGAGTGTTATAGCATGTTATAGGACATTAAGATTCAAAGATGTTACCTGAGAACTGGCAGACCTTACCCTAACTGACCTTTGATTTAACTGATGGGACAGATTGATGGCTAGGATTCATAATTGGGCTCATAAAATTTTCAAGTCTATTGTCGATCTTGGATGGGGCAATCCAACGGTATAGGACAATTTCACTGGGTTAATTTGTGCAGTGTTTAAAGCTCAGGATGTGATGCGAATTCTTTATGAAATCTAGCTAAGCAAATGTTGAAGTCCACCGTCGATGTGGATTGACGAAGATCCAACGGTTTTGAATCATTTCCCTATTGAGAGATGCTAGAGGGTTATTTAAAACGATCGAACGTGGAATATCTGTAAGTCTTAGTTAACCACCGGTTTGACGTCCACTCTTTTGAAGAGATGTTTGGCAATGGTATATTTGGAGAACAATTTAGCCAAATTGCCAACTTTGGAGAATTGCAAAAATTGGTTAACTTTGCAAATTAATAATTCATTACTAATTAAAACAAGATTGAAAGACTATGAAGATCAATGATGAATCGATGCCATTATAAGGATCCAATATTTTTTATGAAGAGGCATGATTTTCCTAGAAAACACAATGTTTCAACTAATAAAGTTCTTTGAAAAGATATATAACGATACAAGTCAAATGTATGAAGAGGACCATAGGTGTCTCTGAAGTTTTGGTAATTGCATATTAGAAGCAAGAAAGCCACTGAGATAGATGAAGCATTACAAAAGTTTGAGATTCCACTAAATATCTGAAAAACTAAAGTTAAAACTATTATAAATTAGAGGGTTGTTGGGTGGTGCTTGGGGTAGGTTGAGGCCTTCTAAGGGAATTGTTGCCTCCTTCCATTCGTGGCTGGAGAATTAGGGTGGTGGGGCATCCTTTTCTGTTGAGAAGGTAGAAAACTAGGGGTGTAGGAGCATCCTTTCTGTAGTGGTAGAAGAATCCATGAGATTAAGTTCTCCATCAAGTTGGTGCTTGTAAATTTTTTTGTATATGATTAGCTCATTAATAGGAATCTTTGTTGTTTTTACATTTTAGGTTTCCAGGATAAATTGGTGTGTTCAAATTGTTAATTTTCTTATTCTAATTACTTATGATTATTTAACTTATGCTTAATACTAATTTTATATAAAAGATTTGAAAAAGGCTATATTGATTCCCCCCCCACCTCTTAGTATTGTTGGATAAACCAACACCTTCCGCATAGCGCCCTCGTCATCGGCTAAGGTCCTGTGTAGTTGATGTTCTAGCGCCTCTGCTTAATATTTTAAGCGCTTGGGCATATTGGTATAAGTTTGTATTCACCCTAAGGTAAGCTTACTTCCCTTATACTTTTTAAGCATTCTTTGGACTCCAAACCTCATGAACTATTTACCCAATCTTTTTAGGTACTTGGGACAAAAATAATGCTAAGAATGGGGTCCCTTTGTGCAGATATTTTGTACCTTGTACCATACGACTTTACCTGATGAATACCTTCCAAATTTATCTTTCACATGATCATATATTCCATGCAAGATGATATCCATTTCCATTGCATCATTATTTGTTAGCTCCTTCATGGCTGCAGTTTTTTGTAGTCTTTTTAGAGCGATGTAAGCATTTAGAACAAATTTCCAGATATCAAAACCTTGTGCATTTAAATGGAGTCTCATTCTTATAATCCAATCAGATCAAAATTTTATCCATAGAACAGTCTAACCCCATATGCAGAGTAGATACTTTCATGTTCTTCCATGTTCTCTGGAGATCTTTGTTCTAGCTATTAGACTCTCTTGAAGGAATTGACTCCCTGATTTAACTGCACCAACTGGAAGGAGGCTCCAACACCCTAATTTATAGGCTCCAAACTAAATTAATCTCCAACTCCTCGGTTTATTAGCTCCATCTAAAATGAGGCTACAACCCCCTAATTTATAGGCACCGAACTTAACAAATATCCAACTCCTCGGTTTACTAGCTCCATCTAGAAGGAGGCTACAACCCCTTGGTTTTCATAATTTCCAACCTGTATATAGGAATCCAGTCCTTAGTAAATTCCAAATCAATAGTTTTACTAGCACCAACTGGAAGGAATCCCCAAATCCCTGAGATCACAAGCACCAACCCAAAGGGGACTTCAATCTCTTATCCTTGCTCGATCCTGCCACCCTGATATGAATAAGAAGAACAATATTCCATTACCATTGTATCACGGTTTCCATCAACTTATAACTGTATCTATGTCCTTGTACCTGTATCATTGTCCATGTACCTATATCTATCATTTCCACAATCATTGTATTGTCGTCACTATCACAATCCATGTTCATCACAATGACACAATCATTGTCTCTATCACAATACCACAAAAACAATCTCTATCACAATGTCAACTTGTACATGCCTCAAACCTGTCCTCCAAGAATGCCAACAATTTCTTCCAAGATATACTTCAGATGTATAGCAAGACCATAAAGATTCCTCCAAATAGTGTAATCAAATCTAAGAAATAATCACCAATAGACTTCATCTATTTGCACCTTCAAACCCTTACATCATAGACCTCATAGTACATTCCAAAAGCTTAGAGGGATCTCATGCCAATAACATTACCATGGAATATTTCAATACAATAACCAATAATATCTACGCCAAGATCATCATAGAATGTGCCAAGATAATCACCAAGATCATCATTAAGAATGTGGATCCAATGTGCCAACAAGTTTGTGATTCTGATACCGTATTAGAATGTTATGCAATATTTTGTCAATATCTCTATGACATTTCCTCTAAGGGTCATTCTATGGAACATCATGGATCAAAATTTATAGTGAAAATGCCAAACAACTTGTTTAAAGATGATTTTTTAGTCATTTAAAACCCCGGTCTTCCCAAGTTCATAACTTCGAAAAATATAGCGAACCAAGATCTAAAATTTTAACCATGTGTTCTTAAAGATCTATTTTGCATCTCCTCCAAAGGGCACTATCTGAAACATTCCGCTTCAAAACATATATGGAAAATTCCAAATTGACATGTTTGAAGGTTATTCAAAAACCCTAACTTTCTGAGGCCATATCTTCGCAACTATAGCAAATCGGCATCTAAAATATTTAGCATAGGAAATCACAAGTATTGACATGTCTCCATCCCATAAACATTTCATGGTTTGAAAATACCAGAAACAAAGATATAATAAAAATTCCAAGATGACCTAAAACAAAAAATACCAAGTAGAAATCATCGCAAGATGTCATCTTCCACTATAATTTCGGCCTTCTTCACTTCATCTTGTGAGAATTCTATATAGGATCAATACCATGAAAGAATTATAATAGCCAAGAATCTTGAAGCAAAGAAGTAACTCAATTGATGGAAATATCATCTCATGTATTATTCCTCAATATGAATACAATATATTATACATCTCAAGAGAGAAAATAGATTGCCTTAAAGGCAAGTTGAAAAGCACAAAAAATTAAGGCTTACTAAAAGCATAAAACCCCATAGGTGTCAAAAGCACTTTCCAAAACTATCTAAAGGCTCACGAATTGGCTATAGCTTTAGCTTTGGTTAATGTTACCTTTGCACTTTGTCTTCCACTTTCAAGTTTCCAAAGGGCTTCAAAGGAGTGGAGTTTGTTAATGAAGTGATTCAAGGTAATAGTTTTGTATTCATGAACATATTTTTTAGGTTCACTCCCTCTTTTGTGTTTATCGATCTCTATATTCATAGGATATTGCATAGATTACATTTCATTTGCATCCAACCTTGGTTTTTCTATTAGAAGTTTGATTACTTGTCAATTCAATCTCAACGGTTATGAATATTTTTCAGTTTTTTTTTTCATATTGTCAGGTATTTTTTATGTTTCTAAAATTTCCTCTATATGGGTTCTTGGCTTATTTGGGTTAGACATTGCTTATTAAAAGCTGTAGAGAGGAACGATGCAAATTTTGTCGCTTTTTTGAGAAATTGGATGCAGCCATGCCCAATACTCCAACTGCATAGCGGTGAAACTTAAAACAAAGTTTATCTTGGGTAATTCGTCCTCATTATCGTTTCCACCTCATTTTCTTCACCATGCATTCGTGATTCGTCCAACGGGATCCTTACAAACATCTACTGCAAAATTTGCATTCATGATTCGTCCAGTGGGCTCCTTATATGACTAGGATGCTGTGAAATTACAGGTATGTGCAGAATTTTGCACTATGGATTGGAATTTCAAATATGTGCAGCATTTTGTACTTGAAGAACAGACTTAGATGTATGGTTTTAACTTTCCACAACCAAATTGTTTGAAATTTGTAATGCATTATGCGACTAGTCTATGGAGGCAAAGTCTTGAATGACCTACACTAATGAACCAACAAAAAATCACACTTCCTGGATTGTACAACCTCACTTCCATTTTTCGCAATTTCCATGGCTTGAACAATAGAATAATGCAGCTAATATGAAATGGGTTTTGTAAAAAAAATAACACCAACCTTAGATGTTATTTCTACAGCATGTGATCTCTCCTCCTTTTCCTGATTTAATGTTTCATCTCAATGCCATCTTGGAAGATTGATCTTATTGTTTAGACTTCTCTTATCTCTTATGGTCATCTCTCCCTCTTCTTCATCAACTTTTTCCCATGTTACATTATATATTGTACAAACCCATCTACAAACAATGTCTAGAATTGGTATAATTGATCAAACAAGTGATTTCTTCATATTGTTAGCTTTTTTGTCTTCATGTTTTTTAAATCTATTCTATATGGATTATTGAGTTATTTAACATTAATATAACATTGCTTATTAAATTTTATAGAGAGGAACAATGCAAATATTGTCATTATATTAAGGTCTCTATATAAGGTCTCTAACTCGTAATGTTACCATATCGGGGCGTTTTGGTTGTCTTTTATCCTACGCGTGAAATTCGTGCATGTTAAACCAGAGAAATGCGTGTGATCCGTTGGATTTGATTCCTCTAAGATCGATGGTGTTCTTTGCAAGTCAACTTCATGGAAAGGCACTAAACAATTGAATGACTCACACCAAAAGTTGCAAACGTGTAAAAACATGGCAGAAAATGATGCAGACCCACCCAGAAGCAAATCGATGGTGCAAATGGGTTTCGGCGCTAGAAAGTGCATGTGGTTAAACTTGGAAAGGTGGAGCGGAAATTAAACCGCTTACCATGTGGCAAGCGTTGGTGGAGTCCACTATGAAAAGAAATTAAATTTAAACCGCTCATCACAAGTTCCGAAACCACCTAAGCATATGTTATATAAAAGGTTTGTTCGAAGTTTTAAAAAATGTTTTTGTTGCTTATTGCCTGGAGGAAAAGAACCCGCGGGAAACACATCGTTGTCTTTCTCAAATAGAACAAAAAACAACAAGTTCACTTCACAGGTAGCTTGAAACCCTCAGTGTTTAGATTTTGTTTCCCAAATGTGGAAAACCCAAGACCTTCTTCCCTTCAATGAAAGTTCAGATGAAAATGAGGAGCTTGTAGTTGATAGGGAAAGGGATATTTTCGACCTTGTTTTGTTTGTGTGTAGTATTTCGTAGTCTAAAGAGAAATTAATGGAGTTTAAGTCACAGGGAAAGGATGTATTTAATGTTTTTCATTCTTTTCTGTATTATTTTTGTGTCAAAAAAACCTACACTTCTCCAAATTTGTTTGTTGGTGTGCGGTGAATTATTCGCAGGCCGAAAGGGTAATCATTAATGTAAATACGACGAAAATTCAATGTCGAGTAAATGCATAGACTTTCAGTGAGGTTCTTCATTTACCTGAAACATTTCCCAAAAGCCCCGAGTCGTTTAACGAAGAACATTTGGTAAAGTATTATAGAAACTGCAGTCCGACAGAAAAAATACAAGTTTTTATTACAAGTCTTGAAAGATGGTCAGTCGCATGAAAACCTATGGTTCGCTTTGAGTATTGATGTCTTTCAGTGAGATACCTAGTTATTTTTTTCCTTGTTGAGTCAAATTTTAGGTCTAGATAGTGATAAGTCAATCATGAAAGTTATGTTAGGTTTCCTTCTGCAAGTAATTTCACCCGAGTCACAGTCGAGTCTGGTGTGTTGTTTTAATTTTGATGAATTCCTAGCTAAAGCGATTCATGTCCAGTTGGTGAATTTCCATGAGTTGAAGCATTTCAGATATCAGTCATATCTCCTGAACTTGTTCTTGTGTTCAAATATTTCTGAATCGAAGTTTCTTAGTACCATCTTTTCTCATGACCTTCCTCAACAGGTCAATATGTTTGAGTTCACCCATACAATCATGGTAGAAGTTTAAAAAATTATTTTTAATGTTGAATTGCGCCGAGTGTTAGAAAAATTGAAAGAAACTTTGCAGCCTACACTAGAAGGCCAAACAAGAGATTTGTTCTTGTATAAAGAACATACAATAGTTAGGGTGTGTGGTTTTACTGGAGCACCATATATGTTGCCAACATTTTTAACACTCAGGTTTTTTTCCTTGGAATTTATTAGACAAAGGTTGCATTCAAAAGAAGAAAATTTTGGTGTTTTCAAAAAATCATCAAACGTGAAATTCCCTCTTAAATTTGGTCCATTCATCATTAAGACTAAGGAAACCCTATCTGTAGTAGAAAAATGATTGAAGATCGTGGATTTCCAAGAGGTTCAAAGGATTAATTATGATCCTCATCAAATTATATTGCAAAGGAGACAACAAAATAGAAACAAGGATTTTGATCATCAAATAGTAGAAGAATTAAAATAAATGGAAAATGTATTCAAATTTGAACAAGATAAGAAATAAGTGAATATGGAACAAACAGGCAATTTGGCAATGTTGGTTGAGACACTAGCTAAATCTCATATCACCAATAAGAGAAGTATTTTAGAAGTTGATAGTATGGAAGTCGATGAACAAGTTTCAAGCAAGAAATCAAAAGTGGAATAACAGAAGGAAATTATTAGTATGGAGGAACGAGATTTAATTGTTCCATAAAAAACTACTTTGATTTCGCAACCACCTGCAAATATTATGCAGCAATATTCTTTTTCAGAAATAAAGGAATCTAGAATTAGCTCATAGTATAAGTCCAAATTTGATGCCCTTTCACAATATGTAGAAAAGAAGAAGCAGTATTTGGAAGAAACTCAAAAATTTTACCCTCAAGTAAGAATGTTGGCAGAACAAAAAGTTTCCCTTCATACAGTTACGGATCCAGGAAGAAAAACTATAAGGTTTGCAGTGGTGAACGATGAGAAAGTTTCTGAAATGGAAGTTAAGCTTGATGCGATTAATATACCCGATAAGATTCAATTGCATAAACAAACAGGAGATGTCTTGTATTCTGATTTATTACAATCACAATTTTCTAAATTGTAGTCTGTGATAGGAAAGCTGGAGAGTCAATTGAGGCAAGAGAAGGCAGAAAACAAAGAAAATTCGATCCAGATTAAAAGACTACAAATGGAACTTGTGATTGTGGGAGCCGAGCCAGGGAACAACTAGTGTACCAAAAGGCTTCTTGATGAAAAATAAAATACCATTCAAATGCTCGAGAAAAAAATGAAGGTTCCAAATAATCAACATGTGCAATCTCTAGAGTTGACAACATTACAACAAGAATATGAATCCATATATCAAGAAATGATGGATGAAAAAGGTAAAATTTTAAAGGTACAAGATGAAAAGCATGCTTGGGAAAAATAAATGATTGAATTGTTGTCACAAATTTCGTTGTTAAATACCAATCATATTGAAACTGTGCAAGTGCCAGAGAAGCCAAGGGATCAATCTCTATGTACGGATGAAGGATAAATGGAAAAGTTCTCCATTGAGGAACTGACCAGTTCTATGTCACAAATTAGTCTAAAATATGTAGAGATAGAAGATTTTAAAGCGGAAAACTAGAAGTCGAAACAGGAAGCAATTCAAAATTACGGAGAAAACAAGAAGGCTTTGAGTGATAGAAATCAACTACAAAAGAAAGTTGATGAATTAAAATATAAATTGATAGGTCGGATTCCATTACAAGGAGCTAAACACATTATATGGGATGCGATATCAGTGGAAGTCACCAAATTCTGGTCACATTTGAATTTTATAGCAGATAAAGATACTATAGCAAACATAGCTCTCCATAGGTGTAAAGTGGCAAATGAAACATTATGCAAAAGGCCTTTGGAAACAATTCAAAATACAGTCAGATTTTTAAACATTCTGACCCAATTAGATATGAAGAATTTTGGAGTCAAATATAGACCATCAATCATCATTTGGGAAAGAAGAATTTTTGGCAAGCATGATCGTGTAAAAGAAGTAGAAGACATGGCGCAACAGATGGTCCTTGAAGTTCAAAATTTTGAGTTATTTCTGGGGCCTTTCAAATGTGGTCTACCTTCTTTTTGGAGTGACGATGGAAAATTAATGACTCAAGAAAATTATCATAATTTGATAGTATAGGCTCATATGGATCACTCAAAATTTGAAGGTTTGTTCAAAGGATTAACTGGAAAGACAATAATTGATAAATTGACCGATGATTTTGAAATACTTGAACAATTTGTAATGATTAAGAAGGATCTTCCATATGTATGTTACATAGAATGCATATAATTGGAGGTGATGGTGAAAGAAATGATGGATTATTAAATCCCAACTCAAGAGCAATGTAAAATTGTTGAAAATTTTGGGAAAACAAAATACAGGTTATATCAAGAATGAATATTCAGGTGTCTTAATTTTAAATGACGTTGCAGTTACTTTGTTAACTGACTGAGTGCTATGGCATCCCAAATCAAATCAACACTATACCAGCTTGGTTGGAAACAAAACAAATGTTCTTGAATTTTAGGGATTTCTTTGAAATTTAATCTTTTAGTGAAGAATTCAAAGAACATTTTGTATAAATTTTGATTTTACAAAGTAATAGGGGTTGGATCCGAGAGAAAAAATACAGTGATGTAAGATTTTTTGGAGACTTTAATGAAGAGCATAACTGCAAGTCTATGGGAAACAAAGATTCATATGTTGTTACTTTCTTCAGTCTTTCAATTTCTCTTTTGTGAATGTATTTCGTGTTGCACCATCTTATCGCTTTTCCTCATATTTGACTGTAATATGTGGGTTAGAATTCATTTTATATGCTTTGATTCACACATTTAAATATTGTCAATGTTATTTCTTCCAAATTAATGCAGAATTCATCCTAGTTAGATACTCTTTTTGTTTTCCCGGAAGAAAAAGAGCCTCTTGCCATTCATATAATGAATCAAAGAAACTACACATATTCTTGTCCATAAAAGTCAATGATCATGATAATCATTTGTTGCATGTGAAACATAATTGTCTTCCAAATGGTCACTATTCCTAAGTTAGATTCCTTGACTTCCGACTTCCGCCAAGAAGGATCAGTCACCCCTTCGTTTAGTAGATAACTGTGAACACCTATATCCAACAATTCACATGTATCCATAATGGTCAACACAAGAAAGATCATCTGACCCTTCTTGCAGTATAGAACTATTATGAAAATAATACTAGGCAGAAGAAGGGATAGCCGCCCCTTCATTTATGAGGGAATTGTAACAAATTCAACCTATGAAGGCTAGGTCATCAATTCATATATATCCAGAATGGTGAACACTGCAAAATACTGAGCACAAGAAGGGTCGGCCGACACTTCATTTAAGAGAGAAATGTGAAAATATGTAATCTATGAAGGCTGGGACGACAATTCCTGACTTTTGAATTCCACAGTAAATAGTAGGGATCAGTAAATTGGCTAAGTGATAACATATAAACAATATTTATCCCTACTTGCGACAATAAGGATCAGTTGCCCCTTTGTTTAGTAGAGAAGTGTGAACACCTATATTCAACAATTCACTTGTAACCAGAATGGTGAACACAAGAAGGATTGACCGACCCCTTTTGCATTCTAGAACTATTATGAAAAGAATAGTGGGCAGAAGAAGGGTCAGTCACCCCTTCATTTATGAGTGAATTGTGAAAATATCTCGAAGTGGGGTTTTAAAAACTTTTAAATAACACTTGTTTTTATATATTTTCATGATTTGTGGGAGGCCTTGTTTTTCTTGGAAATACACCGTTTCCACAATCCCGCAATACACATTTTTATGAGTTTGAATTTCTTGCTTCTGCATTTTCGCAACCCGCAATGCAGATTGCGGAAGTTGGAAAGCATTTGATCAATAAAAATAAGATTTGTGATTCCGCCTTTCCACATTCTGGAATGCGGATTGCGGAAAACGAAAACCAAAATTAAAAAAAATAAAATTTCATCGCCTTTTTCGAACCCGCAAATATATTGCGGATTGCAGATACCTAAATTTCTTAGAAACGTTCTCACAATTCCGCAATCCCACAACCCACAATGCAGATTGTAGGAAGAACGAATTTACGAGCGAAATATTTCACTGGCCCTCCAGCATCACCTTGTAAATAGGTTGAAGTCTCACCCGAAGCGAATATGGGGGGTTAGAGAATCAAGCTTCTGTAACTGTGCGAATGGGACATTGGCTAAGTTATAACATAAAAAAAATAAAAATTATCCTGACTACCGATATATGACAAGAAGGATCGGTCGCCCCTTCGTTTAGTAAAGAATTGTGAATTCACCTGTATCCAAAATGGTGAACACAAGAAGGATCGGCCGACCCTTCTTGCAGTCTAGAACTATTATGAACAAAATATTGGGCACTAGAAGTGTCAGCCTACCCTTCATTTATGAGGGAATTGTAAAAATATCTTGAAGTGGGGTTTTATGATTGATGTTTTACATTATCACCTTGCATGCTTTGATCTCAATAAAAAAATTTAAATAACACTTTTTTTTATGTATTTTCATGATTTGCAGGAGGAATTGTTTTTCTTGGAAATACATCGTTTCCACAATTCCACAATCCACATTTTTTATGAGTTTGAATTTCTTGCTTCTGCATTTCCGCAACCCACAATGCGGATTGCGGAAGTCAAAAAGCATTTGATCAATAAAAAAATATTTTCGATTCCACCTTTCCTCATTCTGCAATGCGGATTGCGGAAAGCAGAAACCAAACTTTAAAAAAAAAAAATTCATCGCCTTTTCCGAACTCGCAAATATATTGCAGATTGCGGATACCTAAATTTCTTCAAAACGTTCCCGCAATTACGCAATCCCACAACCCGCAATACGGATTGTGGGAAGATCGAATTTACTAGTGAAATATTTCACTGGCCCTTCCGGCATCACCCTGTAAACATGTTGAATTCTCACCCAAAGCGAATATGAGGGGCTAGAGAATCAAGCTTCTGTAACCATGGCGATCGGGACATTGGCTAAGTTATAACATATAAAAAAAAATTATCTTGACTTCTGACATTTGACAAGAAGGATCGACCGCCCCTTCATTTAGTAGAGAATTGTGAATTCACTTGTATCCAGAATGGTGAACACAAGAAGGATCGACTGACCCTTCTTGTAGTCTAGAACTATTATGAACAGAATACTGGGCGCAAGAAGTGTCGGCCTACCCTTCATTTATGAGGGAATTGTAAAAATATTCAACCTCCGAAGGCTAGGATGTCAATTCATGTATATGCAGAATGGTTGTTGATGTATATGTAACTTCGGAATGTATTTCACATATATGTATATTGTATTCCTATAGAGATGTTATTATTCCTCTATACGGAAGTGTCGTTATTTATATTGTAAGTGTTGTAACTTATACTTGATGGGTTATTAGACCAACTTGTTTGGGGTCGGCCCTGTATAAGTCATGTGGGTCAAAGGGTTATTAGACCACCCTATTGGGGGTCGGCCATGTGGGTCGAAGGGTTATTAGACCACCCTATTGGGGGTCGGCCCAGTCAGCATTATATTATGTGGTTAAGTTCGAGCCTACATGAGTTAGGTAAAAGGCAAGTCAAGTCAAGTATAAATAGAGTGCGGGAGGCACTCTATTTACTCACTCACTTCTCACTCATGCACTCAAGGAGGAGTGGCGCACTTATGGAGGAGGAGGATCTGCTGCTAGGTTATGTCTATCTCTCATGGTTGGTTGTATCATTGCTCTATCTATCTCTGAGGAAGTTATTGGGGTTTTTCAACTTTATGGTTTTCCCCAAGTAAATCTTTGTGTCTCTTGTGTGCTTGCATTATTGTCTCCATGATTGATATGCTGTAGATATGCTGTACATGTTGTTCTCTCAGTTAAGATCCTAGATCATATTGAAGTAAATTCTGAAAATTTAACAATGGTGAACTCTGAAAAAATACTGAGCACAATAAGGGTCGGCCGACCTTTCATTCATGAGATAAATGTAGGCACAACAAAACCCATTTCACTGGCCCCTTCGCCATCACCTTGTAAACAAGTTGAAGTCTCACACAAAATGAATATGGGGGGTTATAGACTCAAGCTTCTGTAACCATGGCGAAGGGGCAATAATAACAGATGAATTTGCACAAGAAGGATGGTCACCCCTTCTATGATGATCTCTCCTTCTATGATTGATCCTATCTCAAATGACTATATAAAATGTGCATTCGATCTCTCATGGATAATGCTAGCAGATTTGTTCTTAATTAATCATTTGATTTTGAAAATGAGCGGTCATTCCTTGTCCATTGATCATTAGCATGAACATTTGAAAGTATACATCTAATATTAACACACTAATTTATAATTATAAACATTGTATGCATTCTTATATTAACTACTTTATATTTACTGTTTTGCAGATAAAACATGTCTTCGTTATTAAGCCTTAGTTAGTACTAGGAAATCTCGTTCCTTGAATTGTTAAAATATCACAACCTTGGTTTATTCAAGCATGGATGGTATGTTGAGATGGATGAACCAGATAATTTGTACCCAGATTTATATCTATTCTTCTTGGATGAAGAAGGAGCTTCAAATCGAGCTGGAATACTGATATCTGCGGATCCCATTTCTGACGGTTTATTGTGTGTTCAAGTTGAAGTGGCCGAGAGAGACCTATGTTTCATTCTATAGGTTGATCTTATGGTTTGTAATTTTGTACTAGATCTAATGAAAATTTTTCCCGATTCAGATATGGTTTCTTGTGCGAAGCAAGGGTGGGTTTTTCCCTCGTATGATGTTTCTAATCGTTCTAGAATTAATACCGCGTCATCTTTTAAGAAAGGAATTTTGTCGGTATGGAAGAAAAGAATCATGGCTGCGAAAACTTCGTCTGTATTACATTGCATGAATATTGAAAAGAAGTTGACAAACGTAGGCCATGAAAATATTCTTATCTACCTTAGAAGAACAGTTCTCCATCACACTCTAAAAGATGTGGACAAATCTTCCTTTAAACCACTCAAATCAAGTCCTTCTAAAGCGATGATGCAGAAAGCGACTAAGAGCTTCAAAATTTCAAAAGAAGTTCAACAAGAGCAGATCAAATAATTTTTGTTCAATGACAAAGTGGTCTCTATTGACGTAACAAGATGTGTTGGTGCGCCTCTGCAGTTACAATATCGAAAAGTTGATGAGGAGGTCGTGCAAAAGATGGTTGTATCTCTTATCCATACATTTACAACAACATTGAGAAATGATATCCTAATGCCTTTCGATAAGGAGACCACATTGGGATTTCTTCCTGGAAATGAGGATGAAATTAATTTTCTTTCAGTAAATTTTTCTATATTGGATGGGAAAAATACTATTTTTGTGCAGAAAAAAAAAATCATTGAAAATGATAAATATGAATCGGTCTATTCAAGGTATCGGCATCAAACAACTCGTCTTCTACATAAAGATGTTCCTTAGCACACTTTCAACAAATTATGCAAACAAAAAAATTTATCAAACAAGGAATTTGCAGACACTCCATTCATTTCTCAAGTTGTAAAAGCACGGGAGAAATGGATATCCCGCAGTAGGCCATCCTGCTCATGAAAGGGAAACGTTTTCAGTGGTGCTCGGAAGGTATAGAATTTTTCTTCTCATCAATCAAAGTCTTTAGATTGCTTCCTGTGTTATGAAATTATAAAATTAAATATTATCTTCAATGTTATATGTTTGCAGAACTTCTAAGGTGAATGTATGGATATCTTTGTTGCTCAAACAAAGGACAGTCTTAAAGACAAGCTAATTCTTGTTTTGACATCGGATTGGTTGTGGATCAAATGGATGTCTGTATTCGAGATTTAAAAAAGTGGTTCCTTTCCATGCTCACCCAAGAGCATCAGTCAGGTTGATTTTGTTCAACATAAAATAAAGAATCATGGATCTAATTTTTTAGACCATTGCGTGATCTTGATGAAGATGAATTGACCGTTGTGGCAGACAATATAATCAACGGATCGGTTTGGATGATCACATCAGTTGATAAAAACGTTTGCGCGGAGACTTTATATCAATATTACAAGGGAATCAAGGACAAAAGGTCAACCAAGCATTCAATCGTTGAATATTTCAAATATCATGATGTTCAAACTGATCGATCACAGATTATCACTAACCATAATGTCATTGAAATCTATAAAATTGCACCAAATCATCTCCAACAACTGTGCAGTATTTTAGGCTTTGAAAAGCAAGCAAAATCTCTGAGTAAAAAGAGAAAGAAAGAATCTAAAGAGGATAATGGTAGAAAACTACCAAATGATGCTGAGAAAATATTGAATATATATATATATCAATAAAGAGGGGATGGGTATGTCCATTGAAAACGTCAAATATAGTTCACAGTTTGCTTGTCAATGTTGTTATCATGCATATTTGGTCAACACACTAAGATCCATTGCATTCTTTGGTGTGGTAATCAGTTGTGAATTGGTTTTTGCTGATATGTGTAATTGCGATAGCCCCTGCATAGAAGAAGATATGCTTTCATTGTTGTACTACTTAGAATAAAATGAAGTGGCATGTACTTTAATTTTTTTAGCGGATATGGAAAAATATTGTATGGTTTCCAAAGCTTTCACACTTTTCAGCAAGAAATAAAAAAAGGCAACACAGAATCCTACCAAGGGAGTTTATAGAGATTTCTCCAAGGACTTGTTTATAGGATTATCTATTATACAGAGTTGGAGCATTGGAAGGGATGATGGTAGTTTGTCCAATTTTCAAATGGATATGGATTATAAGGATGAGGGCCTACCAATGATTGATTTACCTTTTTCCAAGGTTAAGAACGATAGTTTGAGAAGCCATGTTTTTGCAAAAGAAAGGACACAGGAATTCTGGGATCACATAGTTTCCAGACTGGTCACTTCTCGAGGTACAGTTATTTCGTTGTACGTAGGAGGTAGAGTTCTTCGTTCTTTGATGATCAGGTCTCCAGATAGAATAGTTATTTCTATTGGGGAGACACTACAACAAGAGTTTTTTATGAACAACTTCTATCACAAATTAGGTATAAAACAAGTTATTTGTATTAACATTTTCAAATGTGTTATTTCATTGTATTTTACTTTTCTCGGTCGGTTATGTTCAATAACTTCTTCAAATTCCTAATCTACTGCAACTTCAAATAAAGATCACACTCAGGTATCGTCCAATCAAATTATGGTATCCGAGGATGACATTGAATGTGATAGAGAATCCACAAAGAACTACCAAATTGGATAACAAGATGGACAAGAAGGTAAAAAATTATTTTTCAAAGATCGTGGTTGAATTAACTAAATTGTGAAAGGGGATAATAACCTTGAATACTTGTAAAAAATATATATAAAATGTATACCTACAAATTTCCAGGTCAAGATGATTGTATTGCTATTCAACATGTGGATCATCCACAACCAGAGCTGGCATCGACGATGTCCGTGGATATTAGCCAACAAATAACATTTGATAATAATGAATCAAGTGATAGCTTTGACAATAATGAACCAGGCGAGGGCTCAAATGTTGGCCTGGCAGTGACAGGTAAAATACAAAGAATATTTTCTACATAAATTGATAAAAAAAATTATTCCAAAATATATAATGACAAGCAATATTTATGTGCAGCTCTCCATACAAAAATGTTATTGATATTAGAAATGGAAGGTTTTCTATTTCGCAAGAAAGTCACAGAAAATGACTCCAAAAGAGAGAAAAAGGGAAATAAAAAAATATTGTTGGAGGGAAAAAAGTAAAAAAGGGGGAAGAAAGTACTTTTGGTGATTTTGAATTTAAACACAAAGAAACTTCATATGAGTCACGAACACATGCCATGCAATTTTTGGCATTATGTATTTCCAATTCAATGTTTGGATTTGGTCATCTAAATGTGGGTTCAATGAGGGGAACTCACTGCTTACAATTGTTTTTAGGGAAGGCAGTGCAGAAAAATCATATGGGGGGAATTTTTATTTTTATGGTTTTGAGAGAGATGTACCAATGATAAAGAAGGAAATACAAAAAAAAAAAGGAGAGTGTGTGGGGGAGTTCCCAGTGCAATATTCACAAAGTAATACATCAATGGTTGTTTTGGAGGGTGATGATGTGAAAGCACATCCATGTGAAAACTGTATTTTGAGCAAGTCCTTTATTGCATCGTCAGCTATGACAGATAGTGAATTGGTACATCGACTTTGGAAGGGTTTTAGTAAAATTATTGAATCAGCTGATATCATAACCTTCAATGCCTTCTCCTAGTTGAGTGACAACCATCAAATGTAACCTGTCATTGCCTATTTTTAGATGTAACCCATCATTGCCTATTTTAAATAATTCAATGTGTTTTCTGGTTTTTTCGGTGACGTTGCTATTTTCGTATAAATCGGACATATTATTAGTTCAGTGTGATGCTTTTATTAAATCATTTGAATCTGTGAAATTTTGGGTTATTTTTGTATTAATCTTTGGAAATCAACATCTTCATTTACAGTTGCATGTTTGTAATCATTAACTTCATGAACGAAGTGTTGTTGTTGTTTTTATATATATATTCACGGTTATTGTATGCAGTCCGGATATCACCGCAAAAGAAACTATTGGTCCTAGGAGTATATGGACTGCTCTTTGGAGTTCGTATGTTATCCAACATTGAAGATTATTCCAAACAACCTCATTTTGTCCATAATTTCTATCGTTATTATGCACGGATGTTCAACCCCGATATTATTAGTGTTTCCAGAGAACATTTCGACGTTGCTCTGTGGTTTTCCTCACTCAACAACATGGAAATTAAAAAATTCCTTGGTATATTTGAATGGTTTAAGAGTGAATACTTTGTATTTATTTGGGTTCGAGAGCAATGCAAACTTAGTAATATTTATAATTAACCAATGTATCCATACTATAATGTTGGTGAAGTACCCAACATATACAAAAAGTCGTTCAAGGATGTACTTATCCAATATGGAGATATATATAAAAAATGGACATGTTGTTTATAGATGAAGGGAAATATCAATCAACATATAATAACAAGGAAAACTGCTTGAAAATGCCAACTAGTTGGACATTTGACGGTTCACAAGAGAGAGAAATAACTATAAAAAGAATGTTGTGTTCTCTGTTGAATTATCTCAGGCCTCGTTCAAACATAGGGTGCTGGTTAAGGAAATTCAATTTCAAATGACCGTCATATTATACAAAAAAAATTCATTTAGTGATTTCTATATTTTTGACAACTTCTACATTTAATTGATGTAAGTTTTATTGCACAATTCTCATATTATTTATGGACATCGTACCATGTATCTGGTAATGTGTTTCAAAAATTGTTGAACATGAAAGAAATATACTTAGAAACATTGAACCATAATATTTTATTGACTAGGTTGTGTGTGTGTTTTTTTTTGTTTGCAGATAGTGCTAGAAGACTTGTTTCTGGTAAACCACTGATTGTTTCTGATTTCAATGGAGTTTTGTTATACGCATTTCATAAAAAAAAAGAAATTCGGATTGCCAGGAACACCAGATATCGAATCAAACACAAAGTATTATTTTATACGTCCAGGATTAAGGGAATTTTTTGAAAAATGCTTTAGTATATTTGAAGTTGGGGTATGGACATCTACACAACAAAAAAACGTTGACGATTTTTTTCCAAAATTATTACAAAAGAACAGGATTGCAAAGGGAACAATTTAGAGTAATTTTAACACAAGAATATTCTTCTTGCATAGCCAGAGAGGGTTATCATGGTTATGGAAATACGTATGTATTTCGCAAGCCTTTAAATAAAGTTTGGGACATTTTGGTCCATGTTTGGGATGCTACAAATATAGTGATTGTAGATGAATCGAAAGAAAAATATGTTTGTAACAAGGAAGTGAACTATATTATAACAAAAACTTATACTTGCCAAGATGAATGACACATTCTTGTTAGATCGATTATGGCCTTGCTTGTTGCACCTAAATGGCGCGAGTGATGTGAGGCCAATTGTGAATAAAATGAAAATGAAAGTATTTTGTTAATTAATACACTTATGGTTTTTTGTACTAGTATGTTAAATAAAGTTTGGGACATTTTTATCCATGGTTGGGATGCTACAAATACAGTGATTGTTGACTCGAAAGAAAAACATGTTTGTAACGAGGAATGGAATTGTATTATAACAAAAACTTAGAGTTTCCATGATGTTAATGACACATTCTTGTTAGATCGATTATGGCCTTTCTTGCTACACCTAAATGGCGTGAGTGATGTGAGGCCAATTGTGAATAAAATGAAAATGAAAGTATTTTTTTAAATAATATAGTTATGGTTTTTTGTACTAGTATGTTCAATTTCGTTGTGATTATAATTCTTGTAAAGTGTTGAGTTTGGTTTTCAAAAATGCAAAATCAGAGTTTGAAAGTGCTAAAATCTGTTTTAAAATTTCAAAATAAGTATTGGAAGTGTCAAAAGTAGCCTTCCAAAAGGGAAAAATCAGGTTCTAAACATTTTTGAAATGAAGCATGTACATAGCATGTTTATTATTTTAATAATAAATTTCCAGTTGGTTGCGTGGTGAGCAATATGCTGAAGAGGAGGTCCAGATATTAACCGAGGATTGTGAGGGGGGAGATCCAGAATGGTCAATTGCTAAGAAGAGGGAGATCAAGGATTTCACTTTCAAGGCACAATTACAGCTTGGGCATGCAAAGTATCAAGATGCTGATCATATTTTGGATGTATTTTCCAAGTGGCAATCTCCCCTTAGAAAATCGTATGAATGGGGGAGGAACCATCGAAGGAGAGAACTGGAGACACTTTGTACTTGGAGAATTGTAATGTTTTACAATCTTTAAAGAATTTCAGTTAGTTTCTTTTTTAGTTTCTTTTGTTATGTGTATCAAGTTTCCTTGATTCATTTTGGTTTTTCATACATACATCTAATAAATTTGTTTTGTATTGTTAAATCATAAAACATATAAATCCGTGTGCTTGATTGATCATTCATATGATTTATATGCAGGTTATGAATCAATCAATTTATTTACTTGATTCATATTGTTTCCCATTCTGCAATTACATAACAGTCATTATCATCATAAGTTAATTTGTTAATTAGCTTATCATTGACAGGATAGTCACATTCTTTTTAATCCTTTGAATAAAATAACACAAGAATGTTTACTCTTGAAAATATGCATTAACTTTGCTCGTTCATATTTATTCAAAATTGAAGGGCTCAATACAAAACGAGTATCTCTTCACGGGTTCCAACCCTTACTACATTGCCAAAAATTGTCTTTTATACATTGTAAAACCTTTAATCCTTTGAATAAAATAACACAGGAATCTCAACTCTTGAAAATATTCATAAATTCTGCTCGGCCATCTTTATTCAAAACTGAAGGGCTCAATATAAAAAGAGTATCTCTTCACGAGTTCCAACCCTTACTACATTGCCAAAAATTGTCTTTTATACATTGTAAAACCTCTCGAGGTAAAACCCTAACTACTTCATAACTAAAAATAGCAAATTATAAAATAACTATTTCATTTCATTTCGGTCAAAATTTATACAATTTCCAAAATTCCTCAAAATATAAAATTTGATGTCTTTGTATTGGTTGTAGCTGCTGACATGGATTCTTTCTCGAACAACAGTCTTCAAGTGTGCAAGGTGTACTTCATTTTCCCATATCTCTCCACTGTCTTCCATTTCTCTGTAGTAGGTACCTCATAACTAGTCATCTCCTCCACCAGAACTTTCATCTCTATGTGCTCTGCAATGGAAGTTGGAGGAATTTTTTCACCTATCATGGCCAGCTGGTTTAGAATTTCAAATCATCTAAGAGTCTCTTCAGTAGAACTTTCCCTGTTAGAACATGAGTCAAACCTTCAAATTTCTCATGGTTCCTCCTAATGTTAAATAGTAAATTATTATAATTGTTCTGGGAAATTAACTCATTATTTTCATCCCAAAAAGAAGGTAGTCCCTTTTGTATTAGCTTTTCAAATCCCTTTTTGAAGGCTTCAACCTATTTCTTCATATGTTTTGCTCTAGCCTGAACATTCTCAATGTGAGAATGTTTCCCAAGGACTCTCCTAGACCAAGTTATGGTTGTTACCCTATTTTTGATAGCCATTGCTTTCAGATCACCTTCTTTTAGAGTATTTAAGAAACTTATGGTATCTTGGGTTGTATCTTTTGGTTTCTTATCTAAAACTTCTCTCATTGCTTTACAACTTTGTAAGCTATCATTTGCTATGGATTCTTTTGTCTTCATAAAATATAAATAAGGCCCGAATTTTGCAACCTCATTGATGATTGAATCCCAAATCAAATTATTTGTACCTTGCAATGCTAGTTATCCTGTCACTTGACTTATGAACCTCTGATTTCTGCCTGCCAATTCTTTATTGTTATTTGTCAACTCTTTTATTTCCTTTTCCTTTTTCTGATTTTCCTCTTCTAGTCTTTGTTTTTCTTCTTTTAGTTCTTTGATCTCCACCCCTTTCAAGCTAACTTGGGACATAGATTGAATTGCATCATATGTGATTGCTTCTTTGTTGCCTTGATCTATTACTTGATTCTCTTGTGTTATATTTTCCAATTTGGCCTTTAGAGCTTCAAATTGAGTCTTAAGACTCAATCTATATTTCTCCCAACTTACCTCTTTTTCCTCAAACTTGAGCAATTTAGCTCTACAATAATCCAATTCTTGAGATAAAGTTTCTTTTTCTTATTCCAACACAGTTAATTCAAAGGCTTTAATTAACTGAGTTGCTGTAATTTTAAGCTTTTTATTAAGTAATTGAATAGCGTTTTCTTTCTCAGCTAAAATATTTTTACTTGCCTCCCCTCTATTTGGTTCATCGTTTCTCTCCACCAGGTCATATTGCATTCTTTTTATTCGTTGTTGATGAGCTTTGTTCTTTGTTTTCTTGTTTCAACTGGATTTCCAGCCTGTTAACTATATTCTGTAGTTTTTCCACTTTTAAAGTAGCTTTCATCAAATCAGTATAAATCACCTCTCTAGTCTGTTTGTGTAGGTGAATTTTATTAGGGACTGTTATCTTCTACAAATTCAATTTCATTTATGTGACCTTATCATTAGATGATACAACCAAATTCAAAGTATTTTTGGTTGGATATCTACTAGTCATCAGAGTAATTTCTGAATCAACAAAATTCTTGAATATTGGAAACAACTTATGCATTGCTTATGTTGTTGTTTATTTGTCTTGCCCATATTTTAAATATATTCTAGCTCTTGATTGAAATTTGCTAGAATCACTTGCAGCTCTTGCCTCATCAAATTTGTATTCCCGTACTTGAATTTCTAGCCTTGGTATTTTTCTTTCTTCTTTCCCTTTCCTTTGTCAAATACAACTACCTCATCTTGTTTGCTTGATTTTAATCTTTTAGCTTCTCTTCTTCCTCCATCTGCATATCAGTGCTTTCATAAAAACTTATTTTACTTGTTGCTTCAATATTTCCTGGGGTAGGTACCAAATCAGTTGAAACTTTATCCAAGGTAGAAGGATTAGCGTGTGAACTTCCTGAAACTTCTGTCTCTGATTCATATTGTAGTAAATTTTCCATATTCGCTAATCCTTCAACCTCTTGGTGATCAAAGGATTTATTTTTGTTTGGTTTCCTTCTATCAGAAATAACATGACAAGGATCATAATTAATAGTTGTCGCTTTCCTAAAACTCGTAGCTTCTAAATGTTTTTCAACAAAAGGGATAGCATTATTGTTCTTGATGATAAAATTACCAGATTTTAAAGGGAACTTTATATCTGAAGCTTTCCTGAAAGCTAGAAAATGGTCATTTTCTACTGTCAATTTCTGTCTGATAAAATCCAAAGAAAAAACTATCTGATTCAAAAAGGTCAATAGAATATAGGGCTCCTTAACAAATCCATAAATTCTGATTACTGTATGTTGCTTCAGTAAAAACCAGTCTCCAATTGCTTTTTGGGGGCTTAATTGCATCAGGGTATTCATCTCTGATAATATTCTAGGCAAATATTCTCCAAATATCAATATGTATACTTCTGATAAAATAAAATTCATAAAATTAAACATACTGTCTTCCACTATTTCTGAAAAAACCGGCTGTGGGAAATGTAAATATTTTTCACTGAAAAACAGGAGCATTTTCATCAGGTGTGTCTGGAATCTGAAATGTCTGGAAGTGTGGAAATTCACTAACTGAGAGTGGATGTTCCCAGCCAAGAATTCATCAAATTTAAGGAAGGGTACTTGACTATAATCCATTTATGGTTTACCAACACTTAATCTAAAAAGAAAACTTAACTAGACCTCTGTGACCATGGAATCATCATCAAACCCTAAAAACTGTGAAATGAGTGACAAAACTAACTGTGAATTTTCATCAAAGAAATTAATGTCATGTGGATAGTGGGTGTTATCAATGGAAAGGTCAAGTTTCAGACAACTAGTCATGAAGATTTGTTTGGTCTTAGGGGATGACTCTTTGTACCGAATAACTATGGATTCTTCGAAAAAATATTCCTGGTCGTGGGAGGAAAATAGGGGTACTGACAGGGCTTTCCTAATGGTAGATGCATTTACGGGACAAATAATTTTCGTTCTTGATGAATTGATAATGACTCTTTCACTCTAAGAATAATTTACAGCACACCTGCACGAAATGAATTCCGGAAACCCTAAAGCTTGTTCTGGATAGAAATGGATAAAACGAGACTTATAAACATTGTGCACATCGAAATTATGTTTATATAAACCCTCCAACTTGCTTTTGATTTCTGAAACTGAGAATTTAACCATTATGGGGTCATGAATGTCACTATCTTTGTCCTCTAGGGTTTCTTCTATCCTCATAGTTTCAACATTCTGAGGGATTTTTTCACTACTTCATTCCATTATGTAAACAGTTCTAGTTGCTTTCACGAGTTTCGGGGGGCGTACCTAGCACAGACAGGCTGAAAAAACTATGCTTTGTCGATTTCCAATCCTCCTTCATTCAAAAGACATGAACAGTAAACTTTTGAGGTGCCCTTGTCTTTTATACACCCCCGAAGGTGGTTTCGCAATGTGGGATGGTGGTTTTCCTTACTGCTTTCTTTGATTGCGAAATGATGTGGAGACAAAATGCGCACAACGGTATGGTATTTTGCAACTGCTTCGAACTCCATTTCGTCGTGCATGTTGGCGGCGTGAAAAGATTATCGGTCGTAGATCTAAACGCCCCTTTATCGAATAGTCGTTCATCTTGGTGCGCCTTTAACACCGCCTAACTTGACTTTTCAGCGCACTTTATCTTCGTTATCCTCCTCTCTTCTTCCACATCGAAACCTTTCCCCTGTCGTCGATCTATCCATTTCCCCGCCAACAACCATCGATCATTTATATCCTTTAGCGTCACCCTTTAATTTTTTGAGGGATTTCAATTCCACTATTCATCTCTCTTCTTTTCTGGCGAAACTCATCTTCCACCGTCGATCTTATCCAATGCAATCATGACCATTGATCATTTCGCATGACTTCCAAAGCATTTCTCTCAGTTCTTTAACTCCTTTTCAGTATAGGAAATGGTCATATGAACCATTTTTTTCAGGAATTGGGGCTATTTTCACCATTTTTACATTATATCAAGACTTATTTTTATCAATCTTTTTCCCATTCAAAATTGAAAAATATTGTGTCAACAAGATTCACAAAACTCTTTGAATTCGTTTGAGGTAAACGCCCCTCCATTATCTGACCTTAAACATTTGATTTTCATATTTGTATGATTTTCAACCATTGCTTTAAAAATTTTAAACTTCTCAAAAGCTTCTGATTTCTCTTTGAGGAATGTTACCCAATTTATAACATATAAACATATAAACAATATTTATCCTTCTTCCGACTTCTGACAAGAAGGATCGGTCACCCTGTCGTTTAGTATATAGTTTTGAACACCAATATCCAGTAATTCACCTGTATCCAGAATGGTGAACACAATAAGGATCGACTGACCCTTCTTGTAGTATAGAACTATTATGAAAATAATATTGGGAAGAAGAAGGTTTGGCCTCTCCTTCATTTATGAGGGAGTTGTGAAAATATTCAACCTACGAAGGCTAGGCCGTTAATTCATGTATAACTAGAATGGTCAAGACTGAAAAAATACTAAGCACAAGAAGGTTCGTTCGACCCTTCGTTTAGTAGATAATTGTGAACACCAATATCCAACAATTAACCTATATCCATAATGGTGAACACAAGAAGGATCGGACGACCCTTCTTGCAGTCTAGAACTAGTATGAAAATAATACTGGGCAGAAGAAGGGTCGGTCGCCCCTTTATTTATGAGGGAATTGTGCAAATATTCAACATATGAAGGATAGGCTATCAATTCATGTATATCCTGAATGGTGAAGAATGGAAAAATACTAAGCTCAAGAAGGGTCGACGGACCCTTCATTTAAAAGAGAAATGAAAAAATATTTAATCTACGAAGGCTGGGATGACAATTCCTGACTACCGACTCCCGCAGTAAAAAGTAGGGATCAGGACATTGGCTAATTTATAACATGTAAACAATATTTATCCTGACTTACGACTTCCAACAAGAAGGATCGGTCACCCCTTCGTTTAGTAGATAATTGTGAATACCAATATTTGGCAATTTACCTGTATCCAGAATGGTGAACATAAGAAGGATCGGACCACGCTTCTTGTAGTCTAGAACTATGATGAAAATAATAGTGGGCAGAAGAAGGGATGACCACCCCTTCATTCATTTATCTTGGGCCTCATTCAAAAATGGGGCGTTGGTTAATGACATTCAACTTCAAATGACCGTCATATTATACATACGACAATTCATTTAATGATTTGTATAATTTTGACAACTTCAACATTTAATTGATGTAAATTTTATTGGACAATTATCATGGTATTTATGGACATTGTATCATGTATCTGGTGATGTGTTTCAAAAATTGCAGAACATGAAAGAAATATACTTAGAAACATTAAAACATAATATTTTCTTGACTGTGTTGTGTGTGTGTGTTTTTTTGTTTGTAGATACTAGAAGATTTGTTACCAGTAAACCATTGGTTATTTTCGATTTCAATGGAGTTTTGTTGCAGGTAGTTCATAAAAAAATAAAAATGGATTGCCATGAACACCGGATATCGAATCAACCACAAAGTATTATTTTATATGTCCAGGATTAAGAGAATTTTTTGAAAAATGCTTTAGTATATTTGAAGTTGGGGTATGGACATCTGCACAACAAAAAAACATTGGCGAGTTTTTGCCAAAATTATTACAAAGAACGAGATTGCAAAGGGAACAATTTAGAGTAATTTTAACACAAGAATATTGTTCTTGCATAGCCAGAGAGGGTTATCAGGGTGATGGAAATCCTTATGTATTTCGCAAGCCTTTAAATAAAGTTTGGGACATTTTGGTCCATGTTTGGGATGCTACAAATATAGTGATTGTAGATGACTCGAAAGAAAAAGATGTTTGTAACGAGGAAGGGAACTATATTATAACAAAAACTTATACTTTCCAAGATGTTAATGACACATTCTTGTTAGATCGATTATGGCCTTGCTTGCTGCACCTGAATGGCGCAAGTGATGTGAGGCCAATTGTGAATAATACACTTGAATGTTTGTTTGTGCTAGTATTTTCAATTTCACTGTGATTATAATTCTTGTAAAGTGTCGAGTTTGGTTTCCGAAAATGCAAAATCAAAGTTTGAAAGTGCTAAAATTTGTTTTAAAATTTCAAAATTAAGTATTAGAAGTGTCAAAAGTAGCCTTCCAAAGGGGAAAAATCAGGTTCTAAAAGTGCCATTATCATCTTTATCATATCAGAAAAGCACAAACACCAATTTTAAAAGTGGCAATATCAAAAGAAAAAGTATGCTTTTGGAACCTCGATTTGGCACTTTTGGAAATGGATTTGGTAGTTTGGGAATCGGTTTGGGCACTTTTGGAACTAGTTTTGGCACTTTTGGAACCGGTTTTGTCACTTTTGGAAGCTGGATTTGGCACTTTCAGAACCGGATTTGGCGCTTTTGGAACCGTTTTTGGCACTTTTGGAACCGGATTTGGCACTTTTGGAACCAGTTTTAGCACTTTTGGAACCTAGATTTGGCACTTTTGGAACCGGATTTTGCTTGATTTTGGGGTTTATGAAGGATGTTTTTGACCCATCTTCAAAGTGATTTGGACTAGAATATGTCCACGTTTAATGAAATTGGCGTTATATGTACGTTTTTTGGTATGTCATGCCTGGGAAGACTCCCTTGGATAAACCAAAGGATTCAAGGAAATAGCCCCAGAACGTATGTGGAAACCCAATGGATTTTGGTGAAAATATGGATATAGATGACTGTACAAAACCTCCAACCAGATACGGGAATGATTAGACTAAAAATTTAGGGGTTACTTGGCTTTTTAGAGAAATTGTGAGAAAGTTCCTTTCACTAGACATCTCAAGTATTTAGTTTACAACTCAAACCAAACAGCCTCTAAACCTCACGAATTTCTGAAATAATTCTAGGGATGGACCCTATATTTTCCCACCTACCTTCTTCATATTAAAGAACTCAATTTGGTTCCCTAGAACTCAATATATCACCCAAACAATGAAAGCTAGTCAAATTTCAATACATTGAGCATAGGCAAAATAAATTATTGAAGACAACAATATATTTGAACAGCAGAGAAAGGATCATATTTTGTTCATTTCATGTATGCAACATAAAATAGGTATGTAGGAATAGTATCCATGATTACATAGACCTGAAACCACACTCTGAATGATTACAAGCACCAAATGTGCAACTAGTGCACCACAACACACTAGACTTCACTAAATTGGAACACATACTAGAACTCTACTTTGATGCATAAATATTATTAGTGAATGGACTAAGTATTCACTCCATAATGGCCAACTAAAATGAAAAATACCACTCCAATTGGTTACAAAATATTAGGGGCCCATCTCTCTAGTAGTGGATTGCAAGGGGCACATCTCCCATGCATGAGTAGCATAAGCAACTCAATTAGAATTCAATTCATCAACAAGATAACCTTTGTTAGTTCTCCTTGCTGCTCTTTTTAAGCTTGTGAGTCATCCAATACCATGTACAACCCAAAACCATGCACTGGATAGATGATCCATAATTGCTCCACTTCCTTCATGAGTGCGCTCTCTAACCACTTTGACCTCATGAATGTACCCTCTAACTTCCTCAACCAATTCTAACCAGCTTTGATCTCATGAATTCACCCTCTAAATTCCTCATCCAACTCTAACCAAGTTTGATTTTCCACTTATTATCCAACTTGGACTTTCCCACTTGCTAACTAATTTGGTGTTCTAGCAAATTCGTCCTACAGATAGTTAAATCTACTCGAAGATTAAACTAAGTTTAAACAAGCTTAATCTAAGATAGAAGTGAAACAAGTGGTTGTTTACTCTCCTATATCTAACACAATACATAATATTTTAAACACTAAAAGGGGGAGGAATTGTAAAACTTACCTCAAATTCGTCGGTTCTCTTAGCTACAACTTCACACTTGATCTCCAAGGGTTGAACATGTTTGAACAAGACAAGAAAAAACACCTCCAAGCACTAGATGTAATGGTTAATATCTAATTTATACAAAAACATATTATGCATCTAACTAAAGTAAGAAACAAAATATGGGAGAATAATCCAAGTTTGTATTAATGAGAGCTAAGAAGACTATTACAAAGTTACCCTTGATGTCCAAGCAATAGCTTCCACTTCCAAGCTTTTCCTCTTGCTATCTATGAAAATCCCCTAAGACCATAAGTTTGATGCCTCCAAAAGTTCTACCTTAGCTCATGGATGGCCTCCTTCTTATAGGACTTGGGAGGCCAACCACTAGGAGAGAATAATGGATCTAAGTGAGTGGAAGGTGGATGAAGGAGGTGAATCATACCAATGAAGGAGGGTGAGGTGATATTTGAGAGGAACTTCCATCCTAAAAATATCTCCTTTGAATCCAAGATCCAAAATCTAAGTGATAAGGTGGTTGAGGGATTTCCGCGCCCTCAAGGCTGAGCATAGTGTGAAAAAGGTGTAATTTTCGTGCCCCTGCAGGCATGCAGGGTGCGAAAATGTTGTATTTTTGTGCTTTGCACCACTACCGGGGTGTGAAAATATGGGCAAAGTGAACTCTATGAGGTGGCATTCGACCATGAGATGTTGGATTTTCCTCCAAGTAAGACTAAGGAGGGTACCAACATGGTGAAAATGAGTCTCAATACTTGATAGGAGGTACAACCATTAGGTTCTGCATGGTGATATGAGATGAAGACTCAAAATGGTGCTCAAAGAGATAATTTGAGGTATAAAAGATGTCCCCTAAAGTGTGAGGTCAGAAGGAACTGATGGCCGAAACACTTTACCAATAAGTCTTGCAGAGATAGCGGAAAGGAGACTGGAGAGGAGATGCAAGGAACAAGAAAACATCAACCAAATGTCAAATAATGCCGAGGTGGGCATACCCATGCTCGAAACCACAAACTCAAAGCACGGTTTCCGACCAATACAATGCAGATCCATGATAGTATAGACGCAATAATGACTGAAAATAGATAATGGCTACTAGGATACAAGCATAGATCCATGAAAAAAGAAGGACACATCCATGACCAATACAAAGTGGATCTGTGTGACAATAAAAAATGTGGTCACCAACATAATGTTTATGTGGGAACTTACTCAATAATCGCCATCGCAACCTAGATGTGAAATAAACATCAGAACTAACCATGGTCTTCTACCTGATCCAAAAGTGATACGAATATAACCATGTGATTACAAGGTGTTGAATTCAAACATGGAAGAGACTACTTGACTACTGACCAATGACATGAACCATTAACAAGTACGAGGGTAATCACCAATGATGACAATGATCCCCAAGGTATCTCTAGTACAACCCAACGAATGTGAATAAAGATTGTTGAGTTCGAACATTCGATGGATTATCCGATAAGAAGTAAATAATGGAAACCCATTGCCAAATACGAGGAAACATGCCATTGAGGCATGCAGGTACCAAGGTTCTACGGTTGGTTCCTAAGCCTAATTCCTGGATAATGAGTTGAAGTCGATAGGAACAGACTCGTCGAAGGAGGGTGTTAATGCTAATATTCTTCTCATTTTTATGTGTTTCCTTTAGGTTTGTTTGAACTTTGTTTTCTTTTATTTATCCATGATTTTGATTGTTTTGTTTTTAATTTTCATTTAATCTTTGATTGCTTTCATTTTCTTTAGCTCAAAATCTTCAAATGGCTTATTCAACATGGTATTTTTTCTCAAAGTATTCAATTACACTTATTTAGCTTTATTATTAAGCTTATAACCAATTTTTAACCTTTATGCTAAGTGTATTTATCAAATGTGCTATGCTGGAAGATTCTGTAGCGCAAAATGCAAAATAGACCCCTAATGCGCTATAGGAATCCAATGTGATGAAAGATCGTGGTTATTGATGCTGAGTGGTGCTTCGTTGGTGGTTCATTATGAGTCATGATGACTTGAGATGCTAAAATACATGTTGAAGAATGATGATAGTTGCAAGCTCTATTACATTCCATCATTGAGAAAGATTGGGGTTTGAAGTGCCACGAACTCCGCTTTGGGGGTTTTAGTTATCTTAGCTAAAAGAAACGCAGAGCAAGAGGATATGTGTGAAATGCAACAGAGCCATATTTCAGGAGATCATATGGAGCCAGCCATGACTCATGTAGACAAAGAAGATGATACTAGTTTGAAAGATGAAATGCATGGTGGTTTTGTGGAGGAAGAGAGTACAGCCCTAACTCTCTCTGTGGTAAATGTTAAAGAAAAAATGCTCCATATGCCAAATTTCGATGTTGATGTTAAGTATTTAGTAAAGCTTAGAGAAGAAACTAAATGGAAACCTAAAACAAGAGCAACTAATAAGTTAAGACTAAATATGAAAAGAATACTGGATCCAAAGTTGGAAAAGGAAAAGGTTACAATCATCCAGGATTCCTCCAGTGATGAAGAAAAAGAAGAGAAAAAGGAGTCAAAGTTTCAGTCAAGAAAAATGGATGTTGAAGAAGACCAATCAATGTCACCTAAGCTGGTTCAAGGAGCTCATGAAGTTGCTGAAGAGCAGGTTGTTACTATTTAAGAACAGGGTATGCCTTGAGGAATTGCATCTGTAGAGAAGCTAGCAAAGGATAATCAAGAAGAGGATTTGATTTTCAGAAATTCAGATGTTCCTGGGTCAGGGGATCATGATACAACAATACATGGAGAAAGCCATATGTATTCTAAGTTCGAAAATCTAAGAAAAGTGATTCAGCAGTAGAAGACTTAGATACAATTCTTAGGTGAGTCAAATGAGAGATATGCCTCTACAACTAGTATATTAAGAGAATATTTGAATGACATTAATGCACACTACTAAGAACTGATTGCAGTAGCTAAAGAAGCCCTGAAGAGAAAAAGAGATGCATAATTATGCTTTGTTTTTTTTTCCTGTTTTAGTGATTGTAATGGAGAATGGATAAAGAATAGATGGAAGAAGAAAATTTTACAAATCCCAAATAGGTTTTTTTCTATCACGGACTCATTCACAAAAACCTCTTCCCGTTTTGCAACAGCTATCATGATTTGAGAGATTCGAATTCATCTTCATTGTCTATTTTTCAGGGTTAAAAATGTTTAATATTTTACTGTTTTAGTCACAAAGTTTCAGCACGTCTTCTGATCAACTGGAGATGAATTTTCAAACACCAAGAAAGGTTTTTGTCCATAATAGACTCATTTAAAAAAACCTCTCTCAAGTTTCTAACAGGTGTCAATAATTGAGAGATATGGAGGTGTTTGTGAGACCCAATTTTCCATAAATTCGCCTAATTTCCAAAAGGCCGATTTGCTATTTTTAGTTAAGTGTATTTAAAGATTTTAGTTAGAATGTAACTAATGGATGTAACTGATTCCAAAATTCGACGTAGAAGGTAGTTAGCAAACTACTCTTTTTGTAAATAGATAAAAGGAGTAAAGGAGGTCGGGGGTGAGAGGTTTTTGTTTTGGAAGAAGCTATACAGTGCTATTGATGAAGCTTTACAAGACTTTCATGTAAGTTTGAAGACTCAGATCAATATACATATGTTATAAGCCATTTTTATACTATTTGAATGTGTTTTTATTCCTGATCAATTTGGTCATACATTACATGATTTCATTTATGTTTTAATGTTTTTAATTCAGTGATGCTTATGTGCTGTAGATAAAAACTAGACATGTGATTTTGAATGTGATGGTTTATATTTTCTTATTAAGATTATGATTTTAGTTCTTTAATGGATGACATGATTCAGTAACTTGTTGAAGTTTGATTTCCTTTTTTCCTTCTTGAAGTTGAAACCTTCAAACCACAAACCCTAAACCAAATAAAACCTATTTCATTTTTTATCTTGAGATTGTTAAGATTGTGTTGGCTTTCCCCTTTGTAGTGTAGGGACAAATTATGGCACTAACATCTTTTGGCACCGTTGCCAGGGAACGAAAGTGAAGTTATGTCTTCCCTGGGATATCTATTTTGTTCTGATTTTGAGGTGAATAGGATCATAAATTCTTTCAGACTACAATTTTTCACCAGGTGACTCCGCAGGGGAAGGAGTTGTTGGCGACTCCATGTTTGAAAATCCAGAAGCAGTTTCACAATTTCAGAATGTCAAAATCTTTTTCTGCTATTGGCATAGAGGTTTGATCCTTTTATCTTTGTTGATATTCCAGGATTTCCAAATGATGTGCCCACTATGGATGAATGGGGAGACTTCCTTCCAAGATTTAGAGGAGATGATCATGACCATTTGGCACAACACTTGATTGATTTTCATCAATACATGGACCAGCTCGATATTCATCACGAAGATGTATTGTTGAAAATGTTTATGTACTCCTTGGAAGGAGATTCCAGACAATGGTACATATCTCTTCCCGTCTCTAGCATATCTTCATTAAAAGATTTTCATGTTGTCTTTCATTCATATTGTAAGAAGATTTATCCTGCTGATCTCCTTTTAGAGGATTGTTGAGAGTAGGCTAATTTCCATAATACAACTTCTTTACGTGATCCAACAAGTTATGATGATAAATGTAATCAAGGATTCCAAACGTGTCACGAAGAAACTGTGAGTTCAGAATTAGTTGAAGATAAAGAGGAAATAGTTTCAATTTCCATTATCAACGAAGAATATCATGATTTTAGTGATGAGATCAACAAAGATGGTCTGGAATGTTCTCATAATGCTTTAAACAATTTTGAAGTTCAATCCTTTGTTGAACAAACTATTGTGTTCAATCATGTTGGACATCATTTTTGCAATGAAGATCAGCCTTGTAATGAAGAAATTACCGTTGAATCGTTTGGTTCAAATGATTCTAAAAAATATTCTGGTTATGTACATGATGATATGGTGTCACAAAAGGCTTTTCACATTTTATTGAATGAGGAAAAACATGAACCTTCAACATCATCATTGGAAAATTTTCACTATGCTTCACTTTATGATGAATGTGATGAAGACATTGAAGTTTTAGATTGGAAATTCCATGATCAGCAGCAACCAATTGTAGGTGAATTATATTCCAATCTTTTTATTGAACAAGAAAAAGTTATGAATTACTTTGTCTCTCAAATCGATAGTAGACAGACTGTAGATACTTTGAATATAATATTAGATGTGTCTAATAGCCATGGCCGTGATAAATTTTCTACTCAAAACCATTATGAAAATGTGCCAATTTTTTATGGATATGAAGAGGATTTAGAAGAGCAAAAATTTATATCAATACTCACTGAATTTCCCACTAGTCCTCCTTTATTTGATGATTATATGGTCAGTGAACAAGATAAGAAAGAAATACTAAAACTATTTTTTCAGTCTTCATTAGTCAAGCAGCACTCTTCAGAAATCAGTCATCTTGGGTTCGTGGAAGATATAAAACAGGATAACCTCAATAGAGTTGAAGAATTTATATATTATTCTCTTATTGCATTGTCTCATGGAGTATTGAAAATTGACGACACCCATTTGCACTCCATTCTTTTTGAACAACACGAAGGAATAATTTTGCATGATTTTTATGATCCCATGGCTTCTTGGATGGAGTTGTATTTTTCAAAGGTTTCCAATGCTCCATCTTTTGGCATACTTCCTATCTTAAGCTATAAGTATCAGCTGCATACATATTTTTTATTGCATTTATCACATCTTTTGTGGGTCTTCTCAAACAATAGCATGCATGGAATTATGGTTCTCAATCAAATCGTTTCTTGGCTTTATTGGAATTGGGATTATACTTGATCAATCAGAATTCAGCTGATCAGTGTAGGAAGTGTAAATAAATAAGTTCATTTCTTGAGCAATGATTTTAGTTCTCAGTATGTAGTTTGTTTTCAGCAAATATGGTTTAGAGTGAACAATTTTAGTTTGTTTGACGGTCAAAAGAGAAAGGTTGAAAGTTTTGGAATAGGTTGGCAGCCAGATACAAATGACTCCATCGCCCAATGAATAAGGCACAAGGTCTACAAGTTCTTGAAACCTCACAAGGAGGCTTTCATCATACAAATAACACATCTTCTTGAAACAGTAGTGATGGTGACTCATCAAGTGAAGAAGAATATGTTCTAATTTCCGCTCTTACAGGTACCATCTCCCATGGATGTAATGATTGGTTGATTGATAGTGGGGCTTCCAAACACATGACTGGGTTCAAGGAATCATTTGTGAACCTTTCTGAACATGAATCACCCCATAAGGTGAAACTTGGGGATGATTATCAATATCCAATCAAAGGAAGTGGTGAAGCCTCTTACAACTTAGATTCTGGAAAATCTCTGAAGATGAAGGAAGTCCTCTATGTACCTGGGCTCAAGAAGAACTTACTCTCCATCTCTGCTTTAGATGCAAAAGGTATGAGGGTTGCATTTGTTGATGGCCAAGTACTAATGTGGCCAAAGGGAAAGACCATGGATGATGCAGTAGTGATTGGAGAGCAAGAGGGAGGCTTGTATAAACTAAAGGGTCAACCTGAACATGCCATGATACATGAATCCATGGAGCCAAGTGAACTTTGGCATAGGAGACTTGCTCACATGCACTATAGAGCACTTCCAATTGCAAGCAAGGCTGTAGAAGGTCTTCCTGAAATCAAGACCAAACATGAAGGTGTTTGCAAAGGATGTGCAAAAGGTAAGAACATTAAGAAGGCTTTCCCAAGCAGTGAAAGCAAGGCAAAAGACATCCTGGAAATCATCCACTTAGATGTATGTGGCCCCATGTCATCCAGTTCCCTAAGTGGGTATGTTTACTATGTATCATTTATTGATGACTTCTCCAGGAAGACTTGGGTATACTTCTTGAAGGGCAAAGATGAGGTGCTTGATAAATTCAACGAATTCAAAACCTTGATGGAGAATCAAACTGACAAGAAAATCAAGACATTCAGATCTGACAGTGGTGGAGAATTCACCTCAAATGACTTCAAGAAGCTTTGCAGTGATTCAGGGATTAAGAGGGAGTTGACTGCTCCTTATAATCCTCAACAGAATGGAGTTGCAGAAAGGAAGAACAGAACTATCATGGAAGCAGCAAGGGCAATGTTGCATGACCAGGATCTTCCTATGCATCTATGGGCAGAAGCAGCTAGAACAGCTGTATATGTGCAGAACAGAACACCCCACAAGATATTGGACAACAAGACACCAGAAGAAGTCTTTTCTGGTAAGAAACCTGAAGTCAGCCATCTCAGAATATTTGGTTGTCCAGTATACACTCATGTCCCAAAGGAGAAGAGGACTAAACTAGATCCTTCAGGAAAGAAGGGTATCTTTGTGGGTTATAGTGAAAGCTTGAAGGCTTACAGAATATATTTTCCAGGGTTCAAGAAGATTGATGTCAGCAGGGATGTAACATTTGATGAGAATTCAGCATTCATCAAATCAAGAAAGGCACCTACCGAAGTTTATGAAGAACCTAAGGAAACAAGATTTCAGGACACTACCATGACTGAAGCAGTTCCAGAAACTGCTCGTGAGTTTGAAGATCCACAAGAACCTGTAGATCCACCTCGTGAGGATAACTCTCACAAGAGGAAACCTGTATGGGCTAGAGAGCTCATTCATGATGCAGAAAGATTTGGCATTCCAGAAGAAGAACACAGAGCAAAGAAGAGAACCAGATCACACACCAGTTATGTTGCTTTACTCTGTGACATCATGAACAAAGAGCCTTCCAGTTATGAAGAGGCAGCAGAAAAGAAAGAATGGAAGGATGCTATGGTTGAGGAATATCAATCAATTATGAAGAATGATGTTTGGGATGTTGTCCCAAGACCTAAAGGGAAGTCTGTTGTGACTTCCAAGTGGATCTACAAAATCAAGCATGCTGCAGATGGCAGTGTGGAAAAATATAAAGCAAGATTCGTAGCTCGTGGTTTCTCTCAGAAGGAAGGAATAGACTATGAAGAAACCTTTGCACCTGTAGCCAGATATACTTCCATCAGAACAGTACTTGCCCTGGCTGCAGCAATGAAATGGAAGATACACCAGATGGATGTCAAGACTGCTTTCCTGAACGGTGTAGTAGAAGAGGAAGTATATGTGGAACAGCCACTCGGCTTCGAAATACATGACAGGGAATCTTATGTATGCAGATTGAAGAAAGCCTTGTATGGCTTGAAGCAAGCTCCCAGAACCTGGTATGGTAGGATGGACAGTTTCCTATCTAGTTTGGGCTTTACCAAGAGTAAAGCGGATTCCAACCTTTACTACAAGGTTGAGGAAGGGAATCCTGTGATTCTACTACTATATGTGGATGACCTATTTGTGACAGGAGATGACAGAATGATTGCAGATACCAAGAGGAAGCTTGCAGCTGAATTCGATATGAAAGATTTGGGAATGATGCACTATTTCCTAGGTATGGAGGTGTGGCAGAATGCAGGTGGGATCTTCCTTGGTCAAGGGAAGTACACAGTAGATATCCTGAAGAGATTTGGGATGATGGATTGCAAAGCCATGGCCACACCTATGGCATCGAATCTGAAGCTTCTTTGTGATGCTTCATCTGAGCCAGTTGATGTTTCTATGTATCGTCAGATTATTGGGTCCTTGATGTACTTGACGAACACGAGACCAGATATTTGCTTTGCTGTGAACACATTGAGCCAGTCCCTGACGAATCCGAGGAGTGTTCACCTGGTTGCTGTAAAGCATGTTCTGAGGTACCTGAAGGGTACAGTGGATTATGGGCTTAGATATGAGGCGAATCAAAAGTTTAACCTGCTGGGTTATGTTGATTCAGATTGGGCTGGCAGTGCTGCAGATAGGAAGAGCACATCTAGGTGTTGCTTCAGTATGGGATCAGGTGTGATCTCTTGGTTCAGCAGGAAGCAGTCCTGCGTAGCACTGAGTACAGCTGAGGCAGAGTATGTTGCAGCCTGTTCAGCTAGTTGTGAAGTAGTATGGCTACGAAAGCTACTGTCTGAGTTATTTGATCTCCCGTTGGAAGCCACTGGTATCTTCTGTGATAACCAGAGTTGTGTGAAGCTGTCCGAGAACCCAGTGTTTCATGACAGGTTGAAACACATAGAGATCAAATACCACTATATCAGGGATATGGTACAGAGAGGAGCTGTGAAGCTCCTGTATGTTGCGACGGACGAGCAGATTGCAGATGTGCTGACAAAGCCACTAGCCAGGGTGAAGTTCGAATACTTCAGAGAGAGGCTTGGCGTTCTTCAGATCAAGGACACTTCGAGGAAGAAGTGATGGACACATTTGCTGAAGCCATTCCAAGCATGTTGGAAGGAGGATCCTTCACATGGCTGTGGATGTAAGCGCTGGATGATGAGCATCAGGATGATGTTCTAGTTTCTGCTGGATATGATCAGTTGGATCATTTTATGTATGTATGTACGCATCATGCTGGATGCTGGATATGATCAGTTGGATCATTTTATGTATGTATGTACGCATCATGCTGGATGCTGGATATGATCAGTTGGATCATTTTTATGTATGAATGTACGCATCATGTTGGATGCTGGATATGATCAGTTGGATCATGTGTATGTATTTTTGTATATGCATCATGTTGGATGCTTGGACCATGTATCTGTATATGTATCAGGTGGATACATTGTATGATCAGGTAGATCATGTATGGTGATATGTATCATGTATTTGTATTTGTATCAGGTGGATACATTGTATGATCAGGAGGATCATGTATGATGATATGTATCAGGTAGATACTTGGTGTGCATCAGGTAGATGCATTGATGATCAGGTGGATCATGGATGATGACATGCAGCAGGATGTTGCAGTGATGATCAGGTGGATCATGTATGATGACATGCAGCAGGATGTTGCAGTGATGATCAGGATGATCATAGATGACGAGCTTCAGGATGTTGCTCCAGATGACATGCAGCAGGATGTTGCATTGATGATCAGGATGATCATAGATGACGAGCTTCAGGATGTTGCTCCAGATGACATGCAGCAGGATGTTGCATTGATGATCAGGATGATCATAGATGACGAGCTTCAGGATGTTGCTCCAGATGACATGCAGCAGGACGTTGCAGTGATGATGATCAGGACGATCATGAGTACATCAGGATGATGTATGGTGAGTATCAGGTTGATACTCTGTGGACGTGGATCAGGTTGTGCAGATGAGCATGTCTGGGAGATCCTATAGGTCGGAGTTGTGTACCCGTAACAGCCTGGGATGCTCTTTCGAGACATTTCTCTGGGAGGACATGTAATTTGTGCCCTGGGAGATTTCAGGTCGGAGTTGTGTACCCGTAACATCCTGAGATGCTCTTGCGAGGTTTTGTCCTATGGCATGTAATTTGGGCCCTGGGAGATTTCAGGTCGGAGTTGTGTACCCGTAACATCCTGAGATGCTCTTGCGAGGTTTTGCCATGACCACATGTAATTTGTGCCCTGGGAGATTTCAGGTCGGAGTTGTGTACTCGTAACATCCTGAGATGCTCTTGCTAGGTTTTGTGGTGGACCACATATAATTTGTGCCCTGGGAGATTTCAGGTCAGAGTTGTGTACCCGTAACATCCTGAGATGCTCTTTCGAGGTTTTGTGGTGGGGTCACATGTAATAGCGCCCTGGGAGATCCTACAGGTTGGAGTTGTGTACCCGTAATATCCTGGGATGCTCTTTCGAGGTTTTGTGACGCACGTAATAAGTCCTGAGGATTCCACAGTATGGCTAGTGATGACGAATACCTGCAGGTGGTGGGCCTACATCCAGTATGAAAAAGGACTGGCTCTGAAGAACTTCCTATGACGAGTAGAGACAGAGATTGGATGAGATAGCAGCAGCAGTGACGATGATGATGACAATGCATCGATGACAATGATCCAGAGAAGAAGACTTGTCTAGCAGATATGTGTCGAGAAATACCTTCCTAGTTAAGAGGGAGTGTTGATGTATATGTAACTTCGGAATGTATTTCATCAGTGTATTATATATATATTTATTGTATCCTTATAAGAGATGTGTTATTCCTCTATAAGGAAGTGTCGTCATGTGGATTGACAAGTGTCGCAAGTGTGTGTACTTGCCGATGGGTTATTAGACCACCTTATGGGGTCGGCCCTATTTAATATATAATATAATGTGGATGTACTCAAGTAGACAAGTCGGCCCCAGTAGGTCACTGGGAAAAAAGGTGAGTATAAATAGAGATAGGAGATCTCTATTTTACTCACTCGGAAAAGTATCTATCTCTCTCTCTGAAAAGTGGCACACTAGTGAGGAGGAGGAGGATCATCTGCTAGGAGACTATCTCTGTATTATTTGGTTGTATTTTGGTTGAGCCATTTCTCTCTCTATCTCTGAGGAAGTTGTGGGGTTTTTCACCTTAGGGTTTTCCCCACGGAAACTCTGTGTCTCTTGTCTCTATGCTTTTGATTCTTGTGATGCTTGTGATGCTTGTCATATTATGATTGTCATGCATTGATATACTGTAGATGTTATTCTCTCAGCAAAGATCCTATAGTATTGTGATTTAATACTGAAAATTTAACAGATTCTATAGCGCAAACTGCAAAATAGACCCCTAATGCGCTACACGAATCTAATGTGATGAAAGATCGTGGTTATTCATGCTGAGTGGTGGTTTGTTGGTGGTTCATTATGAGTCATGATGACTTGAGATGCTAAAATACATGTTGAAGAATGATGATAGTTGCAAGCTCTATTACATTCCATCATTGAGAAATATTGGGGTTTGAAGTGCCATGAACTCCGCTTTGGGGGTTTTAGTTTTCTCAACTAAAAGAAACGCAAAGCAAGAGGATATGTGTGAAAAGAAATAGAGCCATATTTCAGGAGATCATATGGAGCCTGCCATGACTCATGTAGACAAAGAAGATGATACCAGTTTGAAAGATGAAATGCATGGTGGTTTTGTGGAGGAAGAGAGTACAGCCCTAACTCTCTCTGTGGTAAATGTTAAAGAAAAAATGCTCCATTTTCCAAATTTCGATGTTGATGTTAAGTCTTTAGTAAATCTCAGAGAAGAAACTAAATGGCGACCTAAAACAAGAGCAACTAATAAGTTAAGATTAAATATGAAAAGAATACTGGATCCAAAGTTGGAAAAGGAAAAGGTTACAATCATCCAGGATTCCTCCAGTCATGAAGACAAAGAAGAGAAAAAGGACTCAAAGTTTCAGTCAGGAAAAATGGATGCCGAAGAAAACCAATCAATGTCACCTAAGTTGGTTCAAGGAGCTCATGAAGTTGCTGAAGAGCAGGTTGTTACTATTTAAGAACAGGGTATGCCTTGAGGAATTGCATCTGCAGAGAAGCTAGCAAAGGATAATCAAGAAGAGGATTTGATTTTCATAAATTTAGATGTTCCTGGGTTAGGGGATCATGGTACAACAATACATGGAGAAAGCCATATGTATTATGAGGTCAAAAATCCAAGAAAAGTGATTCAGCAGTAGAAGACTTAGATACAGTTCTTGGGTGATTCAAATGAGAGATATGCCTCTACAAATAGTATATTAATAAAATATTTGAATGACATTAATGCACACTACCAAGAACTGATTGTAGTAGCTAAAGAAGCCCTGAAGAGAAAAAGAGATGCATAATTATGCTTTGTTTTTTTTCCTGTTTTAGTGATTGTAATGGAGAACGTATTACGAATAGATGGAAGCAAATTTTAGAAATCCCAAAGAGGTTTTTGTCCATCACGGACTCATTCACAAAAACCTCTTCCCGTTTTGCAACAGCTATCATGATTTGAGTGATTCAAATTCATCTTCGTGGCCTATTTTTCAGGGTTAAAAATGTTTAATATTTTACTGTTGTCACAAAGTTTCAGCACGTCTTTTTATCAATTAGAGATGAATTTTAAAAAACCAAGAGAGTTTTTTGTCCATAATGGACTCATTTAAAAAACCTTTTCTCATTTTTCTAACAGGTGTCAAGCATTGAGATATATGTGGCGTTTGTGAGACCCAATTTTCTAGAAATTTGCCTAATTTATAAAAGGCCGATTTGCTACTTTTAGTTAATTGTATCTAAATATTTATGTTAGAATATAATTAATGGATGTAACTGATTCCAAAATTCGACCTAGAAGGTAGTTAGCAAAATACTCTTTTTGTAAATAGATAAAAGGAGTAAAGGAGGTAGGGGGTTGAGAGGTTTTTGTTTTGGAAGAATCTATACAGTGTTGTTGATGAAGATTTACAAGACTTTCATGTAAGTTTGAAGACTGAGATCAATATAGCTATGTTGTAAGTCATTTTTATACTATTTGAATGTGTTTTTATTCCTGATCAGTTTGGTCATACATTACATGATTTCATTTTTGTTTTAATGTTTTTAATTCAGTGATGCTTATGTGTTGTAGATAAAAACCAGACATGTGATTTTGAATGTGATGGTTTATGCTTTCTTATTAAGATTATGATTTCATATCTTTAATGGATGACATGATTCAGTAACTTGTTGAAGTTTGATTTCCTTTTTTCCTTCTTGAAATTGAAACCTTCAAACCACAAACCCTAAACCAAATAAAACCTATTTCATTTTTTATCTTGAGATTGTTAAGATTGTGTTGGCTTGCCCTTTTGTAGTCTAGGAACAAATCTTGGCACTAACATAGGGCCATAATGAATCCCACATCATAGACAAAAAACCAGTATAGGAAAGTGAGATGAAGTAATGAACCAGATGAGTACGGATTGACACAAAATATGAAGGTCGAAAATGTTGCAGAAGGTTGACTCAGGTTAGGAATGACCCTTTGAACATATAACGACATGATACATAGCTTGGAAACAGGGATTGACAGAGGTGACAACCGAAAGGTGAGAGGACTTAAGGTGGGATATTCATTAGATGGTACTCTCATTAAAGGTGACTCATGATTACAGTTAGGACCTGGATGTATACTAAATACCAAAATAAGAAGACAAGGTATGAATGCATGCCATGTTCAAAAGTAAAGACTCGTAAGCTGCCAAAAACGGTAGACTCGGTGTATTCCTCCATTTCCCCCCCTTCATGAATGACGAGTACCTATTTTTTTTTAACCGAGATTGAGGACGATAACAGATGCTCGATATAGCTCACCTTGGGGTGAATCCAACCTTGTATATTTATGACATCAAGGGAGGAGAAGTCCATTCCCATAGGGATCCTTTGATGTTTCATTTTACGAGTCCAAAGAAGGAAAAATCGACGATTTTTCATGTTTAGAGAGTTTGAAATAATCTAAAGAAGACTCCAAAGTTTGACTTTTTCATAAAATTTAGTCACCAGACCCGAGAAAGTGTAAAATAATATATGTAGGAACTCTCTTAGTCAAAGGTTGACCAAGGTGTACCTTTCTCGTATATAGTCTAGATGGTCTGAAAAAGGTATAACCTTTCAAATACTTTTACAAGTGTGAAAGAGACAAGTGCACTTGGCAATATTTTTTGCATATTCCGAGAGTTTGGAAAGAGCCTAAAGAAAAACCCAGGAGTTCCTTTTTCGTATAACTAGTCTCACGAGATTGGATAAAGAGATAAACCTATATTCGTTAAACACACCTTTTTACTCAATTTTTAACGAGCACGACAACGGTATCAAAAGCACTCAAAATATTTTTCATGTTTAAATCCACAGCACGAAAAAGGAAAAAGTAAGCTCAAACCATTTTTCACGTTTTTAACCAGAGCACGAAAAAGTGAAAAGTAATATCGACACCTCTTATTATTTTTAACAAGCTCAAAGAAAGGTTGGAAGAATGATCGTGGTATCTACTTTATTTTTTAACAAGCTTGCAACAGAAAATGAACTACGGTCGGGATGATGGTTTCATTTTTTAGCAAGCTTGAAGGTTAAACTAAACTATGCTCGGAATGAGGCCCATTGACGGGTTTCTTCCCAACATGATGTCCATAGGTTGGTACTCAGGGTGACACCCATTAGCAATTTTTCCCCAACATGAGGCCCAAAGGTTGGAAAGTTTCCCCCAACATTATTAGCAAAAGCTAGCGGCTTAACTCTATTATGATGTACAAAGGCTGGAGACATGCCCCCCAATATTTGTTTCGTCTTCCTACTCTTCTTCTTTTCCCAATTAAATTCCTGGATACTAATAGGAAAAGGTTCACCAGATGGATAGAAAGAATGAGCATTTAGTGACACAGGAAGATGAAATGAAGGTTCAAGTCCAAAATATGGTGGGAGACTCGACTCAATGGGAGAGGAAGCTATTTCATTTTTTAACAAGCTTGACATAGAAATGGAACTTTGCTCATAATGACCCATTTCATTTTTTAACGAGCTTGAAAAATGAATAGAAATATGCTCGTGATGGCCTGTTTAATTTTTTAACGAGCTTGACACAGAAACATAACTATGATCATAATGACCTATTTCATTTTTACACAAGCTTGAAACAAAAAACAAATATGCTTGAAGTATCCTATTTCATTTTTTAACGAGTTTAAAACAAGATAAAACTATGCTCGAAGTTGGTTCCTACCTAGCATGATGTCCATAGGTTGGTATTTTCCCCTCATCATAAGAAGCTAGTGGTCTTAAATACAACATGATTTCCAAAGGATGGAAACATGCCCCTTTAAGCTTTCTCCATGATGGGAAGAAGTTATCAGTTCACTAACGAATCAACTCCAGCGTGATGTCCAGAGCCGAGAGACATGACTGATGATGTGGGAGGAACCACTAAGTCATGTGGAACATTCAGGGAAGTCTGGTGTCTATCAGACATACAATTATTAGGTGTAACAAAGGAAAGTTGATCAATGGCCACTATATTTCCATGATGAGGAAAATACACTAGCATAGATCCATCTTAAACCTGTATCTATCAAGCACCGAGAGGGATCCAATTTCTTGAGGTGTATTTCTTTTTTTAAATTTAAACTCAACAAATTTAATCTCTCTTGATTGATAGATCCGCGTTTAAGTTTTAATTTTTTTATTTTATAAAGCAACATCTATTTTTTAATTACTTTTCATAATATTTTATTTTATGAATAGACATGGATTTTTTTTAAATATTTCCATAATTTTACTTTTTTTTTACATTTTAATTAATGGCCGACAATACATTTTACTTTTTTAAATTTTCATTAGATTTTACTTTTTTACTTTTCATTAAATAATTTCCATTACATTTCACTGTTTTTTACATTTTAATTAATGGCCGACATAATAAAGACAAACGTTTATAGCCTAGGATTTAATTCAATCAAAAATACACGTCCATGTATTATATAGCCTAGGATTTAATTCAAACAAAAATAAACGTCCTTTTATTAATTGTGGACATAATATTTTATTATTATTATTATTATATTAAAGCCAAACTTTATTTATTATGGCCAACTATAAGGACAAACATGGACAAACGTTACAGGATCTCCCCCATACTGGACTGTAGAGCACCTCGTTTCACTCGGTGCAATCACTCGAAACAATATGGACACTACAGCTTTCATGGCATAGACATAATCACGGCCAATAAGCAGATTAAAATCTAAGGGACCTTGGACTACCATAACATCAATGTAGATAGTTTTTCCTCCTAAGGTAATAGGTAACTGAGGAAAGATCCCTAAAGGTCTAGTAGGTCTTCTATTAAAATCCAATATTTGATCAGTGGCTGGCACAAGCTGACGAGATCCTATAGATTTCCAAGCAGTTGAGGATAAAATACTAATAGAAGATACTTCATCGACAATAGTTCGAAGTACGTTGCTATCGGTAAATTATACATATATTTGGAAAGGAACACGAAGGAAGATGATATTCTGTTAGACTATTCCAATAAAAGGAAATGACCTCAGTACTTGGAGGGGATCCTATGGAAATGGACAGGATTTCCCTTTGTCCAGAACAATCTGAACTGACTAAGAAAACATCATTGGTTTTCAGTTCACTCTCAACCAAAATATCAAGATGAGACGAATATTGTGTGATAATGACTACTTCAGTCTCAGAATTCTCCAATGAAATAGTGACATCGAGTGGAGATGATGTCAACTCGACTATTTTAACTTCACTCTTCAAAGTAAAATCAGGATGAACTACTTTTTATCCACTCTTTGAGGAAAGAGTGGGATCAACCGAGGATGGAGAGGATCGACTACTTTGTCAACCAATGAGGAGTCAAAGAAAAAATTACAATATTTGGTTGGAAGGTGATTCTGGGACATAGTAATATCTTCCAACAATTGCGAAGCTTCATCCATGCGGGGAAAAAGGTAAGTAAGGTGCATGTCCTTGTATAACAAACAAGGATTCTTGACTTTAAACCCCAATTTCATTAAATTTGGACTTATTCCTAGTCTAAATTGGATTTTAAATATGGTTAAGCTACATTTCTATGAGACTTGGTATTATAAAATAATACGCATTTGAGCTAACTTCCATATTATACTACCAAAACTCATGGAAATGTTTCTTAATCTTATTAAAAACCCAATTTAGAGTAGGAATAAGTCCAAATTTAATGAAATCAGGGTTTTTACCTTTCCGAACCTTAACCATAGAGTCACTGCTTGATGGGGTATCATCAATATGATGTCCATAGGCTGATGATATAGGTTGTTTGGAGTTTTTAGACCACTCTTATAATACTTTGGAAAGACCAGGAAAATCTTTTTGAAGGTGATCCCCCTTGCAAAGCCTGCAAGGGAACTTGGGTTTTCGAGGTGTTTGACTAGAAAGAGCATGTTAGCCTGGTATCCAGTTGATGCTGGGTCTCTTTCTTATTCTTATATTCTTAACCTTCCTTTTCTTCTTCTTCTTATCCTCCTGACTACTAGCACCACCGCTTTTATCAGGAGAGGAAGAAGAAACAAAAGAAGATACATCCGACGAAGAAGACGAAGGATCAATTTGGGATTGATTCTCTCGTGATGGAGAATTAACATTTGAAGCATTAGATACATTCGAGATCACCGGATTGGAGAATAACCATATTGGTAATCGTATAGACAATCCAGGAAGATTCAAAGTAGCAATAAATAGAGTACTAATATCTTCAAATGGAGGAAAACAAAAGGAATCCCTTGAAAAGGGGTCTCTTGATTGGTAGTCCCGGAAGGATCTTGGGTGCATGGAGATGGTGGGCCACTAATTCTAGGTGTGAATAGTTCAGGAATCATCCCTTGTTGTCTCCAAGATTTATCTGGATCTTCCATGGAACAAGACTAAGTGATGTGGGCGAAGTCTCACAAAAAGAGCTAAAAAAACCTCAGGCAACTGAGCATGTGAAAGGGGAGCTAGAAGAAAAAAGAGGCACACAGGACAAAAAAACAAACTCAAAAAAATTGACTGGGACTGATGCCATAGCAATAGAGATATAACAAAGAGGCTAGAAAGCCAACAAGCAACACTAAAAATAAAAATACCCTCTACAAGGTAAAGAGCAATCAAATCTCCTATCTAAGATTAGAAGACCTCAACAGATCGTATCCTCCGCAAAGTGATGAAATCCAATTCGTACAATAGGAAATGAGAGACCAATAAATATAAAGGGATATCCTTCTACCGAATGGGATCCTAGGTAAAATATCCCTATAAGGATGGTCACTAGGATACCTCGTTCATGACATGTTTGGGAAGGTTTTCTGCAGCTTCTGCCTTTTGTGCCTTGTACAACCAGTATGGAGGCCGTAAAATACAAGGTGTTAGCACTCAGAATGTACCCATGTTGTGAAAGGTAGATCCCAAGGTAACCACAAAACCAATTTAGACTGTATTTCTGACCTTATACAATCAGAGAGGGATCTCTCACTATTTACAAAGCCTGCTTACTCAAGATATTCTATCAATGACATTCAGAAGGTCAAATTTCTGATAGGGCAATTCATTTTTAAGGTTTTGGTAGGATAATCATGAGAGAAACCATTGGGAAATGGAGTCAATAATAAGATTTGAGTTAGGCTACAAGAGGTAGGGGTTTGAAAGGATCATGGACAGAGGCAAGGTAGACACCATTTTTTCAGTCTTGAGGCTTTTGCAGGTTGATTGGAAGACAGGGAAGACAACCCATCAAACAGAGCACCTAGCTTGCGTGAGTTCTGCAAGACTTTAGAAGAAAATGTTTTGAAAATGCTTGAACAATGAACCTAGAGCATGCAAGATGAATTCCAGCCCATGAAACTGCTGTTCAAACATGAAAAGAAACACAGAATGGAGTATTAATTCTGGAAAAGCAGTCACATAGAAGATCACTTACTGAAGAAAGTGATGGCACAAGAATATCCGCCATGGAAACCTCTCAGCATTCCATCTCTTCAATTTTATTCATTTACTGAAAATGAAGCCATTACAATGAAAGAGCCTTTCTGCTCTTGAGAATCTCGCCCACTGGAAATCGAACCCCTAACTCTGTCTATTACATATGAATATATAGGAGAGGATACCCTCAGCTTTCAAGATCGAATTATTCTAACCTAGCCTCTAGAAGTAGAAATTTGTTACAAATATAATGACATCTGCATAACTGACTTCCTGATTTGAAGGAATTTGTTGCAACCGAGTTCTTCATTTCAGGATGCAAACCGCTGAAAACTAGGCTTCAAATCCCCAACTGTATATCTAAAATGGTGACAGTTGTGTAAATTTTAAGAGAGGATTTTGTAATTGAGCATGTTCATAACAAAACCAATGTCTCCATTTCCTCAGATTCTTCTCCAGCTCATCGGAATCTGCTCTTGAAGTTGATGACTCAGACAGTGACTTGAAATTCTGGAAATTTGCCTCGTGAAGATCCCTTCGATTCTCCCAAACCATGATACCTATGTAAAAAATGAGAGAGGTTATTGTAGATAAGCCTCTTCTAAAGAAAAAATCTCTTGGTTTCTCAAAATTCATCTTGGTTTGGCAAAAATGGTTTCTTGAAATTAATGACCAAAACAGTCATTTCTATTAAAAACATGCTCTGCTGCTTGTTTTAGACAGGTTTTTGCCATATATTGTCTTTAGCTATTCATATTGGACCAATAGAAAACCTCTAAATGTTAAAAGGAATGCTACTTTATCAAATATCACCCTGGACAACGGTTGGAATCATTCTCTCGTTAAACTACCAACATCAATGTCCTCCTCTCCTTGAAACTGCAATATCAAGTGCCTTTCAATGTCATCCACAGAACGTATTCACTTATCCCTTGTATGCTCTGCCTCTGGTGCTTTGAATGATCTCAACACTTGCAGATTTTGTGAAATAACTGTCACTATAGACCTATGTCCTATCATGATCTCGACTGTTCAAAGGTGCGGCCTTTTCCAAACTTCGCAGATTTGAAAACTTAATTTACCCTTGCTTGTTGTATCAGTGAAGTAAACCATCATCGTAGATCTATTTCTCACCCAGATCATAGCCGTTAAAACATGAATCCCCTACCCACTTTTCGCAAATTTTGAAAAGTTCTTTATCCTTGCAAGTTCAATCTACGAAGTCACTAATGACCATGGATTGCTTTCTTCTCCATATCTGACGGTTGGTTTTCCCATTTCTGCATATTACTTATACATCATGAGTCTGTAATTCCAAATGCTTGCTACAAACCTTTCCTTCAAATCTCTACTCAACACATTGACAGAATGCAAATATTCTAGGTCTCGCAACAACTGATAGAGGGAGTACTTGCGACGGTCCTCGATGAAGACCTAAAAAAGTTTGATAATCTAGTGGAAGTCGGTGCTCATAAGGTCCCAGATCAGATAAACATTGTCGAAATTAGCTCCGGCAACAGAGGTCACGATGCCCTTCAAAACAGATATGCTTCCATGGGTGAGCATCCTGAGAAGCTTAACTTCTCTAAGCGTTCTCCTCGCATCTAGCCGCCGCAAGCCATCTCTGTCTAGCAAAACACTGACCAGCTTCCCAATTTTTGTCAAGGGAGTAAAGGAAAGTGAGGTAATGAAAACCTCCCTCTTCAATTCTCTGCTGAATAGATTTAAGGAAAGCCTCCATATTATATGGATAGAAATAGACCAACATATAAATGCTTGCAAACAAAAGAATGCTATATGCTATACACATCCAGGTTTAAGACTGTTTCTGAGCATGTGCTTGAACTGAAGTACAATGACCTTGTTGAATCCTTGCACATGTAAACGCACATCAAATGCGCATTCATTTGACATTGTGAAAAAAATGGGTAGTAACGCGAACTGATCCATATTAGTCCTTTAAAACGGTGCACTTTTATGAGCTTCACCTTCCACATTTGACCAATAACACTATAGCTTGACGTTTATAGACATGTTACTTGGCATTTCCCCCAAAACTCTTGCACTTGAAATTCTGGACCGCAATGGACAAATCAGGATGTTTAGTTGTCATATTCTGGATCAAACTTTTCATAGATAGATCAAGCATCCTCCAATTTAGGCCCTTATACCCTCGGGATCTTCTTTTCATTGTTTTAGTTAGATAGTGGTAACCGAGTTGAGAATTTGGTAGTTGTCAAAGAAGGGCAAATTAATATAGGTCCATTTTATGAGTAAGAGATAGTAGATGGCAATCGAGGATGTTTTTTGAACTTGCCATGAATCATGTTCGTCCTATTTCCATACGATCTTAGTATATCAATTCATTTCATTCTCAAGGAATTCAATATACACATTAGGGTGATGTGCACTATCGTTGCCAGAAATCCATCCCTGAACACTTCGATAAGGCTCATGGTCAATCTCCTGACAGAAAAAATGCATGCAATGGAACAACTAGTGCTCCAAGCTTTGTGTTTTTCATTTTTTACTCCTGGGAATAATCCCACATGGAAGAAGCAAAAACTAACCTTTAGTGTTCAAATATCCCAATGTATACCTTATATGTCAATGAAGTGAGCCAAAGGCTATCCCTTGGAGGCTTTGCGCTTAAGCGTTGAGCTTGTATATTGTTGCTTGACTTGTGTGTTGTTGTGTGGCTGCAGGTCATGAGGAGCTGGAGATTGGAGCGTTAGAACTAAGCCTTCGGGCTAATATTTTTTTGATAAAAATATTAAAATGAAACGTTGAAAAATATTTTGCATAAAGCCAAGAGCGAATTTTGGCTAAAAGCAAAAAAAAACAAAAATTAATTTATAAAGCCAAAGTTCTGGCTAAGTAAAATCAGAAACTTTAAGACATTTTTTTTTTTTGCCATAAAACCCCAGTCTTTATATTTTTTTTTGCTTTGATATTGTGTGTAGGCTCTAGGCTCATGTGCCCTCAGCATTACGTACATGGAGATTTTCCCGAAAGCAATCATGGCAAAATATTGAAAATTTTACTGTTCTAACATAAGGAATACAATGGATTGATGTCCTTAGGCACTAAGTGGAGTGCATTATTCCATAAAGTCCATTTGGAACCAGTACTCATTGCTTACCCTCGTGGAATGGGAGGCCCCCCAACAAATTGGTGTATAACCGTGTCAAAAAATACTAGAGGATTTGAGCACCCTAAAGGAAAACAACTATGTCTCGGATCTAAAATGAAAAGGGGAATTATTTGTATTCCTATCCCATATGTCCTACCTAAATACACAATTCTTTTATTGTCCTCAAATGAGGTTAATGTGTGTTTAGTTAGGGTATAAATTTTAAATGCTTGTTGTTTAACTCAAGGGGAGCGAAAGTGAAACTTGGTGGTGTGTAGACTTGACCCAAAGTATGCAAAAATGGATGGATTTATGCAAGTATTTGCTTTCAATGAACTTCTAGCTATGGGAGAGAGAGTTCTTTTTCGTTCTCAAATGTAAAACCCTATGCAAATGAAATTTTATCTTTTTAATGAATGATAACCAATCATGTAAAACAATACCCAAACTATCCTAAAGTGACAAAAATAGATATTTCTATCAACAACAAATGCAAAAATTCTAATTTGTTTCCTATTTTTTTACACTTAAAAAAGACACATCTAAGTTAAGGGAAAGAAATATTCCGTACATATTTTCAATCAAATTCAATGCAAATTAAAACATCCACTTGTTGGAGGGCTCCCGTTCCATGGGGGTAAGCAGCGAGGACCAGTTCCGGATGGACTTTGTGGAATAACGCACTCCACTTAACTCAAATGCACAAGAACTTGAAACAATATTTTCTTCCTCTTATGAATGTAAGACCAAGAATGTCAAATAATCAAACTAATGCAAAGGAAATTCATGTTTTTCAAGCTTTTAAATCTAGCAAAGAGAGACAAAAATAAGATTTTATTTGAACAAAAATGGAAACAAATAATCGATCTACCCCAATAACCAATAAATAGCTAAATATGCGAAGGAAACAAAGTGTAAAACCCAAGAAAATGACTTCAAAATACAAGGATGCTCCAAGTTTTTCAAATCCAATCAAAGCAATCCAACCAAACGACACAAAAGATACCAAAAGGTTGAAAATGAAACTTAATATGGGTCAAAGGGAATATAGGATACACGATCTTCGCCCGCCCCCCGAAATTGAGGGGGATTTTTTTTTCAAATTTGATGTTTATTTTAGTCAAATCTAGTGCAAAAAAAATCCTAAAAATGAAAACAAACACACACTCAAACTGTGGATGCAAGAGCACTTATAGATCCTAACAGACAGCAAGAGGCCAGGAAAATGAAATTTGACTCAACATACCAAGGAAAACCCTATAAAAAAGCTTCCAAAAACCCAAAACATAGGATTTTTGCCCCTGTACAAACCAACACAGTGTGAAAATATGAGATTTCCGCGACCTAAAACACTGTGGGGTAGCGAAAATTTGGAAAATTTCGTGCCTTAGGATAATGCGGGGGCGCGAAAATGTAAGAATTTTCTCTTTCTGATGTACAAGAGGGGAGTGAAAATATACTGTAGGGAGGCAAGGGAGAATATCTGAGATAGAAATTATGAATTTATAAAGTTTTCATACTCAGAGAACTTGATGATGAGGATCAAACTGATAAATAAAGGTCAAAAAACTGAATAATAGCAAAGATAAGAGATCAAATCTTGAAGATTTGATGGCAAATGAAACATGGGATGTCCCCAGTGGAGTCACCAATTTATGTTCTAGCAAATTCGTCCTATAGATAGTTAAATCTACATGAAGATTAAACTAAGTTTAAACAAGATTAATCTAATACAAAAGTGAAACAAGTGGTTGTTTACTCTCCTAGATCTAACACAATTATTAATATTTTAAACACTAAGAGGGGAAGAAATTGTGAAACTTATCTCAAATTCTTCGGTTGTCTTAGCTCCAGCTTCACACTTGATCTCCAAGGGTTGAACCTGTTTGAACAAGACAAGAAACAACACCTCCAAGCACTAGATGTAATGGTTAAGATCTAATTTATACAAAAACATATCATGCATCGAACTAAAGTAAGAAACACAATATGGGAGAATAAGCCAATTTTGTATTAATGAGAGCTAAGAAGACTATTACAAAGTTACCCTTGATGTTCAAGCAATAACTTCCACTTCCAAGATTTTCCTCTTGCTATCTCTAAAAATCCACTAATACCATAGGTTTGATGCCTCCAAAAGTTCTCCCTTAGCTCATTGATGGCCTCCTTCTTATAGTATTTTGGAGGCCAACTACTAGGAGAGAATAATGGATCTAAGTGAGTGGAAGGTGGATCAAGGAGGTGAATCATACCAAGGAAGGAGGGTGAGGTGATATTCGAGAGGAACTTCCATCCCAAAAATATATCCTTCGAATCCAAGATTCAAAATCTAAGTGGTAAGGTGGTTGAGGTATTTTCACGCCCTCAAGGCTGAGTATAGAGCAAAAAAGGTGTAATTTTCATGCCCCTGCAGGTATGCAGGGCGCAAAAATGTTGTATTTTCGTACCTTGCACCACTAGCAGGGCGCAAAAATATGGGCAAAGTTGACTCTATGAGGTGGCATTCGACAATGAGATGTTGGATTTTCCTCCAAGTAAGACTAAGGAGGGTACCAACATGGTGAAAATGAGTCTCAATACTTGTTAGGAGGTACAACCATTAGGTTCTTCATGGTGATATGACATGAAGACTCAAAATGGTGCTCAAAGATGCATAATTTGAGGTATAACACTTGGAATTTTCTCCCTTACTCCTTGGTGCCCCCTGACTTGATTAATCTTCATTTAATGCATGGATAAGCCTACTTAGCGCCCTCCTTACCTTGGTCATTCTTTTTACTTGATGTGGAAAAATTTTTCCTTAGGAGTTTTATTAATTTATTTGTGTAAGCAAACCTTTAACCAATTTTAATTCCCAGATTAATTTGGCTTCCCACTAGAACGCATGGGAATTTGATGGATTAGAAGATGGATCTTGATGCCCCCAAAATGGGAACATTACACTGCCACAAAGTTAAATTGTCTATAAATATGCTGGAAGGATAAATAGTTGAAAGATGTTTGAATTAATTTGACCCTCGAAGACCAATGTTCCAAACAAACCACCTGAAGAGATTATGTCCTAGCTTCCCAATCAACTACAACTCTTGAATCTCCCAAAACCTAGAGAGACAAGAAATCTTTGTTGGAAGGAAACCTCAGAAGACCCCATAAGGCCAAAATTTCATCTCTGGTCTTTGTGTCAACCCCATTTCCCATCCACAAGAGAAAACAATGATTGACGTTTAGTTTTATCATCATTCTGTTCGGGTACACAGGGTACTCCCAAAAGACTGAACACCTAGAGAAACCACTTCACAAAAACATATCACAAATCGATACACCGATGTTTTGACGTGGTTTAAACCCTCATGAGGGAAACACTCCACAGCCCCGACCAAATAGCTTCTATGGGACAATTTATTATGCAAATAAAGAAAGTTACAAATGAGCTTCTCATAATCGATCAACTTTCCAATGACCCTCCATGCTCTTTAAATAGAGATCATGGACCAATCGGGTGCTAAGCCATGGATCAAGGGTAGATATGATCCAAGATAAGTTGAGCCATCGGATCACTCTATGTTGGGAACATATCGTGACCGTTGGATTAAGTATTTACAAATGCATACTAAAGAAACACACTTTTCCTAATGGATATATTACACAAGTTGATCTTAACTAACTCCTAAGTGTCTAAATATCCTAACATCCCCCCTTAAGAACAAATTGGGATAGGATTGAAGGATTTACAAAAGTGACACTATTAGGAGAAGGAAGGAGGCATTAGAGCCTATCCCCCCTTAATGATAGGTTCCTGAACTCCTAACATAGATCGAAGTTTAGAAAACTTCGCTTCTGTAAGAGACTTGGTGAAGATGTCTGTAACTTGATCATCTGTAGGACAAAAGAGTACGTCAAGAACATGATCATGAACAAGATTTCTGATGAAGTGCATATGAAGCTCAATGTGTTTGCTGCATTGATGTAGGACTGGATCTTTGGCAAGCTTGATGGCACTTTGATTGTTGCACCAAAGTGGAGTAGGCTGCTGCTGTTCGAATCCAAACTCTGAAAGGATCTGTCGAAGCCATAAAGCTTCCTGACTGGCATTAACTGTGGCTCGATATTCTGCCTCTGCTAAAGAAAGAACAAGAGCTTGTTGTTTCTTACAAGCCCAAGTAATAGGTCCAGATCCTAGACTGAAAACATAACCTGCAGTAGACTTTCGATCATCAAGATTGCCGACTGAATCTGAATCAATGAAACCAACCAACAAAGGTTTCCCCCTTATACTATAATGAATCCCGAACTGAATTGTACCTCGAATATATCGAAGTATTCTTTTAGCTACTTTCCAGTGACTTTCATGAGGTGTTTGCATATAATAGGAAACACGACCAATGGCAAAGGAAAGGTCAGGATGGGAATGAGTCAAGTATAAGAGACTACCAACAAGCTGACAATACAAGGTGGCATCGAATTCAGGTGAAGGACAAGTGGCATAAAGTTTGAATTCGGACTGGAAGGGAGAAGGGGCTGGTGTACAATCTTCCATGTGAAAGCAACGAAGAAGGTCACAAACATACTTAAATTGAGAAAGAAAGATTCCTTCTTTGGTTTGCAGGAGTTAAAGACCAAGAAAATAATGCAAATGTCCTAAGTCTGACATTTCAAAATTTTGCTTAAGACTGGATTTCACATGGGTTATAAGCTTAGGGTCACTAACAGTAAGAATAAGGTCATCAACATATAGAACAAGTATGATGAGATGGTTTCTTACTTTCTTGGTATAGACATTGGGGTCAGAATGGCATCTAAAAAAACCAGTGTCAAAGAGAAAGCTATCCATTTTGGCATACCAAGCTCTAGGAGCTTGCTTAAGGCCATATAAGGATTTCTTAAGGCGGCAGACAAGGCTAGAGTTATTCTGAACATATCTAGGAGGTTGTTCCATGTAAATTTTCTCTTTTAAATCACCATGTAAGTAGGTAGACTTGACATCCATTTGATGGACTTCCCATTTATGTAAGGCTGCAAGGGAAAGAACAAGGCGGATGGAGTTCATTTTTGCGACAGGAGCAAAGGTTTCATTGTCGTCAATCCCTTCAACATGGGAAAAACCTTTGGCAACTAACCTTGCCTTAAGTCTTTGAATACTTCCATCTGATGCATACTTAGTTCTATAGACCCATTTACATCTGACAAGTTTTCTTCCTTTTGGAAGAGGTAGAAGATCCCAAGTATCGTTCACCATTAAGGAACGATATTCTTCATCCATAGCTGCATCTCAATCTGGATTTCCTGAAGCTTTTGCAAAGGTTTTTGGATCATGATTCTCGAAAAATTGAGCCAAAAGAGAAGAGTCTCGCTGAAACCGAGAATGTGTTCGACGTTGATCTCTAGGATCACCGGCAAGATCACCAGCCGCTTCACATGTTGAATGGACCCATCGAGGAAGCACTTGTGCTGGTGCAACTGGAGGAACGTGAGTAGGTGGAGGTGGATTTTCATCCTCACTGTCATCATCAGAAATCGGATTTGGAAACCTGTTAAGGAAGTTGGAAGAAGAAGAAGAAGGCACAATCATCGAATCAGGCTCGCAGGCCAAAGATGGCACAATCACCGAGTTAGGCTCGTAGGCCAAGATATTTTCATCAAATTTTACATATCTTCTAATGATTACATCATGATAATGTGTTTGAAGAAGTCTATAACCTTTTACATCTTCAAAATATCTAACAAATATGCACTTTTCACTTTTAGGCTACAATGCTTTCTGTTTTTCATCCGAAATGTGAGCCCATGCTTCACTACCAAACACACGGAAGTGACTTACATTAGGTTTAGTTTTACTCCATGCTTCTTCCGATGTGATACCTTGTAATGCTTTAGTGGGGGTGCGATTAACTATGTAATTTGCACAATTAATGGCTTCAACCCAAAATTGAAGACTTAGTCCCTTAGATTGGATCATACAATTAGCCATTTCTTTTAAAGTGTGGTTATTCCGCTCAGCTATACCATTTTGTTGTGGTGTATATGGAACAGTGTGTTGTTGTTGGATGCCTTGTTCAGTGCAGAAATTAGTGAACTTTTTGTTAACATATTCTCCTCCATTGTTAGATCTTAACTTAATAATATGATGACCAGATTGTTTTTCAACAAGGGCCTTGTAGGCCAAGAACATGTTAAATAATTCACTCTTAAGTTTTAGGAAATAAACACAAGTGCATCGGGTGTAATCATCAATGAAAGTTAATAAATATTTGAAACGAGAAAATGAAGCAGATGAAAGAGGATCACACAAGTCATTATGCACAAGCTCCAAGGGAACCAAGGTGTGCAAGAGGCACGTTTGTCAAAACTGTCTTGATGATGTTTTCCGAGTATACAACTGGAACAAACACCATCCCTGCAAGATACCATCGGAAGACCTGTCACCATATTGTCTTTGCATAGTTTCTGCAATGAGCGATAATTTAAGTGACCAAATCGCTCATGCCAAAGTTTGCTCAAGTTATCACTGAGCAACAAAAACTGAAGGAAAAGGTGATCACCCAAAGTTGTTAAACTTGTACAACCTGGTAATATTATCAACAATTCCGGTAGCTAGGACCTGTTGAGAATCTTTAAAATCCTTTATTACAACTTGGTGAGGTGTAAACGTCACAGTTTTACCTTCACCAGAATGAGTGATTTGATAGACTGATAAAAAATTGCAGGAAATTCTTGGAACACATAGTACATCACTGAAATGACCATTATCTACTGGAACTGTTCCAACTCCTACAACACTTAGAGATCTATCATCACCAACAAATATTTGTTTGGTGTTACATTCATGCATAGTAGAAAAGATGGCTTGATCCTTAGCCATATGATAAGATGCTCCAAAATCAATGAGCCATTCATTTGAAGTAAGAGAAGAAGATGCATTATAAGAATAACCAAAAGCACAAAGTGCATGTCCATGAGAGAGAGATTCTGAAGGCGAATCTAGGATGATGTGGTGCTTCTTCATTGTTGCTTCCAAGGCTGGCATCTTCTTGAAACACTTAGATTCATCATGATTATCTTTCCCGCAATAGTTGCAATGACACTCAGTCTTTTTGCCTTTTGGTTTGGATCCTTTGTCATTTTTTAAAGAAAGAGCTGACTGAGAGGGTTTGGGACCCTTGTTTGACTTATTATTGCGAAAATTTTGTTTCTTGGGAGGCTTGGACTTTTATTTTTGTTGGGACAATAAGGCTTTCCCAGATGTATCAGCATTGTTGATTATTCCAAGATGGATGAGATTATCTTGCTCTTTAATTAAGGAATCACAAAAGGATTCAAGACTAGGCTCTTGATAGCTAGCTGCATTCAATGATTCTTTCATGGAGTAAAATGTAGATATAAAAATAGAATATGCAAGTCCAAGTTTTGAAAGAATATGATAAATGCATTATTTGTCTTCCCTCTTAATCTTACATTCTGCACATAAGAATTTAAGAGTTTTGTACTTAGATAAATAATCTTGAATGCATGAAAAATCAATTGGATTTAAAGAAATCAACTCATTTTCGAATTGATGACCTCGAATTTAATTGTGTTTACCAAACACAGATTCCAACTTGTCCCAAGCAGCATCAGGTTCATCAATTCCAGATATGTGGAATCGCAAATCAGTAGAGATTGACATCCCAATCAAGCCACGAGCTTCGTCACATCTATTTGCCTATTTGATTTTCTTATCATCATCAGTGGGTTCTGTTTCTTTCCCTGAGGTAATTTTGAAAAGTCCTCTACTTCGTAGAACATCCTCCATATGAGATTTCCATGAGAAATAGTTGGAACTGGTAATTAGAATATCACAAGGGGTAGCCATATTTGTAAATTAATCACTGTAAAAGCAGAAACCAATAGTCTATATGTGAATAGCTCGAAAAAATAGGCGGTTTAAAAAAAACGGCACTGAAAACTGACTTCGGATGATAAAGTTATGCTTGAACAAAGAAAATGCTGAAGATGTCCCCAATAGTGACGTGGCACATAGAGAATGACCAGCTAAAAAAAAAATGACCCTCCTCTTCCCAAGATGAACCTTTGACAATCACTTTACAAGAAAATTGCTTTAAGTGAATCACTTTTATAAAATAAGTGATTTCACTTTTACAATGATGCTACTTTTAAATAGTGCAACAATAAAAAAGAACTTAAGTGACTTACTTTTTAATTTTATTTTTATTATTTAAGTGAGATGCACTTTTACAATAAAGTAACTTGAAAATAGAAATTGTATGCATTTTTTCTTTTAAAAGTAACTTCCTAAGACTTGAACTCAAGACCTGTTAAAGAATAAAACAAGTTTGAACCAAGTGAGCTAGATTAAAAGGTATGTAGAATATGGGAATGAGAAAGGGTTTTTTTTTTAACTCTTCTTGCTCGGTTTCTGTGCTTGCTTTTTTTCCTGCAAATCACACCACAAAACGAAACAAAAAAAAAAATTCCCCACCTGTGGAGTTAGATCTCGTTAGCTTTCCCGGAAAGTCTACATTTTCTCTTTGTTTCTGATTTCCCGAGATCGCACAAGGTGCATGGCAAAGAGCATATGCATCCGAGAAAAACCCTTTCCCTCTCTGTTTCTGATTCGCCAATATCGCACAAGGTGCACAACAAAGAGCATACCCAGACAGGAAAAATGACAATCCGAAACTAGAAAAAATCTAATAGTAAAAAATGATAAAATATGATATTTTTTTTCTTTTAAACCAGAAAATAAAAAAAAATGTGTCACTGTAACATTATACCTTCAGATCTGATGAAATACGCGTTTCTGAAGCAATCGGGAACCGTTTTCGATAAAACGAAAACTATTTCACGATGGAAACGACGCTCCGGACGCAATGGAACACCTCCCATGGCCCAAAAATACACGAAAATACCAGAACCAAAAACCCTTTAGAGTTTCGGCAACAATAGTTCAAGATCTAGATCATAACCGGAAGCGGCTCTTCATAAAAGCTCTGATACCATGTTTAGGTACACAGGGTACTCCCAAAAGACCGAACACCTAGAGAAACCACTTCACACAAACAGATCACAGATCGATACACCGATATTTTGACGTGGTTTAAACCCTCGTGAGGGAAACACTCCACAGCCCCGACCAAATAGATTCTATGGGACAATTTATTATGTAAAGAAAGAAAGTTACAAATGAGCTTCTCATAATCGATCAACTTTCCAATGACCCTCCATGCTCTTTAAATAGAGATCATGGACCAATCGGGTGTTAAGCCACGAATTAAGGGTAGGTATGATCTAAGAGAAGTTGAGATGTCATATCACTCTATGTCAGGAACAAATCGTGACCATTGGATTAAGTATTTACAAATGCATACTAAAGAAACACACTTTTCCTAATGGATATATTACACAAGTTGATCTTAACTAACTCCTAGGTGTCTAAATATCCTAACACATTCCACCACCACAAAGTCCCAGTTGTGCAACTCCATCAAAATATCCAATTGTATACTCATCTAATAGAGAGGGTTCAAAAATAATTTTAGGTTTCTTTATTTTAGACTATTTAAAGTACTCCATAAAAACCCCCAGAATCTTAGAATTGGAAACTAAGGAATTTAATGACAAATTTTCAAATATTGTAGCATTCCTAGACCTCTAGATCCCCCAACTAACAAAAACAGGGAGCTCTTTAAACATAGGAACATTCTTACTCCAATACCCATATTTTGTTCAAAGGAAGAGGATCCCCAACTCTCAATAAACTGAATACCAATTTGAATATTACTCCAAATCTTCTTAGAAAAAATACAGTTAATGAACAGGTGATTAACATATTTGACATCATTCAAGCATAAGCTAGAAAAAATGGGGCCACTTCTACCTCATTTAATAATATTACCCCTTTTTCATAATTTACGGTTTTCTAAACAAATCTAAGTAAAACATTTTAATTTTAAATGGATATTCCACCTCCAACTTTTTCGATATCATCATTTTCCCACAAAATATGTAGAAGCACCGGAAATGGCTTCATATGATAATTCTGCATTGACTTGACCATTGAACTATTCTATGAACACACAAGTTCATCTTCTGTGTCTAGCAATATGATACCAAAATGTCCTAAACCTGCAATATAAGAGCTCCATTCTGTATCATAATCACCAATAAGTCACAAGTCATATGTTATCATCCAATATGGCTTAGAATTTCCCTCGTAACCAAATTTCTTCACATGAGCTAAATGCCTAAGTCCTTTTGCATAAAGATAGGAGATGAGAGGCTAGGAGAGTTTGAAAAAATCGTCACCCCTAGAAAGGGATCAATCCCAAGAAGAACCTTATCTCTATTTCCTATTCCCAAATCCAATTGAGAACCCAACCAAGGATAAGCCCTGACAAAACCATTCTAGAAGTTTGATTCATTGGAAATAGTTTTTATGGCAAGCCTAATCCATTCCAACACATTTTTTCTTAAAGTATTTTTCCAGCAAAAATTCACACCACAAACCAAATCCAAGGAGACCTCTCCAAAGGATTTTCAGACTTTAAGCAAGACTAAACCAAAGAATATTTTTAATTCCCCAACCCGCCAATTTCTTAGGAAGGGAAATTTTTTCCCAACTGGCCAAATATATTCTATCCCTCTTAACATTCCCCCCCCAAAAAAAATTCATTATTCTTTTCCTCAAGCTTCTCACGTGAAGATGGTACCCAAAACTAATGCAATAGGAGTGCATGAGCAGTAAAAAAAAAAAAAAAAACACGCATGCTCTTTTGGTATGACAATTTCTGAACCTCAACTAAAGCATCCATGTTGGAAAAAAAGTGTGCATGTGATACTAACATGCACATATTATTAAAAATGCGTGTGCGTTAAAAATGCATGCACTCTTCTAAGAACACGTGTGCCATTTTTAAAACATGCATGTGCTTTTATTACATAAATGAAAAAAATCAGTATTTTGGTCATAAATTTTGATCCTGAACTCGGATTTTGATTCTGCAATATACAGTTGGAAAGTATTTCCAAGACCTACAACTTTGTAGTTGTCTATTTTTCATGATTCCACACCATTTGTTTCATATTTCCAAAAAACTAAATATATGATTCTTTTGTCATTTTCCTCTCTCGGACATAGTTAAGGGAGGGAGGGAGATTAAGAGAGGGGTGGAGAGAGAGTGGACAGAGAGAGAGAGGTATATAGAGAGAGAGGGAGGGAGAGAGTGATATGGAGAGAGAGAGAGAGAGAGAGAGAGCATGGCATGATGGATGGAGGGAGGTAGAGGGAGGATTGGATAGGAAGAGGGAAAGAGAAATGGATAGAGAGTGGGGGGGAGAGAGAGAGAGAGAGAGGGAGAGGGAAAGGTAGGGATGGTTAGAGAGAGTGGAGGAGGGTGGAAGATAGAGAGACGGAGACAAAAACATATAGAGAAGGAGGGGAGGAGTGAGATAGCGAAGAAGGGAGGGTGACAAATAGAGAGAGGGAGAGGAGGAGAGAGAGGGACTGAGGCTTGGAGAGAGAGAGGGGGGGGAGAGGGATTACAGAGGGGAAAGTTAGGAAGTGAGAGGGATAAAATGTGTGTGAGAGAGAGAGAGGTAAAGAAGGACCAAGGTGGGGGTTAGAAAGAGATTTATGCGAGGGAGGTAGGGAGAAAGAGAGGATGAAGGAGAGAGAAAGCAAGAGAGAGGGGGGAGGATGAAGGGAGGGTAGAAGACACAGTGAGGTAGGGAGGGAGTTAGAGGGATGAAGAGAGAGATGGGGGGAATAAGGTGGGGTTAAGAGAGATATTAATGGAATGAGAGAGAAAGAGAGAAGGGGGAAGGGAGGGTGGAATAGAGAGTGAGGTAGGGAGGGAGTTAGAGATTGGGGGTTAGCGGTTTATACGCTAGTATAAAAATGGGTGATAAATGACCAGGTGACCAAAAACGTTGGTTACCATGTGAAATAAATGACTAAATCACCAAAACAATTGGTCACCATAGTGTTTTTAAGTGAAATATAACCAAATTTGAGCAATTTTAAGTGATTACAACTAAAAATGACTAAGATAAATGACTAATTTAGTCATGGGATAGAAAAATGACTAAATAGTATACGTTAATAATGATATAATATGCATTAATTATCAAATATTTCCTTCTACATTCCACACACAAATTAAGAGTTTCTATATATAATATAATATAGGATTTTAAAATTATATATAACATGTTTCTATACGTCTCTAGATATGTCAATATTGTAATTGACGTAATACACCTAATTAGTTTGCATTAATGACTAGAAAGGGAAGAATGTTCCATGATATTTAGCGTGCTCCATCTACTTGGTAGTATAGTGTTGATGCTTACTGTCAACATAATTCTGAAGTGTCAAAACATGATGCCATAGGAAAACCTACTGAACTTTTTTGCAATACCATTCCATCTATACTATCACATCCAGTTCAATGTGCTTATCATGTCCATATCTTATTTAACCATTTTTTCTTTCTTAATATTATCCATTCGATAAATCTACCAAGTTGCATCATGTGCATCATCATAGTGTGGTTGAGTCAAGTCTTGGATATTTTTCATCTTCCCCTTTGGGCATTGTCATGTCATGAAGATGGTGTCATTGTGTTCATTTCGTTGTACTAGTCAGATTCATATTTTGTTTGAACAAAACCATCATCATTTGACCGTCTCAACAGTCTATTAAAGTTTCGGAAAATTCATGTATTTTGCATCATGTTAACTAAAAATTGTCAATTTCACAACCTCCATTAATTCTCCATATGCATCCATTCATCATGGTTATCATCTCTCTTGAGTTCGGAAAGTTCCAAAGTCCACCCCAGGTCCCTCGAAGAGAGAGAGAGGGAGAGATAAAAAGAGAGAGATTGGGGTTTAGAAATAGAGAGAAAGAGATTGGGGGTTATGGGTATAGAGAGAGAGGGAGATTAGGGGTAAAGGTTGAGAGAGAGAGAGATTGGGGGTTAGGGGTTTAGAGAGAGATATATTACGGGTTTAGGGTTTAGAGAGAGAGAGAGATTGGGGGTTAGGGGTTTAGAGAGAGAGATATTAAGGGCTTAGGGTTTAGAGAGAGAGAAAGAGAGAGATTGGAGGTTAGGGGTTTAGAGAGAGAGTTGAAGGTTAGAGGTTTAGATAGATAGAGAGAAGATATTGGGTGTTAGGAGTTTATATAGATAGAAAGAGAGATTGGGTGTTAGGGGTTTAGAGAGAGAGAGAGAGAGAGAAGAGATAAATTGGGGATTAAGGGTGTAGAGAGAGAGAGAGAGAGAGAGAGAGAGAGAAAGATTGGAGGTTAGGGTTTAGAGAGAGAGAGAGAGAGAGAGAGAGAGAAAGATTGGAGGTTAGGGTTTAGAGAGAGAGAGAGATATGTTAGGGTTAACCTTGACTCAGGAATGATTAAAATGGTTTAGTTCTTAGAATGTGTTTTTTGGTCCCATAGTATTTGGTATTCCATGGTATTGGACCAAGGTATTGTATGTAATGAAGCCTACCAAAGGCTTTCCATACTCCATTGTAGTGTGGCCTGGAGGTGAGGGGGTGAGCTCACTTGTTCTAGTTCGCTGGTTTTAGCCAAGATAATGAAGATCTTCATTAAATGGTTTCTCGCCCTCATAGGGTTTTCCAGGGTAAACTATGTTTCTTTCTTAATTGGTTGCTCGTTCTGTTTATTTGTCTCACAATTTATTATTTAATAATGTTCGTAAAACCTAATAATTGGTATCAGAGCTTGTTTGAGCTCATTAAATGATGTAAGTGTGCAGAGGATTTGGTCATGGATGCGTTGGGATATAAAGAAAAATGCATAACTGTGAATGATAGGGCTATTGTGGCTCTAGGTTTAGGATCCATGTGGAATAACATGCAAAGGCCAAGAATCATGTGTTGTTGTTAGCATGTGTTGAATGCTGCATAAAGGCCATGCGCTAGACGGGAACTCAGGACTTGTGAAACCCATGAAAATGGTGGACAGATTGTGTATGTTCATATCTATTAGGAAAATCAAAGACTAAGATGCAAATATCTGAAGGAGATCTGAACCCATGGAGAATGTCTTAGCTTGATTTTTTGTAGACCGCAGGACAAGAGAAGACTGTCGTGGCCGAAAATCCAATAAGAAGAAAGGGTTGTTCCTTGAAGAGAGAGATCTCGAACCCGCGTCAAGGTTGGAGCCACCTATGTGGTATTTGCTAATAGAGAGATCACATGGGAAAAGCTACCGACAAAATTTTCTAGGCACATATGCCCAGATGGTTAGCTCACGTGAAGGTAAAATCCACCGTAGTAGAACTACGAGTTGCGAATGGAGTAAAGAATATTAGCAACACGAAGAACCAAATCAATATAGGTGGTGTGGAGCAACTTTTGTCCACAAGAGGATGAATAAAGAGGGAATAAGGCATGGGCGTGTTATAAGAGAACTAAGACGATCCAAGGTAAAGTTTATCTTTAAAATTGTTGAAGACGTCGCAATGCACATCGTTATTCATGAAAATGAATGTTCGCATTAAAGGGAGATGGAAGTTTGTGTTTTAATCCAAGTTAATTAATAAAAATGAATTATGGAGTGTGACATCATGTTTACATAAAAATGAATTATGAAAAAAGTTTTATGGAGTGTGATGTCATGTCTAAAAGAAAAGAAAAAAGGAACTTACACCCTTTTTTGAAAGGAGAATGAATTATTTTTTTTTAAATATTTTATGCTAAGTATTGGTGTAAAGTGAGAGCGAACAAAGAAGTGATGAGAAATCACATAATTGTAAAATGGAAATTTTGCACATGAGAAGCATAATAAGTATTTTAAAATTTTGCGTTCCTGAGTTAAAAGTGTGTGGGGTGTATATTCGGTGGCACCCAACACCTTTGTAACTTTTGGTTCCTGTTATAATGTGATTTCTTTAGGTGCTTAAAAGCATAGAAAAATAATTATATCCCTCTTATGCTTAATGAAGGGATGTTGCATCAAGTGTGGAATGAACCACTGGGTAGGTACGAGGGTAGCAAGTGTACTCGTAGCCTAGCTTGATGTGGATCGAAGAGGTTGAGTTTTTGATTTCGAGAGGAACGTGAGATGGTTTGATCTTGGTGTTGGGACCAAGATTGATGAACCATATATGTGAAGAGAATTCCTATAGAACTGGCGGTTACAGAGGCTAAGGACCCATGTAATTCGATAGATGGATTCTTCTTTATATGGACATCAATGACAAGGTTGGATGCAGATACAAAAAGATCATGGTATAAAATGAGCAAGAAAGAAAGAATGGAAAAGCAAGAGGATGAATAAATGGATGGTGATGGTGTAGTCATGATGAAGACACATAAAAAAAAATTAATAGAGCAATTTGCATGTAAAAAGGTATATGGCTATAAGACATGTAAAAAGGTATATGTCTATAAGACTTGGTAAGGAATGCATGCCCCTGGTAACTCACCGGTAAATTTGGGAGATAGACCTAGGTGATAGGGGGTGTATGTGAGATCCCCAAGTCAAGCTTAAAGGGGGGACTGTTAGGGTTAACCTTGACTCTGGAATGATTCAGATGGTTTAGGTCTTAGCATGTGTTTTTTGGGCCCATGGTATTTGGTATCCCATGGTATTGGACCAAGGCGTTGCATGCAATGAAGCCTATAAAAGGATTGGCATACTCCATTGTAGTGTGGCCTGGAGGTGAGCGGGTGAGCTCACTTGCCCGGTTTTGGCCAAGGTAATGAAGATCTTCATTGGCTGGTTTTTCCCCCTCACGGAGTTTTCCAGGATAAACCTATGTGTCTATCTTAAATGGTTGGATGTTTTGTTTATTTGTCTCACAATTTATTATTTAATAATGCTCATAAAACTTAATAAGAGATTGGGGATTAGGGTTTTAGAGAGAGAGAGAGAGAGGGATTGGGGGTTAGCGATTTACATAGAGAGAGAGAGAGAGAGAGAGAGAGAGAGAGATTGGTGGTTAGGGGTTTATATAGATAGATAGAGAGAGATCGGGGTTAGGGGTTTAGAGAGAGAGAGAGAGAGAGATTGGTGGTTAGGGGTTTATATAGATGGATAGAGAGAGATCGGGGTTAGGGGTTTAGAGAGAGAGAGAGATTGGGGGTTAAGGGTTTAGAGAGAGAGAGATTGTGGGTTAGGGGTTTAGAGAGAGAGAGAGAGAGAGAGAGAGAGATTGGAGGTTAGGGGTTTATACACACAGAGATTAGGGGTTATAGGTTTAGATAAATACAGATATAGAAAGAGAGAGATTGGTGGTTAGGGGTTTAGAGAGAGAGAGATATTGGAGGTTAGGGGTTTAGAGAGAGAGAGAGATATTGGGGGTTAGGGGTTTAGAGAGAGAGATATATTGGGGGTCAGGGGTTTAGAGAGAGAGATGGGAGGTTAGGGAATAACTTTTCTTAGCTTTCCCATCATCATTTGTAGATTTAGGAATAACTTTTCTTACATAATCATTAACCTCATTTTATTCCAAGATGAACTGTATTTTGGTTTTTCAGGATCCGAAGTTCATAGTACCGTTAATTTTGTATTCAAACCTGAGCGTGGTCACTATCTTGACCCTAGTGCCCAACCACAGATGTTTAATAGTTGCAAATAAAGTTGTTCTAGTACATTGTTTAGGATTGCGTTAGCTTGATATGTCTTCAAAACTGAGATCTGAAACCTTGTTGCTATGATACCATGTTGATTTTACCACTTTCAGATTTGATAATTATTTCCCTTATGAATTTTATGTAGCAGATTCTTCATAAAATAATTATACATTGAAATATTCAACCATATGTTACACCTTAAATGTTTTATATAAAATATGAATGATTGATAAACAAATGAATGAATATGATACAATACATGGACCTTTAAATAGGTCTCGTCATGCCCTTTCAAATGTAAAAGGCACACATTTTTACTCTTTATTGAGATGATTAATTAATTAATTATTATATTGAATATTTTTATTATCGCATCTCCCATGGTTTCATAAAACTATGGTATTTTCCCATAGTATTGGCCCATGGTATTTTATTTCTTTATCTTTTCATTTTCTCTTATTTATATTATTTATATTTATCTATTTGCACATAACCTCAACTTGTTCTTTAATGTACTTAACAAGATATAGAAACTTAGTCTTCATATCCCAAGAAGGATTTCCATGAGCTTGCTTCAGATGCACATCCATCCATGTTAGAAGAGATCAAGTGTGTGTGCACCCACACTAGAGTATACTTGACCATTCCAACAAGGGTAGCTAATCCCTAAGAATGGGAAAGTAAAATCCACTCTATTATGACAAGAAATACCATAGCCAAGTAGGATGTGATAGGAAACCCAAGTCCTATACCAGCTGATCAAGTACCATGATCAAGAAGGACTATACCAGGGCCTCCCAGAATCAGGGAGTAGATCTACAAGCATCCAAGACTTATACCACTTGGCCAAGAACCATGACCAAGAAAGGATACATCCTGGGGCCTCACATACACCAGTGAGTGAACCATCATCATCCTCCATAGGTCAAATCACCATGACCCATCAAGCCAAGCACCATGGATACGTCTAGGAGGAAGTCTACCCGAAGTTGCCCCAAACATCAACATAACTCAGCCTTCATTCATTTAATGAAAATATATCAATTCTCAACTTCATAAAATCACATAACCATCTAGGCCTATGGATTCTACATAGACTCACTCTACAAGTTAATATATGAGAGATGAAAGGCCTCAATCATACCAAGGCTTCAAATATTTATGCTAGAGTAATTGATTATTCAACTCCCAAAAATTTTCATTTCATTGGGTGTTTCAAATATTACATAATTTGAATATTGCAAGCCAATTGTGGTCTCTTTACCTTCTAGATACAATCTATAACTTGAAATTTGAATAGTCAAGTCCGAAATTAGAAAAATATGCACACACAAAAATTCTGGACTACTCATATTGTGGTTTGTGTTTGAATTATTTGACCCAATAAAAAAATCAATATATTTTTTATGAAATTTCAAGGGAAGTTAGAGGAATATGTCTTCTATAGTCTATAAAAATTTCCTACTCTTATTCCAAATATTGGATGTGTGGAAAGGAAAACACTAATCCGCCATTTTTGAAACATTCTGCATGTGGTCTCTGAATATTTCATGGATTGTGCAAAATACTTAAAATCAATAAAACTTTTATAAAATTTGGTGAGAAAATATATAATTGTGTCTTATACAACATATCCAATTTCACACCTTAGCTCCAAATTATGAGAGTGTGCCAATCAGGATACTAGTCACTTGTCTGTGTATATATATTATCTGAAACACAACATGCGTGGGGTTTCAAAGGTTGTGCGGTATTAAAATTTGATGAAATTTTTTGGGAACATAGAAATTATTTCCTTGACATTCTGTAAAAATTTCATACCTTATTCAAAAAATTGAGCATGCATTGATCAAAATAATAAGTAACTATCTGCATATAAATTTCACTATGATGTTGGTTCTGGGATTGCGCACATGGTCTAAACTCCATATATTCTTCTGAAATTTGGTGTAAAGGTAGAATAATGTCTCTTTTATAATGTATCCAAAATTCATCTTTTGATCTTAAGGTCTATTTGCGTGCTAATGAAAAACACTTGAACATTATCTTGCATGATAGAAATATGAAAAAATTGAAACAAAAATTGAGATTGAACTTTTTTTTTTGGTGCGGTGGGGCCAGGGTGATAAAGGATTGCCAAAACTGTAGGGATGTTTATGAATCAAATTTTATGGGTCAAAATATAAGACTTCGAATTTAAGTTTTAGGGCCCTCGCACAAAGTTGAGGGACCCTTTAGGTGCAATCATGCATTCACAAAATGCGCTAGAATTGTGTAAATTAAAAACGCATGCACGTTACTTAGAACTAGGCATGGGCGTACTCCGAACTTGCCATGTAAATTAACATGTAGGATAGGATTCCAAAATGCGCGCGCATTATAGTGATACATAATGCGTGCACGTTATGTATCACTATAACGCATGCACATTTTGGTCAATATAACCAAAAAAAATAAACAGTCTGCAGACTGCGGCCACTGTTTACCCACTATATACACAAAACCAGAACGCTCGAGCAATTTCGGCTTGGAAAAATGCATTGGAGAAGCTCAACGAGGGACATTTCAAAGCTCAACAAGGAAGATTTCATCTTGCAAGGAGGATTGGAAAGGTAAGCATCCAAATCCTTGCCTCATTTCATCATTAAAAATATAAATTTTTATGTTTCCCTAAATTAAAAATCTTTGTAAATGAAATTCCAAAACTAAAAATTTTAGAATTTGTTATTTAACATATGTTAATTCCTCCCTTCTATCAATCCCTTCATGAATTTTACATCCACCCAAGCAATAAGGGATTTGAAAAAAAACTAAAATAGAAATTGGAAATTGAATCCCAACACCAATATTTTTTCCACATCTATTGCAAATTGGAAAAAAAAACCATCCACCATTTGGCTAGGAGGAGGAACTATGGACTATAACCTAGGCTTGGTTTCTAGACTTGACTCAACCAAACCCTATGTTTTTTTTCCACACATTCTTTTACCCTAAAAATGTCCAACCAATGCTTATGAAGCCAACCCAATGGCATGATGTATTTTACATCATCCCCCAAACCCCAAGGGACTAGGTTCCCCTCCTTTGCAGACACACTACTTACTTTGTTGCTAAGATGAACTACCACATCTTTTTTGACCTCCTTCACAACCAAGATGTTAGACACAATGGCTCACTGAGAGGGGGGGGGTGAATCAGTGAGCTTTCACTTATTAACAATTTCAACTTCTTCTCTCAAATATTATATCATTAATTACAAATTCACTTCAATATCATATTCATCAATAAACTATATCACATGTCATTCATTAAGCAAGATGCATTATCATCAACACATTACAAGAGACAAGATATAAGCTTTGTAAAATTTTTATAATTGGATACTTTAATATACAGAATGGGATACAACCCAAAGTGGCACCAACCACAAGATAATTATGTCAGTTGCAACTGACTGGGATGCACCAACACCCCAACAACTATAGATTTACAAATGATATTTCAGACTCTTCTTAAGTTTGCATATTACACACATCATCAACCAGAAGCCCTTGTTTGTTTCCAAAGCACTTCATCATTCTCATCAAGTACTCATTATTCAATATAACTTCATTCTGTCCATCAGCAAATATCACCAATCAAATCACATTTTCATTATGTCATCATTATTCATGTCATATCGATCTGCTGCCATATATCCATTCATACACTTTACAATGTCCATATGCACATCACAACATTCTTCCCATATCAACGGTCATCTCTTCATCATTCTACCAGCATGTCTTCTTTCTGTTTATCAATAGGCTGCCTAAGTTTAACCCAGAATAAAAGATAGAAAGAGAGATTGTTTTACTGCTCCACCTACTGCTGCTCCTTCACCAAAAACTGTCCTCATATTCCTAACCCCCGAGATCAGAGCTCTCCTCTATCTCGCAAATTCTCCCCCGAATTATCCACACTCACCACACAAAAAACACAACCATATTGTTCTTCATTTATACTTCTCCTTTCCATGTATTTAGGAGGCCGACTTGTCTTTTCATTTTTATTAATTCAAATAAGTCAAATGATATTTTTATTTCCATGTTATCCTTAACCAATAAAAATATATATATATTCCACATCATCATGGTCTTTATGCTTGCATGGTCTCCACCCTTATGGACATAAGGACCCATAATGTATGCCTGCAATGGTCATATGAAATGATATTTATGTTTGTAATGTATGCCTGAGATGATATTTATGTTTGTAATGTATTCGTTCTTGCACAAAGTTGTACATTTTTAATTTTTGAGAGATTTCATTATAGCACATGTATATGTTTCTAATAATTTGTCTTTTTATTTTTTGATTTCCATGATGACCATGGATGCACACTCAGACATCCAAAGAGAAATTTAGAGGCTCAGAGAAATTCGAGCCTCAATTACTATTGTTGATGATAGGCATTTTATTCTTGCATCCAATTTGGATGCAATGATAGAGACCTTTAGTAGGTATAATGGTGCACTGCAAGATATTGCCACATTCAGAAAAAAGAAAGAGGCAACAATATGAGGATGGAATTAGCTACAAAGAAGTTAAGAAGCTGAAAATATCAAAACAAGATATATTTTCCCTCTTTAGAGATCCAGGGATGGGTGAAATCCCGAATGCAAACAAAAGGCACATTTCTATCGAGTGGTGTACATATCAACCATTCATAGATAACTTGATAGACCGATGGTACATGGTGTTTGATGCACCACCACACAACAATAGGGAAATGCCTCTATATTTTCTGAGAAAGATGTACGCAAAATTTGTGATGGGGAAACATGTTAACTATTTTGATATCTTGGAGTACCAGGGCGTTGGGATGGGGATGCCTTATCAATGTCCCAATGAAAGGAACATAGATCCCAATCACCCCAGTAGCTCCACCTCGTAGGAAGCTACCCAGGCTAGATGTGCCGCCTACACATCAGTTGGTCCCAGAGACACATGAGTCATTCCTACTATTGGCACAGGGAGTTGTTCGCCATAGAACCTATCTTCAAGGTACGTACTAGGAAGGGCCATCAGAGCCACCATCTATGGGTGGAGTAGATCCACCACCTCTCGGTGGGGTAGATCCACCATCTTCCAGTGGGCGAGGAGCATCTAGTAGTGGCACTAGACCTGCACATCATGAGCACAGCCGAGACCCCCACCCATGCACAATATGCGTCCATCCTTGCTTTGGTCCTGTCCAAACAGATGATACCTTTACTGGGTATTTTACACAGGTAAGTAAGTGGTTAACAATTTAGTGTCATTTGTAAATTATTTTTCCTTACTATACACAGATATATAGATTGCTAATATTTTCAATGATTTTAAAACTTGTAGTTGCTACAAGAAGGGCACGACGTTGAAGACCTTTGCACTGATGATGCAAAGCATAGTCCAAAGGCTCATGCACTAGCACCATCCAATGTAGATGATGTTGTCATACTTTCATTGAAAACAACTCACAACGAGGTAACTATTTCAACATGACATTATTTTAATACATGAGTAAATCCAGTAAATAATTTAGTGTCATTTGTAAATTATTTTTCCTTACTATACACATATATAGATTGCTAATATTTTTAATGATTTTAAAACTTGTAGTTTCCATAGGAATGGCACGAGGGCCAAGAGGTTCATGCACCAACACCGTCCAATGTAGAAGATGTTGTCATACTTTCAATGACAAAACCTCACAATGAGGTAACTATTTCAACATGACATTATTTTAATACAGAAGTAAATCTAGTTAACAATTTACTGTCATTTGTAAATCATTTTTCCTTACTATACACATATATAGATTGCTAATATTTTTAATGATTTTAAAACTTGTAGTTGTCACAAGAAGGGCATGAGGGCCAAGAATCTCATGCACCAGCACCGTCCAATGTAGATGATGTTGTCATACTTTCAGTGATAACAACTCACAATGAGGTAACTATTTCAACATGACATTATTTTAATACATGAGTAAATCCAGTTAACAATTTAGTGTCATTTGTAAATTATTTTTCCTTACTATACACATATATAGATTGCTAATATTTTTAATGATTTTAAAACTTGTAGTTGCTACTAGAAGGGCATTAGGAGAAATAGGATCATGCACCAACACCTTATGAGTTACAGGATGTTGTCATAGCTTCAACGACAACATCTCACGTTGAGGTAACTATTTCAACATGATATTATTTTAATACATGTTAGTTATTTATCACATGTTACTTAATTAATGCTACACGATCTAATATTTACAATTTTCTAAATTGTAGGTTGTAGATCCCCATCAGAGGGAAATGATTTCATCTAGTGAGCTCCCCCCTGGTGGGAATACAACCCATAGCTTTCCCATAGAGACACAATGGACGACAGACCACTTTTTAGACTTGATTGAAGTATACAGTACATTGTTATGTATTTCATCATTTTCAGTTTGTTAATACATGCTATTTCATTGACCAATGCATTTCTAACTACGTGAGTATTGGTGATTGTAGCCACCAGCCTCTATACCTCTAATACTGTCAGCAGTTGGATCTCCTCGTAGTTCAAATGTGCAAAAGGAACAAGTGTATAAGAGAGGATCCACTCCTAGAAAGGGTGTGGATGTCCTCTATAGCAGACACACGAGAGATCGATCTACCCCTCACCTAACAAGGGTCATTGATGCTACAGTTAGTGCTGCATCTACAATAGACACAAGTCATACAGAGGTAACTATTTCAACAATTACAATGCATAGTAGTTAACCATGTTACTATATTTTTTATTCATGCATATCTAACTATTTCCCCATTTGGTGATTGTATCCATTAGCGACATAAGTGTCTGGCCCCTCTGCTCAATCCATGGTTCTGACCGGGTCTTCTCTTGTGGTGAGATGTTCATTAATGACCAAGTTTTTTTATTCAATTTACCTAAACATGTTGATCAATGTTGAATTGTTGAATTAATTGAAATATGATCTTTTATTTGCAGAGCGCAACTATAGAGAGGCCTTCCATGAGCACACCGCTCACATCTATACCCCTTGAGGATTTGGTGAGTGTTTTTCATAAATAATTTGACCATAAGTTAATTTTTTAAGTTTGTTAATGGTAGGGTATTAGTGTAGTTATTTGATAAAAATACTGATTTTTTTTTGCAGACTCCTGAGATGTAGAGCGATCCCAGGGAGATGGTCGATAGAGGAAAGTCGGGGAAAAACAAGCAAAAGATTGATTTTTGATGTTGCATAGTCTTGTATATATGTATTTTGACATATACATGTACACATTGTTGTACTTAGGGATACATGTACATTGACAGACCATTGGAGGGCGGGCTAGTTTGTCATGTTTTGTATTACAAACATTCGACTATCAATGCATGATACAATATATTCCATATTTTCTCTTGAGTTTCCACTTGTGCTTGTGATGATTTATCTCTTCTACAAATTGATAAATTATGCTATTGAAATTTATATAATTACATTTTAAGCAATATTTATTCTCTTACATTTATTGCATTGATCAAGTAAAATCTCACCATTGTGTTATGAAAACATTATCTTAATGGAAAAAACTAATAATACCTTTCAACAGTTCAATGAACTTAGCACATGCATGCTAATTTGATATCTAATTTAAAATTGTGTTTTTGTCAACTTCAAGGGTTCATACCCATTGATCAGGATTATGGTTGCAAGGAAAATATTTTGCAAGGAAAAAAGGTTAACAAAATAAGTCAAAATATGTTTGAATAACCCCTGTCATAATAGTAACATGCTACGCATATCATCAATGTAATCCTATGTCATTTTCAAAAACTAAGAGGAAGTCTAATAGATGCTACACATTTCATCAATGCTATTGTATTTCATCAAATGATACGCACATGAACATCTATGCAGTTCAGTTGAAGTGTTCCTACTCTAGCATGCTAAAAACAATGGCAAAGTATCAAGTACAATGGTAAGGAATGCATAACTAAAGTGTAATAAAATTCATTGGGTCTTCATGTACATATGGTCAAATATATGTAATAAATATACCCTAGTTTGTAAGACCCTAGTTTGTTCCAATATGCTAACCAATAGTTGGTCATGAATTCACTCTCATAAAATCGTTGAAGATATAAAACCTATCCTTACTAAACCCTAGTATGTAAGACCCTAGTTTTTGCTTTACCTCTTTCATATGTCCATTTTCCACTTGTCATAATGCAAAAGTAATCATATAGAATCCATGGAAAATGAAATACCTAACTAGTTTAATGATATTCCTTGATAATGTTGTTTTGATGAAGGAAAATAAGATGTTCATGGTCCTATGTTTGTAAAAAGGATGGATTATCCTCATATGAAAATGTATTTAAAATTGAATGTTCTTGATTGATACAAACAATGATGTAATGGTCATTCATTGTGATTTGGAAAGTATTCCCCCATAAATTGATGGCAAAGTTTCATTGTGACTTTGATCTAACAAAGCTAGCAAGGATCAAAGGGATATCATCGACGAAACATTGCCTCTATTTTTTATTTGGAACTTTGAATTCTTAAAAATGACATTAATTACTCAACATCCAAATATAGTGGAACACTAAGGAGTTGTTAAATGACGTGGCACATTAAGCACATAGAAATATACCAAGGGTGCAGTGTGGTAGGTTTGATTTCCACTCTTTGAATGTCTAGTTCTAAAATCAAAATAAAAAAATTTCAAAGTTGACCCCCATGTGCAAAACTGCACACTCCCTTACTAAGAAAAACCCTAGTTTCCAAAATGGACCTACAAGTTGACACCTGGGCCATGGGACCGGAAACGAGGGGTACCCCTACCACTATCTCGATTTCCTGAATCCAACGGAGTCAACGGTTTGTTGATCCGAGCCATGGTCGTCATTCTATGGCTCGTTCCATCTCGCATCCAAAAGGCCTTCAGGGACACTACTTGGATACCTATCGGGGCCATAGAATTCACACCATGCAACAAAAACGGTTTGCGGGGAGTACTTCAAGTGTGTCTAGGAAGCTTCCAGCTGGGAATGCTAGCCATAATTCCCCAGTCGATGATTTTACAAATTTGACCCCCATGTGCAAAAATTGCACACTCCCTTATTGAGCAAAACCCTAGTTTCCAAAATTGACCTAAACGTTCACACCTGGGCCATGGGACTGGCAGTGAGGGGCACCCCTAGCACTATCCCGATGTCTTGAATTGAACGGAGTTGATATTTTGTCGATCTGAGTCACGGTCGTCATTCTATGGCTCGTTCCATCTTGCATCCAGAAGGCCTTCAGGGACACCAGTTGGATACCTACTTGGGACATAGAATTCCAACCGTACAACAAAACAGGGTTTCGGTGAGTCCTCCAAGTGTGTCTAGGAAGGTTCCAGTTGGGAACGATAGCCATAAGTCCCTGGTCGATGATTTTTCAAAGTTGACCCCCATGTGCAAAAATTGCACAGTTCCTTACTGAGCAAAACCCTAGTTTCCAAAATGGACCTACAAGATGACACCTGGGACATGGGACCGGTGGAGAGAGGCACCCCTAGAACTATCCCGATGTCCTGAATCCAACAGAGTTGACGATTTTTTGATCCAAGCCACGATCATCATTCTATGACTCGTTCCATCTCGCATCCAAAAGGCCTTCAGGGACACCAGTTGGATACCTACCAGGGACATATAATTCCAACCATGCAACAAAAATGATTTTTAGGGAGTCCTGCAAGTGTGTCTAGGAAGTTTCCATTTGGGAACGCTCTCCATAAGTCCTCGGTCGATAATTTTGCAAAGTTGACCCCCATGTGCAAAAATTGCACACTCCCTTACGGAGCAAAACCGTAGTTTCCAAAATTGACCTAAACGTTGACACCTGGGGCATGGGACTACCAGAGAGGGGAACCCCTAGCACTATACCGATGTCCTGAATACAATGGAGTCGATGGTTTGTCAATCCGAGCCACGGTCGTCATTCTATGGCTCGTTCCATCTCGCATCAAAAAGGCCTTTAGGGAGACAAGTTGGATACCTACCGGGGCCATAGAATTCCAACCATGCAACAAAATTAGGTTCTAGGGACTCCTGAAAGTGTGTCTAGGAAGGTTCTAGCTGGGAACACTAGTCATAATTTTTCAGTCGATGATTTTGCAAAGTTGACCCCCATGTGCAAAAATTGCACACTCCCTTACTGAGCAAAACCCTCGTTTCCAAAATTGACCTAAAAGTTGACACCTGGGCCATGGGACTGATGGAGATGGGCACCCGTAGCACTATCTCAATGTCTTGAATACAATGGATTTGATAGTTTTTCGATCCGAACCACGGTCGTTATTCTATGGCTCGATCTATCTCGCATCCAAAAGGCCTTCAGGGACACCAATTGGATACCTATCGGGGACATAGAATTCTAACCGTCCAACAAAACCTGGTTCCGAGGAGTCCTACAATTGTGTCTAGTAATTTTCCAGCTAGGAACGCTAGCCATAAGTCCCCGGTTGATGATTTTTCAAATTTGACCCCCATGTGAAAAAATTGCACTCTCCCTAACTAAGCAAAACCCTAGTTTCCAAAATTGACCCAAAAGTTGGCAGTTGGGCCATGGGATCGGTGGAGAGGGGAACCACTAACACTATCCCAATGTCCTGAATACAACGGATTCAACGGTTTGTCGATCCAAGACACGGTCGTCATTCTATGGCTCGTTCCATCTCGCATCCAAAAGGCCTTCAGGGACACCAGTTGGATACCTACAGGGGCCATAGAATTCCAACCGTGCAACAAAACTAGGTTCTGGGGAGTCCTGCAAATGTTTCTTGGAAGGTTCCAGCTGGGAACGCTATCCATAAGTCCCTGGTAGATGATTTTGAAAAGTTGACCCCCATGTGCAAAAATTACACACTCCCTTACTGAGCAAATCCCTAGTTTCCAAAATGGACCGAAAAGTTGACACCTTGGGGCACCCCTAGCACTATCGCGATGTCCTGAATCCAACAGAGTCGACAGGTTGTCAATCCGATCCAAAGTCGTCATTCTATGGCTCGTTCCATCTCGCATCCATAAGTCCTTCAGGGACACCAGCTGGATACCTACTGGGGCCATAGAATTCCAACCGTGCAACAAAACTGGGTTCCAGGGAGTCCTGCAAGTGTGTCTAGGAAGATTCTAGCTGGGAACGCTAGCCATAAGTCCCCGATCGATGATTTTTCAAAGTTGACCCCCATGTGCAAAAATTGCAGACTCCCTTATTGAGAAAAACCCTAGTTTCCAAAATGGACCTACAAGATGACACCTGGGCCATGGGACCGACAGAGAGGGGCACCCCTAGCACTATCATGATGTCCCAAATCCAATGGAGTTGACAGTTTGTCGATCCGAGCCACGTTCGTCATTCTATGGCTCATTCCATCTCGCATCCAAAAGGCTAGGGACACCAGTTGGATATATATACAACAGTGTAATGGAGACCTAGAGGTATAGCATAATGGGGATTATGGCTAGCATTCCCAACTGGGACCCTATCATGTCCCCTCCGATGGACCCAATTTGAGGAAGGGAACATGATACCAAATTCTGGGGCTTTTACATGAACTCAGCGCATTCCTTAGATTCATACAAATAAAATCAAAAGTGTGCAGATGCAAATCAAGAAAATATGCACAATGGAATAAAACATCATCCACACACATTTCATACTCATCCATCATATCAAAATAATCTTCAAATTAAACATTGCAGAAGTAAATACACATAGAGAATACTTATCTCCATTGTGCAATTGTCCCAAGCAACTAGCTATGTCACTGCAATGTTCCACCCAACCATAGGTCTCTGCCCAGCTTGTATTATTTCGGCACTCAGAGACCACCCCCAAGCTAGGCATGATTTCTACAAGGAAAGGGGGACACCCAAACTCATACACAACCAAGTATTCATTGCATCTAATCCAAGCCAGTCCACAGCTGGGTTTATCAGGCTAAATATGAACCCTCCTCATCTCTGGATACTTGCACTCAAGCTCAAGCCAAAGTAATGGATACCCTTAACCCATACCCCAATATACTCTTTTCTCACATAGAAAGCACAATCATTGGGCATGGATACACATTTTTAACAATGGGATTTACAAACAAGATGGCCATGGGTTTTCCCCAAATCATTTCTAGCCAAAAACAAATTGTGGGATGGGGAAAAACATTCATGGGGAGGAAAACGATTTCTCCCCTAACTATCTAAGCCTTCAGCAGCAAAAATAGTCTCTATGGAACCCCAGTTCGATTCCCCTTCTTCCCCACTAGTATATAACACAAAAATGCCCTTCTCCCCAGCTGAGAATGAAGGAAAACACATAATTTCGATGGGGAAAAACACCCAGCAAGCTCCCAACTCATGAGAGAGCCAAACTCCCTGATGGGTAATGGCTTGGGGAGCAATTTATGGTTCTTTTCTTTCCCAAGAAGCCAAACACGATTCTCTATGAAGGGTGGCTTTTCCCATACCCGAATTTGGACAGCCATACCTCCCATTCCCCAAGGCATTAACTACCTCAGCCAACTCTTGGGAGAAATGAATGATTGGGTACAAAAGTCAACATGGGTAGTTGAGGGTTCATGGGTTCTCTCATTGACATTTGGCTCGACTTCATTGGCTCAAAGGTTTGAATGTTTTCCCTCCCAATTCCTTGTAAAATCATGCCCCCATCTCTTGTTGCATTGCATAGCTAGTTGTGGGTATTTTATTAAAATGCATAGTTACATGATATCTGCATTTCCAATGTGCCTAGCTAGCATGTAAACCATATGCATCACTAAATCAATGGTGGGGCCTTGGCCTTGAGCTCCTCACCATGATTTTATAATAATATTACATCATTTACATTTTAATGCAATGGGGTCAAACTCGGGATATTACAGACCCTCCTAGACACACTTGCAGGACTCACTGGAACCCGGTTTTGTTGCACGGTTGGAATTCTATGGCCCCCGTAGGTATCCAACTAGTGTCCCTAAAGGCCTTCTGGATGCGAGATGGAATGAGCCATAGAATGATGACCGTGGATCAGATCAACAAACCGTCGACTCCATTGGATTCAGGACATCGCGATAGTGCTATGGGTACCCCTCTCCATCAGTCCCATGGCCCAGGTGTCATCTTGTAGCTCCATTTTGGAAACTAAGGTTTTGCTCAGAAAGGGAGTGTGCAATTTTTGCACATGGGGGTCAACTTTGAAAAATCATCGACCAGGGACTTATGTCTAGCGTTCCCGGCTAGAACCTTCCTAGACACACTTGTAGGACTCACTGTAACTCGGTTTTGTTGCACGATTGGAATTTTGTGGCCCCAGTTGATATCCAACTAGTGTCCCTGAAGGCCTTCTGGATGCAAGATGGAACGAGCCATAGAATGACAACCGTGGCTCAGATCTACAAACCATCAACTCCATTGGATTCAGGACATCAAGATAGTGCTAGGGGTGCCCCTCTCCTCTAGTCCCATGGCCTATGTGTCAACTTCTAGGTCCATTTTGGAAACTAGGGTTTTGCTCAATAAGGGAGTGTGCAATTTTTGCACATGGGGGTCAACTTTGCAAAATCATCAACCAGGGACTTATGGCTAGAGTTCCCAACTGGAACCTTCCTAGACACACTTGTAGGACTCACCGGAACCTGGTTTTGTTGCACGGTTGGGATTCTATGGCCCCAGTAGTTATCCAACCGTTGTCCGTGAAGGCCTTCTGGATGTGAGATGGAACAAGCCATAGAATGACGACTGTGGCTCAGATCGACAAACCGTCGACTCCATTGGATTCAGGACATCGGGATAGTGCTAGGGGTGCCCCTCTCCACCGGTCCCATGGCCTAGGTGTCATCTTGTAGGTCCATTTTGGAAACTAGGGTTTTGCTCAATAAGGGAGTGTGCAATTTTTGCACATGGGGGTCAACTTTGCAAAATCATCGACCGGGGACTTATGGCTAGCATTCCCAGCTGAAACCTTCCATGAGCGCATTGTCCATAAACTCTCATGCAAACTTTTTATGAATTTGACCTTTTAGGTTTTGTGCACTATAAATAAGTGTGAAGGAATAAACATGGTTGGGGGGACAATGGATTTAATTCCAAACTTAACATTCTTGAGCTCAAACGCCATGACAGAATCCCTCTCATAGGAGTATTTGGAATTCAAGTTGAATATGGACACCATGATCAAGTCTTGGGCATCTAGGTTTCTAGGTTTCTGGGTGATGAAATTAGGTATCTAACAAGTATATTTTTGTGGATGATGGATGAGAATCTTATGGTGAAAAATGGGATGGTGATGGTGACAACATGGGTAGGAAGAGCATGGTGGTGATGTTTATGGTGGCATGGTTATCGTGACAATGACCACGAGGATAGTGATAATGAGCATGAAGATGTTGATGGTGCTAGTGAGTATGAAAATGGGCATGAGGATGCAGATATTATGGTTTACTTAGATGGGAGAAAAAAACAAAGAAAACAAATCCATGACGAAACTTGTGCAATTTATCAAGTTGTACCAAGTCTATGCGATTTATCAATCTATCAAGCTATCAATGTATGGCTGCAATAGTCAAAATATTAATGTCAATACTCAATGAGATCATGAAACAAAATCATAGCATACATGTACACCACATACCTATAACATAGTACACAATAAAACATCCAAACCACATACCAGATTACCTACCTATGGTAATTTGACTAGACCATCGGGATCACCTCGAATACCAATGGTTTCCTTTAACCTCTCGTGCTCGGAATAAGGCAATAAGTATCGTTCCTTTGATGAGTTCTTCCTTGGCATTGTTTGCATTTGGAGGTTTGTGCCAATAAATAAGTTTGTATAATGGTATACAAGCTCACCTAGTCTATAATCTTCATATGTATATCCTTTTCTATTTGTTGAGTGGGAAACCTATTTCAAATATTCCCCCTTTATAACCATCAACCCAATCGAAAAATCATTGGCCTCAGAGTCCCGTAATGGGACATTTAGGGTTTGCTTCCCCTCTAAGCAACGTGCTAGCTAATAGTCAATGCGCCATGCATTGCGTCTCAGGGAAACCATTGCGTATATGTTCCCTAGAGAAAATATAGTTCCAACGTTTCAGTCAACTATTTAGACACAACTAGTTGTCAAAAATATCAAAAATATACACAACTAGTTGTCAAAAATATAAAAATATTAATCGAACTTGGTTGTACGAGATCTGATATGTGGTCATAGTCTAGTGAAATACTTGACTGGTCCTCCTCCAACTGGGATAATTCTATAGCTATCCGTCGACCAATGGAGAGTGATACACGGTCATGTTGGGTTACGGATCTGTCGATATTTTCATCACCTATCAACATATATTTCATCCGTCTTTTTCATATTATTATCCATTTATCATTCCACTTTCCATCCATTTGTTGTAACTCTTTGTAAAATAACATATTACTTCCATTGATGCTTTAGTGGTTAATAATTATTATTTTCCTTTATCTTTGATGAATTGAAGACTATTATGCATAATTTTACAGATGATGGTTTATGGATTGATTTTTCATATTAGTAGCAGTAGCAACCATGGTTCGAGCCTCCAAAGTTGGCATGCTAGCACATGTCCGCATGAAGATCCACAACATGGTTTCATTCCTAGGATTGATTATGTGGATTTGTCATTTCAATTCATGCTCAAGTCCAACATGGTAGCCTCCAACTCATGATCAAACGGACTTAACCGAAAACGCATGCCAGATAAGAACACAATGATTTGTGTCGCGATTTTCGGGCAAATGGAGAAGAATCTCAAAAATCTGGGACATGGGTTTTGTACTGCGTAACGGCCTCAATTCCCTGAACTGTGAGGAAATCGCCAAACAAAGCCACCGTTCGAGATGTACAGCTAGTTCTCTAAACGTGTAATTCTCATATTTACTATTGCGGTCGGTTTTACAAATTAGCAATTGGTTGAAACAGATCACAAGTTGGGGATTCAGTTTCTCATTCTCCTGAGAGGATTTTATGTATAAATATGTAATCATTCTGATGTATTGGAGGGGAAGAGAGAAATCAATGTTATGTTGTATAATTTGATCCAGACTGTTGTAATAATTCCATTCTGATAATACATGTTGGTAGTTTCTTAATTCTGGAGTTGTAGACTTTCATTGTGGAGATTCAGCTCTGCTTAGTGGAGGAAGGGCCCTCTTCCCTGAGCAGATGCTAATAGTGTTGATTGTAGTTGTGTAGATTTGTTTATCATTTATTTCATGCTTTCTTTCTTTCATTAGATTTATCATAGATTTTTTGTTGTTAATTCATTTTGATAGATCATTGGCCAACATAGCATTTCTTTCAGATTTATGCAATTATATCTTTCTTCATAAGAGTTGATTTTGTTTGAAGTGTGATTAGATTTACAATGTGGATTTATGAATAGGTTTGGAGCTTGATTTATTTTCAATAAGGTGTGATCTAGTTTACAAAGCGTTTCGATTTCATACCAATAGATAACAGTGTCAGGTAGAAATTGTGCTTGCATAGATATTGCACGATAGCTTTGAAATAAAAAACTTCCTCAGGTTGATAATTTATGTTCTGGTAGTTTCAACTGTTTAATTAATTAGACAATTAATCCAACCAACATTTTGGCGCCATTGCTGGGGAAGTTATCAATCGTGCAAAAGTACATCTGACATTGTTTTCTAGATGCATTGTTAAAGTAGAGCATGTAGGTTGCATGATTACTTTTCAATTGATTGAATTTGATTTGAGTGTGTTTTTTTTCTTTTTCTTTCTTTGCATTTAGTTTTATTTTATTTTCAATTTTTGGATCGTAGATCTTTTCATTCCCCTTAGTGGTGTTGTAAGCACCACCCATCATACTAACAAGTTGATAGGAACATTCGAAGCAGGAGCCTCAAGATAGCACATGAAGAATCTAATGAAGAGATAGCGGGTAAGAAAGATGCAGAAGTTGTTACCTTCGAATTTCCCATCAGAGATTCAGGAGGAGTGGCATCAATGAAAAGAATTCCCCCACATGTTCTACCAGATTTTCATGGATTGGAAAATGAAGACCCTGATGTAATTTTATTTGAATTTGAAGTACTTTGTAGAGGATATGATCGTACTAATGATCAGAAGTTGAATGTGTTTCCCCTTACTCTAAAAGGAACAACCCTCCGATGGGTCATGAGCCTCAGTGGGAATTGTATACAAACTTGGGAAGACATGAAACATGTATTCTTGAAAAGGTACCAAGATTATTGCAGAGTCAATGAAGATATATTCGAAATGACACAAGCAAAAGAAGAGAGTTTGGAGGATTACATGGAACGCTTTCAATACAATCTTCAAAGATCCAAGCAAAGGAAACTGGGGAAAGAGACCTTGAAAAAACTCCTTCTTAAAGGAATCCAAGCTGGATTTTTAGAAATATTAAATCTGATGGGAATAGGTGATGTATTTAAGTTAGCATATGATGATATTTGTGAGTTATGTAGAAGGCATTCAAGAGGAAAATTCAAGACTGGTAAGAATTCTAGTAATCCTTCTTTTCCATCTTTGAAATCTGCTGCAAGAACAAGAGTTATAGGAACTGAAATCAACAATTTATTTGAGATTTCTAAAGTTGATTCACAATTGGATGCTTTGCAGGTTAGGGAAAAGAAGGAGGAAATAAGAGAAGCAAGGTATTTCCCTTTGGATAGTCTTGAAAGTTGTGGTATATGTGATTTGAAGCATTACACGGATTGTTGTCCCTCCTTACCAAGGATGAAAGAAACATATCAAAGAAATCTAGGAGTTGCAGCAAACTCATTGCAACAGTCATTGAAACCATGGCCTACATATATGGTTCAAAACTCTATCCCTCTATTTTCTTACTCTCATACTCAATCAATGAATACTCCTCCACCATGGCAATTGTTGTAGCCTTAGTTTAACTCTTACCTACCTTATCCAAAATGTTGGAATGGCCTATCTTATTATCTCATGGCCACTCTCTCTCATGCTGCAACACAACTTGGTCCTTCAATATCAACCTCACAAACCAATCATCTACATCAACCACATCTATATTCTCATCAAACTCCTTGGTACCCAACACAATTTCATGTCCAATCCACCCTCCACCCTAACCATAATAAAGCAGTACAGTATGCTTACAGTGTTGAACTGCAAAATTTTCCTACATTTCCCTCATGTTATACCTCACCTACATTGCTGCAAAAAGACTTTGCACTGTTGCAGCAAATCCATACGAGGCCTGGACATGTTTTAAATCCAAGACTTGGAAGTGAAGTTTCTTATGATCATCAACAAGTTAACGAGATCAACAAATTTGATGAAGAACAGACATTGGAATCAAAAGCATCCTTCACATCATTAGATCTGAATCTCTTATGCATTCATGAAGATCACTTTACTAAGAAGCTTCATGGTGTAACAACCATGAGAAATCAAGGGAACAAAGACTATATTGAAGCTTGGTTTCAATCTGTCATTGGTCTGCAGCATCATTCCTTACTTCACCGATTCTTGGCACCATCATTTCAAGGGAAGTTGATCTCTCATATCCTAACATTCATAAAGTTATATTTTTCTGTTGGGAGTATGAGAATACTTGAGTCATTTCTTCGAAAGTGGCTCCATTAGAAGTTCTCCTACACTTGAGAAGAATTTTTTATTTCCAAGTAGTGTAGGACATTGTAAATAATTAAAATTGGTAAGATCCCATTCAATTTTTCACTTAGATCTAGGATGCATAGATAGTATCATTTTGTTTTGAATAAGAACTCTTCGACACATGGTGCAGTAAGAGCCACCCATATTACTAATCTCTCTTTTTCAGGAAGTTGGTAAGAGGAAGGAAGCATTGGTGAATGAAGACTCCAAGGGAAAATGATCCAAACGATTATGGAACCCTTCAAGATTGAAACTTATGTGATCATCATGGTATGTGTTTAGTTTTTATTTCTATATAACACATCCATAAAAATACACAGACTTTATTTCAACATTATATCATTTTTTAAGAGTTGCAGCTACAGCTGCAACACATTGTGTAAGTCAATCTAGGTACTAAATGCTTGAAATTTTTGGTATGGGTGTGTGTTCTATTTAAATTTATATCATTAAAAACATTCACACCTATTCCAGTCACTTTTTGGGAGTCAAATTTCATTTATTGGATTTTTGTGGCATTTTGACTTGAAATTTTACTGAAACACGGTCAGGATAGTCCATTTTTGGGAGACCAATAGACTTATTTTTAAAACCTGTTTACATCCTAAGTATCCCTTTGAATCTAGTTTCCAAACCAATTTGAATTTTTGATATTGGGCATCAAACGAAAAATATATGGTCAAAATACTAACGGGGTGTCAAGCATGCAACTTAGGAACAAAGTTGGGACAGTCACTTTTTGAATGTCTTATTGGATAGATATTGAAAACTTATTTCATTGGTATATTCTCCTATGAATCTAGTTTACAAAACAATTTGAATCACTCAATTCCGATATCGTACGCAAATTTTATGACCAAAATACCGATTGCCTATCACAAATCAGCATTTTTAAAACTCAGTTTCCTAGAATGTTCATTGGATTGTTCGAATCATGCACTCTTATTGGATTCAATGCCTGTTTCTATTGGAGATCCCTAAATGAATCTACTTTCATATCCAATTGGAATCACGTGAATCCGTTATCAAACAAAAAAGTTATGCCTAAAACCATGACTGTTGGTCTAGTCCAAAATTCAAAAAACACCTTGTCATGCAGGATGTTACTGAGCAAATTGGAATATCATCACATAGAATTTTTAAAACTTGTTTCTAATTGATATATACCTATGAATTTACTTTCATTTTGCTTTTGAATCACTCAAATCAGACAAGAAACGAATAAGTAATGATCATAATACTGTTGGCGAGTCTACTCACCCATGAATAAATTCTTTCATAGTGCCATGGGATCTGCATACATCAATGGCAGATTTCCTTGTTGTTAATCATGGGGATTCATCAATGCGTCTTGATTGAAAAATATTGTAGGTGACTCGACTCCAACACATTCATTCGTACCTATCAAGATGCACTAAGGTACTTTAGAGCTCACTGTCATCAAAGGTGAGTTGCTTCACATTGGTTAATGACGGGCATACATTAATGGCCGGTAATCCAATGATTTCATTCCATGCTCGACTTCAACACATTCATTTGCATGGTAAGAATTGTACCTCGGTTTGGTAGCAGTTGAAGATTATATGATATCATGGTTTCAATAGTGACTTGCAACATGATTTGTTCCAATAGTTTTGCAATTCCTTTTCATTTTTCATTCCAGCAGTTGATTTTCAGAATAAGAGAAGAAATTCTCTGCCTTTGTAGTAGAATTCCTCCTCATCATTTGCCTCAACAGTTAGTCTTACATGCAACACATTTCATCATGGATCAGATTCAACCTTCATACGTTTCATCTTCCAGCTACATTTCTCCAGCAGCAATACATTCATGTCAACCAAGGCTTCCATGGAGGTAAGACTTGAGGTAAAATAGTATGAGTTTTTTATTTATTAAAGATTTAGGAATATGTCATGAAGAACCACTAAGCATTATCCATTTTCATTTTCTCTATGGAATTTTTTTTGTCCATCTATTCCCATCCTTGCCCACTCAATTCTAACACTTCATCATTCCAATTCATGCACACCCAATTCAAGTCCTTCCAACATCTTTTCCAACATCCAAGTATGAAAAAATGATCTAATGCTGCCACACAAGAACCAACAGTAGGAACACAAGGCATTGTTGTTGCTTCATGAGAAGCTACATTGGAAGAAGTCTATGCTGCCATACAAGAGAGAATACATTCAGAAGGTTTCCATCCACACAAATTGAAGATAAGAGACTATATCATGTGGTATGAGGATTGTCAATTTTTAAAGGTCAATCATGTTGCTGATTTCTTATTAATGCATGGTTGTCCCACATGGATCCTCATGGTTGAATGCTGCTAGAAATATGAGTACAGTCATTTTAGAAGTTTTACAAGTAATATTGTGATCATATTTGAGGCAAGAGAAAACTGCATATGCCAATATCAACATCATCAGTTTTGCTGAGAAAAATCTCTCATACAAAGTCCCCATGTTGTGAAAACAAATTCATGTTTCTTATGGGATTTATTTCTTAGTTGCTCTGTTTTTCCTTCATACATATGGAAACTGAATATTCTCAAAGACATCACAACAAGTCCATGGATTCATAATTCAAATTCAACCTTCTATCTCTAGTTTTTGTTGTTGCATCTCAGAAAGTGAAGGTATATCCTAGGAAAAATCAAGAAGCCAAAGCATCCTCTACTAGACAACATTCTCTAAATGCCATCTCCAGCACAATATCTCCCTTGCTTGATTTCTGTTTGTCTACATCACCATCCACGCATTGCCCATAGTTTATTTAATATTTCCATTGTATACTCAAACTTTAGCATGCTACTGCTGCCTTAGAAGGAAATCTATGGAAGAAAATTGACAAATGATTTCACTGCCTAGATAAATATGATATCCGCATTCTTGTAGTAGCTTGTCACATGGGGCATATGAGGACAACATAATTTCCAACACTTGTTGATATTTAACAAACTCAAAACCTCTAGTATATTACAGCAGTAGTATGGACTAGTTGCTTGGATCATGACAACATACAACAATAGTAGCAGGGCATTCATATGGTTGCAATTCAAATTGAGATTGTGAAACAAGAGGCAGCATATTTAGAGCCATATATGCAGTAGCATTAACATACATTATTTGGCAACATTCTTTTTGGCATTAATCTTAAAATGGATATGGTAAATGGGATGGGCATATTTAAACATATTTGACTCACAATTTGATTCATAAGTGGGATTCAATACCTTTTGTTCGTGCTTGGTATGTCTGCAATAATCGATCTAAATATTTGTTGGCATGGATGTGGTCTTGCATACTTGAAAGAGGGAAGTCTAAAATGAATCAATGGGCACACGGAAAGGCAATGAGGTTTGTGGAAATTAATTTGAGAATCGTTGTATCTTGCAAGGTATTTGAGAATGGCATCATGTTAAGTTTGGGGGAGATGGTTATTTCCAACTTAGCTGAAAACTCTTCTCTTCCATGAGGACATGGAAATTATTCAGTTTGGGGGAGATGAAGATTTACCATGCTTGCTAGTTTGCCATTCATTTTACTCATGCACATTATTTTTCCATATTTAATGCATAATTTGAATTGTGCATATATCACAAACCATGAAACGGATTCTCATGATTTTTGGATAGAAAGTGCATAATATCAAGATGAACAAACCTGGTAAGTTTCAGCCCAATCCAATGCACGGTTTTCGAGAAAATGGCCACCATCACCTACAGCCATTTTGCCTATATCTCGATATCTGTGCATCAAATGAATTTGAGCTTTGGGGAGCAGAAGCATTGTGTTAATAGGAAGATACTCACCATTTTTTAAAAAAAAATACTTCACAGATTGAGAAAAAATGGCCATCATCACCTTCAACCAATTTGCATTTTTCTCGAAATCCGTGATGTGGGTATCTCTGGTTTTCGGTGTGGAGATGCATTGGAATGTTAAAAACGTGCTTGCAAAATTTCAGCCAAACCCAGTTTGTATTTTTGGAGATATTAGTTTAGGAAGTTTGATGCAACACCAGCTGTTTCTCCGCCAATTTTGTCCTTTCCCTATTCTCGTAGCTGCGACTCCGCCAAATCCTCCGCTAAAGTAGCTGCAACATTGCTAAATTCTTCGCTAAATCCTCTGCTAAGCAGCTGCAACACTTCCAAATTTTCCGCTAAATGGCTTCAACACCGCCAAATTTTTCGCTAACTTCTCTGCTAAATTTTTCGCTAATTGCTGAAACTCCATCAGGATTGCTAGAGATCATTTGAAAGCTATTTTTTTCTAAAGATTATCCTTTGATGAGAAATGCAACAACCATTGTTTGAAGGAGTTTCAAGTATTGTTTGAAAATAAGCATCATATTCCATTAGCATCATTAGTAGGCAAACAGATTGGTTTTGGTCATTATGTATGGTAAAATGAAAGCAACAGCCAAATGAGTCCTTCCAGTTTGGATGCTACATAGGTATTGGGTTGCATGAGGACATGCAACAAGTTCAGTTTGGGGGAGATGTTGGGTCACGGATTTGTCCATATTTTCATCACCTATCGACATATATTTCATCCGTCTTCTCCATATTATTATCCATTTATCATTCCATTTTCCATCCATTTGCTATAACTCTTCATAAAATAACATATTACTTCCATTGATGCTTTAGTGGTTAATAATGATTATTTTCCTTTATCTTTGATGAATTGAAGACTATTATGCATAATTTTACTGATGATGGCTTATGGAGTGATTTTTCATATTAGTAGCAGTAGTAGCCATGGTTCAAGCCTCCAAAGTTGGCATGCTAGCACATGTCTGCATGAAGATTCACAACATGGTTTCATTCCTAGGATTGATTATGTGGATTTGTGATTTCAATTCATGCTCAATTCCAACATGGTAGCATCCAGCTCATGATCCAACGGCCTTAACCAAAAACACATGCCAGATAAGAACACATTGATTTGTGTCATGATTTTCGAGTAGATGGAGGAGAATCTAAAAAATCTAAAACATGGGTTTTGTGTGTAACGACCTCAATTAGCTGGCACATGTGGAAATTGCCAAACAAAGCCACAGTTTGAGATGTACAACTGGTTCTCTAAATGTGTAATTTTTAGATTTACTGTTGCATCCTGTTAGCACTCAAATTGTGTTGAATGCTATGGCAGCTTTTGGCATGGGTGGAAAGAAGGCGATGACGGCTGAGATTGAATACCCCAAAGATCGACGGTCCCAAGACCACTACGTGAACGAAGATTTAGGAAATATAGCATAATGAGCGGGTGTTAATCGATGGGCAAGTGATGAAATCAATCGACGGCGAAGATCAGCATATAGAAAGATCTATGGCACACAGTCCCCGCGCTGATCCAACAAGCGCAAAAGCATGTTATGTTTCAAATCGCCGCATTCGAGTTATGTATCGCGCAACTATCAATGACAAAGATTCACCAAGGACAAATCAAAGGCCCGAGATCATCGCGTTGGTTTTTCTCGTCGGTGATTTAACCGTATCTCAAATCGGTGCGGTCGGTGAAATTAAAACCATCAAACCGCCGAGTTTTGGGCGGGAAAAGATCAACGATGGATATGGCTTTACCATCACCACACTTGGAAGGACGATAAGGCATCCAACATTATAAAATCCAGAGTGGTACAGAGACTTGGATTCCACCTGTATCAAATACGTCGAAAAGCGAAGGAACCTGATCCCGCAGAGCCAACCAACCAACCAGAAGTCCAGGAGGATTGTCCAGGTGTCGGACCACCATGTTGGTTTTGTCTTTTCCTGTTTTTCGTGAAATTGTTTGAATGGCAGAAGTAAGAGATTCCCCTCGTGTTGAATCCCCATTCACCGGTCCCCAGTGGGAGGACAAAGATGGTGACATATACGACACCATACTGGAAAACATCTCTGTGGATATGGCCAAAGAAAGGTTGGAGGTTATAAGGGGTAGGCGGATAGACGTCCACAAAGTTTATCAATCCTTCTTTCATCTGTTCACCACTACCCAGACCCCCAACTGTCCCGAATTCATCGAGTGGTGTGCCACAAATTATTCTGTCGAGCAGAAAGTAATCCTAAATGCCTCTAGCACTAAAGTCCTCTACTCAATAAAAGCCCCGACTGTGAGAAAGGCCTTAACCATCCCTGATGAATTTGGTCAGAAATCCCTAGAATACCGAATGGAAGACCTGGTTCAGTACTTTCGTCTAGCCCCTGAGGAACTCAAACAGAGTTTTTACCACAATGCTCTAGTACCAAATGCTTTCTTCCCAGGTTCACCCTTCCCCAATGAGGTCAGTCTATTCAGAGAAGAGGCCAAATGGGTAATCTCCATGATATCCCAGTTTTTAGGGTTGGATAGCAACCAGGAGGTTCCAGAAACATTAGTTAGTTTAATGTTCATCTTGAGTTCCTTCCCTGTAGAGCAGACGGACCCTTCTTCTTTTGTCCAGACAACATGCTTAAGGTTCGATGATGCCCTAGCTGAGAGTATCCATTCTCAGTTGATTGATTTCCCTAAGACAAGGTCATTTAGATTTCAGTCTTATTTGCTGAAGATGTTCCTAGTGGCAGTTGAAGACAACCTGCAGATACCTAGACTGAAAATTACCAAAGAAATGTATTCAGATTACACACCTTTCATGAATGACTTGATGGCGCGGATGTATGATGCCTTTTTCAGAAAGGTTTTCCTAGAGTGCTTCCAGAGATGAAGGACTTGCTACAACCCCCTATGGAAAAAGGGATTCGAGACTGGTTTCTGCTAAAACATGGAACCACAATTAGAGTCTATGGTTTTTCACATCCACCATATGTACTCCCTGCATTTCTAACACCTAGGTTGTTCCATCTGGAGTTGATAAGGCAGAAGATGACAGCTGAACGGGAACATTTCATAGATATCAAGAAGTCATCTAACATAACTTTCCCTTGGACCATGGGTTCCTTCGTGATCAAGCACAAGACGTCCCTCTCAGTAGTAGAAAGGGTTGCGAAAGACCTAGGACTCCCATCCCAAGCTGCATTGAACTATGATCCACATCACATAATCTCGGAAAGAAGGAGAGAAACTGGCAGAAAAGGATATGATCATGTTGAGATTCCCGGAATGCCTGAGAAAGCCAATTGGTTGGAATATGTGGATCAAGGATTGGTGGAGGTTGATGATCCGGATCTCTCTCAAACTCTGAAATTCCTTCTTCAGGAAAAAGCCACTTCTTCGGGGGTTGTTATCCCTATGGATGTAGATAATGATACCGAGAGAGCTGCTAAAAGGAAGAAGCTGGAGGGAGAAGGTCAGTAGGTAGTGAAGATACAAGAAGAGAAATCTAAGAAAAAGCAAGTAAAGTTTCTCATGCCTCATTATAAAGTAAAGGAGCACGTGTTTGGAAAACCGCCCAAAGAGCCTACAGGAGCAATTATCACCAGGACCCAGCTATTGGAAGGTTATGATGAAAACGCTGACAACATAGCAGTAGAAGCCAAATTATATTCTAAAGTAAGGAAAATGGGAAAGAAAGATGTGGCCTTAGTTACTAGCCAAAATCTAGCCCAGAACACATTGAACCTAGCCATGGCTACAAAGAGAAAAGCTATAGAGGTGAAACTAAATATGGAAGACATCCCTATCCCTGATATCACTAATTTACAAAAGATACAGGGGAATTCATCTACAATAGGTATCTGAAGGTTTTGATCAAGCTGTCTGAAGTGCAGACCTTTAAGTCCAAGATCCAGAAGCAGTTGGGGCTCGAGAAAGCAGAAAACAAGTCCCTGAGGACACAGGCAAAGAAGCACCAAACACAGCTGCTGGAAAATGAGATTGAGGAGGATAGAAAGAAAAACGTCCAGGAATTGCTAAATGGGAAGGACCAAGAGATCCTAACATTAAAAAAGCAATTGAAAATCCCCGCCACTCAGTTGGAAAGTAGTTCTGAAATAGTGGAGCTGGAAGAGGAGAAAGAGAAATTGAAAGGAGAGTTGTTAGACTATAAGGCAAAGCTAGTGGAGCTTGAGGAAAGGGAAAATAAAATGAAGTTTGATATAGCTTTTATAGAGACTGGTGCAGACTCATGGAAGGCCTAGTTTGAGGAGCTAGAGAGGAAGATGAAGACAAGGGAAGGAGCAGTGGGACAACTACCTCTGTTGCGGCTGGGGACTTTTCCTTGGTAAGTCAGATAGCTGAGGCCAGCCTGGAAGATGCTGGACTGGTCAGATTAGAGAAACAGGTTTCCAATTTGAGAGTTTTGAAGGATGCTACAGAAAAACAAAGGGAGGCTTGGGAAACCAAGTACCATGATGCACAGTCTGAACTTGATAACTTGAAGGAACAGGTAATACGGCAGAAGGTGCTACTGGAGGCTAGGAGAATCATATGGGATGAAATCATAAAATAGGCTGATGATCTAAGGCCATACCTAAATTTTATATTGGATAAACGAGTGGTAGTAAAATTGGCTCAACAGGGTTTGACAATGGCGAAAGAAAGGTTGAACAAAAAGCCTCTGGAACATGCCCAGAATGCAGTTGAATTCCTAGGTGGCCTATCAGATGAGTAAACTGCAGCTATAAACGTCCAGGACAGAGTGTCAATAATCTTAATAGCTAAGAAGGTGATTAATAAACACCAGCAAGTCCACGTTGTTCTGTCAGGAATTGATATCATATCAACCCAGGCTCGACTCTTTAGAGAAGTCTTCGATCCTTTGTTCGTAAATGGGCTGCCTCCCTTTTGGGATGAAGATGGAACCATGCTCACAAAAGCCGAATACAGATCTAAGTTGTGGGACCGTAGAGTGAGTGAAGATGGTATCCTTGGCATTGATTCTCCTTTGATAGGTGGCGCATTAGTTGATTCACTGAAAGGTGATTTTGAACTAGCAGCAGCTTTCAGAGAGGCTAGAACTCTTCATGAGGGTTATTCATATACTGAGCACACTGAGCTAAGAATATTGCTCAAAGAGCTCGCTTCTCAGGATTTACCTTCACTGGAACATTGGAAGCTGGTTGAGAAATATGGAAAAGTGAATTTAGAACTGGGAGCATGAAATGGTGCAAGGGAAACAGAAAAGCATCCAATGTATATGTATCCAGGAATTGAAGAGCTCATGAAAGAAATCCGGCTGGTAGCAGCTACATTTTTGTATTTTTGTACTTTTGTTTAAAATAGTTGGACTTTGTAAAGAAGAGGCTATGTAATTATAAATGGCAGTTAAAATCTATCCCGTAGATATTTGTTTAAGGATAGAAACAGTAAACAATGTCTGTTTTGGCTGTTAGATAGGTGTCAATTGGTTGTAACTAATTTATGTTGAGAAGGAGCCAAGTCTTGATGTCAAGGCCACCTATATATACAGTTGTAATAAGAGACACAAGGGTTGAAAAATCTTATGAGAAAGTATTTGTATTTTGATGAACAGTTTATAATACATTTTCTTGGAGCTGTTTAATAGAATTTGCAGAGCTTGATGCCTGTGGTTTTTGACAAGGATTCCTGTGTAATCAGTCTGGTAGTCTGTACCTTTCTTTTTCCCATATGTAAATGTGTTTCTATCTTTTGTTATTCCATTCTGTGATATTTCCTTAATGCTTGGATCAGGGTGACAGTTAAGTAGAATTCATAGAGATTATGCTCTTCTTAGCTTATTCCAAGTGTTTCACCAAATATATTCTGCTAAAGTTGATGTAGGATTCATCCTTGTTAGATGCCTTACATTGATGGATTGTTTCTTCTCTCCTCTGTTCCACAAATTAAAAATCTTTGACTACTAGCTTCTTGCTACCTTGCCCTTGTGAATGCATTCGCTAAATATTTGTGAATAATGTTTGCAAAACCAGTTAAATGTGACTCCATCGTCCCAAATGAAATCCATGCGTTTTCAACCAAATAGCTCTTAAATCGTTTTTTTGTTCCATCAATAGAAATATGATCTTCTGTACATTGTCATAATTGAATATCTTTAATGTTGAATGATGGTGTATGTTTTCGCTGATTGACACCTTTGAGTATTTCCAGTATTCTATGAGTTTATAGAGAGATCCCTCTTTGTTTACGTTTGATTAGAAGTGTTAACCAAATACTGGTTAGTGGTTACTCGAGATTACCCTCTTTCAACCTTCAGGGTCAGTTTTGGTGTTAACAAATTGGCGTCGTTGTCGGGGAACGTGAGTTTTTTATCGAACCCTGGAAGAACGACATACCTGTCCGAAATTTCAAAGAATAAGAGAAATCCATATGGGCAAACAGAGATCTCCGCATTTTCAAGAAGGTTGAATAATTTTTCCCTGGCGACTCCACTTATTGAGACCAGACAATTCAAGAAGACTCCGCTGGAGAAAGATTAGTACGCCGAAATATACTACTGATGAATTTCTAAAGTCATCCTAGCCCCAAGAAAGATTCATACGAGAGGTTTCATCATCCTTGGGAGAACGACAAAGGAGCAGATCAGAATGTTGATGGTGTACAACAATCAGACAATGAGCAGGTTGTACCATTCACCTGGAGACTCCACTCAAGATTCAATTCAAGTTGCAGACTCCACTAGAGAATGAGCTCAACCACCTTAAAAATGGAAGAATCAAGGTTCAGGTATCAAAGCATCAGTCCCTTCAAAGAAATCTTGTTCTTTTGTATCAATCTCCTTTTACCTCTATGTATATATATCAAGAAAATTTTGTTCCAATGAAGAACTCTAGTTCATGAGAGACTCTCTTTTGTATATCCTTCTCTAGATCTTACAGATGTATATCCTCCTTCAAACCCTAGAGCTGATCCCATTCTTTCTTCTAAAACATACAAGATCCATATCCAACCTTGCAATCCTCATGAGAATGAGGCTGAAGAGGTTCCCCCTGTACATATTCCTTTTCCTCCTAGATCTCAGCTGAGATATGGCCATTTAAAGCTGCCCCCTTTTCTTCATGAATACCCTCCCAAATACCACAGACACCTTCCTCGATTTGATGGAGAATCCGAAAACCTAACTGCTGAGAAACATCTTCAAGTCTTTGAACATTTTCTGGATCTTTTTGAAGTAGAGCATGATAATGTTTGTATGAGGGATTTCGCCCAATCCTTCCAGGGATATGTGAGGAAATGGTCTAGCCGTTTTCAGCTTGAGTCTATAGACACATGGCAGGGGTTTTCTGATGTTTTCTTGGAATTTTGGGGTAAGAGAAGATCATAGGACCTAGTGCTTTCATAATTTTACTCCATGAGAGTGCATGAAGGGGAAATCATGTCCATTTTTAACAGAAGGTTCTCAAGTTTTTATTATGATATGCCGAGGGAAATTTGACCCCTAGAGAATGCCACCAAGTTACACTATGCATCTATCTTTCCTTTGATTTATCTTTTCTTCTTTTGGAGAGAAGGTCTTCAAATCTGCAGCATATGTTTATTGATGCTTTGGAGGTTGCAGAAAACCAGAGTGTGGAAAATTATCAAGTAAAGATAATGATGAAAAGATTGAAGAGGAGTCCGGATTCGAAAAGAGGCATGAATAAGGAGAACTTGCTTTGCATTCCAGTATTTCCTGGGATATAAAGAGAGATGATCAGCTTGGTGATGTACCAGAAGAAGGTAATTCTGATTCGTTTAAGGAAAATTACAATCAGCCTACTAAAATTTCTTGTGGTAATGATATTAAAAATAATTTCAGTCCACCTAAGTATGATGAGTATGATGATTATGAAGAAGACTGCTTGAGTAATGAGTCAGCTGAAAACTTTACAACTTCCAGGACAGTTAGTGAAGAAAATCTGGTCACTGTCCATGACCAAACCTCTGAAAATAAACATTCTGAAAGTGATTGCTTACCCCTTTGTTATGCCTCATTGGAATTGATCAAACAAAGAATCAGGGCTTCTAATAAAAAATAAAAGTCTAAAATGGAAAGCTTCCAATTCTTTTTTGAGAGTGAGGATAAAGAGGAGAGGAAAGTGTGTAATAAATCCCAAGAAGCAGAAATTTGCCATAGGGAAGAGAAGTACCAAACAGAAAATCAAATCCCTCTTTCACATTCAAAAATTTTCTATCAAGAAGAGTTTGTTGTGCTTAATTTTATTGAAAAATTTAATGATATTTCTGCTGTGTTTGATAGAGGAGAGCAAGTTCCAAATTCTGAGATTTTGGATAAAATTGGTGATGACCTTCATATCTATGCTCCTGAGAGGGATGAAAATTTTATTCAGTTTTGCCAGTTGTCATATGATTTAGAAGAAGATCAAAATAGTCAGATGAGCTCTTCTCCATGTCATCCGACTTCAAATTCTTGTTTCCTAGAAGGAATTGTTTTCTTTAATACATTTGAAGGTCATGGTACCATTTTGATTGAAACCCAAGAAGAGCTTCAGTTCTACCAGGCTGATGTACATATGTTTGATTGTCCAATACCTCTTGACAAAGAAAATGAATACGCTTTTCAAAATCTTTATGAAACTTAGTTTGGCAAATGGCAAGTAGGATTACAGTTTGATTGGCCTTGTTGTGACATAGATAATGTGAACAATCAACAAGAACCTATTGAAGAAGTTCTCATGATTGGTCATAAAGATGTAAGACTCTTCCATTTTATTGAAGATCCTTTTGCTAAATTGCTGGAATCCTCAGAGAAGATGGAGGCTATGTCATTCAGGAATGCAGGGATTGAAAAATATTTTCAGTTGGGGTTATCATTTGCCGAGTTCTTTTTTCAGGTTGGAGAGGCTAAATCTGAATTTCAGTCTGGAAGTCATTTGCTTGACTGGCTTCATTGGGAATATGTGATCACCTGAGTTGGTCCTTATGCTCAGCAAGTAGGGTAGGAAATCATTTGTATATAAATAAGCTTGAAGGTCAAGCATTTTCATTAGTTTCAATGAAGTAGGGTAGTTAGCAGGAATAAGTTTGCTCGGCAAGCAGTTTTTCACTATGTACAACGTTATTTTTTTTTTAGTTTGCAGCATGATTCAGAAAATTTCAGTATGTTTGAAGTTTCGGCAGCTAGCATTTTTCAGTCCCGGTTCTCAGATGAACAGCAGGTTATAGGTTGCAGTTTTCAGTTGAAATTGGGAGCCTCCCAATGGATCAGGCACTTGGTATATGATTTTTTTGCTACTTCGCTGGGAGGATAGCATCCCCATTGGAGCCAGTTGTTAGCACTCAAATTGTGTTGAATGCTATGGGATCTTTTGGCGTGGGTGGAAAGAAGGCGATGACGGCTGATATTGAATACCCCGAAGATTGACGGTCCCAAGACCACTATGTGAATGAAGATGTAGGCAATATAGCATTATGACCGGGTGTTAATCAGCGGGCAAGTGATGAAATCAATCGACAGCGGAGATCGATGTATAGAAATATCTACGACGCACAGTCCCCACGCTGATCCAACAAGCGCGAAAGCATGTTATGTTTCAAATCACCGTGGTCGAGTTATGTATCGCGTAACTATCAACGGCACAGATTCGCCAAGGACAAATCAAAATCCCGAGATCACCGCGGTAGTTTTTCTCACCGGTGATTTAACCGCATCTCAAATCGGCACGGTCGGTGAAATTAAAACAATCAAACCGCCGCGTTTTGGGTGAGAAAAGATCAACAATTGATATGGCTTTACCATCGCCACACTTGGAAGGATTATAATGCATCCAATGTTATAAAATCCAGAGTGGTACAGAGACTTGGATTCCACCTGTATCAGATACGTCGAAAGGCGAAGGCACCTGATCTCACATAGCCGACCAACCAACTAGAAGTCCAGGAGGATTTCCCAGGTGTTAGACCACCAGGTTGGTTTCGTCTTTTCCTGGTTTCTATGAAATTGTTTGAATGGCGGAAGTAGGAGATTCCCCTGTTGCTAAATCCCCATTCACTGGTTCCCAGTGGAAGGACAAAGATGGTGAAATATACGACACCATACTGGCAAACATCTCTGTGGATATGGCCAAAGAAAGGTTGGAGGTTATAAGGGGCAAGCGGATAGATGTCCACAAAGTTTATCAATCCTTCTTTCATCTGTTCACCACTACCCAGACCCCCAACTGTCTTGGATTCGTCGAGTAGTGTGCCACAAATTATTCCATCGAGCAGAAAGTAATCCTAAACGCCTCTGGCACTAAAGCCCTCTGCTCAATAAAATCCCTGACTGTTAGAAAGGCCTTAGCCATCCCTGATGAATTTGGTCAGAAATCCCTAGAATAGCGAATGGAAGACATGGTTCAGTACTTTCGTATAACCCCTGAGGAACTCAAACATAGTTTTCACCACGATGCTCTAGTACCGAATGCTTTCTTCCCAGCTTCACCCTTCCCCAACGAGGCCAGTCTGTTCATAGAAGAGGCCAAATGGGTAATCTCCATGATATCCCAGTTTTTAGGGTTGGATAGCGACCAGGAGGTTCCAGAAACATTAGTTAGTTTAATGTTCGTCTTGAGTTCCTTCCCTGTAGAGCAAATGGACCCTTCTTCTTTTTTCCATACAGCATGATTTAGGTTCGATGATGCCCTAGCTGAGAGTATCCATTCTCAGTTGATTGATTTCCCTAAGACAAGGTCATTCATATTTCAGTATTATTTGCTGAAGATGTTCCTAGTGGCAATTGAAGACAGCCTGCAGATACCTGGACTGAAAATTACCAAAGAAATGTATTCAGATTACATGCCTTTCATGAATGAATTGATGGTGCGGGTGTATCATGCCTTTTTCATAAAGGTTTGCCTAGAGTGCTTCTGGAGATGAAGGACTTGCTACAACCCCCTATGGAAAAAGGGATTGGAGACTGGTTTCTGCTAAAACATGGAACCATAATTAGAGTCTATGGTTTTTCACATCCACCATATGTACTCCCTACATTTCTAACACCTAGGTTGTTCCATCTGGAGTTTATAAGGAAAAAGTTGACAGCTGAACGGGAACATTTCATAAATATCAAGAAGTCATCTGACATAACTTTCCCTTGGACCATGGGTTCCTTCGTGATCAAGCACAAGACGACCCTCTCAGTAGTAGAAAGGGTTGCGAAAGACCTAGGACTCCCATCCCAAGCTTCATTTAACTATGATCCACATCACATAATCTCGGAAAGAAGGAGAGCAGATGGCAGAAAAGGATATGATCATATTGAGATGCTCGGAATGCCTGAGAAAGCCAATTGGTTGGAATATGTGGATCAAGGATCGGTGGAGGTTGATGATCCGGATGTCTCTCAAACTCCGAAATTCCTTCTTTAGGAAAAAGCCACTTCTTCGAGGGCTATTAGCCCTATGGATGTACATAGTGATCCCGAGAGAGCTGCTAAAAGGCAGAAGCTGCAGGGAGAAGGTCAGCAAGTAGTGAAGATACAAGAAGAGAAAGCTAAGAAAAAGCAGGTCAAGTTTCTCATGCCTCATTATGAAGTAAAGGAGCATGTGTTTGGAAATCCGCCCAAAGAGCCTACAGGAGCAGTTATCACCAGGACCCAGCTGTTGGAAGGTTATGATGAAAATGCTAACAACATAGCAGCAGAAGCCAAATTATATTCAGAAGTAAGGAAAATGGGCAAGAAAGACGTGGCCTTAGTTACTAGACGAAATTTGGCCCATAACACATTGAACCTGGCCATGGCTACAAAGAGCAAAGCTACAGAGGTGAAACTAAATCTGGAAGACATCCCTATCCCTGATATCATTAATTTACGCAAAGGGACAAGGGAAGTCATCTACAATAGGTTGCTGAAGGTTTTTATAGAGTTGTCTAAAGTGCAGACCTTTAAGTCTAAGATCTAGAAGTAGTTGGGGCTCGAGAAAGCAGAAAACAAGTCCCTGAGGACGCAGGAAAATAAGCACCAAATGCAGCTGCTGAAAAATGAGACTGAGGAGGATAGAAAGAAAAACGTCTAGGAGTTGCTAAATGGGAAGGACCAAGAGATCCTGACATTAAAAAAGCAATTGAAAATCCCCGCCACTCAGTTGGCAAGTAGTTCTGAAATAGCGGAGCTGGAAGAGGAGAAAGAGAAATTGAAAGGAGAGTTGTTAGACTGTAAGGCAAAGCTGGTGGAGATTGAGGAAAGGGAAAAGAAAATGAAGTTTGATATAGCTTTTATAGAGAACTGTGCAGACTCATGGAAGTCCCGGTTTGAGGAGCTAGAGAGGAAGATGAAGACAAAGGAAGGAGCAGTGGGACAAGAGGCCTCTACCTCTGTTGTGGCTGGGGACTTTTCCTTGGTAAGTCAGATAGCTGAGGCCAGCCTGGAAGATGCTGGACTGGTCAGATTAGAGAAACAGGTTGCCAATTTGAGAGTTTTGAAGGATGCTGCAGAAAAACAAAGGGAGGCTTGGGAACCAAGTACCAAGATGCACAGTCTGAACTTGATAACTTGAAGGAACAGGTAATAGGGCAGAAGGTGCTACTGGAGGCTAGCAGAATCATATGTGATGAAATCATAAAACAGGCTGATGATCTAAGGCCATACCTAAATTTTATATTGGGAGTGGTAGTAAAATTGGCTTAACAGGGTGTGACAATGGTGAAAGAAAGGTTGAACAAAAAGCCTTTGGAACATGCCCAGAACGCAGTTTAATTCCTAGGTGGCCTATCAAATGAGCAAACTGCAGCTATAAACGTCCAGGACAGAGTGTCAATAATCTTAATAGCTAAGAAGGTGATTAATAAACACCAGCAAGTCTAGGTTGTTCAGTCAGGAATTGATGTCATATCAACCTAGGCGCGACTCTTTAGAGAATTCTTCGATCCTTTGTTTGTAAATGGGATGCCTCCCTTTTGGGATGAAGATGGAACCATGCTCACTAAAGCCGAATACAGATCTAAGTTGTGGGACCGCAGAGTGAGTGAAGATGGTATCCTCGGCAGTGATGCTCCTTTGACAGGTGGCGCATTAGTTGATGCACTGAAAGGTGATTTTGAACTGACATCAGCTTTCATAGAGGCTAGAACTCTTCATGAGGGTTATTCATATACTGAGCACACTGAGCTGAGAATATTTCTCAAAGATCTCACTTCTCAGGATATACCTTCACCCGAACACTGGAAGCTGGTCAAGAAATATGGAAAAGCGAAGTTAAAACTAGGAGCGTAAAATGGTGCAGGGGAAACAGAAAAGCATCCAGTGTATATGTATCCAAGAATTGAAGAGCTCATGAAAGAAATCCAGCTGGCAGCAGGTACATTTTTGTATTTTTGTACTTTTGTTTAGAATAGTTGGACTATGTAAAGAAGAGGCTATGTAATTATAAATGGCAATTAAAATATGTCCCGTAGATATTTGTTTAAGGATAGCAACAGCAAACGATGTCCGTTTTGTCTATTAGATAGGTGTCAATTGGTTGCAACTAATTTCTATTGAGAAGGAGCTGAGTCTAGAGCTCAAGGACACCTATATATACAGTTGTAATCAGAGACACAAGGGTTGAAAAATCTTATGAGAAAGTATTTGTATTTTGATGATCAATTTATAATACATTTTCTTGGAGCTGTTTAATAGAATTTGCATAGCTTGATGCCTGCGAACTTTGACAAGGATTCCTGTGTAATCAGTCTGGTAGTTTATACCTTTCTTTTTCCCATGTGCAAATGTGTTTCTATCTTTTGTTATTCTATTCTATGATATTTCCTTCATGCTTAGATCAGGGTGACAGTTAAGTAGAATTCATAGAGATTATGCTCTGCTTAGCTTATTCCAAGTGTTTCACCAAATATATTATGTTAAAGTTGATGTAGGATTTATCCTTGTTAGATGCCTTACATTGATGGACTATTTCTTCTCTCTTATGTTCCACAAATTAAAACTCTTTGACTACTAGCTACTTGCTACCTTTCCCTTGTGAATGCGTTCACTAAATCTTTGTGAATAATGTTTGCAGAACCAGTTAAATGTGACTCCATTGCCCCAAATGAAATCCATGCATTTTCAACCAAATAGCTCTTAAATCGTTTTTTGTTCCATGAATAGAAATCTGATCTTCTGTACATTGTCGTAATTGAATATCTTTAATGTTGAATGCTGGTGTATGTTTTCGCTGATTGACACCTTTGAAGATTTCCAGTATTCTATGAGTTTATAGAGAGAGCCCTCTCTGTTTACGTTTGATCAGAATTGTAAACCAAAGATTGGATAGTGGTTACCCGAGATTACCCTCTTTCATCCTTGGGGGTCATTTTTGGTGTTAACACAGCCGATTTTACAAATTAGCAATTGGTTGAAACAGATCACAAGTAGGGTATTCGGTTTCTCATTCTCCTGAGAGGATTTTATGTATAAATATGTAATCATTCTGATGTATTGGAGGGGAAGAGAGAAAGCAATGTTATGCTATAGAATTTGATCCAGACTGTTGTAATAATTCCATTGTGATAATACATGCTGGTAGTTTCTTAATTCTAGAGTTGTAGACTTTCATTGTGGAGATTCAGCTATGCTCAGTGCAAGAAGGGCCCTCTTCCCTGAGTAGATGCTGATAGTATTGATTGTAGTTGTGTAGATTTGTTTATCATTTATTTCATGCTTTCTTTCATTCATTAGATTTATCATAGATGTTTTCTTGTTAATTCATTTTGATAGATCGTTGGCCAACATAGCATTTCTTTCAGATTTATGCAATTAGATCTTTATTCATAAGAGTTGATTTTGTTTAAAGTGTGATTAGATTTACATTGTGGATTTATGAATAGGTTTGGAGCTTGATTTCTTTTCAATAATGTGTGATCTATTTTACAAAGAGTTTCAATTTCATACCAATAGATAACAGTGTCAAGTAGAAATTGTGTTTGCATAGATATTGCATGATAGCTTTGAAATAAAAGACTTCCTCAAGTTGATTATTTATGTTATGGTATTTTCAACTGTTTAATTAATTAGACAATTAATCCAACCAACAGGTCACAGCTACCAACCCAATCCATGGACTCACATTCGTCCCATTCACCACTACTGCATGGAAAACCAAAACATGACAGCTTCCTTGTCCACATTTCAAGTATAACATTGTTCGACATTCTAACTGAATCAAATGCATGAGTTCCTTGGATGGTCTTGCACTCATATAACTGTGATTGATCTACATCCACCACCTAACAAAAATATCTATGTACATGTGCTTTCCTGGTTGAGTGATATTTCTGCCTTCTTTCTCCCTCCCCCATGACTGAAGCACACCATTCAACGATGGTTTTTGCATCTCGGATGAGTGATACAGTTGTGAACTTCATTTCTTTCCTGCGTAATGCAGTCTTTATGCACGCACCTGCTCCATCATTTTCACCTTTTCCATGTACGATCTCAAAATAGTTCCAAATATGTGGCACCTTGTTCCTTTTGTGGAGCATACACAACCATTGGAAGACATGGGGCATTTTTGAATTGCCCTGCACAACCGTCAGACCAAATCCAATGTTGTTCCATTTGTATATTGTTATCCTTCAAGTGATTGTAGAACATTTGAAAGCTATGTTGTACATAAGCCAAGTTGTGACACCTGTCATCACTTATGTAGAAGTGATACTCCTTCAATATAACCTTGTTGTCATCAGTACTATCTTCCCCATGTCTATAGGTGATATGGACCATTAGGCTGACCTGGTCTGAGTTATAGTATTGACTCTAAATCTCATTTTGTGGTTGAAGAGTGTAGTTTTCTGCAAAATCGACCACTAGTAGGATAGTCCCAATAGGAAATGTATCCCTGCATGTTCCAAATTGCTCATCTTGCCAACGATCCACATGCACATGTTTTACATACTATTGTGTCCTTTCAAAGAATTCTTCCATGAAGTCGCAAACACGTACCTAGTAGATCAACAATAAAGGCATATATCAATAGATTATTAGATATGAAATTGCAATCTAAAGAATAAACAATATCCAATAGCTTTGTACCAACCTAAGAAGTGATCGCTTGTATTTTTTTTCTTTCGTTCCCTCCATCAATATCATACGTGACATATTTGAATGACTGCAAGTTCACCTCCTTCCTCCCAACTTCATGCTCATCGGTCACATTTATGCATTTTTCCAATAATGTGAATCCACCACACCCTTGGCATGTCCCATCTATGCAATTGTTTTGATAAAATGTGCAATCGTTTAGCTTGCTACACAAAATACTATAAATAAAGCCTCTAGATGGCATCGGTTGTAATGTAGCTGAGCATTCCTGCACAAGAGTGTTATGCAATACAAAAAAAATATATGTATATGTATCATAATAGTAACCATACTCAATGTGGTATTGACAACAACATGTGTTACGAATTGTGTTTATTTTAACATACCATTGTTTTCATTTTTCAAAGGATCTTTGGCCCAAGTCAAGTTCGTTATGTTCATTCCTAAAACTCTCATATAATTATGTTTGTGTCATATCAAGAAAATGTTTAATGTGTGGTTCATGACCCTTTGAACCCCTTCTGAATTTTAATACATCTTTTTGGTTGGAAGAATATCTAGTGTTGTCATGCCAAAAATCTTTCACTAATCCCTTTACCGCATCAATGAGCTTCATATCAGAGCATGGCAACCTGCCAATGAAGGCCCAAACATCTGTTTGACCGGTTTCAAGTTTCCCTCTTCTAACACAATACCTACGAAGTGTCTTCACATTCAAATTAATAATTTTGGATGTAGGTTTAAAAAAACGAAGTGCGCTAGTGTTTTTTTTCACGATTGATTGTGACAACACATGACGAGTCGGATTGCGATCCTTTGAGCGAAATTTCTTTCCAATTGTACTAAATGCATCTACTAAACTTTTAACAATATGAGAACTTGTTTCTAACTTTTTGGTCATCTTTATCTTTAACGTTCTTCTAACAACAACCATAGACCTAGATTTTAACAATGATAAAAATAATTTGTACTTGTCCCCATCATATTTAGAATAAAAAAAGTTATCAAGTATTTGTCGAGTTTGATAAGCAATAGCACGTTTAGACAACGTACCTTCAAGTGAACTAATGAGAGTTTCATCAACCTGTATATGTTTCGGTGTTCTTCGGCGTGCAATTGCTAATGGAGGTAAGGGTGTTGGAACTGGAGCATGTACAACATCACCAGGACGCTCCGGCGTTTCAGTAGGAGCCTCTTGTCTTTCATTCTCTTGGACGCTCTCCATAACATTTGCTTCTTCCATTGTAAATCCTTCACTCAATGCCTCTCTAACTTCATCGCTTGTATAACCACTACCCAACAAGTCATTCACTACCATATTCTGAGGTTGACTTTATGTGGGAATTGAAACATCCCCCGATGAGCACCTACATATTACTTCTTGACTAGTGCCATGGGGTGCTTGTTCATCAAATGTTGTTGAAATTGAGGGCCCCTGTAGTGAATTTATTCATTTTTCTTGAGGTGGATGGGTAGGAATGAACTCGGTATCATCTATGGTTGGAATTGGATGAGTTTCCATGGAATTCCTTCGATTCCATATGTCCAATATTTTCTATTCTCTAACTTCTTCCATGGTTTCTTAAGGCCTCTCTTTCCTTGCCAATTTCCTTTTTCAATTGCGTGAATTCCCCATGGCCACAATGAGCAATACTAAGAAAATAGAGGTATGCTCAACTATTCAAATATCCAAATTCTTTCTCAATTGTGAATATAAGTTCTTTAAGCTTGCTCAATTTTCAATATAGATACTTCCTCCATTGTGAATATAGATTCATCTATCTTGCTCAAATGTGAAAGTAAAGTTTCTACCTCACTTGTGAATATAGAAAATTCTTCATTTGTGAATATAGATTCTTCTTCAATTGTGTTCATATAGATTCATCAAGCTTGCTTGACATTGTGAATGTAGAATCCCCTTGAACCTTGAAATTGTGAATGTAGAATCCTCTTGAAGCTTGAAATTGTGAATGCAGAATCCTCTTGAAGCTTGCTAATTGTGAATGTGGAATCCTCAATTCCAAATGCTAACTGTAGAATCCTCTTTAAGCTTGTTGATTGTGAACATAGAGTGTCTTGAGCTTCCTCAATTGCCTTGAATTTTGATTGTGAAGTATTCTGCTGTATGGGATACGGGAACACGGGAAAACAAAACGCAAGATTTTGGGTATAAAAGCATTCTGCTGAATTTTTGTACAGACAAAACGCACTAGCATTATGGACACAAATAACGCACTAGCGTTATGGACATACAAAATGTGCATGTTTATGGAATGTAAAAAAAAAATCCTAGGCATTTAATATGTTTGGTGCATGGCTAAATAATGCCTACTTGCACAAAACGCGTGAGCGTTTCTTCATGCAAAAACCCGCTAGCGTTATTGTAATCATCAAAACCTTATTCAATAGTTTATTTAATAGTTTCTATGGGTTGGGAGGTTAAATAGGGATTTGGTGTTAGGGGCTTAGGGATTAGATATGGGGGGTGGTTAGTTAGGGGTAAGGGTATAGGAGGGGGGTTAGTTAGGGGTAAGGGTATAGGAGGGGGGTTAGTTAGGGGTAAGGGGCTAGGAGGGGGGTTAGCAAGGGGGAAGAGAGAGAGAGAGACTAAGAGAGGGGGTTGGTAATGGTTGGGTGGGGGAAGAGGGAAAGAGAGAGAGAGAGGAGAGGGTGTTAGTTGTAGGGAGTGAGAAAGAGACATGGGAGGTGTGGTTAGAGGTAGGTGGAGGTGTAGGGAAGAGAGAGAGACTGAGAGAGCCCAGGTTAGTAAGGGATAAGGAGAGGATGGGATAGAGATAGAGAGGAGGGGGTTTTGGGATAGGGGAGTAGCAGAGAGATAGAAAGAGTAGGATGGTTAGGGATGGGGGAGAGGTTAGGTAGAGAGAGAGAGAGAGAGAGAGAGAAGCGTAAAACCAGGGAAGAGAGAGTGATGACGACGACGATGATGATGATGATGATGATGAAGACGACGACAATGATGATGATGATGATGATGATGATGATGAATATCATGATGAAGATGATGATGAAGATGATGATGATGATGAAGATGGTGATGACGATGATGATGACAATGATGATGATGATGACAATGATGATGATGATGAGGAGGATCATGATGACGATGAAGAAGAAGATGATGATGATGATAAAGATGATGAAGATGATGGTGATGACGGCCACAACGATGATGATGATAAGGAAGATGGAGATGACGATGATGATGATGAAGATGGTGATGAGGATGATGATGAGGATGAAGATGATGATGAATATGATGATGATGATGATGAAGAGGAAGATGATGGTGATGAAGATGATGATGATGATGATGGTGATGATAAAGAAGAGGATGATGAGGATGATGATGATGATGATGATCAATCATCAATCATCATCATTAGCAGCAGCAGCAACATCGTCGTCATCTTCATCATCATCATCATCATCATGTAGTGGTAGGGGAAGGGGGATTAGGAGAGAGAGAGAGGGGGGAGAGAGAGAGGCATAGAAGCAAGGAAGAGAGAGTGAGAGAGGGGGGGTTAGTTAGGGGCAAGGGGCTAGGACAGGGGTTAGCGCGGGGGGGAGAGAGAGAGAGACTGAGAGAGGGGGTTAGTAATGGTTGAGGGGGGGAAGGAGGGGGTTAGTAATGGTTAGCTATTAAATTAATAATATAATAACTCATATAAATTAAATATGTTGTTATTTATAAAACAAAAATGTTAAAACATATAAGATATAAATTATAATTTTAAAATTGTGTAAATAGGATGAGTCATTAATACATGACTTATATTGTATGAAAAGTAATTAAAATGATCATGTTTTTTATATAATCTATTGATTTTAATATTTATAGAATTAAAGAAATGGATAACATAATAACTCATGTCAATTAACAAATAATTATTGTATCAATTGCTTTTTCTTTTTAAGAAGTTTATCATTCTTAAAGTTACAGTCAAAGATAAGCATGTCAATGATACTTATATAAACTAATATTAAAGGTTATGTTGTGAAATTCCATCATGTTTTCCTATCAATGGGATGTTAAGTGCTATCTTCAATTGTGACACACTTTCATGGTTATTTTTAATTATTGCTTATTTCACACTCTTGTTAAGGGTTTTATCGTATTGTGACGTTCATAAAGTTTTAGGTTAGCTTACGACATTCCTCCATGTTTATGTCACAATATTAAATTCAACTTTTCAATGTTCCTTGAAGGGTTTACAAGGGTTTTGTCACATTACGACGTTCATCAACTACCATGCTTGATTGCGACATTCCTCCATGGTTTTGTCGCATTGTGACTTTATGTTGCATTATGGCATCTACTTTATTGACTTATATCAACTTAATGATGTTCAAGAAGGCTTATATGGAATTGTAATTATTTACAAGGGTTTTGTCACATTGTCACATTTTTGTCGGCAATGCAATGCTTATGTAACGTTTTACATATGCCAGCTTGAGACATTAATAAATTGTTATATGTCACATTTTAGGTTTTGTCGCATTGTGACATTCATCAAATTCCTCAAAGTTTATGTCACATTCTGAAATTCAACTTTTCAATGTTCATATAAGGTTTTGGAAGGGTTATGTTACATACTATAGGGTTATGTCACCTTGGGACATTAATCAATTGTTTTGTCACATTCTAGGTTTTGTTTCATTGTGACGTTCATCAAGTTTTATGTTGGATTACGATATTCCTCCATATTTATTTCACAATCTGAAATTCATTTTTTTTAATGTTCCTAGAAGGTTTTGCGGTTTTGTCACATACTATAGGGTTATGTCGGCTTGGGACATTAATCAATTGTTATGGCACATTTTAGGTTTTGTCGCATTGCGACAATGCCCAAGATGTGAAATTTGACGTTCAACAAGGTTTATGTCACATTGTGATGTTTATCAAGGCTTATGTTGCATTGTGGCGTTCATCAAGGGTTATGTCGCATTGCGACAATGCCCAAGATGTGAACCTTGACATTCATCAAGGTTTATGTCACATTGTGATGTTTATCAAGGGTTATGTTGCATTGTGGCATACATCAAGGGTTAGATGCGACATATTCACAATGTGAAATTTGACGTTCATCAAGGTTTATGTCACATTGTGATGTTTATCAAGGGTTACATTGCATTTTGGCGTTCATCAAGGGTTATGTCGCATTGCGACAATGCCTAATATGTGACACATATGCCGACACAACCCAAGATGCAACATATTCACAATGTGAAATTTGACGTTCATTAAGGTTTGTGCCGCATTGTGATGTTTATCAAGGCTTATGTTGCATTGTGGCGTTCATCAAGGGTTATATCGCATTGCGACAATGACCAAGATGTGAAATTCGACACTCATCAAGGTTTATGTCGCATTGTGATTTTTATCAAGGGTTGTGTTGCATTGTGGCATTCATCAAGGGTTAGATGCGACGCATTGTGGCATTCATCAAGGGTTAGATGCGACGCATTGTGGCATTCATCAAGGGTTATGTCGCATTGCGACAATGCCCAATATGTGACACATATGCCGACACAACCCAAGATGTGACATATTCACAATGTGAAATTTGATGTTCATGAAGGTTTGTGTCGCATTGTGATGTTTATGAAGGCTTATCTTGCACTATGGCATTCATCAAGGGTTATGTCACATTCCGACAATTCCCAAGATGTGAAATTTGACGTTCATCAAGTTTTATGTTGCATTGTGAAGTTTATCAAGGGTTATGTTTCATTGTGGCATTCATTGAGGGTTAGATGTGGCATATTCACAATGTGAAATTTGACGTTCATCAAGGTTTATCTCGCATTGTGATGTTTATCAAGGGTTACGTTGCATTGTGGCATTCATCAAGGGTTATGTCGCATTGCGACAATGCCCAATATGTGACACATATGCCGACACAACCCCAGATGCAACATATTCACAATGTGAAATTTGGCATTCATTAAGGTTTGTGTCACATTATGATGTTTATCAAGGATTATGTTGAATTGTGGCATTCATCAAGGGTTATGTCGCATTGCAACAATGCCCGATATGTGAAATTTGATGTTCATCAAGGTTTATGTCGCATTGTGATGTTTATCAAGAGTTATGTTGCATTGTGGCATTCATCAAGGGTTAGATGTGACATATTCACAATGTGAAATTTGATTATCATCAAGGTTTATGTCGCATTGTGATATTTATCAAGGGTTACGTTGCATTATGGAGTTCATCAAGGGTTATGTCGCATTGCAACAATGCCCAATATGTGACACATATGCCGACACAACCCAAGATGTGTCATATTCACAATGTGAAATTTGATGTTCATTAAGGTTCTTGTCGCATTGTGTTGTTTATCAAGGCTTATGTTGCATTGTGGCATTCATCAAGGTTTATGTCGCATTGCGACAATGCCCAAGATGTGAAATTTGATGTTCATCAAGGTTTATGTCGCATTGTAATGTTTATCAATGGTTATGTTGCATTGTGGAATTCATCAAGGGTTAGATGCAACATATTCACAATGTGAAATTTGATGTTCATCAAGGTATTAAATTTGAAATTTTAATACTCTTATTTATCATCAACCTATATTAATTGTTTTAATGAAGGGTTTTCGGATAATCCATAGTCAGCATTTTAGTTGTCGACGTTTCGAATCCCAATCTGGATTCATCATCAGGACAGATCATGTATAGATAAGTTGTTGGTCAGGTGTATAAATAGCCAGATCGTGATGCCCAATCCTTTCCCCTTTCGCCTTGCCCTTCGTCTTCATCTTCCAATGATTCTCCAAAAATTTGGTTAATGTAATGTTCATTATCATTCTTATTTTTGAATTGTACTGATAATTATTTATACTTTGAATAATTATAAATTCATCTTTTCATATATGGAGTGGGTTTAAACAAGGTTTTCCTTTATAGTTACATATTATTGTTAAACTTGTTATTATCTTAAATAAATGCTAACTTGATTTCACGAAATTTCTAACAAAGGATTCCTTTATTTTATAATACTTTTTCAATAACCCTTTTATTGTGATTATTGATCATTATTGGAGGATTTTTAATAATAATCATTAACCAAATTTTTGGAGAATCATTGGAAGATGAAGACGAAGGGCAAGGTGGAAGGGGAAAGGATTGGGTATCCCTATCTGGCTATTTATACACCTGACCAGAAACTTATCTATCCATGATCTGTTCTGATGATGAATCTAGCTTGGGATTCGAAATGTCGACCGTGGATTATCCAAAAACCCTTCCTAAAACTACAAACCACGGAAACCTAATATCTTTAATCACAAACCTTTACGGAAAGGAAACTTTTGATGACATCCAGCTTTTGGAAAGACTAAGAATTAAAATTCAGAGAAAAGTTGTTGATCTGGCTTTCTTAAAGAGATGCAGAGAAAACAATGTGATACCCAAGTTCGCTGCGGTGAACCACCACCTCAGAAACAAGAGAAATGATAGACTATTCACTAGATTCAGCCTTACCCAAATCCATGGAGAAATAAAACGGGTAAGAGATGGGTTGGACGATTGCTCTCATAAGGCATTAAAACTCCACCTGCGACTGTCGAGCTTGATTAGATGGGACATCTAGAAGACAGTAGATTCCTGTGCTGCTATTGTAGCTGATAAGGAAGGGCGTGAGGCTGTCAGCAAACAGACGAGAAAATTTGATAGCCTGGAAAACCAACGCAGTGAGGAGGTCAACCGTAACCAAAACTGTTTTAATAAACTTGTGGTCAATCTATCAAAGGTGCAATGAATCTCCTGAATAAAGGTATCGGTTTTTCCCCAGCCCCCAAACACGTTCTGTTAACACCAAAAATAACCCCCAAGGCTGAAAGAGGGTAATATCGGGTAACCACTAACCAATCTTTGGTTTATGCTTCTGATCAAACATAAACAGAGAGGGCTCTCTCTATAAACTCATAGAATACTGGAAATCTTCAAAGGTGTCAATCAACGAAAGCATACACCAGCATTCAACATTAAAGATATTCAATTACGATAACGCACAGAAGATCAGATTTTTGTTTATGGAACAAATAACGATTTAAGAGCTATTTGGTTGAAAACACATGGATTTCATTTGGGGCGATGGAGTCACATTTAACTGGTTTTGCAAACATTATTCACAAAGATTTAGCGAACGCATTCACAAGGGCAAGATAGCAAGTAGCTAGTAGTCAAAGAGCTTAAATTTGTCGAACAAAAGAGAGAAGAAACAGTCCATCAATGTAAGGCATCTAACAAGGATGAATCCTACATCAACTTTAGCAGAATATATTTGGTGAAACACTTGGAATAAGCTAAGCAGAGCATAATCTCTATGAATTCTACTTAACTGTCACCCTGATCCAAGCATGAAGGAAATATCATAGAATGGAATAATGTCACGTCCCCATTTTGACCCCCTTCGCATTAAATCGTAAATGATGTAAATATTATTACTTAATCATGGTGAGGAGCTCAAGGCCAAGGCCCCACCATTGATTTAGCGTTTTATGTATCGGCAATTAAAGAAATAGATTCCTATGGTTCTTGTGCTAGATGGGCACGATGTAAATAAGACATCATGTAAATACGAATTTTAATGAAAAACACCCACAACTAGCTATGCAATGCAACAAAGAGATGGGGCATGATTCTACAAGGAATAGGGGGGGAAATTATTCAAACCCTTGAGCCAATGGTATTAATCCATGTGTCAATGGGGAAACCCAAAAACCACCAACTACCCATTTTGTCTCATACACCCAATCATTTAATTCTCCCAAAGATTGGTTGGGGCAGTTATTGCCTTGGAAATGAAGAAGTATGGCAGCCAATTTCGTGCATGGGAAAGCCATCAACATGGAAATTCGTGTTTTTGCTTGTTGGGAAAGAAAACACCCACGAAATGGTGCCCAAAGCCATTCTGAACAGGCAGTCTTCACTCATTCACGCAGTTGGAGCTAGCTGGGTCTTCCCTACACGTTTTTCATCCAAATCCTGCATTTTTCCATGCCTGGGAGTTCGTTTTTGCATATACAATAGCTTGGGAGAGAAGGGCCACAATTTGGGGACTGTGTGAAGGTCATTTTTGCCCCTGAATGTCCAAGGACGTTTTTCTAAAAATGGATTTGGCTTCCCTGGGTTGTTCCCCAACTTCCCATTTTGTTTTTGTGGGTTCCCACGTTTTTCTGAGTGAGCTGAAACCCCATCTCATGCATCTCACTGTAAAAACGTTTCATCCTGCCCCATAATTGTGTTCTGCTGTTGTGTGCATCCTGGTTTTTGGTTTGAACCTGTGAACTGAAGTTTTGGAGTGGTAGTGGACAGAAGTGGCTTGATAAACCTAGTGGGGGAGACAACCTCTCAAGAAGATCAGGAGGGCTTTGGTTACTCTTCTATGCATACCCTGAGAGCACTAGATATGGAAGGTATGGCTTGAGGGACTGTACAGTAGTGAAAAGAATACTTCCTTGTGCTGGGTGTGTAGGTATTGTGGGTGCCAAGCTAGATAGATCTTGCAAGGTTATCCCTGGCTCTGTGCTGGAGCTCACTAGCTTAGCAACTCTTCCTTTCCATCTCCTAGCAGCCTGATAAACCCAATTGTAGATTGGCTTGGCTCATCTTGGTGTATGCTTGGCTATGTTTGAGTCAGTTGTTCCCTGGTTCCTTGTAGAGATCATGCCCAGCTCGGGGGTGGCAGTGGTGCTGAGAGATTGAGGAGCACACTGGCCTACGGTTGGGTGGAACGTTGCAGTTGCATAGCCAGTTGCGTGGGACTAATTTCGCATAAGATAAGTATTCTCCTGTTAAATTTGCAATTATCATTTGATGAGTATTATGAATGTATGTGGATGTGTTAAATGAATTTACTTCCGCTGTGTCTTCAAATGGCTATGCATTTGCATATGTTCATCTTCTTTTAATTTGAATATTTGTTTATAATGTATGGGACTAGATGCCTGGTTTAACCTCACTATCCTCTCCATATAGCTGGTAGTATGGGAGGGGACGTGACAAATAACAAAAGATAGAAACACATTTGCACATGGGAAAAAGAAAGGTACAGACTACCAGACCGATTACACAGGAATCCTTGTCAAAACCTGCAGGCATCAAGCTCTGCAAATTCTATTAAACAGCTCCAAGAAAATGTATTACAAACTGATCATCAAAACAAAAATACTTTCTCATAATATTTTTCAACCCTTGTATCTCTGATTACAACTGTATATATAGGTGGCCTTAAGCTATAGACTCGGCTCCTTCTCAACAGAAATTAGTTACAACCAATTGACACCTATCTAACAGCCAAAACAGACATCGTTTGTTGTTGCTATCCTTAAACAAATATCTATGGGACAGATTTTAACTGCCATTTATAATTACATAGCCTCTCCTCTACATAGTCCGACTATTTTAAACAAAAATACAAAAATACAAAAAAGTAGCTGCTGCCAGCCGGATTGCTTTCATGAGCTCTTCAATCCTTGGATACATATACGCTAGCTGCTTTTCTATTTCCCCTACACCATTTCACGCTACCAGTTTTAACTTCGCTTTTCCATATTTCTCGACCAGCTTCCAGTGTTCGGGTGAAGGTAAATCTTGAGAAGCGAGCTCTTTGAGCAATATTCTCAGTTCAGTGTGCTCAGTAGATGAATAACCCTCGTGAAGAGTTCTAGCCTCTCTGAAAGATACTGCCAGCTCAAAATCACCCTTCAGTGCATCAATTAATGCGCCACCTGTCAAAGGAGCATCACTGCAGAGGATACCATCTTCACTCACTCTGCGGTCACACAACTTAGCTCTGTATGCGGCTTTCATGAGCATGGTTCCATGTTCATCCCAAAAGGGAGGCAGCCCATTTACAAACAAAGGATCGAAGACTTCTCTAAAGAGTGGTGCCTGGGTTGATATGATATCAATTCCTGACTGAACAACCTGGACCTGCTGGTGTTTAATCACCTTCTTAGCTATTAAGATTATTGACACTCTGTCCTGGATGTCTATAGCTATAGTTTGCTCATCTGATAGGCCACCTAGAAATTCAACTGCATTCTGGGCATGTTCCAGAGGCTTTTTGTTCAACCTTTCTTTCGCCACTGTCACACCCTGTTGAGCCAATTTTACTACCACTCCTTTATCTAATATAAAATTTAGGTATGGCCTTAGATCATCATCCTATTTTATGATGTCATCCCATATGATTCTCCTAGCCTCCAGTAGCACCTTCTACCCTATTACTCGTTCCTTCAAGTTATCAAGTTCAGACTGTGCATCCTGGTACTTGGTTTCCCAAGCCTCCCTTTGTTTTTTTGCAGCATCCTTCAAAAATCTCGAATTCGAAACTTGTTTCTCTAATCTGACCAGTCCAACATCTTCCAGGATGGCCTTAGATATCTGACTTAGCAAGGAAAAGTCCCCAGCCGCAATAGAGGTAGAGGCCTCTTGTCCCACTGCTCCTTCCCTTGTCTTCATCTTCCTCTCTAGCTCCTCAAATCGGGCCTTCCATGAGTCTGCACCAGTCTCTATAAAAGCTATATCAAACTTCATTTTCTTTTCCCTTTCCTCAAGCTCCACCAGCTTTGCCTTATAGTCTAACAACTCTCCTTTCAATTTCTCTTTCTCCTCTTCCATCTCCATTATTTCAAAACTACTTGCCAACTAAGTGGCGGGGATTTTCAATTGCTTTTTTAATGTTAGGATCTCCTGGTCCTTTCCATTTAGCAATTCCTGGATGTTTTTCTTTCTGTCCTCCTTAGTCTCATTTTCCAGCAGCTGCGTTTGGTGCTTCTTTTCCTGCATTCTCAAGGACTTGTTTTCTGCTTTCTCGAGCCCCAACTGCTTCTGGATCTTGGACTTAAAGGTCTGCACTTTAGACAGCTCTATCAAAACCTTCATCAACCTATTGTAGATGACTTCCCCAGTCTTTTTGTGTAAATTAATTATATCAGGGATAGGGATGTCTTCCAGATTTAGTTTCACCTCTGTAGCTTTGCTCTTTGTAGCCATGGCCAGGTTCAGTGTGTTTTGGGCCAGATTTCGGCTAGTAACTAAGGCCACGTCTTTCTTTCCCATTTTCCTTACTTCAGAATATAGTTTGGCTTCTGTTGCTATGTTGTCATCATTTCATCATAACTTTCCAACAGCTGGTTCTTGGTGATAACTGCTCCTGTAGGCTCTTTGGGCGGTTTTCCAAACACGTGCTCCTTTACTTCATAATGAGGCATGAGAAACTTGACCTGCTTTTTCTTAGCTTTCTCTTCTTGTATCTTGACTACTTGCTAACTATCTCCCTCCATCTTTTGCCTTTTAGCAGCTCTCTCGGGATCATTATCTACATCCATAGGGCTAACAGTCCCCGAAGAAGTGGCCTTTTCTTGAAGAAGGAATTTCAAATTTTGAGAGACATCCGGATCATCAACCTCCACTGATCCTTGATCCATATATTCCAACCAATTGGATTTCTTAGGCATTCCGGCCATCTCAACATGATCATATCCTTTTCTACCAGCTACTCTCCTTCTTTCCGAGATTATGTGATGTGGATCATAGTTCAATGCAGCTTGGGATGGGAGTCCTAGGTCTTTCGCAACCCTTTCTACTACTGAGAGGGTCATCTTGTGCTTGATCACAAAGGAACCCACGGTCCAAGGGAAAGTTATGTCAGATGACTTCTTGATATCTATGAAATGTTCCCATTCAACTATCAGCTTCTGCCTTATAAAATCTAGATGGAACAACCTAGGTGTTAGAAATTAAGGGAGTACATATGGTGGATGTGAAAAACCATAGACTCTAATTATGGTTCCCTATTTTAGCAAAATCCGATCTCCAATCCCTTTTTCCATAGGGGGTTGTAGCAAGTCCTTCATCTCCGGAAGCACTATAGGAAAACCTTTCTGGAAAAAGGCATGATACACCCACGCCATCAAGTCATTCATGAAAGGCATGTAATCTGAATACATTTATTTGGTAATTTTCAGTCTAGGTATCTGCAGGCTATCTTCAACTGCCACTAGGAACATCTTTAGCAAATAAGACTGAAATCTGAATGACCTTGTCTTAGGGAAATCAATCAACTGAGAATGGATACTCTCAGCTAGGGCATCATCGAACCTCAAGCATGCTATCTAGACAAAAGAAGAAGGGTCCGTCTGCTCTATAGGGCAGGAACTCAAGACGAACATTAAACTAACTAATGTTTATAGAACCTCTTGGTTGCTATCTAACCCTAAAACTGGGCTATCATGGAGATTACCCATTTGGACTGTTCTCTGAACAGAGTGACCTCGTTGGGGAAGGGTGAACCTAGGAAGAAAGCATTCGATACTAGAGCATCGTGGTAAAAACTATGTTTGAGCTCCTCAGGGGCTAGACGAAAGTACTGAACCAGGTCTTCCATTCAGTATTCTAGGGCTTTCTGACCAAATTCATCAGGGATGGCTAAGGACTTTCTAACCATCGGGGCTTTTATTAAGTAGAGGGATTTAGTGCCAAAGGTGTTTAGGATTACTTTCTGCTCAGCGGAATAATTTTTGGCACACCACTCGATGAATTTGGGACAGTTGGGGGTCTAGGTAGTGGTGAACAGATGAAAGAAGGATTGATAAACTTTGTGGACGTCTATCCTCCTGCCCCTTATAACCTCCAACCTTTCTTTGGCCATATCCACGGAGATGTTTTCCAGTATGGTGTCGTATATGTCACCATCTTTGTCCTCCCATCGGGGATCGGTGAATGGGGATTTAGCACTAGGGGGATCTCCTACTTCTACGATTCAATCAATTTCATGGAAAAAAGGAAAAGACAAAACCAACCTGGTGGTCCGACACCTGGACAATCGTCCTGGGCTTCTGGTTGGTTGGTCGGCTCTGCGGGATCAGCTTCCTTCGCTTTCCGATGTATCTGATACAGGTGGAATCCAAGTCTCTACACCACTATGGATTTTGTAACGTTGGATGCCTTATCGTCCTTCCAAGTGTGGCGATGGTAAAGCCATATCCATCGTTGATCTTTTCCCGCCCAAAACTCGGTGGTTTGATGGTTTTAATTTCACCGACCGCGCCGATTTGAGATGCGGTTAAATCACCGACGAGAAAAATCATCGTGGTGATCTTGGGCCTTTGATTTTCCCTTGGCAAATTTGTGTCGTTGATAGTTGCGCGATGCATAACTCGACCGCGGCGATTTGAAACATAACATGCTTTGCGCTTGTTGGATTAGCGCGGGGAGTGTGTGCCATAGACATTTCTATACGTCGATCTCCGCCGTAGATTGATCTCATCACTTCTCGCCGATTACCACCCGCTCATTATGCTATATTGCCAACATCTTCGCTCGCTCAGTGGGATTGGGACCGTCGATCTTCAGGGTATTCAATCTCATCCGTCATCGCCTTCTTTCCACCCACGCTAAAAGCTGCCATAGCATTCAACACAATTTGAGTGCTAACACGTTCCTCTTGAAAGCATCATCTACAAGGTAGAGGATAACATCCAAACATTATCGGAGGAAGACAAGGAGGATGTGAGATTGGACTGCGCCATGATCATGAAAAAATCCAAGCTCCCAAAAGATAACCTAAGAAAGGATGTCACCTACCCAAATTTATGGGAATGATCATGGATGAATGTAATTACTGAATAATATTATTTAAATAAATTAATTAGGAGACAAACACCCAAGAGGACTGTTGAAAGAGCGTTCACTGACCCACTAGGAGGAATGGAAGCTGTTGGAAGGTATGGGACACATGGCAGCAGTTACATCACACCACTAACTGTTGGTTATGGGACAACTACCCCTAAAAAATAGGGCATTATCCCCCAGGTGGAGGGAGTGAGCAGGAAGCTCATTTAATGACCCAGTAACATCTAAAAAGGCCTAGGCAGCATATAAAGGAAAATTTGAATTGGGCAGGCAGCTCTTGATAAATATTTCTGCAGAATATTTTCCTCTTGGGAATCAGGTGATTACAAGATAAATTTGAATAGGGAGGTTAGTGGTGACTGTAATCTGGAGTCTGCATTATTGCTGAGAGGAACCAGAAATGTTGGTGCAAGTCTATTGGATTGCTATCTATTGAAGATTCTGAAGTATTGCTACAGTAAGAAGAAGTCCTCATTCCTGAGTTTCTTCCTCTTGGTGGTTTAGTGAACAGGCTCGGGGGTCCTAAGACAGTACTTGGTTGTTTTCAGGAATTTGGTTGGGTGGAATAGTATTCTTGGGTTGTTTGTTGCCCTACATATTTTCTCAGGTTCTTACAGATTTTCTAACTTATTATCAGTAAATAATTATGTTCTATTTATCTAGTATTTTCTGTTTATTTGTTTCGAAAAAGAATCTAATCCTAGAAATTGTTTTAAGTTTGAATGTTTAAGTTTAATGTTGAAGTTGAATTGATAAACCAATACCTCTATTTTTCCACATGTTGTTTTGAAGCATCGTACTCTAGTAGAGGTACGCAAATTAAAAATAGATTAGAAGATAGGCAAACTGCCATTTTGAATTCGACAGATAGATAGTAATTATATATGTTTCAGTTTTCTGTTCCCAAGTTAAATAGTAGTAGAAAGTTCTGCATAATATCTATGAATGTATTATAAGGTATCAGAGCCTTCTGAAAAGTTAAATAATGCTTAATTTCTACATTCTTATCAATATTCTGTACAGAAAAATATAGAAATTATAGGTATACTTGTATCATAACAGAGTAGCAAATTAAATGATAGTGATCATCAGAATAAGATTGTACATAACAATCATCACCAGTTTTCATATTGTTTACAGACACTTTGATTTCATTATCTCTGTTAATGTTTTTCAAGATTATTATATCACTGTATTATCATCATTAATTACATGCTGTAAGCAAAAGTTTTTCACAGTCATTCTCTATTTCCCAGTTTTTCATTCCACATATACACACACTGTTTACATTTCGCATTCTATTATTTCTATAAATTCATCTATATTAAAAAGATCATGGAGATCATATGAATATCCTATTCTGACAGTTTTGCATTCAGTAGTTAATCGAAACTATAAGTAATTTCGTTTTGCAAACTCATTACTCACAGATTTAGGATCAACCCTAAAGTTACTTGATAGTTCATCTTCAAAAATATACTTACATAACTTATAATTGAATAGGTTCACAAACTCTAGTTTAGAAACACAACGAAACACGATGAAAATATACAACAATTTATTCGCTATTTTTAGATGATTGCTACAACAGGAAAACATTACTTTCTACATGGAATTGAACCCTAGTCGATACCATAATTACAGTTTAGTTTTCTTTTCAAAAACACACAACCTACAGTATTACATTTTCCGCTCATAAGCTTTTCAACACAGAGGTATTTTATCCAGAAGTTAAAATAGTAAACGTTTTTGATTTGTTAAGAAGGAGAGTTTATTTACACTTTAGACGAGCCTCGGCTCTCTCATATAAACTCATAACTTAAAACAAAAATCCATATCCTTTATTCTTTAAAAACTTCACACAGTCCCAACTTCACGAATGAAGTCGTGGTGGACAGAATGACTTTTTACAACATGTTTTTCCAACAAGAATTTTATAGGGCTTTCCCCAGGTTTTCCAACATTAAAAAGAGCTCAAAACTTATAGCATCAATGAGCTATAACTCCAGCCGATGACTTAGTACAGAAACTAAGAACCATTTAAATAAACGATGGTTACAAATGAAAACAACTATCATTATTTTTCAACGGCATTTCAAAGTCATCAAACATCAAACAAAAGTCTCGGCAGCAAACAAAATATGTTTTTTTTTATAGCATTAAACAAACAACCATGACGAGCCACGGTAGGACCTGTAACTCCATTCTTGAAAACCCCATCAACCTTATACGACACATACGAAGGTTTATGAGAAGACCCAGAGCTTACCGATTGTAAAGCTTGCCAAATGCTACCAAATCATCGCCCGGAACACACTTTCTTAACCTGCAACTGACATTTTAAAATGAAGCTTAAACTTAGAAGATTGTTATCCTTTCGAAATGAGAATAGAAAACATTAAATTGCTACGAAAATTGCTGTTCGTTAAAGCAAACATTACCTTGTTGCGAAACTACCCAAGCTTTTCACCTTTGTCATATTCTTTAAGGAATCCACACTGGAAACGTTACAAGAAACCCTCGGTCCTATTACACCAGGGTAAAACTTAAACTCAAATTAAGCGACGAGTTCCAGAACTTCAACCTTGACAGTAGAAAACTAATTACTTAGTTTTTCTAATGACGATGTTGCATAAGAAAGAGCAACTGTAACCCTCTCAAGCCCATAGGTCTTGAGGTCGAACCTCATACGCAGTTTAAGCTAAAAATTTGGTATCCTGTCGGCCACAGGCCGAGAACAATGGGGGCAATAACCCTCATTAACCAAAATCTTAAACCAAACGACGATCAACTTGTTAGGGTTTGATCCGATGATCCATATCAACGTTGATCAACGATCAGTTTTATGCCAACACACTCTGCATTGGGTCGAGCAACTCATGCATTAAATACACTATCACTTCATACTTACGGGATTGCCACAGTGGATCACGTTGGGTCTTCTGAATGTCCAACTTGGAGGAAGGATAACTCAAACATTGACATGATGGTCTCAACGTTCACCTTTACCATGGTATTATCTTATGTGGATGGACAACGAACCTGTCACCGGATTTATCATATCAAATTTTCAATGTGAATCCAAAGGGTAATTTCCATTACCGCTTGACGATCGTATCATAGTAATGAACCAGTATTTTCAACCTGCCAATAGTTATTGCATGTCAGCGATTATAATTCCAACGTTATATTTCAACCATAGTATATGACATTACAACATTATATTTGGTATTAAGTCAAATTTCTAAGCTCGTATGGACGCCAGGTTACTACCACGATGACCAACATATTAATTTTATCAATCAATTGTTATATAGTTCCAAGTGGAATCGTATTTTAGAGTCATGGAATGACTTAGGAAGACCTTTCAAGGTTTATATATATTTTCATCACCAAGTATTATGTCGAAAACATTGAGTTTATAATATTGTTTAGAACAACATATCAAAGTGGATATAGTCCCAAGATATTTAATTGTGAACTTAAATAATAAGAGTTAGAACCTAGATATAAGCCTTTTAACAAGGTTATGAGTATTTTAGGGTTATGAAGGAGATAGCCCTTACCTAGTAGACTATTTTTGTGACCCTTGTAATCTTTGGTAATTATTATACAAAATCTGTTATCAAAACTATAAAAATAAATAGTTTTGATATAGTAATCATTCAAATAGTTACAATGACTTTTATATTAGCATGAAAACTGACCGATGCTATGAGTTCTTACCATACTCTCTCACTTAAACATTTAGTGACTTGCGATACATGTATTACATCAATGATAGAAAGATAATGATGACTTGTTGGTATAGTAACAAACCATCAGTAGATTGACGTATATAGATGGCATTATTTTAAACATTATGGAGTTGTCAGACACTAACTCAAAATGGTAAGTGTAGTATTGAAACCCCATTAGAGAGATTTTGAGGTCAAAAAAGGGCCTCCTAAGAGATGTACTACAAAAATATGAGATATATTAAAATATTATGAATTGGGGGTTTTATGGGGTAGGTATATATGCCAAGTCACCTCCCACACTATTTTCTATGCACAATATAAATAACCATGGTTGAGTTACTTTTCAAAATTTACTAGAAATAAAATTAATAAAATAAGTCTACATTGATGTGACTAAGATTCATTGTAAATTCCTAAAAATGTATTGTCCTTTAACATTTATTTGTCTTGAACTTGCAAATGAAATTAAATAATAAAAAACATTTTTAAGAGCTTTTTTTTAAATTTTATGTTGACTTTTTATATTTAGTACTTTTCTCATGAATTTAATAATGTAATTTAATTAAGAATTTATTTACATGTAAAATGTCAATAATATTATTATAATCCACATTGCATTATTATTATTATTATTATTATTTATTAAATCTATTATTATTCTTTATTAGTTTGACATTATGCTATTAAATAGAATGGAGTGAATATATAATTTAAAATTAAAAACATAAAAATGATAATATATTATTTTATAAAAAAATGTGAAAGAACTTTCTTTATGAATTAAGAGTACTTCACTTGAAAATGACAATAATATTATTTTATGTGAAAGTGTGAAAAGACATTCATTATGAATACTTTACTTGAAAATGACAATAATATTATTTTATGAAAAGACTGTCATTATGAGTACTTTACTTTATGACTTAAAAGTACTTACACCACTACCTTGGTTAACTATGTGTTTTTATCCACCATAGAAAATTTGACAAATAAGCATTCTTAACTCATGCAATGCCACCTCACCAAGGGGGATGATGTCATCTACTAGAATGTGATTGGTTGTATTTTATAGTACATTTTCTTTGTTTTGAGGCCCTTTTTTGACCTCAAAATTTCTCTAATGCATTCCTGCTCACTTCTGAAGAGTCACAATAGAAATTATAAAATTCTATTTATTATGACACTGAAATTGAATTACACGTACTTCATTCTTACCTGTCGTCTGCACATAGGACATTCAATAAGCTTTAGCATTGCAGCTAAGTAAGCTTCAGGGTACCTTGTAGGACACCCTTATGCAGCAGAGACAAACATTTAGTATTATTGCAAGAAGAAAATAGTGCCGCATCAAACTACCAATCATTTAGTACTTTTGTTATCATCATCAGGGTTATTAATTATATGTTAAATTGTCAGGATCATTTTGCTACTAAAACAGAAATTAAAGCATGATTAGTTCATAATTCTGATTCTGTAGTTCTTTTAATCATAGTTGTCGTGGATGTAATTAAGTTGACATTGTCGCATTGGTTACAACAAAATTCCAATTATGTTTAAGTACAAACAGCTGTTAATTAATGTAGTTACAATCGGCAATTATTATTTTTCCACAATTATACATTATCGTAAATTAAGCTATTATTGCTATTATAAAAAATTTTAAATTTTTATGAAAATACGGGATGTTACATGTGGTATCAAAGCAAAGATTCGAACACTAGGCTTGAATGAGGTCCAAAACACGCAGTAGAAAATTTTTATACCGCAGAAAATTGTACTAACTTGAAAATTTAATTATTATGTTATTCAAAAATTATTTCAGTTACAGGTATGGAGAACTCGGCTGAACATTTAAGCGACAGATTTCAGCCAAACAATCATAGTTCGAGATAGCACTTTGTAGAGGAAGGTCATGGGGAATTAAATAACAGTTCAACGGAACTATTATGTGCTTTTCAAGAATTAAAAGCAAAAATCAAATCTGTGAAACAAGATAATGAAAAGATTCTGCAAGCTCAAAAACAACTCAATCAAGTGTTGTTTGAACACAGCCAAACGGAGGAACAAGAGAGAAACAATGAAGATATTTCCAAAGTTGAGGATATGCCTCACACTGATAAAAATTAGAACATAAAAACCATAGAAGTGAAAAATAGCTCTACCTCATCCTGAGATGCTATTGAAGTACGTAAAAGAAACCGTAATTATACTAGTGACAGCAGTGAAGGAGATTCCAAACCAAGAAGGAAAAATCATAAGGAATATGAGCAGATTTCTGGAGAATTCAAGAAGATAAGACCTCCAGCTTTCAATGGAAAAACTAAGAAAGGTGAGACAGCTGAAGCTTGGCTATCAGGGATGAAGAAATACTTCCAGATCTACAACTATTCAGAGTTCTTAAAGGAAAAGATGGCTATATATAACTTGACCAGAAAAGCGGATATCTGGTGGCAAGACATCAAAAGGGTAAAAGACATCAAGGATAAAGATGTAAGCTGGAGTGCTTTCAAACGATATTTCAGAAAGAAGTATCTATCGGAGCAGTACTACGAAGAAAAATCTAAAGAGTTCTACGATTTGAAGTTGGGAGGTATGAATATGAAGGAAATGAACAGTAAGTTTATGAACTTACTAAGATATGTACCATACCTCATAGAAGAGAAACCAAAAATCCAAAGGTACTTAAGTTGTTTACCTTTCAGCATTAAAGATAGAATTGAATACGACAGTCCTAAAACATTAGAGGAGGCTATGAGAAAGGCAGTTTTCTCTTATGATACCAATCGGAAAAGAGAAGGAATGTCAAACTGGAAAAATCATAAGCCCAACAATTTTGAGTAGAAAAAGAAAAATTTCAAATTCAGTGGAAGTTCCGGATTTCAAAGGAAAAATTTTCAGAATCGGAATTATCAAGGGAACAATTCCAGAAATAATTCACAGCAGAATTTAGCACCCAGAAATGCACCTAATACTGCCAAGACCAGTGAGCCAAAGACACATATTAAATGTTTCGAATGTCAAGGCCCCCATTACGCATCAGGATGTCCCTTAAGAAAGCAGAAGGAAAACAACATCAACTCTATACAGACTGAACCTACTGTTGGAGACATAGCAAGGGAGATGCCAAGAATTAACGCAGCACTTGACAACAAGCAAGCAGATCATCAAATCTCTATGGTAGAGATTGAAGGTATGATACATGACCATCCTGTTACTGTTTTAATTGACCCAAGTGCTAGTTTAAGTTATATAGCACCAGATATAGTGGAAAGTCTTAAACTAAAAACTAAAATTTTTAGTAAATCATGGCTAGTTAGACTAGCAACTGGAACAAAGAGGAAAGTATCATATTTTATAGAAAACTGTGTGTTGTCCATGAATCATTTACAAACACAAATCAAGTTGAATATTCTACCTTTAGGTTCTTATGATATTATAGTTGGGATGGACTGGTTAAAAGCCCATCATGTCCTCCTGGACTGTTATGGAAAAAGTTTTACATGCTTAAATGATGAAGGGAAAACTGTAGAAATAAAAGGCATTCCAAGGAAGGTAACCCTTAGACAGATTTCAGCCATGCAAGTTAAGAGGGAAGTTAGGAAGGGATGCCAAATGTTTGCAGTAAACATGGTAAATGATGAGTTTATGGATAAAGAGGGAAAACTGAAATTAGAGGACATACCTGTCCTAAAGGATTTTAAAGATGTATTTTCTGAAGAGATTCCAGGATTACCACCCAAAAGAGATTTAGATTTTACCATAGAGTTGATACCAGGAGCAGTACCAAACTCTAAAGCTCCGTACATAATGAATATACTGGAGTTAAACGAATTAAAATCACAGTTGAAGGAGCTTATTGACAAGAATTATATTAGACCCAGTGTGTCTCCTTCGTGAGCACTTGTCATCTTTGTTAAGAAGAAAGATGGAACCTTGAGACTGTGCATAGACTATCACCAACTCAATAAGATGACAATCAAGAATAGGTATCCATTGCCCTGCATAGATGATCTATTCGATCAACTGCGTGGAGCAACAGTATTTTCGAATATTGATCTAAGATCAGGGTATCATCAAGTAAGGGTTAAGGATGAAGATATTTTCAAGACAGCTTTCCGAACTTGATATGGACATTACGAGTTCGTAGTCATGCCGTTTGGCTTGACTAATGCCCCAGCTGTATTTATGTGTTTGATGAATAATATTTTGCATAAATACTTAAAAAAGTTTGATGTTGTGTTTATAGATGATATTTTAGTGTACTCAAAAAGAAAAGAAGAGCATGATGAACATTTAAGGATTATCTTACAAGTATTAAGAGATCATCAACTATACGCCAAATTTAGTAAGTGTGACTTCCACAAAGACAAAATTCAGTATCTAGGACACATAATTTCAGCAGAAGGAATCTCGGTTGACCCCAACAAGATAAGGGCCATTAATGACTGGCAAGTTCCTAAAGATGTGTCAGATGTAAGAACATTTATGGGCATTACAGAAAGTTTATAGAGAAATTTTCAAAAATTGCCAACCCCATAACTTCCTTCCAGAAGAAAGGGAAGAAATTTGTCTAGGATCAGAAGTGTGTTGACAACTTTAAGAAATTAAAAGAACTATTGATGACAGCACCTATATTGAGGATAGCTGACCCCAACAAGGATTTTGTAGTTTGTACAGACGCATGTAATGACAGACTCGGTGGAGTCTTGACACAAGAAGTACATGCGGTGGCATATGAATCTAGAAAGATGAAAGTACATGAAAAGAATTACTCTACCTATGATTTAGAGTTATTAGCAGTTATTCATGCCTTGAAAATGTGGCATCATCACCTTATTGGCAAAAAGTTTACGTTATTAACAGATAACATGGGTCTGAAATATTTATTGGATCAGATAAACCTGAACGCTAGACAAGATAGATGGTTGACGTTCTTAAGTGAGTATGATTTCGAAATTCAACATATTAAAGGGAAGGAGAACAAGGTTGCAGATGCCTTGAGTGGCAAGGAAAAACTAAATTTCATTTCAGCAATTAGTACTTATTCAACTGATTTGGAAAATCATATTCTAGAAAAAAGTGAAACAGATGAAGAATACAGAAAAATGAAGGAAAGGACAACAAACAACAGTTCTGAAAATTGTATGGGAGATTACAGAATGAAGGAAAACGGTTTATTACTGTTTAAAAATAGATTGTATGTACCAGATATACCAGAAATAAAATTTCTGATATTAAATGAGATGCATAAAAGTCACTATTCTGGTCATCTAGGGTATCAAAAGACTATTACTATGCTGAGAAAAGAATATTATTGGCCCAGAATGAAGGACGAAGTAGCAGAGTACATTGCAAAATGTTTGGATTGTCAGAAGGTGAAGGTTGAACACCAACATCCTGCTGGATTGTTGCAACCGTTACCAATACCAAGTTGGAAATGGGAAGTGATCAGCATAGATTTTATTACTGGATTACCTAAAAATCAGAAACAACATGATTCTATCATGGTGGTGGTGGACAAACTCAGCAAGGCAGCACACTTTATACCAGTGAAGACCATGCATAAAGCCCCAGATATTACAGAAATTTTTATGAAACGGATTTTTAGACTTCATGGAATACCGAAAGTAATAATTTCAGATCATGACTCGAAGTTTACAGGAAACTTCTGGAGGTCACTGTTTAAGGGATTGAATACAACTTTAAATTTCAGTACAACATTTCATCCACAGATGGATGGACAGACAGAAAGGGTAAATCAAGTGTTAGAAGATTTATTAAGAATGTATGTTAAGGATCAGCCTAGTAAGTGGGAAGATTATCTGCACTTAGCAGAATTTGCTTATAATAACCATTATCATGCTTCATCCAGACTTAGTCCTTTTGAAATTATTTATGGTAGGAAATGTGATACACTTGTTTCATGGAATGATCCAGTAAATAGAGTTGTTTTAGGACTTGAATTATTGCAAGAGTTAGAACTAATTGTGAAACAGGTGCAAGGACATTTAAAAGCTTCCCAAGATAGGCAGAAAAGTCAAGCAGATTCAAAAAGAACTCATAAAGAGTTCCAGGTGGGTGAACATGTGTTTCTCAAGGTAAGACCGAAAAAGAGTTCACTGAAATTGGGGAGTTGTGCCAAGTTGGCACCCAGGTATTGCGGTCCTTTTGAAATATTATCTAAGGTTGGAGCAGTGGCATACCAACTAGCTTTGCCACCTAACCTGAAAATACATAATGTTTTTCATATATCGTTTTTAAAGAAATATGTGCACAATACTACTCATGTTGTAAACTGGAATGAAGTACAGGTGGGACAAGAAGGAGATTTTCCGGTGGAACCGGATTGTATCCTTGGAAGGAGGGAAACTATTCTCCGGAATCGTAGCATTGGGCAAGTGAAGGTGCAATGGAAGCACCTTAGCCCAGAAGAGGAAACCTGGGAGTTGGAGAGTAGTATGTGAGCAACATACCCAACTCTGTTTCAGGAACACTCAATGATTGATTAGCCAACATCGAGGACGATGTTGAGACTTAAGGGGGGGTGTATGTCACCTACCCAAATTTCTGGGAATTATTATTTTATTTTGCAAAAATATTTTATGTTAATTTAAATTACAAATTTTTGTAATTATGATCAGTTTTTATCATGGATGAATGTAATTACTGAATTATATTATTTAAATAAATTAATTAGGAGACAAACACCCAAGATGACTGTTGAATGAGTGTTCACTCACCCACTAGGAGGAATGGACATTGTTGGAATGTATGGGACACATGGCAGCAGTTACATCACACCACTAACTATTGGTTATGGGACAACTACCCCTAAAAAATAGGGCATTATCCCCTAGGTGGATGGAGTGAGCAGGCAGCTCATTTAATGACCCGGTAACATCTAAAAAGGCCTAGGCAGCCTATAAAGGCAAATTCGAATTGCGCAGGTAGCTCTTGATCAATATTTCTACAGAATATTTTCCTCTTGGGAATCAGGTGATTACAAGAGAGATTCGAATAAGGAGGTTAGTGGTGACTGTAATCTGGAGTCTGCATTATTGCTGAGAGGAACCAGAAATGCTGGTGCAAGTCTATTGGATTGCTATCTATTAAAGATTCTGAAGTATTGCTACAGCAAGAAGAAGTCCTCATTCCTGAGTTTCTTCCTCCTGGTGGTTTTGTGAATAGGATTGGGGGTCCTAAGATAGTATTTGACTGTTTTTAGGAATTTGGTTGGGTGGAACAGTCTTCTTGGGCTATTTGTTGACCTACAGATTTTCTCAGGTTCTTACAGTTTTTCTAACTTATTCTCAGTAAATAAATTATGTTCTGTTTATCTAGTATTTTCTGTTTATTTGTTTCGAAAAAGAATATAATCCTAGAAATTGTTTTAAGTCTGAATGTTTAAGTTTAATGTTGAAGTTGAATTGATAAACCAATACCTCTATTTTTCCACATGCTGTTTTGAAGCATTGTACTCTAGTAGAGGTATGCAAATTAAAAATAGATTAGAAGATAGGCAAACTGCCATTTTGAATTCGATAGATAGATAGTAATTATATATGTTTCAGTTTTCTGTTCCCAAGTTAAATAATAGTATAAATTTCTGCATAATATCTATGAATGTATTATAAGGTATCAGAGCCTTTTAAATAATGCATAATTTCTACATTCTTATCAATATTCTGTACAGAATAATATCAAAATTATAGGTATAGTTGTATCATAACAGAGTAGCAAATTAAATGATAGTGATAATCAGATTAAGATTGTACATAACAATCATCACCATTTTTCATATTGTTTACAGACACTTTGATTTCATTATCTCTGTTAATGTTTTTCAAGATTATTATATCACTGTATTATCATCATTAATTACATGCTGTAAGCAAAAGTTTTTCACAGTCATTCTCTATCTCCTATTTTTTCATCCCACATATACACACACTGTTTTCATTTCGCATTCTATTATTTCTATAAATTCATCTAAATTAAAAAGATCACAGAGATCATATGAATATCCTATTCTGACAATTTTGCATTCAGTAGTTAATTGAAACTATAAGTAATTTCGTTCTACTTTTATTTCGTTTTGCAAACTCATTACTCACAGATTTAGGATCAATGCTAAAGTTACTTGATAGTTCATCTTCAAAAATATACTTACATAACTTATAATTGAATACGTTCACAAACCCTAGTTTAGAAACACAATGAAACATGATGACAATATACAACAATTTATTCGCTATTTTTAGGCGATTGCTACAACAGGAAAACATTACTTTCTACATGGAATCGAACCCTAGTTGATACCATGATTACAGTTTAGTTTTCTTTTCAAAAACACACAATCTACAGTATTACATTTTCCGCTCATAAGCCTTTTAACACAGAGGTATTTTATCCAGAAGTTAAAACAGTAAACGTTTTTCATTTGTTAAGAAGGAGAGTTTATTTACACTTTAGACGAGCCTTGGCTCTCTCATATAAACTCATTAATTAAAACAAAAAGCCATATCATTTAGTCTTTAAAAAATTCACACAGTCCCAACTTCATGAATGAAGTCATGGTGGACATAATGACTTTTTACAACATGTTTTTCCAACAAGAATTTTATAGGGCTTTCCCCCAAGTTTTCCAACATTAAAAAGAGCTCAAAGCTTATAGCATCGACAAGCTATAACTCCAGCTGACGACTTAGTATAGAAACTAAGAACCATTTAAATAAACGATGGTTACAACTGAAAACAACTATCATTTTTTTTCAACGGCGTTTCAAAGTCATCAAACGAAAGTCTCGGTAGCAAACAAAATATGTTTTTTTTTTTATAGCATTGAAAAAACAACCATGACAAGCCACAGCAGGACCTGAAACTCCATTCTTGAAAACCCCATCAACCTTACAGGGAAACTATGAAGGTTTATGAGAAGACCTGGAGCTTACCGATTGTAAAGCTTGCCAAATGCTACCAAACCATCGCCCGAAACACACTTTCTTAACCTGAAACTGACATTTTTAAAACGAAGGTTAAACTTAGAAGATTGTTATCCTTTTGAAATGATAATAGAAAACATTAAATTGCTACAAAAATTGTTGTTCATTAAAGCAAACATTACCTTGTTGCGAAACTACCCAAGCTTTTCACCTTCATCGGATTCTTTAATGACTCCACACTGGAAACGTTACAAGAAACCCTCGGTCTTGTTACACAAGGGTAATACTTCAACCCAAATTAAACGACGAGTTCCAGAACTTCAACCTTGATAGTAGAAAACTAATTACTTAGTCTTTCTAACGACGATGTTGCATAAGAAAGAGCAACTATAACCCTCTCAAGCCCAGAGGTCTTGAGGTCGAACCTCATACCCAGTTTAAGCTAAAAATTTGGCATCCTATCGGCCACAGGCCGAGAACAATGGGGGCAATAACCCTCATTCACCAAACTCTTAAACCAAACGATAATCAACTTGTTAGGGTTTGATCCGACGATCCATATCAAAGTTGATCAATGATCAGTTTTATGCCAACACACTCTACATTGGGTCGAGCAACTCATGCATTAAATACACTATCACTTCATACTTATGGGATTACCACAGTGGATCACGTTAGGTCGTTTCTGAACGTCCAAATCGAAGGGAGGCTAACTCAAACATTGACATGATGGTCTCAACGTTCACCTTTACCATGGTATTATCTTACGTGGATGGACAATGAACCTGTCACCGGATTTATCATATCAAATTTTCAATGTGAATCCAAAGGGTAATCTCCATTACAGCTCGACGATCATATCACAGTAATGAACCAGTACTGTCAACCTGCCAATAGTTATTGCATGTCAGCGATTATAATTCCAACATTATATTTCAACGATAGTATATGACATTACAACATTATATTTGGTATTAAGTCAAATTTCTAAGCTCGTATGGATGCTAGGTTACTACCACGATGACCAACATATTAATTTTATCAATCAATTGTTATATAGTTCCAAGTGGAATCGTATTTTAGAGTCATGGAATGACTTAGGAAGACCTTTCAAGGTTTATATATATTTTCATCACCAAGTATTATGTCGAAAACATTGAGTTTATAATATTGTTTAGAACAACATATCAAAGTGGATATAGTCCCAAGATATTTAATTGTGAACTTAAATAATAAGAGTTAGAACCTAGATATAATCCTTTTAAAAAGGTTATGAGTATTTTTAGGGTTATGAAGGAGATAAACCTTACCTAGTAGA